>CM035844.1:226485616-227729181 GCA_020510985.1 Pholidichthys leucotaenia
CAAATCAGCCTCATTATTTACATGCTCCACACTGGTGATCCAAGATGAATCATGGAATACGACGGAAGATCCCTGGAGCCAACCTCGACTGGAACCCCCAGCTTCGCGTGCGCTGTAGCGATCAAACTACCTGATTTTTGGCAGCACAACCCGCGCTCCTGGTTCCACCTAACCGAGGTGCAGTTCGCCCTCTGAGGGATATCGGCGGATGATACGAAATTCTACTATGTGGTCGCAGCGCTTGATGCCAGCACGGCTCAGCACATCGAGAGCCTGCTCGATCAGCCACCAGCCGACGGCAAATATGACGCGCTGAAGGCTGCCCTCATCCAGCACTACACGCTCTCGGATGGTGAGAGAGCAGAGAGGCTTCTGACGCGGACCGAGTTGGGAGACGGTTCGGCGGTGGACATGATGGAGAAGATGCTGAGGTTAAAGGGCACGGACAACGACCACTTCACCTTCACCCACATTTTCCACAGGAACCTCCTGACAGCGGCGAGAGCGGCCCTGGCCAATTCATCGTTGCTGGCCAAACGGGACTATCGTGCGCTAGCCCGAGAGGCAGACTGGATCATCGTCGCCACCAAGGCTTTCGTGGTCATTGCGGCAGCGACGGAGCCCGGCACGTCGACACGAGGAGGCGAGGAGCTGCCGACGGCAGCAGCAGAACCACTGACGGCAGCAGCAGCGGGGGCCAAGGAACATGGAGGTGACACGTTTTGCTTCTACCATCGCCGCTTTGCAGAGAGGGCACGCAAATGTATACCACCGTGCCAGTTCAAGCACTCGGGAAACGCCAAGACCGGGGGTCGGTAGCAGCCACGACCCTCGGGGAGGAGAACAAGCTGCTCTATTTGACTAACTAACTAACTAACTAACCTGCACTTATATAGCGCTTTTCTAGTCACAAAGACCACTCAAAGCGCCTTCATTAATACTAACCCTCTATTCTAAGGGCCTATAGGAAACAGATATCTAGGGACAATTTAGAACAGCCAATTAACCTAACATGCATGTTTTTGGCATGTGGGAGGAAACCGGAGAAATCCCGGAGTAAACCCACGCAACACGGGGAGAACATGCAAACTCCACACAGATCACTGTTGGTCGGGGGCTGGGATCGAACCCACGACGGACGCACGCTCGGGGAGGCATTTCCTCGTGGACACCGGCGCACAGAGGAGTTTCATCCGGCCAACCTACGCTGACCGGCTGGCAGGAACCAGCGGCCCCGAGATGGCAGCAGCAAACGGCTCAGACATTAAGACCTTTGGTGAGAGGACTCTGCTCTTGTCTCTACATATGAATGGACTTTTGTTGTAGCAGCATTGGATTACCATATACTGGGGGCTGATTTTCTATGTGCACATGGGTTGTTGGTAGATATCGCTAACAGGCGCCTGGTTAATGCACTTTTGACTCTCTCCCCTGTATAGCTCGAGTGACCCGGCCAGCAGCACAAGCCAACGTCACAGCAGCATGCGGTACGTTCCACACACTGCTCGTTCAGTTCCCAGCACTCACAGTCCCGACGTTTTCAGCAGCTATCGCTAAACATGGGGTGGAGCATTTTATCACCACCACCGGGGCGCCCGTTTTTGCAAGACCTCGGCGTTTGGACGCAGCTAAACTGGCCATAGCGCGCGAGGAGTTCGCTAACCTAGAGAGGTTAGGCATCATCAGGCGCTCAAACAGCCCATGGGCTTCCCCGCTACACATGGTCCCTAAAGCTGAAGGTTCATGGCGACCTTGCGGCGATTTCCGCAGGTTAAACAACACTACAGCGCATGACCGCTACCCAATTCCCCACATTCAGGATTTTTCCGCTCACCTCGCAGGAGCACGCATTTTTTCTAAGATAGATTTTGTCCGTGGTTACCACCAAGTCCCAGTGCACGCTGAGGACATACCCAAAACAGCGGTAATAACTCCGTTTGGTTTATTTGAGTTCTTGCGCATGCCGTTTGGGCTTAAAGGGGCAGCACAGACGTTCCAACGCATGATGGATGCAGTGCTGCACGATCTCCCTTTCGTGTTCGTCTACCTGGACGATATCTTGGTAGCCAGCGCGTCCAAAGACGAACACGAAACCCACCTCACGACGGTTTTCCGTAGGTTGGAAGAGCACGGTTTAATAATCAACCCAGCGAAATGTCAGTTCGGGGTGACGGTGATTGATTTTTTAGGGCACCTCGTCTCTCCCGAAGGAGCGGTTCCGCTGCCTGACAAAGTGCGCACAGTGACAGATTTTCCCCGACCACAAACGGTCAGGGCGCTACAAGAATTTTTGGGAATGGTGAACTTTTATAACCGTTTCCTTCCCCGCGCAGCGCAGCTCATGCAGCCATTGTACGCTGCGCTCAAAAAACAGAAACCCGCGAATAGGGTCGAATGGACCCCGGAACGAAAGCAGGCGTTCTCGGAAGTTAAAGCAGCCCTGGCAAACGTCACATTGTTGGCACATCCAGATCCAACGGCCCACATAGCCCTCACCACTGACGCCTCAGATGTGGCCATAGGGGCTGTCGTGGAGCAGCGCGTCGCTTGGCAGCTGCTTGCCTTTTTCAGCAGAACCTTGCGCGACAATGAGCGTAAATACAGCGCGTTCGACAGAGAGTTGCTGGCTCTCCACCTGGCCATTCGCCATTTCCAGTTCTGGCTGGAAGGGCGCAATTTTACTGCGTTCGTTGACCGTAAGCCACTAACATTCACGATGGCCAAAGTTTCAGAACCTTGGTCGGGCCGGCAGCAGAGGCAGCTGGCCACGATCTCAGAGTTTACTACCGATGTTCAGCATGTGTCGGGCAAACTGAATGTAGTGGCTGACTGCCTCTCGCGCGCTGTTGTGGCCCCGGTCTGTGTAGGGTTGGATTACGCAGCCATGGCCGCGGAGCAAGCTAGTAACGCGGACGTGCGCGCGCTCCAGTCTGGACCAACAGGGTTAAGGCTGGAGAAGAGGACGCTGCTTAACGGCATTCCCCCCTTAATCTGCGACGTCTCCACGGGTCGCCCACGGCCTGTGGTTCTGGCCGCGTGGCGCCGCTGCGTGTTTGAGTCGGTTCACTCTTTGGCACACCCAGGGGTGCACACGTCGGTCAAAATGGTAGGAGAGAAATATGTGTGGCCGGGCCTTCGCAAACAAGTGAAAGAGTGGACGGCAGCCTGCGTGGCGTGCCAACAAGCCAAGGTTCACAGACACACGAAGGCTCCTTTGGAGCCGTTTTGCATCCCGGCTAAGAGGTTCGACCATATCCACGTGGACCTCGTAGGCCCCCTTCCGCCATCACAGGGGTACACGCATCTCCTGACAATGGTGGACCGCACCACGTGCTGGCCAGAAGCGGTTCCGCTGGCGGCAACCACGGCCGGGGAGGTGGCGCGCGCGTTTTTAACAGCATGGGTGGCGCGTTTTGGAGTTCCATCGGACATTACGTCTGACAGAGGCTCTCAATTTGTTTCTGAACTCTGGTCAACCATGGTCCACAGCCTAGGTGTCTCAATTCACCGCACAACCGCGTACAACCCGCAGGCTAATGGGTTATGCGAACGTTTTCATAGGTCGTTAAAAGCGGCTCTGAGGGCTTCACTGACGGATGCAAATTGGGTAGACAGGCTACCATGGGTTTTATTGGGGTTACGTTCTGCGCCTAAAGAGGATCTGGAAGCTTCCCCGGCAGAACTCGTTTTTGCACAACCACTCCGGCTGCCTGGGGAGTTTCTGTCAGATAATCCTGCACCGGGCAGCTCCCCGTCTCAGCTGCTGCAGCGTTGCATAGATTCAAGCACGCTGCCGGGTCCTGCCCACCACAGTTTTCCGCGCGTTTTTGTGCCTAAAGCTTTGAAAAACGCAGAGTTTGTGTTTGTCAGACACGACGCCCACCTTATGATGGACCGTTTAGAGTGCTGGAAACAGGGGATAAGCATTTTTTGCTAGATTTGGGGGGTAAGAGGGAAAAAATTGGCATAGACAGACTCAAACCTGCTTTCGTTGTGGCTGACGAGCAAGTGCTGTTGGCAAGGGCCCCTCGGCGTGGAAGACCCCCACGGGGCGCTTCCCAGAGAAAAGATTCTCCAGAGCACCCACACGGACAGTCAAAAAGTTTTCACCCCCAGACATCAGCCCCCCAGCATGGCAGCACCACGGAGGCAGCGATTCCTGGCTACAGCAGATACGGCAGAAGACTGAAGCCCAAGCAGCATGCGGACTCATGTTGATTGTTCTACAGCATGTGGACTGATGTTAATGGTTCTATCACAGCATGTGGACTGTTACCCTTTTGTCCTATCTAAGTTGCTGGGGGGGGGTGGCAAACGGGGGAGTGCATAGTGGTTTACCACCTTAGACAGGAGCAAAGGATGCAAAGTTAACCTTTTGTGTGTGAGAAGTTTCTAGATGCCCTAGTAAGACAACAGAGAGGTGTCAAGGATGAATGGACTGACTGCAGTCGGACGGGGGATTATCTTTTGTGTGTGAGAAGAGTCTAGAAGGATGTCATGTTATTTAAGGGAAGAGTTCCTACTTGTATGCCATTCTGTCTATGCTCCTTGTGTGAGTCGTGTAATAAACCGCCTGAACCAAATCAGCCTCATTATTTACACGCTCCACAATGTATATATAAGAAAGAGTTTGGGTTCCAAAACTGACCCCTGGGGCACACCACAAGAGATGTCCATGAAGTGTGATTTGTGCTCACCTATTTGTACAAATTGTTGTCTTATACTTAAATAACTTTCAACCCAACTCAGTCCGACCCCTCTTATCCCATACCTTTTCAATTTCCTCAGTAAAATTCTATGATCAACGATGTCAAAGGCTTTCTTTAAACCTATAAATACTCCTACAGCAAACTTTTTTTTTCTTTTATCTATCCACTAGTGATTTCTTCTATGAGTTCAATCAGTGCCAAAGATGGAGGTTGTGTTTTTCAATGAAATTATCCAGTCTTCTAGTGAAAATTTTTTCAAGTATTTTGGAGAATTGTGAGAGTAAAGAGACTGGCCTGTAATTTGTGAAATGATGACTGTCTCCTGTTTTGTATAGTGGTATTACTTTTGCTCTTTTCATTTTGTTTGGAAATTTACCAGTTTGAAATGACAGGTTCCAGATGTGGGTGAGTGGTTTAACAATTCCTTCAATTACTTTTTTACTATTGTCATGTCAATTTCATTCCAATCAGTTGATTTTTTGTTCTTAAATATACTCACAGTCTTGACAATTTCTTTTTCAGTTACTGCACCCAAAAAGATTGTGTTTGGATTTCTGTCTTCTATTTCATTTACAGAACCAACATCATTTGTTTCTGGTGTCACTATTGATTTTGCTTATTCTGGACCAACGTTTACAAAAAATTTATTGAAACCACTCACCACATACTCTATATTATTTATCAACTTGTCATTTTCAATAAAATATTCTGGATAATTAACATTCTTTGATCGGTTACTAATAATCCTTTTAATTAATCCTTTTTACATGTATTTAATAGTCCCTTGGTGACCCATGGAATATTTTTGTTATGTTGTCTGTCACTGTATTGTTTTATAAGACAGTTTTTGTTATCCAATGATTGAAATATTTGTAAAAATTCATCATATGCTTTATTTATATCTTTTTCATCACAAACTATCTTCCAGTCTTGCATTAATAATTCCTTTGCCAGTATATACATAGATTTTTCAGTTCTTATTCTTTTATATTTAATATTTTTGGTATACTTTTTCTTCCTATAATCACATTGATAGACAACAAAAATTGGCAGGTGGTCACTGATATCATTCAATAAAAGCCCACTCCTGATATTATTTTCCATAATGTTTGTGAATATGTTACCTATTAGTGTGGCGCTGTGTGACGTGATTCTGCTAGGTCTGGTAATTGTTGGATGTAAGCCATCATACTATGACTATACAAGTCATACTATGTTGTTTTGATTTCATAAGATCTATATTGAAATCCCCACAGATGAACATAACTTTAGGAGTAAGTTCTGCATACATTTTTTCTCTCCAGTCCTTAAATAAGTCAATGTTTGATCCAGGTGTTCTATATACACAGCTCACTACTATATTCTTCATATTGTCCAAACAGATTTCTATTGTAATACATTCAAATAAATCATCCAGTCACTGACAAATTATCAACAACCTTGTATTGCAAGCTCTTGTCAACATAAATTGCAACTCCTCCTATTTTTTCACTTTTCTGTTTATATAATTTAATTCATAGCCATCCTCTGTAAAATCCACTCCTTTCTCTTCAATGAGCCACGTCTCTGATATTGCCATTATATTGAACGCCTCTTTAAACTGATGTAAATAATCTTTAATGTTGTTAAAGTTGTCATAGAGACTTCTGCTGTTGAAGTGGATCATTGATATATTAAAAACAGATATTGTAGCGGCATGAGATAATAAGGAGCGAACTGAGGGTTTTTGAGGGTGTTTATTATTCATTCATCCCGCCATCATAGAACTCACTGCAGCCCTGTGCAGGGGGGCTGGAGCGGGTCCTCAGGCTCTCGTGAGGAGACACAGAATGCGTGTGTCAGAAGCAGTAGTCAGAGAGAGTGAGCTACAGAGCATATGCAGTTTTTATACCCAGTTACAGACAATATATGAAAGGCATGGGACATTTGCATCACAGTGAGAGCAGGAAGCATGAACGTTTGCATTTGAGTCATACATAACAGCGGGATACTGGTGCCTGAACTAGACAAAGTGAGGCTGCCTATTGATCTCAATACACACATCTCATTGCTCTGCTAATTGCCCCAGCTGAGCGCTCTGCTTGTCCCAGTATGTTGTGGGGGTTACCCATAGATATGACCATTGTGTTAAACTGTTCATCCGTGTAGTGACTACAGTTATTATTGATGGAGGTAAATAAATTATTGTCAGGGTCTATGTCTAATTCCACTTCCTGGGGGTTGTGATCTGTATATTCAAAAACTTTCAGTTCCTGTTGTTCCTGTTTGCTCTTTTGTTTTGTGTAGTTATACAGGTACATCTCCAAAAATTAGAATATTATGAAAAAGTTCAATATTTTTTGTCACTCATCTCAGAAAGTGAAACCCATATATTATATAGATTCATTACACAGAGAGTGATATATTTCAAGTGTTTATTTATTTTAATTTTGATGATTATGGCTTACAGCCCATGAAAACCCCAAATTCAGTTTCTCAAAAAAATAGAATATCACATAAAATTAATTAAAAAAATAGTTTTTAAATAGAAATGTTGGCCGACTGAAGAGTATGTCCATGTACCACTCAATACTTGGTCGGGGCTCCTTTTGGGTTAATTACTGTATCAATGTGGTGTGGCATGGAGGTGATCAGCCTGTGGCACTGCTGAGGTGTTATGAAGGTCCAGGTTGCTTTGATAGCAACCTTCAGCTCGTCTGCATTGTTGAGTCTGGTGTCTCTCATCTTCCTCTTGATAATCCTCCATAGATTCTCTATGGGGTTTAGGTCAGGACAGTTTGCTGGCCAATCAAACACAGTGATGCCATGGTCATTAAACCAGGTTTTGATATTTTTGGCAGTGTGTGTGTGTGTGTGGGGGGCAAGTCCTGCTAGAAAATGAAATGCAGACGAGCTGAAGGTCACTATCAAAGCAACCTGGACCTTCATAACACCTCAGCAGTGCCACAGGCTGATCACCTCCAGGCTACGCCACATTGATACAGTAATTAACCCAAAAGGAGCCCCGGCCAAGTATTGAGTGTGTACATGGACATACTTTTCAGCCGGCCAACATTTCTATTAAAAAAACAATTTTTTAAAATTAATTTTATGTAATATTATAATTTTTTGAGAAACTGAATTTGGGGTTTTCATGGGCTTTAAGCCATAATCATCAAAATTAAAATAAATAAACACTTGAAATATATCACTCTCTTTGTAATGAACCTATATAATATATGAGTTTCACTTTATGAAATGAGTGACAACAAATATTGAACTTTTTCATGATATTCTAATTTTTTGAGATGTACCTGTATATCCTGTTGCAGATGAGTGTGATCCTTCAGTGTCCTACAGTTGTCTCTTGTTGCTGTCGACTCCAGTTCATAATGTTCATTGATATTTGTCCATTCCATAATAATTTGGATGTTAATGACTTTGGCTTCTTCAGGTGATAAGGGATAAGGACCTGTACTTATATAGCGCTTTGCTAGTCTCAAAGACCACTCAAAGTGCTTCACTAGCACTAACCCTCTATTCTAAGGGCCTATAGGAAACATATCTAGGGACAATTTAGAACAACCAATTAACCTAACATGCATGTCTTTGGATTGTGGGAGGAACCCGGAGCCCCCGGAGTAAACCCCCGCAGCACAGGGAGAACATGCAAACTCTGCACAGAAAGGTTCCTACCCCTGCCAGCCTGGGGTCTCGAACCTGGAACCTTCTAGCTGTAAGGCAACAGTGCTAACCACTGCACCACCGTGCTGCCCTACTGATCCATTTAATTTGATGTATATTTTACAGTTTGTTGTCCAGGTGTTTTGAATCTTTTTTTTTTGCTTTCTCAGGTAGCTTGCTTTTCTGGCTATTTCTGCATTTTCTTTTGTAAGGTGCTCATTTATGTAAATGTTTGTTCCTTTCAGTTTCCTCCCTTGTTTTAGCAGCACAGTCTTGTGTTTTCTGTTGACAAACCTCATGATGGCAGTTGGTTTGTTGCTGTTGTTTTTCCTGGGCAGAGGGTGGCAGGCCTCAATGGTGTTACAGTCCAGCTGCATTCCACTGAACTGCAGGAAGGCCGCCAGCTCACCGAGTCCCCCTCCACTATCCGCGGCCACCGCCCGAGCATATGGTCGGGATTTAATGTGGAGCCCTGTGATGATCACGTTGTTCACCCTGGTGTATTGTTCCAGGTCAGCCACTCTGCTCTCCAGATATGCCAGCCTCTTGTCCTTCTCTGCGTTCTGGATCCGCAGCGCTTTTACCTCCTCAACCAGGTCCAGAATGTTTTTTTGCTGCAGCTTAACAGCAGAAACCTCTTCAGCCAAGAAGTCGAGTGACCTTTTAATGTTGTCCCCCTCCTCATCCTGCTGAGCTTTCTTAGGACCCATGATCCCGGACGATTTATGTTGACTAAACGGCTAACTGAACAGCTGTTTACCTAGCCAAGTGGTGGGCCGCTCAGCTCCACTCCCGTTTTCCCAGTCCATAAATGCGGTTATCAGCGTCTTAAGTCAGGCAGGGGTCGAAATGAGGATGTCCAGTCCGTAATCCAAACTCAGTTATCAGAACATTTGGAAATTCCCAAAACACTGTCATGTTTAGGTTTACATTATCCGACCCGGGCTCTCACTGGGAAAAATTGTCCCTGCCTCCAAACTTCACTGGATGATGGTTGTTTACAATGCTAGCCTGCTAGCCCTCATTAGCACATCCGTGGCAGGAGTCCGTGGGTGGATAACTTCAATGCTCCAATTCAGCTGCAGAGCTCCCAGTCCATCTGTATGCACGTGAGTGGCAGTCTCATTTTCACACTAGAAAAGCACTCAGAGAGGAACCCATTAGAGAGGAACCCATTACATTTTGGTGATGATCTGAGAATGCATACCTCCACCAAGGCTCCTTCTGTCTGTCATGGATCACCTCCAAAATCTAATGGGGTCCTCTCTAGCCCAAGGACTACCTCTAGTGAAAATTTTATTCAAATCCATCCAGTAGTTTTTGTGTAATCCTGCTGCACAAAAACAAATAAGGCCCTTGGTGGAGGTATCATCACGAAAATGTAGTGGGTTCACCGTTAGGCCAAGGGCCACTTTTTGATGAAAATTTCATTGAAATCCGTTCAGTAGTTTTAGTGTAATCCTGATGCATGAATACAAAAAAACAAGGACCTTGGCTGAGGTATCCACTCTCAGATCATCACCAAAGTCTAATGTGTTTGTCCATGGCCCAAGGGCTATCTATGGTGAAAATTTCAACCAAATCCGTCCAATAGTTTTTGCATAATCCTGCTGAAAGACAAACCAACCAACCAACAAACCAACACGGATGAAAACATTACCTTCTTGGCGGAGGTAACTAGCTTACTCTCCAGTTTTGATACTTTAACTCCAGTGACAGCAGAATCTCAGGGCTGATTACTAGCTAGCGCTACCAATCACTCAGACGCGCGAATCCGCAAGTTTACATTAACTTTACATGTATTTGCATTGCACGTTTGCATTTCGTCTGAACGTACCTTAAGGTGGGTTAACACAAGGTTACTCTGTTACCAGATAGAAAATTTTCTGACAATAGAGCCATTGCTGACATGGTAGCTCAATATTTTTTAGGGTGTAAGAAGCAGATGAACAGGATTTCAAAAAGGAAAGAAACACTCAAGTCCATGAATAAAAATTCCTCTTATATTTTAAAATATTCAAAAGCCCTTCTGTTGTGTCTCCTGCTTCATCACCATTCGTTCTCTCTCTGTGTACCAACAGTCTTCCAGACAGACTCTCAACCTCACGTTGCCCTTCCGAGGCGCCGACCTCCCAGTGAGAGAAGCAAAGTAAAGCATCCCTCCTCACCTCTGACTCCACATCTTCTCCAAGAGCAGCGATGTTGAGTCTCCAGTGACAAATGGGCATACAGAGGGGGAGCCGGTACAGACTCCTCATCAAACACTGGCCATAGTTTTCCATTTCAAAGAGGAGAAATCTGTGACCTTTACTTCCCATTGACGCAACACACTCTGAAGTTGCTCAAGGGCCCCCTGCAGTTTACACAGCTGGACAACTTTGAAAGTCCACTCTTAAGCAAGTTTCTATCCCCCCCACCCCCGACTTGCATCAGGCTGGTGTCAGGATGAAGGTGGATTTGGGTGGGCAGAGATGTGCAGCGTGAGCAAGCATCTTGTCAGGGCACAGCATTTTGCAAAGCTGCGTGATGCATATTCCCAGGATCGCGCACATTTGTTTTGAGTTGAGTATGACCTCCTTTAATCTGTCATGCTTCCTCTCCAGCCTCCCCTGTGCATTCATTAAGGCCTGAAAGGCGTAAACAGATCGATGGCGTCGGAGCAGGTAGAAATGGACCTTCAAATGAGGTCAAACACAGTCAGTGCTCACATGGAATTTACACTGAAATGATAACAAATATGATGTCAGAGAAACTCAGTTCTCCCAGGGCAAATAAGATGTTGGCCGATGGGGTGGGGGGGGGGGGTGATTAACATAACTGGAGTCAGAATTGTTTATTTATAGCCAAGTACAAAAAACTCAGGGAGTTTGCTTCAGCAGGCGTGAAACAGTTAGAATAAAAAGGAAATGGAAATAGTCAGAAATAAGGAGATACGTATTAATAGTTTGTTGCCAAGAAGCATCTGTCATCGTTTTCACCCATGAAGAATACTGTGGAACAGTGGTCCTCAACATTTTTGCCTCATGGACCAGTAATACAAAAATTTTGTGACCCGGTTTGGGGGGGGGGGGTGTTGAAATGAACAGAATACTGTACATTGGCATGAAAACAAAGTGTGACATTAAAAAAACCCCACCTCCACAAGGATGTTTCTCTGGAAGGAGACGGTCACATCTAGGAAAGGTTGCATGGGCAGGGTTTACTCACACGGCACACTCGTGAAAAGGTTCGCGGATCGACTACTCAGTGCGTGGGTCTTTTGTGGTCAGAAAGTAATGCTCAAACTCTCTAACGATGACTGTTTTTAATCAATTTGGCCTAGCTAGCTTGCAGGTTTGACTTTTGAGCATCACCTCTGGTTAGAGGTTGTGCTAGACTTTTTTGTTATCCATCATTGTGACAAGAATGACATATTTTACCAATAATGGACCCAATATGCAGACATCACACAGACAATGATCTCGAGCAAGATAAGAGTCTTTATTTAACTGTGAGAGGACAGTGGTGAGTATACAGCTGAGACAGCGGACGTTTAACAATTGTTGCTGCTCTTATGTAACAGGTACCAAAACAGTTGGTATAGCCTTCAGTGTCCACAGCTACAGCTACAGCAAAGAGGGTTGGGAATGAGATTGACTACAGAGGAGAGGTGAGATACCCCAGGTCCGGGAATTTAATGGTGAAGGTGAAGCTGAACTTGCTTGAGACTTAAAGTTTATGGGAAAGGTAGGATTTGGTGTCTGTCGTAGAAGGTAGGCAATTTGCCCACAGGTGTCCAGGTTTTGCCTCAAGAGAGTACAGGTAGGAGATTCTGAGATGAGGAGGGTGAGGATATTGTGTTGGAAGACTGGCGCAATAATTAGAGATGAGCCAATGCGATCCATGATATCGTATCAGGTTCGATCCAGCCATTTTGCCTGAATTGGTAATGGTAAGGAATAAAAGTCATTTACTGATCAGATACATTAATGATGATATTAAAATGAAAGTGCGGTGACCATTCTCATCCACGCTGCACGTGGCTTGCCATAGACTGAAACACTGTCACTGGAGCCGTGGTGGGTGGGACTTACCTGGACTTGTCAACATGTCTGCGGTGTGGAATTACTTCAGAGTGAAGGAGGAAAAAAGCAGGACTGCAGAATGCAACTTGTAATGCAACTATTTTGTGGGGTGGTACCAGCGTTTCCAATTTCAACACCACAAACTTGATAAAACATTTATGGAAGTATCACAGTAAGAAATATGCTGAATTCTGCCAAGCACAGAGCACAAGGAAGAGAAGTTCCACGGTGCAACAGACACTGCTGGCCTCTTTTCTGAAACATGACAAGCTACCTCCTGAGAGCAAAAAAGCAAAAATGATGACAGATAAAATTGTCAAATTTATTGTGCTCAAAGACCAGCCCCTTGCTCTTGTGGAAAATGAGGGTTTCCGGTGTTTAATGGAGTATTTGGAGCCTCGGTACACGCTGCCACACCGGAGCTGGTTTTCCGACACAGTGGTCCTAGTTAAGTACAAACAAGTGTGCACATTTATCTCAACACATTTATCAGAAATCCCAGCTGTAAGCTTCACAACAGATATCTGCAGCTCAGATGTGTGTCCAGTGTCACTAATCAGCCTGACGGTGCAGTGGATAGACTCAAGTTTTGTTTTGCAAAAAGCCATTTTGCATGCAAAGCAAATTTGAGGATCGCACTCAGGAAAGGCTATTGCGGAAGCTATGGAGGAAATGTTTAAATACATGGGATATCCCAAAGGCCAGAGTCCATGTTGTTGTAAGAGACAATGCCAGCCAGCAATGTAACAAAAGGAATGGACCGGCTGGGACTTGCAAGTTTGCTTTGCGCACACCTTACAACTTGTGGTGAATGAGGGATTGCTTGCACAATGTAATGTGAGTGATGCAGTGGCTGTTGGGAGAAAAATAGTGGGTCACTTCAAATACTCCCCACTGGCATATTCACGTTTGGAGGCCATCCAACCAGAGATGAATATGCAACCCAAGTGTCTGCTCCAAGATGTGCAAAGGAGGTGGAATAGCACATATTACAGGGCTGAGAGGCTCACTGAACAGAAACAGGCCTTGGGTGCATATTCTACAGAATATGACCTGCCAGCCACACTGAGTGGGCAACAGTGGGGGTTACTTGAAAGGACTGTTGCAGCTCTAGCCCCCTTTGAGGAGCTGACAAGAGAGGCAAGCTCCTCATCATCTGCAGCTGATGTCACCCCCATAGTCAGTGTCCTTAAGCACTTTTTTTCTCGAGAATACGAGGATGACAATGGGCTCAAGAAGATGAAAGGCACCCTTCTAGAGGCATTTAATAGACGCTTCCAAGCAGTGGAATATGAGCCACTATACACAATTGCAATGCTGTTGGATCCAAGATACAAAAACAGGTATGTATGTTGTTGAGTGAGTCTTTATTAATTAGTTCATCATTAGCCTACATGATAGCAATCACTTAATAAAGTGGCTATTTTTATTAATTCAGATACTTCACAAGTGTAGAGTCTGCAGAACAAGCAACAGATGTGTTGACGACAGAGGTGAGGAAGATGGAAGCAGCCATGGGGAGGACAGCATCATATTCTGCTGAGGCAGGAGAGCCAGCAGAGGGGACATCAGGTGACACGGCAGCTTTGGAGCCAGCAAAGAAGGCTGCAAAGGTGGAATCTGCAAGACAATGCAGATTGGCAGGTATTTTTGATGAAATCCTGAAGGCAAGCCGCGTGGTGCACGTTTCTAGTACCACAAGTGTGGCCATTGAAGTGCAAACATATCTCAGTGGGCCAACTATTGAGCACTCGGATAATCCGCTGCTGTACTGGAAACTCAGTCAGCCAAGATTCCCTACTCTGGTTCACACTGCAGGTAAATTTCTCAGTGCACCTTCAAGAAGTGTGGAGAGTGAAGACTCTTCAGTGCAGCATCCATCATTATGGATGGAAGGAGAGACAGACTAGCAGCTGAGAAGGCTGAAATGCTGATCTTCTTAAAGAAGAATCTGCCTTTCATGTTAACGTGAGCAGACTGGAGTTACAAAAGGGTTGTTAAAACACGAGTCTGTTCAGGGTCAGGGATTACTTAAAGCAATAGTAGTGAACGATCGTAATATACAGTATATAATATTAGTATGGCGGTGCCCTAGGCAAGTAGTTCATGTTCTATTCCATTAGCACTGAAAAAGTACATTATTGTAAAGTTTTACTGCAGATTGTCACGCCGCGCCATTCACCAGCGGCGCCACCTGCTCACGCACCTGCTACTCGTCAGCGGCGAAGGATAAAAGCCGCCTCGCCCTGAGCGTCGGCCTGAAGCCGTAGACTTCATTTCCTTGTATGGACTTCTACCACATTCTCTTCAGCATCCTCATCTCCGGTAAGAAGTTCACTTACCTCATCTCTCCAGTCTGCTCCCCTGTGCACAGGTGGATTCCTCGGCGGCGGACAATCCCGTCCCTCGTCTCTCCTCGCTGCTGCACCGAGCCCTGCAGGTGGCTGTCTCCCGGGCTTCCATCCTTGAAGCGCCAGTCATCTGCCCAAACAAGTAAGCTTCTCTCCCTCGCCTATTCTCCTCCCGTGTTGGTGTGTGCTCATCACCCTGTGTCTGATTTCTCCCATAGGGTTGCCGGCTGAACGGTCTCCTGCCTCTGGGTCCGAAGCAGACGCCACCACCAACACATTAACATTCCGCAGACACGCACCCAAACATCCCTGTTGTTAATAAACAGTTTGAACTACTCTGAGCCTGTGTGTGTGCGTCTCCTGAGCCGAACGTTATGTCAGTACGGCTTCAGCAGAGCGGCTCGGCGGACGGCGGGCTCGCACACCGGTTTACCATCCTCGAGGCTCGGGTGGATCAGATTGTTTATCAGCAACAGGTGGTTCTTCATCAATTATTAGAGCTGACTAACCGATTGAACCGCTTGGACCCCCAACAGCCGTTCCTCCCGACTCACCAGGGTGGCGCGGCTCCTGCTGTTCCAGCGGCCGTCCAGCCGGCTCCAGTGGCACCGGTTCGGCTCACGCCGATTCCGACCCCCGCCCGCTTTAGCGGTAAGCTCGGCGGAGCGCGGGGGTTTATTATGCAGTGTGAGTCCGTGTTCCACCGTGTGCCCGGAGATTTTCCCTCGGATCACAGCCGAATTGGTTACATAGGGAATCTTCTGGAGGGGCGTGCGTTAACCTGGACCTACGCCGTAATGGCGAGGCCCAGTTATGCCACCCTCACCTATGACCAATTCGTGAGGCGCTTTCTGGAGGTCTTTGACCACTCACAAACCGAAACGGTCCAGGTCGATCGGCTTCTCGCTCTCCAGCAGGGAAGCCGGTCGGCAGCGGACCACTCGGTCGACTTCCGGGTAGCGGCGGAGGAATTGGGCTGGGAGGAACGCTCCCTCTGTGGCCTGTTCCTCCGCAGCCTCAATAGTGATCTGAGGGATGAACTGGCTGGTCGGGATATCCCTGGGACGCTAGCGGAGCTGACATCCTTAGCGATAAGTTTGGATAACAGGCTGCGCGAGCGCTCCTCGGGGCGGAGGTCTTCTTCTTCTCGCCCTCGTGGAGCCTCGCCGCACCTGTTCCAAGCTCGCCCCCTGGCGGCGCCGCCAGCATCGCGCCCCGAGGAGTCGGAGCCGATGGTGACGGGCTGGACTAAACTTTCCCCTGTGGAGAAACAACGCCGCCGTGAGTTGGGCCTCTGCATGTATTGCGGAGGCGACCAACACACCGTGGAGCGTTGTCCACGGAAAGCCAGTCGGTGGGGTCCGCGAGTCACTGTTGGAAGCCTCGCGGATGTCAATCGGTTAGGATCACCTTCTCAATTGAAGCTGCCCATCCGTTTCTGCCATAACCCTACTGGGCACCTCACCCACGCACTGGTGGATTCGGGCGCAGAAGGCAGCTTCATTTCACAAAGCCTGGCAACCCGATTGGGCATCCGCTGCCAGGCACTCAACACTCCCATCTCCCTAATCCACCTCTCCCGTGCCACCCTCGGGAGAGTGACACATCAAACTGTTCCCCTACCGGTCATCATCTCGGGAAACCACCGGGAGGAAATGACCTTTTACGTCCTTCCCAACTCTGTGTCGCCCGTCATCCTGGGGTATCCCTGGCTCCGCCTTCACAATCCGGTCCTGGATTGGAAATCAGCTGGGATCTCGGCATGGAGTACGTTCTGTATGGGCACCTGCCTTCAGTCCGCTGCCTGCTCTCCGTCCGCTCCTCCCCCTGCTACGGACGCTGCACCCCCGGACCTGTCTCTGGTGCCCCCAGAATTTCACGACCTGGGTATAGTGTTCAGCAAAGCGAAAGCTATGTCTCTTCCCCCTCATCGGCCCTATGACTGCGCCATCAACCTCCGCCAGGGGGCTCCCTTGCCCTCTGGTCGCCTTTACAGCCTGTCTGCGCCGGAGAAGGAGACGATGAACGCCTACCTGAAGGAATCATTGAGTGCTGGGATTATCCGCCCATCATCGTCACCCGTGGGGGCAGGGTTCTTCTTCGTGGGGAAAAAGGATGGGTCCCTCCGCCCTTGTATCGACTACCGGGCCCTCAACAATATCACGGAGAGGGACCGTTACACCCTGCCTCTCATGGACACTGCCTTCCACTCCCTCCAGGGGGCGACCTGGTTCACCAAGCTGGACCTACGCAGCGCTTACCACCTCGTCCGGATCCGGGAGGGAGATGAGTGGAAAACGGCCTTCCGTACCCCGAACGGCCACTTTGAATATCTGGTGATGCCGTTCGGGTTGACCAACGCTCCTGCAGTCTTCCAGCGCCTCATTAATGACGTCCTCCGGGACTTCATTGGCCTTTTCGTGTTCGTCTACCTGGACGATATTCTCATCTTCTCCAAGTCCAGGGATGAGCACCAGGTCCACGTGAGGCGGGTCCTCCAAAGGCTGCTGGAGAATCGTCTGTACGTTAAGGCGGAAAAGTGTGAATTTTACGCCAGGAGCACATCCTTCCTGGGGTTCATCATCGCCCACGATAAGGTGCTCCCCGACCCAGAGAAGGTAAAGGCGGTGGTGGAATGGCCCACACCTGCATCTCGGAAACAGGTGCAGCAATTTGTTGGCTTCGCCAATTTCTACCGCCGCTTTGTCCCCAACTTCAGTGCCATCGTGGGACCACTGACCCGCCTCACGTCCCCGAAGGTCCCGTTCCGGTGGACCGAAGAGGTCGCTGCCGCCTTTGAGGCGCTGAAGGCGGAATTCTCCTCCTCCCGGGTCCTTCGCCAGGTCGACCCCGCGCTGCAGTGCATTGTAGAGGTAGACGCCTCGGACACGGGAGTGGGAGCAGTGCTGTCCCAGCGGTCACCGGACGATGGCGCCAAGCGACCGTGCGCTTTCTTCTCCCGGCGCTTGTCCCCGGCGGAGAGAAACTACGATGTGGGGGACAGAGAGCTCTTGGCCATCAAGCTCGCCCTGCAGGAGTGGCGCCACTGGTTGGAGGGGGCAAGCCTGCCGTTTGTGGTCCTCACGGACCACAGGAACCTGGAATACTTACGGTCTGCCAAGCGCCTGAACGCCCGCCAGGCGCGCTGGTCTCTGTTCTTCGCCAGGTTCCAATTTTCCATCACCTTCAGGCCTGGCTCTAAGAACGTCCTGCCTGACGCCCTCTCCAGGCAGTTCGCCCCCGTGGAGTCGGAGGAGGCGCCCCACTCCATCCTGCCCAGGTCGTGCGTCGTGGGAGCCATCTCGTGGGACATTGAGAGCAAGATCCGGAAGGCACAGGAGGTGGAACCTGACCCTGGCGGCGGACCGGAGGGGAGGCTGTTCGTGCCATCCGCGGTCCGAGGAGAGGTCATCCACTGGCTCCACACCTCCAAGCTCACCTGTCACCCTGGCACCTCCCGGATGATAGATCTCCTCCAACGGTCCTTTTGGTGGCCAGGCCTGCGGAGGGATGCAGCCCGCTACGCCCGGGCTTGCCCAATCTGTGCCACCTGCAAGTCGGGAAATGCCCCTCCAGCGGGTCTGCTCCAGCCCCTGCCCGTCCCTGGCAGGCCCTGGTCGCACATCGCTCTGGATTTCGTCACCGGACTCCCCATCTCCAACTCCTATGACACCATCCTGACCATCGTGGACCGCTTCTCCAAGGCCGTGCACTTCGTCCCCCTGCGAGGCCTCCCTACTGCCCTGGAGACGGCGGACCTCCTCGTCCAACACGTGGTCAGGCTGCATGGGATTCCGGTGGACGTGGTCTCGGACCGGGGCCCCCAGTTTTCATCTGAGGTTTGGAGGTCTTTCTGCAACGCCATCGGAGCCAAGGTGAGCCTCTCCTCCGGCCATCACCCCCAATCCAACGGGCAGTGTGAGAGGACCAACCAGGAGCTGGAGGCTGCGCTCCGCTGTGTGTCCAGATCCAAACCCGCGTCCTGGAGCAACCATCTTGCCTGGGTTGAATATGCCCACAACACCGCTCGCTCTTCTGCTACAGGGATGTCCCCCTTCAAAGCGTCCCTGGGTTACGACCCCCCGCTGTTTCCGGAGCAGGAGAGTGAGGTAACTGTCCCGTCAGTTAGGGCCCATCTCAGGCAGTTCCGCTCCACCTGGGCTGCCGCGCGCCATGCGCTATTGCGCACAGCGGAGCGCAACAGGACTGTGGCGGACCGGCGTAGGAGACCTGCCCCGGCGTACAGAGTTGGGCAGCTTGTTTACATTTCCACCCAGGACGTCACTCTAAAAGGCGAGAGGAGAAAGCTGGCACAGCGCTTCATGGGTCCCTACCCCATCACCCGGATCATCAACCCGGTGGCTGTGCGCGTGGCTATTCCCCCCTCCCTCCGCATTCATCCTACTTTCCACGTGTCGAAGGTGAAACTGGCGGTTACTGACCCCCTTTGCCCTCCTCCTGCAGCGCAACCCGCGCCCCGGATGATTGGTGGCCATCCGGCCTGGTCCGCCTCCTCCATCCTGGACTCCCGGCGCCGGGGTCGTGGGTTGCAATACTTGGTGGACTGGGAGGGCTATGGGCCCGAGCATCGACAGTGGGTGCCCCCGTCGTTTGTGTTGGACCCATCGCTCATCGCGGACTTCCACCGAGCGCACCCGGATAAGCCATCGCCAGGAGGCGCTGCTAGAGGGGGGAGTACTGTCACGCCGCGCCATTCACCAGCGGCGCCACCTGCTCACGCACCTGCTACTCGTCAGCGGCGAAGGATAAAAGCCGCCTCGCCCTGAGCGTCGGCCTGAAGCCGTAGACTTCATTTCCTTGTATGGACTTCTACCACATTCTCTTCAGCATCCTCATCTCCGGTAAGAAGTTCACTTACCTCATCTCTCCAGTCTGCTCCCCTGTGCACAGGTGGATTCCTCGGCGGCGGACAATCCCGTCCCTCGTCTCTCCTCGCTGCTGCACCGAGCCCTGCAGGTGGCTGTCTCCCGGGCTTCCATCCTTGAAGCGCCAGTCATCTGCCCAAACAAGTAAGCTTCTCTCCCTCGCCTATTCTCCTCCCGTGTTGGTGTGTGCTCATCACCCTGTGTCTGATTTCTCCCATAGGGTTGCCGGCTGAACGGTCTCCTGCCTCTGGGTCCGAAGCAGACGCCACCACCAACACATTAACATTCCGCAGACACGCACCCAAACATCCCTGTTGTTAATAAACAGTTTGAACTACTCTGAGCCTGTGTGTGTGCGTCTCCTGAGCCGAACGTTATGTCACAGATGTTTACTGAGTTCAGAGTCACAAATGGAATAAAGCTTTCTCTGATGGTGACCTTAAGTTATGTCAAGAAAATAATTTTCACACTATTTTGCAATACATTCTATGGTAGATTTCTGTTCATATTTGGCTTTAAGAATGTAAGGGTTTACATTTTTTGGAATAGTTGTTGAATATAATTCATGATGAGTTACAGTTTCTTTATTTTCAAATGCACAGTATGTTTTTACCTCATGCATAAGTAGCACTTTTTTTTCACAATATTTTTTATTGAACCTTTTTTACAAACATGGCACAAACAGTCAGACACAAACACAAAAGTGATTTAAAAAATTAAAAAGAACAACAACAACAAAAAAATGTGTAATAAAAACAACAACAGCCATTAACAAAAACAGGTCAACAACAATGCTCCTCTGTTTAGTCTAGGTAATCTATTACCTAAGAATACATAATATACAATACATTCACCCGCTTGGAATTTGCAAGATCCGCACACATCATTCACCTTCTTCTTCAGAAGTTATGTTTAATTTCTTTACATAATCAATGAAAGGTCTCCATATATTCTCAAACACATTTTCCTTTGATTTCAGTATATATGTTATTCTTTCTAGTGGAAGGTTTGTTAACATCTGTCTTAACCACTGAGTCACATCTGGTCTATGAGTCTTTTTCCACAGTAGTGCAATACATTTTTTGGCATTAAGCAAACTGAGGTCTATGAATGTTCTTTCACTCTTATTAAAGTTATGTTTTTCTGGATACAGACCCAACAAAAACAGTTTAGGGCTCAGTGTGATTTGTTTTGAAATTATTTTTTCAATTGTTACTGTCACCTCTTCCCAAAACATTCTGATTTTTCTACATTCCCATAAACAGTGAAATAGGGTTCCTTTACTTTCCATACATTTTGTGCACGTATCTGGTATGTTTTTGTTATATCTATTTAATTCCACTGGTGTAACATAAATCCGCATTAACCATTTAAGATGTATCAGTTTAAGACGTACATTTATTGATTTGGTTTGAGCTCCTGCACAAGCCATTTCCCATTGCTCCTCTGAAATTTCAGTTTGCAGGTCTTCTTTCCAGTCATTCAGTCTTTTCTGTGAGTTTTCACTTGAGAATAGTGTCAATGAGTTATAAAACTCTGAAATAATACTCTTTCTCTTACTATCTTTCATCAAATTTTTTTCCAAAAACGAGTAATAGGTCGGGTGAGAGCATTATTTTGATTTGATCGAATAAAATTTCTAAGCTGAAGATATTTAAAAAAGTGTGTTCTATTAAGATTAAATTTAATCCTCAGTTCTTCAAAAGACATTATGTTATCTATAAGTAGCACTTTTAATTTCATTTGAATGTTTACTTACTCAGCATTAAAGTTTTGCATAAACTTGCACTTGAGAATGTATGTTTACATGTTCCTGACATGTGAAAGGCTACAAAGTTCAAAATTAAAAAGCAACGGCGTTGCTGAACAGTCAAATTTGTAATACAGTATAGTTCTTGTTTGACTTTTACATTTATGTTTTTTGCGTGCAGAATGCAGCCAGTCATTACCAAAATATGTTCTGTACTTAAGAGAGACGGTATTGGTTTTGGATCGGTATCAGTCGATACTCAAGGCCACAGTATCGGCTCATCCCTAATAATAATAGTTACCAGGCTCGAGGAGAAAAGGAGAGACACACTGTCCAGGAGAGCAGACTTGGGAGGGAGCTTCTGGTGACAGCAAGGACAGCAGTCTAACAGTGTGTGGTGGAAATGAACCCCTATATCTACCTGGCAGCTGATTAGGAGCAAGTGGTGGCAATCAGCACAGCTGGAGAGAATCAGGTAATGATTAAAGGCACTAATGAGTTCATTGATGATGTGAGTGTGCTCAACCCTGGAAAACTACAAGACAAGGTTGTAAAAATTCTGTCATACTCTTATTGTCATTTTAATGTATTTTAATTAAATAACACTCAATGTAATCTGTCAAAATGATAGACTGCATTCAGATTTTTTTGTCACTGCTTAAAAAAACATCTGTAAATGAAGGAAAATTTTCAGTTAACACAGCATCTGCCCCTAACTACTAAGATAGTTATGAGCTAAGACCGTGCAGACAAGACAGGCAGGAAGCCAGGGGGAAGAGAATACTCTGTAAATTTTCAAAATAAAGCATCCTGATACAGTCAATATAAAGGAACAGAATAAATTATGTATTTTTTTTCTCTGCCGCTCTTTGTGACCCACTACCAAGTGGTCCAGAACCCTGTGGTTAGGGACCAATGCTGTGGAAGACAGGTTGGTGCAAAATTTGTATTTAATCGACCATATACGTAGATGGTGAATTAAAATTCACAGATGTTATTTTAGCTTAATATATTATGGTTTATTATACTCTGGACAAATCCTCAATTAGCAGTAATTGCTAATTAGCAGAGTTTGCCATTCACTCATTCAGGGTTTTTCTGTACACGCTAGGGACCGGTCATATGCTATCAACCACTCAAACCGCCCATCCATCTCTAATAATGCTTTATTTGGGCTTTTAAATTGTAGCATTCAGCCAGCCTTTGTTACATGTCACAGACTACTGAAGTTAAAAGCTAAATTTATCAACATCAAAACAACCTTCTCAGAGAAATGGCGGAGGGTGGGGGGTGGGGTGAACTGGGGCTTGTTAGCATTTAAAGCAATATGCTATTAAAAACAGCCCATTTTGAGGGGAGCTCCTTCCCTGTGTGTAAAATGGTACTGCAGTAATTCAACCCTGAGGTGTTCTGGCCAATGTCACAGACATTTCATTAACACCTCTTGTATTACATTTGGAAAAGACCAAATTAGGAGCTCTTTAAAATTAGTCTTGCAATTATCATGAGGTCTTTAGCAGCTATTTTCTTTCAAAACCATATTTTTATCCATCTTCTTCCGCTTAATCCTTTTCAGGTCGCGGGGGTGCTGGAGCCTATCCCAGCATCTTTGGGCGAGAGGCAGGGTCCACCCTGGACAGATCGCCAGTCCATCGTAGGGCCAACACAGAGAGACAGACAACCATTCACTCTCACAGTCATACCGAAGGACAATTTAGAATCCCCAGGTTTTTTTTATGCCAGTTAACCAAACTTGCATGTTTTTGGCATGTGGGAGGAAACCGGAGAAATCCCGGAGTAAACCCACGCAGACACGGGGAGAACATGCAAACTCCACACAGATCACTGTTAGTCAGGGGCTGGGATCGAACCCACGATCCCCCGGCCAAGGGCAGCACGGTGGTGGAGTGGATAGCACTGCGGCAGCACAGCAACCATGTTTTTTATAATATTTAAAAACAATACATCTTGTTTTACATTGCTTCTTTTTTGAATTTTCTTTAAGCAACTTGTTTCATACCTGAGTGAGTCTTCCGTCTAGTGTTCACTACAATAACGTGTTTATTTTTATGTTGGACTGTGTATTGGTAACACTTGGCACTGGAGGTTATTTTCAGATCTAATGACGTCAGCGTTGAGTTGGTCAATTCCTGCCGGACCTACTTGGGGTAAAGATAAATGCACACATGACAGGAAGGCTTTTTTTTTTTTTTTTTAAAGGAGAACCTTTCCCCAAATGGCTTTTTTTTTTTTTTTTTCAGAAACACACATACACACAATCTCTGCCTGACTGACAGTTGGTACCAGTGCGGTCAGGTGGTGTAAAAGTCAAAGCAGCCCGTTTTCAGGCAGTCGGGTCTGATTAGATCGGAGCTGACAGGCCTGGCTGACTGTGGGAGCAGGTGTGTGTCCTGAAAATACAGTATCTCTGTGTGATTATGCTTATCTTCAGATGTGTGACAGTGTAAGGACACACTGCAGCACTGTGGGGTCATATCTATTTTATCATTATTTTTCATCCTGCAATTTTTTTGTTGGATTTTCAGGGCCCTATACGGATGATAAAGCCTGCATTTATGCCACACTTTATGCCTTTTGCCAGTGGTTTTGACAGTTTCTGGCAGCGACACTTTGCCCCATCATCAAAATCACAACTGACTTTGGGCTCTTGGGAGCAAACTCTTTTAAAAGGGGTGTGGCTGGGTGCAAAGTCTTTGTGTTGCTAGTTTATGACGTTGTGCTTCTAAAAAAAAAAAAGCACATCTGAAGTCGGTGGTGCATTTTCCATCTATCTATCCATCTATCTTCTTTCATTCTCTGGGAGGGGGTGTCCAGGTTCATGTTCATGTGGAAACCATTAATCAGCTTGTTTGTCTTTATCGTGCTTTTCCAAGTCTTGGATGCATAAAGGGCTGTGGGGAGGGCGAATGAATGCAGACATGAACGATTCTAAAGCAACTGCACAAATGTCAAGATTCTGATTCTTAACTATTAATTAATAACAATTAATTTTTACAGGGAACATGGAAGTGTACTGGCTGCACAGTTAATGGTGACACACAAAGCAGGGTCGCATGGAGGAGTGCCCAGTTCACAACACAAACTCCTCATTTTATTTAAGTCTGGGTGTTCAAATGAGTTTGCTGGAGCATCGCTGTCACACTATGCGGACATATGGATCGTGGATCGTGCACGAAAGTGAAACATGGCCCTGTGGCAGACAGCCCCAGTGCCTGACAATGACCCAACCTGGTCATTGCAGAGCCACTGGTAGACCAAAACATGGAACCACCAAAGACAGCAGGTAGGAATGCTTCTGCTTTTCATTAGAAGTCTAATATTTACAGTGGGGCAAAAAAGTATTCAGTCAGCCACCAATTGTGCAAGTTCTCCCACTTAAAAGATGAGAGAGGTCTCCAATTTTCATCATAGGTATACCTCACCTATGAGAGACAAAATGAGAAAAAAAAATCCAGAAAATCACATTGTCTGATTTTTAGAATCAGAATCAGAATCAGATTTATTGCCATTGTTCATGTAGTACACAAACTAGGAATTTGTCTCGGTGCAATGCTGCAACATTAAATATGAAAAAATAAAAGATAGAAATAAAACTATACATGCAATAAAATGTAGAATATGAATGAGTAATACTAGTCAAAGCAATTTTAAATATATTAGCAAGTAGCAGATATTGTGGAGTACCACATAGTGCAGTCGGTAATGCAAAAAGAAAACAGTGAATTGACATGAGTCTGGTTGAGCTGCTGTACATAGTGCACGAGAGTCTAATAAGTCACTTAGTGTTCAGCAGTCTGATGGCAGAGGGGAAGAAGCTGTTCATGTGATAGGAGGTTTTAGTCTGAATGGACCGAAGTCTTCTACCTGAGGGGAGGGGGGCAAACAGTACGTGACCAGGGTGTGAAGGATCGGCTATGATCCGGCCTGCACGCCTCCGGGTCCTGGAGATGTACAGGTCCTGAAGGGATGGGAGCTTGCAGCCGATCACCTTCTCAGCAGTGCACACGACGCACTGCAGCTTTAGTCTGTCCCTGGCAGTGGCTCCTGCGTACCACACGGTTATGGAGGTGGTGAGGATGGACTCGATGATGGCCGTGTAGAACTGCACCAACATCTTGGTGGGTAGTTTGAGCTTCCTCAGCTGCCGCAGGAAGAACATCCTCTGCTGGGCCTTTTTGATGAGGGAGCTGATGGTTGGCTCCCACTTGAGGTCCCGGGTGATGGTGGTGCCCAGGAAGCGGAAGGAATCTGCAGTGGTGATGGGAGAGCCTGTGAGGGTAAGGGGGGGCAGAGGGGTTGTGACTTTCCTGAAGTCCACGATCATCTCCACTGTCTTCAGAGCGTTCAGCTGCAGATTGTTGTGGCTGCACCAGGACGCCAGCTGGGCCACCTCTCTCCTGTAGACGGACTCGTCGCCATTGGAGATGAGCCCGACGAGGGTGGTATCGTCTGCAAACTTGATCAGCTTGACAGACTGGTGGCTGGAGGTGCAGGAGTTGGTATACAGGGAGAAGAGTAGGGGGGAAAGTACACAGCCCTGGGGTGATCCGGTGCTGATGCTGACGGAGTCTGAGACAGTCTTTCCCAGCTGCACATGCTGCCTCCGGTCCGTCAGGAAGTCGGTGATCCACCTGCAGAGGGAGTCAGGCACGTTGAGCAGGGACAGCTTGTCCTGGAGCAGAGCGGGGCGGATGGTGTTGAATGCAGAGCTGAAGTCCACAAACAGGATCCTGGCGTAGGTTCCTGGGGAGTCCAGGTGCTGCAGGATGGAGTGGAGGGCCAGGTTGACTGCGTTGTCCACAGACCTGTTGGCTCTGTAGGCAAACTGCAGCGGGTCCAGGAGGGGAGTGGTGATGGTCTTGAGGTGGGGCAGGACCAGGCGCTCAAAGGACTTCATGACTACAGAGGTGAGCGCTACAGGTCTGTAGTCGTTAAGTCCAGTGATCCGTGGCTTCTTGGGGACAGGGATGATGGTGGAGGTTTTGAGGCAGGTCGGCACGTGGCATAACTTCAGGGAGGTGTTAAAAATGTCTGTGAAGACAGGAGCCAGCTCTTCCGCACAGTGTCTCAGGGTGGAGGGAGACACGCCGTCCGGGCCGGGGGCCTTGTGCGGGTTCAGTCTGGAGAACTGTCTGTGCACGTCCTGCTCACTGATGACAAGGGCAGGGGGGGAGGAGGGGGAGGCACCTTTGATGAAGTGGGGACCATGGAGGCAGTGGTGCTGGGGGGAGGGGGGAGATGGACACAGCTGATGAGGTGTCAAAACGGGCATAGTGTTGGGACAGTCTTTGACAAAGGGCTTTGTCATCCTGACCTTTAGAAGCCTGAGGCCGATAGCTGGTGATTTGCCTCAGTCCTCTCCACACAGAAGCAGAGTCGTTAGCAGTGAACTGCTGCTGGAGTCTCTCAGAGTACACAGACTTAGCTCTCCTCAGTTCTCTGCTAAACCAATATTTGACCTCCCTGTAGCAGTCCCTGTCTCCACTTTTCAATGCTGCTTCCTTTTCCTTCCTGATCTGTCTGAGCTTAGCAGTGAACCAGGGCTTGTCATTGGAGTACCTCACCCTGGTGCGCGATGGCAGAATGCTCTCCTCACAAAAGTGGATATATGAGTTCACAGTGTCCGTGTACTCATCCAGATCATGCGTGGCTCCTTTAAACATGCCCCAGTCAGTTATTTCCATGCACGTGCTCAGCTTCTCCTCAGCTTCACTGGTCCAATTCCTCGTAGTGCTCACAACAGGTTTAGTGAGCTTCAGTCTCTGTCTGTATGTGGGAATCAAGTGGACCATCACGTGATCAGATAGTCCGAGCGCAGCGCGGGGAACAGCGCGATACGCGTCCTTAACTGTAGTGTAACAGTGATCCAGAGTGTTCTCTCCTCTGGTGGGGCATTTAATAAACTGTTTGTAACGGGGGAGATCGTGGCTCAGGTTACTCTGGTTAAAGTCGCCAACCACAATAACCAGAGAGTCCGGGAAAGTCTGCTCCGTTTGTTGAATGTGATCCGCAAGCGGTGTAAACAGCGGCGAGGATGAATGAAGCAAACTCACGTGGAGAATAAAAAGGCTTGCAGTTAATGAATAGATATTCCAGAGCAGGAGAACAGTGTTGGGAGGTCACCGTTACATCAGAGCACCAGCTGCTGTTGATGTAAAAGCAGACTCCTCCTCCTGTGGTCTTACCGGAGAGCTCTGTGTCTCGATCAGCACGAAACAGCTGAAATCCCTCGAGGAGGAGCGCGCTGTCAGGAGTTGATTCCTTAAGCCAGGTCTCAGTAAAACAGAGAGCACACGAGGTGGAGAGGTCCTTAAATCGCATCAGCAGTCTCAGTTCCTCTACCTTGTTAAAGAGAGAATTGACATTGGACAGAAATATGCCAGGCAAAGCCGTGCGCATGCCTCTCCTGCGAAGCCACACGAGAGCGCCCGCTCACCTTCCTCTCTTTCGCCGTCTCACTTTTTGGGCTAAAAAGTGAACCAGCGGCAGGAGACAAAAAAACTGGGAGTAGGTCCGTGGGAGTGAAAGTCCTGATATTTAGTAGCTCTTCACGGGTGTAAGAGCTGGCAGACACACAATTGACGAACAAAAACATATAAAGAAAAACGCAGCAAAGCACCATGGCGACCACTGTGGGTGCCATCTTGGATCCAAGAAAGAATTTATTTGCAAATTATGGTGGAAAATAAGTATTTGGTCACCTACAAACAACCAAGATTTCTGGCTCTCACAGACCTGTAACTTCTTCTTTAAGAGGCTTCTCTGTCCTCCACTCAATACCTGTATTAATAGCACCTGTTTGAACTCGTTATCAGTATAAAAGATACCTGTCCACAACCTCAAACAGTCAGACTCCAAACTCCACTATGGCCAAGACCAAAGAGCTGTCAAAGGACACCAGAAGCAAAACTGTAGACTTGCACCAGGCTGGGAAGAATGAATCTGCAATAGGTAAGCAGCTTGGTGTGAAGAAATCAACTGTGGGAGCAATTATTCGAAAATGGAAGACATACAAGACCACTGATAATCTCCCTCGATCTGGGGCTCCACGCAAGATATCACCCCGTGGGGTCAAAATGATCACGAGAACGGTGAGCAAAAATCCCAGAACCACACGGGGGGACCTAGTGAATGACCTTCAGAGAGCTGGGACCAAAGTAACAAAGGCTACCATCAGTAACACACTACGCCGCCAGGGACTCAAATCCTGCAGTGCCAGACGTGTCCCCCTGCTTAAGCCAGTACATGTCCAGGCCCATCTGAAGTTTGCTAGAGAGCATTTGGATGATCCAGAAGAGGACTGGGATAATGTCATATGGTCAGATGAAACC
Source organism: Pholidichthys leucotaenia (assembly GCA_020510985.1). Classification (NCBI taxonomy): domain Eukaryota; kingdom Metazoa; phylum Chordata; class Actinopteri; order Cichliformes; family Pholidichthyidae; genus Pholidichthys; species Pholidichthys leucotaenia. Next base: position 226,514,392 of record CM035844.1, read on the forward strand.
AAAATAGAACTTTTAGGTAAAAACTCACATGTCGTGTTTGGAGGAGAAAGAATGCTGAGTTGCATCCAAAGAACACCATACCTACTGTGAAGCATGGGGGTGGAAACATCATGCTTTGGGGCTGTTTTTCTGCAAAGGGACCAGGACGACTCATCCGTGTTAAGGAAAGAATGAATGGGGCCATGTATCGTGAGATTTTGAGTGAAAACCTCCTTCCATCAGCAAGGGCATTGAAGATGAAACGTGGCTGGGTCTTTCAGCATGACAATGATCCCAAACACACCGCCCGGGCGACGAAGGAGTGGCTTGGTAAGAAGCATTTCAAGGTCCTGGAGTGGCCTAGCCAGTCTCCAGATCTCAACCCCATAGAAAATCTTTGGAGGGAGCTGAAAGTCCGTGTTGCCCAGCGACAGCCCCAAAACATCACTGCTCTAGAGGAGATCTGCATGGAGGAATGGGCCAAAATACCAGCAACAGTGTGCGAAAACCTTGTGAAGACTTACAGAAAACGTTTGACTTCTGTCATTGCCAACAAAGGGTATATAACAAAGTATTGAGATGAACTTTTGTTATTGACCAAATACTTATTTTCCACCATAATTTGCAAATAAATTCTTTAAAAATCAGACTTTTCTGGATTTTTTTTTCTCATTTTGTCTCTCATAGGTGAGGTATACCTATGATGAAAATTGGAGACCTCTCTCATCTTTTAAGTGGGAGAACTTGCACAATTGGTGGCTGACTAAATACTTTTTTGCCCCACTGTATGTTAGAAATGATGCTTATTCTTGATGAAAGGACTATGTTACTTGTGGGAATAAAAAAAAAATGTGCATCAAGATATGAGTCAGAGTTGAATCAGAGCTCCAAATTGATTCTGAAAGGAATCGTGAGCTGTCTAAAGATTCTCACCTAGTGGACTCAGTCTGAACTTCTGGTTAACATGTCTCTCTGAAGTTTTATGCAATACCCGTTACAGTATGTTTAAACGGTTTCATTCTAAAGGTTGAAGAATCATCCCAAAGTCAGCACTACTACTACTACGGATGATTATTTTTATATACGGATGAGTGTGATGGACTTCTATGGGTTTGAGATGTCTTACTGTATTTATCTGCTCACAAGTATTTTTATGCATGCCTGCACTTTGAAGACATTTACTTATAAGAATGTGCACACTTTATTTAAAAGTTAAGAATTTTTGTAAATATAGAATTTTAGAAGTTTTTCATGTACATATTCATGTTATTATATGTTGGGTTATTCATTCTGATGTTAAATGCATCATTTTCTCTACTTCTACTCAGATATCATGTCACATGATTTGGAAACTGAGTAATAAGCTCTCAGAGTTATCAAGCATGTCCTTTTACAGATTTTTTGGCCCTCTTTCAAATAAAGAAAGTTTGAGGACCTTGTTTCCGCAAACAAGAGGCTACACTGACAGCTACACCCACTCTTGTGGATGGGCAACAATGGAGGAACAGTGGGGGATAACTATGGGCCAGTGCAGGTGCCTTCAAAGTGTTAGTAATCAGTTTTCAGTTGTTGCAACATCTCTTCTAGTCCTGCAGAGATGGACAACCCATGCTTCCTCCAGTGAAGGAAGGAGAGTTTGTGAAGGATACACATCTGTTGTTTGTCTTTTCACATCAGTCTCCTTTTTTTCACCTATTCCATCAATATCACAACTATTTGTCTGTTTAAAGATGTAACAGTTGATAAAAACATTCCTGCCTGGCTTGCCAAGTGGGTCAATCCTCTTGGTGACACAGGTAGAGAACTGGACTCTGGAGCGGAAGGTTATGAGTTCAACCCCCCCCGGATGCCACCAGTTGGGCTTGGCCCATCATCTTGGTCACAATTGGCATTTGTTGGCAGGGCTTGGCCCATCATCTTGGTCACAATTGGCATTTGTTGGCAGGGCTTGGTGGTGGCATATCAGTCCCATCCCTAGGTGCCACTAGTGTGTTGGCCCTGGAGTGGTGTGTGGTTCCACCCATAAGAGATGTAGCCAGCAGGACTCAATGTGGTGACATAGTCAGAAGACAGAAATCCTTATTGCCACTAAGTGCACCTCTGACATCGGGACGATGTCAAAATCTAGGGGGGAGAAGTGGGGGAGGATATGTAACAGAGTCAATAAAAGCAGTCCCACTTGGCTTGCCAAGTGGGTCAACCCTTTTAAGATAAGATAAGCCTTTATTAGTCCCACAATGGGGAAATTCCAGGATTGCAACAGCACAGGGATAGCAACACTCAGAGCAACAATCAGAAGGCAAGAAAAAACAACATCTAGTAAACATATGTACATATTACTATAAATGTATATATATAGACACACAGTGCAGAGCATTATGGTTGGTTGGTGAATGTGCAGCAGAAAGTCTAAGCTCTCTCTCCGCGGATGCGGCGGGCCAGCTGGAAGTCTTTGGGCATGATGGTGACCCCCTTAGCGAAGAAGAGACCACCAGGTAGGCCTTGCTGGTCTCCTGCAGAGCCATGACGGCGAAGCTCAGGAAACACAGGACGGTCTTGAAGTCCTGAGCGATCTCCCTCACCAGGCGCTGGACAGGCAGCTTACGGATGAGCAGCTCCGTGGATTTCTGGTAGCGACGGATCTCTCTCAGAGCCACGGGCCTGTGACGGCGAGGCCTCTTCACTCTGCCGGTGGCCGGAGCGCCTCTCCGAGCAGCCCTGGTGGCTAGCTGTCTCCTGGGGGGCTTCTTCCTCCAGTAGATTTTACGGGCGGTCTGCTTGGTTCTTGCCATCGCTCTTTATTATTCTGTCTTATATTTCTTGCACGCCGCCTAAACTCCAGCCCGGCACCCGCGTCGTTTTCGCTACAGCTCCCGGTATGTCGAGTTTCCCATTAGCACCGGGCGGCGGCCAAGTGCTAGCTAGCACTAGCTCCTCCCCGCTGTAACGTCTCCCGCTGCAAACCGTGGCTCCGTCCGCCGACCCAGGAGACCCCCGGGGCGATCCGTGCGTCCGTGATATATATACAGAGTGAAAGGTGTAGAAAGAAGAAGGAAGATAAAAAAAAAGGCTGTTGCAACGGGCAGCCTACTCGTGTGGCACCACCGGTCCGGCGGAACCGGAACCGGAAAAAAAAAGGACAAGGTGACACAGGTAGAATGCTGGACTCTGGAGTTCAGCACTCAACCAGTTGAGGTTGTGAGTTCAAACCCCCCATTGGATGCCACCAGTTGGGCATGGCCCATCCCCTTGGTCACAAAGACATGCCCGCACTTGGTTCCTGTGGCATTGTGTGCAGATAGAGAAAAGTAAACTGTCATTCATCTTCTTCCACTTAATCCTTTTCGGGTCGCGGGGGGGCTGGAGCCTATCCCAGCATCTTTGGGCGAGAGGCAGGGTACACCCTGGACAGATCGCCAGTCCATCGCAGGGCCAACACAGAGAGACAGGCAACCATTCACTCTCACATCCATACCTAAGGACAAGTTAGAATCCCCAGTTTTGATGCCAATTAACCTAACTTCCATGTTTTTGGCATGTGGGAGGAAAATGGAGAAATCCCGGAGTAAACCCACGCAGACACGGGGCGAACATGCAAACTCCACACAGATCACTGTTGGTCGGACGCTGGGATCGAACCCAGGATCCCCCAGACAAGGGTGAGTTGCTGTGCTGCCGCAGTGCTAACCACTCCGCCACCACGCCGCCCCTCATCACAGAAATTTTATTGCCTGCCCACCATGTTGGTCAAGGTCTAAAAATCAAGGTGTGGTCCACACATGGGTGTAAATTCCAGCCAGTCAGGAGCAGCACTTTGTTTGGAGGAGGCTGTAGTGCTTCTAGGAGGTTTCCAGAGTAGCAGCGCAAAACAAATGTTGCAACCCAGCCAGCATGCCCATGTGGGCCCCACTATAGGTTAAATAAGGGTTGTCTTATGGGTCCCACATGGGTTTGTTCATGGGTTCCATGTTGGCCTTGTCTGTGTTTGCCTACATTGTCATGATGCTGAGCAGGGTTGGGGAACCGTGCTCGCGCTTTCAGTTAGTCTGGCTATTTTCTGTACTTTCCCCATCTCTGTTTTATTATTGAATTTTAGTTTGCTTTTGTCTGGAGTGTTATTTGAGTTTGCCATTTGTGTTTCTGTTTGTTTATGGATTATCCTGTATTAAAAATCATATCGTCCTGTGTTTGAATATGAGCCTTCTCCGCCTTAGTTCTCTCTTTGAAGTGTTATATTAATTATTATTGTTATTCATTTTTATCTTGTCATTGCCTTGGTGGGTTGTCATCATTCATTGTATATTTTCTGTGTCATGGCTTATCGTTCTTTCTGGTCTGCGTTCTTATTTTGACAGCATGCTTTATTTACTTCAGTTTGCTCCTAGCTAGTTTTGCGGTTTGCCACAGTTGTTTCCTATTCTTAGTTATTGTCCTCGCTCTTGGTTTATGATCCATACCTGTTTATCATTTGTCAATTTCTCTTTGTCCTATTTAAAGGACGCCACCCACAGCTCGGGGCGACATCCTTCATCAGTGTTCTCCTAGTGTGTGTCCCACACTTTATCTGCTTGGTCACTCCGGCGTTTACACACACCTTAGCCATGTGCTATTCGACCTTCTTATTACCGTTTTGTATCCTGTCTCATAAGTTTTGTTCTTGTTTGGATTTTGTTTTTTCATTAAACCATTTGCAACTCACAGCCTGCGTTTGGGTCTCCATTCCGCCCCTGTGGGCCGTTCCTGAAACATACAGACTTTACCTGTGGTAAAGGTGAGCAGGTAATCTGGTTACCTGCTTTAAACCCATTTGGGCTCCACATGGGTTTAGTGTGGGTGAGCAGGTTTCAGTAGCACTGGTGCCATCGGCAAAATTATGAGGAAAAAAGTCACAAATTTATGAGAAAAAAAGTCACAAATTTATGAGGAAAAAAATGTGGACAATTTATGAGCAAAAAGTCTTAAATTTACCAAAAAAAAGTATAAATTTATTGGAAAAAATTCACAACTTTATGTGAAAAAACTGACAAATTTAGGAGAAGAATGTTAAAATTTATGAGAAAAAGTCTCAAATTTAAAAGAAAAAAGTAAAATTACTTGAAAAAAGTTAGAAACTTCCAAGAAAAATTAAACAAATTTACCAGAAAAAAAGTCACAAATTTATGAGAAAATATGTGGAAAATTATGTGAAAAGTCTCAAATTTACATGTAAAAGGTTAAATTAAAGTTAGAAACATACAAAAAAAAATAGCAAATTTAAAAGAAAAAAATCTAATTTATGAAAAAAAGTGGAAAATTAATGAGCAAAAAGTAACAAATTTAAGAGAAAAGGGTAAAATTACTTGAAAAAAGTTTGAAACTTAAAGAAAAAAATAGCAAATTTACAAGAAAAAAAATCACAATTTTATGAGGAAAAATTTTGAAAAAGTTGCAAATTAACCCAAAAAAGTAACAAATATAATGGTAAATACAGCACATCTGGAAAGTATTCACAGCATGTCACTTTTTCCACATTTTGTTATGTTACAGCCTTATTCCATAATGGATTAAATTCATTTTTTTTCCTCAAAATTCTACACACAATACCCCATAATGACAATGTAAAAAAAAGTTTTTTTTGAGATTTCAGCAAGTTTATTAAAAATAAAAAACTAAGAAATCACATGTACATAAGTATTCACAGCCGTTGCCATGAAGCTCAAAATTGAGCTCAGGTGCATCCTGTTTCAACTGATCATCCTTGAGATGTTTCTACAGTTTAATTGGAGTCCACCTGTGGTAAATTCAGTTGACTGGACATGATTTGGAGAGGTACACACCTGTCTATATAAGGTCCCGCAGTTGACAGTGCATGTCAGAGCACAAACCAAGCATGAAGTCAAAGGAATTGTCTGTATCAGGATTGTCTCAAGGCACAAATCTGGGGAAGGGTCCAGAAAAGTTTCTGTTGCTTTGAAGGTCCCAATGAGCACAGTGGCCTCCATCATCCGTAAATGGAAGAAGTTCAGAACCACCAGGACTCTTCCAAGAGCTGGCCGGGCATCTAAACTGAGCGAACGGGGGAGAAGGGCCTTAGTTAGGGAGGTGACCAAGAACTCGATGGTCACTCTGTCAGAGCTCCAGTGTTCCTCTATGAAGAGAGGAAAACCTTCCAGAAGGACAACCATCTCTGCAGCAATCCACCAATCAGGCCTGTATGGTAGAGTGGCCAGATGGAAGCCACTCCTTAGTAAAAGGCACATTACAGTCCACCTGGAGTTTGCCAAAAGACACCTGAAGAACTCTCAGACCATGAGAAACAAAATTTTCTGGTCTGATGAGACAAAGATTGAACTCTTTGGTGTGAATGCCAGGCGTCATGTTTGGAGGAAACCAGGCACCGCTCATCACCAGACCAATACCATCCCTAAAGTGAAGCATGGTGGTGGCAACATGATGCTGTGGGGATGTTTTTCAGTGACAGGAACTGGGAGACTAGTCAGGATAGAGGGAAAGATGAATGGAGCAATGTACAGAGACACCCTGGATGAAAAACTGCTCCAGAGCGCTCTTGACCTCAGACTGGGGCGACCCTAAGAACATAGCCAAGATATCAAAGGAGTGGCTTCAGGACAATTTTGTGTGAATGTCCTTGAGTAGCCCAGCCAGAGCCCAGACTTGAATCCAATTGAACATCTCTGGAAAGATCTGAAAATGGCTGTGCACCGATGCTTCCCATCCAACCTAATGGAGCTTGAGAGGTGCTGCAAAGAGGAATGGGCGAAACTGCCCAAAGATAGGTGTGCCAAGCTTGTGTCATCATATTCAAAGAGCCTTGAGGCTGTAATTGCTGCCAAAGGTGCATCAACAAAGTATTGAGCAAAGGCTGTGAATACTTCTGCACATGTGATTTCTTAGTTCTTTATTTTTAATAAATTTGCAAAAATCTCAAAAAAACTTTTTTCAAGTTGTCATTATGGGGTATTGGTGTAGAGTTTTGAGGAAAAAAATGAATTTATTCCATTTTGGAATAAGGCTGTAACATAACAAAATGTGGAAAAAATGAAGCTCTGTGAATACCTTCCAGATGCATAGTAATTGAAAATTTACAAGAAAAAAAAACTTACAAATTTATGATAAAAAATTGCAAATTTACAGTAAAAAAAAAGTTGAACAATTTTTAGAAGGTTCCAAATGTCACAGATTTACAAGAAAATAAATTTACAAGGAAAAAAGTAAATTTATGAGAAGCTGTAGGATTACAGTAAAAAAAAAGAGGCAAATTTATGAGAGTTCCAAAATTACAAAAAAGTTAGCAAATTTGTTAGAAAAAAAAGTCACAATTTCACAAGAAAAAAATCAAATTTATGAGATAATTTAAGTTTTTCAAGAAAATGTGTCAAATTTATGGGAAAAAGTCACATATTTACAAGAAAATCGCAAATTTATAAGAAAATAAGTTGAAAATAGATAAATTGACTCAAACTTTGAGTGGAGAGGACACTGGCGTTGTTTGTTTGCCACTTCTCCACCTGTGCTTTTAACTAACTTTTCACTCTACAATTGGTCAAGTCTTCCTGCTATCAACGAGGTTTTATATGGATTAAATGAAGTCTGGCAAAAATTTACCTGTTGCTGTTGCACTGCTAGTGGACTCTCTGGGTTTGCTCGTCGCTGTGAGGAAACCTCCTGGGCCGTTGCTTTCAGCTTGCTATGGCTGCTGTTTGGTGCCCATCTGGGCGGGCAGGCAGGATCTACTGTCTGAGGCTGTCGTGACCGAGATGCTTCACCTGGTCACCTGGGCTGACTGGTCTGGTTCGTCGTTGATGCTACAGAGCAAGCAACCGGCTAACTTTCCGGCACCGGCATAAACATGCTGAAATAGATGATGAGCCTTAACAACTTTTCCACTCCACCATTCATCGCACTTATCAAAAGAGTTGGAATTCTCCCGAAGCTCCCGAAGAAAGTTTGTTTACTCCCAGACAGGTAACGCCATCCCAGCTCTCTGGTCAGCCACTCGAACGGTCATGTCTCAATCACGTCATCAGAGCGCTGTCTCCTCTTGGACGAGTAGCCTGGGCGTTTCCACGACAACATCTTCGAGAGTGCAGGGTGGGAAACATGGAGTGGATTTTAGCCTACTCCAGCCAGTACAAAGATTTACTGCTCCAGCAAGCATCAAAATGGAACTGTTTAATGCACAGTCACCCACAAATAAATCCTGCCCAATTCATGACTGTATACTGGATAAGTGTCTGGACTTGATGTGCATTACAGAGACTTGGCATCAATCTAACATATTTTCTGCTCTCAATGAGACCTGTCCTCCTGGGTACAGCTACCTTCAGAAAGTTCGCAACACAGGTCGTGATGGTGGCATCTAGAACAGCAACCTGGATCTGTCCCACTGCCCATACCTGAACTCCATTCATTTGAATGCCTTGCATTTAAATGTAAGCCCCCATTCTCCATGATTCTTCTTCTCATTTATGGACCACCCAAACCAAATGTCTCCTTTATCTCTGAGATGTCTAACCTTCTCACAACCTTCTGTACATCTTCCTCTGATGTTATAATCTTGGGCGGTATGAATATTCATGCTAATACTCCCTCCTGCCGTTCTGCAGCAGGCTTCCTCCAATTATTGGAAAGCTTCAATCTGATGCAACTTGTTGATCTTCCGACACACCAGGGGTCACACTCCTGACTTGGTCATTGCAAACTCTGCCCCTCTCATTAATCTGCAGATTGATGATTTTGGTGTATCTGACCATAAGGCTTTTTTCATGGAATTACCATCCTCATCTGGCCTTAATAAACTTAAAAAGCAAACGTCAAATCTGCTTCAGGAATATAAAAAACATCAACACATAAGCCATGTCAGCAGACTTACAGCATCTTTCTACCAACTTTTCATCAGCTGATGAGACAGTGGACTTTTACAACAGCCACCTGAGCAGTCTACTGGATCTCCACGCCCCTGTAAAAACCAAAGCGGTCACCTTCACTCGCTTATCACCCTGGTTCACAGCTGAGCTACGAAAGATGAAGGCAGCAGGTTGGGTCCTGGAACAGCAATACAAAGCCTCTGGGCTCACTGTCCACAGACAGGTCTATCGGGAACACTAAAAGGCTAAAGCAAATTCTCTCAAAGAAGCATGGGCACAGTCTTTTCTCCGATGCTATCAGAAGCAGTACAGGAAATTCCAAGCAGCTATTCTCCACTGTCACTCATCTTCTCAAACCACAATCGCCTCTACCTACAAACATCTCAGAAAAACAATGCAACAACTTCATGGTTTTATTTAAAACAAAAATTGCCTCTATTCATTCTACCCTCACTAGTCCTGAAACCTCAACTACTCCTCCAGCATCTGCTCTGTCCTCCATCTCCCACCCCCTCAGCTGCTTTCCTGAAGTTACTCAGGAAGAGGTTGAGGATATCATCAGGAGAATGACATCTTCCACCTCTGCTCCAGACCCCTTTCCAACCTTCCTGGTAAAAACATACATCTCTAATTAAAACCCACTGATCACCGCCGTTATCAATTACTCCCTACAATCTGGTCGTGTCCACCCTGCTCTTAAAAATGCATTAATTCAACCATTGACTCAGACGTCCTATCAAACTACAGGCCCATCTCCAATCTTCCATTCATTTCTAAAGTACTGGAGAAAGCAGTTGCTACCTATTTACAGGATCATCTCAATAAGAACAACCAAATTGAAAAATTCCAGTCTAGTTTCCGCTCTGCACACAGTACAGAGACAGCTCTTGTGAGAGTCACAAATGACCTCCTAATGGCTGTTGATAGTGGCTCTCCTTCTCTCCTCATCCTCCTTGACCTATCTACTGCATTTGATATGGTTGACCATATCATCCTCCTAAACCGGCTTCACCATCTCATTGGACTCACCGATACTGCCCTCAACTGGTTCCACTCATATCTCACCAACCGGACAGAATACATCTCCCTTGGACAGGCTCTATCAAATCCAAATACAGTCATCTGTGGGGTCCCCCAGGGCTCAATCATTGGCCCCATCCTCTTCATCATCTATCTGCTCCCTCTTGGCCAAGTCATCATGGAATTTCATTCCATTGTTATGCTGGTGACACACAGTTATATGTCAAAACCACTGCTGCAGCTCCATCTCCATCATCGTCGTCGTCATCATCACCATCTCTCCATTACTTTTCACCATCTGTCTGGAGGAGATAAAGGCTTGGCTGGAGCACAACTTTCTTCAACTCAACAGCTCCAAAACCGAAGCCATCATGGTTGGCACACCTCACCAGATTAAGTCATCATCCATAACCTGCATCACTTTCTGTGGTCACAACAGCCCCCTTTCCTCATCAGTCACCAATCTGTAAAAATGGACTCAAACCTCACCTTCGAATCACATGTAAATCATCTCTGTAAGGTCTCTTTCTGTCACCTATGTACCATTGCAAAACTCCGCCCCTCTCTCACCCTCCCAGATGCTGAAAATCTGGTCCATGCCTTTGTCTCCTCCAGACTGGATTATTGCAATGCGCTCCTCATTGAGATCCCTGGCAAGAGTCTTCGAAGACTGCAGTACATCCAAATTCTGCAACTAGGGTCCTGATGAGGGTGCGAAAATATGAACATATCACTCCCATTCTTAAATCACTTCACTGGCTTCCTGTTTCCATCAGGATGAAATATAAGGTCTCCCTCCTCACTCACCAGTGCATCCACAGAAATGCCTTCCCCCCCCCCCACACCACCACCACCTCAAAGAACTGCTAACTCCACTAACCACAACACGTTCCCTCCGTTCTACTCACTCAAACCACCTTCATACACCCAGGACAAAACTACCATGGGGGATAAGGCTTTTTGTGCTGCTGCCCCATATCTGTGGAATGGCTCCCCTTACACCTTGAGGGCATCACAATCCACAAACTGTTTTAAAAGAGGAATCTAAACTTTTTAGCAGGACATCTGATCACTGAGTTGCTGTTTAAACCTCTCCTCTTTCTTTTATTTTTGGTTTTATCTTCTTATCCCCTTTTTTCCTTTAATGAGTTTGAGTTTTATGCTTTTTATATGCTTTATGCTTTTTATGCTTTTTCACACGCGAACAGCTCATTGCGCTGAGGAGGCTAGCGCTTGGAGCGCTGCGGCCGGCAGTGAAGCCCCTCATCCCAGATGAGTTAAAGAGGAGACGCCGTGGGCGAAGGGCTGGAGCTAAGGAGAGGAGGAGGAAGAGGAAGCATAAGCCGGCTGTACCAATGGTCATCACCGGGAACGTGTGATCGCTCGGAAATAAAAGAGATGAGCTTACAGTGCTGCTCAGGATGCAAAAGGAATATCGTGAGTGTAGCATCATGTGTTTTACAGAGACGTGGTTACACTCACACATCCCGGATGTAAACGTAGCGATACCTGGCTTCAAGACCACACGGGGGGACAGAGACATGATAAGCAGCAGGAAAAAGAGGGAGGGAGAACTGGCACTTCTTGTTAATGAACGGTGGTGTAATCCTGGACACATTCATGTGAAGGAAAAGTGCTGCAGCCCAGACATTGATCTGCTGGCTGTGAGTATGAGACCTTATTATGGAGTTTTTGCGTAGGCTCGTAAAATTCACGTGACTCGCGGGGGTAAACATAAACACGCCGTAGGTGCCGCCATCTTGGATGGCAAGAGCAGCAGTTGCACTGTGACAACCCAGGCGTAACTTGTACTGTTTAGCGATCAGAATGAGTGAGGAGAACACACAGTCACAGTCTGACATAATAACATCCCTATCATCCTCTTCAACAACTAACACTGTGGCCTCTGACACGGTGTCTGCGATGTCTCTGTGAGATTCAGTGGAGTCATTGTCAGCAGTCATAACAGCAGACAAGTGTTTTTAATCTTGCTCCCGTGCGCTCCTCTGGTGTGCCGAAATGCCTCAGTTGAACGGAGGTGGGGGGGGGGGAGGGGGTGGAGTAACCCCCACGGACAAGCAGAGCGCACAGCTGGAGCAATTAGCAGAACAATGACTGCCAGTAATCTGCTCAGCGGGGATGATTTGGGGGCAAACGATGAAATGATATCTTTCAAAGATGAAGGGGAGCAGGAGGAAAAGATATCGGAAAACGTGTCAGCGGAAAGGGATGTGGATGATGTGAAGTCTTCGCTGGTGAACGAGTCGGAAAACAACAGCAGCTCCTCGGACTCGGAGGTGAGTGAAGCGCGCTGCGTGTTTTTTTTTTTTTTAAAGGCTCTCCACGGCGCGCCGCGTTAAAACGTACCTGATTTTATGCACATTTACAATAGTTTTCCCCCCTTTCATGTGTGCATTGTCCTTTGTAGCAAGCAGAGAGGCGCCCCCAAACCAGAAAGGTTTTTTTTTTTTTTTGTTACTTATTTGTACCTGTAGGTAGATTTGGTTTGCAGTCTGGTGACAAGCCACCGGCCGCTGCGTGCGCGAGCGCCCTAAACCTACATGTTTTTGGTATGTGGGAGGAAACCGGAGAAATCCCGGAGTAAACCCACGCAACACGGGGAGAACATTCAAACTCCACACAGCTCACCGTTGGTCGGGGGCTGGGATCGAGCCCACGGTCTCATGATCCCCGCGATCCCCCGGCCGAGGGTAAACTGTGCTGCCACAGTGCTAAACCACTGCTCCACCGTGCAGCCCGTTATGAGAAAGCGAGAGATTACGTCAGTGAAGGTAATTATTCAAAAATCCAACTTTTTTTTTTTTTTTTTTTGCATTTCACACCGGCCATTTAATTCCCCTCTTATCCCTTTATCAGGGGGAACAACAAGAGTACACCATTTTGCCGAGTTTGTAGGTACACGTGAGCTATGTGGTTTGTTTCACCCTGCTGCTGCTGTTTCTTGCCATCCAATATGGCGGCACACTCTAACGGGCCAGTGCGGCACGCCCCCTGACGTCATACGCAAAAACTCAATATGCCGCGAGAAATGAAGTGTGCCTTAATTATTATCATCTACGTCCCTCCGTCAGCTGACGCAGCGGTGGCCTGTGATGTAATCAGCTCCACTACTGCCACATTACTGGAGAAGCAACCATATGCATTTATAACGGGTGATTTTAACCATGTCTCAGTGGGAAAAACATTACCAAACTTTCACCAGTTTGTTTACTGTCCCACCAGAGAAAACAAAACACTGGATTTACTGTATGCCAATGTCAGAGATGCATATAGTGCAACAGCTCTACCCCCCATTGGCAAATCAGATCACTGCATGGTCATGTTAACACCCAAGTATGTTCCCCTTGTGCAAAGGCAACCTGCTGATACACAAACTGTGAGGAGGTGGACACAGGAGGCTGCTGATGCACTACAGGACTGCTTCGAAACGACAGACTGGGGCGTACTGTGTGAACCACATGGGGTGGACATAGACAATATGACCGACTGCATCACAGAGTACATTAGATTCTGTGAAGACACGTCCATGCCAGCTCAGACTGTACACTGCTTCGCCAACAACAGACCATGGGTCACGAGCGACCTGAAAGCACTTCTGAATAAAAAGAAGAGAGCTTTTAGGGCTGGAGACAAGGATAAGCTGAGGGGAGTGCAGCATGAGCTGAGAGAGATGCTGAGGAGGTGCAAAGACAATTATAGGAGGAAGTTGGAAGAGAAACTCAGGCAAAACAACACTAAAGATGTGTGGGAGGGAATGAAACAAATAACTGGGTGCAAGGGGAGAGTCAGACAGTCATCTGGGAGCCAGAAGAGAGCTGAGGAATTGAATCTGTTTTTTAATAGGTTCAACTCACAGTCTGTCATCCCCACAACACAGTCCGGCCCCCACACACCCCTCCCACCCACCCTCCTGTGCAGAACCTCTCTCCATCTCCCCCCTCTTCCTCCTCGGGAGGCAATAGGACCCTCCCTCACTTCATGGTGACGACAGACCAGGTGAAGAAACAGCTGGAGAGACTCCGCCAGCAAAAGGTGGCGGGCCCTGATGGCATCTTCGCCAGGACCCTGAGGACCTGTGCCAACCAGCTAGCTCCAGTACTGAAACACCTGTACAACCTGAGCCTGAGTCTGGAGGAGAGTACCGGTGCTGTGGAAGACATCCTGTCTGGTTCCTGTCCCCAAGAAGTCATCTCCATCGGACCTGAAAGACTATCAACCAGTTGCCCTCCCATCTCATGTGATGAAGGTCCTGGAGAGACTGGTCTTAGCCCACCTGAGGCCGCAGGTGAAGACGTGGCTGGACCCTCTGCAGTTTGCATATCAGCCCCATTTAGGAGTTGAAGACGCTGTCATCTACCTGCTGCAATGAGCCCATCTGCACCTGGATGGCGGAGGAGATACTGTGAGAATCATTTTTTTTTTATTTCTCCAGTGCCTTTAACACCATCCAGTCACTGCTGCTGGGTGAGAAGCTGCGGGTGATGGGGGTTGACAGCTCTGTGATCTCCTGGATTACTGACTACCTGACAGGCAGGCCACAGTTTGTCCGGCTGGGCAGTGTCTCGTCTGGAGCGGTGGCTAGTGATACAGGAGCTCCACAGGGGACTGTGCTCTCTCCTTTTCTCTTTACTTTATACACCACTGACTTTCAGTACAACACAGAGTCATGCCACCTGCAGAAATTCTCTGACGACTCACCTGTTGTGGGGTGTATAAGAGGAGGAGAGGAAGGGGAGTACAGGGCACTGGTAGACAGATTTGTGGAGTGGACAGAGCAGAATCACCTGAGGTTGAATGTCAGCAAGACCAGAGAGATGGTGATTGACTCCAGGAGGAGGAAGACGCCTTCTCAGCCACTGCAGATTAGGGGGGAGGATGTGGGAGTGGTTGAGGACTACAGATATCTGGGTGTCAGGATCAGCAGCAGACTGGACTGGAGATCCAACACTGGTGCTGCACACAAGAAGGGGATGAGCAGACTCTACTTCCTGAGGAAGCTGAGATCTTTCAACGTGTGTAACAGGATGTTGGAGCTTTTCTACCAGACTGTTGTCACCAGCGCCATCTTCTTTGCTGCTGTCTGTTGGAGTAGCAGTATCAGAGCCAGAGACACCAACAGAATTGACAAGATTATCAAGAGGGCTGGCTCTGTAATTGGTCTCAGACCGGAGACCTTTGAGACAGTGGTGGAGAGGAGAACACTAAATAAAGTGCGATCCATCATGGACAATCCTGATCACCCCCTCCACCACACACTGAACAGACAGCGAAGCACTTTCTCCAGTAGACTACTACAGCTTAGCTGTCGAGCGGCCAGGTATAGGAAATCTTTCCTGCCACATGCCATTTCACTGTACAATAACTCACTATGATGTTGTATTATGGTCATAACAATGCTCCCACACTGCACCTTACAGTCTAACTGGTACCTCACATTTCACTCTGCTCCTGATAGTCCTTCATTGTGCAACGGGATGATTCATGTGTTTATACGGGTTATGGGGACCCATGCTGTGGTATTCATCTCAGACTGAAAGACATGGAGATGCAGTAATTTCCTCTGACGGAAGAGCATGGGGATTAAAGGGCTGGGGGACAAAAGGAATTGTCATGCGGGAATGAATTGTAATGCAGGACCTCGGGTAGCAGGGACGTATGAGTGTTGTGATATAAAAGAGAGTCTCTGCTACATAAGGTTAATGTTTTCTGATTCTGGAAGATGTGAGAGAGTGAATAAAGTTCATCTGCTCTGAATACGCAGCCTGGTTATTCCTCTCTCCACACTGGTGACCCTTGACGAATAATGGAACACGAGGCGAACACCCCGGAGATGACCCGGACGGTAAGCCCCAGCAATGCGTGCGCCATTTCGGTCAAACTACCAGACTTTTGGCTGCACGACCCGAAGCCTTGGTTCCTCCAGACCGAGGCCCAGTTCGCGCACCGGGGAATAACGGCAGATGACACCAGATATTACTATGTGGTCGCAGCGCTGGACACTCGCATGACTCAGCAAGTAGCGAGCCTGCTCCAACAGCCCACAGCCCGCGACAAATACGGGGCTCTCAAAACCGCGCTGACTCGGCGCTACACGATCTTGGACTGTGAGAGAGCGGAGAGGCTCCTGACGCACTCCAAGTTAGGAGACGGGTCGGTGGTCGAACTGATGGAGTGTTGGCATTGATGGGCACGGACGACGGGCATTTTCTATTTGCCCACCTTTTCCTCCGGAACCTCCCAACGGTGGCCAGAGCAGTCCTTGCCAACTCGCTGTTGCTGGCCACGCGTGACTACCCTGCGCTAGCCCAGGAGGCAGATCGGATCATCCTCACCACCAGAGCCCTCACAGCGGCGTCGGAACCCAGCGAGACGTCCAGCGGAAGCGAGGAGCCAGCGATGGTAGCGGCAGCGGGGGCCAGGAAGCGCCAGAGAGACACGCTCTGCTCCTACCACCGCCGTTTTGGAGAGGACGCACGGCGATGTGTGCCACCGTGCCAATTCAAGGGTTCAGGAAACGCCAGGACCGGCAGTCGGTAGCGGCTGTGACCGCCGGTGAAGAAAGCAAGCTGCTCTACATGACAGACTCACGCTCGAGGAAACGGTTCCTCGTGGACTCTGGCTCCCAAAAGAGCCTCATCCTGCCGTCCTACGCCGACCGGCTAGTGGGAACTAGCGGCCCCGAGCTGACGGCTGCAAACGACTCAGACATTACGACTTTTGGTGAGAGGACACTGACTGTATCCCTGCACGGCCGTATGTACCAGTGGACATTCGTCATAGCAGCATGCAGTTTCCCAATCTTAGGTGTTGATTTTTTGTGTGCACACGGACTACTAGTTGATGTTGCTAACAGACGCCTAATTAATGCAATGTCTTTTGATTCTCTCCCCTGTACAGCTCAAGGAACCGGGCCAACAATGCTAGCTAACGTCACAGCTCCAGGTGGTAAGTTCCACACACTGCTCACCCAGTTCCCAGCACTCATGGTCCCGACGTTTTCGGCGGCCATCACTAAACACGGGGTGGAGCACTTTATTACCACCACCGGGCCACCCATTTTTGCACGACCTCGGCACCTGGACACAGCTAAACTGGCCATAGCGCGCGAGGAGTTTGCCAACTTGGAAAGGCTGGGCATCATCAGACGATCAAACAACCCATGGACATCCCCACTACATATGGTCCCTAAGGCCGAGGGATCATGGCAACCTTGTGGAGATTTCCACAGATTAAACAACGCCACAGTGCACGACTGCTACCCGATCCCCCATATTCAGGATTTTTCCGTTCACCTCGCTGGGGCACGTATTTTTTCTAAGATAGACCTGGTCCGCAGTTACCACCAGGTTCCGGTGCGTGCGGAGGACATACCTAAAATGGCAGTAATAACCCCGTTTGGTCTGTTTGAGTTTTTACACATGCCTTTCGGGTTAAAAGCCATGGCACAGACATTCCAACGCATGATGGATGCGGTGTTGCACGATCTGCCATTTGTGTTCGTCTACTTGGATGACATCCTGGTGGCCAGCGCGTCTGAGGACGAACACGTAACCCACCTCAGGACGGTTTTCCGGAGGTTAGAGGAGCACGGGTTAATAATCAACCCAGCAAAATGCCAGTTCGGCGTGACGGGGATCGATTTTTTGGGACACCGCATCTCACCGGAGGGAGCGATACCCTTGCCGGACAAGGTGCATGCAGTGGCGAATTTTCCCCGGCCTCAGACGGTCAGGGCGCTGCAGGAGTTTTTGGGGATGGTTAACTTTTATAACCGTTTCCTCCCCCGCACAGCCCAGCTCATGCAGCCATTGTACGGCGCGCTCAAGAAACGGAAACCGGCGGACAGAGTCGACTGGACTCCTGAGCGGGAGCAGGTGTTCTCTGTGGTTAAAACAGCCCTGGCAAACGCAGCACTAGTGGCGCACCCGGACCCGGCGGCTCGGATAGCGCTCACTACTGATGCCTCGGACGTGGCCATAGGGGCCGTCGTGGAGCAATGCGTCGCCGGTTCTTGGCAGCCACTCGCCTTTTTTTAGCAGGTCTTTGCGCGACAGTGAGCGTAAATGCAACGCGTTCGACAGAGAGTTACTGGCTCTCCACCTGGCCATACGCCACTTCCAGTTCTGGCTTGAAGGGCGCACCTTCACTGCGTTCGTAGACCACAAGCCGCTAACGTACACGATGGCCAAGGTTTTGGAACCATGGTCGGGCCGGCAGCAGAGACAGCTGGCTGCAATCTCGGAGTTTACGACCAACATTCAACATCTGGCCAGTAAACTCAACGTGGTAGCGAACTGCCTCTCGCATGCAATAGTGGCCCCAGTCTACGTAGGGATAGATTACATGGCCATGGCCGCGGAGCAGATCGGCGATGCGGATATGTGCGTGCTCCAGTCTGGACCAACAGGGTTAAGGCTGGAGAGCAGGGTACTGCAAGACGGGGGCCCCCCCTAATCTGTGATGTCTCCACAGGACGCCCGCGCCCGGTGGTCCCATGCACTTGGCACCGCCGCGTTTTTGAGTTGGTTCACTCCCTGGTGCACCCAGGAGTGCGCACATCAGTCAAAATGATGGGAGCGAAGTTGGTCTGGCCGAGCCTGCGCAAACAGGTGAAAGAGTGGGCTGCAGCCTGCGTAGCGTGCCAACGAGCCAAAGTGCACAGGCACACAAAGACCCCCCTTGGATCTGTTCCATATCCCGGCTAAGAGGTTCGACCGCGTTCACGTGGACCTCGTGGACCCCCTCCCACCATCACAGGGGTTCATGCACCTCCTGACAGTGGTGAACCGCACCACACGATGGCCAGAAGCAGTCCCGCTAGCTTCCATCGCGTCCGTAGATGTGGCACGCGCTTTTTTGACAACATGGGTGGCACATTTTGGCACCCCTTCAGATATCACGTCCGATCGGGGCCCTCAGTTTGTTTCCGACCTCTGGTCCACGATGGCACGGAGCCTGAATGAATTGTAATGCAGGACCTTGGGTAGCAGGGACGTGTGAGTGTTGTGATATAAAAGAGAGTCCCTGCTGCATGAGGTTAATATTTTCTGATTCTGGAAGATGTGAGAGAGTGAATAAAGTTCATCTGCTCTGAACGCTCGGCCTGGTTATTCCTCTCTCCACAGGGTCATCATATATTAAGCTACGATGTATATAGGTTTTATAGTCGTGTTAGTTTTAATTTCCTTGAGTAATCCCTTTGTCTGTCATGCGTGTGTTTCTGTCGTTTGGTTCTCTACTGTCATGGTGCTGTTAGACTGTAATTTCCCAGTTTGGGATCAATAAAGCACATCTATCTATCTATCTATCTATCTATCTATTTACATGTAGCACTCTGAGATTTTTTTAAGTGCATTACAAATAAAATGTATTATTATTATTAAATAGGTAAAGTCCATGTAGGCAAACACAGATGGGGTCAGCATGAAACCCGCAAACAAACCCACATGGGACCCATAGAACGGCCCAGGTTTAACCTTTGGTGGGACCCACTTGGACATTCTGGATGACTGGACACATACCATGTCAAAGTCAAAACCATGCCCTTGAAACTGATTTAAAAAAAATATGCGGCAGCACAGTAACTTACCCTTGGGGATCGTGGGTTCGATCCCAGCCCCCGACCAACAGTGATCTGTGTGGAGTTTGCATGTTCTACCCATGTCTGCGTGGGTTTACTCCAGGATTTCTCCAGTTTCCTCCCACATGCCAAAAACATGCAAGTTAGGTTAATTGGCCTCAAAACTGGGGATTCTAAATTGTCCTTAGGTATGAATGTGAGAGTGAATGGTTGTCTGTCTCTCTGTGTTGGCCCTGCGATGGACTGGCGATCTGTTCAGGGTGTACCCTGCCTCTCGCCCAAAGATGCTGGGATAGGCTCCAGCCCCCCCGCGACCCGAAAAGGATTAAGCAGAAGAAGATGGATGGATGGATTAAGAGCAGAGCAGCACTGAAATCTTTCCAGGGGCCCGAGGTGGAGGACAAACGGACAGACAGACAGGCACGCGGGCTGATGACTTTGACGGCGGGGGGATTTAGTGGAAAACGGCTGGCCCAGCGTTTTCTCCAGAACTGATGGATTAGACAAGCCAGAGCGGGGCTGTGCAGCAAAAAAAAAACAAAAAAAACACGGACCGTCTCTCACCGCACGAGCCCCACTCCATGCCTCATTTCAACCGGGAATGAAAGAAACAAGCGCGCACGTGCGTGTGTGTGCATGTTTGGTGTGAGGCTGGAGGGATGCAGGTGTTTGCATAAATTCGTTTGTCTGCTTTTATGATTGCAAGCATAAAAAATGCGCAGCTTGCAGAAATTGGCCCACGAGCCGACACGATGATGGCACAATAAAGGTTTCCACAGTCAATAGTGGTCCGATAAGTTGCCCCGGGCCCGTGCATAGCCGAGAACAATCTGAATCAATAAGCCCGTAAATGAATTAAACCAGCGGTGGGACACTGCATCACCAAATGGCAAAAATGTCAGAGAGAGAGACAGACAGAGAGAGACAGACAGAGAGAGAGAGAGATTAATTTCGGTTTATGCCTCTTTGGAGCTATCTGAATACACAAGGCTGCTGAGAGCGTGTGGGCGGGAAAGAGAGAGCTGGATCCAGGAGAGCATTCCTGATGTAAAATTATGCAAATGTGCATTTCTAACACCTGCAGCAGAGGTCGTCCCTGAACAACACTGATCCTCAAAGTTCACTCTTGGCTGATGGCAAAAAAAAAAAAAAAAAACTCTGTGCCCCAAATCCAATCCAAAAATTCTGACTGGGGGTGAAATGTTTCCCAGAGCTTTTTCCACCCTGTGTTTACTCATTTTTTTACCTGGTTTTACCCACATTTTCCAATTTTCCCCAATAAAATTGGGTAAATTTTCCAGGGTTTTTATAAAACCTGTTTTACTGTTTTTCCCTGTTCTTCCCCAGACTGTTATCCACCCGTGTTTCCCATTTTGACCTGTTTTTCCCTGTTTAAGCACATTTTCCTCTGTTTTCCCCACTGTTTCTGTTTTTCTCTGTTCTTTCCCCTTTTTCATGTTTTCCACCCTGTGTTCCCCCAATTTTATCTTGTTTTTTCCCTTGAATAAAATGGAGTAGCATTTTCCCAGTTTACTGTTTTTGCCTGTTTTCCATCCGTGTTTCTTCTTTATCTTGTTTTTCTGTTTTTAACACATTTTCCCTTGCTTTTCCCACTATTAAAATAAGGTAAAATTTTCCGTTTTCTCCTGTTCTTCCCCTATTTTTCTTTGTTTTTCAACCTATGCTTTTCCATTTTAACTTTTTTCCCATTTTTCCCACATTTCCCATCCCCCGTCCCCCCCCATTAAAAGGGGGTAAAAATTCCCCTTTTTTCCTCTGTTTTACTGTTTTTCCCTATTCTTCCCCTATTTTCAACTGTTTTTCACCCTATTTCCATGCTACCTTGTTTTCCCTGTTTTTAATCACATTTCCCCCATTTTCCCCATTAAAATGCAGTCAAATCTTTCCAATTTTTTCACTGTTGTACTGTATTTCCCTGTTGTTCTGCCTTTTTTTCTACTGTTTTTCTCCCGTTTTTTCCCGCTGTTAAACAGGATAAAATTTTCCTTTTTTTTAAAAAAAAAACTGTTTTACTGTTCTTCCCATGTATTCCAATGTGTTCCTCCAGTTGTACCTTGTTTTTCCCACTTTTACCATATTTTCCCCTGTTTCTCCCTTGGTTAAAATGGAATGCCATATTCCTGTTTTATCTGTTTTTTCCCTCTTCTTCTCCTGTTTTCCATTGTTTTTCATCCTATGTTTCCCCATTTTTGGCGTAGGGTGCTCTGGATAGAGGTAGTACCCTTGATGTTTCGCATGCTGCTCCCTACCTGGTAGGGTGGACGGGCATCACTGGTCCTCATCCATCTCCTAAATATCTCACGTGTTGACTCCAAATGTCACACCCTGGTACACCGCTTCCACTGGCAGGCTAAACCACATGAGGGGGTGATGTTGACATGGCATCACTTGGTGAATATCTTCCTAAACAAAGCCATTGGCCAGGGCAGATGGGCACCAGGAGGAGTTCAATGACCACATGTCCGCAATCAGGGTGAGCCACTGTGATTAGAGAATATCGGCTGTGATCTAACTTGGAGAGGGATGGGCACCACCAAGTTTAAGCTGTCCTAGACACACCACATGATGAAGACAACTACCAGTCTCATACCGGATCGGTTGTCGCTCGGACCAAGGACTGTGCCTTCTGCTATTCACCAGGGTGAAGGTGAAAAGTATGCTACTGATGAACAAAAACAGAAACGGAAGCAAAATCAGAGGGTGAAACAACATCACTGTGGGGACATGGAATGTCAGATCATTGCATGCTACTGGAAAAGTGAAAGAACTCACACATGAAATCTTGAGGTATAACTGGCACATAGGTCTCTGTGAGGTCAGATGGAAAAAATTGGGGGAATCCACTACAGATGAAGGACATAAGATCTACTTTAGTGACAAAGAAGACAAGCATGAGCATGGAGTTGGATTTCTAGTCCACAGGAGCATAGTGGGTAGTGTCTTAGGATCACTGTTGGGAGTAACGTGTTATTTTGTAAAGTTACAAAGTAGCGCGTTACTGTAGCTGTTATGTTGTGGAGAAAGGAAGCAGGCGAGGCAACAAGCTGGATGAGACAAACTTTTGGTCCATTGTTCCCCCCTTCCCCAGCTGCCTTCTCTGGGTGGAGAAGTCCGACACCATGCCCCCTCAATGTTTTATATTACCCTGGTGCACAGATGAGTCGATGTGACTTGTGGAACACAGCTGTACTGAACACACTGATGATGACAGCCATACACAGAGCACCAGCCAAGGTACAGGCGAGAAAAGAGAGTGTAAGATGCCCAACCCCGGCCTTATATAGAGCGGGGCAGTGACGCCACTGGAGGTGCGCGTCATCACCTTGTACTTCACAGTAAAGTACTCCATTACATTTCCCCCACTTTAAAAAAAAACAACATAACCACTCACTCAATTAAGGTCCTCCCCAATTTGGGACCCGAATCACGCACTAACAAAAAAAGGTATTTCCAAATTACCTAGCACATACACACGACAAAGCCTAGACTACGGCGGGTGGGTGGACTGCCGTCCTGCCCCCATGGCAAGGTAGATTATTCTGCCACCTGCTAAAGGAAATCGAAGTCCATTAATAACTAAAATTGTATGCCGTGCTCCTAAACTAGAACAGACAAACCAAAATAATCCCATATGCAACATTTTAATAACAGCAACAGAACTTCAACATATTATTCACAATCCAATTCTTCAGGTGAAAAGACATAACTGGCATGGGGACCCAGGGCAGTCCCTCAGCAGATGCACCCCTGGAAACAGCAGATGCGCTCCTGGAAACAGCCGGTCCCTGGGGCGATGGCCAACCTTCCGGACGCTGAAGCCACTCCTCATCACCATCGACCTCATCCCACATCCAGCCACGTCTCCCGGAGCCTTCTCCCGGACACACCAAAGCCGGTTCGCATGCCACACCGAGCCGTCAGACAGTCTGAAGTGTGCCACGTCCAGCTTGGTCGCTATGTGCAGACTCTCCCGACGCTCCTGAGGTTGTCGTCTGGCCCATCTTCACCTCGGACGCACCTCACCTCGAATCTGAACCCATTCCAGGGCCCTCAACGGGGCCAGGCTTGGCTTGAGACGTTGTTGTCAAGCACACCGATTCCCCGTACTCATCAGTCTTGCCCCAGTCTCTTCTAATGCTGTTGTAACGTGCGCCAACGTAGCCAAGGACCCCCTGTCCCATTGCGGCCAACCTCTGGAGGCATCCAGGGCTACCACATCAGCGCCACTCACCGGCGCAGGTGCCTCGTCATCATGCTTGGTACTCCCCTCAACCGTTTCCAGAGTGCCGGCACTGAGACCCTCCTCCTCTGGCCCTGAGCAAAATTAGTCCTACTTGACCACCATGGCGTCCGGTAGTTCTTCATCCCACACCACATCTTCATCAGTCACAGGAATCGGGGGTTCCACTGGCCACAGCCCAACCACTCTTCCCCAGCGTTGTCTTTAATGGCAAAACCCAGTCTGTAAAATAAATCACAGCCTTTTACTGTCACGTGGAACGTGAAGTCCATCACCGTTGCAGACGTGTACCAAACAGTCAACTCCCAAGTTGCGACTGTGCCCAGTCTTCCACCTCCATAACCGTACAATGGCGCTGGGTTACCTCTAATCCTGTGGTGGGGAAAAAATGTCTTCACCATGGCCCAATTCAGCAATGAACCCTCCGCTCCCGTGTCGATCAACAGCGGCACCTCCATGTCGTCTAGCCCCACTGTGCAAAACGTGTACCCGCTCGTGTTGGGGGACACTGTGTGGATGGTTGTTGGGGGCGGGTGGAACGATTTCTTCCATGGGCTCTCCGGTTAAAATTCAGGGCACATCCAGGTAAAATGGTCCAAGCAACCACATCTGTTACTATGTGCTCCTCTCGCTGGGCAGTCCTTAGCTTTTTTCCAGTGCATCGCAGACCCACAACCCATACACAGGGGTTTTCCCGGAGCAGACCTTTTGATAGTAGCGTTGGCTTCCATCTCTTCATCGTCCAAACTACTTTCGCTATCCGGGTAAGCGACAGTTGTCACGATGAGAGGCTCTAGTGGCTGCTGTGACTGGCGTCTGGCTAGCTCCAGAGGTAGCCAGTCTGCAGCTTCCATTTGGATTGCTAGCTTAACAACTCTGTCCAATGGGAAGTCACTAGATGCCGTAAGCAGCCTAGCCTGCAATGCCGTGCTGCAAGCATGTTCCGCCAGCTGATCACAAATCATTTCTTCTTCCAGTGCTCCAAAATGGCACTCACTAGCTAGCCGTCAGTCAACCTGTTTCAAAGAGTCTCGTCACTACTGAGTGGAGGAAAAGATGCAGCTACTTTGTTTTTGTGGAAATAGACAGTTTATTTTTCCTTTGTCACGGTTAAGGAAAAAAAGCATATTGGTTAATAATTTCTTGCTATTAAATTCAGATAACAATGAAGTCATTCTTGTTGGTCCAAAAAACCTTAGAAATACCTTTCCAAACCAAACTTTTAGTTTGGATGTGGTTACTCTTTCTCTTAATAGTTCTATGAGGAACCTTGGAGTTATTTTTGATCAAATTCTGTTTTTCAATTCACATTAAATTTGTTTCTAAGACTGCCTTCTATCATTTGCAAAATATCGCCAAGATTAAGAGCATCTTGTCTCAGAGTGATGCTGAGAAACTGATCCACGCTTTTGTTAGCTCTAGATTAGATTATTGTAACTCTTTATTATCAGGTTGTCCTAAAATATCTTTAAAAAGTCTTCAGTTGATCCAAAATGCTGCTGCAAGAGTTTTAAGAGGTACTAGAAAGAGAGATCATATCTCTCCGGTTCTGGCCTCCCTTCACTGGCTTCCCATAGAGTTTAGAATTAAGTTTAAAATCCTTCTTCTCACTTACAAAGCTCTTAACAATCAGGCCCCTTTTTATTTAAAAGATCGGATACTACCCTATTCCTTTTAAATATAGCCTACAATTAGGGAGGAATCACGTGTCTCTGAACCCTCCATTAGTTATGCTGCTAATAGATTTAGACAGCCGGGGGACCTCCAATGATGTACTGGGCTTCACTCCTTTAATGTTTGCTCTCTACATGTCTGTTCTTGTCATCTTCTCTATCCCCTCACCCCCCAGCCAGTTGCAGCAGATGACTGCCCCTCCCTGAGCCTGGTTCTGGTAGAGGCTTCTTCCTGTTAAAAGGGAGTTTTTCCTTACCACCGTCGCCAAGCGCTTGCTCACAGGGGATCGTCTGATTGCTGGGGTCTTTTTGCAATTGTGGGGGTTTCCCCTACATTTAAAAGTGCTATGAGATGACTGTTGGTGTGAAATGGCGCTATATAAATAAAGTTGAATTGAATTGAATTGGTGGGTTGCAAGCTAAATGCAGTTGAGACTGCTGCAATCTTCAGAAGCGCCTAAGAACAGCAACAAGGTCCTACAAAGCTAGTGCTATGTTATGCTAAGCTAACACCGTGTTAGTGGATTTACATTATCTGAACAGCCATGGCTGGATTTCGAGCACAGGTATGCATCTGGACAGTTTGTGACCCAGCAAGAATTAAACCAATTGATTGCTAGATACGTTGTTACAGAATGAAGATCTGGTAACAGTCATTTTCTATCAGGCAGCTAAGACTGTGATCCTCTGAAGTTAAAGCACATTTACTTGCTACCTGGATAAAGATTATTAAAAAATGGATTTGGACTTCCGGTCTGGACGCCATGGTGATAGCAACTTAACGCTGAACCTCCCAGATCCAATCCAAGGAAAACATCGTCAAAATCAGACTTAACAGATTTTTGGAAGAATAAAAATCAAAAGACAAAAACACCATGCCTAACCACAAACAGAAGAAACTGGAATTCCCCAGGTCAGGACGCACGGCGGCCGCAGAATCTGATCCCGAGGACCTCCATTCAGGAGACGAAGAGCTGGGCCTAGCTAACAAAAAGGTTAGCCTGAAATCGCTATATGGACGAATTACGACGATTTTGGGCCGAATTTCCCGAATTCAGAGAGGAACGTCATAGGCGAACAGCAGATTGGACCAGGCCGAAAACCGACTCTTGGAAGCTGAAGAAAGAGTAAAAGTGCTTAGAAGATTCTATGCCTGGATTTACACAGAAACAAGTCAAGGCTGTAAGCTAAGCTCGCCGACCACTAAGGAAGACAGAGACGAGATAACATCCAGAATTCATCCGGGGTCTGGAAAGAAGGAGGCTGAAGATGGTTTTCAACACAGTGGCGGAATGCGTGGAATCCTTATTGGAGAGAGAAGTTTGATATTCCCCCAAACCACCGATTTGAAATTAGAAAAGGCCCATCGTACATTAGCCGCAAAGCCAAGCGGCAGAAGCACACCCGCATTCAGTGTGGTAATGATCTCCGATTTCAAAATAAAACAAGAGGGTTGTAAGACGGGCATGGCAGAAAAAAGGATTTATGTCATCAAGAAAGAAAAGTCTTCGTGGAGCACGATTACGCCCCTGAGGTTCTTAAAAAGCGACGGAATATAACGGATGCCAAAAAGGTTTTACGGGAAAAGAATTTACGCTTATCAGATGCCATTTCCGGCTGAAGGTAAGGGGTCTTTTACGTGTGAAGAGTCATGTCTCCTACAATTCAGCGGAAGAAGCAACAACTGACATGGCGGAAAGGGCTCCCGGTAAACGTGTGTTAAACCGCAGCGAATCTGAGCGAGAAAAATCAGAGGCTCAAACGTGGTCCACTCAAAGACCTTCTAAATCCACGGGCCAGGCTGGCGGGAAACCCAGCCCCAGAGCTACAAAGATAAGCTTTCCAGTTCCAGGAAGGGAACAGCGACCTTTTTAGGTTTTTTCTCTCTTTTTCAGTCATTCTGCACTTCCATCCCCCCCCCTACAAGGATAACAAACATTAAAGGAGATGCAGAATCAGCATGTGGTTAAAACCTCTTCATGAGCAGATTATAGCAGTAGAAACAAATGTCTTCTTATTTAAAGGAAAAAAAAAATCTGTTAAAATAGAAATGTAACAATGACCCACATGTTCTCCCCACACTACACAAATATGTACTAGAGTGAAGGTTTGCTGTGATAGGGGGTGGAGGGTTCCACACCATCTCATAGGGCATAGGCATAAAACAAAAAAAAAACACAAAAGTCCATACAAATTCGGATTGGGATCTGAAATTCACGTTAAAAACCAGTGGACAACTTTACAGGGGTAAGTGAGAGGGCCCTCAACATGTACAGAGTTTGAGGAATTTCCCTCAGAGCCTACCCTCCATCAGGGCTCTTACAGGGTCTTTAAAGAGGGCCCCCAGCTCAGGAAGGATTTTTTGACAAGTTTTATGTTTTAAAAAGTTTCGTACACTATGTTTCTTAATGTTTTTTATGTTCTTAATGTTCTTTCAGTTTCTGAGTAGCAAAAAAGAGGGCCACCACACTGTTATACTAAATAAGAAAATACAATGGAGAAACAGGGTGTAACCAAAATAGCCTCATATAATGTAAAAGGGATCCTGAATCCAGTTAAAAGATCCAAGATTCTACGCAAAATGAAAAAAGACAAAGCAGAAATAATATTTTTACAAGAAACCCACCTAACAGACGTGGAACACACTAAACTCAATAGACAAGGGTTTAAAATGATCTCTTCATCTTCATATAAATCAGGGAGGAGGAGGGGAGTAGCGACATTGATATCAACCAAAATTACATTTGAAAAAAAATCAGAACACAAAGATAAAGAAGGGAGGTACAGTTTGGTAATTGGGCGGCTAGAGGGAGAAGATATCACTCTGCTGAATGTATATGCACCACCAGGGGCTAAATGGAAATTTTATAAAAATGTATTCGACCTAATGATAACTAAAGCCCAAGGTTTAGTGATATGTGGTGGAGACTTCAATCTAAGACTGAATCCATACTGGGATGCAACAGGTAATTCTTCACATCAAAATAACACTCAAAATAGGAAAACTCGGATGCTATTAAAAGAAATGGGAATCTGTGACGTATGGAGGGAATTCAACCCCAATGTAAAACATTATACTTTTTATTCAACGCCACATTCATCTTACTCAAGGATTGATTACTTTTTTATGTTTAATAGAGACATTGGAAGAGTAAAAACATGTAAAATAGGACTGATGGATGTCTCTGACCACAGTCCGATCTATATGGACTTAAACATCCAAAATACACAAATAATACATTTTCCTGGAGGTTGAATTCAAATGTCCTGAAAGGACCACTGAAAGATGAATTGGAATCAGATATTTTCAAATATTTGGAAGAAAATGATAATGGAGAAGTATCCCCTTTAATACTGTGGGATGCGTGCAAAGCTGTAATAAGGGGAAAAATTATTGCAAAACTGGCAACCCAAAAGAAACTGAGACAAGAAAAACTAATCACACTAGAGTCAGAACTCAAGAACCTAGAAAAAGAACACAAAGACAACACTCATTCTAATGGCTCGCTTAAGATTAAAGAAATTAAAAATCAAATAAATGAGATCTACACAATAGAAATCCAGAAGAAACTTACATTTCTGAAACAAAAACACTATGAAGCAGGCAGTAAATCGGCAAAATTACTAGCCTATAAATTGAGGAAACAACAAACAGAAAGAGCAATCTACAAAATCAGAGACCCAGTAGCAAAGGAAATAAAATTCAGAATTCAGGATATTCCTAAAAGCTTCGAGAATTACTACAAGAACTTATACTCCCACAAAAAAACATAAAAACGCATCCGAGACATTCCTAAACACATTACACCTTCCCCAACTTACGGAATCACAAAATAAAACACTACTGTCAGAAATACAACCTAAAGAATTGGAAAAAGCAATTATGAAACTTAAAACTAACAAATCCCCAGGAGTAGATGGCTATACAGCAGAATGGTACAAAACCTTTAAACAGCAACTATCTCCTCTCCTCCTGAAAACATTTAACTATGTCCTCCACACAGGGGAAATCCCCCCCTCCTGGAGAGAAGGGGTCATTGCAGTTATACCTAAACCTGAAAAGGATAAACTAGAATGCTCCAACTACAGACCAATCAGTGTATTAAATCAGGACTATAAGCTTTTTACCATTATCTTTGCCAAAAGGTTAGAAAACATACTGACAGACTTAATTCACCTAGACCAAACAGGTTTTATAAGACAAAGACAGACACAAGACAACATTCGACGCACTTTACACATAATTCATCATATAAAAAAATATAACTTAAATGCAGTCATACTGGGATTAGATGCTGAAAAAGCATTTGATTCGGTTGACTGGTCTTTCCTATATAGAATCTTATCCAGTTTCAATTTTCATAACAACTTCATTAGAACTATACAGGCATTATATAAAAAACCAACAGCTAAAATAAGGATTAACGGTAATTTATCATCATCTTTTGAGCTGGAAAGAGGATGTCGTCAAGGCTGCCCCCTGTCTCCACTGCTCTTTGCAATCTTTATAGAACCTCTGAGCCAATGGATAAGACAAAATCAAAAAATTCAAGGTATTACACTTGGTCAGAAGGAACATAAAATAGCATTCTTTGCTGATGACATTTTAATATACCTAGGGCAACCAGACACTTCTTTACCAGAACTAATCTCAGTTTTTTCAGACTATGGAGATTTATCGGGGTACAAATTAAACATGCATAAAACCCAAGTTTTAACATTCAACTATGACCCAAATCATTATTCACTAAGTGAACTCAAAACTAACTGGGAGCTGGAATCTATGAAATATCTGGGGATCAATATCCCGAAACAACTCAACAAAATTATAACACTAAACTATGATCCACTGGTGACAAAAATAAAATCTGACCTAGCAAGATGGAATATGATACCATTCTTAGGTACTGCACAAAGAATTGAAGCAGTCAAAATGAATATACTCCCACGTCTTCTATACCTTTTCCAAACAATACCGGTAGAATCCCCCCAAAAAACATGGCAGGAGCTAGACAGAAGGATCTCAAGATTCATATGGCAGGGCAAGAGACCTAGAATCAGATATAGAACCCTACAGCTAAACAAAGACAAAGGTGGGCTCGCGCTGCCAAATATCAGGGACTATTTTATAGCTGCACAAATTAAAACTTTAGTAGAGATATGTAACCCAGTCTACACTGTACAATGGAAGGAGATGGAATGCCAAATAACAAGTGACATCCCCCTACAGGCGATAATAGGGAACAATGCCTTACCTAAACTCTTGAATAACACTAACCCGTGGATAGAGACCCCGCTAAAAATTTGGTTTAAGATAGTCAGAGAGAATCAAGCTAAAGAGCCCTATCGACTTCTGCAATGGATTGCCTATGATCAAGACTTTACCCCCAATAAAACAGACACTAGATTTAAAGAGTGGAAAGAGAAAGGGCTGATAAAATATTACGATTTCTTTAAGGGGCAAACTTTAAGAAGTTTTGAAGACTTGAAAAAACAAGGTCTAATAAATCAAGATCTTTACAGGTTCTTTCAGCTTAGACACCACATAAACAATATACTTAAAAAGGAGGATTTGGAAAGGGCCCAGTCAGGTGTTCTGAAGGTCTTCTTAATGGCATATAAAGGGATCCCAGGGATCAGATACATTTCTAAAATATACCAAGGTCTTCAAGACTTAAAAGGAGACAACACATCATATATAAAAGAGAGATGGGAAAAAGAGGGGAATTTCACTTTACAATTGGAAATATGGGAAAAGCTAAATAGACAGCAATGGAGAAGTACCTCATCCCTGCAGTGGAGAGAATTTGGATGGAAAAATTTGGTAAGATTTTTCAGAACACCTGCACAAAACAAATTTACCCATAAGGGGTTGAACTGTTGGCGCTTGTGTGGTGAAAAGACTGCAAATCATTTTCATGTGTTTTGGTCATGCCCAGTTATCCACCAATATTGGACCAATGTACAGACAATATTGGGGAAAATATTCAAAATAACAGTTCCCTTTTCTTTTATAACTTTGTATCTGGGTTTACTACCGGACTCACTGGAAAGACGAGGAGATAAATATTTATTCAATGTTTTAATATTGGCAAGTAAAAAAGCCCTAACTAAAAAATGGATGCTGAAGGACTGTCCTACACCTGAAGATTGGATTAACGTGATTCAAGACATTTACTCGATGGAAAAGTTGACATTCGCACTGAGACAGGACATGGATGGGTTCATGAACTTTTGGCAACCCTGGATCGCATGTGTCTTCCATTAGATCTAATCTTTGACAAATACCATTTCAATGATGGTCCCACTCTTTGTTCCAACGCTACTCAGATGCTCTTTTACTTTTAATTACTTAATTTTCTGTTTGTTTGTTTATTCGGGGTTTTTTTTTTGTTTGTTTGTTTGTTTGTTTGTTTAATTTAATTCTCTTTAATTTCACTTTTTCTTTCACTTTAAAAAAAGGGGGTGTTGTAATAACTATTCTACCAATGTTGTCAAATAGCAAAATATAAGGGAACATACGATGAAAATGATAACAATGCAATGCTGTAATGACCTGTATACCCTTTACAAAAACTTAAATAAAAAAAAAAAATGAAAAAAAAAATGGATTTGATCTCCAAAAAGACTGGATCATGTCTCTGTTGCAGCAGACATTTGGACTGTGGATAATGGATATTTTCTTTGGATCACTGCACATCGGATTAAATCCATAATATTTAAGGTAAGAAACGTCGACAACTTTATGCAGTGTTGTCATCTCACCCTTTTGCCCCCTCTCTCACTCCACAAACCCTCTCTCTCACTCCAAAATGAGGAAATTACTGGCAATTTTGTGTTGATTTTCTTCAGCTCTTTCCCACAATAACAGCTCTCAAGGCAGGATAAAGCAGACTGAGTGTTCTAAAAGCTCTATCTGAAACAGTCTGTTTCCAGCCTGACATTAATAAGCCCAAAATGTAATCCATTAATTAAATTATCTTGCTATGTGTGCAAGATGATTTAAGTATGCATTTAAAAGTAACGTGAAAGTTACTTTTCCAAGTAACTAGTTACTTTAATCATGCAGTAATTGGTAAGTAACTCAGTTACTTTTGAAAAGAAGTAACTTGTTACTGTAACTAGTTACTATTTTTTAGTAACTTGCCCAACACAGATGGCGCCCACAGCGGTCGACATGGTGCTTCGCTGCGCTCTTTGTTTGTTTTTGTTTGTCAATTGTGTGTCTGCTTGCACTTATACCCGTGAAGAACTTTTAAATATCAGGACTTTGACCCCCACGGACCTCCTCCCAGTTTTTCTAGCCCCTGCCGCCGATCTGGTTTATTGTTTGGCTCGGAAAGTGAGACGGCGGAAGAGAGGAAGACGAGCGGGTGCTCTCGTACGACTTCGCAGGAGAGGCTCGCGAACGGCGCTGCCTGGCATATTTCTGTCCAATACCAACTCTCTCTCTAACAAGGTGGATGAACTGAGACTGCTGATGCGTTTTAAGGACCTCGCCTCCTCAGCTGTCCTCTGCTTTACTGAGACCTGGCTCCGGGAAAATATACCGGACAGCGCGCTGCGCCTCGACGGCTTCCAGCTCTTCCGTGCTGATCGTGACACAGAGCTTTCCGGCAAGACCACAGGAGGCGGTGTCTGCTTCTACATCAACTGTAGCTGGTGCTCTGATGTAACGGTAATTTCCAAACACTGTTCTCCTGCCTTGGAATTTCTTGTTATCAATTGCAAGCCCTTCTATTCCCCGCGGGAGTTTGCTTCTTTCATAATGATCGCTGTGTACGCCCCTCCCGACGCGGACACGCGCGAAGCTCAGCGCGTGCTCGCGGATCACATTCAACACACAGAGCGGAGTTTTCCAGACTCGCTGATTATTGTGGCTGGCGACTTTAATCAGTGCAATCTGAGCCACGATCTCCCCCGCTACAAACAGTTTATTAAATGCCCCACCAGAGGATTAAACACACTGGATCACTGTTACACCACGGTGAAAGACGCATATCGCGCTGTTCCTCGAGCTGCGCTGGGATTATCTGATCACGTGATGGTTCACCTCATTCCCACATACAGACAGAGATTGAAGCTCACTAAACCTGTTGTGAGCACTACGAAGATACGGACCAGTGATGCTGAGGAGAAGCTGGAAACGTGCATGGAAATATCTGACTGGGGCATGCTTAAAGGAGCCACGCATGATCTGGATGAGTACACGGACACTGTGAACTCATATATCCACTTTTGTGAAGAGAACATTCTTCCATCACGCACCAGGGTGAGTTACTCTAATAACAAACCCTGGTTCACAGCTAAGCTCAGACAGATCAGGAAGGAGAAGGAAGCAGCGCTGAAAAGTGGAGACAGGGACTGCTACAGGGAGGTTAAATACCGGTTTAACAGAGAGCTGAAGAGGGCTAAATCTGTGTACTCAGAGAGACTCCAGCAGCAGTTCACTGCTAATGATTCGGCTTCCGTGTGGAGAGGACTGAGGCAGATCACCAACTATCGGCCTCAGGCTCCTAAAGGTCAGGATGACAAAGCCCTTTGTCAGAGACTGTCCCAACACTATGCCCGTTTTGACACCTCGTCATCTGTGTCCAACTCCCCCCCTCCCTCCAGCTCCACAGCCTCCACATTCCCTACTTCATTTAAGGCACCCCCCCCCTCCTCCCCCCCTCCCCTTATCATCAGTGAGCAGGATGTGCTCAAACAGTTCTCCAGACTGAACCCGCACAAGGCCCCCGGCCCAGACGGCGTGTCTCCCTCCACCCTGAGACTCTGTGCGAAACAGCTGGCTCCTGTATTCACAGACATTTTTAACACCTCCCTTAAGTTATGCCACGTGCCATCCTGCCTCAAATCCTCCACCATCATCCCTGTCCCCAAGAAGCCACGGATCACTGGACTTAATGACTACAGACCTGTAGCGCTCACCTCTGTAGTCATGAAGTCCTTTGAGCGCCTGGTCCTGTCCCACCTCAAGTCCATCACCACCCCTCTCCTGGACCCGCTGCAGTTTGCCTACCGAGCCAACAGGTCTGTAGACGATGCAGTCAACCTGGCCCTCCACTCCATCCTGCAGCACCTGGACTCCCCGGGAACCTACGCCAGGATCCTGTTTGTGGACTTCAGCTCCGCATTCAACACCATCCGCCCCGCTCTGCTCCGGGACAAGCTGTCCCTGCTCAACGTGCCTGACTCCCTCTGCAGGTGGATCATCGACTTCCTGACGGACCGGAGGCAGCATGTGCGGCTGGGAAAGACTGTCTCAGACTATACTAGCATCAGCACCGGATCACCCCAGGGCTGTGTACTTTCCCCCCTACTCTTCTCCCTTTACACCAACTCCTGCACCTCCAGCCACCAGTCTGTCAAGTTGATCAAGTTTGCGGACGACACCACCCTCATCGGGCTCATCTCCAACGGCGACGAGTCCGCCTACAGGAGAGAGGTGGCCCAGCTGGCGTCCTGGTGCAGCAATAACAACCTGCAGCTGAACGCTCTGAAGACAGTGGAGATGATTGTAGACTTCAGGAAAGTCACTACTCCTCTGCCCCCCCTCACCCTCTCAGGCTCTCCCATCACCACTGCTGATTCCTTCCGCTTCCTAGGCACTACCATCACCAGGGACCTCAAATGGGAGCTGACCATCAGCTCACTCATCAAAAAAGCCCAGCAGAGGATGTTCTTCCTGCGGCAGCTGAGGAAGCTCAAGCTACCCACCAAGATGTTAGTGCAGTTCTACACAGCCATCATCGAGTCCATCCTCACCACCTCCATAACCGTGTGGTACGCAGGAGCCACTGCCAGGGACAGACTAAGCTGCAGCGCGTCGTGCGCACTGCTGAGAAGGTGATCGGTGCTGCAAGCTCCCATCTCTCCAGGATCTGTACATCTCCAGGACCGGAGGCGTGCTGGCCGGATCATCGCCGATCCTCACACCCCTGGTCACGTACCTGTTTGCCCCCCCCCCCTCTGGTAGAAGACTTCGGTCCATCCAGACTAAAACCTCCCGTCACATGAACAGCTTCTTCCCCTCTGCCATCAGACTGCTGAACACTAAGTGACTTATTGACTCTCGTGCACCATGTACAGCAGCTCAACCAGACTCATGTCAATCATCACTGTTTTCTTCCTGCATATACCCGACTGCACTAATATAGTTCTCCACAGTATCTGCTGCTGGCTAATATATATTTTAACTGTTGACCAGTATCACTTAATCTGATCCTACACTTTATTACATGTATAGTTTATTTCTCTTATCTTATCTTGTTTAATGTTGCAGCATTGTACCGAGACAAATTCCTAGTTTGTGTACTACATGAACAATGGCAATAAACCTGATTCTGATTCTGATTCTGATTCTGAACACTGTTTAAGATGCCACAGTATTTCCAGGTGACTGATCACCATACGGCTGAGAGCAACCCCTTTAACATCACCGTTGTACAAACGCATGCCCCTACAATAGCTTATGATGACAATGAAGTGGAGGCCTTCTATGACCAGCTACAAAATGTACTTGATCAAACACCAAAAAAGGACATATTGATAGTACAAGGTGACTGGGATGCCAAAGTGAGCAAGAACGCAGCAAGGGACTGGCACGACACATGCAGTGAACACAGCAACAGGGAAACCAACGATGGAGGTCTCAGACTTCTAGAATTTGCCAACTACAATGACCTGCTCCTGGCAAACACCTATGCCCCTCATAAAGCATCCAGAACATGGACATGGCACAGCCCATCTGGTAAACATCACAACCAGATTGACTGGGCAGCTCGGTGGAGCAGTGGTTAGCACTGTGGCAGCACAGTAAGAAGGTCACAGGATCAGTTCTTTTATATGGCCCTAGGTGTGAATCTGTGTGTGAATGGTGAAGGGATTGGTGCCGCACCGTGGCTACCTCATCCATCCAGGTGGATGCCCTGAATTTCCCTCTGGGATTAATAAAGTATACAAAATCAAAAATATTACATTCTTGTGAAGAAACGTTTTCGGTCTTGTATTAATATTGCCAGAACAAGGAGTTTCCCAGGGGCTCACATTGGAAGTGACCATAACTTGCTCATGATGACCTTCTGCATTTATCTCAAGAAGATCATGAAACAAAAAGTAACCAGACTGAGATTTGATCTGGAAAAGCTGAAAGATCCCAACATCCCAGAATCGTTTCAGGCTATGATAGGAGGGAAATTCGCACCCCTTATCATTCTGGGGCAGGAAGAAGAGCTAGATGAAATGGCAAACAAGTTCTTCACAACAGCTACAGACATAGCTATGGAAAGTCTTGGAAAACATCGCCCAAAGAAGAAGTCATGGATAACTAACAACATACTTGACATGTGCAATGAAAGAAGGCTAAAGCATAAAAGGCACACACCCCAATGAGCTGAACAGTACAGGCAAATAAACAATAACATCAGGAAGGCCATGAAACATGCAAAAGAAAGCTGGTTGGAAAAAAATGTGAGGAGATCGAAGTAAACTTAGTAAATAACAACACAAAACAAACCTACCAGGTTGTAAAGAATTTCATGTCTACCAAACAAGAAAGTGCTAGCACCATCCAAGACAAGGCTGGAAAGTGTCTTACTGAAGAACGAGAAATCCTCACACGCTGTACAGAATACTGTTCTGAACTGTGCAATCATGATATGCAGGGTGATCCAACAGTGCTTATCGGCCCTCGATCAACCAACCAAGAACACTTCCCAATTCTTTGGGAAGAGATAGAAGCAGCAGTGAAGTCATTCAAGAAAAGTAAATCAGCAGGCATGGAAAATATACCAGCCGAGCTTGTACAAGCAGGAGGAGATGTCATGACTGGGGCTCTCTATATCATCTGCAATAGAATCTGGTGTACCAGAGAACGGCCAACCCAGTGGACACAGTCACTAATAATCACACTACCAAAGAAAGGGAACATGCAGTTGTGCCAAAACTATAGTACAATTAGCCTTATTAGCCATCCCAGCAAAGTTATGCTGAAAGTACTTCTGAACAGGCTCAACCCACAAGCAGAGAATATCATCGCTGAGGAATAGTCTGGCTTCAGATCAGGAAGAAGTATCGAACAAATATTCAACTTGAGAATACTCATGGAGAAGTACCTGCAGCATCAACAAAACCTGTACCTGTACCATGTCTTTGTTGACTTTAAAAAGGCTTTTGACAGAGTTTGGCACCATGCATTGTTGACCACCATGCACAAGTACAACATCAGTACTAATCTCATAAACATCATCAACAACCTGTATGACAAAGCCACCAGATCAGTATTCTACAATGGCAGCCTTGGAGACTTTTTCAGAACTACTGTTCTGAAAAAGAACATCAGTGTGTGAATGGGTGGATAGCAGGATCTGTAAAGCACTTTGGTCATCTAGAGATGAGAATAAAAGTGCTATATAAGTGAATGCCATTTACCATTTTACCATTTACTGTTGCAGTCTGGCAGGGTTGTTTACTATCGCCAACCCTCTTCAATATTTTCCTGGAGAAGATCATGAGCGATGCTCTGAAGAATCACCAATGCTTAATCAGTATTGGAGGAAGAACACTCACCAACTTGCGCTTTGTCGATGACACCGATGTATTGGTAGGAACTGAAGAAGAACCTGAAAACCTTGTGGATCAGCTGGATAGAGCATTGACAGCTCATGGAATGGAGATTAATGCTGAAAAAACAAAAATCATGACCAACAACCAAGATGGCTTCAAGAGAGAAATCAAAGTAAGAGCTCAAAAACTTGAAACAGTCACCTGCTTCAAGTGTCTTGAAGCCACTGTAATAGACTAAGGGTCGAAGAAAAAAGTTCTTGCAAGAATAGCACAGGCCACGGTAGCACTAGCCAGGCTGAAGAAAATCTGGAAGGACAGGAACATCATTAAGCACAAACTATGCCTGCTGCAATCATTGTTAATCTCAACCTTCCTCTGTGCATGTGAATCCTGGACCCGTATAGTGGACCTACAAAAGAGGATCCAAACCTTTGAGCTGAGATCCTACAGAAAAATCTTGTGCATCTCTTACAAAGACCACATTACAAACGAAGCAGTGCAGAATCGCATCAGAGCAGCCATTGGACCATATGATGACCTCCTCTTCATTGTGAAAAACAGGAAAATGAACTGGTATGGCCATGTGACACGATCTACTGGAACTGCGAAAACCATCATGCAAGATACCGTACCTGGAGGAAGGAGACGCGACAGACAGAGGAAAAGGTGGGATGATAATATCAAGGAAGGGACAAACCTACCTTTCACCAGCATACTGAGATTCGCAAGTTCTCAATTTTTACATTTTCCCTGTTTTTTCCCATTAAAATGGGGTAAATTTTACCATTTTAACCTGTTTTACTGTTTTTCCCTGTTCTCCGTCTATTTTCTTGTTTTCCACCTTATTTCCCCATTTGTACATTCTTTTTCAATGTTTTTACCACATTTCCCCATTTTCCCCCGTTAAAATGGGGTAAAAATGTCCCTGTTTTATTTTTGTTTTCCGTTCTTCCCAGTTTTCCACTGTTTTACACCATGTGTTTCCCCATTTTTACTCTGTCCCCCCCCATCCATTTTCCTCTAAAATGTCCCTCTTTTACTAGGTTTTTCCGTTTTCTGCCATTTTGTTGTGCTTTTGACATTTTTAAACCATGTATTTATCATGTTTTAACCCCATTTTCACCTGTTTTTCTTTTTCACTACAAATTTACCTTGTATTTTGACCAGTTTTTACCAGGTTTTTCCCATATCCCACATTTGCCTTTCTTCCTGTTTTTCCAATTTTTTCCCCCCATTGTTTTTCTCTATGTATACTCTCTTTGCCTTCTTGTGCTTTCCCTGCGTATTTGCCCAGTTTTGCCCTATTTTCCTCTGTTTTTAACATGTCTAACATGATTTTGTCCCTACATTTGATCAATTGTTGCCAGGTTTTACCCCAATTTTCCTCTTTTTACCCTGTTGATCTTCCAATTTTGCCCCATTTTTGCCCTGTTAAAAATGGGGTAATTTTTTTTTCCTGTTTTACTATTTTTTCTGTTATTCCCCTATTCCCCCCTATTTTTTATGTTTTTAAGCCATATAGTTACCATGTTTTAAACCAGTTTTCACATGTTTTTACCACAATGTTGCAATGTGTTTTACCAGATTTTTCCAGTTCCCCATTGGCTTTTCTTCCTGTTTTTCTCCTTTTTCTCTCTTTTTACTCCATTTGTCTTCCCGTGCATTGCCTGTTTTTACCATATAGTCACCCTGCTTCGCCCACTTTCCTTCTATTTTAACATGTTTTAAACAGTTAGATTTTCCCCGTTTTTACACAATTTCCACATTTTGTGACAATTTTGCCCCTACATTCATCCATTTTTGCTTTGTTTCACCCTCTTTATTCCTCCCTTTACCCTGTTTTTCTTCCTGTTTTGCCCCATTTAATTTACCCTGTTAAAAATGGGGTCAAATTTTTCTTGTTTTTCCCTGTTCTTATCCCATTTCCTCCTGCTTTTACCATCTTTTCAAGTCATGCATTAACCATGTTTTTATCAAGTTTTCACCTGTTTTTACTATCATTTCAAGCCAGGGGTGTCCAATCATGCGCCATAGAGGGACAAGACCCTGCAGGTTTTCTCTTCTACCCAGTCTCTTCAGCAGGTGTTTTCACTGATCAGCAATCAGTGGGAAGAAGTTCAGTGAAATCTGCTATTAAAGAGACTGGTTGGAGGTAAAGCCTGCAGGGTCTTGACCCTCCCTGGCACATGATTGGACACCCTTGTTTTAAGCTGTTTTATTCTATTTTACCAGGATTTTGCAGTTTTCCACATTTCCTCATTTTTTAGCCATTGTTTTCCCTGTTTGTGCTCTATTTTCTGTTTTCCCCTATTTTTAACATGTTTTTACCAGTTTCATTGTTTTTAAATTACGATTTTCCCCCATTTCATCAGTTTTGCCTTTTTACCCCATTGTTCTTCCCATTTTTTGCCACACAACTCTTTATGCTTTTTTCCTGTATTTTTCCTGTATTTCACATTTTTTCCTAATTTTCCACCCATTTTACCATGGTTATACCAGTTTACCCTATTTTTATGCTGTTTTTACCGTGTTTTTGTAGTATTTTATTTTATTTAATTTTTTTTTATAATTTTTTCCTGTTTTTTTTTCTTTTTTCTGACTTACCCTTTAATTCACTCGCTGTGTTATAAATCTGATGTGTCTTTTTTGGAGAAGGAATAACTGATGATTGACAGATGAGATGTGAAAAGGTAAATCTGTAAAACGATGTAAGGAAATCAACAGCCGGCAGTGGGATGTCAGGTGGAGGAGACTGAAGAAGACAAGTGGGTCTGTCTGCCGGTTATTCAGGTAGCAGTGGAGGAAAGGCGATTTTGGCCATCACGGGCGCAGTGGGAAATGAGTTTGCCAGTTGGTGTGAAGAGAAAAGCTGGGCCAGGATGTCGACTGTCAGGAAAGGTTACCTGCAAATTGATGTCCTGAGAGGGAAAGCGTAATTAGAAGGAAACAAATGAATTCCTGCTGCAGCTTCCTGTGAGACTGTACTCCAACACAAATAAGAGAGGAATTTTTTTTACCAGCTGGAATTTTTAAAAATGCACCCATTAATGGTTGTGAAAACACCTACATGAAGTGACATGGTAGTAGGTAGAGTTGTAATGTAT
Organism: Pholidichthys leucotaenia; assembly: GCA_020510985.1. NCBI lineage: Eukaryota > Metazoa > Chordata > Actinopteri > Cichliformes > Pholidichthyidae > Pholidichthys > Pholidichthys leucotaenia. The sequence goes on from CM035844.1 coordinate 226,555,464, forward strand.
GTGAAATAGACCCTCACCTTTATTTTTTGAACCCTCAAGCCCCCAAATATGTATTTATTGTGTAAAATACGTAAATTCAAACCTGGACTACCTTTATTTTATGCACCAAAAAAGAATGTTAATTTAGCAAAGAATATTCTCTTTCCGTTTTCCAATCTAGTGTGACTTTTGGTAAATTTATTGAATTTACTGAAACTTCAATGTACATAAAACTATCAAAACTGCACACAATATAATGCAACCATCATATTCAACATTTTTGGTCTCCATTTGCAGTGCAGTTAAGATAGAAAAGAAAATACCAATTTACCTGAGAACTCACAAAATGTAACTTTTTAGCTTTTGCTACATTACACCAAAACTTAAAATTAAAAAATTTAATGTCAAAAAGTATTTAAAATACAAGAATTTACAACAATTCGTTGTGACAGAGCAATTTAGATAGATAGATAGATAGATTTTTTTTTTTTTTATTACTTATTTTGTACCCGTAGGTAGATTTGTTTTGCAGACTGGTGACAAACCACCAGCTGCCGGTTGCTGCGTGCGCCAGCGCCCCGTAACTCCTTAACCTGCATGTTTTTGGCATGTGGGAGGAAACAGGAGAAATCCTGGAGTAAACCCACGCAAACACGGGGAGAACATGCAAACTCCACACAGATCACTGTTGGCCGGGGGCAGGGATCGAACCCACGATCTCACGGTCCCCGCGATCCCCCGGCCGAGGGTAAAACTGTGCTGCCACAGTGCTAACCACTGCGCCACCATGCAGCCCAAAGTATAAAGATAGATACTTTATTTCAAACAAAAAAGTAAAAAAACAAAACAAATGACAAGTGCAATAAAAGTGACAGTATACAGTGCTCGAAAGGGAGAAGGAAGAAGTGAACACTTATTAACTCCAACTCCTCTTTTCCCTAAATACAACCCATGTGAAATATATACAAATTACCTCATTTAAGACCCCAAGTAGACAATTAACTATATTTTGTACATAACATTGATACCCATCCATCCCAACATACATACAGTCCATACATCAAAACCCAGCCCCAAACAACACAGATATACAGAGTACTGTCCCACCCACCATTCCATAGTGTCCCAGAGTGAGTTTAGTGAATCGTACATATAAATACTTTTGAATTGATTTCTGTTTGTACATAGTTTCAGTTCCAGCTCCAGACTGTTCCACAAATCCACCCCACAGACAGATATGCACAGACTTTTCTTGGTTGTTCGTACCTTAGGTTTTGTAAAGTTTAAGTCTCCTCTCAAATTATAATCATTGTCTCTTTTTTTGAATATTTTTTGTGTTGTGGAGTGTGTAATTGACGAGGCAGGTTTGTCTCAAGGCAGTTTATTACACATCTCCATCATGAGCAAAGTAGAAAGAGGACATCTCAGAAAAAACTCGACCCTTATATACCCAGGTCTCCTCACAGCTCACAAGTCACATTGCATTCAAATCAAAAGTAACAATGCATTTCCTCTTTAATCCCTTAGCATCCCCGTCACAGTCTTTGGCCCACAAAGGATCCTCCAAGCAGTCTCTTGCATACCAAAGATTACACTTTCCCAGCTTCCTGTTATCTCCAAGGAAACTCTGTACTTTGTTCTTATCTAAGATGTGAGGCATTATGTAAGGCATTAAGTAAGTCACATGTGTGGCTACACCCCCCCCCCCAAACATTCTGGATCGAACAAAAGAATAACAGTCTGCATGCTGTGATAGAATCATTACACATCAATCCACATGCTGCTTGGGCTTCAGTCTTCTCCCGTATCTGCTGTAACCAGGATTCACCGCCTCAGCGGCGCTGTCATGCTGGGGAGCTGCTGTCTGGGGGTGAACACTTTTTGTCAGTCTCTGCGGGTGTTCTGGGGAAATATTACTCTGGGAAGCTCCTCGTGGGGGTCTTCCATGCCGAGGGGCCCTTGCCAACAGCACTTGCTCGTCCGCCACCACAAAAGCGGGTTTGAGTCTGTTTATGCCAACCTTTTCCCTCCTACCCCCCAAATCTAGCAAAAAATGCTTGTCCCCTGTTTCCAACACTCTGAACGGTCCATCATAAGGTGGTCGCAGTGGGGGTTGATGTGCATTGTGTATGACAAAAACAAACTCCGCGTTTTTCAAAGTTTTAGGTACAAAAACGCGCAGAAAACTGTGGTGGACAGGGCCCGGCAGTGTGCCTGTGTCGATGCTACGCTGCAACAGCCGAGACGGGGAGCTGCCTGGTGCAGGATTATCTGGGAGAAACTCCCCGGACAACCGAAGTGGCTGCGCAAAAACGAGTTCGGCTGGGGAAGCCTCCAAGTCCTCTTTAGGTGCAGAACGTAACCCCAATAAAACCCACGGTAGCTTGTCTACCCAATTTGCATCCGTCAGTGACGCTCTGAGAGCTGCTTTCAATGACCTGTGAAAATGTTCGCATAACCCATTAGCCTGTGGATTGTACGCGGTTGTATGGTGAATTGTGACACCTAGGCTGCGGGCCATTGTTGACCAAAGTTCGGAAACAAATTGAGGGCCTCTGTCGGACGTAATGTCCGACGGGACTCCAAAACGCGCCACCCATGCTGTTACAAATGCGCGCGCCACCTCCTCGGCTGTGGTTGACGCCAAAGAAACCACCTCCGGCCGGCGCGTGGTGCGGTCCACCATTGTCAGAAGGTGCGTGCACCCCTGTGATGGCGGGAGGGGACCCACGAGGTCCACGTAAACGTGGTCAAACCTCTTAGCCGGAATGTGAAATGGCTCCAAGGGAGCCCTCGTGTGTCTGTGTACCTTGGCTCGTTGGCACGCCATGCAGGCTGCCGCCCACTCTTTCACTTGTTTGCGGAGGCCCGGCCACACAAATTTTTCTGCTACCACTTTGACTGACGCGCGCACCCCCGGGTGCGCCAAAGAATGAATCGAGTCAAAAACGCGTCGGCGCCACGCTGCCGGTACCACGGGACGCGGTCGCCCCGTGGAGACATCACAGATTAGAGGGGGCATACCGTCTTGCAGCACCCTGCTCTCCAGCCTTAACCCTGTTGGTCCAGACTGGAGCGCGCGCACATCCGCGTCACTAACCTGCTCCGCGGCCATGGCTGTGTAATCTATCCCCACGTGGACGGGGGCAGCTACGGCACGCGAGAGGCAGTCTGCCACTACATTCAGTTTACCCGACACGTGCTGAATATCGGTAGTAAGCTCTGAGATCGCGGCCAGCTGCCTCTGCTGCCGGCCCGACCACGGTTCTGAAACTTTGGCCATTGCAAATGTTAGTGGCTTGTGGTCAACGAACGCGGTGAAACAGCGCCCTTCTAGCCAGAACTGGAAGTGGCGAATGGTCAAATGGAGAGCCAGCAACTCCCTGTCAAACGCGCTGTATTTACGTTCACTATCGCGCAAGGTCCTGCTGAAAAAGGCGAGCGGCTGCCAAGCCCCGGCTACATGCTACTCCACGACCGCCCCTATGGCCACATCTGACGCGTCAGTGGTGAGCGTTATGCGGGCCGTTGGGTCTGGATATGCCAACAACGCAGCATTTGCCAGGGCTACTTTGACTTCCGAGAACGCTCGCTCCCGCTCCGGGGACCACTCGATCTTATTCGCGGGTTTCTGTTTTTTGAGCGTGGCATACAGCGGTTGCATGAGCTGCGCTGCGCGGGGGAGGAAACGGTTATAAAAATTCACCATTCCCAAAAACTCCTGTAACGCCCTGACCGTCTGCGGCCGGGGGAAGTCTGCTACCACGCGCACCTTGTCAGGTAGCAGAACCGCTCCTTCGGGGGAGACGCGGTGTCCTAAAAAATCGATCTGCGTCACCCCGAACTGACACTTCGCTGGGTTGATTATTAACCTGTGCTCTGCCAACCTCCGGAAAACTGCTGTGAGGTGGTTTTCGTGTTCGTCTTCGGACGCGCTGGCTACCAAGATATCGTCCAAGTAGACGAACACAAAAGGGAGATCGCGCAGCACCGCGTCCATCATGCGTTGGAACGTCTGTGCAGCCCCTTTAAGCCCGAATGGCATGCGCAAAAACTCGAATAGGCCAAATGGAGTTATCACCGCTGTTTTGGGTATGTCCTCAGCGCGCACTGGGACTTGGTGGTAACCGCGGACCAAGTCTATTTTAGAAAAAACGCGCGCCCCTGCCAAATGCACGGAAAATCTTGGATATGAGGGATTGGGTAGCGGTCATGCGCCGTGGCGTTGTTCAACCTGCGGAAATCCCCGCAAGGTCACCACGAGCCGTCAGCTTTCGGGACCATGTGTAGCAGGGAAGCCCATGGGCTGTTCGAACGTCTGATGATGTCCAACCTCTCCAGGTTGGCGAACTCCTCGCGCGCTATGGCCAGTTTAGCTGCGTCCAAGCGCCGAGGTTTTGCAAAAACGGGCGGCCCGGTGGTGGTAATAAAATGTTTCACCCCGTGTTTAGCGACGGCTGCTGAAAATGTGGGGACCGTGAGTGCTGGGAACTGAGTGAGCAGTGTGTGGAACTTACCGCTTGCAGCTGTGATGTTGGCTTGTGCTGTTGGCCGGGCCGCTTGAGCTGTACAGGGAATAGAATCAAAAGAAAGTGCATTAACCAGGCGCCTGTTAGCAACATCAACCAACAAACCATGTGAGCACAAAAAATCAGCCCCCAATATATTGAAATCCAATGCTGCTATGACAAAAGTCCACTCAAATGTACGGCCGTGTAGGGACAGAAGCAGAGTCCTCTCACCGAAGGTCTTAATCTCCGAGCCGTTCGCTGCTGCCATCTCGGGGCCGCTGGAACCTGCCAGCCGGTCAGCGTAGGAAGGCGTGATGAAACTCAACTGGGCGCCTGTGTCCACAAGGAAATGCCTCCCCGAGCGTGCGTCCGTCAAGTAGAGCAGCTTGTTCTCCTCTCCGAGGGTCGCAGCTGCTACCGACCCCCGGTCTTGGCGTTTCCCGAGCGCTTGAACTGGCACGGTGGTATACATTTGCGTGCCTTCTCTGCAAAGCGGCGGTTGTAGAAACAAAGGGTGTCTCCTCCGCGTTCCTTGGCCCCCGCCGCTGCCATCGTCGGTGGTTCTGGTACTGCTGTCCCTGGCTCCCCGCCATCTCCGGCCATCGCGCCGAGCTCCGTCGCTGCCGCGCACTCTCTGCTGGCATTGACAATCCGATGTGCCTCCCAGGCCATTGCACGGTAGTCCCGCTGGGCCAACAACGGCGAACTGGCCAGGGCCGTTCTCGTCGCTGACGGCAGGGTCCTGAGGAAGAGGTGGGTAAAGATGAAGTGGTCATCGTACGAGCCTTTCAACCTCTGCATCTTCTCCATCAGGTCAATGGGCGTGCAATCTCCCAACTCGGTCAGCGCCAGGAGTCTCTCTGCTCTCTCCTCAACCGAGAGGGTGTAGTGCTGGATGAGTGAAGCCTTCAACGCGCCGTATTTGTCGCTGGCTGGTGGCTGCTCCAGAAGGCTCTCCACATGCTGAGCCATGTGGTTATCGAGCTTTGCGATCACATGGTAGAATTTCGTGTCATCTACCGATATTCCCCGGAGGGCGAACTGTGCTTCAACCAGGTAGAACCAGGAGCGCGGGCTGTGCTGCCAAAAGTCCGGTAGCTGGACCGTAACGACATACGCTTGGCTGGGGGCTCCCAACGAGGCTGGCCCCGGGGAATTCTCTTCTTGCTGCATGCTACATCTTGGGTCACCAGTGTGGAGTGTGTAATTGACGAGGCAGGTTTGTCTCAAGGCAGTTTATTACACGTCTCCATCATGAGCAAAGTAGAAAGAGGACATCTCAGAAAAAACTCGACCCTTATATACCCAGGTCTCCTCACAGCTCACAAGTCACATTGCATTCAAATCAAAAGTAACAATGCATTTCCTCTTTAATCCCTTAGCATCCCCCTCACAGTCTTTGGCCCACAAAGGATCCTCCAAGCAGTCTCTTGCATACCAAAAATTACACTTTCCCAGCTTCCTGTTATCTCCAAGGAAACTCTGCACTTTGTTCTTATCTAAGATGTGAGGCATTATGTAAGGCATTAAGTAAGTCACATGTGTGGCTACAGTATATTAGTTGGGAGTTGATTATTAATTGCCCTGTACATTACTTGTGCTGTCTTAAATTTAACTAAATCCATGAACTTTATGACATGTGACTTTAAAAACAACGAATTGGTATGGTCTCTATATCCTACATTATTTATTATCCTTATAGCTTTTTCTGTATTGTGCATATTGGCTGTAGGTTGGTCTTGTAGGCGTTTCCCCAGACCTCTACACAGTAGTTAAGATAAGGTAGAAACAGTGAATTGTACAGTGAGAACAATGATTTATAGTCCAAGGTGTGTCTTGTCTTCCCCAGTATGCCTATACATTTTGTCAACTTGGCCCAGATGTGACTGATGTGAGGTTTCCAGCAGATTTTATTGTCTAGCGTCACCCCCAGAAACTTATTTTCCTGTACTGGAAAAGCTCTGTGAGGAACCTTGGAGTTATTTTTGATCAGGATTTGTCCTTCAATTCACATATTAAATTTGTTTCTAAGACTGCCTTCTATCATTTGCGTAATATTGCCAAGATTAGGAGCATCTTGTCTCAGAGTGATGCTGAGAAACTGATCCACGCTTTTGTTAGCTCGAGATTAGATTATTGTAATTCTTTATTATCAGGCTGTCCTAAATCATCTTTAAAAAGTCTTCAGCTGATCCAAAATGCTGCAGCAAGAGTTTTAACAGGTACTAGAAAGAGAGATCATATCTCTCCGGTTCTGGCCTCCCTTCATTGGCTTCCCATAGAGTTTAGAATTAAGTTTAAAATCCTTCTTCTTACTTACAAAGCTCTAAACAATCAGGCTCCTTTTTATTTAAAAGATCTGATACTACCGTATTATCCTAACAGAGCACTACGCTCCCAAAATGCAGGATTACTTGTAATACCTAGAATCTCCAAAAGTACAATGGGAGGCAGAGCCTTTAGTTATCAAGCTCCTCTCCTGTGGAATCAGCTGCCAATCTGGATTTGGGAGTCAGACTCGATCTCTGTTTTTAAGAATAGGGCTAAAACCTACCTTTTTGATATAGCCTACAATTAGGGAGGGATCATGTGTTTCTGAACCCTCCCTTAGTTATGCTGCTAATAGGTTTAGTCAGCCGGGGGACCTCCAGTAATGCACTGGGCCTCACTCCTTTCCTCACTCTCTATGAAATATTTTTTTTTGCTGGTCATTAACATTTGTTTGTTCTCTCCCATAGATTGAGTCCCCATCGTGCTGTTTGCTTTCTACATGTCTGTTCTTTTCTTTTTCTCTACCCCCTCACCCCCCAGCCAGTCGCAGCAGATGACTGCCCCTCCCTGAGCCTGGTTCTGCTGGAGGTTTCTTCCTGTTAAAAGGGAGTTTTTCCTCTCCAACGTCGCCAAGTGCTTGCTCACAGGGGATCGCCTGATTGCTGGGGTCTTTCTGCAACTGTGGGGGTTCCCCCCTACAGTTGATAGTGCTATGAGATGACTGTTGTTGTGAAATGGCGCTATATAAATAAAGTTGAATTGAATTGAATTACTGTTTCTATTCTGGTATCATCTATCGCTACCATTATTTCATGATTTATGTTATAATTTCCAAGCAACATAATCTTTGGTTTTTTTTCAGATTTAGAGATAATTTATTTTTGTTGAACCACTGTGTTAACCTTTTCATTTCAGTTGTGACCATCTCTAAAACCAACTGCAAATTCTCACCAGTGCAAAGGATATTTGTGTCATCCGCAAACAAAATAAATTTCAGAATTTTTGATACTTGGCATATGTCATTTTTATATAAGATAAAGAGTTTGGGCCCCAAAACTGAACCCTGGGGCACACTACAAGAGATGTTCATGAAGGGTGATTTGTGCTCACCAATTTGTATAAATTGTTGTCTGTTACTTAAATAACTTTCCACCTAACTCAGTCCGACCCCTCTTATCCCATACCTTTCCAGTTTCCTCAGTAAAATTCTGTGGTCGATGGTGTCAAAAGCTTTCTTTAAATCTATAAATACTCCTACAGCAAACTTTTTTTTATCTATACAACTAGTAATTTCTTCTATAAGTTTGATCAGTGCCAAAGATGTACAGTTAGGCCCAGAAATATTTGGACAGTGACACAATCTTCATAATTTGGGCTCTGCATGCCACCACATTGGATTTGAAATGAAACAACTACAACGGAATTGGAAATGCAGATTTCAAGGTTTAATTCAAGGGGTTGAACAAAAATATATGATTAAACATGTAGGAATTGTAGCTATTTTTAAACAAACGCTCCTCATTTCAGGGGCTCAAAAGTAATTGGAGAAATAAACATAACCCTAAGTAAAATGTTACTTTTCAATATTTTGTTGAGAATCCTTTGCAGGCAATGACTGCCTGAAGTCTGGAACCCATGGACCTCACCAAATGCTGGGTTTCCTCCTTTGTGATGCTTTGCCAGGCCTTTACTGCAGCTGTCTTCAGTTGTTGCTTGTTTGTGGGTCTTTCTGCCTTAAGTTTTGTCTTGAGCAAGTGAAATGCATGCTCGACTGGGTTGAGATCTGGTGATTGACTCAGCCATTGCAGAATATTCCACTTCGTTGCTTTAAAAAAACTCCTGGGTTGCTTCTGCAGTATGTTTTGGATCATTGGTGAAGCGCCGTCCAATCAACTTTGCTGCATTTGGCTGAATCTGAGCAGAAAGTATATCCCTATACACTTCAGAATTCATCCGGCTGCTTCTGTCTTTTGTCACATCATCAATAAACACAAGTGACCCAGTGCCATTGGAAGCCATCCATGCCCATGCCATCACACTGCCTCCACCATGTTTTACAGAAGATGTGGTGTGCTTTGGATCATGAGCTGTTCCAATTCTTCTCCAAACTTTCTTCTTCCCATCATTCTGGTACAGGTTGATCTTAGTCTCATCTGTCCAAAGAATGCTGTTCCAGAACTGGGCTGGCTTCTTTAGGTGTTTTTTGGCAAAGTCAATTCTGGCCTTTCTATTTTTGAGGCTGATTCATGGTTTGCACCTTGTGGTGAATCCTTTGTATTTACTCTCATGAAGTCTTCTCTTTATGATAGACTTAGATACTGATACACCTACTTCCTGGAGAGTGTTCTTCACTTGAGTGGATGTTGTGAAGGAGTTGTTCTTCACCATGGAAAGGATTCTGTGATCATCCACCACTGTTGTCTTCCGTGGACGTCCAGGCCTTTTGAGTTCCCAAGCTCACCAGTGCACTCATTTTTTCTCAGAATGTATCAAACTGTTGATTTGGCCACTCCTAACATTTCTGCTATCTCTCTGATGGATTTCTTCTTTTTTTTTTCAGCCTCAGGATGGTCTGTTTCACCTCCATTGAGAGCTCCTTTGACCGCATGTTGTGTGTTCACAGCAACAGCTTCCAAATGCAAACGCCACACCTGGAATCAACTCCAGACCTTTTAACTGCTTAATTGATGACAGGTTAATGAGGGAAGAGCCCATGCAGCCTTGTTATTTATTTATTTATTTATTTTTTGCAGCCTTCTGAGTCAATTGCCCAATTACTTTTGGTCCCTTGAAAAAGAGGCGGCTACGTATTAAAGAGCTGTAATTCCTAAACCCTTGCTCCAATTTGGATGTGAATACTCTCAAATTACAGCTGAGAGTCTGCACTTTAAGCCCATATTGATTATATAATTGTATCCTGAATATGTTTTCGTAAACCGCTAAAATAACAAAACTTGTGTCACTGTCCAAATATTTTTGGGCCTAACTGTAGATTTGTCTGCTCTAAAACCATACTGGCTGTCTGTAAGGAAGTTGTGTTTTTCAATGAAATCATCCAGTCTCTTAGAGAAGATTTTTTCCAAGTGTTTTGGAGAATTGTGAACGTAAAGAGACCGGCCTGTAATTTGTGAAACAATGACTGTCTCCTGTTTTGTATAGAGGTACTACTTTTGCTATTTTCATTTTGTTTGGAAATTTACCAGTTTGAAATGACAGGTTACAGATGTGGGCGAGTGGTTTAACAATTCCTTCAATTACTTTTTTCACTATTGTCATGTCAATTTCATTCCAGTCAGTTGATTTTTTGTTCTTAAATTTATTCACAGTCTCGATAATTTCCTTTTCAGTAACTGCACCCAAAAAGATTGTTTGGATTTCTATCTTCTATTTCATTTACAGAACCACTGTTGTTTGTTTCTGGTGTCACTATTGATTTTGTTAATGAATGAATGAATGAATCTTTTATTTCGGATAGACTCAAAGTAAAGATTAAAAAAAGAAACAGAATAATATAACAAAGGGGGAAAGAAAATCCAACAAGGTCAAATTAGACAATAACTCCTCTGATTATACAGTTCAACATAAGTTATCCGAAATGGGTGATGGCTGAAGCCCAGCTTATATTGCCCACCCATATTCCATCCAAGAATTCAAAAGAAAAACAAAACAAGAGCGATTACAATTCGAATTAGATTTTGCTAATTCAGGACCAACGTTTACAAAAAATTTATTGAAACCACTGACCACATCCTCCATATGATTTATCAAATTGTCATTTTCAATAAAATATTCTGGATAATTAGCATTCTTAGGTCGATTACTAATAATCCCATTGAGTACTTGCCATATTCCTCTTAAGTTATTTTTATTATCCTCTAATATTCTGTTGTAATATTCTTTCTTACAAGTCCTCATTATATTAGTAAGCTTGTTTTTATATCTTTTATATTTGATCTCAGCCTCCCCTGTTCTGCACTTAATGAATTGTTTATATAATGTATTCTTCTTTTTACATGCATTTATTAACCCCTTGGTGACCCAAGGAATATTTTTGTTTTGTTGTCCATCACTGTATTGTTTTATAGCACAGTTTTTATTGTACAATGATTGAAATAATTGTAAAAATTTATCATATGCTTTATTTATATCATTTTCATCACAAACTATCTTCCAGTCTTGCATTAATAATTCCTTTGCCAGTAAATACAGATTCTTCAGTTCTTATTCTTTTATATTTAATATTTTTGGTATACTTTTTCTTCCTGTAATTACATTGATAGACAACCAAAATCGGCAGGTGGTCACTGATATCATTCAATAAAAGCCCACTCCTGATATTATTTTCCATAATGTTTGTGAATATGTTATCTATTAGTGTGGCACTGTGTGACGTGATTCTGCTAGGTCCGGTAATTGTTGGATGTAAGCCCATACTGTACATTGTGTTGATAAATTCTTCTGTCAAACTATGTTGTTTTGAATTCATAAGATCTATATTGAAATCCCCACAGATGAACTTCATGAGTTAGTTTTGCATACATTTTTCCATCCAGTCCTTAAATAAGTCAAAGTTTGATCCAGGTGTTCTATATCCACCGCTCACTACCATATTCTTCACATTGTCCAGACAGATTTCTATTGTAATACATTCAAATAAATCATCCACAGTTACTGACAGATTTTCAATAACCTTGTATTTCAAGCTCTTGTCAACATAAATTGCAACTCCTCCTCCTTTTTTCACTTTTCTATTTATATAATTTAATTCATAGCCATCCATGGTAAAATCCACTCCTTTCTCTTCACTGAGCCACGTCTCTGATATTGCCACAATATTGAATGGCTCTTTAAACTGATGTAAATAATCTTTATTGTTATTAAAGTTGGCACAGAGACTTCTGCTGTTGAAGTGGATCATAGAAATATTGAAATCAGATGTGACCATTGTATTAAACTGTTCATCCATGTAGTAACTACAGTTATTACTGATGGAGCTAAATAAATTATTATCATGGTCTATGTTGTATTCTACGTCCTGTGGGTTGTGATCCGTATACAGTGATCCCTCACTTATCGCGGTTAATGGGTTCCAGAACCGACCGCGAAAAGTGAAAAACCGCGAAGTTGCGTCACCCCTAATGACGTCACCCATAAATAATACGTACGTTCATTCTCTCACTCTCTCTCTCATATGATACGTGTGTGTGTGTGTGTACGTGTACATACATACGTAGATGTAAATAAAGTGTACATAAATATGTTTTTAGAACTCTTTTATTCTTATAACAAGATACGTAACTCAAGATGAAGATGATTTACTGCACAGGTTAATGAGAGCTTTACTGCTCCTCAGGTGACGCCTCATCGTCAGGTGCTAGAGGCGCAGGATCGTCGAGGGCAGCTTCCGATACAGCTGGAGAAGCTGCAGGAGGCGGCGTAGTGGCTCGACGGGAAGACTATTTCGCACAAAATGGCACAAGAGAACAGCAAAAAGTTCCACGCGGCGAGACTAAGCAACACGAGCGATAAAGAACAATGAATGCGGTCTTCCTTCGATGCATGGGCGCTCGGCAGGGAGAGGAGGTGGGTGAAACGTCTCGGCCAATCAGCTTGCGAGATTTCCAAGCCGAGCCAACACGAGAACAGCGAACAGAGAGGTGGATTTTTTGAGTTGTGCGGCTCTCCGTGTTGATACCTGATGGTCTAATGTAGTCTCCCTGCCTTCTGCTAGCGCCCGCCCATTATTTCTCAATTTTGAATTTTTGATGAATATTTTTGAAAAATCCGCGATGCACTGAGGGCGCGAAAGGTGAAGCGCGAAGTAGCGAGGGATCACTGTATTCAAAAACTTTCAGTTCCTGTTGTTCCTGTTTGTTGATCTTTTGTTTCATGTAGTTACAGTAAATGTCCTGTTGCAGATGAGTGTGATCCTTCAATGTCTTACAGTTATCATTTGTTGCTGTCGACTCCAGTTCATAATGTTCATTGGTATTTGTCCAGTTCCATAATATTTTGGATGTTAATAACCTTGGCTTCTTCAGGTGATCCATTTAACTTGATGTATATTTTACAGTTTGATGTCCAGGTGTTTTGAATTTTTTTTTGCTTTCTCGTGTATCTTGCTTTTCTGGCTATTTCTGCGTTTTCTTTTGTGAGGTGCTCGTTCATGTAAATGTTCGTTCCTTTCAGTTTTCTACCTTGTTTTAGCAGCGCAGTCTTGTGTTTTCTGTTGACAAACCTCATGATGACAGCTGGTTTGTCGCTGTTTTTCCTGGGCAGAGGGTGGCAGGTCTCTATGGTGTTACAGTCCAGCTGGATTCCTGAGGACTGCAGGAAGGCCGCCACTTGTTGCTCCGTGGATTCAGCTTCCAGCGCATGGAGCCTCCCTCCACTGTCCACGGCCACTGCTCCAGCATATGATCGGGGTTTAATGTGGAGCCCAGTGATGATCACGTCATTCACCCAAGTGTACTGCTCCAGGTCCAACACTCTGCTCTCCAGATACGCCAGCCTCTTGTCCTTCTCAGCGTTCTGGATCCACAGCACTTTCACCTCCTCGACCAGGCCCATAATGTTTTTTTGCTGCAGCTTAACAGCAGAAATCTCTTCAGCCAAGAAGTTGAGCGATCTTTTAATATCGTCCACCTCCTCAGTCTGCTGAGCTTTCTTGGGACCCATGATCCCGGACGATTTATGTTGACTAAACAGCTAATGAACAGCTGTTTACTTGCTGAATGGAGTGCCGCTCCGCTCCGCTCTTGTTTCCCTGTCCAATTTGTCCAATTTGATTGGACAATATGGATTCCAGGAGTTACTATACACCCCAATAACCAGTTATCGGGGTATTTGCAAGGGACCCAAGTGTCACAATACTTGGGGTCATGATGCAATCCTATTACGATACTACAATTCCTTAAAATGTTGGGATACCATATATTCACTTCCCTCATTCAATGTCAAATTTTGTCCCCCAAGTACAACTGTCAATATCTGTTTCATATACATTTTCAATTGCCTTTTTTTTTTTTTTTTTTTGACCCACCACGGCTGCTTCTGTTTCAGTGGCTGTCTAATGGACTGAAAAGTCAGATGGTTTTTATTCCTCTGGTACCTAAATAGGCAAGTTTGTGTTTGCAACATTTATTAATCATTTTTCAAAAATAAAGAAAAGATAATCCTTTATTAGTCCCACAGCCAAAATGCATGCTGACAAGCTCCAAAGTTTCTGATGAGACAAAACTGGAGCTTTTGAGTCAGTCACATCTGACTCTATATTTACAGAAGGAAAAAATGAAGCATACAAAGAAAAGAACACTGTACCTACTGTGAAACACAGAGGAGGCTTAATTATGTTCTGGGGCTGCTTTGGTGCTTCTGACACGGTGTCTTGAATCGCGCAGGGTACAATGAAATCTGAGACTATTAAGATATCTGGGGCAAAATGTGCTGTCCAGTGTCAGAAACCTTGGTCTCAGTTGCAGGTCATCGGTCCTCCAACAGGATGATGACCCCAAACACACAGTTAAAAATACCCAAGAATGGCTCAGAACAAGCCCAGATCATGTCCTGGTCTTGGTTAGTGTGGTCTTGATTGCAACACTACTGTTTGGCATCTGGGTATTTAACTGTTTAATGCAGAAAAAAAGACTTCATATATTTCTGATCTGATAGCAAATTAAACCACTTGTAGCATTCGCTCATGTTATTAAGTTAAATAACTCAAATTTTACAATTTCAGGACACATTTATTCTCTTGATAACTCCCACTTCAAATAAATCTGCAACACCGCACACACTTTTTGTACTTAATTCATATTAAATGTTTTTGTTTATAGGCTGTCGGATAGAAAAGAAATTCTCCCATGCTTGTCTAATATTGCTTTGTTTTTTTTGTGTGTGTGTGTTATAGACTCATCTACAATCTCCCATACTCCAAGGACTACTGTTTACTTCTTTGTCATTTAAAATGTACAACCAGTAACTCAAATAGTTTTATTACTTTGTTCAGATTGGTTTGTCTGCTTTGGGAGATGTGATTCAGTTCATTTCAGTATGCTATGAAAATGATCAAATCAAACTGCCTTTGGATTGCTTGTTAAAAGATTTACAATTTAGAAAAAGCAAGAACTTTTTTCACACTCTTTCATGCTGTGTGCAAGAACATCGACATTTGGTGTCTTATAGCAGCGATACATACAATTCAGCATACAAATACCACACAAGAGAGGAGGAGAAACAAAAAAAACATACGCTACCTGGCGGAAACATACAATAGTTCAACAAGGACAGACAGACGGGCACATCACCAAATACAGAGTACAAAAAAAAACCCAAAAACCACGCACAGAGCGGAGATATAGGCCAAATAACGGGCACAGAAAACAACCCTCAGACTACAGAGGAGTGGAAAAAATAACACACAACGAAGAGCAGCGATAAACAGTTCCAAAAAGTCCAAAACCCCAAACACAAAGCATCCCCAATCACACAAAGGAGGGAAAAACAGGGATGACGACAGGCAGAGCATAACGAAGTAAAAAAAACCAAACCCAACAAGTTCAGGTGGTCCGCCTGCATCTAGCGTCCAGATTGCCAATAGGGGGAAAAGGATTCGTTCGGGTGGTCTTCCCCAGTCCCAGGCCCGGAGAAACAGTTCCTCAGGCAGCCGGACCAGGTCACCGAACAAACAGGGCAGTCCTTTGGGTGGCCGACTCGGAACGCCGAACCAGAGAAGCAGTCTCCCGGGTGGCCGACCTGCGTCTTTTGGCCAACAGGGCTGGAGGGGAAAGCTCGGAGGCGGCGTCCCTACCGAGAGGGATAGCGAGGGAGAGCCGATCCGAATACGGGGAACCCCCGCGGCACCCAGTGGAGAAGGATTGGGGAAAGGATGAGGGACCAGTCTGGCGTCGCTCAGCGGAGGATCTGCAGCTCCACCTCTGAACGTCACCAGAACAGGCACTGTCATCCTGTTGGACCCCAGGTGAGCCCGCGCTGCACCCACGATGGACCCCGATCAGATCGCAGCTGCACCCACGATGGACCCCGACTGGGTCGGAACAGCACCAAGGACGACCTCCAACCCCGAACCCGGAACCTTCAGAGCTGAGACCAGGACCGACTCATCACGGCGACCTGGGAGAAGGCTCAGAGAGGAAACAGAACCGGAATCAGGATCACCGGTAGCGACAGAAACCAGAGAGACAAGTTCGGATGCAGCGGACAGCTGCACCCGGCTCGTCTCCCTGAGAGACAGGCAAAAATGCTCCAGAGTGGAAAGAAGGAAGACAAAGGAGAGCACTTGCCTGATCTCGAGTTCCGTCGCCGTCTAGGACTCGGCAAGATTCGGGCCTCTGGACGGAAGAAGGACGTCCTCTGGCTCCCACTCGACTACGGTGGGCTCCGCAGCCAGCATGATGGTCTCCACAGTCCGAGGACCCTCTAACACTGATGTCCACGCCGACGACCTGCACGGCATGGTGGCAGGGGATCCTCGACCTGCTGGATCGAACCACTCCTTCATGGAGACCAGGGGACGCTTCGTCGTCGGCACAGGCTCCAAACTGCAGTCTGCTCTCCTCCTCTGCCCATGAAGTGGCTGCGGGGCTGGAACCATGCTCTCCAGGCCCGCAGGTTCCCTCCCCATCCAGCGGCATAGGCCTGGTGCCGCGGAACGCTCAACGGAAGGAGACACAGAGGCAGCAGGTTCAATGTTAGAGGCTACAGCAGGTGGAGGGAGCTTGGGGGACTGCGAACCCTGAACTCCACCCCCAGGAGGCAGACAAGGCAAATCACAAGAACGAGGGGGAGAATGAAATTGCACTTGCCTTTCCTCCGGAGGGCCGATGGTGCCTGCTGTAGCGGGCTGAGCTCTTCCCTTTCCCCTCCGGATGGTGACGGAAGGCCCCCGGGGAAGACAAGGAGGAGCCACCTGCACAGGATCGGGGACGGCAGTGGCTGTTATACCCCTCTGACAGGACACAGGAGCATCAGCAGACTGGGAGATAGAGTCCTTCCGACGACCTAGCATTGGATCCGGACGGGGTTCTCGCTGAGGCTTATTTGGAGCATGGCAACGACGTTTACTGGCTGACGGTGAGACGAAGATGGGACCAGGAAAACATGGCACCTGGGCTGGACGGGTGACAGGAGCTGAATCTCGAGGCGAGGAGTGGGAATGCCTCTCTGTTGGCCTCCTGCCGGGGTTACCCTCCAGTCCACGGATCTCCACCCTCGTCAGGAACACCGTACTCGGGGGAGAAGGTAAGGGTTCCTTGGCCGCCTTCTCGAGCGCTCTCTCGATCAACTCTCGTTGCGCCATAATCCACGTCACCCTCTCCTTTCCTTCCAGAAAAGAGGTGAGGTGATACTTTAATAAAGTCCTCTGGGCAAGAAACAGGTAGTCGTGCGCCGTATGGGTGGGCATGAGGAGACGGGCCTTGGCCAGGTAGCCATCTATTTCCTGAAACCACTCAGGGCAAAACCCACACTCGAGAGCGGACATATTAACACCATAGAAGCCCCAGCGAAGGGAAAAAAAACTCAAGCCCATGGCAAACTCACGGTGACCGGCATCTCGTTCGGGCTGCGACCTACTGTCAACAATGGCCCTCACAAGCCATCAATGAGACGCCGAATGCCAGCCAATGAGTTTGCATAATTTATTAACAAAGGACAAATGACAAAATAACGAGCCACAGGGGGCAAAAACACAACTAAGGATCGACTCAGATACAGGAATACAGATTCTCAGGTAATACACTTACAGGAACGGATGGTAGATAAAGGAATGTTCGACGAGGTTGCAGCCCCGAGCAAACAGAGCTGCCCCCTTAAATAGGGTTTGACAGATTGATCAGCTGATGGAGTCATCGGCTGATTGGGATCCAGCCATCCCACGGAGCTTGGCTTCTGACAGCTGGAAACGCCGCCGAGACGCTGTCAAAATAAAAGCCCGGAGGCCAAGAGGTGCGCCAGAGAAGAGAACAGGAAACTACCGCACAACCCGAGTGCAGACAGAGTCAGCACAAGGACCATGACACTGTCAGTGTTTTCTGTTTAATAAATGTGCTTGTGGTGTAACCTGTGTGTAAATCCATTCATCCTTCCCCTCCTCCGTGCGCTACGTAAAACCGCACAGGGAGGCTTGTGACACGATTGCTGTATATCTTTAAAGCAAAGACGGAAACAATAATTGCCATGTTTACATGGACACAAGTAACCGGATTAAAAGCCTGATCAGAATAAAAATGCTTCATGTAAACACGCCAATCTGAATATTCTGATCCGATCACACTCATTTGGATCAAAATTTCCCTCCGATTGAGAGGGGTGAGTTATGCCGATCGTTAGTCCGAATAGTGTGCATATAAACACTTATTCCGAAGCTTGGGTAGAAAATGTTTACTGCGCATGTCTGTACGTCAGCCACACGTTGACATGACGTATTTCCGCCATGTTTTACTCCCGCTATGTCTTCGCTAGCTGCGGAAGACATGGCGGGAGTAAAACAAAACTGGTCTGTATCGTCCTGCTGTCTCCCTCTGTTCATCAAATGCAGAAGTATGTACTTGTAGCTTCATTATGGAGATCAGCAGAAGCAAAGGTACAGTCTGAATAACACAATATAGGTCCATTTCAAAAAGAGAAAGACACAAAGCGGGGTTTGTTTACATCGGAAGTTGCTTCTTCTTCTACTATTTCCGGAATGTCAGATATTTGTGTGCATGTCAAAATGATTTAGTCCGTTCAAACACGTGACACATGGAAACGCACGTCCTAATCGGATCAACTTTTTCAGGATCCATGTAAACAGTAAAGATTCTATCTGAATTGTAATCAGATTGAAGAAATTTTGCCCCATGTAACCGGTGGCTAGTCTGATGGATCTAGATTTGCTTGCTTTCATCTTGTCAAACATCCTGAATTGTTAGCAACTTTGCAACTCCTATACATGTCTTTAAGCCCTTGGATTGTTTTGCTCATAAATGCCACGATGAAAGGCTGAGAACCTGATGTACTGTTTCAGGTTTGTGCACGCGTTCTCACCTCAGTCTCCACTGCTGATTACCTGATCATGTCCAGCGGCTCCAAATTAACCACTTGCTTCTCATCAGCCACAGCCTTCTTCCCCCTCACGAGAATGTTGGACTGTTCATACCAGCAGTTTGGCATCTCTGCCACCTTCTCCCAATGCTGCAACATTTAAGTCTAACATTAATACTAACCTTTGCCTCTGTCTCCAACCTCTCTCAGGACCTCCACTGTACTTACCCCTTGAGCTGGACTGAAAATCCTCTTCTGGGCGGAACCGTGAATCCGGAATTCCTCCTTCTCTCTCAAGTCAGTCAGTAATTGCATTCAAATATATCCTAACCCACCAAGTTCTCTGGCCCGGGAACCCTCTCCAACCTTCCTCAGATTCCCAACTTACAGAAGCCAGAACCGGGTCAATCTACACCTGGTGAAGAATGGCAGCCCACCTGCAGTATACTCATCGTTCTTCACAGCATCTCCATTCTTTACAGCATCTGTCTACATCTTGGGTCCATTCACACTAAATATGTCACCTGAATGCTTGCCATACTCTTGCAGCTATGTTTTCCACTCTAGATTAAAGTTTTGTAATGTTCTGCCACCCCTAGATTGTGCATGTGCAGATGTCTTCCTCAAAGCAAAACCCCTAGTATTACAAATTGTTTCTGCTTCCCAAGTTATGGCACATTAACATACATTAAGTGGGGGCTTGTCCGGTTTTTGCCAACCTAATTTTATGAGTTTCAGCTGTCAGTTTACATTGCTCCCCAAGCCCTTGTAGTGTGTTTGAGCTTTGATTTTCTTCAGATTAGTCTATGTGCCATACATACCACATACAGTATCCTCAAACATAAATATAGTTTTCACTGAATAAATGTATGAGGTCTGAAGATCATGCTGTTCCCTTGGAGCCTATGGTCATGTCAGATACAATAAATAAACATGAATTGGCTCAGTTGGCCAAACCACTTTATCTGTGTCTGAGTCACAGCACTGAAGTGATGAAGGATGAGCGGAGCTTGAAAGACCTTAAGCTGTTTACTCTCCAAACCACAGAGGTCAAACTGCTCGTCTCGTCTCTGGTCTGCAGATCAGTCACTCTCTAAGAAGTGCCTATCTGTGTGTTCTTTTTGTTTGGTGTTTCACTTTTTATGATTTAACAAGCCAGCGTCTGATGTTTCTTGACCAAAATATCAAAAAGTTTCCCGCAAAAGAAATACTAGGTCTTTACATGACTACATACAATATATTTACCAGAGAATATGAGCAGAATGAGTCAGGTGATATTTTGATATTTCTTTCTGACAACTGTAACTGTAAAGTTATTTTGTGCTTTAATACGCCACCCAGAAGCAGCACTTGGTGCTTTCATACCCAATCTGTTCAGTCCAGACTTTCTGACTTTTCAGTTTCGGATCTGAACCACAGTCTGGACCAAAGAACTGAAATTTGGTGCAGTAACAAGAGGCAATCTCCGTCCAGTTTGTTTAGAGTGCAAAAGCAACTTTCAGAAAGGTTCAGAATTTCAGAACACACACATGGGAGGTTAAGGCTGCATTCACACAAGGGTAGTCCGGGGGTCTCGGTTTGATTGGGCGGGAAATGCCGAGAGTTCTCGCACCTTCGTTTGGTTTGCATTCACACTGCAGCGGACCAAACTGCCTGGACAATGTCACGCAGTTACAACAACTGCTCGTTTAGGGCGCTGTAGCCAAAACCACCACTGACCAGAAAGAAAAAATCTTGGCGAAGAAGAAAAATCAGGCTAATTGATTTGCCAGGACTGAAAATGGAAATCCGTTTCCTTCAGCCGGGTTCTTTGTCCGCCACAGACGAGACATTTTTTAACTTTTCTCCCTGGCTTTCTGCGGCAAAAGGATTTCACGGATTTGCGCGGTTGTCTTTATTGTTATTTTCTACCCAAAATGCACTACGGTAAAGGTCGCTTCTTCTTCTTAGACTACGTGTTGCTATGGTTACACAAACACCGAGGGGTATTTCCGTCCTTTGGCTGGCTGGATAGTCCGTTTGCAATAACACTGCAAGCGAAGCGCACCAGAGTTCAGTTGCAAGTGAACCGAGACCCCCATTTTCAGGCAGACCAGAGTTCGCTTGTTTGGTGCGCACCAGAGTTCGAATGCGCGTTCAGACAGCACCAAACAAACTGAACTATCCACAGAAGCGGGCCAGAATGCCTTTGGTCGGACCAAACAGTGGCCATGTGAATGTGCCCTAAGGCAGCTGATAAGAGAGACAGTGAGCCATGGTAGCACTAGGAGAGAGGAAATATGGCCGTTAAATAATATTGAAGCCTCATAAAACTAGTTCACAGACTAATATGATGGAGTCTGAATCAGGTAAAGTGTGGTTAGTGATGTGTCCAGGGCTGCAGAAAACACTTTGAAGGGTGAGTAGCATATTTGCTAACTAACAACACAAATGTCATGACAACAAGGTGTTGTCAGGACAACAAGATGTATTTGCGTCACATAAAGTTGTTTAGTTCACCAGGAAAAGGAGCAGTGTGAAACCAACCCTAACCAGACCAAATGTATACAGTGTAACAAAGACACAAAACTTGCTCCAGACCTTCATGAGGACTTTCAGGAAGTTTCACATTGTCAATAAAATCTTTCTATTTTATCATAATTCTACAAGTCAAAACACGACATCAAAAAATTTGGTATAAATACCCTCTGATACCAGTAACCAATACCAGAGAGAATACAGGAACCAATACCAGAGACTGACAGAAGACTGATACCAGGAACCAGTACCAGGAACTGAAACCAGAAACGATACTGGTATGTGGTGAAACATAAAAGAAATTCCTATGCTTTGAAACCAAAATGAAGTATGGCTATAGGTATCTGAAATCTTGGGTGTATTCAAGTTTTTTTTTTTTTTTCTGAAAATCCCCATTCATTTCAATGGGAAAACAAACTTCCAATTGAGCAAACGATTAATGCCACTTTTCCACTAGCACCTACTCAGCTTGACTCACCGCGACTCTACTCGGCCTGACACGGTTTAGGTCAATTTCCATTACAACTGAGTACCACCTCAAGGTGGGTGGGTTCATTACAGGAAGGCTGCCCGTTATGTTGTTGACATGCTGACATTTTGCTGTCAGAAGCGAATACTTATTACAGCAAGCACAAATACAAGCAAAGCACGGAATTAGTGTTGAAGGCTAGTTAGCTAGCGAACTAGCTAGCTCATTGTCTGCATACAGGAAATAACAGTGATATCCTTGTTTGTTCTAAGTGAGCTTGCCACCAATGGGATAAATAACATAAAAGATTCTTAAAATCACAAACCCTCACCATCTTCCCTGTGAGCAGTCATCAGCTCGGAAACCTCCTGGTATACTTTTTCATTTCAGGTTGCTCTGTCAATGGGGCTGAAAAGTTCATAGTGGTCAAATTTGACCAAATGTGGTTTATTTTTCAACCACAGGGATCCAAGTGCTGCAACACAAATGGAAGAAGTGTGTACACCAATGGGGAGGCTGTTGAAAAATAAACCGCATTTGGTCAAATTTGATTATGAGCTTTTCAGCCCTGTAGCTTCCTCTGGATTCTCTCGTCAGCCACCAAGCACAGAAGCGTTCGCACCTCATCGTTGGACCATGATGTTGATTTGTGTGTAGCCATTTATCTCACCAATTATCACAGAAATAACTAGAAAAGCACTCGGAGAGCGCAGACCTCCGCCAAGCGCCACAATTCCCCCCATACAGTGTTTGTGTATACGTTTTCAGATTCCTTGAGCATGTAAACATATGACTAGCAATTGGATTCACAATGATTATTTGTTTATTTGACAGGGACAGTGCAATAAACACACAATTAATCAACGACAATCAATCTGATAGTGATAGGATTAGTGGTTCAGTAGTAAAAGCATTGCCTCCTTGGCGGAGGTAATAAACTGAAGTGTTGCTGTTGTGTCCATCTCCTCCACTGACGGATGCAAATTGGGTAGACAGGTTGCCGTGGGTTTTATATTATATTATTTTTTTTTGGGTTGCGCTCCGCGGCAAACGAGAATTTAGAAGCTTCGCCGGCAGAGAGCTCATTTTTGCGCAGCGCCTATGGCTGGCCGGTGAATTTCTGCCAAAGAATCCGTCGGCGGACAGCTGCCCGTGTGAGGTTTTGCAGTTGCGCGCAAACACAGGCACGCTGGCGGGCCCAGGCCAGCAGTGTTTTCCGCGTGCTTTTGTGCCTAAAACGTTGAAGAATGCAGAGTTTGTGTTGCAGACACGACGACCAGCGCCCTCCATTGCGCCTGCGCACATGTTGAAAATGGCCGTATGTCACAGTGTTGAAAAATGCTTTAAAAAATTCCTGTATCCAGACGGTGAACCGGATCACCCCCAAAATTTAATCAGTTCTTCCTTGTACCATTTCCAACTACGCCTGAAAGTTTCATGGAAATCCGTCCAAGACTTTTTGAGTTATCTTGCTAACCAACAGACAAACAGACAGACAAACAGACAAACACACAAACCCCGGCAAAAACATAACCTCCTCCTGGCCTTTTCGGCCTGGTGGAGGTAATAAAAATACATAGCTGAATTTACAAGCGGCAGTTACAAATCTTCTAAAGACGTTGCTCTCATCCCATGACGTTATGCCCTGGCCAATCAATGGCCTGTAGTCTGTTGACATCACATTTTCAGCTTGACTCAGCTTGCTTGGAACCCTACCAGAGTAGGTACGAAAAAGTGCCTAGTACCAGGTACTAGGCACTAATGGAAACCCTACAAACCGAGTTGAGGTGAGTTGGGGCTGAGTAGGTAGGCGCTAGTGGAAAAGGGCCATAAAATTTTATATAAAAGTCACACCACTCCCAATCACACTGACCGTTTTGATGTATATTTAGTCGGGTTCATCTCATGGGAGGAAAAACGCAGCAAAATTTAGATGGAAGATGTAGAATAATAATAAAAATGTGCCAATTTTGAAAGAATAAGTTAGTGTATTCAGTGGTTTACATTGGCACGCTAAAGCACTATCAGAACATGTTTACAACAGACAATTTTAGCAACAAGCTAAGAAGCTAAATCATAATGACATAGTCCCTTGCCCTAACAAGGGCAGCTCGGTGTGCAGTGGTTAGCACTGTGGCAGCACAGTAAGAACGTCACGGGTTCGATCCCGCCCCTTGACCATCGGTGACCCTTCTGTGTGGAGTTTGTATGTTCTCCCTGTATCTGCGTGGGTTTACCCCGGGTACTCCGGTTTCCTCCCACAGGCCAAAAACACACAAGTTAGGTTAATTGGAGACTCTAAAGTGGCCCTAGGTGTGAATGTGTCTGTGAATGGTGAAGGGATTGGCACCACACCTTGGCTGCCTCATCCGTCCAGGTGGATGTCTTGAATTTCCCTCTAGGATTTATAAAGTATACCAAAACAACATCCAAAATCAAAAAAATTCTAATGACTATAAAACAGTGTTTTCATGGCTTTTAACCTTTGAAAATGTGTGCATGGGTCAAATATGTCAAGGTGTGGTGAATGGGACTCATGCGCAGGCAGGATTATGGTGCAAAAGCTGGTAATTTATTAACAGAACTCAAAAAACAAACAAATGACAGTACGTGGGCTGAAAACCAAACTTACACACAACACAAGAGCACACTGAAATGAACCGACAGAAACGCAAATGACGCCACACCTGACACAGGCTGGCAGAGACATACATGTATATAGACAGGGAGCAATCACAGCAACAAGGAACAGGTGGGTACTATCAGGGACAATAAGAGATGCAGGGAATGACTACAGGTATGGGAAAAACATGATAAACAGACGTGAGGCATGAACAGAGGACCAGGGGAGACAAAACCATGACAATAATAATAATAATAATAATAATAACACGGGATTACAAAAATAATTTTTTTATAAGTTATCTGTGTTTTTTCAACTGATTTAAGACAATTTTGTACCGCTGAATCTGAAAATGACATCCATTTCTCTCTATCAGGTCAGGTTTTTATGCTAAGTTGATTTTTTAAAAATCTGATCTTCTGACTAAATAGATTACGTTTTTGTGACATTATCGGTTGATTTTTGTTAATATTTCTCATCCGAAATGGATTTTAAGAGAAAAAAAATCATTTTCTAACACAATTTATTGATTAAATGTTACAAACTTCGATTACTGTAAATTGAATAGTAGACATTGATAAAGGTAAGTACATGTAAATTGAATGTTACGTCATCATTGTTCAAAATTCAGAGCTTCAGCTTCCATTTATTCGAAACTCTAGAATGCTCAGCGGCAGGGATGTCTCTCTTCAGACTCCAACAGTAATCAGCCATCATGACAATTTATGGCATCATGTCATAAACTGGCACATGCAAACTCTTCAGAGTTCAAGAAATTTCAAGAAATAAAGAAGAATTTTGCATCATATAAAGCGAAAATACCCGTACATGTAAACAAACCCCCCACAGAGTTCAAACCCCAACACACAGTCTTGTGGGCCCATCCTAAGTCCAAAGCCCCAGAAAGGGTCAGGTTGTCTGCCAGTGTCCCAAGACCACAAAAAGTCTCAATACAGAGTGTTGGGTGGCGTACCCAAGTCCACAGGCCACCAGACGGAGGAACACTGCACGTCGGGTGGCCTACCAAAATCCAATGACCACCAGATGGATGAACATGGCGCTTTGGGTGGGTTATCAAAGTCCAAGGGCCACCAGACGGATGAACATGGCACCGTGGGGGTGTTGACCTCAGGAGCTTTTAACACAAGTGCTAACATAGGAACTTTACCTTAACTCAGGAGGTGACAACATGGACCATTTAAACTCAGGAAATGACAACTCAGGAAGTGACAACATAGGCACTTTTACCTCAGGAGATAATGACAAAATGGGAGTTTTCACCTCCGGAGAAAACAACATGGGAACTTTTTTCCCTGGAGAAAATAACATAGGAGCCTCTTGCTCTAAAGAAAACAAAGTAATAGCCTTTTGCTCAGAAGAAAACAAAGTAGGAGCCCTTTGCTCTGGGGATAACAATATAGGCGCTTTTTGCTCAGAAGAAAACAGCATGGGGTTCCAAACTCAGAAGATAACATTGGAGTCTCTTGCTCAGGAGCTAATAAGACAGGACTTTCTAATTTGGCACAAAGAACAGAAATGGTTTAGTTCAGAATTTGTGGTGATTGATCATTGTGTGTGATTTGTGGGCTAACAGAAGCTAAGAAGCAGCGACCCCAGGAGGCGAAGGTGGAGCAGATTGCTCGAACAGCCCAGGTGGAGTGGACTGCTCGACCTCTTGGATGACGGGTGGAGTGGATTGTTTGACCTCTTGGATGACGAGTGGAGCAAACTGCTCGACCTCTTGGCCAACGAGTGGAGCGGACTGCCCGACCTCTGGAATGATGGGTGGAGGTCCCCTGACCTCTTGGACAGTGGGTGGAGTAGACTGCTCGACCTCTTGAATGAAGGGTGGAGCGGACTGCTTGACCTCTTGGGCTACGGGTGGAGGCATGCCAGCCTCTTGGGCTATTGTAGGAGCAGACTGCTTGGACAGCCCAGGTGGGGCGGTGGTGTGAACCTTGGAGACAGCTGGAGCTGTGGCGTGCACCTCCATCCCTGATGCAGGTACCTCGGACATGGAGGGAGAAACACAGGTTGGTGCCATGTCCAAACCAAAACAACCAGCAGAAAAGCTCTGCAGGGAGAGCTCAGAAGGAGATGGGAGCTGCAACTGGGTCTCCCTGCCAGGAGCAAGACAAGTCCTCTCTAAAACTGATGTTATAGAAAAAAGGAAAGGTGCTTGTCTTAACTCCTGCTCTCCTGCTGATGAGGACCCCAGTGACTCTGCTGCTGGAGAGGCGATGACAGTCTCAGGAGATGCTGGATGAACAGCAGATGAAGCAGTCTGAGATGCAGCAGTGGGAGGGGGCACCCTTGTAGCAGATGTGAGAACCAGTACTGCACGTGTGAGGACGGTCAAACTCGCAGGCATGATGACAGGTGACACTGCAGGTGTGAAGACATGCAAAGCTGCAGGTGTGAAGACAGGCGAAGCAGGTGGAGCGTGAGCTAATGTGTGCACCATTGGAATAGACAGCTGGGGCGTGCTGACCTCCCGCCCTGCAGCTGCTGAAGCTGCCGCTGCTGAAGCACTCGAGGAAGGTGGGGCCGCAGCAGCAGAAATCCTGAGGGGAATCTCAAGTGAAGGGCCCAGATGGTGAGCGGAGCGATGCTTCCTCGATACCCACGTCTCTGCTGGCCCTTTTGATGGCAGCTAGTCCTCACACGCCAGGAATAACACCTCTGGAGTGAGCGAGGGCTTATATTCCAGGAAAATGTCAGTTTGTGTGAGGACTGTCTGCCTCTGCTCCTCCTGCTCCAACACGTCTTCCGTCGTGTCTGATGGAACGGAGGTGGCAGACAGTGTAGGAGCGACAGGGAATGTGGGAGGTGACATACTGGAGGCAGGAGTTGGGATCAGCGGCCCGGAGCCAGGTGTGGCAGAGCAGCGTGAATGGCCTATCCCAATGAACTCGTCGCAGTTCTGCATTAAACAACAGCGGAATTCAGATATCCCGGGGAGATGCAGTAGGGCCGGGGAATCGAGAATGGCCCTCACCACCATTAGATCCCCAAACCTCTCCGATAGGTTTGAGCGACCCAGAGCCTAATCAAACAACTGAATCACCGGGTCGAGGTACTTTTCGGCTGGGTTCTGTTTCCGCTTCTTCCTCCTGCCAATGCTACCCAATGAGTCCTTCTTTGGTGGCATCATTCTGTCAAGGTGTGGTGAATGATATTCATTCACAGGCAGGAATATGGTGCAAAAACTGGTAATTTACTGAATACAAAAAACAAACAAATGACAGCACGTGGGCTGAAAACCAAACTTACACAGAACATGAGAGCCCACCGAACAAAACCGACAGAAATGCAAATGATGCCACACCTGACACAGACTGGCAGAAACATAGTCATGTGAAAAAATTTGGACACCCCTTTAAATGTTGTTCTTTATTATGTTTTTTATTTATGTATCTATATTCTTTATTCTTTATTTATGTATCTATGTCTAACCATGTTTTTGTTTTTATTTGCATTTTTTTACTTTTATTTTAGCCAT
This sequence comes from Pholidichthys leucotaenia, assembly GCA_020510985.1. NCBI lineage: Eukaryota > Metazoa > Chordata > Actinopteri > Cichliformes > Pholidichthyidae > Pholidichthys > Pholidichthys leucotaenia. The sequence continues at coordinate 226,583,378 of CM035844.1, forward strand.
TGTAAGTGAGAATGAATGTGGGGGGTCCTAATAAAGGTGGAGGGTGTCCTAATTTATTCCTCACTATTTGTTTAGAATTACATTTTACAGAGAATTTGAAAAAAAAAAGTCTTTAATTTTTGATTGTTTAGTTGTATTACATGAATCTCCCAATATTTTCAACATTGATATTAAATATACATATGTCTAAATATCTTTAAAAAAAATACACAGGTTTATACAGGGTGTTCTAATTTTTTTGCATGACTGTATATAGACAGGAAGTGATCACAGCAACAAGAAACAAGTGGGTACAATCAGGGGCAATAAGAGACACAGGGATTGAGTTCAGGTACAGAAAAACATGATAAACAGACAAGAGGCATGAACAGAGGACCAGGGGAGACAAAACCATCACAATAATAATAATAATAATCATATCTAAAAATATGTGCAAGAAAATATGTGGCTGCAAGGAAAACACAGAGAAACATAATAAAGGGCGAGAACATGCCTGAATTCATGTCCTGAAGAGAACAGAAAACACAAATACAAACATAAAGCAAGAACATGAGCACAGCCATGTCTGAACCCTTACAATATATACCATTAGAATAATAAAATGCAAGATTTCCTTATCAATTAATATTACATTGGGTCCCTTTTATTGTGCTTGTAGACAAAGTTTATCATGTTTCTTCCTGACACACTGAGACTCTGGCCTTATCAAGTTCAGTTTTAGGAGACAGCTAGGCTCCATACTCCCACAGAACATTCTCATAACATATTATCTTTGTTTGTTCCAAGGTATAAAATCGCCCGCACCATTTTGACTGTGAATATTTCTGCTGAATTGCTACATGGAATCTTCCTCCTGATCAAGAATAAATACCCAGAAAAGGTATCTTTGACTCTGCACCACAACATGACACAATGAGGAAATCTTCTGGATGAAAATAAAGGAAAATGGTGTCAGACAGATTAGCTGTTATAGACACCAAAACTCAGATGGAGTCATGATGTTACCTGGGTGAATACGAAGAAGAAGACGGAAGCATCTGAAGGCGGGGCTTGTTATTTTGTCACGTCATAAATCCCAGGAAGTACAATTCACTTGCTTCTCCATAGAGTTTTAATCTTTGTGAAATTAGTGTTGTTGTCGTGGATTTTCTTTACATTATTAAATATCCCTTGCTGATCTGGTGAATAAAGAAGGTGTTTAGAAACATAATAACAGGAACACAGTGTAATATTAATTGATAAAATAAGGAAATCCTTCACAATCATCTTTCATTTGCACGTTTTATCTCTGCAGCATTGAAAGCTCCAAATGACTCCGGCGATGACAGACAGTGGAAAAATCCTGCAAATCCTGCTCGCTGGAACCTCAAAAAAGTGCTGAATTTGTAAGCACTGATTATTAAAACTGCTGTTGAATAATTAACCTTAGTACTTCTAACCTGGAAGACTTGCATTATGACGAGGGATGTTAAATGTTACATAAGGAGCTCTAAAGTGACTGGTTAAACAGAAGCCTCAAAACTCCCAGGAAACATGTTTCTTCCCATGTGAAAGCCCTTGGCGAGATTGACAGAACTCTCTAAGAAAAGGGCCAGTAAAAGCAGCAACACTACTCGGTTGTCTAAACTCCTAATTAAGCTCTAAGTCAGCTAAAAGGCATCCCTGTGATCCTTGACACCCTTCCTCAGTGATAAGAAGACACCGATGTGTACAGAGACAGGCATGGAGGGAAAACCTTGTCTTTAAAATCAGTAATTAAGTCAGAGCTGGGAGTCAATTGGAGAGGTAAAAAAAATTGAGGAAAATCCTGAAGTGGGATGTGAAACGGCGCGATTAAGTCCTATAAGTGTAATTGCACGAGGGGATAGGGGTATTGTCGGCGTCGGAGAGGGATTTCCGAGAGCTGGAGCAGGAGGGAGGGGAAGGAAGGAAGCAGGTTGGGGCTCCACTTGAAGTGAACAATACTCGCGTTTAAAGAAGAAGGCAAGGGCTGGGCGCCGTAGATAAAGTGTACCATCTGTTCGCAGCTACGTGGTTATCTCATGGGCATCCTCTCTGAAGAAAATGAGACAAACAACACGGGAGCCTCTCTATCCGTTCAAATTAAAACCTCTCTTTCTCTTCCTTTACCTCGATGAGCTCTTTGTTACTTCTGGAACTTTCGTGCAAGCTTGTGAATTCTGGTCTGAAGTTGGAAGAACAATATGTTAGCTTGTTTGGGTTTTTTTAAATCCCAGATTGTGTTTCTTGGAAAAGAATTGGCAAAGGGGCTTTTTGATTGGGGTCTGTTTGGCCATCTGCTGTAATGATGGTAAAGGTCACCGCACATCAGAACGAACAGTGCACTGTTGACTGCAGCCTGTCGTGATTTGAATGTACAGTGCATTCGGAAAGTATTCACAGTGCTTCACTTTTTCCATATTTTGTTGTTACAGCCTTAGTCCAAAATGGATTAAATTCATTTTTTTCCTCAAAATTCTACACACAATACCCCACAATGACAACATGAAAAAAGATTTTTGAGATGTTTGTAAATTCATTAAAAATAAAAAATAAGAAATCACATGTACATAAGTATTCACAACCTTTGCTCAGTATTTTGTTGATGCACCTTTGGCACCAATTACAGCCTCAAGTCTTTTTGAATATGATGCCACAAGCTTGACACACCTATCTTTGGGCAGTTTCACCCATTCCTCTTTGCAGCACCTCTCAAGCTCCATCAGGTTGGATGGGAAGCATTGGTGCACAGCCATTTTCAGATCTCTCCAGAGATGTTCAATTGGATTCAAGTCTGGGCTCTGGCTGGACCACTCAAGGACATTCACAGAGTTGTCCTGAAGTCACTCCTTTGATATCTTGGCTATGTGCTTAGGGTCGTTGTCCTGCTGAAAGATGAACCGTTGCCCCCGTCTGAGGTCAAGAGCGGTCTGGAGCAGGTTTTCATCCAGAATATCTCTTTACATTGCTGCATTCATCTTCCCCTCTATCCTGACTAGTCTTCCAGTTCCTGCCACTGAAAAAAAAAATCCCCACAGCATGATGCTGCCACCACTATGCTTTGCTGTAGGGATGGTATTGGCCTGGTGATGAGCGGTGCCTGGTTTCCTCCAAACATGACGCCTGGCATTCATGCCAAAGAGTTCAATCTTTGTCTCATCAAACCAGAGAATTTTTTCTCTCATGATCTGAGAGGCCTTCAGGTGCCTTTTGGCAAACTCCAGGTGGGCTGCCATGTCCCTTTTACTAAGGAGTGGCTTCCATCTGGTCACTCTACCATATAGGCCTGATTGATATATTGCTGCAGAGATGGTTGTAATTCTGCAAGGTTCTCCTCTGCACTGGAGCTCTGACAGAGTGACCATCAGGTTCTTGGTCACCTCCCTGACTAAGGCCCTTCTCCTCAAATCGCTCAGTTTAGACAGCCAGCCAGCTCTAAGAAGAGTCCTGGTGGTTCTGAACTTCTTTCATTTATGGATGATGGAGGCCACTGTGCTCATTGGGACCTTCAAAGTCACAGAAATTATTCTGTACTCTTCCCCAGATTTGTGCTTTGAGACAATTCTGTCTCAGAGGTCTGCAGACAATTCCTTTGACTTCCTGCTTGGTTTGTGCTCTGACATGCACTGTCAACTGTGGGACCTTATATAGACAGGTGTGTGCCTCTCCAAATCATGTCCAATCAACTGAATTTACCACAGGTGGACTCCAATTAAAGCTATAGAAACATCTCAAGGATGATCAGTGGAAACAGGATGCACCTGAGCTCAATTCTGAGCTTCATGGCAAAGGCTGTGAATACTTATGTATGTGTGATTTCTTAGTTTTTACTTTTTAATAAATTTGCAAAAATCTCAAAAAAAAATTTCACGTTGTCATTATGGGGTATTGTGTGTAGAATTTTGAGGAAAAAATTGAATTTAATCCATTTTGGAATAAGGCTGTAACATAACAAAATGTGGAAAAAGTGAAGCGCTGTGAATTCTTTCCGGATGCACTGTACACGGGAAGGAAAGAGGCAGGAGTTGCATGGTGATGGATGCTTCCTCAGCAGGAAGACCATTCAAGGTGCTTTGACATTATTAACTCTGTATTTGTTTATTATTGCACAGACTTTGGTGTTGACCCTGAGACAGGTTTATTTCAATGGATAATGTATAGTGTAGTATAGTGTGTAAGATGTTTGAGTCTTACTGAGTGATCCAGATTTGAGCACTCCCATCATTTCCTGTCATTGAAGATAGGAAATATGCCCACACATATATTTCCTATCTTCAATGACTGACAACTAGACCTACCTTTTCCATCAACTGTCAGTGTCTAGTAGTTTTCATTTCACCTTCACCTCTTCAATAAGCTTGTTTTTAGAAAAAAATAATCTTTCTTACATAAGTGCAATTGTGTAGGTGCTGTGTTCTTAGATCTGAAGAAGGCATTTGACACCGCTGACCACAACATCCTTTTAACCAAACTTACTCAGTGTCATTTTTCAGAACACCCTGTCAATTGGATGAAATCCTATTTATCAGACAGACAGCAATGTGTAATGGTCAATAGTGTCAAATCACCATATTTGAAATGTCAAATGGGTGTCCCACAAGGCTCCATACTTGGACCAATATTATTCTCCTTATACATAAATGATTTACCAAATGCATGCAGAAACATTCATATACAAATGTATGCAAATGACACGGTAATATTCACACTTGCAAAAAACACACAAGAAGCCGCCTGTATTCTTACAACAGCAATGACCCAAATCTGTGACTGGCTGAATAATTCATGTCTCCTACTAAACACTAAAAAAACTGTATGATGTTTACCAAACAATGATCAAATATTACAAACTCAAACATTTTGTTAAAAGGGGAGGAGCTGCAACTAGTCAAGGAATATAAGTACCTCGGCTTGATTTTAGACTCCTCATTAACCTTCAAAAAACATCAAAAACATCTCAAGCATAATCAAATTCAATCTAAGATATTCTAAACAAATTAGACCATCGCTGACAGTTAGTGCAGCCAAAATGTTCCTGCATGCAATGATCTTCTCACACATCAATAACTGTTTTACCAACTGGTCACTCACTGGTGGAACCATAATCAAACCCATTGAATCCTTATACAAAAAAAGCTTTAAAAAAAATTCTTTGATAAGAAAGATCCCACATATCAATGCTGTCACATTTACAAGAAATACAATTTTCTGTCTTTTGAAAATTATAAAACTCTCAAATTTGCCTGTTCAATTTATATTAAATGGCTATGCACTCCCACTCCTGGGAGAATATGTTAAACTGGGGACTGTCACCGGCACAACCACTAGAGCAATCACTAGAGGAGACTGTGGGGTCCCCCACAGACGCACCACATTTGCTCAATCTGTGCTATCAGTGAGGGGCACCAAGATCTGGAAAAACATACTGTACCACCTGCAATCAGAGAACGTACCACTCTAAACACTTTTAAGACTCATTGTAAAAATTGGCTTTTAAACAATCAAAACTGTACCCATAACTAGTGGTTGCTCTGCGGCATGCGCATCTACATATATATGCCCGTGTGTCACACACATATGCCCCGCCTCTTTCTTGTTGCTATAAGGTGCTTGGGTGAATGTGCGTGTACGCATACCCAGCACTTCACTCGTGTGACAGTTGAATGTTTTGTTTGTAGCACCTTAACTCTTGCACTTTTGCATATCCACTTTGTACAGTTTCATTGCAGATGTTCTTCTTGTGTATGATTGTTTGTGTGTTTTTGTGACCTGCCAGGGAACTACAGATGCAAATTAGCAGTATTGTTAAATCTGGCATACTTACATTTGTATTAATGTTGATTAGTATGTAATGTCTCTTTCAAATAAACATTAAACTTAAATTCTAAATCCCCAGGCCCGGGGTATCTTACCTCTCACCCTTTGCAGCTGGAGCTGCGAAAGTTGAAGACTAAACTCACCGCTTTACAAAACTGGGGGGGGGGGGGGGGGGAATCACAAATTTATGAAACTGAGGGAGAAAAATCACAAATTTATACAATGGGGAAAAAGTCACAAATTTATGAAGGGGGGGTGGAGTCACAAATTTACAAGATGGGAAAAAGTTGCAAATTCATGAAACTGGGGGGAAAGTTGTAAGTTTACAAAACTGGGGGAAAAGTTGCAAATTTACAAGGTGAGGGAAAGTCACAAATTTCTGAAATTGGGGGAGGAAAGTCACAAGTTTACGATACTAGGGGGAAAAGTTGCAAATTACCAAGCTGTGGGAAAAAACTGCAAATTTATAACATTGGGGGGAAAAGTTGCAAATTTACAAGATGGAAAAAAGTTGAAAAAACTAAGGAGAGAAGTCAGATTTACAAAACTAGAGGGAAAAGTTGCAAGTTTTTGAAATGCGAGTTGGGTGGGTCGCAAATACAATTTAATAAAACAAAAAGCTACTTGAGAACATGTGGAAAATGTGTATGCCGCCCCTCTGGAGCCCACTGTGTGGATGGTAGTTGTTGTTGGTTCTTTTCAATTTCAGTTTCAATTTCAATTTTATTTATATAGCGCCAAATCACAACACAGGTCATCTCAACGCACTTTACAGAAAAGAGTGGGTTTAGGCCACACTCTTTGTTAATGGAACCCAGCAGAGACCCCTAAGAGCAAGCACTGCAGTGACACAGGTGAGGAAAAACTTCCGTTTAACGGGCAGAAACCTCGGGCGGAACCATAGCTCATAGAGTACAGCCATCTGCCTCGACCAGCTGGGTTGAGTAGCTACATTCAGAACAAACATACAAATACAACATTCAAAGCCAAACAGTCCAGTACCAAGCCTGGCCAGGTTACACATGCAAGCAAAGGCCTGACAGGGGCAGCATTTCTAACTAAAGGCCTTATCAAAGAGAAAAGATTTCAACTTGCTCTTGAATAAAGAAAGAGTGTCTGCCTCCCAAACTGGACTGGGAAGATGGTTCTACAGGAAGGGAGCTTGATAGCTGAAAGCTCTACCTCCCAATCTACTTCTAGATACCTTGGGGACCACCAGTAGTTTGGATTTTTGGGAGCGCAGAGCTCTGGTTGGATGATAGGGAACTAAGAGTTCTTGCAGGTAAGAAGAAGCCATGCCATTAAGGGCTTTATAGATTAAGAGCAATATTTTTAATTCAATTCTATATTTTATTGGGAGCCAATGTAAAGAAGTTAAAACTGGAGTAATGTGATCTCTTCTCCCTGTTCTCATAAGGATACGTGCAGCTGCATTCTGAATGAGTTGGAGAACCTTTATGGACTTATTCGGGCAACCTGATAAAAGTGAGTTACAATAGTCAAGTCTAGAGGTGATAAAAGCGTGGACAAGCTTCTCTGCATCTTTATGAGACAGGATGGACCTAATTTTAGAAATATTGTGCAGATGGAAGAAGGCGGTCTTAATAGTTTGCTGTATATGAAAGTTGAAAGACACATTTTGGTCAAAGACAACTCCACGATTCCTAACAGAAGACGTAGAAGCCAGTGTAATGCCATCTCATCAGCAGCCCTGTACTTAAGCAGGCGCTGGGAGCGGTATGATGCAGCAGTCTCGTCATTATTCCTCTATAATTCCATGACAACGGATCGTCAACGCTCATCCCCTGTTCGTGGTCAGGATTGTAAGTGAGCTTCGTGTCAGCCTTACAATCTCCTGTGTTTAGTGTTGTGTGTTTTAGCCCACCGTGGCTCATTACTTTCTGTTACGTTGTGTGTTCTTGTCTTCGTGAATAAAACACCTATGCAAACCTCACAGGCGACTTTTGGCGTCTTATGGTGGCTCGCGAGGGCCATCGCATGACAGTAGACTGCTGCCACTAGGCGCCTAAACTGACGCCAAACCGAGACGCCATTCCCGATGAGTTTGCTTAATTGGACAACTGTTCTTCCCTGTCTGGGTAACTGCGTGCTGGGAGAATGCCGTCGCGGAGGGACCACGCTCGGAGTCGGGACTACGAGCTGGCGGAGGCTTTGGAGTACGTGGACGAAACGCTCATCACTGCCTCCCTCCTCGACTATCACAGCGACGTACGCTGGTACCTGGACTGTGCTGAGAATGTCCTGAATCGTTTCCCTCGCTACGCCGACCATCCTGAAGTCGACACTAGGAGGGCCGACATCGCCGCACAGCGCGAGATACTCCGTGGGCTGGAGGAGGACTACAGCAGGAAGCCGAAGAGGAGGCATCCTCGCTCCTCACGTCCGGATCCCATTCCTGTCTCTGTTCCGGTCCAGGAGTTCACACCACCCAGGGGTGATCCCCGTTGGTGTGTGTCGTCATTCGGGAATCCCCCGGAGAAGCTACAACGAACAGCTGCTTCCATCCGGGACCGAGTGGCGGCAGCTCGTTCCGCTGTTCACCCCACGGACATAATTAAGCATATGATGGCGGCAGTCAGGCTGGTGGAGAGGAACCCAGAGTTGCATGACTTTCCTGAGTACGCCGATCTGCTCGCTTCTGTTTCCACACAGGAGCGGCAATTCCTGGACCTCACCTTCGCCTCGCCATCAGGCAGTGAACGTCGTCGCCACACTCCAAACAAGACTCAGCGAGAACCCCGTCCGGATCCAGTTCCGGGTCATCGCAAGGACTCCACCTCTCGGACAGCTGCCACTCCTGTGTCTCGTCTGGAGGGAACCCCTGCAGCCTCTACCCCCGGGTCATCTTTCCCTGCTGTCCCATCAGCTCATCGTGCCGGGTTCGGCTTGGCCGTCGCCCCCTCCTCCTTGACGTCTTCCCCGGCTGCTGTGTGTGCCAAGAGTCCTGCTTCAGCGAGCCCCATCCTTGATCCATCGCAAGCGGCTCCTCCTCGTCCTTCCAGGGGGCCCTCTGTCACCATCCAGCGGGGAAAGGGAGGAACAACGTCCCCTACAGCAGGCACCATCCTCCCTCCGGGAGACAGGCAAGTGCAAGTTCATTCTTTCTATCATAATTGTGATCTGCCTTGTCTGACTCCTGGGGGCAGAGTTCAGGGTTCGAAGTCCCCTGAGCTCCCACTACCTGCTGTAGCTCTAATTACTAAACCTGCTGCCTCTGTGTCTCCCTCCGCTGAGTGGTCCATGACGCCAGGCCTACGTTGCCGGATGAGGAGGGGGCCTGTGGTTCTGGAGAGCCTGGTACCAGCCCTGCAGCCACGTCGTGGGCAGAGGAGAGGAGCGGACTGCAGCCTGGAGCCTGCGCCGATGATAAAGCATCCCCAGGTCTCCACGCTGGAACGGTTCGAGCCAGCTGGTCCAGGGTCCCCTGCCACCACGCCGTGTGGGTTATCGGTGTGGACGTCTGCGCCGGAGGATCCACAGACTGCGGTGACCATAATGCCAGCTGCGGAACCCGCCTTAGCCGAGTGGGAGTCTGAGGATGAACTTCTCCGCCCTGAGCCTGGATCGACGAAGTCCTGGATGGCGACAGAACCCGAGTGCAGGCAAGTGCTCTACCTTGTGTTTCTCCTATCAGTCTTAGAGCATTTCTGCCTGCCTCTTGGGGAGGCGAGTCAGGGGCAGCCGCCTGCTGCGCCCAAGCTCGTCTCGCTGGGCTCTGTCGCTACCGATGATTCTGATCCCGGTTCTTTCTTCTCTTCCGAGCCTTCTTGCAGAGCCACCAGTGCAGAGCCATTCGTGGTCGCTGTGCTGGAGGTTCCAGGTTCGGGGTCGGAGGTGGTCACCGGTGCTGCGCCGACCCAGTCGGGGTCCGACGCGGGTGCAGCCGAGACCCAATCAGGGTCCAACGCGGGTGCAGCCGAGACCCAGTGGGGGTCCGTCGCGGGTGCAGCCGAGACCCAGTCGGGGTCCACCGAGACCCAGTGGGGGTCCGACGCGGGTGCAGCCGAGACCCAGTGGGGGTCCAATGCAGGTGCAGCCACGACTGCAGCATCGGTATGGGTCAAGGTCGGTGGAGGAGCTGCAGACCATTCACCGCCTGACATGGTGCGGGCTCGTCATCACCACCATTCCCCTCGTCTGAGTCACCAGCCCAGCTCATCATCGCCAGGGGCCGTCTTCCCATGGTTCTGGTGGCTGAGGGATGCGGGTCGGCCACCCGAGGAATTGTTTCACCGGTTCGGCGCCCCGGGTCGGCCACCCGACACACTGTGTTTGCTGCTGGGCGACCTAGTTTGGCCGCCGGAGGGTTGGACTTTCCGGGCCTGGGACTGGGGCAGGCCGCCCGATCATGTACTGTCCCCCATGACCACCCGTCTGCCATTGGACGCAGGGAGACTGCCGGAACTATTCCCATGGTTTTTGGTCTCAGCCTGTCGTCATTTTCCTGAACTGTCTGGGTTAAAGGTCATTCGGGGTGATAGTCTTGTTCTGTGTGTAATGTGCATTATGGGGTATGGTATTTTCCATGAGTCATGCTCTGTAATTGCTTCATTTACGCCCTGTGATTGTTTCATTTGCGCTGTGCCTTAGTTATGATTTGTGCATTTGAGAGTACTGTATCTTCTGTTATCATGCCCTGTGATTGTCTCATTCGCGCTCTGCCTTAGTTGTGATTTGCGCATTTGTGAGTATTGTATTGTCTGTTATCGTGTCCTGTGATAGTCTCATTTGTCCTCTGTCTTAATTATGATTTGTGCATTTGAGAGTATCATATTTTTTCCGGCTATCTGTGTGCTCCTGTTATCGTCTTCGGCTTTGGTCTGTGGCTGAGCCTCTCCCTCCAGGCCTGCTCCCCCATCCGCCCACCCTGGGGTGTGATTGGGCGTTCGGAGCCCGCCCTTGGGGGGTAGGTACTGTTATGGTTCGAGCGCCGATTCCGTCTGCGCTTGGGCCATACATCATCCCCGCCAGGTTTGACAGCAGTGTTTACCTTCTGGCTCCCCAAGCTCTTATTGTGACAGCGCTCGGAGGGGCTTCCTGCTGTCAAAGCCTAACAGCTGTGCTGCATTTGTAGCTCATCAGCAGCCCTGTACTTAAGCGGGCGCTGGGAGCGGTATGATGCAGCAGTCTCGTCATTATTCCTCTATAATTCCACGGCAACGGATCGTCAACGCTCATCCCCTGTTCGTGGTCAGGATTGTAAGTGAGCTTCGTGTCAGCCTTATGATCTCCTGTGTTTAGTGTTGTGTTTTAGCCCACCGTGGCTCATTACTTTCTGTTATGTTGTGTGTCCTTGTCTTCGTGAATAAAACACCTATGCAAACCTCACCGGCGACTTTTGGCGTCTTATGGTGGCTCGCGAGGGCCACCGCATGACAGCAGTTGGTTTAGAGGCTGACACTATTAGGGCTAGATCAGAATGATTAATACGAGAAAATTTAGAAAAGTGGAGTTCTGAGCCTGTGGGCACAGCAGTGTTAGGTAGAGGCTTGGTAATTTTTTTTATTTTTGGGGGGGGGGGGTATTTTTGGGAATATTATTCCTAATATTGGCAATTTTATCATTAAAAATATTCAAAAAGTCTGGACTTCCGGTCTGGACACCATGGTGATAGCAACTTAACGCTGAACCTCCCAGATCCAATCCAAGGAAAACATCTTCAAAATCAGACTTAACAGATTTTTGGAAGAATAAAAATCAAAAGACAAAAACACCATGCCTAACCAAAAACAGAAGAAACTGACATTCCCCAGGTCAGGACGCACAGCGGCCGCAGAATCTGATCCCGAGGACCTCCATTCAGGAGACGAAGAGCTGGGCCTAGCTAACAAAAAGGTTAGCCTGAAATCGCTATATGATGAATTACGACGATTTCGGGCCGAATTTCATGAATTCAGAGAGGAACTAAAAAGGACGAACAGCAGAATGGACCAGGCCGAAAACCGAATCTTGGAAGCTGAAGAAAGAGTAAAAGTGCTTGAAGATTCTATGCTGGATTTACACAGAAAACAGTCAAGGCTGGAGGCTAAGCTAACCGACCAAGAAGGAAGACAGAGACGAGATAACATCAGAATTCACGGTCTGAAAGAAGGAGCTGAAGATAGTTTCAACACAGTGGCGGAATGCGTGGAATCCTTATTGAGATAGAAGTTGGATATTCCACAAACCACCGATTTGAAAATAGAAAAGGCCCATCGTACATTAGCCGCAAAGCCAGCGGCAGAGGCGCCCCCGCGTTCAGTGTTGGTAAGATTCTCCGATTTCAAAATAAAACAAGAGGTTGTAAGACGGGCTTGGCAGAAAAAAGGATTTATGCATCAAGAAAGAAAAGTCTTCGTGGAGCACGATTACGCCCCTGAGGTTCTTAAAAAGCGACGGGAATATAACGACGCCAAAAAGGTTCTACGGGAAAAGAATCTACGCTTTCAGACGCCATTTCCGGCGAAGTTAAGGGTCTTTTACGGTGAAGAGTCATGTCTCTACAATTCAACGGAAGAAGCAACAATTGACATGGCAAGAAGAGGGCTCCCGGTAATGGTGTTTAAACCCGCAGCGAATCTGAGCGAGAAAATCAGAGCTCAAACGTGGTCCACTCAAAGACCTTCTAAATCCACGGGCCAGCAGCGGGAAACCCAGCCCCAGAGCTACAAAGATAAGCTTTCCAGTTCCAGGAAGGAATAGCGACCTTTTTTTTTTTTTTCTCTCTTTTCAGTCATTCTGCACTTCCATCCCTCCTCCTACAAGGTAACAAACATTAAAGGAGATGCAGAATTAGCACGTGGTAAAACCTTTCAGGGAGCAGTTATAGCATTAGAAACAAATGTCTTCTTAATTTAAAGGGAAAAAAAAAAAATCTTGTTAAAATAGAAATGTAACAATGACCCACATGTTCTCCCCACACTAACAAATACTGTATTAGAGTGAATGTTTGCTGTGATGGGGGTGGGAGGGTGCACACAATCTCATAGGGTATAGGCATAAAAAAAAAAAAAAAAAAAAAAAAATCATTACAAATTCGGATTGGGATCTGAAATTCACGTTAAAAGCATGGGACAACTTACAGGGGTAAGAGAGGGCCCTCAACACGTAACAGAGTTTGAGGAATTTCCCTCAGAGCCTACACTCCATCAGGGCTCTTACAGGGTCTTTAAAGAGACCCCAGCTCAGGAAGTTTTTTTGACAGTTTTTTGTTTTAAAGTCTCGTACACTATGTTCTTAATGTTTTTTATGTTCTTAATGTTCTTTCAGTTTCTGAGTAGCAAAAAAGAGGGCCACCACACTGTTATACTAAATAAGAAAATACAATGGAGAAACAGGGTGTAACCAAAATAGCCTCATATAATGTAAAAGGGATCCTGAATCCAGTTAAAAGATCCAAGATTCTACGCAAAATGAAAAAAGACAAAGCAGAAATAATATTTTTTACAAGAAACCCACCTAACAGACGTGGAACACACTAAACTCAATAGACAAGGGTTTAAAATGATCTCTTCATCTTCATATAAATCAGGGAGGAGGAGGGGAGTAGCGACATTGATATCAACCAAAATTACATTTGAAAAAAAATCAGAACACAAAGATAAAGAAGGGAGGTACAGTTTGGTAATTGGGCGGCTAGAGGGAGAAGATATCACCCTGCTGAATGTATATGCACCACCAGGGGCTAAATGGAAATTTTATAAAAATGTATTCGACCTAATGATAACTAAAGCCCAAGGTTTAGTGATATGTGGTGGAGACTTCAATCTAAGACTGAATCCATACTGGGATGCAACAGGTAATTCTTCACATCAAAATAACACTCAAAATAGGAAAACTCGGATGCTACTAAAAGAAATGGGAATCTGTGACGTATGGAGGGAATTCAACCCCAATGTAAAAGATTATTTTTTATTCAACGCCACATTCATCTTACTCAAGGATTGATTACTTTTTTATGTTTAATAGAGACATTGGAAGAGTAAAAACATGTAAAATAGGACTGATGGATCTCTCTGACCACAGTCCGATCTATATGGACTTAAACATCCAAAAATACACAAATAATGCATTTTCCTGGAGGTTGAATTCAAATGTCCTGAAAAGACCACTGAAAGATGAATTGGAATCAGATATTTTCAAATATTTGGAAGAAAACGATAATGGAGAAGTATCCCCTCTAATACTGTGGGATGCGTGCAAAGCTGTAATAAGGGGAAAAATTATTGCAAAACTGGCAACCCAAAAGAAACTGAGACAAGAAAAACTAATCACACTAGAGTCAGAGCTCAAGAACCTAGAAAAAGAACACAAAGACAACACTCATTCTAATGGCTCGCTCAAGATTAAAGAAATTAAAAATCAAATAAATGAGATCTACACAATAGAAATCCAGAAGAAACTTACATTTCTGAAACAAAAACACTATGAAGCAGGCAGTAAATTGGCAAAATTACTAGCCTATAAATTGAGGAAACAACAAACAGAAAGAGCAATCTACAAAATCAGAGACCCAGTATCAAAGGAAATAAAATTCAGAATTCAGGATTTTCTTAAAAGCTTCGAGAATTACTACAAGAACTTATACTCCCACAAAAAACATAAAAACGCATCAGAGACATTCCTAAACACATTACACCTTCCCCAACTTACGGAATCACAAAATAAAACACTACTGTCAGAAATACAACCTAAAGAATTGGAAAAAGCAATTATGAAACTTAAAGCTAACAAATCCCCAGGAGCAGATGGCTATACAGCAGAATGGTACAAAACCTTTAAACAGCAACTATCTCCTCTCCTCTTGAAAACATTTAACTATGTCCTCCACACAGGGGAAATCCCCCCCTCCTGGAGAGAAGGGGTCATTGCAGTTATACCTAAACCTGAAAAGGATAAACTAGAATGCTCCAACTACAGACCAATCAGTGTATTAAATCAGGACTATAAGCTTTTTACCATTATCCTTGCCAAAAGGTTAGAAAACATACTGACAGACTTAATTCACTTAGACCAAACAGGTTTTATAAGACAAAGACAGACACAAGACAACATTCGACGCACTTTACACATAATTCATCATATAAAAAAATATAACTTAAATGCAGTCATATTGGGATTAGATGCTGAAAAAGCATTTGATTCGGTTGACTGGTCTTTCCTATATAGAATCTTATCCAGTTTCAATTTTCATAACTTCATTAGAACTATACAGGCATTATATAAAAAACCAACAGCTAAAATAAGGATTAACGGTAATTTATCATCATCTTTTGAGCTGGAAAGAGGATGTCGTCAAGGCTGCCCCCTGTCTCCACTGCTCTTTGCAATCTTCATAGAACCTCTGAGCCAATGGATAAGACAAAATCAAAAAATTCAAGGTATTACACTTGGTCAGAAGGAACACAAAATAGCACTCTTTGCTGATGACATTTTAATATACCTAGGGCAACCAGACACTTCTTTACCAGAACTAATCTCAGTTTTTTCAGACTATGGAGATTTATCGGGGTACAAATTAAACATGCATAAAACCCAAGTTTTAACATTCAACTATGACCCAAATCATTATTCACTAAGTGAACTCAAAACTAACTGGGAGTTGGAATCTATGAAATATCTGGAGATCAATATCCCGAAACAACTCAACAAAATTATAACACTAAACTATGATCCACTGGTGACAAAAATAAAATCTGACCTAGCAAGATGGAATATGATACCATTCTTAGGTACTGCACAAAGAATTGAAGCAGTCAAAATGAATATACTCCCACGTCTTCTATACCTTTTCCAAACAATACCGGTAGAACCCCCCAAAAAAACATGGCAGGAGCTAGACAGAAGGATCTCAAGATTCATATGGCAGGGCAAGAGACCTAGAATCAGATATAGAACCCTACAGCTAAACAAAGACAAAGGTGGGCTCGTGCTGCCAAATATCAGGGACTATTTTATAGCTGCACAAATTAAAACTTTAGTAGAGATATGCAGCCCAGTCTACACTGCACAATGGAAGGAGATGGAATGCCAAATAACAAGTGACATCCCCCTACAGGCGATAATAGGGAACAATGCCTTACCTAAACTCTTGAATAACACTAACCCGTGGATAGAGACCCCGCTAAAAATTTGGTTTAAGATAGTCAGAGAGAATCAAGCTAAAGAGCCCTATCGACTTCTGCAATGGATTGCCTATGATCAAGACTTTACCCCCAATAAAACAGACACTAGATTTAAAGAGTGGAAAGAGAAAGGGCTGATAAAATATTACGATTTCTTTAAGGGGCAAATTTTAAGAAGTTTTGAAAATTTGAAAAAACAAGGTCTAATAAATCAAGACCTTTACAGGTTCTTTCAGCTTAGACACCACATAAACAATATACTTAAAAAGGAGGTTTTGGAAAGGGCCCAGTTAGGTGTTCTGAAGGTCTTCTTAATGGCATATAAAGGGATCCCAGGGATCAGATACATTTCTAAAATATACCAAGGTCTTCAAGACTTAAAAGGAGACAACACATCATATATAAAAGAGAGATGGGAAAAAGAGGGGAATTTCACTTTACAATTGGAAATATGGGAAAAGCTAAATAGACAGCAATGGAAAAGTACCTCATCCCTGCAGTGGAGAGAATTTGGATGGAAAAATTTGGTAAGATTTTTCAGAACACCTGCACAAAACAAATTTACCCATAAGGGGTTGAACTGTTGGCGCTTGTGTGGTGAAAAGACTGCAAATCATTTTCATGTGTTTTGGTCATGCCCAGTTATCCACCAATATTGGACCAATGTACAGACAATATTGGGGAAAATATTCAAAATAACAGTTCCCTTTTCTTTTATAACTTTGTATTTGGGTTTACTACCGGACTCACTGGAAAGACGAGGAGATAAATACTTATTCAATGTTTTAATATTGGCAAGTAAAAAAGCCCTAACTAAAAAATGGATGCTGAAGGACTGTCCTACACCTGAAGATTGGATTAACGTGATTCAAGACATTTACTCAATGGAAAAGTTGACATTCACACTGAGACAGGACATGGATGGGTTCATGAACTTTTGGCAACCCTGGATCACATATGTGTCTTCCATTAGATCTAATCTTTGACAAATACCATTTCAATGATGGTCCCACTCTTTGTTCCAATGCTACTCAGATGCTCTTTTACTTTTAATTACTTAATTTTCTGTTTGTTTGTTTTTTGCTGTTCTGTTTGTTTGTTTATTCGGGGGTTTTTTTGTTTGTTTGTTTGTTTTTAATTTAATTCTCTTTAATTTCACTTTTTCTTTCACTTTAAAAAAAAGGGGGTGTTGTAATAACTATTCTACCAATGTTGTCAAATAGCAAAATATAAGGGAACGTGTGATGAAAATGTAAACAATGCAATGCTGTAATGACCTGTATACCCTTTACAAAAACTTAAATAAAAATATTCAAAAAGTCATCAGCACTAAGAGTTGGAAGGATGTAGGGATCTATGGCATTTTGGCTCTTGGTTAGCTGAGCCACAGTGTTAAAGAGAAATCTGTGGCTGTTTTTATTTTCTTCTATCAAGGATGAATAGTACTGTTGCCTAACACTACAGAGAGATTTTTTATAGGTGGTAAGGCTGGCATTCCAGGCTGAACAAGATTTTTCTGTCTTATTTGCACGCCAAAGCCTTTCACAGGATCTGACTTTCTGTTTTAACTTAAGGTTGTGGGAGTTGTACCATGGAGCTAGTCTCCTATTTTTAATAGTTTTTTTTTAAGAGGGGCAATGGAGTCAAGTGTTGACTGCAGTGAGGCTGCAGTACTACCAACTAAAAGGTCTAATTCTAATGGATTCAAGTAGTCAGTGCTGTCCCGCTATATTGAGACATGGTAATACAGTAAGTGCTGAAGGGATTAATTCTTTAAAGTGAGCCACGGCACTATCAGTTAAGTATCTGGTAACTATATTTCTGCTTGACGCTGTGAAATCGGATAGCACAAATTTGAATGTTATCAAATAGTGGTCAGTCAGTGTAGGATTTTGAGGGATGACAAGCAGCTCATCAATTTCTACACCATAGGCCAAGACTAGGTCAAGGGTGTGATTATGATGATGAGTTGGTTTACTAACACACTGAGAAAAACCAGTTGAATTTAAGAGGGAGAGAAATGCTACACTATGACTATCATTATCAACATCTATATGAATATTAAAGTCACCAGCTATGATAATCTTGTCTGAACTAAGAACTAAGGTTGTTAAGAACTCAGAGAATTCAGACATAAATTCGGCAAAAGAAGCACTGGGAGGGCAATTTACTGTGGTAAATAAAATAGGCTGTTCTGACCTCCAGGATGGATGTGCTAAGCTAAAAATTAAGCATTCAAAAGTTACAATTTGAGTTTAGCTAAGGCTGAGGGTTCATTGGTAATGTGGATTCATATATTACCCTGACACCACCACCTCGGCCAGTGTTTCTAGGAATATGAATATTACCATGGCTAGGAGGGGTGGCCTCATTGATACTAACAAAGTCATCGGGGCTTAGCCATGTTTCTGAGACAGAGTATATTTATATTGTAATCCGTGATCATATCATTAATTAAGGTCGCTTTATCTGACAGAGATCCTATATTCAGCAGTCTGCATTTAATTATTTTATTTAACTGTGGTAAATTAGTGGTTTTAATCTTTATCAAGTTATGTTGTATTTGTCTTGGGTTATAATGTTTTGGGTAATAGGAGACAGACACAATCTCTGTGGGGTTATGAAATGAAGACTGATCTAAACAGCGAGAATTATTTGGATTAATAAGATTAATATGAGAAGTGGAAGCAGAGAAGGGCTGGTTGGCAGACCCAAGTACTCTGGGGTGAGTTAACACACAAGCTTTCAGTCACTGTAAAAAAAAAAAAATGCTGAACGGAATAAAACAGATTGAACTGGGTGGCTGGTTTGATGACCATCGTGACGATTGACACACCTTTATTTAGGTATTCTCATATTAGTAACAGTTGTAAAAATTATTTCCCTAAAACTGGATTCATACTGCACCTCTGCTGTCTGTGTACATGTAACCAGAAACCTCGTGTGACGAAATTTATGTCATCGTCACCACTCCGCTAGTGTCCACAGTGCTCGACCACGGACGACCGCGTGCAGCCCAAATTTTGTGATCATGCTGCCTGCCCACGACCTTAACGCGTTGAAAACACATGCACAAGACTGAACGTCCCATTCAAGAGGTGGCGATATCGGCACAATATACCAAGACAAAATAGACGAAGAAGACAACGAGGAAGCAGAAGACAAGAATAAACATATATGAATCATACACAAATACTTCAGCAGCAGCAGCAGAAACAGCATCTTCGTGGAAAAGGAGTGAAAACCGGGAAGCCAAGCAGCAGAAAGCAAGCAGCGTTTCTTCGTTGGTGAAAATCCTGGCGCGTCAGTGCATTGGTGCTACCTATAGGGCGGGAGTGAAACTACAAATGATGGTTGTGCACACGCGTCAACCGCTTGGCCTGGGAAGACGAAAAAAGTGAGCATGCACAGCACCGCATGCGTGCCGGGCTAATCCAAAGTGCACACGAACCAAAACAGACTAGAAGAGAACTGCAGCATGAATAAGATTTAATTTACCAAATCTATAGCCTCTTTTCCACTAGTGCCCACTCAGCCCTACTCACTTAGACTCGGCGCACTTTGTAGGCTTTTCCATTAGTACCTGGTACCAGTTACTTTTTTCAGACCTATTCCACTGGGGTTCTAACCGTGCTGAGTTGGGCTGAAAATGTGGCATCAACAGACTCCAAGCCACTGATTGGTCTGGGCGTAATGTCATGAGAGAGTCTTCTGCAGAATCTACAACCGCCATTTGCAAAGATCCGTCCGTGAGCCAGCAAGCAGCGTTAGTGTAAACAACACAGAATGGCTTCACAGAAGTCAGACCCACAGAAATCAACACCGCGGACCAGCAGTTTTCTGTGCCTTTTGGCGGATGAGAGAATCCAGAGGCAACTAGATGGAGCCACCCAAAATGAATTTGCGGCCGTGGGAGCACCCAACTTCAGCAGTTGAAAGCTATGATATTCTGATATAGAGGATGATGAGTGATGTGATATGATATGATATTATGCATCTTTTACATTATTTATCCCTGTAATGTCCGAATAAGTAAGGAGGAGAGGTAACGCTTTGTAGTATTTATTACAAGAACTATAACACACTGTGGGAAGATCCTACCGCGAGTACAGGAGTGTGGCAAGGAGACTGGAGGTCTCATGCATCAGGCTTTTATATCCCAGGTGACACCATCCCTCAAAGGCGGGGCATCACCCCTCCCAGCCTAGGGCACCGCCATACTAATATATTATTTGAATGAATGAATGAATGAATGAATGAATTTTATTTATTTCGGATAGTACATTACAGGTTAAAAGAAACTGTATAATATAACAACAAGGTCAAATTAGACAAAGACTCCTTCTACTATACAATTCCACGTGAGTTATCCGAAATGGGTGATGGCTGAAGCCGCAGCTTATATTGCCCACCCATATTCCATCCAAGAATTCAAAGGAGAAAAAAGAGAAAACAAGACAAGAGCGATTACAATTTAAAACAAGGCTAAGACAAAATGTGACTGAGAGAAAAAGAAAACTGAGCTAGTCTAAGTTAAGCGGTTACTATTCAAAAACAAATCTAAGACATAGTGTCACAGAGAAAAAAGAAAAAAAGAAAAAAACTAAGCTACAACACAACACAGGCTGGAAATGTCAATCCTTATGTGAGTTTACATGTCGTCTTGTAAATATGTTTGGAGTATTTCTTCCTTTAGATTTTGTTTAAATTGTCCAAGCTTTGTACATGATTTTAATTCAGGTCCAAAATCGTTCCATAATCTGACTCCTTGCACTGAAACACAGTGTTGCTTGGTGGTTGTTCTCACTGTAGGCTTTTGAAATATACATGTTCCTCTGAAGTGATATCGTTTCTCCCTTGTTTGGAACAACTTTTGGATATTTGCGGGCAGTGATAGATTCTTCACTTTGAACATTATTATTGCGGTTTTAAAGTCAATCAGATCTTTCAACTTGAGAGTTTTTTGTTTAAGAAAAAGTGGGTTTGTTGGTTCCCTGTAAGCTGCTTTGTTGATTATTCTAATAGCTCTCTTTTGAAGCATAAAGAGTGGATATATGTTTGTTTTATATGTATTTCCCCATACTTCATTACAATATGTCATGTATGGGAGTATTAATGAATGGTACAAGGTGTATAGTGTGGGTTGATTCAGCAAATTTTTCACTCTGTGTAATATTGCAATTGATTTGGATACTTTACCTTTTATATAATTAATATGTGGCTTCCAACACAGTTTGTTATCAATTATTACTCCAAGGAATTTAGTTTCGGATACCCTTTCAATCTCTACACCATTTACACTGAGTTTGGGTACTGGGTAGTTGTGATGGTTGTTAAAGACTATAAATTTTGTCTTGCTTAAATTGAGCGTTAATTTGTTTGAATCAAACCACAGTTTCAGCTTTCCTAATTCCTTTCCGAGTGTATCCAGAAGTTGTTCCAAATTGTTTCCACTGCATAGCAGATTAGTGTCATCAGCAAACAATATTAAGTCCATTTTTTCTGAAACTGTACATATATCATTTATATACATATTGAATAATAATGGTCCCAAAACTGAACCCTGTGGGACTCCACAGGTGACCTTCAGTAACTCTGAGTTTTTGCTGTTAACACATGCAAACTTGATATCTATTATTTAAGTAACCACTTAACCAGGACAGTTTACTATCCTACACCCCCCCCCCCAAAAAAAAAAAACCAAAAAAAAAAACCCCTGCAAACACACAAATTACCCAACCAAACAATTTACACCTGAATCACACTCTAATACAGGGAAGAATAAGCCTATTCATTCACATCACACTGGCTCAGCGGAGCTCTCCGCTATGACAGTCTCTGAAATAAAAATGAGCCATACACCAAATTAAATCAATTCCTCCTAAGCTAAACACATAACAAATACAGACATAGACAATGGCGGCACCCAGTCCCATAAATGCACAGGATACACAAATACGTAAACAGGGAACTCCTCAAAAGAAAACACAATTTCACACTATAGGGCAGTAATCAAACCATTCACACACAGGTGTTACTGCACCTCACACTCACAACACTCACTCTTAAAGACCTCGGCCAGACGAAATTACAATATCGCTAAATCATATCTTAAATTTGTGTGTGAGACGAGCTAATTTGAACCGCACATGTTTTGGTGTCAACAAATGTCGCATAAGCTGACAATGCGCTATTGAAGTATGATTTCCTTGAGAGCTGTCTGTCTGCCAAGCGATCAGCGGCTAAAATGGCCACTGACTGTGTGACGTCAGGCCAGGGAGCGACCTGAGTAGGAGGAGGAGCACGCTGAGGAGCCCGAGGACTTCCGGAAGATGGCGATCCGGACCAGTTCGCTCTTCTAAACCCGCATTCTCCAGCCCCGAAACTTGGACAATAACTCATATTCAGACTGAAAACATTTTCAGAGCTGACAGCTTCAAAGCAAGTAAGTTCAATTGGTGATTTTGAACGCAAGTTTCTGTCACAGGAAACTAATCAAATCCGACTAATATGTCCGGCGGGAAAACGAACGCTAAGCTAACAACAGCTACTACTGACCATGACTACACCCCGATGGAAACCTCTGTTAGTAGCGGTCCTGGTAAGAGAAAAAGTTCTCCCGTCACTCCAACTAAGTCCTCTGCTCCGCCACTTTCCAAGATGAAAACCGCCCAAGAGCAATCTTACGACAACTTGGTAGATGCTATCACAAAACTAACCACCAAAGTTGATGATTTTGGAGCGCAGTTAAGGGAGACCGCCACAATGGTAGCCAGCATCACCCATCTTGTTGAAATTAATACTGCTGACATCAAAAATTGCCAGACCAAACTACAGAGCTTTGAGAGAGACATCCCCAAGCTTATACAAGAAAACGAAGAGCTAAAGGAAAGGATTACTGAGCTGGAGAGGTACAAGAGGCGCTGGAACCTTAAAATACACGGGATCAAAGAAAAGGATAACGAAATGATCCGTGAGGAGGTAATCCACATTCTGTCAGAAATTGCACCGCAGTGGGCAACGACCATGGGCACTATTGTTGATAATGTCCACCGCCTGGGAAAACGTGAAAATGGGAGAAACCGCCAGGTTATTCTTCAGTTTGTCATGAGATACCACTGTGAAGAAATTTGGAGGCTGACCAAAAACTCCAAATTCTGCAGAGTAGCCGGGATCCGATTCAAGCAAGATTTCTGTAAAGCCGACAGGGATGCCCGCGCAGCAGCATGGCCACAGATGGAGCAAGCCCGTGCAGCTGGGAAAAACGTCTGGTACAAAGGCCATGTGGGATACATCGATGGTAGAAGAGTCAGCATCTAAGGGTCTGGTTCACAACTATGGCTGAACAAGCACTTTGACTCTTTAATGTTCTGTACATGTTGCTAAGCTACTTCAATGTTTACTTTATAGGGAGTCATTTCATAGTCCCCTTTTGAAGTACGCTGTGTTCCTGGCAGCTGGCATTTGGATATGTTTACATGCTACTTTTACTCAGGTTCCTGAATCTTTTTTTTTTTGAAGGGTAGATTTATAAGGCAGCTCCTTTTCAATGCCATTTTGATAATTTGCATTACATATTTTCGATAATTTTATAGATTTGGTTTTTGGATTCTGTCATAACAAGCGTGCAGCTTGGGGGAAAAGGAGGAAGGGAAAGGGGAAAGAAAAGGGAAAAAAGGAAAAGAAGGAGAAGGAAAAAAGAGGAAGAAAAAGGAAAAAAGGGAAGGAAAAAAAAAGGGGAAAAAAGTTATGAGTTAAAACATATATTTAGCAATTTAATCAGGGGCTTTCTTCAAGTGTACTTGGTCCAAAGTAACAACCTAAACCGTTTATCTACTTGTTATTTTTATTTTATTATTATTTTAATTTTTTCCTTATTCTTTTTCATCCTTTATGTCTTTTATTACAACCTTTTCTTTTGCATCACTTAATGCTAGGGGTTTACGAGACTCTATAAAAAGAAAGGCTACATTTCTATTCCTTAAAAATGAAAAAGCACATTGTTATCTTATTCAGGAGACTCACAGCAACAATACAGATGAAAAAATGTGGACAAATCAATGGGGAGAAAAAATATACTATAGTCATGGCACAAATAGATCAGCAGGGGTCGCCATACTCCTAAATAACTTTCCTGGGAAAGTAGTTGCAACCAAAAGAGATGTCACAGGACACTGGATTATTTGCGTTTTTGAAATACACAAACAATTCTTGATTCTTGTTAACATTTATGGATTTATTAACCACAGTCAGAACAAACAATTAATTACAGACGTGACTAACATATTGAAGGAATTATCCCAAATATATATCAATCCTGTTTTTGTGTTGGGTGGCGACTACAATATGGTTATGGATGAATGGCTTGATAGGCAACCTTCAAGATTTCCTAATCATCAGTATAATACCACTTTACTAGACTTCTGTAACACATTTCAGCTTAGTGACATATGGCGTGCGTTAAATCCAGATACTCAAACCTTTACTTGGTTTAAACCTGATGGCACCATTAAATCGCGATTAGACTACTGGCTTATTTCTGAATTCCAACCTAATATAGACATAAATACCTCAATTTCTGCAGCTCCGCTTACAGATCATTGTATGATCAAGTTAACCATAACTCCCACTAGTGCAGTCAGAAGAAATAAAGGCTACTGGAAATTTAATTCAAATCTTCTAAAACATGACCCTTTCTGTCAGGATGTTAAAAGGACAATCGACAGTATAACTAAAGATACATTATTGTCAACTTACAGGGAGAAATGGGAATTTCTTAAATTTAAAATCCGTCAGATTTCCATTTCATACAGCAAAGTCATAAGCCGAGCCAATAAACAAAAAGAAATGGATATTGTAAAAGAGATCCATTTAATATGCAACAAACACTCCTTATGTGAAGAGGACAAACAAAAACTGATTTTATTGCACTCTTCCCTAGATAACATCTATATTAATAAAGCCAAAGGAGCATATATTAGGTCAAGAGCGAAATGGATAGAGGAGGGAGAGAGAAGCTCAGCATACTTCTGTAGGCTTGAGAAAAGAAGACAAGAACGAAATGCCATTAAGTCTCTTATAATTGATGGTAAAGAATGTACTGATTCTGTGAGGATCTCTAAAGAAATATTTAAATTTTACAGTGAATTATATTCCTCCTCTTACTCGCATACTAATGCAGAGGGTTTATTTGAATCCATTTCAGGACGGATACCGAAAATTGATGAATATTTTAGAAAATCATGTGACGCAGAGATCCAAATGGAGGAAGTTGAGAAAGCTTTAAAATCCTTAGCTCTAGACAAATCACCTGGCTCAGACGGCTTGACAGCCAATTTTTACAGGCACTTCTGGATTAACCTAAAAGACTTATTTTTTAATATGTTAAAGGAAATCCGTGCTACATCAGTTTTACCAAATACTATGAAACAAGGAGTCATCACATTAATTCCCAAACCTGGCAAGGACCCAAAATTGATTGATAATCTCAGACCAATTACTTTACTTAATAATGATTACAAAATTTTAACACATATTTATGCCAACAGACTCAAAACTGGCATCACTGATCTTATCTCAGAGACACAATCAGGTTTTATTAAAGGGCGCTCAATACACAACAATATACGCCTTGTATTGGACTTACTTGACTATAGGGACCTAATTGACGAGGGGTTTATTTTATTTTTGGATTTTTTTAAAGCTTTTGATATGATTGAACACAAATTTATGTTTAGGACCTTAGAGCTTTTTGGTTTTGGGGAGCACTTTTTAGACTTTATAAAACTAATTTACACGGATACCAACAGCTCAGTTCTATTACCACATGGTACCTCCCCTAGATTTTCAATAGGCAAAGGAATAAAACAAGGCTGCCCGATTTCGCCTCTGTTGTTCATTGCAGCAGCTGAAATGCTCTCAATTTTTATAAAAAACTCTGACTTTGATAAATTAACAGTATTTGGAAAACAACTAACAATCAGCCAACTGGCTGACGACACAGCCATATTCATGCACAACTCTGATCAAGTCCCTAAAATTCTTAATTATATAGATGTTTTCTCTAAAGCCTCTGGGCTTAAACTGAATCTAGGTAAATGTGAATTATTACCTATTCATGATTGCAGTCTATCAGCCATTCATACCATTCCCGTCAAACAAACAGTGAAATATTTGGGCATGCGTATCACTAAAGATGCTGATCAATTAGTCAAGCTCAATATATGGAATTGCTTGGAGAAATCAAAAACTTATCTCAACTCCTGGTCTCAAAGAGATATTTCCATCATAGGAAGAACATTTCTGACAAAAATGGAATGCATCTCCCGATTTATTTATCCAGCCCATTCATTACCAACGCCCAAAGATGCCGTTAAAGCCATCAATCAAACCATTTTCAATTATATCTGGAAAGGGAAAACACATTATATTAAAAAAGGTACCATGATTCAAGAATATGAGGAAGGTGGTGTTAAAGCAATAGACTTTGAATGCATTAATGGCACCATCAAAATTAACTGGCTGAGACAATTTATTAAACAACCCAAACATTTCTGGTTTCATATTCCCAATGAAATTTTTGCTAAATTTGGGGGCATTGAATTCCTGCTCAGATGTGACTATGACCTAAAAAAGCTCCCCTATAAACTCTCCTCATTTCATCAACAGGTCTTACTATATTGGAGATTGATTTATAAACATAATTTTAGCCCTCATATGACCCCTCTGTGGAATTGTAGATATGTACTATATAAACACAAATCAATATTCCTACAAAACTGGCAAAATAAGGGCATTTGGTCTGTACTACACTTATTAGACGGCACAGGGAGCATTTTAACTTTTGAGAACTTCTGTGCTAAATATAACATAAATGATAAACGAGAATATAACCAAGTAATGGAGGCAATACCTCAGACAGTTATACTAATGGCCTCAACTTTAAATAGATTTGGCTCTTGCCCAAACCTCCCTTTGCTTTTGGTGAATGGTTTCCGCCTAGATGACTCAAAATTAAACAATTTAACGATTAGGAAAATATTTAATAAAGAAATCTTCCCAGCAACAGTTTCTAGAGCTGCTATTCTTAATTTTTTCTCCAAAAAAGAAGCTCAAATTCTAAGATCTAAATTCTTTAAATTTCCTATTTCACCGAAAGCAAAAGAGATCCACTATAAAGTTTTAAATGGAATTTATCCTTCTGCTGAGTTTCTAAGTAAACGCTTTGGCTTTGAGAACAATAACTGTTCC
Source organism: Pholidichthys leucotaenia (assembly GCA_020510985.1). Taxonomy (NCBI): domain Eukaryota; kingdom Metazoa; phylum Chordata; class Actinopteri; order Cichliformes; family Pholidichthyidae; genus Pholidichthys; species Pholidichthys leucotaenia. The sequence goes on from CM035844.1 coordinate 226,610,569, forward strand.
TTTTGTAATGAACATATAGAAAGTACAGATCACATTTTCTTTTACTGTATGTACACCATTGCGTTTTGGGATGATTTTCATCACTGGTTATCTAAACATGTACCAACCCCTGTTTTTAACTGTCAGAATATTTTGTATGGCTTTATTATTAAGAACTCATTGCATGATATGTCTATTAACACCCTCGTAATCTTGGGAAAATTTTATGTACACAAAAATAGATTTTTAAAATGCAAGCCAAATTTTAATGTATTTCATAAAGAACTCTGCCTTTTTTTTCTCATCACTGAAACACATGAATAAGCGGAATGCTGTGAAACTCCACTGTTTGGTCGATGATCGGAAACTCATGGAAAACCCCTAGAACTCTGGACACTCTGGACTGAAAAGAACCCCCCGTTTCTCTTTTTGTCTACTTTTATTATGCTTTTAGTTACTTTATCTTATTATTATTTACTATTCTTACTAAAAAAAATTAAAAAAAAAAATAAATAAAAAAATAAAAAAAAAAAAACGCTGAGGAGCCCGCAGTGAGGTGTTTACGAACTTCCCCTGCCTGGGAAAATCAGTACCGCATGGGTGAATTTCGTTCAGAAAACGCTAAAAAATTGGAATTATGTCGCAAAATCACCCAACATGTGCATTAGACATTTTGTTGACAGCGATTTTGAGAATAAGATGCAATTTGAAATGAAATTAGCAAAAAGATTGCTGATAAAAAAAAATCGGCTGTTCCAACTACAGTATATATCCGTTCATTTCAAAGTCCCACTCTCAGACAGTGTCAGTGAAGTGGCGTTTCTGTCCTCCCTGTCTCGCCTTAGGACACCTGCGTTACAGTTTGACAGGTGTACCGCCCCAGTCAAACTCCCCACCTGCCACTGTCCCCGGAGCGGGTCACGCCCGGCATCAGGTCGTTTACGAGTTATTTAGCACCGGGTTCTCCACGAACACGCGTCCGTGAGCGGGGAGGGGCGGCCGCCTTCCGGCCGTCCCCCGGCCCGGTCGCGAGAGCCCTTCCAGCAGCGGCCGGGGCCGGCTATCCTAGGCCAACCTGGGATATCCTTATCTTTCTGATCAACCTTATCTTTCTGACAGCAATCTGCTGTCAGAAAGATAATTAAACAGGGTAATTTTTCTTTTTTAAATATTCACTGCCAATATTTACTAAAATTATTTACAAGCAATGAATTTCATTGCCTTAACAACTTATCAAATATTAGAATTTTAGGGTATTCATACTAATCAAATATGAAATATTCAGTGCTGTATAGGGAGGTGGTTGTGCCTGTTTGCTCAAGTTATATTTCTATATATGTAATCCAATTTGACACCTCTGGAATGAAATTATGTTGATCTACTGTTTTTGCAGATGTTATCCAATGTCACTCAACCTTCAAATACTGTGGATTTTTTTTTTGAATTTGATTATTCAGCAATTGTCCTCATTGCAGTCATCCATGTGAGGTAACAAGTCACACTAAAGGCTCTCTGTTGGTGATCAAACAACATTGTCCACATTGTGTTGAGGATCTATCCTGGCACAGCCAGCAGATGATCAGGGACATCCCAGCTGGTAACATACAGCTTTCATCCGCCATTCTCTTCACTGGTGCGTCATATGTCAAGGTCCTCAGAGTTCTAAATGCAGCCGGTATCGTTGGAATTTCCACGACCACTCACAAGGAGCTTTTGATTTCTAATTTTTATTAAATTAATTTTATTTCAGAATATGTGGATGATCTGATGAATACTCTTTTCGACAAAACCTTGGTTGATCCAACCCACTTATTGGAGCAGTGGCACTCTGTACAAGCCAGAGTTCCAGCAACATTGAGTGCCAAATTTCAGCGTCCCATCAAAGCTGATGCTGTTGAGCAACATGTATCTAGATTTTCAAAATCAAACATGTAAAAGTAGAATAAATTTCCAATTAGCAATGAAAGTTCAGCTTTCAGTTGTTAGGGAAGCAACATATTTTGCTAAGACAAAAAAAAATATAAGCCTAAGATTTTTAGAGAAATGTGCTTTTAAAAATTGCACACGAATTTTACACCATAAAATGGTAGAAAAATTACTCTAATGTATATGAGATCCAACTTTGATGAATGCTGAAATATTAGAATTATAAAATTGACATGCACATTAATAAACTCAATATATGATTTTAAAAAACTTTATTTAAATAACATTGATCACAAATCTAATCTTGGTAGGCAAAATCCCTTGTTGTGATCAGATGGGAATGTTTCTCTGATGAGGCTCACAGCACAGGCAGGTATCACCCTCACTTCTTCACCTTCAATACCTCCTGGCAGCACCGAGATTCAGTTGATGTTGGCATAATGTTGCATTTCTCACAAGTGCACCTATAAAAAAAAATGGTATAATCAGATGCTTATAATAAACTAATGGCTCGTGGGAGTGCTATATAAATTGGTCTATGAAGTTTGATTAGAAAATATTTAAAACATGTAAAAAATTTTGAGCAGAAAGAGAATGTTTATAAGTCGCCAAGTAAGGCAGCGAGGGAAAAATTGGCAGTTTTATTCTGATAATTAAGTGTGTGGATGTGGTAGACTGCAAGTCTAATTCAAAACATTACTGGCACATGCCTCTAGGGGGAACTACCTGTATTGTTCAGCACTACTATTAAGGGGACATATTAGAATAAGAGTGTGAAAACCCCGCGCAGAATCCATGTTCAGTCATATTATGTGTGTTGCAGAATAAACGGCAGAGTTAGCCAAAGAAATAACTCAAGTGTGATCATTGCTACACGGTAGGATATCACACAATTGGCGACGAGGATTAAAAGAAAAAAATCAGCGGCGAGAAACAGAGAACATTGCAAGTGTGGCGAACTCAAGTGACTCCAGTAGTTCGAGTGCAAGTTCAGAGGAGGAAAAACGAGGTTTCCCCACCACGACGAGCAATGGCGGCTGTAATCGGAACGGTAACCCCTTTTGATAACTCGACTCAGTCATGGGAAGAATATGGTGAAATGTTGGACTTTTTCTTCCAAGCTAATGACATTGGGGAGCCAGACAAAAGGAAGGCTGTACTGTTGAGTGGAGTTGGTGCAACTACTTACAGCTTGTTGAGAAATTTAATAAGCCCTGCATTACCAAAAGATAAAACGTACGACCAGCTTACTGCTGAGCTTCAGAAGCACTTCAGCCCCAAACCGAGTGAAATCGTGCAACGATTCAAATTTAATTCACGCATAAGGAGGAACACTGAGTCCATAGCAGAGTATGTGGCAGAATTGAGGAAATTAACACTGCACTGTGATTACAAAGACTCATTGGAAGAAATGTTAAGAGACAGACTTGTGTGTGGAGTGAATGATGACCGTATGCAACGGCGACTTTTATTTGAAACAAAACTCACTTTTGTGAAGGCTTTGGAATTATGCCAAGCGATGGAAACAGCATCTAAAGATGTGAGAGAAATGCAAAGGAAGCTAACAGAGGACACAGCAACGCATGTTCGTGTGCCTAAGACCCAAGTAGGTGTCCACAAAGTGTCAACTGATAAAAATCATCGCAAATTCCCCAGTTGTTATCGCTGCAAAGGCCAGCACAATGCCGCCGAGTGCAAATTTGCCACTGAGCTGTGTCATAATTGTGGCAAGCGAGGGCACATTAAGAAAGCATGTAGAATAAAGGTGGACAGCGCACAGGTGCTGAAAGCAACAGTAAAAGGGCAAAAGTATGAAAACAAGGGCCCAGGAAAGGAACAGCGAGCAAATCAACTGAGAGGGGAGGGAGAAAGTGATACAGAAGACATGGATTTTCACACAATTTACAACACGTCAGAGGAGCTGACCAAGGTAGCGCCCATCACGCGTACCATGAATGTTAATGGGATGAAAGTAACATTTGAAGTTGATACAGGCTGTGGAGTAACCATATTAAGTAAACAGCAATATACACAACTGTGGAAGAAAACAGACACAGCAGAATTAAATCCCTGTTCATTAAAATTAAAAACATACACAGGAGAGAAGCTAGACGTGCTAGGCATGGCACAAGTGAAGGTGCAGCACGAAAACAAAGAAAAGGACTTACCTGTAGTAGTAGTTGGGAGCGAAGGACCAAATCTACTAGGGCGAAGTTGGCTACAAGAACTGGCCATGATTGATCAGTTGGTGAATAAAGTGGAATCTCAGCCCAAATTGCAGCTGGAGGAGATCCTCGAAAGACACGCTGAGGTGTTCAAAGAAGGCGTAGGACAGCTAAAAGGTGTCACTGCAAGGATTAATGTGGACAAGGAGGCCCAACCACGATTCTGCAAACCCCGACCGGTACCCTATGCAGTCAAGCCACTGGTTGAAAGCGAGCTACAGAGGCTGCTGGATGACAAGATCATTGAGCCAGTGCAGGTTGCAGAATGGGCGGCGCCCATAGTCCCAGTGAGAAAGCCGGATGGCTCCATTAGAATATGTGGAGATTACAAACTCACTGTCAATCGAGCATCACGGGTGGATCAGTATCCAATTCCTAAAGTGGTGGACCTCTTCGCACAGCTGAATGGCGGCCGACACTTCACGAAATTAGACATGAGTCACGCCTACCAACAGATAGTCCTGGAAGAAGAATCAAAAAAGTATGTAACCATCAATACACACAAAGGCTTATATACCTACACACGCTTACCATTTGGAGTAGCTTCCAGTCCTGCTATATTCCAGAGAACTATGGAGGGCATCCTAGGTGGAATTCCGAATGTTGCCGTTTATTTGGATGACATCCTTTGTACAGGACCAAATGAACAAGAACATCTGAAAACGCTGAAGGAAGTGCTTCAACGGTTGGAGAAAAGCGGTCTGAGGTTGAAAAGAAGCAAGTGTGAGTTCATGGGAAAAGAGGTGGTGTTCCTAGGCCACAAGATCAACGCCAGTGGTCTACACCCTCTAACAGACAAAGTGGAAGCCATTGCGGAGGCGCCTGAGCCACAAAATGTTACTGAGTTAAAAGCCTACCTGGGCTTGTTGAACTATTACCATAGGTTCCTCCCAAAGCTCTCCACGCTGCTGGCACCACTACATACCTTACTTAAGAAGGAAGAAAAATGGTCATGGGGGGTCAAGCAGCAGAAGGCGTTTGAAGAGTCCAAAGTGCTACTTCAGTCCTGTAGTGTGTTAGTGCACTATGATTCAAACAAACCACTCATCCTGGCGTGTGACGCATCACCCTACGGTGTGGGTGCTGTACTCTCTCATCGTATGGAGGATGGCTCAGAGAGACCCATAGGGTTCGTCTCAAGAACTCTTAGTGCAGCTGAGAAAAACTACTCCCAGCTAGACAAGGAGGGCCTTGCAGTAGTATTTGGTGTAAAAAAATTCCACAAATACCTGTACGGGAGACAGTTCGCTATAGTGACTGACCACAAGCCACTAATTTCACTGTTCAGTGAAATGAGAGCCATACCCCAGATGACATCTCAGAGAATTCAGAGATGGGCCGTTACATTAGCAGCGTATGAGTACACCATCGTTTACAAAGCCGGACGGGACCATACGAATGCTGACGCGATGAGTAGGCTACCCTTGGATGGAGGAAGAGACAGCACGCCTGAGGAGGAGGAGAGAGTGCTATTGTTTGAAGATATCGGCGTGCCCCTGGTGAACGCACAACAAATAAAGAAGTGGACAGACAAAGACCCTGTTCTAGCAAGAGTGCGAGAATACATCTTGAGAGGATGGCCGAAGATGAACAGTCCTGAGTTCATTCCCTATGCCCGACGACAGGATGAGCTCAGCACCCAGGAAGGTTGTATCCTGTGGGGAGGACGCGTGGTTGTTCCACCACCTGGTAGGAATGCCTTACTGCAACAACTACACCAAGCACACCCTGGCATCACTCGCATGAAAGCGTTGGCGAGGAGTTACATGTGGTGGCCCAACATGGATGCAGAGGTGGAGGCGCTTGTGAAGTCATGTGCGGCATGCCAGGAGAACAGGAACAGTCCTCCAGCAGCCCCACTACATCCCTGGGAAGTTCCAGATAAACCATGGAGAAGAATTCACATTGACTACGCAGGTCCATGGATGGGAAGAATGTTCCTGATCATAGTTGACGCATACTCAAAGTGGATCGATGCACATTCTGTGAGTAGCTCTACTTCTACTGTTACCATTGAATGTCTTAGAAAGAGTTTCAGCCAACATGGGCTACCTGAAATCATAGTATCAGATAACGGTACATGTTTTACGAGTGAACAGTTCCAAGAGTTTTCTGAAAAGAATGGCATACGTCACATCACGACTGCGCCATACCATCCTTCTTCTAACGGCTTAGCCGAGAGGGCCGTGCAGACGTTCAAGTCACTCATGACAAAGATGACAGGAGACTCTATTGAAACCCGAATGTCGAGAGCTCTGTTCAGCTATCGAATAACACCCCAATCTACAACTGGCAAGTCACCAGCTGAGCTGTTGTGTGGAAGGAAGTTGAGGTCAACATTTGACTTAATACATCCAGACTTCAGAAACAAAGTGCATGATAAACAAGAGAAACAAAAAGGTTATCATGACATGCATGCTAGAGAGAGAATACTGAGAGAAGGAGACGTGGTCTACACCCGCAACTTTGGCTCAGGACCAGCCTGGGTACCAGGAGAAATAACAGAAAAGACAGGCCCTGTGTCATTCAAGGTGACATTAGGTCATGGACAAGTGGTGAGGCGACACATCGACCAAGTTCGTGGTAGGAGCTCCATTCCCCTGCCGATGGCACCCGAGGTGTTGTCTGACACCCATCCTGAGGAGAGCATCAATGAACCACCACTTCAGGTGAAACCTGAGGTAACCGTCTCTGCAGATTCTACGGGCAGCACTGCAGCAGCCGAAACAGTGGAGCAGTCTGAGTCTTCACCTGCAGTTGGCTCACCCGCCGTGAGAAGATCTCAGCGAGCTAGGAAAGCTCCAGACTACTTGAAGGACTATACTTAGTCAGTAGTGAGTTCCCCAGCCACAGGACAAGAATGCGTCCTGGAACCGCACTGGGATGCGGTAGTCAAACCAAATCCCCAGTTAGACTGTTATGTGTGTTATACATGTAAAAAAAAAAAAAAAAGAGAGAAAGAAATTATGTGTATGGCACATGTGTTTAAGAAGTTAAAAGTAACTGTGATTGTTTAGGGTTAAATGGGAGTTCCAGGATGTCTAGCATAATTGGCTAGTGTAATTAAAAGTAGTTTAATCTAGAGGGGAGGGATGTGGTAGACTGCAAGTCTAATTCAAAACATTACTGGCACATGCCTCTAGGGGGAACTACCTGTATTGTTCAGCACTACTATTAAGGGGACATATTAGAATAAGAGTGTGAAAACCCCGCGCAGAATCCATGTTCAGTCATATTATGTGTGTTGCAGAATAAACGGCAGAGTTAGCCAAAGAAATAACTCAAGTGTGATCATTGCTACACGGTAGGATATCACAGTGACCATGCATATCACCTAAAAAAAAAAATTTCAGAGCATATTTTACCAATATAAATCGGCGAGCCTCTCGTTCTTGCATCTCGTTCTGCTCCGGTCGCTGTTTCGTCCGCGTCTTACGCCGCACCCTCGGGCTCGAACAAATACGGCTGAATAACCCCATCAGCACCACCCAAAACTACTTCATCATCTGATTCTTCAGTTTCAATATCATCACTTATATTGCGGTCGTCATACTCAATAAAATAATCGCTGTCCGAATCACTCTGCTGTCGTTCAGCCATTTGTGCAGGCAGGTGATCATCCATTTCCTGCAGCCATTTCCTGTTTCTCCCTGACCTGACGTCACTGCTGCACGCCCCTAGCGGGAGATGGCGGTACTGCAGCATCACTAAGTGAAATATGTGCTATTAACAAATAAAGTCATTTATGGAGGCTGGTGACACATTTTAAATCACTGGAATGGCCAGAATGGAATATTTTCATACAATCAGTTTATTGGTTCAATAAAAAAATGTCACCGTCCGAGGTCTTTAACAGTGGCCTAGTGATTTTACTACTTAACCCACCCTGTCACAGTGGCAAACATTTCCCCAATGACCACAAACAGCCATAAAGGCCCAACCTAAGACAGGGGAACATACATGGCAACACGTGCCGGAAATAAAGCAAATTACAACACTGTAAAATATTGTGGAATACTGCACACACATACCCTGACCAAAAGGTAATATACCAACAGGTCACCTTACAGTAAACGCACATTCCTGTTGCATTTTCTTTAAAAAAACAAAAAACAAAAAACAGAACAATTAACCATAACACAGAACATTATAACAAATTGCACATTTGGACATACTGTTAGCCCTCATACATTCAACCCGTGAATCCTGAAGGCCCCCCCTGGAGTGTCCGTCATGCGGCCTACCTCCAGAGTGTCTCCACTTTTTAAGATAAGATAAGCCTTTATTAGTCCCACAATGGGGAAATTCCAGGATTGCAACACTCAGAGCAACAATCAGAAGGCAAGAGAAAAACAAGAGCAGCGAGTATACATACGTACATATAAATATAAATATATGTACATAGACACACAGTGCGGAGCATTGTACCTAGATGGAATAAATATATAAACACACACAGTGCAGAGCATTGTAGCTAGATGGAATAAATATATAAATATATAAACACACAGTGTGGAGCATTGTAGCTAGATGGAATAAATATGTAGATATATAAACACACACAGTGTGGAGCATTGTTGCTAGATGGAATAAATATATAAATATATAAACACACACAGTGTGGAGCATTGTAGCTAGATGGAATAAATATGTAAATATATAAACACACACAGTGCGGAGCATTGTAGCTAGATGGAATAAATATGTAGATATATAAACACACACAGTGTGGAGCATTGTTGCTAGATGGAATAAATATATAAATATATAAACACACACAGTGTGGAGCATTGTAGCTAGATGGAATAAATATATAAATATATAAACACAGTGCGGAGCATTGTAGCTAGATGGAATAAATATGTAGATATATAAACACACACAGTGCAGAGCATTGTAGCTAGATGGAATGAAACAGCACAACCGTCTACTTAGTTATCCTACATGGTATGATTATGTACCCATACATATTCTCACCTTCCATAGCGACCGGTATTTTCCTAGTTGTATACCAGAGGGGACCATTGTGTAAGTCTATTGCGTCTTTTGCATTCAATACTGTTAGGTTGTCACGTCTTTTTGCTATCTCTGCGAGCAGCCTTGCTTAGGTTGTACAGTCTGACAGCCGTAGGTAGGAAGGACCTGCGAAACCTCTCGGTTGTGCACCTGGGATGATGTAGTCTGCTGCTAAATGAGCTCCTCAGTGCATTCAGTATGTCCTGCATAGGGTGGAACTCAGACTCCAGCAGAGATGACAGTTTAGCCACCATCCTTCTCTCTCTCATCTCCTCCACTGGGTCAAGGCGCTTCCCCAGGACAGAGCTAGCTTTCTTGATCAGTTTGTTCAGTCTCTTTGCCTCTCTCCGCCTTACTCCAGCATGACACCCACGTCGTTTTCGCCTCAGTTCTCCCGGTATGTCGAGTTTTTCCGTTAGCACCGGGTGGCGGTTGAGTGCTAGCAGCTCTTCCCTGCTGTACCGTCTCCTGCTATAAACAGTGGCTCCGTCCACCGGCTCGGGAGACATTTGGGGCAATCTGTGTGTCCATGATATATATGGAGTGTAAGGTGTCGCCGGACAAGAAAGTTATCACCGGATCAGAAAGAGAGAGGAAGAAAAAAAAAAAAAAACAACTCAGAATTGAGCAGAATTTTAGTGACCGGAGACGGACTGCCTGGACGCCCTCTTGTGCTCCAACGTCGCAGCTCATTGGGATGCCGTCTCAACCCATCAGTCAAACTCAGGTAGCCGTCACCGCCGGACTGGACCACCCACAGATCATCCTATCCCGCTGTCTCGATTCTGGAACTGCGCACCCGACCAAGCCGAGGCGCAATCCTAGGGGGCACGTCGTCACCCTCACCCAGGGGAGCACTCACTGGCTTCCTCCGTTGTCTGCGCTGCGATCTGGCTCCCTTATGGCTCCTCAGCAGATTGCCAAGTTGACTCAAGCCATGTCCCTCGCCTTTGGTGTCGGCACGGCCAGGGTCTGTGCCTTCTGGTGTTACCCCGGATACCAGATGACGTTGGTGCGTCGGAGCGGCATCAGTCACTGTTGGCTCAGCAGCCGGAACCTGTTGGCCGCCGAAGCCCCGTAGCTCACGCTCTTTGGACCTTTCCACCACTGCAGGGATCAAACCATGCCATTCGGGTCCTTCCTCCGCTGGATCGCAAACACTGGCATAGGACCCCCGCCTAGTCGGCGTACTAAGGTGCCGGCGGGTGTCCCTCTTCACCCGGAATGGGCCACTCTAAGTCCCATACTTCATCACCATTTCCCACGTAGAAGGGCCGGTCCCATAAACCACCACCTGCCCACTCCTCCACCTCACCGCAGGTAATGGCGAAACCAAACCCGTAAAAAATGTCACATTCCATTAGGTTATTACCTTCCCGTGACAACAAGAACTCATTGGCGTAGATGGATGCCCCTTTGTACCTCACCGACAGCCAAATTGAGCCCACAACATCCAGCGGGTGGCTACCATAACCGTATCAGGTGATGTTAGTTCCGTTAATTCTATAGTGGGGAAAACACCGACTTACTGTCGCCAAGTTCAGGATGGAGACCGCCGACCTCGTGTCCACCAACAGCGGCACTGGTGTCCCGTCCAACAAAATGTCACAAACAATGCGTCTGTGTCAGGTAAGACTGTGTGGACCACCATAGGGGCCTTCTTCTTAGCTGTTACCTTCACTGGTCCCCGTTCCTCCTTGTCAAAATTGCGGCAGACTCTGGCAAAGTGATGGAGCAGGCCGCACCGTCCACAACGCTTGCCCCTCGTCGTGTACTCCCTGGCTCGATAGCAGTGCTTGTTGGATTTGCAGCCGTAGCATCGTGTTGTCCCCGGGGTGGACCATATTTTGACGATGGCCGCGTACTTGTCGTTGCTGCCCTTGTCCAAATCCAAAGCCAGGGCCCTCCCGTGTGCCTCGCTCTTCTGAGGGGCTTCTTCACGACTAAGGTGTTTCGTCAGCCGCTCTGCTGCCTCGTGCTTTTGTGCTAGCTCCATGGCCGCTAGTAAGGTTAGCTCACCAGCGTGAGTCAGCAGGCGAACCCTCGCCGAGGAGTAGGCCATGTGCTCAGCCAATTGATCACGGACCATCTCCTCCTTTAAGGGCCCAAACCTACACTCATCCGCCAACTGCCAGAGGTCTGCCACGAATTGCTGGACCGATTCTCCACGTCATTGGCGCCGTTGTCGGAACTGAATGCGCCGCATGATGATATTTTCAGGGGCGCGAAAGTAGCCAGCCATGAGCTTCACCACGTCGTCGAACGTATCACCTCCTCCTAAGGTGCTGAGGATCTTCTGGCCCTCCATACCCAGGCTATGGACCAGAATAGCCCTCACTCGTGATTTAGTCAGGTCACCGAGGTCCAACACAAACAGATAATTTTGGAAGGCCGCAAAACACCTGGTCCAAGGGACCAGCGACTCTCCCGGAGCCTCCAAAAAAGGTTGAAGCGTGGCTGCAGCCCTTTCCATCTCCAATTTTCCTTGTCGCCAAATGTAATGTCCGAATAAGTGAGGAGGTGAGGTGACGTTTTATAGTATTTATTATAAGAACTATAACACACTGTGGGGAGACCCTGCCGTGAGTACAGGAGTGTGGCAAGGAGACCGGAGGTCTCATGCATCAGGCTTTTATATCCCAGGTGACACCACCCCCGAAGGCGGGACATCACCCCTCCCAGCCTAGGGCACCGCCATACTAATATATTATATTATATTACCATCCTACAATTCCAGCAGTGGAAAGTTCACTTTGAACAGAAAACAACAATGCTGCTTGTGTGCAGATAATGAGCTAGCTAGTTAGCTGTCAATGCTAACTCAGTGCTCTATGCTCGCCTTGTATTTGTGCTTGTGTTGACAATATCTGAAGAAATAAGCTAGTTGCAATCCTGGTGAAAAAGGTGTTTTTTTTTAAAATGTTGCACTTTCAATTCAGTTCAGTTCATCCATCCATCCATCCATCGTCTTCCTCTTAATCCTTTTTGGGTCGCGGGGGGGAGGGGGGCTGGAGCCTATCCCAGCATCTTTGGGCGAGGGGCAGGGTACCTTGGACAGATCGCCAGTCCATCGCAGGGCCAACACAGAGAGAGACAACCATTCACTCTCACAATCATACCTAAGGTCAATTTAGAATCCCCAGTTTGATGCCAAGGTTTACTCCGGGATTTCTCCGGTTTCCTCCCACATGCCAAAAACATGCAATTCAATTCAATTAATCTTTATTTATATAGTGCCATTTAACAACAACAGTCATCTCATAGCACTTTCAACTGTAGGGGAAACCCCCACAATTGCAGAAAGACCCCAACAATCAGGCAATCCCCTGTGAGCAAGCGCTTGGCGACGGTGGAGAGGAACAATTCCCTTTAAACAGGAAGAAACCTCCAGCAGAACCAGGCTCAGGGAGGGGCAGTCATCTGCTGCGACTGGCTGGGGGGTGAGGGGACACAGAAGATGAAAAGAACAGACATGTAGAGAGCAAAGAGCGAGATGGGGACTCAATCTATGGGAGAGAACAAACAGATGTTAATGACCAAAAAAAAATATATATTTCATTGAGAGTGAAGAAAGGAGTGAGGCCCAGTGCATTATTGGAGGTCCCCCAGCTGTCTAAACCTATTAGCAGCATAACTAAGGGAGGGTTCAGAGGCACATGATCCCTCTCTAATTATAGGTTATATCAAAAAGGAAGGTTTTTAACCCTATTCTTAAAAACAGAGATCGAGTCTGACTCCCGAATCCAGAGTGGCAGCAGGTTCCACAGGAGAGGAGCTTGATAACTGAAGGCTCTGCCTCCCATTGAACTTTTGGAGATTCTAGGTATTACAAGTAATCCTGCATTTTGGGAGTGTAGTGCTCTGTTAGGATAATAGGGTAGTATCAGATCGTTTAAATAAAAAGGGGCCTGATTATTTAGAGCCTTGTAAGTGAGAAGAAGGATTTTAAACTTAATTCTAAACTCTATGGGAAGCCAATGAAGGGAGGCCAGAACCAGAGAGATATGATCTCTCTTTCTAGTACCTGTTAAAACTCTTGCTACAGCATTTTGGATCAGTTGAAGACTTTTTAAAGATGTTTTAGGACAACCTGATAATAAAGAGTTACAATAATCTAATCTAGAGCTAACAAAAGCGTGAATCAGTTTCTCAGCATCACTCTGAGACAAGATGCTCCTAATCTTGGCAATATTATGCAAATGATAGAAGGCAGTTTTAGAAACAAATTTAATATGTGAATTGAAAAACAGATCTTGATCAAGAATAACTCCAAGGTTCCTCACAGAACTATTAAGAGAAAGAGTAACCGCATCCAAACTAAGAGTTTGATTTGGAAAAGTATTTCTGTCATGGCGGCCACGGGGCCCTCATCAGTCCCGGCTGCGTGCACACCTGTCATCAATTCCCGGCGGACTATAAGAGCCAGACCTGCCAGCGACTCTGCACGGAGCCGTCTGTCAGCATCGCAGGGACTCGTCCCGCGTTCGCAGCCACAGTCTGACGCCACGCCTGACCAAGCTCTCCACGCCACGCCACGTAAGCAACCTTCGCACTTACCTTGCCAAGCTGTTCTCCCCTGTGCACAGGTGGATCCTCCAGGCGGCGGCTCAGCTCCTCCCCGGCACTGGAGTCACTCCTCAGCCTCACAACGCCGAGCAGCACTCTCCCCTCCTGGCAACCACTCGCAGAGCGAGCAGAAGCTCAGCATCGCCACCTGCAAGTAAGCAGCAATCATTATCACATTCCCCGCTGCAGTGCAGTAGTAATCCTTCTGCTTTGTCTCCCTAGGGTTGCCAGGCAGCAGCGAGACCTGTTCAGCTCCAGCACGCATTCAGCACAGCAGCACACAACTGTACGTACACGCACTCACACATTACACTTGGGTGAAATAAAAGGTTAATTATACTTCTCGAGTCTGTCTTCTGTCCCCTAGGTCCTACCATCATGTCAGTACAGCTCCGTCAAACTGACCCAGCAGGCAGCACGCTAGCGCGCCGTCTTAACATCCTAGATGCTCAAGTAGAGCAGTTAATCTATCAGCAGAACATTATTCTCACCCAACTAACTCAGATTAACAGCCGGTTGGATCGCCTCGAAGGACAGCAGGCGTTCCCTCTGGCCACCGGGGCGCCGCCAGGCCCCGCTAGCTCCCCGCCTAGCCAGGTTAGCCAGGCTCCCCCAACCCGTCTCACTCCCATGCCTACGCCCGCTCGCTTCAGTGGGAAGCTCGGGGAGGCTCGGGGTTTTTTGTTGCAATGTGAGACAGTTTTCCACCAGGTTCCGGGGGACTTTCCCACTGACCATAGCAAGATAGGGTATGTAGCTAACCTGCTAGAGGGTAGAGCGTTAGCTTGGGCCTACGCGGTAATGGTTAAGCCCAGTTACGCCAATTTGACTTACCGGCAATTCCTTGCGGATTTCACCAAAGTGTTTGACCACACCGATCGGGACTCTGTGCTCACTACCCGGTTACTTAACCTTTAACAGGGCAGCAGGACTGCTGCCAATTATGCTGTTGACTTCCGGGTAGTGGCGGCGGAGGTTGGGTGGGAAGACGCTTCGTTATGCAGTATATTTATCCGTAACCTAAGCCCCGAACTGAGGGATGAATTAGCTACCCGGGACAAGCCTGACCGCCTAAACGAGCTAATCTTCCTAACTATTAGTTTGGATAATAGGCTGAAGGAGCGTGCCGCTGACAAAAGAGCCTCTAGCCGCTCGAGCGTGCAACGCCTTCACTCCTCTCGGCCACCCCAGTTAGCCCTGCCCCCTCCGGAGGAACTTCAGGGGCAGGAGGATATGATAATCGGGTGCTCTGGGATTTCGGCTGCTGAGAGACAGCGCCGTAGAGACTTGGGGTTGTGCTTTTACTGTGGTAGTGCTTCCCATGAATTGGCTGAATGTACAAATCGGGTAAAAAGAGGAGGTCCGTGGGTCACAGTAGGGGGGCTCACGGACACAGCCCAATCAAAGCCCCTCACCTGCTGCCTCGTTCCCATTCGCATCATTTCCAGACACATTGAACACTCCACTCATGCACTCATTGATTCAGGGGCTGAACAGAGTTTCATTTCAGGAGTCCTGGCAACCCAGTTGGGCCTCTCGTGTCAAACCCTCCGGCCCCCTGTCAACTTGATCACTCTGTCAAGAGCCCCTCTAATGGCTGTTTTGCAACAGACAGCCCCTGTGTCAGTAATTGTCTCGGGAAATCATCGGGAGGATCTCCGCTTCCTGGTGCTGCCCTCCTCCACCTCTCCCGTCATCTTGGGTTACCCCTGGTTGTGGCTGCATAACCCCACGTTTGATTGGCAGTCTGGGAGCATCACTTCATGGAGTCCGTTTTGCCTCAGTGCATGTCTGCAGTCGGCGGCATGTGCCCTGTTGGTGTCTGTGACCCCACCGGTGTCGCCCCCCCCCCCCCCCCCGACCTGTCCAAGGTACCGGAGGTATATCACGATTTGCGGGCTGCTTTCAGCAAGTCATGGGTGCTGTCTCTTCCCCTCCCACTGCCCCTATGACTGCGCTATCAATCTCCGGGCTGGTGCCCCGCTTCCGTCGAGCCGTTTATACAGCCTGTCTGCTCCGGAACGGGAGGCGATGGATGCCTATATCAAAGAATCGCTCAGCTCTGGGATCATCCACTCGTCTTCGTCAGCGGTGGGGGCGGGATTTTTCTTTATGGGCAAAAAGGATGGCTCCCTGCGCCCATGCATTGACTTCAGGGGTCTCAATGATATCACAATAAAAGACAAGTACACGCTGCCCCTCATGAACTCGGCCTTTGACTCTCTCCAGGGAGCCTCTTGGTTCACCAAGTTGGATCTCCGGAACGCGTACCACCTCGTGCAAATCAAGGAGGGCGACGAATGGAAGACGGGCTTCCAGACCCCAAGCGGCCATTTTGAATATCTGGTGATGCCGTTTGGGTTGACCAACGCTCCAGCTGTCTTCCAGCGTCTCATCAACGACATCCTCCAGGATTTCCTGGGCGCCTTCGTTTTCGTGTACCTTGATGACATTCTCGTCTTCTCCCGGTCCCTGGAGGAACATCAGGTACACGTGAGGTGGGTCCTTCAGCGGCTCCTGGAGAATCAGCTGTATGTCAAGGCCGAGAAGTGCGAGTTCCACGTCAGGAAGACGTCCTTTTTGGGGTTCGTGGTTTCGCACAATCAGGTGATCCCCAACCCAGCCAAGGTCAAGGCGGTGGTGGACTGGCCCACCCCCACCTCCAGGAAGCAACTGCAGGGATTTCTGGGGTTTGCTAACTTTTATCGTCGCTTTGTGCCCAAGTTTGGGATAATTGCTCGCCCACTGACCAGCCTCACGTCCCCCAAGACCCCCTTCTGCTGGACCGAGGAGGCTGCTGCGGCATTCAAGAAACTCAAAGAGGAGTTTGCTTCGTCCTGTGTCCTGACGCAGGTGGATCCAAGTCTCCAGTGTCTAGTGGAGGTGGACGCTTCGGACTCTGGGGTGGGGGCAGTGCTCTCCCAATGCTCTCCGGTCGACGGTGTGATTCAGCCCTGCGCCTTCTTCTCTCGCCTTCTGCAGCCTGCTGAGAGGAACTACAGCATCGGTGACAGGGAATTGCTGGTGACTAAGCTTGCCTTGGAGGAGTGGCAGCCCTGGTTGGAGGGTGCTGCTCAGCCATTTGTCATATGGACCGACCATAAAAACCTGGAATATCTGAGGATGGCGAAGCGACTGAATTCTCGTCAGGCCCGCTGGTCCCTCTTTTTTGGTCGTTTCAATTTTTCTATCACCTACCATCCCGGGAGCAAGAATCTGAAGCCAGACGCCCTCTCCAGGCAGTTCTCGGCGGAGACATCCGAGGATCAGGAAGAGACCATCCTCCCTCCGTCCTGCATTGTGGGCGCCCTCGTGTGGGAGATCCGGGACAAGGTGATGAAGGCACAGGAGGCCGAGCCCGACCCAGGAGGTTGTTCGTTCCCACGTCAGTCCGGTGCGAGGTCATCCAGTGGGCCCATGCCTCGAAATTGGCATGTCATCCTGGGGTCTCTCGCACCGTCACACTTCTCCAAAGGGCGTTCAGGTGGCCGGGACTGAGGTGGGCTGTGAACAACTACATCCGGGCCTGCGCTCAGTGCGCCAACGGGAAGTCTTCCTCTTCTCCCCCGGCCGGACTGCTCCACCCCTTGCCAGTTCATGGTCGCACGTTGCCTTGGACTTTGTGACAGGCTTTCCTCCATTCAACCAGTTCACCACGGTTCTGACCATCATTGATCGCTTCTCCAAGGCGGCCCACTTCGTCCCTCTTCGGGGGTTGCCGACAGCGCGGGAGACGGCGGACCTGCTGGTGCAGCATGTGGTCCGCCTCCACGGAATTCCCACAGACGTCGTCTCGGATCGGGGCCCCCAGTTTGTGTCCCAGGTTTGGAGGGCGTTCTGCCAGGCGTTAGGATTGACGGTGAGTCTGTCATCGGGTTACCATCCCCAAAGTAATGGACAGTGCGAACGGGCGAATCAGTAGCTGGAGGCCGCCCTTCGCTGCGTCATATCGTCCAGTTCCTCTTCCTGGAGCAGCTTCTTGCCTTGGATTGAATATGCCCACAACTCCACGGTGTCCTCGGCGACTGGGATGTCTCCCTTCAGGGCGTCGTTGGGGTATGACCAGCCGCTGTTCCCTGAGGAAGAAAAGGAGGTGGCAGTGCCTTTTGTCCAAGCCCATGTCAGCCGGTACCGCTGGCTCTGGACCATCGCCCGCAGGGCCCTCCTCAGGACCACGGAGCGCAACATTAGGACAGCCAACCCCCACAGGAGACCGGCACCCGAGTACAAGGTGGGTCAGCAAGTTTGGCTCTAGACTCGCAACATTAATGTGCCGGCTGAGAAACACAAACTGACTAAGCGTTTCATTGGGCCTTTCCCCATTGTCCGCTTAATTAACCCTGTGTCTGTGCGCTTAGCTCTCCCCTCTTCCATGCGCATCTGTCCTACCTTTCACATCTCCCAGGTGAAGCCCTTCACTACCGATCCCCTCTGTCTGCCCCCTGCGGCGTCTCCCCCTCCGAGGATGATTGACGACCACCCAGCGTGGGGAGTTACTGCCATCTTGGACGTCCACCAGTGGGGTCGGGGCTTACAATATTTGGTGGATTGGGAAGTATTCGGCCCGAACACAGGTCCTGGATTCGCCCAGCGTTGATTCTTGATAAGCAGCTCATCCGCGACTTCCATCGGGCACATCCAGCTAGGATAGGACAGGTGCCTGGAGGCACCTCTAGAGGGGGGAGTACTGTCATGGCGGCCACGGGGCCCTCATCAGTCCCGGCTGCGTGCACACCTGTCATCAATTCCCGGCGGACTATAAGAGCCAGACCTGCCAGCGACTCTACACGGAGCCGTCTGTCAGCATCGCAGGGACTCGTCCCGCATTCACAGCCACAATCTGACGCCATGCCTGACCAAGCTCTCCACGCCACGCCATGTAAGCAACCTTCACACTTACCTTGCCAAGTTGTTCTCCCCTGTGCACAGGTGGATCCTCCAGGCGGCGGATCAGTCCTCCCCGGCGGCGGCTCAGCTCCTCCCCGGCACCGGAGTCACTCCTCAGCCTCACGACGCCAAGCAGCACTCTCCCTTTCTGGCAGCCGCTCGCAGAGCGAGCAGAGGCTCAGCATCACCACCTGCAAGTAAGCAGCAATCATTATCACATTCCCTGCTGCGGTGCAGTAGTACGGTAATCCTTCTGCTTTGTCTCCCTAGGGTTGCCAAGCAGCAGCGAGACCTGTTCAGCTCCAGCACGCATTCAGCACAGCACACAACTGTACATACACACACTCACACATTACACTTGGGTGAAATAAAAGGTTAATTATACTTCTCGAGTCTGGCTTCTGTCCCCTGGGTCCTACCGTCATGTCAATTTCTAAGGTTTTTTGGACCAACTACAATGACTTCACTCTTATCTGAATTTAACAGCAGGAAATTACAAGTTATCCAAGCTTTGATTTCCTTAAGACAGGCTTCTAACTTGGCTAATTGATTACTATCATCTGGCTTCATTGACAGGTATAATTGTGTGCCATCTGCATAACAATGAAAATGTATACAGTGCTTTTTAATAATGTTGCCCCACTGAAGTATATATAAACTAAAAAGAATAGGGCCTAGCACAGATCCCTGTGGAACTCCATGACTGAGCTTTGAGTTGGAAAAAAACTCATTATTGACATGAATACACTGGAACTTATCAGATAAGTAAGATCTAAACCACTGCAACAAAGTTCCATTAAGTCCAACATAATGTTCTAACCTATCAAGTAGAATATTATGATTGATAGTATCAAAAGCTGCACTAAGGTCTAAAAGGACAAGTACAGAAACAAGTCTATTATCAGATGTGATAAGGAGGTCATTAGTGACCTTCACTAAGGCTGTTTCAGTACTATGATGGATTCTAAATGCAGACTGAAACTCTTCAAATAAACCATTTCCCTGCAAATGGTCAACTAATTGCATAGCAACAACTCTTTCTAAGATTTTTTAAATGAAAGGCAGATTAGAGATTGGTCTATAGCACAGGGTTACAAAAATAATTTTTTTGTAAGCTGTCTGTTTTTCAACTGATTTAGGACCATTTTGCACCGCTGAATCCAAAAATGACATCCGTTTCTCTTGAGCAGGTGCTAAGTAAAAACTTGTACTTACTTAGTACTTACATGGTACTGTGCATGTACTTATCTTTATAAAAAGGTAAGTACATGTAAATTGAATGTTACATCATCATTGTTCAAAATTCAGAGAATTTCAAGACATAAAAAAGAATTTTGCATCATATAAGCAAAATACCACTACGTGTAACCAAAAACGTATAAAACAACATGTGGCCATAATTCAAAAAGTTGACCTGATTGAGGAAAACCAATGTGATTTTTGGATCCAGCACATCAAAATTGTCCTAAATCAGCTAAAAAAAAAAAAAAAACCTGAGACAATAAATTTGGTGTTGACCAGCGTAGTTAGCTAAAACACCCGGATCCAGCGTTGGCATTTTGAGTAAGGGTTTAATTACAGCAGTTTTAAAAGCCTGCGGTACAAGGCCTAATGTTAATGAAGAATTGGTTATTTGAAAAACAGAGCTACCAATAAATGGGAAGACTTCTTTAAATAACCTGGTAGGAATAGGGTCTTACAAGACAAGCTGAAGGCTTGGATGAGGAAATTATTTTATCTAACTCTAAAAGGTCAATTGGAGTAAACTCATCCAAACAGATATCAATTAAAGGAGTTGTAGTAGTTACTGTATTTAAGTTAATGGTGGGAAGAATCTGACTGATTTTATCTCTGATAGATGAAATTTTATTATTGAAAAAGTTCATAAAATCCTGACTATTAAGCTCTAAGGGAATGCTAGGATTAACAGAGTCCTGACTCTTTGTCAACCTGGCTACAGTGCTGATCTTTGTCAACCTGGCTACAGTACTGAAAAGAAACCTGGGATCATTCTTGTTCTCTTCTATTAATGCAGAATAATAACTTGTTCTTGTCAAGCGGTGGCCCTCGCGAGCCACCATAAGACGTCACACCGTCACCAAAGAGTTGTGTTAGTGTCTTTATTCACGGTGAAATCACAATAATACAAGCCGCTGAGGTTACGACACAAGCAAGTCTACACACAGGGAGGCGTAAGGCTAACAAGCTCACTCACGGGTCTGCAGGATAAGACGGTCACACCACAGACGGGCAATGTAGAATAATCCATATAGTATGATCGCTCCGACGATCAGCGACTGACACTGCTGCAAGGATGCAGCCGCTAGCGTCGGCTTAAGAAGCCGGCCGCTAACGACCGCAAATGCAGACAGCTGTTCAGTCTTGACAGCTGAGCGGATGCCCTTCCCCGAGCAACTGTCACAATAAGGCTCGGAGAGAGCTGGAATAATAACGTCGTTTGTCCAGACCTGACAGGAATAGCCCGAGCGCAAAAAACATTGGTGCTCGGGTCATAACATTTCTAGCTTTTCTAAGAGATTTTTTATAAATTAAAAGATGATTTCTCCAAACTAAAGAGTTTCATCTAATTTAGAGGAGCGCCATTTTCTTTCTAATTGACGAGTCTTCTGTCTTAAGCTATGAGTTTCTGTGTTGAACCAAGGAATTAAAAATCTCTGATTAGACTTTTTCTTTTTTAAAGGGGCCACCATGTCTAGAGTCTGATGCAGAGAAGCTGTAACACTATCTACCATGCTATCAATTACAGAAGGAGCAAGCTCTCCATAGCTTATTTCCATTGTGTTGACCCATGGCACAGAGGAAACAATCTGCATAAATTTGGTAACAACATCATCTGAAAGGCATCTACTGTAGTAATATTTTTCTTGAGGAGCCAAACAGTCAGAAATAGTAAAATCAAAGGTTAACAAACAATGGTCTGACAGTACAGGGTTATGAGGTGACACTACCAGATTTTCTGTTTCTATGCCATATGTCAGAATAAGGTCCAACGTGTGGTGGAGATAATGGGTAGAATCTCCTACTTTCTGAGAAAACCCCATTGAGTCTAATATTGAATTAAATGCCATATTAAAGCAATCACTATCTACATCTACATGTATATTAATTCAATTCAATTCAACTTTATTTATATAGCGCCATTTCACAACAACAGTCATCTCATAGCACTATCAACTGTAGGGGGGAACCCCCACAGTTGCAGAAGACCCCAGCAATCAGGCGATCCCCTGTGAGCAAGCACTTGGCGACGGTGGAGAGGAAAAAAACTCCCTTTAACAGGAAGAAACCTCCAGCAGAACCAGGCTCAGGGAGGGGCAGTCATCTGCTGCGACTGGCTGGGGGGTGAGGGGATAGAGAAGAAGAAAAGAACAGACATGTAGAGAGCAAACAGCACGATGGGGATTCAATCCATGGGAGAGAACAAACAGATGTTAATGACCAGCAAAAAAAATATTTCATAGAGAGTGAGAAAAGGAGTGAGGCCCAGTGCATTACTGGAGGTCCCCCGGCTGACTAAACCTATTAGCAGCATAACTAAGGGAGGGTTCAGAAACACATGATCCCTCCCTAATTGTAGGCTATATCAAAAAGGTAGGTTTTAGCCCTATTCTTAAAAACAGAGATCAAGTCTGACTCCCGAATCCAGATTGGCAGCTGATTCCACAGGAGAGGAGCTTGATAACTGAAGGCTCTGCCTCCCATTGTACTTTTGGAGATTCTAGGTATTACAAGTAATCCTGCATTTTGGGAGCGTAGTGCTCTGTTAGGATAATACGGTAGTATCAGATCTTTTAAATAAAAAGGAGCCTGATTGTTTAGAGCTTTGTAAGTAAGAAGAAGGATTTTAAACTTAATTCTAAACTCTATGGGAAGCCAATGAAGGGAGGCCAGAACCGGAGAGATATGATCTCTCTTTCTAGTACCTGTTAAAACTCTTGCTGCAGCATTTTGGATCAGCTGAAGACTTTTTAAAGATGTTTTAGGACAGCCTGATAATAAGAATTACAATAATCTAATCTCGAGCTAACAAAAGCGTGGATCAGTTTCTCAGCATCACTCT
Organism: Pholidichthys leucotaenia; assembly: GCA_020510985.1. Classification (NCBI taxonomy): domain Eukaryota; kingdom Metazoa; phylum Chordata; class Actinopteri; order Cichliformes; family Pholidichthyidae; genus Pholidichthys; species Pholidichthys leucotaenia. The sequence continues at coordinate 226,633,249 of CM035844.1, forward strand.
GAGACAAGATGCTCCTAATCTTGGCAATATTACGCAAATGATAGAAGGCAGTCTTAGAAACAAATTTAATATGTGAATTGAAGGACAAATCCTGATCAAAAATAACTCCAAGGTTCCTCACAGAGCTATTAAGAGAAAGAGTAACCGCATCCAAACTGAAAGTTTGATTTGGAAAGGAATTTCTAAGGTTTTTTGGACCAACAAGAATGACTTCAGTCTTATCTGAATTTAATAGCAGGAAATTACAAGTCATCCAAGCTTTGATTTCCTTAAGACAGGCTTCTAACTTGGCTAATTGATTACTATCATCTGGCTTCATTGACAGGTATAATTGTGTGTCATCTGCATAACAATGAAAATGTATACAGTGCTTTCTAATAATGTTGCCTAACGGAAGCATATATAAACTAAAAAGAGTAGGGCCTAGCACAGATCCCTGTGGAACTCCATGACTAAGCTTTGAGTTGAAAGAAAACTCATTATTTACATGAACAAACTGGAACTGGAACCTATCAGATAAATAAGATCTAAACCATTGCAACGAAGTTCCATTAAGTCCAACATAGTGTTCTAATCTATATTAAAGTCCTCTACTATAATTCTATCTGATTTCAGCACTAAATCAGCGAAGAATTTGGCAAATTTGGATAAAAACTCTGAGTAGGCTGAGGGAGGACAATAAACTATGGCAAATAAAATTGGGTTTAACCTAAAATTGCTAAAATGCCCAATACTGAGAACCAGGCCCTCAAAGGAATTACTGTATAACATGTTTTTTGCTTTACATTTTGGGACCTTGGGGAAGTCAGGTTATTTAGCACCTCAGACAGAGACAGGGAATAAACATGGGTGAACAATGCCCAGGAAGGACAGAGGGGGTTGAATGCAGTGTAGTGTAAATATCGTGCTGTGTGAGGTGAAGTGCCAGGAAACTTGTGAAATGTGACTTGGGATAGAGAGAGGAGAGCTTGCTGTAACCAGTCAGTCCATTCTGTGCTTGTGAGATGTGAGTGTGTAATAAATCGTCTGTCATGAGTCTGCCTCTTCATTTACACACTCCACACTGGTGACCCAAGACATATTATGGAACACGAGGCAAGAACCCCGGAGCCGACCTGGTCGGGAAGCCCCAGCAACGCAGCAGCCATTCCACAGACAGCCCGGACTGGAACCCACAGCAACGCGTGTGCGGTTTCAGTCAAGCTACCGGATTTCTGGCAGCACAACCCGCGCTCTTGGTTCCACCACACCGAGGCCCAGTTCGCCCTCCGGGGAGTAACGGCAGACGACACCAAGTTCTACCATGTGGTAGCAGCGCTGGACTCCCGCACAGCCCAGCAGGTAGCGAGCCTGCTCGATCAGCCACCAGCCCACAACAAACACGAGGCGTTCAAGGCTGCGCTCACCCGGCGTTACATGCTCTCGGAATGTGAGAGAGCGGAGAGGCTCCTGGCGTGGACCGAGTTAGGAGATAGGTCGGCCGTCGACCTGATGGAGAAGATGCTAGCGTTAATGGGCATGGACGATGGGCACTTTCTGTTTGCCCACCTTTTCCTCCGGAACCTCCCAACAGAGGCGAGAGCGGTTCTGGCCAATTCACCGTTGCTGGCCGCGCGTGACTACCGTGCGCTAGCCCAGGAGGCAGACAGGATCATCCTCACCACCAGGGCGATCACAGTCAACGCGGCGGTGTCGGAGCCCAGCGAGACGGCCAGAGGAGGCGAGGAGCCACCGACGGTAGCAGCAGCGGGGCCAAGGAGCACCAGAGAGACACGCTCTGTTTCTACCACCGCCACTTCGGAGAGAACGCACGCAGATGTTCGCCACAGTGCCAATTCAAGCGCTCGGGAAAACGCCAAGGTGGGCAGTCGGTAGAAGCTGCGACCCTCGGTGAAGAGAACAAGCTGCTCTACATGACGGACGCGCACTCGGGGAGGCGTTTCCTCGTGGACAACGGAGCCCAGAGGAGCATCATCCTGCCGACCTACGCTGACTGGCTGGTAGGACCTAGCGGCCCCAGGATGTTGGCAGCAAACGGCTCGGAAATTAAGACCTTTGGTGAGAGGACACTGATCTTATCTCTACATGGCCGTACATACAGTGGGGTAAAAAAGTATTTAGTCAGCCACCAATTGTGCAAGTTCTCCCACTTAAAAGATGAGAGAGGTCTCCAATTTTCATCATAGGTATACCTCAACTATGAGAGACAAGCAAGTCTCTGTAAGGGATATTAAATCAATCTGATGATCAATTAACAGATCATGGACTAGCAGAGACTTGGGAGTTTGAGACCTAATATTAAACAAACCGCATTTAATTTTTAAATTATGAGGAGGAACAGAGGCCAAGTCATTAAATTTAGAGGCTTCATGTTTAATTTGAGTTTTACCAACTTTTTGTTTAATCATTTTAAGATAAGATAAGATAAGATAAGATAAGATAAGATAAGCCTTTATTAGTCCCACAACGGGGAAATTCCAGGATTGCAACAGCACAGGGATAGCAACACTCAGAGCAACAATCAGAAGGCAAGAAAAAAAACAAGCAAGCAAGATGCTTGGGATGCTTATACATTATATTTTTATTTACTTTGGAGGGAGCAGACAATGATTCTCTGATGGGGAAGACAGGTGCTAAGTTGAGCGGTGTCGGATGAAGAGGAGCTGCAGAGATGCATGTAAGACTGCGACTCTGCTTCCTGATCCCAACTCTGAGTTGTCAAGGTTTTGGAAATTTGGATAAAAATGATGCCAGATTGTTAGATAAATGAGACGCACCATCCAAAGTGGGATGGATGCCGTCTCGTCTAATAAGACCAAGTTTTCCCCAAAATGAGTTCCAATTGTCTATGTAGCCCACATTGTTTGCAGGACACCACACAGACAGCCAGCGGTTGAAGGATGACAAGCGGCTAAACATGTCATCACTGCTCAGATTGGGGAGGGGCCCAGAGAATACTACAGAGGCAGACATTGTTTTTGCAAAGTCACACACCGATTCCACATTAAGTTTTGGACTTCTGACTGCCGGAGTTGGATGTTGTTAATGTCGGCATGGATAACAACTGTGGAGTATTTACAGTTACTTTTAGCCAGCATTTTCAAATTTGACTCGATGTCACCTGCTCTGGCCACGGGAATGCATTTGACTATGGCCGCTGGAGTCTCTAGGTTTCACGTTTCTGACTACAGAGTCGCCAATGATCAGAATTTTTTCCTCAGCGGGTGTGTCGCTGAGCGGGGAAAAGCAATTAGAAACATAAACAGGTTGGTGGTGAACCAGGGCCTTGCGGCTATGCTTCCCTCTCACCGTCACCCACCCGCTCTCTCCTGGCTGCTCAGGAGAGGTCGAAGCCCGGGGACGGCTAGCAGGCCGCCCTATGCTACGGTGTTCCTCTGCAGCTAAGGGGAGTCCGTCATTATTAACTGGCGCTGACAGCGTTTCAATGCAGCGGAGCCGGGATTCCAAATCAGACAACCTCGCCTCGAGCGCCTCAAAAAGACAACATTTATTACATTTACCGCTATCACTAAAAGAGGCAGAGGTGTAGCTAAACATCTGACACAGAGAGCACACCAGAGGAGAAGGGAAAGGAGAGCTAGTAGCCATAGCTAGAGGCTAACCCAAAGCTAACACAAACACTGATGAAAGGTGAACAGAAGGCGAAAGAGGGTGATTAGGTGACACTGAGTGTGCACACAGGTGCAACATGCTTGTTAAACAGAAGAGAGAGGTGACGGTAGATGGAAAAAAAGGATTAAAATAAATTAAAGGTAATAATCCTCAGGAGATTGAGGAGCTAACCACAGACCAACGACACGACAGCCAGCAACACAGGAAGTGACGATATGTTACCACAGGAAGTGACGCGATTCCTCCTTCAGACCTCCTTTCGAGCTGTGCATGTACTTAAGTTGTGTGTGACCCATTCTAATTTTTTTCTTTTTTTTTACAGTTTGAATTTTGCACATTCTAAATAATCTGGAATTTGCTGCTGATTGTAATAAACAATTTAGTGATTTATGTGTTTGCATCATGAGTTTCTATTTTGTCTGTTAAAACACTGGTGGGAAAAAGTCAACAGTACAAACCATTTATCAGTGATGTTGAAAATAATGGCTCATTTTTAAGAAAAAGTAACCAAAAACAGTTACTTTATTTACTGAAGACTGGACTGCTGGATGTGCCACTGCAGAAGACCCTGCACACTTTAGTGATAGCACCAGTATATGGAGGAATTCTGGGCCATATTAGCATCTGTATTTTCTAATAATGGGTTAGGGCAGGAGTGTTAAATCATGTGCCATGGAGGGTCAAGACTCTGTAGGCTTTGCCTGCAATCAGTGTCTTCATCAGCAGATTCCACTCAATTTCTTCCACTGATTGTTGAACAGTGAAAACACCTGCTGAAGAGACTGGGTAGAAGAGAGAACCTGCAGGGTCTTGGCCATCCATGGCACATGATTGGACACCCCTGAGTTAGGGTTTAATGGGATTTAACATTTTAACACAAACTGCTTTATGGTTCATAATTCTGTTGACAGACTTACACCAAACCAAAAGTGATTTCTCAAACTGTTGGATTGTTCTTAGACAGTTTTTCCAATCTTTTAGTATTTAATTTATGTCACTTGGTGGTAACCTTCACACATAAAACAAAAGTGGAGAAACATCTGCAAAAAGTACAAAGGTTTATTGTCAAAATTCCCAGTGCAATACTACATGAAATATTACATTATTTCCAGCGCCACACGAGTAGGCTGCCTTTTTGCAACAGCTTATCAATTTCTTCCTATTTCTATTTGCTATCTGGCTGTCTTACTAATCTTTCTGATCTGGCGAGACCTTTATTCCATCAGACACGTAGATTGCCCAAATGTCTCCTGAACCAGCAGACGGAGCCACTGTTTCTTGCAGGAGGCAGTACAATAGAGACCAGCTGTTAGCATTTAACCGGCCCACGATGCTAACGCAAAAACTCGACATACCGGGAGAAATAAGACGGAAACGGCGTGGATGTCAAGCTGGAGTAAGACGGCGGGCGAGGAATATAAGGTACAGACCCGTTCTCCCATCCATTATTATGGGGAATGTACGATCGCCACTCAATAAGACTGAAGAGCTAGCGGCTATCTTCCGCTACAAAAGCGTATTCAGAGAGAGTAGCTTGATGTTGTTTACTGAGACGTGGCTAACAGAACTAGCAACAGATGCTAACATCGAGCTGGAGGGTTTCCACGCAATACGGGCAGACCGGACACCAGACAGTGGGAAGGCAAGGGGGGGAGGAGTGATAATGTATGTCAATAACAGCTGGTGCAGACCGGGACATATCACGGTTAAACAACAACACTGTAGCAAAGACATGGAGTTGTTAGCTGTTAGCATGCGGCCTACCTATCTCCCGAGGGAATACTCGCACGTGATCTGCATTGTTATTTATGCAAATCCGACGGCGAACGCTGGGACAGCGCGTGACGTCATTCACTCAGTAACTGGCAGGCTGCTGACAGAACACCCAGATGCTCTTCTCCTCATCTCAGGTGATTTCAACCATATTTCACTGTCCCCCATTCTACCCACGTTCACCCAGTATGTCACATGCCACACTAGAGACAATAAAACAATGGACTTATTCTATGCTAACACTAAGGAGGCGTACACCTCATCACAACTCCCCCCACTTGGGAGATCAGATCACAATTTGGTTCATCTCCTGCCGGTGTACAAACCCCTAGTACACAGACAACCTCCCGTCATGCGCACAGTGAAGTTATGGTCTGAGGAGGCAATGGACGCTCTAAAGGACTGTTTTGAAACCACTGCCTGGGAGCAGCTCTGCGATCCACATGGTGAGGACATTGATGGCCTCACTCACACCATCACGGACTACATCAGCTTCTGTGTGGACAACACCGTACCCACCAAGACCATACGGTGTTGCTCAAACAACAAACCCTGGATCAACCCTGAGATAAAAACACTTCTGAGAGAGAAGAAGAGGATCTTCAGGTCGGGGAACAGGGAGATGCTGAAGTCCATACAGAGGGAGCTGAGGAGGAAGATCAGAGAAGACAAGGACAGCTTCAGGAAAAAGATGGAGGACAAGCTGCAACAGAGCGACATCGGCGGGGTCTGGAGAAACCTTAAAACCATCTCTGGGCTCCAGAATACCTCCCCCCAGGCCACGGGGGGCAGGGAGTGGGCGAACAATCTGAACCTGTTTTTTAATAGGTTTGACCAACCGCTCCCCCCCCCCCCCACCGACTGCACAACAACCACTGCTGCCTCTAAAGTCATCAAGACCTGCTGTCCACACCCTACTCCACCAACACTCCCCCACTCCCAGCACACAGCCCCCCAACCTGACCCTCACTAAGACCCAGATGAGGACGGAGCTGAGGAAGATCAAGGCGAGGAAGGCCTCGGGACCGGACGGCATCAGCGCGAAGCTCCTCAAGTCCTGTGCAGACCAGCTGTGTGGGATTGTGGAGCAGATCTTCAACCTGAGCCTGAAGCTGGGGAGGGTACCACAGTTGTGGAAAACATCTTGTGTGGTACCTGTACCAAAGACTTCCCACCCCAAAGACCTGAACAGCCACAGACCAGTGGCCCTGACGTCTCACATGATGAAGACCCTGGAGAGACTGCTACTTGCTCACCTCCGCCCCCTGGTGGGACCAGTGATGGATCCACTCCAGTTCGCCTACCAGAATGGCATTGGGGTGGAGGATGTAGTGATCTTCCTCCTTCACCATTCTCTGTCCCACCTGGAGAAGCCCGGGAATGCGTTGAGGATCATGTTCTTTGACTTCTTCAGTGCTTTCAACACCATCCAACCGATGATCCTGAAGGACAAGCTGCTGTGCGCAGGGGTGGACCTGCACCTGTCATCACGGATCCTGGACTACCTCACTAACCGGCCACAGTTTGTGAGAACCTGGGATTGTGTGTCCGACACGATCATCGGTAACACGGGGGCCCCCACAGAGAACGGTTTTATCTCCCTTCCTGTTCACCCTTTATACTGCGGAATTCTCACACAACACAACACACTGCCATCTACAGAAGTTCTCTGACGACTCTGCGATCATCGGCCTCATCTCCAACAGAGATGAAGCTGAGTACAGAGGACTTATCCAGGACTTCGTGGACTGGTGCCATCGGAACTGCCTCCAGATCAATGCGAGGAAAACTAAAGAGCTGGTGGTGGACTGCCGCAGGCAAGGACAACCCCTCACAGCACCAGTAAACATACAGGGAACAGACATTGAGATGGTGACATCCTACAAGTACCTGGGTGTTCATCTGAACAATAAACTAGACTGGTCACACAATACCGACGCACTCTACAAGAAGGGACAGCGCAGGCTGTTCCTACTGAGGAGGCTCAGGTCTTTTGGTTTACAAGGGGCACTGCTGAAGACATTCTATGACACGGTGGTGGCATCAGCCATCACTTTTGGAGTGGTCTGCTGGGGCAGTGGCATTACAGCAGCCGATAGGAAGAGACTGAACAAACTGATCAAGAAAGCTAGCTCTGTCTTGGGGTAACGCCTTGACCCAGTGGAGGAGATAGGAGAGAGAAGGATGGTGGCTAAACTGTCATCTCTGCTGGAGTCCGAGTCCCACCCTATGCAGGACATATTGAACGCACTGAGGAGCTCATTTAGCAGTAGACTACATCATCCTAGGTGCGCAACCGAGAGGTTTCGCAGGTCCTTCCTACCTACGGCTGTCAGACTGTATAACCTAAGCAGGGCTGCTCACAGAGAGAGCAAAAAAACGTGACAACCTAACAGTATTGAATGCAAAAGACGCAACAGACTTACACAAATGGTCCCCTCCAGTATACAACTAGGACAATATCAGTCGCTACGGAGGGTGACAATATGTATGGGTACATATTCATACTATGTAGGATAACTAAGTAGATGGTTATGCTGTTTATTCCATCTAGCTACAATGCTCTGCACTGTGTATATATATTTATGTGTACATATGTATATTCACTGCTCTTATTTTTCTTATCTTCTTAATTATTGCTCTGAGTGTTGCTATCCCTGTGCTGTTGCAATCCTGGAATTTCCCCATTGTGAGACTAATAAAGGCTTATCTTAAATTATGAATGCATGTATAGTACATTGTTGATGCTGAGAATATATATTTCTAGAGTATCTACCTGTATCTATCCAGTAAATCAAGTATTTTCCATGTAACCTTGTGACTGCATTATTTTAATTGCTTTTATTCCTAGATCAAGTTTGTTTTGGCCTAAAATGCATCATAATTGTTAAATATATCTTATTATACCTAACTCAGTACTGTTTACCTGTTGAAATATATATTTTATGGCTAATATAACCCCATAACTAAAATCTGGTGATCAGGTTTTGGCAGCTGAACAGTTTTTGCCATGACACCACCGCAGGCTCAGTGTTGCTGGAGCCACTGAGCGTTTGTGAAGCTGGTGTAACATCAGTGAGAGGCTGTGTTGAACGCCCAGACCCACGGTTTGAAGTGGTAATTTTGCCACAAGAGAGCCATCTGAAACACACACACACACATATACATATTTTAGTACCCAATAGCGATAACTTGCAGACATTACAATGTAGTACGGCGGACTTAAAGCAAACTAGCATTATGTGATCTAGTTCGTATCCTCACGTCTTCGGCTCTATGGCTTCCAAAACACTCCAGTACTTTTCCAGAGTGTTTCATCTCGCTGCCTGTACCCTTGTATGACTTTTTTTTGCCTTTACTCTGACAAAAAGCCAGACACCCAGCAGTCGCCTCATAAGTCGCCATGTTGTGTTTTGCTTGTGTGGCGTGTTTTACGTCATGGGAATGTGGCGCCGCCTTGTTGTAAAAAAATCCCACCCACCCCAAGCAGTACTCTGCTGTAATGGAAACAAAAGCAAGCCGAGCCGTGTAAAGCCAAGTCGAAGTGAGTAGGGCTGAGTGGGGACTAGTGGAAAAGGGCCATATATTCAGCCTTGTAATAGTCTATGCCACTATGAAGCAGCAGACCTACTTAATACTCATTATGTGTTAAGTATTTCAGCATTGGCAGAAATCAAGTTTTGACTATTGTTACCTGGTCATGTGTGCCTCCTGTGCCTTTCTGGTTACCTTTACCTTCTCTCCTTCTTGGTTCACCCTGCTGCTGCCACATTCTTTCTCCTGATATAAAAAAGATCATTTAATGTTCAAATGGTTTAAAAGAGGTACTTCATGGACAATTTTGGAAGATGTAATTTATGCTAGAGTTTTGCCCTTCTTCCCTCTTAATAGCATCTTAACAGTGCAATCAGTATTAACTGAGGTTAATCTAGCTGCTGAATGAGGCTTAATCACCATTATTCTTCACTCATTTTATTTTGTTATTAATCAGTTGTGGTGATTAACACATTTATTCTGACAGGACTAATGTTTTGTCATTAATTTATGATGTCACCACTTGCCACCATGTGGCTATTTCTTACCAAGCAGATGAGCTAAGGACACTACTGTGATTTAGTCAGCTAGACTATGACAAAAGTAACAGTTATCTGCCTGCCAGAGAATTATGAACACAGCACACACACCATAGGTGTGCTGTTTCATTCATGAAATAATAGCAATCTGTGAGTAGATTTTGTGACTAAATCATCCTGGTATTAAAAACTTACTCTGGATCTTACTCTAGACATTTAATTTTTTACAATGACAATTTGCCCCCCCCCCCCCAAAAAAAGGTAAATAACAAAATCTACCTTTATGAAATTTACCAGAAAAAAAGCATGCAAATTTAGAAGAAAATAGTACAAATTCACAAGAAGAAAGTAGGAACTTGATGATAGTCAAAAAAATTGTTTAAAAAAATTCAGAAATTTAAATGATTTTGCAAATGTATAAGGAAAAAGGCTTTATTCATATAACATCCCCTTGCCCCCCCCCAATAAAAACATGATTTTACACAATGTGATAAGTCTGTTACTGCATTAGCTGCACTTCACTTATTGACCACAGGTGTGGCTAAGGATAATCATTTTCCACACGTGGGGCTTGATTTTGACACTTATTTATCCTCAGAAAAACTGCAATAAAACACTTTTAATGCACTCAGCTGAAATAATTATATAAGTATGCAACTCATCTTTTCAAGGATCAGAGAGTCAAGTGGCTCACAATGAATAACAAAGTCATTTAAGTGATTCACTGTATTGCAGACTCCATATCCTGTGAGAACGATAAAAATGCACAGTGTCATGGGTCAGTACATAAAACATTAAAATGATCATGAAATTATACAAGCATGAGGTCTTCCACTGACTCATTGCCTTGCTGGCACTGAAGTAAAAACACTGAGTTGGTGTTCAATCATTTCCTCTGAGTGGGTGTCATTTTTAATTGAGTTTTGGAAGGAAAGCCTGTTGGCTAATTGCTAATTCTCTTTTAAATTACCATAAAAGTTAAACTCTGTTCTGATGGTGGGAATTTAAATCAACAAAATGGCATGACCCCCCCCCCCCCCCCCCCCCCCCCCCCGCCCCCGTGTGCCTCTTTCTTCCAAGTTTGCTTTTTAGTAACGCAACATAAAATTCAAAGACCTTCACAGGTAAATGTAAACCATTAAGTGTTCAGCAGGGCCAGAAGAAGATGAATTCCATGAGATTGATTAAGCTTCTCCTGCACTGTGGATGCTGTCGAAATGCAAATGAAGGGCCCATTGCAGCCAAATCCCCCCAGCAGCAGCCTTCAGTACTGTTCCCACCCCACACATGCAGACTAATTAACCTGTCATTACCACACCTGCCCGCCAAAGCGGCCATTCTCAATCAGTGGCAGAATTGATTTTCTCCGTCGTCTGTATTTGCTGACCGGGGTGGATGTGTGTGTGTGGGGGGGGGGGGGGGGGGGGAGTGGTCTGAGCCTGTCATTTTTCAGTTAGTTTGATAGCCCGACTGCAGCTTCCATCACAGGGTGATTTGTCTTCACTGGATTAGCCACTCATCGTGAGGTTTTACTTTAAAAACAACTGGAAGGCCCCCCAGCCAGCATGTCCTGAGACCCACCAAAGGTTAACTCTGGGGCTGTCTTATTGGGTCCCCATGGGGTTTGTCCATGGATTCCATGTTGGCCTCATCTGTGTTGCCCACATGGACATTACCCATCCATCCATCCATCTTCTACAGCTTTCTCGGAGGTCCGGTTTGTGGAAGCAGCAGTTCAAGCAGAGAAGCCCAGACTTCCTCTCCCCAGCCACCTGCTCCAACTCTTCTGAAAGGACACCAAAGCATTCCAGGACAGCTGGCTGACGTAGTCTCTTCAGCATCTGCCCCTGGTGTGGACTTTACCCCTCTTACCTATTTTCAACTTTATTTTCTCATAAATTTGCCATTTTCCTTGTATTATGTGACTTCTCCCCCCAATTCTGGTAAAATTGTCTTGAAAATTTGAAACATTCTCATAAATTTGCAACTATTTTTTTGCTTGTAAACTTGCAACTTTTTCTAATCTTTCTCATAAAATTTGTGACTTTTTCTTCTTGTAAATTTGCTAAATTTTCTTGTAACTCTTTTCTTACAATTTTTTTCTTGTAAATTTGCAACTACCGGAGTGGTGGCTCAGTTGGTAGAGCATCCGCCCCACACCTGGGAGGCAGGGGTTCAAACCCCGGCCGGGTCATGCTGAAGACCATATAAAAGTGGAACTTCCTGCCGTCCAGCTTGGTGCTCAGCAATAATGGAATGGAGGAGGGAAATTTGTGGCGGCGCCTTGCATGGCAGCGGCCCTCTGATTCTACACTTGGTGTGTGTGATTAACACAGTAGATAGGTAAAGCACAATCTTGTTCAACTGTACATGATTGGTTGTACAGTTGAATGACAATAAAGGGTGATAAACTTTTTGTGCAAATTTGCAACTTTTTTCTCAGAAATTTGCAACTTTTTCTTGCAAATTTTCAACTTTTTTCTCAAAAATTTGCAACCTTTTTCCTGTAAATTTGCAACTTTTTTCTTGTAGATGTGAAACTTTTCTTTTCACCCCTTAAAAGGAAACTCTGATTATATTGGGCATGTTAACTCTATATGCTTTATTTTGATGTTAGTAACATAACTATAATATAATTTTTTTGAAAATAATTCCCAGTTTTATATATTTTTATAAAAACTTTATTACGATTGTAAATCACCATTTTTGTTTACGTCGCAATGCATTCTGGGTAGTGACGTAGAATGGTTGCAGCCGTTTTTTCTGTCTTATACAAGCCAAGAAGCGAAGCTACGAACTACTGCCATTTGTCAGTGAAAATGCCACATTGCGTGGCTTTTGGATGTAATTTCCAATCAAAGGAAATAAAGAGAGCGGGGGGTAAGCCTCCATAGCTTTCCTAAAGAGGGAAAGTTGAGGAAAAAGTGGGTAGGCAGCGGCTCAGGAGGTAGAGCAGGTCGTCTAATAACCCCATGGTTGGCGGTTCGCATCACCCTCTCCCCAGATATCCTGCGGGTGTCCCCTGGGCAAGACACTTCACCCGCATTGCCTCCCGTGCCCATAACACTGGGTATGAATGTGTAAAAATGTTTAAATGCTCGGTGGTGGCCGGAGAGGCTGTTGGCGCGGATTGGCCAGCCAAATTTCGTCCACTCTGTCTGTGATCACGCGCTGTAACGCATGCCTGATAAAGCTGACAATATGTATTAATCACGCTGTGATAATAGCACAATATCGCTTCAATGCAGCGGCCCTGAGACATGTCTGTGATCGCACGCTTGTGTTGACCGTTCCTGCCCTTTCGTCTCCTAACTTGTGGTTTTGGGACGCAGGGGAGATCTATCTTCCTCCACTATCTTACTCCCGAGTGGTACACAGAAGCACAGGCCGTTTTATTTCACCTTAAAATAATGCTTCCTCGAGTGCACGCTTGAGACACTCGCGTAGTGGAGTGACACTCGCGGAGCGGAGTGAAACTTATATATTGTTGATTTACTTACAATAGAATGCTCAAACACAAAAAATTGTCTACAAGCATGATGGGCACTGAACTGATAAACATGGACTCTGAGCAACATAAAGCAATTTCTCTGTTGCTTTCTCAGAATGCGGGTTGAACGTCCATAAGCAGTGCTCCACTTTTTTTTTTTTTTTTTTTTTCTGACTGTTGCCAGCCAGATCTTCGACATGTCAAGCCAAGGGCGCACTTTGAGCGATATCACAGCGTGATTAATACATATGTCAGCTGTATCAAGTGTTGTGGGATGTGTCTGGTGCGTGTGTTTGGATGGAGCAGCTCGGTGCGTGGACTTGAGTGGCAGCGTTTGCGCAGCCGAGGCACGCCCCCCCCCCCCCAGTGTGTGTGGCCAACGGTGTGTGATTTGGTGCGGATAAGTAGAAAGAGCGAGGCGACCAGAGCAGGTAGAATTTGTTGCTGACAACAGTGCGGTATATAAATAAAACCCCAACGCTTCAGCAAAACGGCCTGTGCTTCTGTGTACCACAAGAGTGAGATTTACTCGGGAATTGACCGCGGAGGAAGATGCATCTCCCCTGCGTCACAAAACCACAGTTAGGAGACGAAAGGCAGGAACGGTCAACACAAGCATGTGATCACAGACATGTCTCATGCGCGCACTTTGAGCGATATTGTGCTATTATCACAGCGTGATTAATACATATGTCAGCTTTATCAGGCATGCGTTACAGCGCGTGATCATAGACAAAGTGACGGAAATGTGGCTGCCAATCCACGCCAACAGCCTCTCCGGCCACCACCGAGCATTTAAACATTTTTACACATTCATACCCAGTGTTATGGGCACTGGAGGCAATGCGGGTGAAGTGTCTTGCCCAGGGACACAACAGCAGGATATCTGGGGAGAGCGTGATGCGAACCGCCAACCATGGGGTTATTAGACGACCTGCTCTACCTGCTGAGCCGCTGCTGCCCCACTTTTTCCTCAACTTTCCCTCTTTAGGAAAGCTATGGAGGCTTACCCCGCTCTCTTTATTTCCCTTTGATTGGAAATTACATCCAAAAGCCGCGCAATGTGGCATTTTCACTGACAAATGGCAGTAGTTAGTAGCTTCGCTTCTTGGCTTGTATAAGACAGAAAAAACGGCTGCAACCATTCTACGTCACTACCCAGAATGCATTGCGACGTAAACAAAAATCGTAATAAAGTTTCTTAAAAATATATAAAACTGGTAATTATTTTCAAAAAAATTTAATTATAGTTATGTTACTAATATCAAAATAAAGCATATAGAGCTAACATTCCAATATAATCAGAATTCCTTTTAATATTCCAGCCAATTTGCCAAAATTTTGCATTTTTTCTTCAGAGTTGCAGTAGAAAACTTGAAATGTTCCACCCAGTGGAACACTGGAATTTTACGAGGTTAATGACTTTAAAGGGTAGTAAATTAGACGGCTGGAAATTGTTTCAGACCTTTTTCAGTTCTGCTAATTTTGGTAGTCATGGCTTCATTTGCTGCCAAGTTAAAAGACAAAAATAGTTGGAAGATATGAAAATCCTAAAATTCAGTAACAAAGAAAGGGTTAGCCAACACTGTATAGTATGAGCTGCTGTATGAATTGCAACATCCTCTTGAAGGCACTTTTTCTTAATGCTATCATGACTTGACAAGCTTCCAGTGTCTGAAAAGTTCACCCTTCATCCAAACTTCTACAGTAGGCCACATCTGCTGGGCTAGCACTCAACTCTGTCCCCTAATCCTTTCAAATATTTAAGTTTTCACTTCCTTGACATACTGTAAGAACTGTTCTCTGAAAAATTGATATTGCTTTTATTCACTCTGTTGCACACTGTCACCCAACACTGCCTCCTACAAATGGGAACCATAACTTCTTCCCCCCTCACCCTTGCTAGCATGAGGGAAAAGAAGTCTCGTCAGCTGCCAGGCTTAAACGGATGACGGTCTCCTAAGCTTATGCCAAAAATCCATGATACATCCCCGACAGCGCTCACATAATGCAGTGATACAAGAGAGCAGCGCCGTGACAAACGGCTAATGCTGTGTGCCAGAGATACGACGGAGCGGGAATTTCTCACTTCTGACTCAGGCAAAATGCAAACAAGAGCGGCCATACAGGTGAGGATTAGGAACTACTGAGACTTACATTTGCCTTCCGCCTAAACTTACTGAAAGGTAGGAAGGATTTTAATAACACTTTATAGGTAAATCTGCACCCAGTTTTGATGTTTGACACTTGGGAGTTGCTGCCAGTTGATGGTTAAAGTAGCATTGAGGAGTATATTTAAGCAATGTTACATAATATCAATGCAGTATCAACAGATATAACCAGTAGGTAATTTATTTTTAATAAGGTGGATGGGGTATTCATGAGTTCAGCATAAAGTACAGACATATACAGACGTGGACAAAATTGTTGGTACCCCTCTGTTAATGAAAGAAAACCCACAATGGTCACAGAAATAACTTAAATCTGACAAAAGTGGTAATAAATAAAAATTCTATGAAAATTAACCAATGAAAATTAGACAATGCTTTTGAATTGTGGTTCAACAGAATTAATTTAAAAAACAAACTCAAGAAACAGGCCTGGACAAAAATGATGGTACCCTTAACTTAATATTTTGTTGCACAACCTTTTGAGGCAATCACTGCAATCAAACGATTTCTGTAACTGTCAGTGAGACTTCTGCACCTCTCAGCAGGTATTTTGGCCCACTCCTCATGAGCAAACTGCTCCAGTTGTCTCAGGTTTGAAGGGTGCCTTCTCCAGACGGCATGTTTCAGCTCCTTCCACAGATGTTCAATAGGATTTAGATCAGGGCTCATAGAAGGCCACTTTAGAATAGTCCAATGTTTCCCTCTTAGCCATTCTTGGGTGTTTTTAGCTGTGTGTTTTGGGTCATTATCCTGTTGCAAGACCCATGACCTGTGACTGAGACCAAGCTGTCTGACATTGGGCAGCACATTTCTCTCTAGAATACCTTGATAGTCTTTGAGATTTCATTGTACCCTGCACAGATTCAAGACACCCTGTGCCAGATGCAGCAGCCCCAGAATATAACAGAACCTCCTCCATGTTTCACAGTGTCCTTTTCTTGGTATGCTTCATTTTTGCGTCTGTGAACATAGAGCTGATGTGCCTTGCCAAAAAGTTCCAGTTTTGTCTCGTCTGTCCATAGGACATTCTCCCAGAAGCTTTGTGGCTTATCAACATGCAGTTTGGCAAATTCTAGTCTGGCTTTTTTATGATTTGTTTTCAACAGTGGTGTCCTCCTTGGTCGTCTCCCATGAAGTCCATTTTGGCTCAAACAACGACGGATGGTGCGATCTGACACTGATGTACCTTGACCTTGGAGTTCACCATGAATGTGTTTAGAGGTTGTTCTGGGCTCTTTTGTTACCATTCGTATTAGCCATCTCCTCCTGCAGCCACGTCCAGGGAGGTTGGCTACAGTCCCATGAATCTTAAATTTCTGAATAATATGTGCAACTGTAGTCACAGAAACATCAAGCTGCTTGGAGATGGTCTTATAGTCTTTACCTTTAACATGCTCGTCTTTAATTTTCTTTCTAATCTCCTGAGACAACTCTCTCCTTTGCTTCCACTGGTCCATGTTTAGTGTGGTACACACCATGTCAACAAACAGCACAGTGACTACTTGTCACCCTTTAAATAGGCTGACTGACTGGATTACAAGTTTGTAGACACCTGTGATGTTAATTAGAGGACACATCTTGGTTGAACATGTCCCTATGGTCACATTATTTTTATTCTTTTCTAGGGGTACCATCATTTTTGTCCAGGCCTGTTTCAGGAGTTTGTTTTTTAAAGTAATTCTGTTGAACCACAATTCAAAAGCATCATCTGATTTTCATTGGTTAATTTTCATAGAATTTTTATTTATCACCACTTTTGTCAGATTCAAGTTATTTCTGTGACCATTGTGGGTTTTTCTTTCATTAACGGAGGGGTACCAACAATTTTGTCCACGTCTGTAAATGTAAATTAGGTGTACATTTGCAAGAATAAAGGTGCAAAACTATCATAAAAGCTGCAAAATTAAAAATTCAAAGAATTGCAAATCTATTAGAAAAAAATTGAAAATGTACAAGGAAAAAAAAGTTGGACATTTCTGAGAAAAAGCTGCATATGAGGAAAAAATTGCATACTTACAAGAAAAAAAAATGCTAATTTCTGAGGGAAAAAAGTTGAAAATTTACAGAATAGTTTTAAATTTACAGAAAAAAGCTGAAAATTGTTGAGAAAAAAGTTGTAACTTTACAGGATAAAAGCTGTACATAAACAGGAAAAAAAAATCTGGGGGGGGGGGTCACAGATTTACAACAGAAAATTGATTTTTTAAAGAAAAAAGTTACAAATTTAAAGGAAAAAAGTTGCAAATTTTTGGGGAAAAAATTAAATTTTGGAGGAAAAAGTTAAACACTTAACAAAAGTTTTGTAAAATTTAGAGGAAAAAAGCTGAACAATAACAGGAAAAAAGTTGCATTTTTTCAAGAAAAAAGTTAGAAATTTACAAGTTAAAGGTTGCAAATTTAAAGCAAAACAGTATTTTTTTAAAGAAAAAAGTTGCAAATTTTGGGGAAAAAGCTTAAATTTTTTTGGAAAAAAGCTTAATATTTTTGAGAAAAAAGTTGCAATTTTTTTTAAAAAAAAATGCACATTTTTGAGGGAAAAAGTTACATTTTTTTTTTTGTGAAAGACAGTTGCACACTTTTGAAAAAAGGCAGTAAATTTACAAGAGAAAAAGTTCCAATTAAGGGGGGACATGGCCACCACGCCGACTCTTTGATTTACACCTATGAATGTTGATGGAGATGAGGGGAGGGGTGGCAGCTTAATGAGGAGAATGATTTTGGATCATTTTGCAAACGTCCCCTCATCCCCGTCACATCCCCTCCTGGACACCACTGTGGTGGTTCAGCCGGCTGACATGAAGTGGAGGCACAAGTTTATAGCAGGGGTGGGAAAAGATCAATACGGCATTTACTGTGATGCTTGGCACTCGGGATGATGCATTGATCCCAAAATGCCACATATTGATCTTTTATTAAATTACATACACATATGCATAGTCTTGGGTATGCATATACTGTCCACTAGACAGTGCAAAGTAAGCGCTCGTTGTCAGGTGAAGTCATAGTGTATCTTGCGAGATTTACCGCCAAGCAGTGCTTAATTTGTAAAGTCAGCGCTCCTGGAACACAGAGAGACCGACGTTCCTGTGGTGTATGAATACCAGGTATTCAGGGAGTGGTGCGGCATCCTGTGGATGATGTCACCACATCTTATATATTGGGCAGCCTGCCATCTCAGTAGGTACTTACATAGAGACACTCAGTTGGTATGAGATATGGTTGGCAGCCAGGCCGTTATACACGTGCCTATATTCTTGTACATTCTCTGTAATAAAGTTCACTAAATGGCAGCATCCTTGTCGGTCGTCATTGCCATGTTTGTGGACATAACAGTTCCTACAATTCAGTGGGAGGAGGATAAGGTACCGGAATGTGGTAAAGGCTCACATCACTCCTACCTGTCCAACATGTATGGAATGTTCTGTACTGGCCGTTCTGTGCTTTAGTTGGCACCAAGCACGGTTACTAGTGAGTCCAGAGCTGTAGAAAATGCCTTAGAGGGTGAACAGCATGTTTACTAACTAACGGTCTGTGCTAACAACACAAGTGTTGCTATGACAACAGAGTGCAGGTGTGTCATGTAGACAGGGATGGCAATTTTCCGCCGATCCGCGGATTTCCGCCGATTTATTTTCAAAGTGATCATTTCTGTGAATCATCTAAATCCGTTGAGAAAATTTTAGGGGGGGTAAGGTACCTTATTGTTACCGATTTTAGCGAAAATCAACATGATTACATAAGCGCTCGGCGCTTCCCTGGGTCTCCTGCGATAACCTGGATGTGTTATGCTCAAGCTACTGCTGTATTGTAAACAGCCCTGCGATTGGATAGTTGCAAACAATTGGACCAATCAAATGGCTTGTTGTATGCTTTGTCAAAAATTCATGGCGGCTTGTTCTCAGGGATGTGATTTTTCCGGTAATTCGCCGAATTCTGCTTTATTTTATCTTCCAGGAAGATAAAGTACGTTAAGTACGTTAGTGGCTTGTGGTCCACGAACGCAGTGAAGGTGCGCCCTTTCAGGCAGAACTGGAAGTGGCGTATGGCCAGGTGGAGAGCCATTAATTCTCTGTCGAACATGCTGTATTTACGCTCACTGTCGTGCAAAGACCTGCTAAAAAAAAAGGTGAGCGGCTGCCAAAAACCGGCAAAGCATTCTCCACGATGGCCGCTATGCCCATGTCCGAGGCGTCGGTAGTGAGCGCTATCCGAGCCGCCGGGTCTGGGTGTGCCAGTGTTTGCCAGAGCTGTTTTAACCTCAGAACGCCTGCTGCCGTTCAGAAGTCCAGTCGACTCTATCCACCGGTTTCCGTTTCTTGAGTGTGGCGTACAACGGCTGTATGAGCTGGGCTGCGCGGGGGAGGAAACGGTTATAAAAGTTAACCATCCCCCAAAACTCATGCAACGCCCTGACATTGATGGTGAGGAGAAAAAAATAGCAAAACAATTTAGTTACATTACTTTTATGATTCCAAACAGTTTGAAATTGACAGTGCACAGTGGACAATGACTCATAACTTTTGAATATTTCTAAGACTTGGCTGCATCAGTGATTGTGCAAAATGAACTGCTCAAGACTCAATGGAGATTGAAACTGGTGATCTGAAATGAATGCTGAAATTACAAAAAGTAATGGTATGTTGGAATTTTATTTCTATTATGGAATAGATAAAATTAACTGATTTTGATTTGATCAAGTGTTAAAGCATGTGATGGATAATGCTTGTTGGAATATTTTAGGAATGCTACCTTCTTGGAACGTAAGTCAATATTATACAGTAATAAGTGGCATTCAGCTGTTTGTTTTATGTCATTTAAGCACAGTTCTGGTACTTAAAAATCATAAAAACCCAGGGGCTTCGGGGGGCTTTGCCCCCCTTGCCCCTGACCACACTGGGGGACTGCGTCCCAGAGACCCCCTGCTAAATTTTCAGATAATTTCCCCAACCCCAAATCACATCCTTGGTTCGTGTTGGAATTCTGAGCTTTCGGTATTTTTTTTCAGCGGAATTATGAGATTTTTATCGAAGGATCAGGAGTCATCAGTGCTAGAAATAGACAAAAGTGTCAAAAATAAGTTCCGATGGAATTGGCTTGAGAGAAAAGTGACGGTAAAGGTGAAAATTGGCTCAAAGTTCGACGAGGTAACAGAAACACTCGGACAGTTTCTGAAGAAACCAGAAAAGGAGATGAAGTTCAAAGTTCAGAGACTGACACAGCTTGCTGCCAAAAGGAAGAAAGTTTCACATTAGAAGTGACTTGGTGACCAGTGTAAATAGTGTAATAAACTCTTATAGAACTGTTAAATATGTTGGACTAAAGACAGTGAGACAACATTGAAGAAAAAATAAGTTATCTTTTCATTAAATTTAATGATTTATCTAAGTCTAGTATTTCATTTTTTTAAATTATTTTTTTCAGTCTAAATTACTTCTGTTTTACTGAAAACCTCCCAGCTTCAGGGGGGCTGCACCCCCCCGGCTCCCCATGAGTCAATCGACCAAATTAGATTTCAGCTGAAATCAGAATTTCCTGTTGCCATCCCTGTGTAGATTTGTATAGTAAGAAAAGAAGCAATGTGACACCAAACCCAAATGTAGACGATGCAACAAAAATTTGAACAGAGGACTTTCATGTGCGAAAACACTCATTACTTCGAGGACACGATTTGAGGTTAAATGAGGGGGAAAAATAAAATATCTGGCAATAATCTATCATGATATGGCTTTAGTGTGAATGGTAAAAAAAAAAAAATGAGGAGGTAGCACTTAATAGTTTTTGGATGGAAATTCTGGAATGTTGTGCACTCAAATGCAGCAAAATTAAAGAAAAAATGACATGACCTAGAGTCAGATGACATCTCTGTGTTTCAAATGTAATTGATGCACTTGGGGAAAAGACATTCTGTGGTCATTATAGTAAACAAGTGAGCATTAAGTGAACAGAGATAGTGTGTTGCAGCTGTGCAGCACATGAATACCCCGGCCATCATTAGCAGCAGTGGCTGCCTCTGAGATACTGAGGTGTTTTACTGCAGCACAGCGCCCCCCCAGGGAGCCTTAATTACCTCCCTGACACTATATCAATAAATATTTGAGGAGAAAAGAGGTTCCTCGGGGGAAGGAAAGGTAGCCGGCTTTTCACCGAGTTTACACAGCTGTGACATATGGGATTTCAATACGTAGACCTACAGGGAATAAGCAGTTTTATCTTTTACTTGAGGTCCATTTCTTCTAATGAAAAATATATCAATTTTCCATATTAAAAAGAGGAAAACGTGTCATAAATATAATATTATGGCATTAGATTTGTGGACGCCTCCCACTTGAGGTGTTTCAGGCACGTCCCACTGGGAGGAGACCCCGGGGCAGACCCAGGACTCGGTGGAGAGACTATGTCTCCCAGCTGGTCTGGGAACGCCTTGGTATCCCCTCTGAAGAGCTGGAGCAGGTGGCTGGGGAGAGGGAAGTCTGGGCTTCTCTGCTTGAACTGCTGCCTCCGCGACCCGGACCTCCGGAAAAGCGGTAGAAGATGGATGGATGGATGGATAGATTTGTGCAAATTCCACTGGTGTCTGTAGGTCATAGCCTAAAAATAAACATGAATTTCAGGGAGCTAACGAGAAAACCTAGAATTCCTGAAGAAAATGGAGTATATATGGGCCCATGTATGTACAGTGGGGAAAAAAGTATTTAGTCAGCCACCAATTGTGCAAGTTCTCCCACTTAAAAGATGAGAGAGGTCTCCAATTTTCATCATAGGTATACCTCAACTATGAGAGACAAAATGAGAAGAAAAAAAAAATCCAGAAAATCACATTGAAGGATTTTTAATGAATTAATTGCTAAATTCCTCGGTAAAATAAGTATTTGGTCACCTACAAACAAGCAAGATTTCTGGCTCTCACAGACCTGTAACTTCTTCTTTAAGAGGCTCCTCTGTCCTCCACTCGTTACCTGTATTAACGGCACCTGTTTGAACTCGTTATCAGTATAAAAGACACCTGTCCACAACCTCAAACAGTCAGACTCCAAACTCCACTATGGCCAAGACCAAAGAGCTGTCAAAGGACAGCAGAAACAAAATTGTAGACCTGCACTAGGCTGGGAAGACTGAATCTGCAATAGGTAAGCAGCTTGGTGTGAAGAAATCAACTGTGGGAGCAATTATTAGAAAATGGAAGACATACAAGACCATTGATAATCTCCCTCCATCTGGGGCTCCACCCAAGATCGCACCCCGTGGGGTCAAAATGATGACAAGAACGGTGAGCAAAAATCCCAGAACCACACGGGGGGACCTAGTGAATGACCTGCAGAGAGCTGGGACCAAAGTAACAAAGGCTACCATCAGTAACACACTACGCCACCAGGGACTCAAATCCTGCAGGGCCAGACGTGTCCCCCTGCTTAAGCCAGTACATGTCCAGGCCCGTCTGAAGCTTGCTAGAGAGCATTTGGATGATCCACAAGAGGATTGGGAGAATGTCATATGGTCAGATGAAACCAAAATAGAACTTTATTGTAAAAACTCAACTTGTCGTGTTTGGAGGAGAAAGAACACCATACCTACTGTGAAGCATGGGGGTGAAAACATCATGCTTTGGGGCTGTTTTTCTGCAAAGGGACCAGGACGACTGATCCATGTAAAGGAAAGAATGAATGGGGCCATGTATCGTGAGATTTTGATAGAAAACCTCCTTCCATTAGCAAGGGCATTGAAGATGAAACATGGCTGGGTCTTTCAGCATGATAATGATCCCAAACACACCGCCCGGGCAACGAAGGAGTGGCTTCGTAAGAAGCATTTCAAGGTCCTGGAGTGGCCTAGCCAGTCTCCAGATCTCAACCCCATAGAAAATCTTTGGAGGGAGTTGAAAGTCCATGTTGCCAGCGACAGCCCCAAAACATCACTGCTCTAGCGGAGATCTGCATGGAGGAATGGGCCAAAATACCAGCAATAGTGTGTGAAAACCTTGTGAAGACTTACAGAAAACGTTTGACCTCTGTCATTGCCAACAAAGGGTATATAACAAAGTATTGAGATGAACTTTTGTTATTGACCAAATACTTATTTTACCGAGGAATTTACCAATTAATTCATTAAAAATCCTTCAATGTGATTTTCTGGATTTTTTTTTCTCATTTTGTCTCTCATAGTTGAGGTATACCTATGATGAAAATTGGAGACCTCTCTCATCTTTTAAGTGGGAGAACTTGCACAATTGGTGGCTGACTAAATACTTTTTTGCCCCACTGTATGTATGGGAGTATGTAGTGGACGCTGAAAATGTAGGGGAGCCATGTCATGTGCTGGTGTTGGTCCACTGGGTTTTATCAAGTCCAAAGTCAGTGCAGCCGTCTATCTAGAAATTTTAGAGCACTTCATGCTTCCCTCTGCTGACAAGCTTTATGGAGATGCTAATTTTGTTTTTCAGCAGGACTTGGCACCTGCCCACACTGCCAAAAGTACCAAAACCTGATTTAATGACCATGGTATCACCGTGCTTGCAATTTGGGACTTTTTAAAAATTTGCATCTCTTATATCTTTGCACCTTTATTCTTATAAATTTGTGCCCCGGGGATGGGGGTGGGGACTGAAAAGTTCGTAGTGGTCAAATTTGACCAAGTGGCTTATTTTTCAACCACAGGGACCCAAGCGCTGCAGCACTGATGGAAGAAGTGTGTGGACCACAGGGGAAGTTATGTTGAAAAATAAACCACATTTGGTCAAATTTGACCACTCTGAACTTTTCAGCCCCCCTGTAATTTACATTTGTATGTTTGTACCTAATGCTAAATTGAATTGGAGAGAAAAAAAGTTTAAAATTTATGAGAAAAAAAAGTTTAAAAATTGAAAAATTTACAAGAAAAAAGGCTAATTTTTGGGGAAAAAAACCCCCAAATTTTTGGAAAACTCACAAATTTATGCGAAACAAGCAGAAAATTTACAGGAAAAACATTGCAGATTTATGAGGAAAAAAGTCAAATTTATGCAAAAAAGGACATTTATAGGAGAAAGCAAGCTGCAGATATAAGAAAACTCAATTTTTTTGAGGAAAAAAGTAGGAAATTTACTGATTTATGAGGAGAAAAAAAGTCAAATTTTTGAGAAAAAAATTCATGTTTTATTTTTGCATTTCTGCTTTGAATTGATGTTTCAAAGTCATGTTATTCATTTCTGTAACATGATAAAGAAAGGTTTATGATGATATTGTGGGACTAGTCTCTTTTCTTTCTGTTCATGTTTGACACATTATACCACATATTTTAAGTGCCAAAAACAACATTCTCTTGTCTTTATGCTTTGCCATTTCTGCACGATACAAAATTTCAGTGTCTTGAACTCTACTTAACAACAACACACAGACAGACTGCGTATCTCAGATCTTATTTCTGAAAACCAACAAACATGTCAGCAAAGGAAAAAAAATATCCTTCCAAAAAAGACAAGGAATTTACAATCAGTCTGTACATGACATGACCCAGCTGCTGTACAAAAACACTTCAGACTCTTTTTTTTTTGCATGGAATGTACAACCCACTGCTTTACAGTTAAAGTAGATATGAAAAATAAAAAAGCCATCTACTCAGCAGTCCATAAATCAAAACGGGCTTCGTTAATACCCATCCAGTGTATCCATGTGGGCCCCACCAAAGGTTAAAACTGGCCTGTATTATGGGTCCCATGTGGGTTTGTCCACATGGATTTTACCCGTTTACCTATTTTCAACTAGTTTTCCCATAAATTTGATACATGTTTTTGAAAAATTGAAACTTTCTCATAAATTTGCCACTTTTTTCCCCTCAAATTTGTTAGCTTTTCTTGTAAGTTTGTGACTTTTTGTTGCCAATTTGCAAACTTTTTGTTGTGATTTTGGAACCTTCATAAATTGCCCACTTTTTTTTTTTTCCTTGTAAATTTGGTACCTTTTTTCCTTGTAAATTTGCTATTTTCTAATAAATTTGTGATGTTTTTCCCATAAATTTGTGACATTTTTCTTGAAAATTTGGAACTTTCTTAAAAATTTTTACTTTTTTTTTTACTGTAAACCTGCATTTTTTTTCCTTATAAATTTGTAACTTTTTTCTCGTAAATTTTCAGTTTGCTCATATTTGCTGCTTGAAACTTTTTCAAATTTTTCCTAATAAATTTGTGACTTTTCTTTTAAATTTGCCACATTTTTCTTAACTTTTTTCAAGTAATTCTTTTGTTGTAAATTTGCAACTTTTTTCTCCTAAATTCTCCCCATTTTTTCTCATAAATTTGCTACTGCTTTTTTGAAATCTTTAAAACTCACATGGGCCCAGCTGGGTTTAGAGTGGGTGAATACATCCGTGCACCACAGGTAAAGTCCACGTGAACAAACACAAATGGGGCCAACATGGAACCTGTGGACAAACCCACATGGGACCCATAAGACAGCCCAGTTAGCCTACGGTGGGGCCCACATGGGCATGCTGGTGGGGCAGGAACCCCACAGCGGCCAGCCACTCCTGACCCGTGACTGACATACTCACCGGTTCCTTGAATCGAGGAAGGCGAGGAGGAAAGTGATGAGTCAACGGACCAATGGAGGCTCAGTTAGAGCTAAAGGGTGGAGAATCAGAGGACGGTGTTGGTCTGAAGCAGGTCAGGGTTACGAGTGGAGCAACTAACTGTACTAGCAAAAAAATAAATGATGCGCTGTGCAAGAAATGTAAAACAAAGCAGGAAAATGTTGACATTTTGGCTTGTTGGCAGTTTTGGGAGCTGGTCGATACCACCTTTATAACCGTGTTATGAGCTGCAGTCAGGAAGCTGACCAACTCAAAATTAAATCATTGGAACATTCAGACTTAAAATATATAAAACCTGTACACACTCATGTATAAATTCTGTCAAAGGAACTTCACTATTACCTAAGAAATGCTAGATAGTCATGTGAAAAATCAGGACACCCTGTATAAGCCTGCGTGTGTTTTTAACATATTTGGACATATGGATATTTAATATCAATGTTAAAAATACTGGGAGATTCATGTAATACACCTAAACAGTTAAAGACTTTTTTAAAATTTTCTGTAAAATTTAACTCTACACAAATAGTGAGGAATAAATTAGGACACCCCCCTATCTTTTTTAGGACACCCCCACATTCGTTCCCACTTACAATGGCTAAAATAAATGTTAAAAAATGCAAATAAAAACAAAAACAAGGTTAGACATAATATGTGAATGTTCATTAATAAAGAACTGAATGTTTAATGGGGTGTTCTAATTTTTTCACATGACTGTATGTGCTCATTTTGTGTTAATTAAGGCTGGGTGATACACCAAATCTACTTGAACCATCGGTACTTTTGTCTATACGCAATACATAACATGACTCTTTTGTCATGTTACTATAACCAGAAAATGTAATTAAGCTTACTTCTCCCTCTTGTAGATTTGAAACTTTTCTTTTAAATTTGCAACTATTTTCTCCCCAATTTGCATTTTGTTTCTTGTAAATTTTCCACTTTTTCTCAAAAATTTACAACTTTCTTCTTGTAATTCTGAATTTTTTTTGTGAAAATTTGCATCTTTTTCTTGCAATTTTACAAGTTTTTCTTGTAAATATTCAAATTTTTCATGCAAAGTTACATCTTTTTCTTGCAATTTTGCAACTTTTTCACGTATAACAAATTTACAAAAAAACAGCTGCAAATTTACAAGAAAAAGTAGAAACCGGCCATTCCACCCAGAAAAAAAAGCTCAGGACGCTTTTTAAACTGATTATATGAATTTTGATTCTTTTTTTCTAAAATTATAAGCAAAATTTAATTTTAAGAGACATTCAGTGCACAAAATATATATTGCGATATGTATTGTGTATCACAATATAGAGAGATTATATTGTGATATTTTTTTTAAAAGCTGTATCTTCCAGCCCTGGTGTTAATTAGGCAAAGATCCATTTAAAGATAGTAGTGACAAGCTCTTGCAAATGTTCCTCACACTAGCTTGATGGTTCTTTACATTTGCTGTTTAGACAAATTTAAAATAAGGTCTTTAAATTTCCCCTCTGGGGATCAATAAAGTATACAAAATCAAATCAAATTATACTTTCTGCTCACTAAATAAACTACTTTTCCCCTTAAAATGGACAGATTTGCTAACTTCTGTTCATTTTCCACAGCACAAAGTGGTCTTTTACTTCATGAAAGAAGACAGCACCATAGAACAGTTAAGACAATGGCAGACTAACAGCAACTGATGCAAAAATCATCTGTTTAGGTCAAGTTCCCCTTCACAACAAATCTCCTACTTCAGCATAAACCTGCCTCATAGGTGCTTTCTGAACAAACATTTTTTGAGGGAAAATACCAGTTGCAAAGGTTTAATAGGAACTTCAGACTTACATGATGTTCAGATTTGTTGTGTTCCTATAAACCTTTCGGCTTCACTGGAATGAGCTAATTATTAACGAAAAAAAATGAGGCTGTGTCTCTCGAACAAAGCCTGAAATTTATTGCCAATACATGTGCTTGTTTTTCATTTCAATTATGATCAGAATGTTGTTTAAACAGCTAGTCTTGCATGGATTTTTAATATACACTTTATATACACCAATTTTCTATCTTGCACCAGCATCTAGGTCATTACCCTTACACCAGTCATAGACTGCAGGAAGTTCTCTCCTAAAGGGGTTATGAGAACTACAATAGCTCTTATATTCATTAGTGGGCAGACAAACCAGACCATCGGTGATAAAGTAACTCATTCCGGCTTGACAAAATTACCCTGGGAGCACTTAGATCTCCTGACTGTTGACCTCAAGCAAAGCCTAGATACAGACCCATCTAGGATGTGCTTATTCATAAATGCTCAGATGTCCTGACCTTTGGCAATGACCTTTACCTCAACCTGGATGCAGACCCTCCTAATGATCTTTGTGAGTTTGGTGAACATCCAGGCTTAGGAAGAGAAGTGGTTCCCGTGAAATGTGGACAGAAGGATGGATGCCAAGTCATTGCATTAGCTCCCTTTGACTTTGCCAGAATGAGCTAAAAACAGGAAGTACCACCGACAGTTCTAGGTACTAGTATTGTAGTTGAGACCAGAGTATAGAAAGACCAAGACTTTAAGGGGTCACGACCATGTCAAGATCAAGACCAAGCCAGACAGAGACCAAGATTACTGTGTACTTAGGGCTTAATTTCAACTTGGTCTTAACCCTGTATAGCTTTAACTTGTCTGGTCTTGTCTTGGCTTTGGGAGACTCTGGTCTTGACAAGGTCTTAACTACAACCCTGCCAGGTACTAAAACATTTGTAGTCAGAAGGCACCTTAATATAACAGTTCCTACTTGCCTCTGAAACTTTCATCCAGCAGGTAATCATTACTAAATAATCTTAAATTTGGAAGTAGTAATTTGATTTGAGAAAATTATCAAGCAAAAAAACAAGTTCTGAGAGATTCCAAGAAATGGTGATTTGTGTTACATAGCCAACAAGCCAAAAATACATACATACATATTCTTGTCAGCACAATCTAAAACAGAAAATAGTGACAATTGTGAAGCTAGAACAATCAAATTAACAATATTTCCAATCAACCCATGAAGCAGATGGTTTTTTTACAACATGAATTCAGAATCTTAAAGCCCTAATTAAAGCACTTCACTTCCCCATCTTTGTATTTTTTTCCATGTACCATGTAATATCCACAGTTTTCTTTGTTTTTTCTTTAGACAAAAACTCCTTTTGCCATTATGTTGAACTATCATATCAACAGTTTGTGAAATCAAGGAAAAGAAACAAACAAAAAAAAATGTGAATTTAGGTTCCACAGTAGAAGTTCTGCAGTGTTGGAGACCAGCTGGGACTCACAGCCTTACACTTACACTCAGCTACACAACACTACGATAACTGATGCACTTCTACGAGCCACAGACTAAACAGGCGACCCAAACGCTGTGAGCATCAACCCAGCTTACAGCCAAACGTTTCTGGAGGGATTCCCCAAGTTTTCTTTTAGAGGAGGATGAAAAGGAAAGGGGGTTGTGGGGAAGGTGAGGGTTTGAATCTGAACATCCATTTTAATGTCAGTCCCCATGATTGAAAAAACATGAAGAGGGACACAAAGGCAGAGCATTTCCTGAATTCCTCTTCATCACCTCTACATTGCTCTGATTCCCTTGAATGGCCACAACGTGACTTAAGTCCCTTCCCCTGGGGGGAGTTGGGGGGTTCTGCAGCAGCCTCCCTCAGCCACAGGAAATGACCGTGAAACGTTTGGAGATGCACGACATGTTGTGCAGCACGATGCCCAGCAGGAAGAGCAGCACGCACGCCACCAGGATCACCGTGCACACCCCAGACCATGTGGAGCCCTTCCCACCTGCTCCCACTGGGCCGGCTACCCTCCTCTCCCCCTCACCCTCCTCCAGTCCCATCCCATCCAG
The DNA here is from genome assembly GCA_020510985.1 of Pholidichthys leucotaenia. Lineage (NCBI taxonomy): Eukaryota > Metazoa > Chordata > Actinopteri > Cichliformes > Pholidichthyidae > Pholidichthys > Pholidichthys leucotaenia. The sequence continues at coordinate 226,662,818 of CM035844.1, forward strand.
CCCCATGGCCAGACCCAGCGGCTGCTGCTCAGGCACGGTCACCACGGTCACGCCTTTCTGCTGGCCGCCGCCGCCACCAGGCAGGAGGCGGCATCCCAGCTCCCCCGGCAGGCCCAGTGTTTGCTCCTTGGAGACGGGCAGTGGCAGCATGTAGCAGCCGTTGCTGGGGAGCCGGATGAAGACGGGGGTGTGCTCGGAGGCGTGGGGGATGGCGATGACAGTGACTATGTCGGGGTCGTCCGGCAGCTGGGAGACGGACAGGCCAGGCGGGAGCTTGGTGACGCCACGGCACCAGGGGCAGCGGATCTCCTTCTGGGTGCTGCGCATCTGAGTCAGACACACCGAGCAGCACGTGTGCCGGCAGTCCAGGAGCTTTGGCCGCCGCCGCGGGCTGTAGTAGTTGAAGCAGATCTGACACTCCAGAATGGAATCCTGGGAGAGCGTCTCCATGTCCGGGAAGTACATTCACAAGAAGTTAATGGCAACTTGACAGAAGGAAAAAAAAAAAGATCTAGACAAAAGGCTCCACACGTCCAGATGGAGAAAATTTCAGCTGGCTTCAATGCTTCTGAGATCCACCTGCAACTGCACAGCGATATCACAGCCCCTCAGCGGAAACATGGCCCTTCATCTGCAACAAACAGAAGAGAAGAAACGCACTGGTGAGCTGATGAAGGCGACAGCATGAATATGCATCGGTGGTTTTGTGTGTGCGAGGCAGGAATGTCTTCTGAGGATCTCTTCCTTTTGATATTCAACATCTGATGCAGCATCAGCAGGAAGTACAACACTCTCAGCTCTGGAGAGAATGGGACATGCAACTGCTGTTCTTTCAGAGACGATCAGCAATGCATAATCAAATGTCCAATTATAAGAGCCAATATTTACTATTTCTCCCATGCAGCTGTATCTTATTATGAGTGTTTCATACAGTTTAGCACAACTCCAACTCACAGCTAACCACTTTCACTGCGGCGCTGAGTGCGTACACGTTTGACCTTTGAAACAGCAGCTGACAAAACTGCTTGAACCAAAAGGTCAACTGGCTCGCTTGCTCTCGAGCTTTAATCAGCGGCACAAAGAAGTTGGCTAAATTTCCCTCGAACACCTTTACAGCCTGACCGGCATCGACGTAGCTCTACCTCTCCAGGTATCTGCTGGATTCTCTCCCCTCCTATAGGCTTGCTTTGAACTTAAGGCTGCACTGATATGACTCTATTCAATTCAATTCAATTCAATTCAACTTTATTTATATAGCGCCATTTCACAACAACAGTCATCTCATAGCACTATCAACTGTAGGGAGGACCCCCACAGTTGCAGAAAGACCCCAACTGTGGGGGTTCTAGAAACCGCCGGATGCTTTATCAATTTTTAAATTAAACTACAACTCACTAATTGTCTGATATGCATGACTGCTGAGGTCACCAACGAAACACATTACACTGTGTCATTAATTTGATTTCAACATGGACACATCAAAATTAAATATCCACATTTAAACAGAGTGATCAGCTGATTAATGCAAGGACATACTGTGTTTGCTCTCTGGAGAGAAGAAATGAGATGGTCTGGAGTCTTGTTTTGCTAATTTAATTGGATAGCTGTTTCTCAGGGTCAGTCAGTGTGACATTTAATTGTAAAGCATTGCATAGCTGTTCATTTGCTACGAGCATAGCCTAGGTTCCCTTTTTGTTCCCTTTGATTAGGTTTGTTCTTTCATAATTTTCCTCTTTTTTGTTTATATTGTTATTATCATTAGATTTCAGTCACCCTTAACAGACATCCCTGTTCCCACCTGGTTCACTAATCCAGTCGATGATATATCTCATGCCATTTGGGCTTATTTTGTTATATTTTTGCCGTGATGCTACACTGAGCCCTGTCAGCATTAACTTGGCTAGGTCGTCGGTCACGTGATCGACAGGCTGCCTAGTGTTAGCTTAACTGTAGATCCAGTTGGTTTGGACCGCAATTTTCTATAAATTCTATTCATCCTTTGCTGGAATCCTTGCTCATCTACCAACACTTGAGCATATTTGGTGTTCTTAGATGTCATTCTGAGTGGCTAGCAAACACCAGCTAGCCGCTATTGCCAGCTAACCTATCTCATGCCATTCTGGCTTTTTTTTTTTTTTTTTTTTTTTTGTATTTTCACTAGGGGTGTAACGGTACTTGTATTTGGATTTTTTCGGTACACCACCCATGGTACAGTTCACATGCGTACCGAGGTACGACACAGACTATGCTGACTGACAGAAAGTGTAACTGTCACATCACGCCCCCTCCTCCTCCTCTCAGTTTCCCTGTATCCAGGCGCCTGTCAGCAGACTTCTGCAGCGTTCTACCCCAGTAAAGAATGACTGAAATTGGACGACTTCTAAACACAACAACAGTAAGTAGTAAGTTTTTAGCGAGTAAAGTTAGCGCTTCTTATTTTCACTGAGCAATTGTCTCAGCTTTAGAAAACTGATTAAACTGCTAGCAAGTGCTAACATTACCTGTCGGACAATAATCTTTCTTGAATGATGTTTACCGACAGCTGAGCTGTTTCAGTTCTGTTGGTAATGTGTTAACTGCCAGTAAATGAGTGAATTGCATGAATAGCTTATTTTTTCATCTTCTCTATTATTGTCGTGGTAATATCAGCCCTCATTCTGAATATTAGTGCATCTCGGTAAATTAGAATACCATGATTTGTAATTTAATTTAAAAAAAGATAATCATCCATCAAAAGAATTTTGTTTCTCATGGTCTGAGAGTCCTGCAGGTGCCTTTTGGCAAACTCCAGGAGTGCTGCCATGTGCCTTTTACTAAGGAGTGGCTTCCGTCTGGCCACTCTACCATGTAGGCCTGATTGGTGTATTTTTGGAGAGATGGTTGTCCTTCTGGAAGGTTGTCCTCTCTCCACAGAGGAACGCTGGAGCTCTGACAGAGTGACGATCGAGTTATTGGTCACCTCACTGACTAAGGCCCTTCTCCCCCAGTCACTCAGTTTAGACGGCCAGCCAGCTCTAGGGAGAGTCCTGGTGGTTCCAAACTTCTTCCATTTATGGATAACGGAGGTCACTGTGCTCATTGGGACCTTCAAAGCAGCAGAAATTTTTCTGTACCCTTCCCCAGATTTGTGCCTTGAGACAATCCAGTTTCAGAGGTCTAAAGACAATTCCTTTGTCTTCATGCTTGGTTTGTGCTCTGACATGCACTGTCAACTGTGGGACCTTATATAGACAGGAGTATGCCTTTCCAAATCCTTTCCAATCAACTGAATTTACCACAGGTGGACTCCAATTCAGCTGCAGAAACATCTCAAGGATGATCAGTGGAAACAGGATGTACCTGAGCTCAATTCTGAGCTTCATGGCAACGGCTGTGAATACTAATGTACATGTGATTTCTTAGTTATTATTTTTAATAAATTTGCAAAAATCTAAAAAAACAAAAACTTTTTTTCATGTTGTCATTATGGGGTATTGTGTGTAAAATTTTGAGGAAAAAAGATGAATTTAATCCATTTTGGAATAAGGCTGTAGCATAACAAAATGTGGAAATAGTGAAGCACTGTGAATACTTTCCAGATGCACTGTAACAGTTTACAGTTGCTTTAAGTTACAGTAGAGAAATGTGAGTCTTAACTACATACTATACAGTGAAATATTTAAGCTGTTCTAATTTATTTGTGATGATTAGGCAGCGCGGTGACAGAGTGGTTAGCACTGCGACAGCACAGCAACTCACCCTTGGCCGGGGGATCCTGGGTTCGATCCCAGCCCCTGACCAACAGTGATCTGTGTGGAGTTTGCATGTTCTCCCCGTGTCTGAGTGGGTTTACTCTGGGATTTCTCCGGTTTCCTCCCACAGGCCAAAAACATGCAAGTTAGGTTAATTGGCATCAAACTGGGGATTCTAAATTGTCCTTAGGTATGACTGTGAGAGTGAATGGTTGTCTGTCTCTCTGTGTTGGCCCCGCAATGGACTGGCGATCTGTCCAGGGTGAACCCTGTCTCTCGCCCAGAGATGCTGGGATAGGATTCAGACCCCCTGCGACCCGAAAAGGATAAAGCGGAAGAAGACGGATGGAGGGATGGATGATTATCTTTTTTTAAATTAAATTACAAATCATGGTATTCTAATTTACCGAGATGCACTAATATTCAGAATGAGGGCTGATATTACCACGACAATAATAGAGAAGATGAAAAAATAAGCTATTCATGCAATTCACTCATTTACTGGCAGTTAACACATTACCAACAGAACTGAAACAGCTCAGCTGTTGGTAAACATCATTCAAGAAAGATTATTGTCCGACAGGTAATGTTAGCACTTGCTAGCAGTTTAATCAGTTTTCTAAAGCTGAGACAATCGCTCAGTGAAAATAAGAAGGAAACCAGGCAATGCTCATCACCAGGCCAATACCATCCCTACAGTGAAGCATGGTGATGGCAGCATCATGCTGTGGAGATGGTGAGAAGGTGCATCAATAAAGTATTGAGCAAAGGCTGTGAATACTTACGTACATGTGATTTCTTAGTTTTTTATTTTTAATAAATTTGCAAAAATCTCAAAAAAACGTTTTTCATGTTGTCATTATGGGGTATTGCATGTAGACTTTTGAGGGGAAAAAAACAGAATTTATTCCATTTGGGAATAAGGCTATAACATAGCAAAACATGGGAAAAAAGTGAAACACTGAATACTTTCAGGATGCACTGTATTTTGGACTGGAAAAAGTTCTTTTAATTTTCATTCTGAAGCCTAATTACTAAACCTTTAAACTTCTAGACTCAGCAAGGTTTCAAACAGGATGGACAAGTTTGTCATTTTCTTTTTGACTTTAATGGAGTTGAATATGATTACTCCACTTTGTTTTGAACAGTAGCATTACAACAGTCCTGTATGGTGGAGTAGAAGCTGTATTTGAGTTTTATTTCTTTAGTTTATGGGTTAAAAGTCCAAACTTTAATGTCTGTTATTTAATTGTGTTGCTACAAACACTTGACAAAGCTGTGAAGTTCAAGTTTCCAACTCATGTTTCATGGGTCATTATTTTATTTAGCTATGGGAACTTTTTATAATAGGCTGTTCAAACTTCTATTGTTGCAGTTGTCTGCATCATTTATTTCCTAAAGAGAGAATTTATTTATTGTTTACATTTTGTTTATTTGAGAATATTTTTTATTGGAGAATTTACTGCTGGCAGTTTGCAGTTGTTTTTGTCAGTAAAGCTGTTCTCGCTTATACAAAAGATAAGCAGTTTTATGTTTTGCATTTTGTTTCCTTACAGTACCGAAAACGAACCAAACCGTGACCTGAAAACCAAGGTGCGTACCGATCCGTGATTTTAGGCATACCGTTACACCCAAAATTTTCACTATGATGCTACACCGGAGTGGTGGCCTAGTTGGTAGAGCATCCACCCCACACCTGGGAGGCCAGGGTTCGAATCCCGGCTGGGTCATGCCAAAGTCGATATAGATGTGGAACATCCCGCCGTCCAGCTTGGTGCTCAGCAATAATGGAATGGAGGAGGGAAATTTGTGGCGGTGCCTTGCATGGCAGCGACCCCTCTAATTCTAGATGTGATTAACATTGTAGATAAGAGAAACATTTCGTTCTACTGTACATGATTGGCTGTATGGACTGAATGACAATAAAAGTTGGCTTTACCTTTGCATCAAACCATTAGCATAAAGGCCATTAAATACTCCACAAGAACAAAGAAATTTGTTCTCTCTCCCAGGGCTGCAAGAACAAAATTACATCATTTTGTTCTTGCAGCCCTGGTTTGGGAGTTCTTGCAGCTTGTTCTTGACACATCACCATGGCGGAATTTTTTTCTTGTGTGGTGTCCAAGAACTATTGTCTGATTGGTAAGAAATTTGAATTTCCCAGGAGTTCTGCACTTGAGTTTTTTGCGAAGTATGAAATGTCCTGGCAAGAAAGAACTTTGTTATCATTCTTGCCACCTCCATCCATCCATCCATCAATCCATTTTCTACCACTTTTCCGGAGGTCTGGGTTGTGGAGGCAGTAGTTCAAGCAGAGAAGCCCAGATTTCCCTCTCCCCAGCCACCTGCTCCAGCTCTTCAGAGAGGATACCAAGGTGTTCCCAGACAAGCTGGGAGACAAAGTCTCTCCCAGCGAGTCCTGAGTCTGCCCCGGGGTCTCCTCCCAGAGGGATGTGTCCGAAACACCTCAAGTGGGAGGCGCCCAGGAGGCATCCTGATCAGATGCCCATATCACCTCAACTGGCTCCTTTCAATATATGAAACTCTCTCTACTCTGAGCCTCTCCCGGATGACTGAGTTCCTCACCCTATCTCTGAGGGTGAGTCCAACAATCCTACAAAGAAAGCTCATTTCAGCCGCTTGTATCCGCGATCTCGTTCTTTCTGTCATTACCCAAAGCTCATGACCATAGGTGAATGTAGGAACGTAGATTGACTGGTAAATCAACAGCTTTGCCTTCGAGCTTAGCTCCATCTTCACCACAACAGACCGGTACAATGTCTGCATTACTGCAGTTGCTGCTCCGATCCATCTGTCAATCTCTCGCTCCATTCTCCCCTCACTCGTTAATAAGACCCCAAGATACTTAAACTCCTCTACTTGGGGCAGGAGCTTGTCCCCAACCCGGAGAGGACAACCCACCTTTTTCCGGCTGAGGACCATGGACTCTGACTTGGAGTTATTGATTCTCATCCCAGCCGCTTCACACTCAGTGGCAAACTGTCCCAGTAAGACCTGTAGGTCATTGCTGGATGAAGCCAGCAGGACAACAACATCTGCAAACAACAGAGATTAGATCCTGAGGTCACCAAGCATGACACCCTCTGTTCCCTGGGCGTGTCTAAAAATCCTGTCCATAAAAATTATGAACAGGATCGGTGAAAAAGGGTAGCCCTGGCGGAGTCCAACTCTCACTGGGAATGAGTCCGAACGAGTGTTTGCAATACGAACCAAACTCTCACAACGGTCCGACAGAGACCGAATAGCTCATAACAACAAGCCTGATACCCCAAACTCCCGAAGCACCCCCCCCACACACAAAAAAAACCACGAGGGACGCGGTCGAATGCCTTCTCCAAGTCCACAAAACACATGTAAACTGGATGGGCAAACTCCCACGAACCCCCGAGGATTCTCGAGAGGGTTAAGAGCTGGTCCGATGTGCCATGGCCAGGACAAAAACCACATTGCTTCTCCTGAATCTGAGGTTCGACCAACAGCCGGACTCTCCTCTCCAGTACCTTGGCATAGACCTTCCCAGGGAGGCTGCAGAGTGTGATCCCTCTAAAGTTGAAGCACACCTTCCGGTCCCCTTTTTTGAAGAGAGGAACCACCACCCCAGTTTGCCATGCCAAAGGCACTGCCCCCAACCTCCACGCAATGTTGCAGAGGCGTGTCAACCACGACAGCCCTACAACATCCAGGGCCTTGAAGTATTAAGGGAAAATCTCGTCCACCCCCGGGGCCCGGCCACCAAAGAGATTTTTAACCACCTTGGCGACCTCAGCCCCTGTGATAGGCGAGTCGTCCCCCTCGTCCACAAGCCCCGCTTCCTCTGTGGAAGGCGTGTCAGTGGGATTGAGGAGATCTTCAAAGTATTCCTTCCACCGCCCGATGATATCCCCAGTCAAAGTCAGCAGTGCCCCATCCACACCATACACAGTGTGAACAGGGAGCTGCTTCCCCCTCCTGAGCCACTGGACAGTTTGCCAGAATCTCTTCGTCTGACCAAAAGTCTTGTTCCATGGCTTCACCGAACTCCTCCCATACCAGAGTTTTTGCTTCAGTGACCACCCAAGCCGCACTCTGCTTGGCCGGTACACTTCAGCTGCTTCAGGAGTCCCACAAGCCAACCAAGCTTGATAGGACTCCTTCTTCAGCTTAATGGCCCCCCTCACCACTGGTGTCCACCACTTGGTTCAGGGGTTGCCACCACGAGATGCCCCGACGACCTTGTGGCCGCAGCTCTGGGCAAATGCTTCAACAATGGAGGTGGAGAACATGGCCCATTTAGACTCCATATCTCCAGACTCCCTCAGAATGTGGTTGAAGTTCTTCTGGAGGTGGGAGTTGAAGACCTCCCGGACAGGGGCTTCAGCAAGACGTTCCCAGCACACCCTCACTATACGTTTGGGTCTACCAAGTCTGAATGGCATCCTCCCCCACCATCGAATCCAACTCACCACCAGGTGGTGATCAGTTGACAGCTCTGCACCTCTCTTTACACGAGTGTCAAAGACAGATGGTTGCAGGTCTGATGACACGATAACAAAATCGATCATCAACCTGCGACCTAGGGTGTCCTGGTGCCAGGTGCACATATGGACACCCTTGTGCTTGAACATGGTGTTCGTTATGGACAAACTGTGGTTAGCACAGAAGTCCAATAACTGAACACCACTCGGGTTCAGATCAGGCAGGCCATTCCTCCCAATCACCCCCTCCAGGTTTCACTGTCTTTGCCCACATGCACATTGAAGTCTCCCAGTAGGACAATGGAGTCTCCAAGAGGAGCACTCTCCAGCACCCCAGTCAGAGACTCCAAAAAGGGTGCGTACGCCGAACCATCATTTGATGCATAGGCACAAATGATGGTCAGGACCTGTTTCTCAACCCGAAGGCACAGGGAAACAACCCTTTCGTCCACCAGGGAAAACTCCAATATAGAGGCAGCAAGGTGGGGGGATACAAGAATACCCACCCCTGCTCGTCACCTCTTGTCCAGCGCAACTCCAGAGTAGGCCAAGCTCCAGCCACTCTCCAGGAGACTGGTTCCGGAACCAGAGCTGTGTATTGAGGTGAGACTGACTAAATCTAGCCGGTATCTCTCACCCTCATGCACCAGCTCAGGCTCCTTCCCCACCAGAGAGGTGACATTCCACGTCCCAAAAGCCAGTTTAGGAAGCTTGGGATCAGACCGCCAAGGTCTCTGCCTTTGACTGCCACCTGATCCACATAGCACCGGACCACCATGGTCCTTCCTGCAGGTGATGAGCCCACTGGAGGGCGGACCCATGTAACTCCTTCGGGCTGAGCCCGGCCAGGTCCCATGGGTGGAAACCCGGCCACCAGATGCTAGCCATCAAGCCCCTCCCCCAGACCTGGCTCCTGGGTGGGGCCCTGATAACTCCATACTGGGTAGGGTACACAGAATCCTTGTTCTAGCAGTCATCACGAGAGTCTGTTGAATCGTTCTTAGTCTGGCCCTTCACCCAGGACCAGTTTGTCTTGGGTGACCCTACCAGAGGCAAACTGCCGTGGACAACATAGCTCCTGGGATCACTAGGGTACGCAAACCCCCCACCACAATAAGGTGACGAGCCATGAGGGGTTCTTGCCACCTCAAGAAAAAACAAAACAAAAACAGACATTTGTTGAGTTTTTTTCTTGAGGTTCTTGCCACCTCAAGAAAAAAAAAATAAATCTTTTTTTGCAGAGTATGTAATGGCCTTTAGCTTGGCTAGATGGTCAGAGCTCACCTCAGTATGGAGAGACTGACAGACAGGCCACTTTGTGTTACCTTAACTGTCAAGCCGGCTGGTCTGGATTGCTAAATTCTATAAATTCCATTCAAGACTCATTGGAATCCTTGTTCATCTACCAACACTTGACCATATACTTCACTCCTAGCCCTTATTTTTAACAGCTAGTTAACACCAGCTAGCCGCTATTGCCAGCTAGCTTTAGCTTAGCTATGCGGTCAGAGCTCACCTCAGCAGAGACAGACTGACAGACAGGCCGCCTGGTGTTAGCTTAACTGTTGATCCGATTGGCTTGGATCACTATTTTCTATAAATTCTATTCACACTTTGCTGGAATTCTTGTTCATCTACACACACCGCTTGACCATATTCATCGTTTTAGACATTATTTTGAGCAGCTAGCTAACACCAGCTAGCTGCTATTGTCAACTAGCCGCTATGTCAGCTAGCCCATCTCATGCTATTCTGGCTTATTTTTTGTATTTTCGCCATGATACTACATTGAACTGCTAGCATTAGCTTGGCTATGTGGTTAGAGCTCACCTCAGCATGGAGAGATTGACAAACAGTCTGCCTGGTGTTAGCTTAACTGTCGATCTGGCTGGTTTGGATCACTATATTCTATAAATTCTGTTCAAACCCCAGTGGAATCCTTGTTCATCTACCAACACTTGACTGGCAGCTAGCTAGCATCATTTAGCTGCCTTGTGCCAACATTCACTCATTTGTGAATATTTCTGTGCTTATTGTACTTCAGGGACCACTGAAACCAAACACTCCTGTCCACCAGTGATGCAAAATTTTGTTCATTCTTTGTGACAAATTTACCTTAGCTAGCGCAGGCTCGCTACCTGTATTAGGAGCTAGCCTGCCAAGATTACCAACAACGGCATAAGAGGGAGGTTCTTGGGCATTTAAAGAGACATGCGCAGACACGAGCCATTCTGAGTAAGGCTGAAAATGATGATTCACAATGATGCCACAATAATTAAAGGCTGTGTGACCAAAGCATGTCACAAACATTTCATTAAGACTTATGGGAGCATTTATAAACTGCACCAATGCTCCAAGAATAAGAATCCATGCACACATGTTGGTAGGACTGCATCGAACTTAATGCATCCCAAATTAATGGCACTTGCAGCAGGCAGCTCACATACAGTCCTGTGGGAGGGAGAGGCAGTGGTCAAACTACCACAGCAATAAGGAGTCATTAATATGTATGACACACATGCAGTAGATATCAGCCGCCAGCGGGCTGCGGCAGGGATGAGTTCACGCGACTCTTCGCCCCCGGTACCTGTGTTAACTACGGCTAATTCCTTTAACTGTCTCCCTCAGGCCACAGACTCCATAAACAATCTCTTCCTCCGCCTCCCACTCTCCTTGCATAATCACGTCTACCGTGCTAATTCATGCAGAAGCTGTGATGGTTTGCTTTTACACATGATTAAACCCTGTCAAAATAGCGCCAAGGAAACAATGAATACCAAACAGGGCCACCACCGGCTTCGTATTTCTTCTCTTTTTTTGCTCAAATTGTCAAGTGTGAAAAGTGCTGAGGAGGGAGGACAGCGACAGATCTCCATCTCCTCCTCAATGGAGCCGGCATCCCCTGCAGGCAAGAATTGTGGGAGGGCAAGGAGAATGAGAAGCGAGACGGATGGAGCCAAAAATGGGCGAAGGTGACCACCGATGGCCCCGCAGCATCGTACATCTCAGACTCTTATCAAGAACAAGATCTCAGCCAATTAAAGTCCCCATCCTGCCCTGCGGGGACACCGATGGTGGCGATGACGGATAAGAGTTCGCTCGCTGCTTCAGTCTTTAGCTTTACTTCTGACCTTGAGAGGCGATAAATAACGGGAACAAGATGAGGTCTGGGGATTAATGATTGGTGAAATTCATCATCTAATCTACTGAGTAATCTGCTTAATAAATGATACAATCTGCATCAGATTCTGTCGGTGCCAAAGGGTCTGCAAGAGCCCTTAACCCATGAAAAAACATATTTATGAGGAAAAAAATGCTAATTTACATGAAAAAGCTTGCAAATTTTCTAGTTTCAAATATATAAGAAAAATACAAGCGTATGAGGGAAGAGTTATAAATTTTAGAAAAAAATCTGATTTTAAAAGAATAAAAGTGAATTTAAAAACCCCAATTATGGTGAAGTTCTGCACAACATAAAAACAGAATACAATGATTTGCAAATCCTTTTCAACTTATATTCAATTGAATGCACTACAAAGACAAGATATTAAATGTTCAAACTCAAACTTTAATGTGTTGCAAATACTCACTCATTTTGAATTTGATTCCTGCAACATGTTCCAAAAAAAGCTGAAATGGGGCAACAAAAGTCTGGGAAAGTTGAGGAATGCTCAAAAAATGTCTTTCTGGAACATTCCACAGGTGAACAGGTTAACTGGAAACAGGTGAGTGTCATGATTGGGTATAAAAGGAGCATCCTCGAAAGGCTCCGTTGTTCACAAGTAAGGATGTGGCAAGGTTCACCACTTTGTGAACTACTGTATGGGCAAATAGTCCAACAGTTTAAGAAGATTTCTCAATGGACAACTGCAAGGAATTTAGTAATTTCATCATCTACAGTCCATAATATCATCAAAAGATTCAGAGAATCTGGAGAAATTTGTGGATGTAAGTGACAAGGCTGAAAACAAACACTGAATGCCTGTGACTTTCAATCTATCAGGCAGCACTGCATTAAAAAACCAACATCATTCTGTCAAGGATATTAGCACATGGGCTCAGGAACACTTCAGAAAACCATTGTCAGTTAACACAGTCTGTCGCTACATCTACAAGTGCAAGTTAAAACTCTACCATGCAAAGCCAAAGCCATATATCAACAACAACCAGAAACACTTCCAGTTGCTCTGGGCCCGAGCTCATCTGAGATGGACTGACACAAAATGGAAAAGTGTGCTGTGATCTGAAGAGTCCACATTTCAAATTGCTTTTTGGAAATCATGGATGTCATGTCCTCCGGGCTAAAGGAAAAGGACCATCCAGGTAGTTATCAGCGTAGATTTCAAAAGCAAGCATCTGTGATGGTATGGGGGTGTGTTAGTGCCCATGGCATGGGTAGCTTGCGCATCTGTGAAGGCACCATTAATACTGAACGGTACATACAGGTTTTGGAGCAACATACAGTGAGGCAAAAAAGTATTTAGTCAGCCACCAATTGTGCAAGTTCTCCCACTTAAAAGATGAGAGAGGTCTCCAATTTTCATCATAGGTATACCTCAGCTATGAGAGACAAAATGAGAAAAAAAAAAATCCAGAAAATCACATTGAAGGATTTTTAATGAATTAATTGGTAAATTCCTCAGTAAAATAAGTATTTGGCCACCTACAAACAAGCAAGATTTCTGGCTCTCACAGACCTGTAACTTCTTTAAGAGGCTCCTCTGCCCTCCACTCGTTACCTGTATTAATGGCACCTGTTTGAACTCATTATCAGCATAAAAGACACCTGTCCACAACCTCAAACAGTCAGACTCCAAACTCCACTATGGCCAAGACCAAAGAGCTGTCAAAGGACACCAGAAACAAAATTCTAGATCTGCACCAGGCTGGGAAGACTGAATCTGCAATAGGTAAGCAGCTTGGTGTGAAGAAATCAACTGTGGGAGCAATTATTAGAAAATGGAAGACATACAAGACCACTGATAATCGCCCTCGATCTGGGGCTCCACGCAAGATCTCACCCCATGGGGTCAAAATGATCACAAGAACGGTGAGCAAAAATCCCAGAACCACATGGGGGGACCTAGTGAATGGCCTGCAGAGAGCTGGGACCAAAGTAACAAAGGCTACATCAGTAACACACTACGCCACCAGGGACTCAAATCCTGCAGTGCCAGACGTGTCCCCCTGCTTAAGCCAGTACATGTCCAGGCCCGTCTGAAGTTTGCTAGAGAGCATTTGGATGATCCATAAGAGGACTGGGAGAATGTCATATGGTCAGATGAAACCAAAATAGAACTTTTTGGTAAAAACTCAACTTGTCGTGTTTGGAGGAGAAAGAACACCATACCTACTGTGAAGCATGGGGGTGGAAGCATCCTACTTTGGGGCTGTTTTTCTGCAAAGGGACCAGGACGACTGATCCGTGTAAAGATAGAATGAATGGGGCCATGTATCGTGAGATTTTGAGTGAAAACCTCCTTCCACCAGCAAGGGCATTGAAGATGAAACGTGGCTGGGTCTTTCAGCATGACAATGATCCCAAACACACCGCCCGGGCAATGAAGGAGTGGCTTTGTAAGAAGCATTTCAAGGTCCTGGAGTGGCCTAGCCAGTCTCCAGATCTCAACCCCATAGAAAATCTTTGGAGGGAGTTGAAAGTCCATGTTGCCCAGCGACAGCCCCAAAACATCACTGCTCTTGAGGAGATCTGCATGCAGGAATGGGCCAAAATACCAGCAACAGTGTGTGCAAACCTTGTGAAAACTTACAGAAAACGTTTGACCTCTGTCATTGCCAACAAAGGGTATATAACAAAGTACTGAGATGAACTTTTGTTATTGACCAAATACTTATTTTACTGAGGAATTTACCAATTAATTCATTAAAAATCCTTCAATGTGATTTTTCTGTTTTGTTTTTTTTTTTCTTATTTTGTCTCTCATAGTTGAGGTATACCTATGATGAAAATTGGAGACCTCTCTCATGTTTTAAGTGGGAGAACTTGCACAATTGGTGGCTGACTAAATACTTTTTACCCCACTGTATGCTGCCATCCAAGCAACGTCTTTTTCAGGGACGTCCCTGCTTATTTCAGCAAGACAATGCCAAGCCACATTCTGCACGTGTTACAACAGCGTGGCTTCATAGTAAACGAGTGTGAGTACTAGACTGGCCTGCCTGCAGTCCAGACCTGTCTCCCATTCAAAATGTGCATTATGGGCGCATTATGAAGAGCAAAATACGACAACAGAGACCCCAGGCTGTTGAGCAACTGAAGTTGAAGCAAGAATGGGAAAGAATTCCACCTACAAAGCTTTAACAATGAATGTCCTCAACTCCTAAATGCTTACTGAGTGTTGTTAAAAGGAAAGGTGATGTAGCACACTGGTAAACATGACCCTGTCCCAGCTTTTTTGGAATGTGTTGCAGGAATCAAATTCAAAATGAGTAAATATTTGCAAAAAAAATCCCACAACAACAATAAAGTTTATCAGTTTGAACATTAAATATCATGTCTTTGTAGTGTATTCAACTGAATATAAGTTGAAAAGGATTTTTTAAAATCAATGTATTTGTTTTATTTACATTTTACACAACATCCCAACTTCACTGGAATTGGGGTTTGTACAAAAAAAATCAGCTGTATGAGGAAACAATGCAGTACATTTAGGAGCAGATTTACCAAGGCAGTGCAAATTAGCGAGTGCGCAAATTAGAGCGCCTAAGGGAGTGGCCAATTTTTGTCAGTGATCTAACAACACGCATAATTACGAACACAGACACAGTCACTTCATTTCAATAATGCCCACCCATCCACCCACAGCACCGCAAAATTACGCACAGGCACAGCCAGCTGATGAGGAAGCGGGTCATCAACACAAGCACGGCCAGTTCGGAGGAGCATAATATATAAAACTTTTTTTTTTTTTAGTTTTTGTTTAAGCGCAAACCCCACTAAAATAATTTATGTTT
Organism: Pholidichthys leucotaenia; assembly: GCA_020510985.1. NCBI lineage: Eukaryota > Metazoa > Chordata > Actinopteri > Cichliformes > Pholidichthyidae > Pholidichthys > Pholidichthys leucotaenia. The sequence goes on from CM035844.1 coordinate 226,677,999, forward strand.
GTTCATTATATTTCAAAATTTAGATTTTCATTTAACATGACAGACTTTTTTGTTTAATATGTATAAATGAAGCATTTCTATCTAATTTAACAAAGGCCTACTCGTGAATAAACTGATTTTTTAACCAGTGTGTTTATTAACACTAGAACCATCAAGATGGTCTGATAGAGACTCTGGGGTGTTATTATGTGGATAACTTTGTTTTAACAAAATCTACAGGTCTCCCAGTTCACAACTTTTTATAAATGCCATTGAATTATGGTGTTGCAATTTCAGGGGACGTTTCTAATGGATCTGTGCGCTCTTTTTGTTAATAATCTCATTGTTGTTTTCCTCCTATATTGTGTATCCTGAACTGGGAGAGAAAAATAGAGAGAAGAGGGAACTGAATTACCGTTTTATGCACAGCTAAAAGAAATACTGTAAATATAGAAATATGGATAGAGAAAAAAACTGCTTCAAGAGCGAGGGGAAGCTGATAGGAAAACTCCAGATCCCAGTCTAACCTCCACAGAAAAGAGAAAAAGAGTCACTATCAGCTGATACCATCTGTATGTCCACTGCAGGTATAAGGGCTCTTATCGTATCCTGTTTTATAAATACAAACTCATGTAGCAGGCTATAAACAGTATAAACAAATGAATTTTTTAAAAAACTGCCGGCTGATGTCCACTTCAGCATAACACCTATCTCTGAGAGACTACTGATATTCATATAATCTGTTCTTCTGTCATGCCAAATAAAGTCACACGCAGAAAGAAGCTTCTGCCAGGGGTCGCCAGTGTCTCAGAACCAACGATCGCCGTCATGTCAGGCGCACATGAATTAAGACAAGCTTTTTTGGGGCATTAAATCCTGGAGCATTTAGCAGGAGACTGACAACCGCAAACCTTAGTAAATCACCTTGCGCCAGTCATTTAAATACTCTCCTCCCTGAAATTTGCACTTTGATATGACAACTCCCACAAATACATATGCAATGAGGCCAGGTGCAAAATTAACATAGCCCACGCCTTTCCACCGCTAATTTTGCCCTGCGCCCTTTAGTAAATCTCAACAGTAGTTTTTAACGCCAAAACAGGGTTTTGCAATGGCGCAGCACGTTAGTAAATCTGCCCCTTAGAAGCATAAAATAGCCAATTTATTTTTTAAAAAAGTGGAAAATTTAGGAGGAAAAACTAAAAAATTTATGGGGAAATGATACATTTGTGTGACAAGGGTCCACATTGTGGGTTTAAAAAAATAAAAGCACATCTTTAAAGGAAAAAACCTTCAAGAAATTTAAGAGGAAGAATTCAGCAAATTTATGTAAAAAAGTTCTAACAGAAAAATAGTCATAAATCTATTAAAGTAAAACTGCTACTAAAAAAGTAGCAACTTCTTGAGGAAAATATCACATTTAAAAGAAAGATCTCAAATTTACCCCCCCAAAAAAGTCAAATTTATGAAAGTAAAATTGTTAACTGATAAAAAAGTTGTAAATTTATGAGGAAAAAAAGACAAATTCACAACTAATTCTCAGAAGCCTGTTAATATTTTATACTGTTTTTGTCACGGTCCGTGTGCTGACTCTGTCTGCACTTGGGTTGTGCGGTAGTTTCCCGTTCTCTTCTCTAGCGCACCTCTTGGTCTCCGGGCTTTTATTTTGACAGCGTCTTGGCAGTGTTTCCAGCTGTCAGAAGCCAAGCTCCGCAGGACGGCTGGATCCCAATGAGCCGATGATTCCATCAGCTGATCAATCTTTCAAACACTATTTAAGGGAGCAGCTCTGTTTGTTCAGGGCTGCGACCTTGTAGATGATTCCTTCCTCTACCATCCATACCTGTAAATGAATTTCCTAAGTATCTGTATTCCCATGTCTGAGTTGATCCTTAGTTGTGTTTTTGCCCCCCGTGGCTCGTTATTTTGTCCTTTGTCCTCTATTAATAAATTATGCAAACTCATCGGCTGGCGATTAAGCAAACTCATCGGATGGCCCCCCATGGCTCGTGAGGGCCATCGTTGACAGTAGGTCGCAGCCAGACTGAGACGCCGGTCACCGTGAGTTTGCCGTGGGCTGGAGTTTTTTCCCTTCGCTAGGGTTTGTATGGTATTAGTATGTCCACTCTCGAGCGTGGGTTTTCCCCTGAATGGTTGCAGGAGATAGATGGCTACCTGGCCAAGGCCCGTCTCCTCATGCCCACCCATGTGGCACACAACTACTTGTTTCTCGCACAGAGGACTTTATTAAAGTATCACCTTACCTCTTTTCTGGAAGGAAAGGAGAGGGTGACATGGAGGCGGCCAAGGAACCCTCTCCTTCTCCCCCGAGTACAGAGTACCCGACGAGAATGGAGATCCATGGACTGGAGGGGAACCCTGGCAGGAGGCTGACGGAGAGGCATCCCTGCTCCTCGCCCCGGGATTCCGCTCCTGTCACCCGTCCAGCCCAGGTGCCATGTGTTTCTGGTCCCATCTCTGTCTCACCATCAGCCAGAAAACATTGTCGCCATGCTCCAAATAAACCTCAGCAAGAATCCCGTCCGGATCCAGTTCTGGGTCGTCGGAGGAACTCTGCCTCCCAGTCAGCTGCTTCTTCTGCGTCACGTCAGGAGGGAATTCCTGCAGCCGCTCCCCCCGGGTCATCTGTCCCTGCTGTCCTGTCAGCTCCTCATGCCCGGATCGCCTCGGCTGTCACCCCCTCCTCCTCGACGTCATCCCCGGCTGCTGTGAGTGCCACGAGTCCTGCTTTGTGGCGCAGTGGTTAGCACTGCGGCAGCACAGTTTACCCTCGGCCGGGGGATCACGGGGATCATGAGATCGTGGGTTCGATCCCTGCCCCCCGCCAACAGTGATCTGTGTGGAGTTTGCATGTTCTCCCCGTGTTGTGTGGGTTTACTCCGGGATTTCTCCGGTTTCCTTCCACATGCCAAAAACATGCAGGTTAGGGATACGGGGCGCTTGCGCACGCAGCGACCGGCAGCTGGTGGCTTGTCACCAGACTGCAAAACAAATCTACCTACCGGTACAAAATAAGTAAAAAAAGGCCCGTCTTCGATCCATCGCGAGTGGCTCCTCCTCGTCTTCCCGAGGGCCCTGCCGTCACCATCCGGAGGGGAAAGGGAAGAGCTCTGCCCGCTACAGCAGGCACCATCGGCCCTCCGGGGGACAGGCAAGTGCAATTTCATTCTTCTCCTCGTATTTGTGATTTGCCTTGTCTGACTCCTGGGGGTGGAGTTCAGGGTTCGCAGTCCCCCGAGCTCCCTCCACCTGCTGTAGCCTCTAACATTGAACCTGCTGCTCTGTGTCTCCTTCCATTGAGCGTTCCGCGGCGCCAGGCCTACGCCGCCGGACGGGGAGGGGGCCTGCGGTCCTGGAGAGACTGGCTGCAGCCCCGCAGCCACGTCACGGGCAGAGGAGGAGAGCGGACTGCAGTTTGGAGCCTGCGCCAATGACGAAACGTCCCCGGGTCTCCACTGATGAGTGGTTCGATCCAGCAGATCGAGGATCCCCTGCCACCCCGCCATGCGGGTCGTCGGCATGGACGTCAGCATTGGAGGGTTCTCAGACTGTGGAGAACATCATGCCGGTTGCGGAGCCCGCCGTAACCGAGTGGGAGCCAGAGGACGTCCTTCTTCGGCCTGAGCCCAGATCGCCGAAGTCCTGAACAGCGACGGAACTCGAGATCAGGCAAGTGCTCTACTTTGTCTTCCTTCTTTCTTCTCTGGAGCACTTTTGCCTTGTCTCGCCGGGTTCCGTCACTACCGGTGATCCTGACTCCGGTTCTGTTCCCTCTCCTGAGCCTTCTCCCAGGGTCGCCAGTGATGAGTCGGTCCTGGTTTCAGCTCTGAAGGTTCCGGGTTCGGGGTTGGAAGTTGTCCATGGAGCTGTTCCGACCCAGTCGGGGTCCATCGTGGGTGCAGCCGCGACCCAATCGGGGTCCATCATGGGTGCAACACGGGCTCACCTGGGGTCCAACAGGAGGACAGCACCTATTCAGGGATGAGAATCCTCCTCGGATCCGCGGAATTCCTCGGATTTGATCATGTCTAGGGTCATTCTCGTGAATCGTCTAAATTCAAGGAGAAAATTTTTTTTGGGGGGGGGTGAGGTCTGTTATGAGCGGCGAGTCGTATTTTCGATCGGCTGCTAAAATCCACCGCGCAGAACGCGCTACCCAGCGAGATCAGTAATGTAATGTAACAAAGCCACTGATTGGCTGATACTTATTGAAGCAACCAATCGGCGATTTTGTTATTCCTTTGTCATATCCCACACGCGGAGCAAAATGCAAATGGCGGACTGTTCAATCAACCGAGTTTTTCCCGATTTCGTGAAAATGGTGAACCTAAAACTCACGAAAGACAACAAAACAAGAATTTTAGAAATCGACAAAGGGATAAGGAACAAGTTTTGTTGGGAATGGCTCGAAAAAACTGTGTCAATGACTGTAAAGATCGGTAAAAATACCGAAGTTGTGGTTGAAAAAAATGGCCGACTTCATAGCGAAATGCGAAGTACCAGGGAAAGCCCAGTGTGTTTATTACAACGATTTCTTGAGTTATGGATCTCATGGTTGTGTTGCCTTAGTTGAACACTGTTCAAAACAGAAACGTCTCAAAATTATGGCTACAAGGAGATCGAACTACTCTACTCGCTTGTGCTGCAGTCAAAACGATCGATGGACTCGGTCAAATTCAGCTGCCAGTCAATCAAAGTTCATCACAATTGGCCCCGATTACAGCAATTAGTGATCGGAAGACACATTCCGAGGTAAGATTTTTTTCTCGTTATAAGTAATGTACTTGAGAATTTTCACGTAATGAATTTGTTATGAAATAGCATGTGTAAGTTGTGACGTCATGCCTGTTTTGAAACACTAATTGCATTTGAATGCTGATTATCGATTGCTAATAGATAAATGTTATTACCTCCGCCAAGGAGGTTATGTTTTCATCGGCGTTGGTTTGTCTGTCTGTCTGTTTGTTTGTTTGTTTGTTAGCAAGATAACTCAAAAAGTTATGGACGGATTTTCATGAAATTTTCAGAGATTGTCAGAAATGGGGTATCCTACAGATGATTAGATTTTGGTGGTGATCCGGATCACCATCTGGATCCAGGAATTTTTTAAAGGATTCTTTTTTTTTTTTTTTTTTTTTTAACCTCCGCCAAGGAGGTAAAAAAAAAACAACAAAAAAACGAATCCTTTAAAAAATTCTTGCGAATGGCATTTTTTTCCATGGTATAAGGAATCTATAAAGATAGACAAAATAAATGTAGGATTAATATTTATGATGTTAAACACTGTGTGGGGGGAACTGTGGCGCTGGGCAGAGGTCTGCGCTCTCCGAGTGCTTTTCTAGTTACATATTTTCTCACAATTTGAAATGCAATCTAAGAATTTTGAATATAATTTATCTTTTTTTTTTTTCACTAGGAGGAGTTACATAATGCATGTGTGTTTTTTTGTCATGGGTGGTGATGGGTTGCCTTTCCTAAGATAGCTTTGCTTTTATTAGTAAACATAATTTCTTTATGGTCATTGCATAAAAATATTAAACATCTTTTAGGTTTTACTTACTTTCTTAGATTATCTTTCAAATATTAAAATATACTAATATGGAACTTTTTTAATATTCCTAGTAACACTAACAAATGCACACATTAATAAATCAAAATGTTTGCAGAATGTCAGTATATTTTAATAAATGGGTGATGGACTTGGTGATGGAATTTTGTTAATATTTATAATTTATTTTACTTGGTTAAACTATTTTGTCTGTTCTAGAACTATGTAAATGTAATTCTGTGTCAGTTCTAAACATATTAAATAGTAGTAAAATATAATTTAGTATTATTACATCAACATACCATTCAGATATCATAAATTTACACGTGATGCAGCAGCAGATTAAAAAGGTAAACTATAAATGCATTTGTACTTACTTCTAACTTTAAATATAAGACCACATTTGAGCATTCTAAAACACCAGATTTCGGTAGCTTCTGGGGGGCGTTGCCCCACAGACCCCCCACCAAGGCTCTGCCTCGGATCCGGCTTGGGGGCCTGTGTCCCCCAAGACCCCCGGTTTAGTTTCCTCATTTTTTCCCAAACCCCATTCTCATCCCTGCCTATTCTGGTGACGTTCGGAGGTGGAGCTGCAGATCCTCCGCTGAGCGACACCGGACTGGTCCCTCATCCCGTTCCCATTTCCTCTTTCCCTCCATCGGGTGCCGCAGGGGTTTCCCGTCGTCGGCTCGGCTCTTCCTCATCGCTCCTTGCCATTAGGAGGCTGTCTCCGAACTCTCCCCTGTGGTCCTGTTGGCCTGACGATGCGGGTCGGCTGCCTGGGGAACTTTTCGCCGGTTCAGCGTTCTGGGTCGGCCACCCGACGTGCTGCATTTTCTGCTGGGTGACCTAGTTCGGCTGCCAGAGGTTCCATCTCTCTGGGCCTGGGACTGGGGTAGACCGCCCGAAAGAATCCTTTTTCCCCTATTGGCGATCTGGACGCTGGACGCAGGCAGACCGCCTGAACTTGTTTTTTTTCCTTCGTTATGCTCTGCCTGTCATCATCCCTGTTTTTCCCCTCCTCTGCATAAATGGGGATGCTTTGTGTTTGGGGTTTTGGACCTTTTTGGAACTGTTATCGCTGCTCTTCAACGTGTGTTATTTTTTCCACTCCTCTGTAATCTGAGTGTTGTTTTCTGTGCCCGTTATTTGGCCTATTTCTCCGCTCTGTGCGTGATTTTTTTTGTACTTTGTATTTGGGGATGTGCCCGTCTGTCTGTCCTTATTGAACTGTTGTATGTCTCCGCCAGCTAGCGTGTGTTTTTTTTCCTTTCCTCTTATGTAGTATTTGTACACTGAATTGTAGGTATCGCTGCTCTGTGCCATGTTTTTTTTTCTCTCCCCCTGTTATTATGGGACATGCTGCGATTTTGTGCTTACATTGAGTGTCTGTCTTCTGAGGTTCTGCTTGTCATTTTGAGTTTTTTTTTTTCTTTTCTGTGATTAGGTTGGATTCTGGTCCTCCCTGGCCTTTTTTCCCCCTCCTCCCTCCGTGGGGCGGTCCTGTGGAGTTTCCAGGTGGGGGGAGGCGTGATGTTCCACCGCGTCTAGAATCCGCGTTGTGAATGGGGACAACTGTCACGGTCCGTGTGCTGACTCTGTCTGCACTCGGGTTGTGCGGTAGTTTCCCGTTCTCTTCTCTAGTGTACCTCTTGGCCTCCGGGCTTGTTTTTGCCCCCCGTGGCTCGTTATTTTGTCATTTGTCCTCTATTAATAAATTATGCAAACTCATCGGCTGGCACTCGGCGTCTTATTGATGGCTTGTCAGGCATCGTTGACAGTTTCACCTTCAATTTAAGTCTCAAACACATTTTGTGGCTTAATGTATATTTTTCTCTATAAAAGACATTATAAATGGCTCTCTCTTCACAGTGGCGATTACTGACTGCTGAAGCCATGTGGGAAACCTAATCCCTGCAGCTCACTCTGGGGTCTACCCCAGGATTTCCTCCTAATTGCTCAGATCACGACACCTCCGTTGGGAAGGTATCAGAGAGGAATCCTAATGAGATGGGTTACTCACTTTTAAACTCCATTTTCAGAGGAAATCAACAGCTACTCTTCACATCCTTGAGATATTGATGCTACTGTTTAAATGAAGTTAACAATTCTGTTTAGACTGATGTGATTCCAACGGGTGGACTAACGTCCGAAGAGTCCCAACTGATCCGTTTTACCACTAACAAAAATTACTGCTCCAACTACATTGGCTTGCATCACTGGAAGTGAAAAACATTTCCATTAGTTGCACTCAGTCTGGTTGCTGATATTTATCAGTAAAGCAATAACACATAGTTGCAAATTTGAGAAAAAAGTTGGAAATTAATAGGAAAAAATTGCACATCTAATAGAAAAAAGTAGCAAATTTTTGAGGAAAAAGTTGCATATTTATAAGAAAAAAGATGCAAATATTCAAGAAAAAAGTTGCAAATATTTGAGAACGAAGTTGGAAATTTATAAGAAAAAAAGTTGTAAATCTATAAGAGAAAGTTGCAATTTTTAGAAAAAAGTTGCAAATTAATGAGAAAAAATTACACATCTAAGAAAAAAGTTGCAAATTTCTGACAAAACGTTGCACATCTATAAGAAAAAAGTTGCAAGTTTTTGAGAAAAAGTTGCACATCTACAAGAAAAAAGTTGCAAATTTTTGCGAAAAAGTTGCAAATTTCTGACAAAAAGTTACATATTTATGAAAAAAATTGCAAACTTTCAAGAAAAAAGTTGCAAATATTTGAGAAAAAAAGTTGTAAATCTATAAGAAAAAGTTGCAATTTTTTTAGAAAAAAGCTGCAAATTAATGAGAAAAAGTTGCACATCTATAAGAAAAAAGTTGCAAATTTCTGACAAAAAGTTGCATATTTATCAGAAAAAAGATGCAACTTTTCAAGAAAAAGTTGCAAATATTTGAGAAAAAAGTTGTAAATCTATAAGAAAAAGTTGCAATTTTTTTTTAGAAAAAAGTTGCAAATTAATGAGTAAAAGTTGCACATCTATAAGAAAAAAATTGCAAATTTTTGAGAAAAAGTTGCAAATTTCTGACAATAAGTTGCGTATCTACAAGAAAAATGTTGCAAGTTTTCAAGAAAAAAGGTGGAAATTTTTGAGAAAGAAGCTGCAAATCTATAAGAAAAAAAAAATGTAAATCCATGAGAAAAAGTTGCAATTTTTTAGAAAAAAGTTGCAAATTTTCAAGAAAAAGTTATACATTTACAGGAAAACCAGAGTTGCAAATTTGTGAGAAAAAGTTGCCTGATTTGATTCCAGTGGGTGGACTAACTTGTGAAGAGTCCCAACTGATCTGTTTTGCCACTTACAAAAATTACTGCTCCAACTACAATGACTTGCATCACTAGAGATGAATAACATTTAAATTAATTGCACTCACTTGGTTGCAGATATTTATTAGTAAAGCAATAACACGCTGGTTCATATTTTGAAAGACCTCCACTCATTTTCAGTGTTTACGCCGCCAAACATAATCGATGAATCTGCAACAGTGTTCAGACCTTTTTTCCCCACAGACTGCTTAGTCAAGCATTTCAGTCATTATTTAAAAAGCAAATGAAACAAAGGAGAGAAGGTTATAGTGTTAAGGTTTTGAAGTTTTCACATTATGTGTCTGATGGATGAAAAATATTCTACAAATGATCGAAAATGCATGTAAAAAGAACACAAGCAGAGACGCCGAGTGCTAACAAGCTAGCAAGCAGGTGCTCCTTTCGAGAGAGACTGGACTGATGGACTCAGTGGAATTCAATCTTTTTGTGTCAGTGCTGACTCTTTTACTGTAGCTAACATAAGAGTCAGTAGGCGTGTTCGCACTGTAGGAACCTTTTGCAGAACTATAGCCTTTTAACTACATAGGGCTGGTTTTACTGTGTCCGGACAGCATAGGAACTCGGAATTACAGACGTCAGTTCCAGAACCATTTTAGCTCCATCTCTGAAGCAGGGTCTTTTCTGGTGAAACGGGAACTCGTATGACGTAGGTGTTTGCTGATTGGCAGAACCCATAAGCTACGCCCACTGCCCCCGCTGCAAGAGATTTCAGCTTCTAGTGGTGGCGCCATTTTTAAAAAGCCAGTGTTGTGGTTCACCATGCTGTTTATCGTTGCCTGACGGAATGGAGAAAAGCACAGATAAATGGAGGGACGAGGAGGTCCAAGCTCTCTTATGTTTGTTCTCTTCTGAGGAAGTCCAGCGACAACTCGAAGGCACGAAGCGGAATGGGATTAGCTTTACGACCTGGCTACTCAGGGAACAGTGACACCAAAGACTCCGCCACAAGGCTGTTGGAAACAATCGTTTCACCCTTGAACAAGCTGGAAGGTGAGTAAACAGGACAAAAGGAGGTTTAGGCTTTTTTTCCCCTTCTGAATTTCTGTTTGTATGGGTTTTTTTTTTATTTTTTATAATTCTGAAATAAAAGTGCCGCTCCTTATGAGCGAACTGGTACAGTTTGCCATGTAAATCGTTGTTAAAAATCCACCGAAGTTTGCAATGCTTTTCCCTTTGATTTGCAACTTTTGTCATAATTCCTATACAGTAAGTGTAGTCAAGTTAGTCTCCAGTGCATCCCCTGCCGTATTAGACCAGGTGAACTGTTATTACATTCCACATGAATCTTCTTGAGCCACATAAAAACGTAGCCATAGTGTGCTCATAATGTTTCAACCCTCCATGTTTTAATCCACGGAAGAGAAAAAGGGATGAAAGTCTTGCGGCCGGGGTGCAGAGCTCGATTCAAGGAGACGCTGAAGAGCGGAGGAACAGCGGAGCACGCCTTGACCACCTGATCAACGTGCTGCGTGAACAATCTCAGCGCGATGCCGAGAGAATGGTGCACGCCACGCAGCAGTTGAACACCCTGCTGGAGGCCATTCTTGGTGTGCTGAGAAGCCGGGCAGCAAAGCAAGTCAATACAAGGCAATAGCTTGCTTGTACGTGTGGCCGGCTCACAGTTTGTGAACTGTTTTTTTTCATTTTGACAAGCGTTTTTGTACGTGTGCTTTTAAGTGTGCAGTGTTCTCAGCTCACATTTGTGAACATGTTAAATAAACCTTTATTTGCACAACCATGGCTATTCTTTGTTTTCATTAACAAAAGTGATGTTAGTTTGAGGCGGTTCGGTAAGAGCCGTCATCTTTGCTCACTAAATCATAAGCCCCGCCCCGAGAATTACTAACGCTTGAAAAGACAAACTTCAAAGAACTGTATCATATTTAGATGCAAGCATATTTTTCCTTCCATAAAATGAGTGGGGTCCAACCGGACCCTCTGCGTAATTTTCATTGAGAAAACTTATCACTGAACATCCAAATTTAATTGGCCAATATGAAGTAAATATGTAGACTGGCTACTACCTAAAAAGATCGTTAGCATTACTCTTTTTGCAAAAAATAATAACAAATAAACCCCAGACGTGCACTGGTTAGTGTTACTAGGTAACCTTTAAAGCAAAATGCCACTCTAGTTCTGATAAATTTCACAATGCTCACAAAGCTTTAAAGCAGGTAAAGAAATCTTTATTGTCACAACACAAGAAATGCACAACTTTTTGTGAAAATATGTTACTTAGTTGGAAGGCTGAAGGTAATGCATCAAGGCTGTACGCACTTTAACTCCTCCAGTTTCTGCAACAGGTGGCTGTATAAGAAGATCAGGCTGTGGAAAAGGATCGTCTTCATTCCCCTCCTCTCTGCACTGCCCTTCACGGCTCTCACAGAGGTTGTGAAGGACGCAGCACATGAGCAGCACGGACTTCACGCCATCAGGGCTGCAATCATTGCACTTTTGCAGACACCGTCATCGTCCTTTCAGTCTGCCGGGAGTGTTTTCAAACACAACCCTTGCTTTGCTAGTTTTGTGGCTGAATGTCTCCTGTTGGGGTGTGAGAGAACCGCTATCTGGGAAGGGCTTCATGAGCCAGCTTGTCAGCGGACAGGCAGCGTCTCCGATGATGCAGTAGTCAACATCCTGGTCTCCAATGCTCCTGTACTGCTGTGAAAAAAAAACTTTGCTCGGTCAGCCAGTTCCCACAGTGCAGACAAACGTAAAACTCTAGCATCATGCAAGCTGCCCGGTTGCCCTGTGTACGCATTACAAAACAAACCTCTTCCATCAACCACTGCCTGTAAAACAACAGAATACCACCCTTTCCCATTGAAAAAACTCTGTGTGGTACTCCTGGGGTGCCAAAATTGGAATGTGGGAGCCATCAACAGCCCCAACACACTGTGGCAGCCCCCATCTCTGCTCAAAGATCATCCTGATGACTTCAGGCAACAAGATTTCTTCCACAGAGGAGCAGAAGTCCTTAACACAGTCACAGGCAGTTGAAATGCCAACCCCGAATAGGTGGACTATGCTCCTGTACTCGGAGTTGGTGGCGAGTTTCCATATGGCTACAGCAACTCTCTTTTCCAGCTTCCAGCTGCACAGCCTGATGATGCGTCGTGTTCACTCTCTTAAGTTCAGGCTTCAGGCGGCGACACACATACTCAAATGCCTCTCGGGACATGTGAAAATTATCCATCCACTGCTAATCAGTAAAACCGGGAACAAGCATTGTCCACCATTCATCAACTCTGCTCCGGACCCAGACGGACGAAAATGAGCGTTGTGTAAGGAGACCCAGCAACGTCTGAAACACAAACACTACATTTCACAACACCGTCCGATATATTTACTTATTATAGTTAATTCAACAACAACAAAAAAACTACCATAGGGTATATTTGCCATACAACATAATACATACGATCGGTGCATGTTTAACCCTTTGAGTGTGAGAATTTGTGTGCCCCTAGTGGCAGAGCACGGCACTGCGCCTGCCTTCTCACTCTGTCAAAAGTAAGTGAGAAATTTCTGGGCTTTTTTTTTTTAAATGTACTGATTTCTTGTTTATATACTTTGAAGATAAGATGATGAGGAACCTCTGTACAAAAAATGGTGTCAAAAGACTGAACCATTTTTTTGTAAATACGTCCAAAATCCAGTTTTGACTGAGTTATGGAATTTAAAGAGGTGCCATGACATTATGCAAATTAGATGCGTAAATTTATTCCTATCTGAAACTTTGGATCATATTTTACATCTTTCTAATTGACAGTAAGTCATTATCTCTTACCACTTTCAAGTTATAGCCTTGGAAATCTGAACTGTTTTATTGACAAAAAAATATTTACTACTCTTGACCACTAGGGGGTATGTCGCAGTTCTGCACCATACACACTCAAAGGGTTAAGTTAGCCTGTTAGCCTTACCTGTTGCCTCCTTTGTCTGCAGTGCCCTGCTCTGATTTCTCCCACCGGGATACGACCAACGAGTCTTCGCCTTCGTCTCCGCAAGAGCTCGTGGTGCCTCAACATATTGTCTTTCATTGTCACGCCGCAGAACATGAACACTGCAAGATCCTCTCCCTCCATGCTGGCTTCCTTGTTGTGGTAGAGTGTGGCGTTTAAGTACACGTCACTGTCGCAGATCCTTGCATCGCACCAGTCCCTACCACGCCAACTCACTGCCTGGGCGAATGCAAAATGAAGAGGTTCCCCCACGGGAGGGTAGTTCCTGGAACTAAACAGTTCCATAACTGAGTTCTTGAACTTCTCTGTCCGAAAGTGCTGACCCAAAGAAACCAGTACACCTAAATTTGTACATAAAACTCCAGTGCTATGCTTGCTGGAATGCAGTTGAGTCATGTGAAGTCATTCTGACCTTGTTACTTGGATTTTAGAAGTTCCTGGGATGCACTAAAAGACTGGTTATGAATCAGTGTTGCTATGGCAAGTCAGTCTAGCGTCGCTCATTCTGCTGATGAGAATCTCATGCTCCTCTTTCCTATAGCAGCAGTACGCAGTGGGCCATTTGTTATTTTTTTTAACAAGGGGGAAGGGGGTATCCACAAGTGCAGCATGAGGTACAAATGTATAAATGTAAATTAGGTACACATTTGCAAGCTTAGAGGAGCAACAATATGATAAAAGATGATGATGTAAAATTTTAGAGTCAAGAATTGCATTTTGATAATGTAGAATAGAAATTTAACCAGTGTACAGATAAATGTTGCAAATTTACGATAACATTTTTGAAAATTTACAGGAAAAAAGTTGCAAATTTATGAGAAAAAGTTGCAAATTAATGACAAAAAGTTGCAATTTTTTGAGAAAAAGTTACAAATCTATAAGAAAAAAGCTGCAACTTAATGAGGAAAGAGTTGCAAATTTGTGAAAAATTATGGCCGGCGCGGTGGCGGAGTGGTTAGCACTGCGGCAGCACAGCAAACTCACCCTTGGCTGGGGGATCCTGGGTTCGATCCCAGCCCCTGACCAACAGTGATCTGTGTGGAGTTTGCATGTTCTCCCCGTGTCTGCGTGGGTTTACTCCGGGATTTCGCCGGTTTTCTCCCACATGCCAAAAACATGTAAGTTAGGTTAACTGGCATCAAACTGGGGATTCTAAATTGTCCTTAGGTCTGACTGTGAGAGTGAATGGTTGTCTGTCTCTCTGTGTTGGCCCTGTGATGGACTGGCGATCTGTCCAGGGTGGACCCTGCCTCTCGCCCAAAGATGCTGGGATAGGCTCCAGCCACCCCCCCCCCCCCACAACCCAAAAAGGATTAAGCGGAAGAAGATGGATGGATGGATGGATGGAAGTTGCAAATTACAAGAAAAAAAGTTGCAAATTTATGACAAAACGTTGCAATTTTTTGAGAAAAAAGTTACAAATCTGTAAGAAAAAAAGTTGCAAATTAATGAGGAAACAGTTGCAAATTTGTGAGAAAAAAAGTTGAAAATTACAAGAAAAAAGTTGCAAATTTATGACAAAAGGTTGCCCGTGTATAAGAAAAAAGTTGCAAATTGTTGAGGAAAAAAAAGTTGCATATTTTCAAGAAAAGGTAAATTTACAAGAAAAAAAGTTGCAAATTGTTGAGAAAGTTGCAATTTTTAGAAGAAAAAGTTACAGTTTTTAGAAAAAAGTTGCAAATTTCTGTGAAAAAGTTCTGCTTAGAATTTGTGGTTTTAAAGTCATTTTATTCAGTTATGACCATAATCTAGAGAGGTTTATGATGATATTTTCTTTTGGGAGGGGGCAGTAATCTCTTTTTTTCCAGGTTTCCAGGTTACACCCCCCCCATCCCCAGTCCCCCGCCTTAATTTACACCTATGAATGTTGATAGGGATGACAGGTTGACAAAGCACCCCCCTCCAAATCACCTACGACCAGCTCCAGAAGCAACCCCCCCCCCTTCCCCACAGTCAAGTCTGGAGGCCGGACTCTGCGTTCTGCTCTCCCCAGTTGACCTAGTTTCTCCACAGCGAGGTAAAACCAAGAATAGGTGCAGGAAAATCCCACTAGTTCCATGGAGAAGTGAGGAATGAGGCCAATAGGGAGAAACCCGCCCTTAGGGGGGTGGGGTGGACAGCCGTGGTATGACTGAATCCTCCTCCCAAAGACAAGGATTAGCTTTGATCTGACATAAATGCTTCGTGGCTCAATATTCCCATACACCCAGTGGCCTTCCCTCATCCTCCCCTCTGACTGTAAATCCTTCCCTCTCCTGCTTTACATCAATTCTTCATACATTTTTCCCTTCCACACATTTTCTGAACGCTGAAGACAACTAAAGCTGCAGATTAAATACAAAAAAAAAGGGTGGGTGGGTGTGGGGGGGGGGGGGGTCAAGTGGGATGAAAATTGGGCCAAAAAGGTGGCCTTGTGTTGTTCAGGTACTTTTGATGCATCTTTTTAGTTAGTTTTAGGGTGCTTTCACACCTGAATTTGTTTACTTTGATCCAAATCAGTTGATAAGTTTGTTACTTTGTATCATTTTCTCCTTGGTTTGGTTCCTGTTGCCGCTGGTCAAGCGGACCAAATTCCCTCAGGTTAAATCTCGCAAGACTTACGTCAGAACCCTCTCTGTTCTTTTTGGTCAGATTTTTTTGCTGCGAGAACAGGAAAGGTAAATACAGGAAGTAAGATGACTACTGTGCATTTATGCATTTCTGGGGAGAAAATAATACAAATCGTAGAGTAATCTACGGAGGGTTTCATCGCCCTGATTATTGTTGATTACATTACGTGCGTATACTACTTTTGGCAAATCGTACAGTTTGAAAATGAAGAGCGGCTACAGATGGAAAATAACATGTTAACGTTCATTAATCTTCCAGAACCAGGACATGCTCAGCCACAGATATTTTCGAAGATCCATCAGGTATGTACAGTGACATATAATGTTTTACTGTTTGCCGCTGGTCCTGTTTTAGTGCGGTCCCTTTCTCACCTGCAGGACCACACCAGAGTTCACCAGTTGATTCGAAATGAGACCACCTCTTTCAGGAGGTCTCGGTACGGTTGGTTTGGTGCGCACCTGAGCGCGATTACCGTGTTCTCACCAGACAAAACGAACCGCAGTAACGGAGAAAACAAACTTCTCCAACAACTGTGGCTAACAACTAACAACTGTGGGGCTGCACGGTGGCGCAGTGGTTTAGCACTGTGGCAGCACAGTTTTACCCTCGGCTGGGGGACCGCGGGGATCATGAGATCGTGGGTTCGATCCCAGCCCCCGACCAACAGTGAGCTGTGTGGAGTTTGCATGTTCTCCCCGTGTTGCGCGGGTTTACTCCGGGATTTCTCCGGTTTCCTCCCGCACACCAAAAACATGTAGGTTTAGGGCGCTCGCGCACGCAGCGACCAGCAGCCGGTGGCTTGTCACCAGACTGCAAACCAAGTCTACCTACGGGTACAAATAAGTAACAAAAAAAAAAACAAAAAAACAAAAAACTTGAGTTCGACTGAAACGCACTAAAGCCTGCAGGTGTGAAAGCACCCTTAATTAACTTTAGCCTTTTAGTGATTTTAGTGACTGAAATCCCTGATAACATACACACACTTACATTATCTGCAATTTATAATCACAATCCCTTTTTCCTCTAATCAATCTCCGGTGTTCTGTCAGTCCGTTAACCATCCCCACAGTTGTTAGCCATTAGCTGTTAGCTGTTAGCCACTGCACAACACTGGGCTACATCTGGACCTCCAGAAATACTGTAGTTTTGATCTCAATAATTAATCTTTGAAACAACACATATACAGTGGTGTGAAAAAGTGTTTGCCCCCTTCCTGATTCCTCATTTTTTTGTATGTCTGTCACACTTACATGCTTCACATCATCAAACAAATTTAAATAACAGACAAAGATAACACAACACAAAAGACAGTTTTTTAAGGGTAAAAAAAAATCCAAACCTACATGGCCCTATGTGAAAAAGTGACACCCCCCCCCCCCGTTAAAACATAAATTAACTGTGGATTTTCACATCTTTGGAAAGCTGAGTTCAATTTCTCTAGGCACACCCAGGCCTGATTACTGCCACACCTGTTCTCAATCAAGAAATCACTTAAATAGGACCTGCCTGACAAAGTGAAGTAGACCAAAAGATCCTCAAAAGCCACACGTCATGCTGCGATCCAAAGAAATTCAGAAACAAATGAGAAACAAATTAATTGAGATCTATCAGTCTGGAAAAGGTTATAAAGCCTGGAAAAAGTTATAAAGGACTGATGAGACAAAAGTTGAACTTTCTGGAAGGTGTGAGCCTCATTACATCCAGTGTAAAAGTAACAGCATTTCAGAAAAGGAACATCATACCAACAATAAAATATGTTGGTAGTAGTGTGATGGTCTGGGGCTGTTTTGCTGCTTCAGGACCTGGAAGATTTGCTGTGGTAAATGGAACCATGAATTCTGCTGTCTACCAAAAAATCCTGAAGGAGAATGTCCGGCCATCTGTTCGTGACCTCAAGCTGAAGCACACTTGGATTCTGAAGCAGGACAATGATCCAAAACACACCAGCAAGTCCACCTCTGAATGGCTTTAGGAAAACAAAATGAAGACTTTGGAGTGGCCTAGTCAAAGTCCTGACCTGAATCCGACTGAGATGCTGTAGCATGACCTGAAAAAGGCAGCTCATGCTCGAAAACCCTCCAATGTGGCTGAATTACAACAATTCTGCAAAGGTGAGTGGGCCAAAATTCCTCCACAGCGCTGTAAAAGACTCATTGCCAGTGATTGTAAATGCTTGATTGCAGTTGTGGCTGCTAAGCGTCGCCCAACCAGTTATTAGGTTTCAGGGCAATCACTTTTTCCACACAGGGCCATGTAGGTTTGGATTTTTTTCCCCCTTAATAATGGTAAATGGTAAATGGCATTCTCTTATATAGCGCTTTTCTTCTCATCTAGGATTACCAAAGCGCTTTACAGATCCTGCAATCCACCCATTCACACTCACATTCACACACTGATGGCGGCAGAGCCACCATACACACAGGCACTAACCAGGCCACCAGGAACAACTGGGGGTTCAATGTCTTGGTCAAGGACATTTCGACAAGCGGACAGCAGACAGAGCAGGAATCGAACCCATGACCCTCCAATCAGTAGTCGGTCACACTACACCTGCGCCCCCTCCCCCCCATAATAAACACCTTCATTTAAAAACTGCAGTTTGTGTTAACTTTGTTTAATATTTAAATTTGTTTGATGATCTGAAACATTTAAGTGTGACAAACATACAAAAAAATGAGAAATCAGGAAGGGGACTAACACTTTTTCACACTACTGTACGTCCCAGCAATATATGGGACCTTTAATTTTTGATATGCAGCAAAAATTAACCTGGAGAGCAGGAATTTTACAGGAAATTAAGCTTAAAATGAACAGAAGTACTATCTGACTACAAAAATAATTCAGGAGTATCACACAGTCATTGCTTTATTTTCATTTATCGTTCTGCAGCCCCTCCGTCGTTAAAATCATCTGCAGCCTCATTAAAAATTCAACCATGCACAGTATCACATTTCTGAGTGTGTAGAGAACGAGGCGCCAGCTCTCGAGCAGCACTCTGAGGTCACGGAACTACAGCGAGGAGCGACCGTGGCTGAGACTTAACAATATGATTTATCGATTCAGCTGAGCCACAACCAGGACAACAACAGCTGACCCACTTTACCGCCACGTCTACATGAAGGAAGACAACGGTGGAAGAGTTTGGGGCCGGCGACAAGCAACAGCAACAGCAGATCGAGATGCACACCTGGACGCCGAGGTGGTCTGTGGGGTTGATTCAGAAATGATGCAGAGTGACTGAGGGGACATGGCACATTGGCGGTCCTCTGGAAGTGACCGATACACAATCAACCAGGGAGCAAGTGCACTTATCCTCACAGGCCAGAGTTAAAAATAACACCCACAGCCAGACAAACGCAGATGCACAGCTCCACTCGGCTCCTCACGGCTGATATATGAAAAAAATTATCATGTAACTGGAAGCGTGGTGGAAGGTAGGCTTGTTAATTTGTGAATGCTCCAGGGAACCCAGGGAACGTCAGTGAGATGCAGAGGTGGGTGCAGCAGACAGAAACTGTAACTGGAGGAAAAGCAGCTTTACCTTTTGGTTTAATCACTCAAGTAGAAGTAAGAGTCGTCCTTCAAACCAGACCGTCAATAATGGAGTAGCTCATTCCTGACTGATGAATCAAACCAGGAGTGCTTAGCTCTCCCGACCGTTGACCTTGACATGAAACAGCCCAGACACAGACCCATCTAGGACGTGCTTAAAGTCAAAGTCAGTGGCCTAGAAGAAGTATCATTTTTCATGAACTCATACATGCCCAGATCTCCTGATCTTTGACAATGACCTTGACCTCAACCTGGATGCAGACTTATCTAAGGGTCGCTGTGAGTGAGTTTCAAGGTAATTGCCAAGGAGTAGTAGTAATAATAATAATGGATTGCATTTATATAGTGCCTTTCATGATAACCATCCATCCATCCATCCATCTTCTAGCGCTTTTCCGGAGGACTGGGTCGCAGAGGCAGCAGTTCAAGCAGAGGAGCCCAGACTTCCCTCTCCCCAGCCACCTGCTCCAGCTCTTCAGAGAGGATACCAAGGTGTTCCCAGACCAGCTGGGAGACATGGTCTCTCCAGCGAGTCCTGGGTCTGCCCCGGGGTCTCCTCCCAGTGGGACGTGCCCGAAACACCTCAAGTGGGAGGCGTCCAGGAGGCATCCTGATCAGATGCCCATACCACCTCAACTGGCTCCGCTCAATGTAGAGGAGCAGCGGTTCTACTCTGAGCCTGACTGAGCTCCTCACCCTATCTCTGAAGGTGAGTCCAGCAGTCCTATGAAGAAAGCTCATTTCAGCCGCTTGTATCCGTAATCTGGTTCCTTCAGTCATGACCCAAAGCTCATGACCATAGGTGAGGGTAGGAATGTAGATTGACTGGTAAATGGATAGCGCTGCCATAGAGCTTAGCTCCCTCTTCACCACAACAAACCGATACAATATCCGCATCACTGCAGATGCTGCTCTGATCCATCTGTCAATCTCTCCCTCACTCCTGAATAAGACCCCAAGATACTTAAACTCCTCCACTTGGGGCAGAAGCTTGTCCCCAACCCGGAGAGGACAATCCACCTTTCTCCGGTTGAGGACCATGGACTCGGACTTGGAGGTATTGATTCTCATCCCAGCCGCTTCACACTTAGCGGCAAACCGTCCCAGTAAGACCTGTAGGTCATTGCTGGATGAAGCCAGCAGGAAAACATCATCTGCAAACAACAGAGATGAGATCCTGTGGTCACCGAGCAAGACACCCTCCGTTCCCTGGCAGCGCCTAGAAATCCTGTCCATAAAAATTATGAACAGGATTGGTGACAATTGGGCAGCCCTGGCGGAGTCCAACTCCCACTGGGAATGAGTCCGACCGAGCGTTGGCAATACAAACCAAACTCTCACAACGGTCGAACAGAGACCGAATAGCTTGTAACAACAAGCCTGATACCCCATACTCCAGAAGCACCCCCCCCCCACACACACACACACAAAAAACACGAGGGGCACGGTCGAATGCCTTCTCCAAGTCCACAAAGCACATGTAAACTGGTTGGGCAAACTCCCACAAACCCTCAAGGATTCTCGATAGGGTAAAGAGCTGGTCCGATGTGCCACAGCCAGGACGAAAACCACACTGCTCCTCCTGAATCAGAGGTTCGACCAATAGCCAGACTCTCCTCTCCAGTGGGATTGAGGAGGATTGAGGAGATCCTTGAAGTATTCCTTCCACCGCCCGACGATATCCCCAGTCGAAGTCAGCAGTGCCCCATCCGCACCATACACAGTGTGGACAGGGAGCTGCTTTCCCCTCCTGAGCCGCCGGACAGTTTGCCAGAATCTCTTCGAGTCTGACCAAAGTCTTGTTCCATGGCCTCACCAAACTCCTCCCATACCCGAGTTTTTGCTTCAGCAACCACCCGAGCTGCACTCCAATTGGCCTACCGGTACACCTCAGCTGCTTCGGGAGTCCTACAAGCCAACCAAGCTTGATAGGACTCCTCCTTCAGCTTGATGGCCCCCCTCACCACGAGATGCCCCAATGACTTTGCGGCCGCAGCTCTGGGCAGCCGCTTCAACAATGGAGGTGGAGAACATAACCAAAGTGCTTTAAAAGGAGTCCATTATTCATTCACTCCACAGACAGATATTGATTGTGGAAAGCTACTACTGTAGCCACAGCTGCCCTGGGGCAGACTGACGGAAACATGGCTGCCAATCCATGCTAACGGCCTCTCCGACCACTACCGAACATTTATACACATTCATACCAGTGTCATGGACACTGGAGGCAAGGTGGGTTAAGTGTCTTACCCTGGGGCACAACGGCAGGATGGCTGGGGAGAGTGGGATTCAAACCACCAACCCTCTGGTTATTGAATGACCCACTCTATTCAATTCAACTTTATTTATATAGTTTCACAACAAACAGTCATCTCATAGCACTTTCAACTGTAGGGGAAACCCCCACAATTGCAGAAACCCCCCAGCAATCAGGCGATCCCCTGTGAGCAAGTGCTTGGTGACGGTGGAGAGGAAAAACTCCCTTTTAACAGGAAGAAACCTCCAGCAGAACCAGGCTCAGGGAGGGGCAGTCATCTGCTGCGACTGACTGGGGGGTGAGGGGATAGCGAAGATGAAAAGAACAGACATGTAGAGAGCAAACAGCACGACGGGGACTCAGTCTATAGGATAGAACAAACAGATGTTAATGACCAGCAAAAATATTTCATTGAAAGTGAAGAAGGAGTGAAGCCCAGTGCATTGTTGGAGGACCCCGGCTGTCTAAATCTATTAGCAGCATAACTAAAGGAGGGTTCAGGGGCACATGATCCCACCCTAATTATAGGCTATATCATAAAGGAAGGTTTTAACCCTATTCTTAAAAACAGAGATCGAGTCTAACTCCCAAATCCAGATTGGCAGCTGGTTCCACAGGAAAGGAGCTTGATAACTAAAGGCTCTGCCTCCCATTGTACTTTTGGAGATTCTAGGTATTACAAGTAATCCTGCATTCTGGAAGCATAGTGCTCTGTTAGGATAACAGGGTAGTATCAGATCTTTTAAATAAAAAGGGGCCTGATTGTTTAGAGCTTTGTGAGAAGAAAGATGTTAAACTTAATTCTAAACTCTATGGGAAGCCAATGAAGGGAGGCCAGAACCGGAGAGATATGATCTCTCTTTCTAGTACCTGTTAAAACTCTTGCTACAGCATTTTGGATCAGCTGAGGACTTTTTAAAGTCCTCAGCTGATGTCATCTTTTTAAAGATGTTTTAGGACAACCTGATAATAAAGAGTTACAATAATCTAATCTAGAGCTAACAAAAGCGTGGATCAGTTTCTCAGCATCACTCTGAGACAAGATGTTCCTAATCTTGGCAATATTATGTAAATGATAGAAGGCAGTCTTAGAAACAAGTTTAATATGTGAATTAAAAAACAGTTCTTGATCAAAAATAATTCCAAGATTCCTCACAGAACTATTCAGAGAAAGAATAACTGCATCCAAACTAAGTTTGATTTGGAAAGGTATTTCTAAGGTTTTTTGGACCAACTAGAATGACTTCAGTCTTATCTGAATTTAATAGCAGGAAATTACAAGTCATCCAAGCTTTAATTTCCTAAGCCTTTTGAGTGTGTCTGTCGCCGAATTGCGACATAACTCCTAGTGGTCAAGAGTGGTAAATATTTTTTGTCAATAAAATAGTTCAGATTTACAAGGCTATAACTTGAAAGTGGTAAGAGATAATGACTTACTGTAAATTAGAAAGATGCAAAATATGTTCCAAAGTTTCAGATAGGAATAAATTTACGCTTCTAATTTGCATAACGTCGCGGCATCTCTTTAAATTCCATAACTCCGTCCAAACTGGACTTTGGACGCATTTAAACAAAGAATGGTTCAGTCTTTTGACACCGTTTTTTGTACAGAGGTACCTCATCATCTTATCTTCAAAGTATATGAACAAGAAACCAGTACAATATAAAAAAAAAAAATTCTCACTTTTGACAAAGGGGGACTGGCTGGCTGGCTGGCTGGCGTGGTCGCTGCGTTTTCACCAATCATGGTCCATATTTTACGTTCTGTCGGTCATTTAAAGTCTGTATCACATCTGCAAAGTTTTATGATTATCCCACATAAATTTTGCTTGCATCCCGCGGCTATTTTCCGTGTACAAAGCTGAAAAAGTGACGGTGACCGATCATGGCCATATTAGCTTTCTGGACTAAACGCTACAAACAGGAAAAGGAAATGAGGAGTTCTTCTTCTTTGGTGTATCACGTGTCATCCACTGAGTCCTCCAACGGATGTCTGCCACCTTTTGAACCTGGCAAATCAGTACATTTCAGTACAAAACACCAATGCAGGCCCCAATGCAGGCGATCATGTGAGTGTGACATGAAAGGCGCAGTGCCGCACTCTGCCACTAGGGGCACGCAAAATTCTCACACTCAAAGGGTTAAGACAGGCCTCTAACTTGGCTATTTGATTACTATCATCTGGCTTCACTTACAGGTACAATTGTGTGTCATCTGCATAACAATGAAAATGTATACAGTGCTTTCTAATAATGTTGTCTAATGGAAGGACATATAAACTAAAAAGAATAGGGCCTAGCACAGATCCCTGTGGAACTCCGTGACTGCGTTTTGAGTTGGAAGAAAACTCATTATTGACATGAACAAACTGGAATCTATCAGATAAATAAGATCTAAACCACTGCGACGAAGTTCGATTAAGTCCAACATGGTGTTCTAATCTATCAAGCAGAATATCATGATTGACAGTATCAAAAGCTGCACTAAGGTCTAAAAGGACAAGTACAGAAACAAGTCCATTATCAGATGTGATAAGGAGGTCATTAGTGACCTTCACTAAGGCTGTTTCAGTACTATGATGGATTCTAAACCCAGATTGAAACTTTGAAATTTTATTATTGAAAAAGTTCATAAAGTCCTGACTCGTAAGCTCTAAGGGAATGCTAGGATTGAGTCCTGACTCTTTGTCAGCCTGGCTACAGTGCTGAAAAGAACCCTGGGATTATTCTTGTTCTCTTCTATTAATGCAGAATACCAACTTGTTTAGCTTTTCTAAGAGATTTTTTTTATAAATTAAAAGATGATTTCTCGAAGCAAAACAGATTTCATCTAATTTAGTGGAATGCCATTTTCTTTCTAATTGACGAGTCTCCTGTTTTAAGCTACAAGTTTCTGTGTTGAACCAAGGAGTTAGAAATCTCAGACTTTTTCTTTTTTGAAGAGGCCAACATGTCTAGAGTCTGATGCAGAGAAGCTGTAACACTGTCTACCATGCTATCAATTACAGAAGGAGCAAGCTCTCCATAGCTTATTTCCGTTGTGTTGACACATGGCATAGAGGAAACAATCTGCATAAATTTGGTAACAACATCATCTGAGAGGCATCTACTGTAGTAATATTTTTCCTTAGGAGCCAAATGGTCAGAAATAGTAAAATCAAAGGTTAACAGACAATGGTCTGACAGTACAGGGTTATGAGGAGACACTACCAGATTTTCTATTTCTATGGCGTATGTCAGAATAAGGTCCAACATATAGTGGAGATAATGGGTAGAATTTCCTACTTTCTGAGAAAACCCCATCGAATATAATATTGAATTAAATGCCAAATTAAGGCAATCACTATCTACATCTACATGTATATTAAAGTCCCCTACTATAATTATTCTATCTGATTTCAGCACTAAATCTGCTAAGAATTCGGCAAATTCGGATAAAAACTCTTGAGTCAGCTGACGGAGGATGATAAACTATGGCAAATAAAATTGGGTTTAACCTAAAATTACTAAGATGCCCAATACTGAGGACCAGGCCCTCAAAGGAATTATAACATGTTTTTTGCTTTACATTAACTAGAAATTTAGAATGGTAAATTGTTGCTCCTCTTCCTCCACAACCAGAACTTCTGGGATTTTGACAGTTTAACCCTTTAACTGCCCAGATTAAATGAACTGGTCATGCCCCTCCAGTGGCACAGCGCAGCAACTGCATGGGTCAACTTATTGACGTCCCCTGGCTATACCGAGAATTTGTATTAATCTCTATTGATCTGACAGTTTAGAAGGTGGCAGACACGCGCCGAAGGAATCATGGCTGACATGGAATATAGCAAAGAAGAAGAAATCCTCATTATTATTCTTCCTTTTCCCGCTTTGAGCTCACACACCAATGTGGATGCCGCCATGTTTGGGCATCGCTGCTGCGATGATGACTGAATCTGCATGAAATGGGAAAAATAGCCATGTAATACAAATGAAATTCATGTGGGATAATCATAAGAGTTTGTAGATGTGGTACACAGGTGTAAATTACTAAGTAAATGTATTACATCAATGTAACAAAAAACTGAGCTCCCCGTACCAAGATGGCGGCGCCGACGAGCGGCATGGATTCCCACAGGAAAAATACACCAAACAGAAAAAATAGCCACGTAATACAAGCGAAATTCATGTGGGGTAATCATAAGAGTTTGTAGATGCGGTACACGGTGTAAATGGCTGAGCAAACACACAAACATCGGCTACAATGGACAAAAACGGACCGGTCACGTGGGCGCACAAGCCCCCCTCCCGGTAACAGGCAAAAGAGAGATATGTTTTTTTGACATTTTATTGATTTTCTGGTTCATATACTTTGAAGATTAGATAAAAACATACCCCTGTAGACAAATCGGCGTAAAAAAAAAAAACCGGACCATTCTTTATGTAAATGTGTCCAAAGTCTACTTTTGACTGAGTTATGTAATTTATATAGCTGCTGTGACATTATACAAATTACATGCGTAAATTTATTCCTATCTGAAACTTTGGATCATATTCTACATCTTTCTAATTGACAGTAATCCATTATCTCTTGTAACTTTTAAGTTATAGCTTTGGAAATCTGAACTATTTTACTGACAAATTTTTTACCACTCTTGACCACTAGGGGGGTCTTGAGTTGCCTTGCATTGCCCCAGGCGCCACATGGCACCTAGGGCAGTTAAAGGGTTAAATAACCAGAGGAAGTTGATTTATATAAACCAACATAATCCTCTTGCTCTAACCAAGTCTCTGTAAGCGATATTAAATCAATCTGATGATCAATTAACAGATCATAGACGAGCAGAGATTTGGGAGTTAAAGACCTAATATTTAACAAACCGCATTTAATTTTTAAATTATGAGGAGGAAGAGAGGACAAGTCAAATTTAGAGGCTTCATGTTTAATTTAATGTTAAGACAGGTGGGTCTAAATAAAAACTTATTTATTTTACCTTATACCTCTGTTTTAGTAGCTGCTGTTAGAAACAGCTTTTATATGTATATATATTATACACACACACACACACACACACACACACACACACACACACACACACATATATACACTACCGTTCAAAAGTTTGGGGTCACTTAAAAATGTCCTTATTTTTGAAAGAAAAGCACTTTTTTTCAATGAAGATAACTTTAAACTAATCAGAAATACACTCTATACATTGCTAATGTGGTAAATGACTATTCTAGCTGCAAATGTCTGGTTTTTGGTGCAATATCTAGATAGGTGTATAGAGGCCCATTTCCAGCAACTATCACTCCAGTGTTCTAATGGTACAATGTGTTTGCTTACTGTGTCAGAAGGCTAATGGATGATTAGAAAACCCTTGTGCAATCATGTTAGGTCTGCAATGCTGTAATTGCTGCAAATGGAGGATTCTTTGACGAAAGCAAAGTTTGAAGGAAAAAGTTATTATTTCAAATACAAATCATTATTTCTAACCTTGTCAATGTCTTGACTATATTTTCTATTCATTTTACAACTCATGGTGGTAAATAAGTGTGACTTTTTTTTTAATATATATTTTATTCAGTTTTTCAAATAAGACAGAACAATAAACACTGCCAGTGCTCAAGAAAATACACAAAGAAATAAGTGATTGTTACACAAAGCCCATATAACTACAAAAGTGTAAGCAGTCCATGCTAAGCAAGTTTCATAATACAATCCTTTCATGTTACAGGCTGAGTCTTCTTTTTCTTAATGTGATCCATAAGTGGTCCCCAAATTTTAGTAAACATATCTTGAGTGTTAGACAAATGGTATCGAATCTCTTCAAGGTACAAGCAGGATGCCAAATCGTTGAGCCAGTTAATATAACTGGGTGGCGTATTGGCCTTCCATTCTTTCAGGATGACCCTCTTCGCAACAATCATGCCAAACCTGATAGCATGCTGAAGTGACTGTGAGCAGAGCAAAGTTTGATCTGAACAACCAAGTATTACTGTTAAGACATCAGGTATTATGACTTTTTTATATATGACACTGTACAAATTAAAAATCTGAGACCAAAAATTTTTAAGCGAGGGGCAGGAGAAAAATAAATGACATAAAGTACCATCACTTATTTTACACTTGTCACATAGTGGTGAAATGGTCGGAAAAAGTCTATTAAGGCGAGTCTTAGAGTAATGTAATCGGTGTATTACTTTAAATTGTATTAGCTGAAGTCTGGCATTTACTGAACATGAATGAATACCAACTAAGGCTCTTTCCCATAGATCATTTGAGATCTCTATACCTGCATCCCTCGTCCATGCCTCCTTGACATGGGTCGAAGACGTTGGCCAAGAGAAAAGATTAACGAATTCTGAAACTAGATGCTTGGAGGTTGGGTGTTTTCTCAAAACCTCATAGAAATCATGTTGTACAGGAAGTTTGACAAAATGGGTTAAAGACTGTTGTACAAAATGTCTAATCTGCAGGTACCTGAAAAAATGACCAGGTGGGAGATTGAACTTCATTTGTAATTGTGTAAAAGATGCAAAGTTTTTGTTGATATACAGGTCTTTTATTGAAAGAATACCTTTATTTGACCATTGCCTGAACACAGGATCTGATAAAGCTGGTTTGAAGGCAGGGTTTTGGCATATAGGTGCATATATAGAAAGGTCAGGAAGGTGCAATATCTTCTTAATTTGTTTCAGAATTCTGAAGGAGTTGTGCAGCACAAAGTCATGTCTGAACACATTCAGAGGGACGTCGACCTTGCTAAATAATAAAGCAGATAAAGATGTACCAATGAGGGATTGACAGTTATGAGATTCAAGTGCAGGCCAACACGGTTTTTGATCCGCATAATGATTATCTTGGGACCAGAAGACCAAGGCCCTAGCGTTGCAGGCCCAATAATAATGTCTCATAATAGGCAGCCCAAGACCACCCTCGACCGAGGATTTTTGGAGATGTAATTTAGAGACACGGGGGGTTTTGCCAGCCCAAATAAAGGAGATGATAATAGAATCAACTAATTTAAAAAAAGATGCTGTAAGAAAAATTGGCAGATTCTGAAATAAATATATAAATTTAGGAAGTACAATCATTTTGACAATATTTACTCGTCCAATTAGAGAAATTGGTAGTAATTTCCATTTCTCAATCATGCTCCTAATCTTATTTAATAGTTCTGTAAAATTCAATTTGAAAATAAGTTTGGGATTCCTAGGGATGGTGATTCCTAAATATTCAAAGTACTCATTTGATATTTTAAAAGGTAATGTGTTGAGAAATGTTTTATCTAGACCATCTGAAAGAGGCATGAGAACACTTTTCTCCCAGTTAATGGTAAAACCAGAGAACTGACCAAATTCCCTAATGATCTCGAGAAGAGGTGGAAGAGACTGTCTAATGTCAGACAGTGTCAAAATGACATCATCAGCGTACAAGCCAATAGTACATTCAAACGCGCTATATCTAAACCCTACTATTTCAGGCTCCATCCTGATGGCAATAGCAAGTGGTTCAAGCGCCAGAGCAAAAAACATTGGCGATAGGCAACAGCCCTGCCTGGTCCCGCGATGTAATAAAAATGGGGCAGATTTATTGTTGTTAGTAAGTACATATGATCTAGGACGTGCATAGAGCATTTTTGCGATAGCTATAAATCTGTCACCAAAGCCAAATCTTTTAAGAGTAATAAACATATACTCCCACTCAATTTGATCGAAGGCCTGTTGTGCATCCAAAGAGACAACAGCAGAATATGGTGGGTTGTTAGAATACATGACGTTCAGAAGTCTACGAGTATTCGAAAATGCAAACCTTTCGGGGATAAACCCGGTTTGGTCACTATGAATTAAGGAACCAATGTGTTCGTTCAAGCGGTTTGCCAAAACTTTTGCAACAATTTTCTGGTCACTATTTAAAAGGCTGAGAGGGCGATAAGAAGCTAGATTTGTTTCATCTTTACCCTTCTTCAACAGTAGACAAATGTTCGCATCGTATAATGTCTCTGGGAATGATCCTTCCTTCACGGAAGAGTTTATCATACGAAGCAACAATGGAGCAAGTTTATCAATGTGAATTTTATAAAATTCAATGCCAAATCCTTCAGGGCCACAAGCCTTACCATTTAGAAATGAACGGATGGCAGCTTTGATCTCCTCTAGTGTGAAATCAGCATCCAACTGTTGTTTGGCATTTTCACTCAATGTGGGCATATCCAGTCTATTTAAGAACCCCCATATGTCTTCCTTTGATGACGATGATTTAGAGGTATACAAGTTTTTATAATATTCATAAAAAGTGTTATTTATCTGTAAAGGGTCAGTTATTAGTTCTCCATTAGATACAATTTTATAAATTGCCCGTTCAGCTTGAACACCTCTCAACTGCCTAGCGAGTACGCTGTGTGCTTTATCACCAAGCTCAAATTGCTTTTGTTTAAGCTTTCGTATATAATTACAAACATGCTCACCAAGAATGCGGCTGTATTCAAGTCTTGCAGATACAATATTCTTTAGTATTTCATCTGATTTTGAGATACGAAATGATTCCTCCAACAAAGGGAGTTGGGTCTGTATTTCAGACATACGCTTCTGTTTAACCTTTTTATTATAAGACTGGTACGAGATAATATCACCCCTAATAACGGATTTAAATGTTTCCCACAGTGTGGAATCAGATACCTCACCATTATCATTAAAGTATAAGAAATCTGTAATTTTGTTTGAGATGCTTTCACAAAAAGCTTTATCTGAATTTAATGCCGGATTGTATTTCCAATTATATGAGTGCACAAGCATATTGAAGTTTATTTTAACAGACACAGGGGCATGATCAGAAATTAAAATATTGTTATAATCTGAACTGACAACGTTGGTAATTAAATTGGAATCAACGAGAAAATAATCAATCCTAGTAAAACTGCCATGTACCTGGGAGAAAAAAGAGTACCGTCTGTCCAAGGGATGTTGATGCCTCCAAATATCCACTAAATTTAGCGATTTAATAAGATTATTTAGGACTGGCACAGATTTTAACATGGGAGCAGTTGTAATGGAAGATCTATCAAGATGAGGGTCTAGGAAACAATTAAAATCACCTCCTATAATAATGTTACAGTTATTCTGTTCCGCAACAAGACGAAAGATTTTACAGAAGAAATCCGGACTGTCAAAATTTGGAGCATACACATTTAAAAGGGCCAATGGCATAGAGTTTATAGTACCTGTTACAAGCACAAATCTCCCACCTGGATTGGTCACCATAGACTTGAATACAAAAGGTATAGTTCTGCGCACTAAGATGGTCACTCCTCTGGCCTTTGAGGAAAAGGTAGATAGATAAACCTGGGATATCCATAAGGCTCTCAACCGTCTCTGTTCTGTGGGGTGAATATGGGTTTCCTGTAAGAAGATTATATCAGAGGACAATGATTTCAGATGTAAAAATACTTTTACTCTTTTGAGAGCTTTCCCCAAACCCCTACAGTTCCATGATGTGAATGTGAGATGACTCACACCTGATCCAGAAGAACCAGCTTGCATTCAAAAATTAAATTTAAAAAAATGTATGGGCTTAGGCAGTAAATGGCTACACTGGCAGGCAAAACAAACCAAACAAAGAACAAATTAAAAAAAAAAACATATTATAAAAACCCATTCCCTTAACGCCGCAAAAAACAGGAACAAAGCAGCAAAACCCACTAATACTTGGGAGACTGCTGGGTAACGGACACAATTTTGCGTTTCAGCAAACCACCAATGGAACCGCGCAGTCTTCTAATGTAAATCAATTAACTAAAAGAAAGCTACACACAGAGACAATATAATTAACTTGGAATATGCCATCAAAAAAAGGCGAGGCAGAATAAAGTGCAGTATTAGAGTGGCGTCAACAGCTGTATAATTTAAACAATGTGCACTTCGCCAGTTATACACTGTCAGTCAGGGAGTTGGCAAACCTCTCTGCATCCGCCGGAGTATTAAACACTTTAACTTCTCTGTTGTGGACGACCTGAAGTTTGGCTGGAAACCGTAGAGAACACTTGGCGCCGGCATCAGTCAGCTTCTTCTTGACGTTGTTAAAGGCTTGACGCTGTGATGCAACCTCCGCCGTGTAGTCCGGGAAGATGTACACTTTGTTGCCTTGATAACGGAGTGGACCCTGTTGTCTGCTGAGTTTAAAAATATTGGCCAAGTCGCGGTCATTGTGGACTTTGGCGATGATCATCCGTGGGCGCTCGTTGTCCGGAGGCTTAGGTTTGAGGCTGCGGTGGGCACGGTCAATTTTAATGGGCTTGGTCAGGTTATTCGGGCCAAGCAGCTCCGGTAGCAGTCGTGTCACAAACTCCGTGGGATTGCCCTTCTCTTCTCCTTCTTTGATCCCCACGATCCTGATGTTTAGCCTACACGAGCGCCCCTCCAAGTCATTTAGCTTAGCCTTAAGCCGACCATTTTTCCACCTGCAACTCACGGTAGCTAGCTTCCAGTGCCGTGATGCGAACATCTGCGTCGGAGAGTGCCACATCCATACTATCCAAGCGTTGTTCAGTCTGATTATGTTCATTCTGTAATGTGCTCAAATGCGTCTCCACTGTGCTTATGCGACCCTCCACGGACTTTTTCAGCTCTTCCATCTGCGCTGAAACTTTAGCTAGCTCAGCGCCATATTTGTTAACTGCAGCTAATATAGCTTCGTTGCTAGCGCTAGCCGAGGCTGAATTTGATGGTTTTACCTCGTCTCTCTTGGGTGGCATAATTGGCGGTTAGTTAGAAACAGCTCTGACGATAAGTAGGCAAAAAGTTGGTAAGTAGGTGTAGCAAAAATAAACAAAATTTAGAAGTCTGCGACGGAGCCTCGTAGAAACACGTCTACTCCATTACTGCGCACGAGCGCCCCCCAAGTGTGACTTTTCATGGAAAACACAAAATAATTGTCTGGGTGATCCCAAACTTTTGAACGGTAGTGTATATATACATACATGTATGTATGTGTGTGTGTGTGTGTGTGTGTGTACACATTCATTACTTTTTAATGAATGTCAAAATAGCCATAGTCCAGATCAAAGGACCAAACAGTGGCTTCCACGGATAGTTTGGTTCAATTGGTGCAGTCTGAAGGCGCACTGGAACTCTGGTACGCACCAAACAAGCGAAGTTTGGACCCCCTGAAAACGGGGGTCTCAATTCACTTGCAAATGAAGCCTGGTGCACTTGGCTTGCAGTGTGAATCCAAACGGACTATCCAGCAGACCAAAGGGTGGAAGAGCCCCTTAGTGTTTATGTAACCATATCAACACATAGTCTGAGAAGAGGAAGTGGCGTTTACCGTAGTACATTTTGGGGAGAAAATAAGAAAGACAACCACGTGAATCCGAGAAATCCTTTTACCAGACAAAGCCGAGGAGAAAAGTTAAAAAATGTCCCATTTGTGGCAGACAAACAAGCCAGCAAAAGGGAACGGATTACTGTTTTGGGTCCTGGCCAGTCGATGAGCCTGATTTTTCTTCTTCACCAAGATTTTTTCTTCCTGGTCAGTGGTGGTTTCGGCTACAGCGCTCCAAGCAAGCAGCTGCTGTAACTGTGTGACGTTGTCCAGGCAGTTTGGTCCGCTGTAGTGTGAATGCAAGCCAAACCAAACAAAGGTGTGAAAATTCTCAGCATTCCCCACCCAGTCAAACCGAGACCCCCGGACTATCCTGGTCTGAATGCAGCCTCAGACTAAGTATCTACTTAAACTAGCCCATTAATGATGGAGTAGCTTATTTCAGCCCAATGAAACCATCCTGAGTGCTCAGATCTTCTGACCATCGAAATTTGCATTGGCATTGGGTGAATGAGGTGTGGGGGAGAGCACAAATGGATGTGAGTAGGTCGGAATATGAGTGAGAGTGTGTGTATGGGGGAATGTGAGTGCGTGTGGGTGACCCTGAGGGCGAGTGGGAGCGAGATTGAGCGGGTACAGGAGTGACAGAGAATGGGTGGGTCCGGGAGTGCGAGTGTGGGACTGTGTGGGGGAATGGGTGAGCGAGAGTGAGTGAGTGCATGTGGGTGCATATGAGAGCATGAGGGTGTGAATGTGTGGGAATGGGTGTGTCTTCTAGTCGGGAGGTGCTGGATTGAGTGGGTAGTGCCTCTTGGCTACGTGGGCTCCCCTGCATGTAATTGCGCTGCATTAAAAAATTTGCTTTCCATTTGGTCTGAACGCACCATAAGACTTCGACTAATGGTACATGTTCACTGGTCCATTTTGTCGGAAGGCGCTGCATAAGGATCATCAAAAACATCAAAAGCCACTGGTTTAAAAGCTCAGGATGAGCTCGCCGCCTCCGAGGCATACTGGCATGCAGAACTCATTTGCATAAACTTAAAAAAATTCAGCTTTATGCAAATGAGTGGTGAGGGGACGTACGGGCTACTCAACACACCGCAGCCCAAATTTTACCACACCAGAGCCAAATGCTTTCCATTGCGTTTCCAATACACAATGAATGGGAAGTGGAGAAACGACGGCTCCAGCGGACACGTAGCATAAGGCCGGACCATTTTTACAACCATCCGTTGCGTGCTGAACATGACACAAAACATGCCACAACCATCTTTTACATCCTTATTATGGAAGAGACGATCAAGTATGTTATTAATATGCACAAGTGAAATAAATCAGATGTTAGTACAGATGGAAAAAAAACAGAAGTCTGAGTCGTTTTTTCACGAGCATGCTGTCATCGTATGGTCCCTGCGATGAATCTTAACCACCCCAAGTCTCGCTTTCACCCCAACAAGTCACATTTCAGCACAGTGCAGCAACATAAAAAGTTTCATTAAGACAAGCGCGCCAAATCAAACATGCTCTCCTCCGCTCCGTGTCATGACTGTGGGCAACGTGCTGAGGCAGCATTTGCATAAAGCCGACATGTGGATGTGCTCGCCCACTCATCGCAACTTTGGACGGGAGTCAACACATCTCCTCCGGAGTGCATTTAAACGGCTGAAGTAGTCGTGCAGGAGCTGCCGGGGTTAAAGGACGAACAGGAGCTCCCGCGCTGAGTGGCCAGCTGCTTTTTAACGGCCTCTGTGTGTGTGTGTGTGTGTGTGTGTGTGTGTGTGTGTGTGTGTGTGTGTGTGTGTGTGTGTGTGTTTAATCCAGAACTCATCAATTAAGTTGAACTGCAGCCCATTTTTCAGACACGTTTCATGTTAATGGCACGGGCGAGAGGGGAGTGAAGAACAGGCTGCCCTTGGGAAATGTTACGCTCTACAGGATGTAGTAGTTAGTTGTGTGTGTGCGCCTGAATGTGCTTGTGTCCTCTGGAGGGTAAAGTCTGTCTCTGTGAGGACCAATTTTGGATTTTAGAGGCATGCTTTCAGCAAAATGTGAATGCATATTTGAAAAGGCATAATAGAACAGGCTCGAAGGGTGCAGAAAGATCACTCTCTGGTCTTCAAATCGAAATATCACAGGAGGCACGAAAATACGGCAGACCGATAAACCTAAAGGATTTTCAGTTTTAATCATAAATCCCCGGGATATGCAGATTTAGTATTTATTCACTTATTAACTGAAATGATGAACAGAGACTGTGTATCGGTGTTTTTTAACTTCACACGAAGCGCGACAGTGAACGGGCTCGGAGATGCAGAGACATGCTGACCGCTGTGCATGTTTGTGCTTCATATTCGAGTGCATTAGTCCCTCTTCTTTCACCCCTCTTAACAACAACATGACAACTGTTTGGCTGTTTAAAGAAAGTTTTCACACTCAGCTGCTTTGATGTTTTTACAGTTGTAGCAGAGTGGAGATTGTGTGGGTACACATAGATGGAGAAAAGTGACCTGACAGAAAGACTTAAAACAATAAAATCAACATCGAAACAACACCAGATGATCACAATTTACAATGGACCATAAAGTGGAGAGGTGGGAATTGCAAGCAAAAGTTACAAGAGATTACATTCAGTGTAGTCTGTCCAAATGACATCCTTCAGACTTTTCAGTCCAAATATTTTATATACAGTATATTCCAGTGAAAAACAATACAGACACTTGCTAAAAAAACAACAACAAACAAACAAACCAAAAAAAAAACAGCTGCAGATTTAAAAATCAGGACAGCACAGCATAGAAGCAAAAAGTTGCATTTGGAATTCTTTGTCCAATGTTGTTTATATTTATTTATATACAGTGGTGTGAAAAAGACTTTACCCCTTCCTGATTTCTCATTTTTTTTGGGATGTTTGTCACACTTAAATGTTTCAGATCATCAAACAAATTTAAATATTAGACAAACACAAGTAAAGACAAAATAGTTTGTAAATGAAGGTTTTTATTATTAAGGGGGAAAAAAATGCAAACCTTCATGACCCTGTGTGAAAAAGTGATTGCCCCCTAAACCCAATAACTGGTTGGGCCACCCTTAGCAGCAACAACTGCAATCAAGCGTTTGGGATAACTGGCAATGAGTCTTTTATAGTGCTGTGGAGGAATTTTGGCCCACTCATCTTTGCAGATTTGTAATTCAGCCACAGTGGAGGGTTTTTGAGCATGAACCACTTTTTTAACATCATGCCACAGCATCTTAATTGGATTCAGGTCAGGACTTTGACTAGGCCACTCATTCATTTATTCATTCATCTCCTTCCACTTAATCCTTTTCGGGTCACGTGGGGGGGGGGGGCTGCTGGAGCCTATCCCAGTGTCTTTGGGCGACTCCCAAGTCTTCATTTTGTTTTCCTTAAGCCATTCAGAGGTGGACTTGCTGGTGTATTTTGGAACATTGTCCTGCTGCAGAACCCAAATGCGCTTCAGCTTGAGGTCACAAACAGAAGGCTGGACATTCTCCTTCAGGATTTTTTTGGTAGACAGCAGAATTCATGGTTCCATTTACCACAGAACGTCTTCCAGGTCCTGAAGCAGCAAAACAGCCCCAGATCATCACACTACCACCACCATATTTTACTATTGGTATGATGTTCCTTTTTTGAAATGCTGTGAAACTTTTACGCTGGATGTAACGGGACACCTGCGGCCGCAAGGTGGTCGGTGCATCTCGTGGTGGCAACCCCCGAACCAAGTGGTGGACACCAGTGGTGAGGGGGGCCATTAAGCTGAAGAAGGAGTCCTATCAAGCTTGGTTGGCTTGTGGGACTCCCGAAGCAGCTGAGGTGTGCCGGCAGGCCAAGCGGAGTGCAGCTCGGGTGGTTGCTGAAGCAAAAACCCGGGTATGGGAGGAGTTCGGTGAGGCCATGGAACAAGACTTTCGGTCGGCTTCAAAGAGATTCTGGCAAACTGTTCGGCGGCTCAGGAGGGGAAAGCAGCTCCCCGTCCACACTGTGTATGGTGCGGATGGGACACTGTTGACTTCAACTGGGGATATCGTCGGGCGGTGGAAGGAATACTTCGAGGATCTCCTCAATCCCACTGATACGCCTTCCACAGAGGAAGCAGGGTTTGGGGACGAGGGGGATGACTCGCCTATCACAGGGGCTGAGGTCGCCAAGGTGGTTAAAAATCTCCTTGGTGGCCGGGCCCCGGGGGTGGACGAGATTCGCCCCGAGTACCTCAAGGCCCTGGATGTTGTTGGGTTGTCATGGTTGACACGCCTCTGCAACATTGCGTGGAGGTCGGGGGCAGTGCCTTTGGCATGGCAAACCGGGGTGGTGGTTCCTCTCTTCAAAAAAGGGGACCGGAGGGTGTGCTCCAACTTTAGAGGGATCACACTCCTCAGCCTCCCTGGGAAGGTCTATGCCAAGGTATTGGAGAGGAGAGTCCGGCCGTTGGTCGAACCTCGGATTCAGGAGGAGCAATGTGGTTTTCGTCCTGGCCGTGGCACATCGGACCAGCTCTTTACCCTCTCGAGAATTCTTGAGGGTTCGTGGGAGTTTGCCCAACCAGTTTACATGTGTTTTGTGGACTTGGAGAAGGCATTTGACCGCGTCCCTCGTGGATTTTTGTGGGGGGTGCTTCGGGAGTATGGGGTATCGGGCTTGTTGTTACGAGCTATTCGGTCTCTGTACGACCGTTGTGAGAGTTTAGTTCGCATTGCCAACACTCGGTCGGAGTCATTCCCAGTGAGAGTTGGACTCCGCCAGGGCTGCCCTTTGTCACCGGTCCTGTTCATAATTTTTATGGACAGGATTTCTAGGCGCAGCCAGGGAATGGAGGGTGTCATGCTTGGTGACCACAGGATCTCATCTCTGTTGTTTGCAGATGATGTTGTCCTGTTGGCTTCATCCAGCAATGACCTACAGCTCTTGCTGGGACGGTTTGCCGCTGAGTGTGAAGCGGCTGGGATGAGAATCAGCACCTCCAAGTCCGAGTCCATGGTCCTCAGCCGGAAAAAGGTGGATTGTCCTCTCCGGGTTGGGGACAGGCTCCTGCCCCAAGTGGAGGAGTTTAAGTATCTTGGGGTCTTGTTCACGAGTGAGGGGAAAATGGAGCGAGAGATCGACAGACGGATTGGAGCAGCATCTGCAGTGATGCGGACGTTGTACCGGTCTGTTGTGGTGAAGAGGGAGCTTAGTTCTAAGGCAAAGCTGTCGATTTACCAGTCAATCTACGTTCCTACTCTCACCTATGGTCACGAGCTTTGGGTAATGACCGAAAGAACGAGATCGCGGATACAAGCGGCTGAAATGAGCTTTCTCCGTAGGATTGCTGGACTCACCCTCAGAGATAGGGTGAGGAGCTCAGTCATCCGGGAGAGGCTCAGAGTAGAACCGCTGCTCCTCCACATTGAAAGGAGTCAGTTGAGGTGGTATGGGCATCTGATTAGGATGCCTCCTGGACGCCTCCCACTTGAGGTGTTTCAGGCACGTCCCACTGGGAGGAGACCCCGGGGCAGACCCAGGACTCGGTGGAGAGACTATGTCTCCCAGCTAGTCTGGGAACGCCTTGGTATCCCCTCTGAAGAGCTGGAGCAGGTGGCTGGGGAGAGGGAAGTCTGGGCTTCTCTGCTTGAACTGCTGCCTCCGCGACCCGGACCTCCGGAAAAGCGGTAGAAGATGGATGGATGGATGGATGGGTAACGGGACACACACATTCCAAAAAGTTCAACTTTTATCTCATTAGTCCACAGAGTATTTTCCCAAAAGTCTTGGTGATCATCAAGATGCTTTCTGGCAAAACTGAGACGAGCCTTTATGTTCTTTTTGCTCAACAGTGGTTTTCATCTTGGAACTCTGCCATGCAGGCCATTTTTGCCCAGTCTCTTTCTTATGGTGGAATCATGAACACTGACCTTAACTGAGGCAAGTGAGGCCTGCAGTTCATGGGATGTTGTTGTGGGGTCTTTTGTGACCTCTTGGATGAGTCTTCTTCTTCTTTTAGATTTGATTGGCAACCAGCTTACAGGTGCATTACCACCATGTACTTCACTCCATATCATCACTGTATATCTTTGCATCAGGAGTTCTTATAAGGAGTTCTGAACAACTCCTTATGTGTGAAAAAATTATCCATCCTTGGACTGGACGTGGATGAGTCATTGCTGTGTTCTTGGGGTAATTTTGGTCGGCTGGCCACTCCTGGGAAGGTTCACCACTGTTCCATGTTTTTGCCATTTGTTGATAATGGCTCTAACTGTAGTTTGCTGGAGTCCCAAAGCTTTAGAAATGGCTTTATAACCTTTTCCAGACTGATAGATCTCAATTACTTTGTTTCTCATTTGTTCCTCAATTTCTTTGGATCACAGCATGATGTCTAGCTTTTGAGGATCTTTTGGTCTACTTCACTTTGTCAGACAGGTCCTATTAAAGTGATTTCTTGATTGAGAACAGGTATGGCAGTAATCAGGCCTGGCGTGGCTAGAGAAATTGAACTCAGCTTTCCAAAGATGTGATAAACCACATTTAATTTATGTTTTAACGGGAGGGGGCAATCACTTTTTCACAGAGGGCCATGTAGGTTTGGATTTTTTTTTTCTTACCTGTAATAATAAACACCTTCATTTAAAAACTGCATTTTTGTGTTTACTTGTGTTATCTTTGTGTAATATTTAAATTTGTTTGATGATCTGAAACATTTAAGTGACAAACACAAAAAAATGAGAAATCAGGAAGGGGGCAAACACTTTTTCACACGTGTGTGTGTGTGTGTGTGTGTGTGTGTGTCCAGAATTGAACTTTGTGGAACCCCTTTATGTACTTTTAAAAAGTCTGAAGTAGCACCCTCTAGCTGAACAGCCTGGATTCTGCCTGTGAGGTCATTTGTAAACTACCCAACTGCTTGTTTAGAAAAACCTATAGCTGTGAGATGATTGATTAAGGTCAAGTGATCAACAGTGCCAAAGACTTTTGAAAGATCTCATATATATCTTCTAATAATTTTGTTTAGTAAAACCAAATTTTAAAGGACTCAATGCACAAAATACATATTGCTATATACTGTGTATTGTGATACAGAGCAATTATATCACGTTACATTGAGGTTTTTTGTGGGGGATATATCGCCCAACCCTGCACCCATTGATTACGAGATTCACCTAACTGGGATAGCTATAGTTCCTCATGAAGCTAACAGACATGGACCCTGTATTATATATTGAAATGGCACTTTATTGTGAAGCGCAGTGTGGTGACGTGCACTTCCCATCACGTCACCGCACTGCCCATATATAAGGCAGGGGCGCCATCTTACAGTCTCTTTTGCCGGATGCCCATGCTGGTGCCTGCCATGTCTGACTCTGTACATAGTTCCTTAATAAAGCTGAGTTCGCCAAGTCATCTTGCCTCATCCTTCACCGAGGTATTTTTCCATACATAACATTTGGCGATCAAGGTTTAACTCAAGGAGGCGTGCATTACACTGCTTCGTCCCTTTCTCAAGCTCCCGGGCAAACCACCGGTTTCATGGCCACATTGGTGGGAGGAATATCAAATATATGTTACGGCGCTGGACCTCGGGAAGCCCGATAAGGTGAGAGCGCGGGCGCTTCTCGTTCACAGCCTGGGTAGTGAGGGCTGGAGGGTCTTACGGACGCTCGGCACAGTGAACTCATGTGAGGACATCATGGAGCTGCTAGCTAAATGTTTCTCCACCCCAGACAATGTGAATGTTCGGAGAATTCGTTTTCGCCGGAGACACCAGCAGGAGGTGAGCCTATCTGCCAGTATGTCACTGACTTGAAGCAGCTAGCCAGCGAGTGTTGTTTTGGACCACTCGAAAACGAGATGTTGCGCAACCAACTAGCAGAGCGCACAAGGCTATTAGTGGCGCCTAATGACTTAACGTTAGCTAAAGCAGTGGAGCTAGCACTCCGGTGGGAAGCCGTTGATAAGCTAGCTGTGGAGCTAAATTGGCGCCAGCCACAGAAGATGTGGCTTCTTGTGTTTTAACTTGTTCTTGTATTTTTTAAATGATTTTTACTGTGTCTAT
Organism: Pholidichthys leucotaenia; assembly: GCA_020510985.1. Classification (NCBI taxonomy): domain Eukaryota; kingdom Metazoa; phylum Chordata; class Actinopteri; order Cichliformes; family Pholidichthyidae; genus Pholidichthys; species Pholidichthys leucotaenia. Next base: position 226,718,621 of record CM035844.1, read on the forward strand.
CAAGTTCTTATTATTCTGTTTTATTGTACAGCATTTAGTGACTATATGTCTATGAAAACAACTTTTTAATATTTACTTATTTACTACTAGCGAATTAGATTACCAGCGCAGTTTATGTTGTTATTTTCTTTAAATTGCAGTCACCCTAACACACATGACTGTCTCCACCTGCTTCACTAATCCACAGTCGATAATATATCTCATATCATATATCGCACCTCACACATCAAACTGTTATTAGCCTGACAAGGTGGCCGAAGCTCACCTCAGCGGAAGAGACTGACTGACTCGATCTGGCCAGTTTTGATCACTATTTTCGATAAATTCTAGTCTACACACACACACACACACACACACACACACACACACACACACACACACACACACACACACACACTGGAATCCTTGTTTATCTAACATTTGACCGTATACTTTGCTCTTAGATTTTATTTTTAGCGACTAGCATTTTAGCAGCTAGCTAGCCACCTCAGACCAGGACACGGACCAGTCTTAACCCACTGACCACTGCATACACAGCACTTCAGTTGTGTGACATTTGAATGTCTTGATTTGTAGCACCTTAACTCTTGCACTTTAGCAAATCCACTTTGTACAGTTTTATTTCAGTTGTTCTGCTCATGTATGATTGTTTGTCTGTGTTTTTTGTGACCTGCCAGGGGACTACAGATGCAAATTAGCAGTATTGCTAAATCTGGCATGCTTACATCTGTATTAATGTTCATCAGTATGTAATGTCCCTTTCAAATAAACAAACTTAAACTGAAGCCACATACTCCTGTCCACCAGTGATGTTTTATTTTATTCATTCATTAAGACAAATATACATTAGTTGGCTCAGGTTCGCTACTCAAACTAGGAGCTACCCGCCTCAGCTAATATTGCGGACCCTGATAGCGAGGATAGCTCGGACGAAGATTTTTGGGAAATCAATGCTGCCAACCAAAGGTCTACCCTAGGAAACTCCCGTTGCAGGGGTTGTGGGTCCGCAACACACCGCCATAAAGCTAAGAAATGCCTGGCTAGAGGAAAACGTTGTAGCAGATATGGACGCTTGAGTCACCACACCAGGGTGTGCCATTTGTCTTACCAGGGGAACCCAAGGAAGAAATCACCCCGCTCGCCCCCGACGGACACTGGGACCGAATGGTACAAAGAGCCAACAGATGCCCTCGCTTTCAAGTTGACCAGTTCTTGCTCAGGGCCGGTACCCATGCCAATGAGCGACACCATTTTAGCCCCAGATGCCTCCGGTACTTGGCCACAGTTGGATGGGGGGTCTGCAGCTACTACAGTGAACACTACAACGTTTATAAAAGAGGACGGGGCCAGATTGACTAGCATGGAGTTACCGCATGCTCAGTAGCAGCACATTGGGCCGAGTAAAATTCCAATCTCGGTTATGGACTTGGTTTGGGTTCGGGGTGAAGGACTTCCACGGCAAAGATGGGCGAAACGACAGCCAGCAAAACATCGAGGGTGTCTGCGCATAGTGGCTAAGTTGGGCGCAGCGTGCTTCGGGTTGTTTGACAGCTCATCAAGGCACGCCAATCAGCTTCGGCGTGTCCAGGAAGATGTTCCAGGTGGTGAAGCTGGACGGGAGTCGGTGATGACGGTGTGGGATCCAGGCTCCATCATCCAGAAGACTGGGCATTGCTCCGGGGGTCTGCGGTCTCCAGGGGTGCACCTGCTGAGTGGCCGCCCTGGATCCCCCCATGCAAGTTCCAACTTTTTCACCCTAGTGACTGTGTAGTAGCACTTTAGTTATAGTTCTTGGGTTTTGTGCATGCATGTTATGTTATGGGGTTATTTGTATACAGTCGTTTTAGTTTAGGAGCACGGCTTTGAGTTTTACTTTAATAAAGGACTTTTCGTTTAATTTGGTGGCAGAATAATCCACCATGCTGTGTGGGCTGTACAGTGGTCCACCCGTCAGCCTTATTCCAGGTTGTGTTGTGTGAAAGCGATAGGCCAATTTAGTATATTATTTCCGGTTATTTTAGTGTGTGATTCAGGTCCCAAAATTTTAATTTTTTTAATTTTTTTTTTTTTTTTTGGGGGGGGGGGATTCAATTGTGTGTGTGGTTTTGGACTTTTCTAAAGACAGGGGAGGGGATTATATATTGAAATGGAACTTTATTGTGAAGTGCAGTGTGTTGACGTGCACTTCCCGTCACGTCACCCGCACTGCCCATATATAAGGCAGGGGCGCCATCTAATGGTTTCTTTTGCCAAATGCCCATGCTAGTGCCTGCCGTTTCTGACTCTGTACATAGTTCCTTAATAAAGCCGAGTTCGCCAAGTCATCTTGCCTCACCCTTCACCCAGGTATTTTCCATACATAACACCCTGCAGTGCAAGTGTAACATGGATTTTCACATTTTTGTAGTCAAGAAATATTCACTCCTAAACAAGCTGAATGGGAGACTTACCTCCAAAAAAGGAGTTTGACTACCTCCATCTATAATGTATACTTTCCCAAGTGACCAAAATTTAAGCCACAGCTGCTGTGTTGCTGTTGATCAAGTCCCAGAAATGCCAGACCCGCTGGTGTTTCAGTAACCAGCAGTTAAAGTTTGGTTCATTTCACTGCAGGTACTTGGGCCTGAAGAGGTTTTCAGGAGAGACTTGATGCTCACATGTTTTCAGATACAGTATCAGGTTTGCATTTACTCCTGTTGCACTGATTCATGTCTTTGCTTAGACTTGAAATGAAATCACACTACATGAAAATTTCAGTTTGCTTTTGGTCTGAACACAATAATAATGTTGCAGCAAACCTCACTTGCGCATGTCAATGAGTTCCTTGAATTATCATGCAGGTCTGGTCCCAAGTCTGAGGACAGAAATAACCAACGCTACAGTCTTGTGTGAAAAGGTTTTTGGGTCATTTCAGGCTACAAAAATCCAAGATGACAAGTGACATTAAGTTAAAGTTGCTACTTAAAAATGGAACTTCAAATCTTATGCATATGGTCAATCGATGCAACCCAAAAATGACCAAAGAGCAATGGATAAAAGAGTCATAAAGACCTACAAACTCTCTCTACAGTATCTAGAGAGTTTTAAGGTGATTACTGAGAGATCAAAAATCAACCTGATCTCTCAACAATCTCCTAAAGCCTTAAAAAGCCTTCCCTGTGTAAATGTTTGGGAGACCAAGATTTTCATGGTAATCTATGGAGACCTCAAGACCAGGAGAGATCACGGTGGGATGATTGAGAGCTTGTTGGGCTACCAAAGATATTTTATTTTATTATATTATATTATATTATATTATATATATACGGTGGGGTAAAAAAGTATTTAGTCAGCCACCAATTGTGCAAGTTCTCCCACTTAAAAGATGAGAGAGGTCTCCAATTTTCATCATAGGTATACCTCAACTATGAGAGACAAAATGAGAAAAAAAAAATCCAGAAAATCACATTGAAGGATTTTTAATGAATTAATTGGTAAATTCCTCGGTTAAATAAGTATTTGGTCAATAACAGAAGTTCATCTCAATACTTTGTTATATACCCTTTGTTGGCAATGACAGAGGTCAAACGTTTTCTGTAAGTTTTCACAAGGTTTTCACACACTGTTGCTGGTGTTTTGGCCCATTCCTCCATGCAGATCTCCTCTAGAGCAATGATGTTTTGGGGCTGTCGCTGGGCAACACAGACTTTCAACTCCCTCCAAAGATTTTCTATGGGATTGAGATCTGGAGACTGGTTAGGCCACTCCAGGACCTTGAAATGCTTCTTACGAAGCCACTCCTTTGTTGCCCGGGCGGTGTGTTTGGGATCATTGTCATGCTGAAAGACCCAGCCACGTTTCATCTTCAATGCCCTTGCTGGTGGAAGGAGGTTTTCACTCAAAATCTCATGATACATGGCCCCATTCATTCTTTCCTTTACACGGATCAGTCGTCCTGGTCCCTCTGCAGAAAAACAGCCCCAAAGCATGATGTTTCCACCCCCATGCTTCACAGTAGGTATGGTGTTCTTTCTCCTCCAAGCACGACAAGTTGAGTTTTTACCAGAAAGCTCTATTTTGGTTTCATCTGACCATATGACATTCTCCCAATCCTCTTCTGGATCATCCAAATGCTCTCTAGCAAGCTTCAGACGGGCCTGGACATGTACTGGCTTAAGCAGGGGGACACGTCTGGCACTGCAGGATTTGAGTCCCTGGCGGCGTAGTGTGTTACTGATGGTAGCCTTTGTTACTTTGGTCCCAGCTTTCTGCAGGTCATTCACTAGGTCCCCCCGTGTGGTTCTGAGATTTTTGCTCACCGTTCTCGTGATCATTTTGACCCCACGGGGTGAGATCTTGCGTGGAGCCTCAGATCGAGGGAGATTATCAGTGGTCTTGTATGTCTTCCATTTTCTAATAATTGCTCCCACAGTTGATTTCTTCACCCCAAGCTGCTTACCTATTGCAGCTTCAGTCTTCCCAGCCTGGTGCAGGTCTACAATTTTGTTTCTGGCTGTCCTTTGACTGCTCTTTGGTCTTGGCCATAGTGGAGTTTGGAGTCTGACTGTTTGAGGTTGTGGACAGGTGTCTTTTATACTGATAAAGAGTTCAAACAGGTGCCATTAATACAGGTAACGAGTGGAGGACAGAGGAGCCTCTTAAAGAAGTTACACGTCTGTGAGAGCCAGAAATCTTGCTTGTTTGTAGGTGGCCAAATACTTATTTTACTGAGGAATTTACCAATTAATTCATTAAAAATCCTTCAATGTGATTTTCTGGATTTTTTTTTTTTTTCATTTTGTCTCTCATAGTTGAGGTATACCTGTGATGAAAATTGGAGACCTCTCTCATCTTTTAAGTGGGAGAACTTGCACAATTGGTGGCTGACTAAATATTTTTTTGCCCCACTGTATATATATATATATATATATATATATATACGTATATATATATATATATACACACACTACCGTTCAAAAGTTTGGGGTCACCCAGACAATTATTTTGTTTTCCATGAAAAGTCACACTTATTTACCACCATGAGTTGTAAAATGAATAGAAAATATAGTCAAGACATTGACAAGGTTAGAAATAATGATTTGTATTTGAAATAATTTTTTCCAGATACTCAACCTGCTCAAAGGAAGGTCAGTTTTATAGCTTCTCTAACCAGCTAAACTGTTTTCAGCTGTGCTAACATGATTGCACAAGGGTTTTCTAATCATCCATTAGCCTTCTGACGCAATGAGCAAACACATTGTACCATTAGAACACTGGAGTGATAGTTGCCGGAAATGGGCCTCTATACACCTATGTAGATATTGCACCAAAAACCGGACATTTGCAGCTAGAATAGTCATTTACCACATTACCAATGTATATTAGATATTAGAGTGTATTTCTGATTAGTTTAAAGTTATCTTCATTGAAAAAAACAGTGCTTTTCTTTCAAAAATAAGGAAATTTCTAAGTGACCCCAAACTTTTGAATGGTAGTGTGTATATATATATATATACATATATATATATATACTGTATATATATATATATACACACACACACACATACACACACGCACGCACAGACACACACACACAAGGGGTTTTTTTTAGTGCTTTTCTACCTTTTTTCAAAGACATGGAGATTGTTGAGAGATCACTGAGAGATGAAAAAGGGCCAGATCTTTCAATGATCTCTCAGCAATCATCAAAATCTCTCAATGATCTTCCAGTGATCTCCGCAGTCTCCACAGTTGAGAGATTGATTTGACTCAATCCAAGACAATTTCTCAATGAACTCCAAAGAAAAGTGATCTTTCAACGATCTTTTAACACGCGCTCACTGATCTCATCAATCTCCCAATGATCTCTACCTTTGCGGTGGAAAAATTTGGCATTCATTGAAAGAACCCAGAGAGATCCTTGAAAAAGTATTGAGAGATCATTGGGAAATTGTTGAGCGATCAAGGAAAGCTCAAGAGAGATCAAGGATCTCATTGATCTCCCAATGATCTCTCAGTGAAAACCAAATTCTTCCATCCTGAAGGTAGAGATGACTGAGATATCAGTGAGGGACCATATAGCGTTTGATAAAAGACCAGTAGAGTTCACTGAACTATTGCTGCACGATCACTGGAAGACTGATGAGCTCATTGAGTGCTTGTTGAGAGATCACTTCCATTTAGAGGTTGTTGAGACATTGTTTTGGAATGAGTCAAATCACAACTGTGGACATCACTGAAGGACACTGAGAGACCTTGGCGATCGCTTATAGATCACTGAAAGAACATTTGGAGATCTGGACATTTTGTCATCACTCAGTGATCTCTCAATGATCTCCACCCCTGTGTAGAGGGGGTATTAGCGTTCTAGAAGTACAAGTGGAACCTTTAAGTGGTCACAATAAAACAAGTAAAATCAACCAAATAAGCGAGTGACTCTAGAAACGCATCGTCTCTAACATCTGTTCTCGTTCAGGTGCAGATATCATGCTTGTACCCCCTCACTCCTTCCGACCACTTCATATACCTTCAATTCCCTCCCCCATTCCCCCGTCAGATCCAGAAGAAGTAAGACAACTGAAATAAAGTATTAATGTTATTATACAGCAAGAGGAGTCTATAAATATTATTTATACAGAGCATATACTGTATGTATATCAAGCATGAGCAGTGCTCCTTTTGGCAAAGTGAATGTGTTTGTCACAATAAGACAAGCAGATATTTGTTCTGCTTGCTAAGCTGCTGAACAAGATGAGTGGAAGGAAAAAAGTCTGTCTCTGGGAAACAGAACAGAGACTTTCCAGATTTTGAACCTAATCTGTTGATTATCAAATAATAAAACCCATATGGCAACTTATGCAGATAAACACGTCATGTTTAAAACATGTGCACTGCAGCAGGTCCCTGAAGGAAAGGCTTCTGCAGCAATGTGTGAGCCTCATCTCACTGTGCTGTGCATGCATGCGCTTCATGTGTGCGCTAACCTGTTAAACATGGGCACCCAAATGGAAAAAAACAAGAACATCCGGCAGCAGCTGAGCGTGCCATGGCCGTGAAGCTCCGTGACAGCTGCAGACCAGCGCTCAGGATTCTGGAATGAAAAGCTCAAACATCACAGAGCTCAACGTCCTCGCATCAGAGGCTCTGTGTGTGTGTCAGCGCCGCGTGTGTCACCTGAAAACTCGGTATGACGGGTGTGTCCAGCACGGCAGATGAAGGCCTGTGTGGCCGACCGCCACGGGGCACATCTCGGCGATTTCCATCCCGGGAAGCCAGCGAGCGGCAGAGCTGGCAGAGCCGCTGGATGGACTGCCACTTCCTCCCTCGCCACCAACACCACAGACTGGCCCGAGCACGGCGGTCCAACACACACATGGCTGCACCGCCCATCCAGTGAGGACTGGTATCGTCCAGGACATTTCCTCAAGTCCACTTTAAGTATCAGCATGAAAATGCTGATACATAAATTGAACACAGATGAATAAACAAAAAATGCATACACAACATGCTCATAAACTAATAAATACTGAAGTGGCAAAACTTTAAACATCCCCCCTCCATTACAGGCCTTAATGAAATACCTCAGGGTTTAATTAATCCAGCACCATTTTACACACGAGGAAGGAGCTCTTCTTAAAACGAGCTGTTTTAATGGGGTCATTGACTGAAAAATTGTGCTTTGTAGGTTTTAACCTTCTGAAAGGTGTCCAGTGGTCGCGTGATTACCAAAACACACACTCTAGCCAAAGGCACTAGCTTCACAGCTAACAGTGCCACTTTCAATCTGTAGCACCGAGGCTTTGGAACAGACTCCCACTCCAGCTACGTTTAGCTGATTCTGCAGACTCTTTTAAAAAGCAGCAAAAAATGCTTTTATTTAACGAGGCTTTCCGTTGAGTTTCAATTCAACTGTTTTTCAATGGTAAGTGTGACATTTTTAAATTATTTTAATCTTGTGTTTTAACTTGTTCTTGTATTTTTTTAAATGATTTTTACTGTGTCTATCAAGTTCTTTTTATTCTGTTTTATTGTACAGCATTTAGTGACTATATGACTATGAAAAGCACTTTTTAATAAACTTTACTTATTTACTACTAGCGAATTAGATTACCAGCGCAGTTTATGTTGTTATTTTTTTTATTTTTTTTTTTCTTGCCTTCTGATTGTTGCTCTGAGTGTTGCTATCCCTGTGCGTTGTGGGACTAATAAAGGCTTATCTTATCTTATCTTATCTTATCTTATTTTCTTTAAATTGCAGTCACCCTAACACACATGACTGTCTCCACCTGCTTCATTAATCCACAGTCCATAATATATCTCATATCATATCTCGCATCTCACACATCAAACTGTTATCATTAGCTTGACAAGCTGGCCGGAGCTCACCTCAGCAGAAGAGACTGACCGACTCGATCTGGCCAGTTTTGATCACCATTTTCGATAAATTCTAGTCTCCTCACACACACACACACACACACACACACACACACACACACACACTAGAATCCTTGTTTATCTACCAACACTTGACCGTATACTTTGCTCTTAGACTTTATTTTTAGCGACTAGCATGCTAGCAGCCAGCTAGCCACCTCAGACCAGGACACGGACCGGTCTTATCCCACTGACCACTGCATACACAGCACTTCAGTTGTATGACATTTGAATGTCTTGATTTGTAGCACCTTAACCTGTTGCACTTCTATGTACCGCGGGCGGGCACGTCTCTGCGTCCGAGGGCGCACGAGGGCGCTGCGTCCTAGAGCACACTGAAAAAAAAAGCTGCATTTCCGTTCTTCCACTACAGACACAGCCGCGAACAGATTAGATATGATTGACCTCTCATTCGACTAATAAGAACCTTGAATTGGGTTTCTGAAACCTTGAAGAACCAATGAATGAAAACCTAGCAAGAAGGACCCGCCTACCAACGGCTGCGAATGCAGCGAGCCAATTGAAGCACAGAAGTTCGAAAGCTGTTTTGTGTAAGGCTTTTGTGTAAGAGAGACTGACTGCTGCAGCAGATGAAAAAAGGACCCGCAGGAAGAACTGCCACAGACCCAGCAGCACGGAGACCACCCACAAGTGCAACCTGTGTGACAGGGACTGCCATTCGCACATCGGCCTGTTCAGCCACAGGCGGTGCTGTCCCAGCAGAGTAGATGTTTAGGATTCTCTTCCATGGTCATCATAGACCGACGGAGGCTGACGATGAAGGCTGGGTGACACACACGCGTTCGCCAGTCTTTTTTTCTTACTACTGTTATTTGTTTTGAAAAATCGTTCGCCAAAACCGCGAATCAAAATCATGGAAGCGCAAAACCGCAATAATGGAATTATGTTTTGACCGGGTCGCGAGACCAGAACCACGAGTCCGTAATAAGCGGACCAGCTTCATGTTCGTCTGACAATGAGGAAGAGAAGTTCACCAGCTACGCTGCTGTTGTGAACAGGTTTAAGTGTTATAAGCTAAATTATTCTTTATCCCTGAAAATTGTAATCAAAAATGACTTTTGAGCGATCGGTAAATTACAACTGTGCGTCATCGCCACATGACGGACCGCGGCGCATTAACCCGTGCACCGGGCGATGTCCATCCTCTGTAGCGGGGGGGGGGGACAACCCCCCCCCACACACACACACAGCCCTGAGTGTCACCTTTCATTAGAGCCCAAGATGAAGCTTCTATATTGAATCATTCAAAAGTTACAGACGTTTTTCCAAACTGTGCTATTTGGCACAATTTGGCACAGTTCAAAAACGCCTGGGAACAACCTGAGAACAAAGCTGTGTAATATATTCATTTTTTGTGGTATTGTTACAAAATTTTGACCTCAGCTGGATAACACTTGGTTCTACATTTCTGTTGCATTTTCCAGCCCGGATCTGAAGCTGTGTGTTATTTGCAAGCATTTGTATCCAAAAAAACACCCAAGCGAAATTTATTTTCTTCAAGTTCACTATGTTTAGATGACTGTTACTCAGTGGCCGGAGTACATAGAGAGATTATGACTGTTTTGCCAAAAAATTCAAAGTGTTTTCTTTTAAATGAGACCAACCCCATGAAGATGCTGCAAAGGGTTGAAGAACAGCTTTTGATTTACTTTGGGCATGTTATTTTTTGGCATTTTTAGGGAAATTGACCAGAGTGCAAGGGGTTAACTCTTGCACTTTAGCAAATCCACTTTGTACAGTTTTATTTCAGTTGTTCTGCTCATATATGATTGTCTGTTTGTGTTTTTTGTGACCTGCCAGGGGACTACAGATGCAAATTAGCAGTATTGCTAAATCTGGCATGCTTACATCTGTATTAATGTTCATCAGTATGTAATGTCCCTTTCAAATAAACAAACTTAAACTGAAGCCACACACTCCTGTCCACCAGTGATGTTTTCTTTCATTCATTCTTTAAGACAAATATACATTAGTTGGCTCAGGTTCGCTACTCAAGCTAGGAGCTGGCCAGCTAAGATTAGCAATAGCAACAGAAGAGGGAGGGTGGAGTTAAATGTGGCTCTTAAGAATTTAAAGAGACATGCACTGAATGAAGCCATTCTGAGGAAGACTGCTAAAGATGATACACAATGACGCCACAATAATTACATAACTAAAGGCAGTTTGACCAAAATATGTTAAAAACATTTCATTAAGAAGGAGCTGGACACGCTACTCTTCAACTGAGGCAGCTTATCCAGCACCGGGAGATGAAGAAGGAACTCAACATTCTTACATTTCACTCTGATATGTATATGGGAAAACCTACTCCCCTCAACCACATGTAAATTTGCTGGCAGCTAAAGCTGTTCTCTCACGGCCTACACAAACAGTCCACAGATATATCACATTCTGCTTTGACATCTGGTTCTCATCCAGCTCTGCTGCCGAATCCACCACGGTCATGCCACAGGTCAAAGTTCAACCTTACAATTTCTCCAAGATCTTTGTTTTGATGGCAACGCCTTATTTGAGGCTAACATTGGCTTTTGGCTTCAGCTGTTGGATGTCGTTTTGGGAGTTACTGAGTTTCACCTTTGTAGGGCACCACAACACACCAACGTTTTGGTAAAAAGCAGAAAAGAGCTTTTTTGAAGACAGATCCTTCACCTTCTACGGTTTTCAATAAAGATGGAGGAGTTTAAACATAAAAACAGTTTGAGCAGCTCAGGCAAAAATCTTAAAAGCTTGCGCTTCTAATTACGCTACAGTCAGTGACCCGACGCCGCTAACAAAAACTGTATGAACTTAGAATCTATTAACTTTGAGGCAATAGCGGTTTCTTGCTGGAAAAAGTCTGAACTATATTTCAGAACTGAAAATGGCTCTATTGAAAGTAAAATGGACTTCAGATAAATTTAACTACAAGCTTTAATGTGCCCTTTCCTCTCACGCTGGAAATCATTTTGTGAAGCAGGTCTTCAAATGGAGAATATCTCAGGGTGGAATGAAACACTCCAGTTCACTTCCCCAATAACAGGCTTCACCACAGAGGTGATAACTGTTCATGCTCATTCCACACCACTTTATTCTAGAGTGGTTTTACACGAGTCACAGTTCACTTTCTCACTTTATTATTTCTCACGTGCTATTTTTTTTAACCCCCTTGTTAAAAAATAAGGGGATGGGGTATTCACCAGTTCAGCATAAGGTACATACATATACTGTAACTGTAAATTAGGTACAACTTTACAAGAGTAAAGATGCAAAGATATTATAAAAGATGCCAACTTAAAAAAAACAAAAACAAAACACGAGTGCTGCAAATTAAGAAGAAAAAAGTCACAAATTACTGAGAAAAAAAAGTTAAAAATGTACAGGAAAAAAAATTGCAAATTTAACTAACTAACTAACCTGCACTTATATAGCGCTTTTCTAGTCACAAAGACCACTCAAAGCGCTTTCATTAATACTAACCCTCTATTCTAAGGGCCTATAGGAAACAGATATCTAGGGACAATTTAGAACAGCCAATTAACCTAACATGCATGTTTTTGGCATGTGGGAGGAAACCGGAGAAATCCCGGAGTAAACCCACGCAAGAAAAAAGTTGAAAATTTATGAGGACAAAGTCACAAATTTTTGAGAAAAAAACTGCAAACTTGCAATAAAAAAAAGTTGAAAATTTACAGGGGAAAAAATGACAATATTTTGAGAAAAAATAAATTTCTGAGAAAAAGTTGGAAAATTTACAGGAAAAATTGTAAATTTATGAGGAAAAAAGTCATAAATTTATGAGAAAAAGGTTGAAAATTTACAGGAAAAAATTACAGATTTATGTGGAAAAAGTTGAAAATTTATGCGAAAAAGTTGAAAATTTATAGGGGAAAAATAGCAAATTTTCACAGAAAAAATTGCTAATCTATGAGGAAAAAGTCACACATAAGGAAAGAGTTGCAGATTAATGAAAAAAAGTTTTAAAAATTTTCAGGAAAAAAACTTGCAAATTTACAAGAAAAAAATGCACATTTATGAGGAAAAAAATTCACAAATTTTTGAGAAAAAAAGTTGCAAATTCATGAGAAAAAAGTTGAAAATTTATAGGAAAAAATAGCAAATTTTCAAGGAAAAAAATTGCTAATCTATGACAAAGAAAGTCACATTTATGAGAAAAGAGTTGCAGATTTATGAGAAAAAAAAAAGTTTTACAAAATTTCAGGAAAAAAACTTACAAATTTACAAGAAAAAAAAATGCACATTTATGAGAAAAAAAAAGTCACAAATTTTTGTGAAAAAAGTTACAAATCTCCAAGAAGAAAACTGCAGATTTTTTCTTGTGTGGCCCAGTGGTTTGGCCAGTGGTGCTTGAGCAAGGCCCTAAACCCCAGCTGCTCCAGTGGAGCCGCTCAGTGGCCACTGGTCAGTCTGTGGTTGTACTGGGCAGCTTCCAGGTGTGAATGTGAACAGGGCGTCTTTTTTTTTTTTTTCCATTTCTGCTTAGAACTGGTGATTTAATGTCATGTTATTCAGTTGTGGAACATGACAGAAAGGTTTTTGATGATACTGGGGAACAATTCTATTTTTCCCAGGTTGGGTGGGGCGTTGTCCTTCCTTGATCTCTCAAAGATCTTTTAAAGATCTCTATAGAGCACCATGAAAATCACACAATAATCTCCTAATCACCAGAGTGGTGGCTCAGTTGGTAGACCATCCGCCCCACACCCGGGAGGCAAGGAGTTCAAATCCCGGCCGGGTCATGCCGAAGACCATATAAAAGTGGAACTTCCTGCCGTCCAGCTTGGTGCTCAGCAATAATGGAATGGAGGAGGGAACTCTGTGGCGGCGCCTTGCATGGCAGCGGCCCTCCTGATTCTACACTTGGGGTGTGTGTGATTAACACTGTAGATAGGTAAAACACAATTTTGTTCTACTGTACCTGATTGGTTGTACGGTTGAATGACAATAAAGGGTGATTTAATTTAATTTAAACACAGAAACAGCTTTTTGCAGGCTTTTGGAGATCGTTGAAAGATCCAGCCAATTTTTGATCTTTTAATGGTCACCCAACAGTCTCTGTGTAATGGGGCCTTTAGTATTTATTCATTTTTTTTAATTATTGTTATTAGTTTTTCCAACCAAAACTGCAACAGAAATATGCAAATTTGTGCTGAATCCGGCATTGTGTGAACAGCCTCACCTAAACCAGCTCCCTTAGCATCTCACTGGTCTGAGACCGCTCGCAACTAGTTGGAGATTAAAAAAAAAAACAACAATTTTCACTTGGAATCACACTGTCTCACAAGTGTTGCAATAATGTTGCACAGACTCGTGAGTTTTTGGCCAGAGTTCTCAGAGTGTTTGCATACATGTCATGCAAGCGTTGCAGGACATTCTCGCAACATGCGTGAGACAAAATTTAGCTTTTTTTTTTTTTTTTTAAACTCACAACAGTCCCGCAACGGCTGCCCAACACTTGAGACAAGGTCTAGACGAGTTTGAAACACCTGAGATAACTGAGATATTTTGAGAGAAAGTTGTCGCACAAATTTTTTGAACACGATCTAAATTCCTGCGTGATGAGTGCGAGACCCTCCGACTCAGGAGAGGAAAATGAGAACTGCCGAGAATGTTTGGAGACATTTTGGAAACTCCCTCGAGAACGCCGTTGCCCAACTAGTCTCAAGCTGTCTCAGCCCAGTGAGATACTGTCTTGGATTTTAACTTTACTATTAAACGTCCCTTTGATCTGGTGAATAAACAACAGAGAGGTAGTCAAAGATGCATATTAGTTGATTTATTTTACCGAGGCCAAGATGGGAAAAGCCACACAATGCTACACGCAGGCAGCACCACAGAAGACTTCAGAGTCTCAGAGCAGAGTTTAACACAGTAAAAGCAAAACAGGTAAGCACAGAATGCAGAATCAGCAGTATTCAGAACATTCTGTGCAAAGTGAATTTCTTTCTCAAAATTTTGCAGCTTTTTTCCCATAAATTTGCAGATTTTTTTTCTTGTAACTTTGCAGTTTTTTCTTGGGAGTTTAACTTTTTTCCTCACAGATTTGTATCTTTTTTTCCCCAAAAATGTGTGACTTTTTTTCTGTTCATTCTGATCTTTTTTCTCAAAAACATACAACTTTTTCATGTAAATTTCCAACCTTTTTCATGGATTTGTGACTTTTTTCCTCATAAATTTGCAACTTTTTTCTCATAAATTTGTGATATTTTCCTTTTAATTTTCCTATGTTTTCTTAAGTTGTTCTTGAGGGCCCCTTACAGCAGTTGTAGGAAACGATGTATGAATCCCTGTTTGTACAGAGATTCGTACAGCGTGCGTAAGGCGGTAGTGAGGTGCTCATAAGGCGGAAGTATGCCATTCGTGCAACATTTGTGCCAACAAAATGTGACGAAAGCTGCAAGATCTTCTACCGCCTGCTGTGAGTTACACAAAAATTTCCATTAGATGGCAGTAAGTATGCCATAGGAAGATCCCAAGGTACCTTTCACGAAGAACGTAAGAACTCTAGGGCCATTGTACAACAGAAAAACACCTCATTTCTCAAGAATGCCTCAAGTTGCTCTTGCGAGGTGAACAGCAGCCGTAAGAAACTATGACCCCCTCCACGAATGTCTGTGAACTCCAGAATTTGTAGAAACTGGGAGATTCTTACGAACCTATCATTTGCAAGAATCTTTGTGACTGTAGCTTAAGTCACGCAACGCGACACACACCAGGGAAGGTTTCAGAGTCTCAGAGCAGAGTGCAGAGTGTAATACAGTAAAAGCAAAACAGGTAAGCACAGAATGCAGAGTCAGCAGTATTCAGAGCATTCTGTGTGAAGCGGAGCCTAGGTGTCTATGAGTCCAACCTTGTGGGGCAGACTTCAAGGCGTCCAAACATGATATGCTTTGTAGAAGAATGTAATATCAGGAATATTAAATAAAGAAATCTTTTACAATAACTACCCTTAATGTCATCAACCCTGACCTAGTTGGGTGAATCCTGGACAAGCCCCCGTTTACGTCAAAGCATGGATGGACGGGAAAATGTTTTAAATTCAGCAGGTGCGCATCTAGAAGAGTTATTCTCTGTCTGGGCTCTTGCAGTTTTTTGTTGTTTTTTTTCCCTGTTTTAATCCTGACAGGATGTGGTAAATGAGAAGCCTTCCCGGCGCGACGGTACCTGAGGAGACGGCTGCACCGACCTCCGTTCCACCCACAGAGCACAAGATCGTTCCCACATCACCGAGAGGCACAGCAGGAGCGTGCATGGGTGTTTATGGATGTGAGAAGAAGACCCAGCACGAGTTTCTAAGAAGCACAGTGGGGAAATATTCAGAGGGGGAAAAGGAAGTAACACTCAATTAGAGATTCATCACACGTGTCACCTCCTCTTCAACCTGCACCCAACGCCGCCGCCGGCTGACGCTTTCAAGAGTGTGTCAGTCAGCTCGGAGCACAGGTTAGAACCAGGGTGACGCACTGTTAGGAGACGCGGGTTGTCACATCTATCTGAAACAGCCCCGCTCCGAGATTGTTGGGGGGAAAAAGACCGGAGGTGGCGGCGCGCAGAGCTGCCCTCCAACCTGTACATGTCACCCTGTCACCGATAACGCCATGGTGACTTCGGCGGGGCTTTGACACGTTAATTATGGGTGAGCCCAAACAAACACAAAAGTCATCTTAGACACGCGCACACACACTTTTCCAGGCGAAGAGAATTAGGAGGAAGCAGGGATAAGCCTTCCACATGGAATATTTATTTTTTTAAGCTTTCTGACAACTTCATTTTTTAACTGGCAGCATGAACCATAGCAGTTTTAAAGCAGCAGCTACTGTTCAGTTAAGTGAAAGGTTTGAAATTTAAGTTCTTAATGACCTTTATGGCATTATTTAAACTACAGAATTAAACCATGCGGGCGGCATTTCCTCTTTTTTTCTGGACGTTCTCTTTGCTGGATCATAATCATGTTCCCCAAGTCTCACCCTCATCGTCTCAGGCAGCAGGTGATTTGAGGGGGGGGGGGGGGATGAGGGAGGATGCTACCCCCCTCTTTTGCAAAATGACCCCAAATCCTCCCCCTTGGTAACCTGCCATCCTCCTGTCCCCATTCAAATCAAGGGGAGGGATATGGCCCTCCCAACCTGCAAATAAATCAGAATTGTCCCCCCAGTATCATCATAAACCTTTCTGCATCATGTTACATAAATAAATAACTTGACTTTGACTGACCTATTCTAAGAAGAAATGTAAAACAAAAAAATAAAATTCAACATTTCCTTGTAAATGTGCAACTTTTTTCCTCATAAATTTGTGAATTTTTTTCTTCAAAAATTTGTAATTTTTTCTCATAAATTTGTGACAATTGTCAAAAATTTGTGAATTTTTCCTCAGAAATTTGTGATTTATTTTTAATTAATTTGTGACTTTATTCATCAAACATTTGTGAATTATTTCTCATAAATTTGTGAATAGTTTCTCATTAATTTGTGACTTTTTCCTCAAAGATTTGTGAATTTTTTTCTCATTAATTTGTGATTTTTTTTTCCTCAAAAGTTGTGAATTATTTCTCATAAATTTGTGAATAGTTTATTAATTTGTGACTTTTTCCATTAAAAATTTGTGAATTTTTTCTCAAAAATTTTTTTTTTCTCATAAATTTGTGACTTCTTTCTCATAAATGTGCATCTTTTTCTTAGAAATTTGTGAATTTTTGTCATAAATTTGTTATTTTTTTCTGAAAAACATGTTTTTGTCATTAATTCCTGTAAATGTTTTAAATTTTTTCTCATACGTCTAAAACTTTTCAATAAAAAAAAATGTGATTTTTTTCTTCATAAATTTGCAACTTTTTGTCAGTTTTCATCTTTTTTATAAATGTGCAACTTTTTTCTTGTAAATTTGCAACTTCTTTCAATAGATTTGTTACATTTTTCTTATAAATTTGCAACTTTTTTTCATGATTACATTTTTATTCTGTGTAATTAGTAAACTGTAATTTGTGACTTTGTAACATTTTTAAATTGGCATTTTTTTATCATATCGTTGCACCTTTATACTTACACATTTCCATATTTATATTTACATTTATACTTCATGTTAAACTGGTAAAAACCCCACCACCTTGTTAAAAAATAAGTCACTTACTGGTCTCAGGTAGGTCTAAATGAAGTAATGAGGTTGACAAAAGGGAAAACGCTGCTTATTTAGTGTCTGGGAAACACTTTGGCACATTATGAAAGATCAAACTTCCACACAAACCTCAACAACTTCTATGATCTTCTTCTGCAAAAAACAAACAAACAAGCAAACAAACCCAGAAACTGGCACCCCTTCCTGTAAACAATCCACATTTCCCTCATTACAAGAACAAGAAAAATAAAGATGATTTTTTTTTCTGCCGACACAAACTCACACAGACTGGAATCGGCCTAGCTTCGCCCGATGAGCTGCGGAACCAAAACCACGAGTATCGCCGGGTCCAACGGGATCTCTGTGAGAAGAGAAATCGGACAGAGACAACATGTCAGCATCTGTGGTGGAAAGACGTGCCAAGGCTGCTCACACCTCCTAACAAAGGTTAGAACCTGTTTTGATTAACAGATAGTGAAACCTACACTACCGTTCAAAAGTTTGGGGTCACTAAGAAATTTCCTTATTTTGGAAAGAAAAGCACTTTTTTTCAATGAAGATAACTTTAAACTAATCAGAAATACACTCTATACATTACTAATGTGGTAAATGACTATTCTAGCTGCAAATGTCTGGTTTTTGGTGCAATATCTACATAGGTGTTTAGAGGCCCATTTCCAGCAACTATCACTCCAGTGTTCTAATGGTACAATGTGTTTGCTCATTGCGTCAGAAGGCTAATGGATGATTAGAAAACCCTTGTGCAATCATGTTAGGTCTGCAATGCTGTAATTGCTGCAAATGGAGGATTCTTTGACGAAAGCAAAGTTTGAAGGAAAAAATTATTATTTCAAATACAAATCATTATTTCTAACCTTGTCAATGTCTTGACTATATTTTCTATTCATTTTACAACTCATGGTGGTAAATAAGTGTGACTTTTCATGGAAAACACAAAATAATTGTCTGGGTGACCCCAAACTTTTGAACGGTAGTGTATGTATTGCCTAATATGACCACATTCCCATGGCTAATGTCTAAAAATTGTGATTTAACTCCTAGCTGTAATGCCTTGTAATTTTGGAGCTTCATCTGTCTGCTGAATTCGGTTTCACCACAAAAAACTAGAATCTTTGTCCCTGTTCGTTTCTTAAACAGCACCGGTTCACCTTCCGAGCTGGGATATGCAAACATGGAGGCCTGTAGAGGGCCTGTTTGTCTGGCTCCCATCACGGCACAGATCTGTTCCTATCCTCTTTGCTTCTTGTTGACTTCAGGCTGGTACCCGTCATTACCTCGGATCAGGGGATCCAACCCCAGTAGACAAAAATTGCGGAAACTGCTACTGCTGTGCACGCTCAGCCTTCTACTGCTGCTCTGACCCAGCACAAACTGGGAAGAATCTGGTCAAAACAGCCAGAGTAAACAGATAAAATCTTTAGCCGCCTTATTCCAGGGGGTGCCGCTATAGGAACGATTATGGGTGGAGCTTCCGGTTTCAGCTGACGTACTGTTAAATCAGTCAGTGAGAGTACAGTAGCAGAGGCATTTAAAATAGCGTTTTTAAAAGTTTTTCAAATTCATTTTAATGTATAGTCCACATACGTGTTTTCCACTCAAGTGGCAGCTAATTTCTGCTCTTCTAGTTTTTGTATTTTTTGAATGTTATGACATAGTTCTGGTACTTGCTGCTGGTGTTTGTGGTTGTGCCATAGACTGTATAAATGGAGGCTTCTTTGTGGCTCTGACTAGATTCTACGTCTGCTCTGAGGTAAATCTGATTATGTCCAACATATTTTGACAAAATGCAGCCGATTTTATTGTGGTGGAGACACTGATATTGTGACCCGTGCTGGCACAATGAGTCGGAATGCGCACCGCCTCATTACGAGCTACAGGCAGAGAAGTCATAAATCATGACTCTTTCTTTGTTTGCTAGCGCCAAGTCCCGGGAAAACCCCCATGAGTGCCTGGTATCACTGGAAAGCTTAGAAATCGCACTTTCTAAAAATGCATATGTTTTTGCAGACAATGTAACTCCCGACCAATCGAACGTGAGTTTTCAACTGAGCCAAAATATAAACAAATCGTCTTTTTCCGTCAGTTTTTGCACACTTCCTACAAATTAAATATAATTTTGAAGGTCTTTCAATACAGAATATGGAAATAACATTACATCACTTTTGAAAATGTCCTCAAAGTGGCTCATTTTGCCAGCATTTGTTTACAGCGTTAGCATCATAGCAGTGGCGCAAACAAACGGAGCTACAGTCTGCCAGGCCACTTTTTAAGGTCATCTTTCCATCCCTCGATAGTCGTGGGAAGTGGTATGATTATATTACTGTTTTTGAGGTGCAAGAGGCCGTACTCCCGCATTTCTGATGCCGAAGTCATTGCTTTTCAACAAGGAAAAGTGTCCCGTTTCAGTGACAACCATATGTTCTAAACTAGTACCGGAAGTTGCTACCATAATTCACGCAAGGCCTCATGGGGCCTAGGAATAAGGCGGAACCAAAGGAAATTTCTTCTCCCCTCTGGGAATTGTTTTCCTCTGCGTGAATGAAATTAATCCCCAATACAGGTGAGACCTGCGTGTTTTTTTCAGTAGTTATAAGTAGAAAAACATACTTATATATATTAAAACAAAAATGTTGTTAAATAATTTAATTTGTATCAGATATTTTATTAATTCAAATGCTGTGTACCTGTAGTGATTTATGGCACATTTTCTTATAAAAATTTTGTGTCAGGTCAGGCATTGGTTTGCTCGTTACCGGATATCAAAACCGGTACTACCTGTCTCATGGGTTGGGCCGTCGGCAACTCAACCGGCAACCCCGCCCTTCAAGGGCGTGGAGGGTGAAACTGTGCATCGTGGCAGAACTAAAAACAATATCTGTCACAGGTCTGTGGTGGGCCACTCCCAGTTACACGGAATGAGACTGGACATCCTGGCAGATAAGCACATCTGTCACAAGGTCTGTGGTGGACTTTTGACAGTCGGTGCATCGTGACGTGCACTACACAAAGAGCAGACATAAACAAACCTATCATCTGGTCAGTCATCATCATCATAGCAGTCTGTCGGGGGCAACAATGACTGTTTCATTTAGGACTGATCAGATTCCTCCACGCAGCTCTGTCCTTCACCTTCCGCTGCCAGGAAATCCTGACCTTGTTAACCCAGGCGACATCCGGGCTGGTATGAGTTGCTTTCTGACTGACCATTTCATGAAACTGCTTACAAAGTATTTGAGTACCGCTAGCTTTTGCTGGACTAGCGGAACATTCTGGGCAGATAGCGGTATTATTAGTGGCAAGGACAGGCCAAGACAAACTGACTCCAGTATCTGTAGCAGTGACTGACCAGAGTCAGTTACTGCAACTGCCAGTAAGACCTGTAGGTCATTGCTGGATGAAGCCAGCAGGAAAACATCATCTGCAAACAACAGAGATGAGATCCTGTGGTCACCAAGCATGACACCCTCTGTTCCCTGGCTGCGCCTAGAAATCCTGTCCATAGAAATTATGAACAGGATCAGTGACAAAGGGCAGCCCTGGCGGAGTCCAACTCTCACTGGGAATGAGTCCGACCGAGTGTTGGCAATACGAACCAAACTCTCACAATGGTCGTACAGAGACCGAATGGCTCGTAACAACAAGCCTGATACCCCATACTTCCGAAGCACCCCTCCACAAAAAAACACGAGGGATGCGGTTGAATGCCTTCTCCAAGTCCACAAAACACATGTAGACTGGTTGGGCAAACTCCCACGAACCCTTGAGGATTCTCGAGAGGGTAAAGAGCTGGTCCGATGTGCCACGGCCAGGACGAAAACCACATTGCTCCTCCTGAATCCGAGGTTCAGCCAATGGCCGGACTCTCCTCTCCAGTACCTTGGCATAGACCTTCCCAGGGAGGCTGAGGAGTGTGATCCCTCTAAAGTTGGAGCATACCCTCCGGTCCACTTTTTTGAAGACAGGAACCACCACCCCGGTTTGCCATGCCAAAGGCACTGCCCCCGACCTCCACACAATGTTGCAGAGGCATGTCAACCATGACAGCCCTACAACATCCAGGGCCTTGAGGTACTCAGGGCGAATCTCGTCCACCCCTGGGGCCCGACCACCAAAGAGATTTTTAACCACCTTGGTGACCTCAGCCTTTGTGATAGGCAAGTCGTCCCCCTCGTCTACAAGCCCTGCTTCCTCTGTGTAAGGCGTGTCAGTGGGATTGAGGAGATCCTCAAAGTATTCCTTCCACCGCCCGACAATATCCCCAGTCGAAGTCAGCAGTGCCCCATCCGCACCATACACAGTGTAGACAGGGAGCTGCTTCCCCCTCCTGAGCCACCGGACAGTTTGCCAGAATCTCTTCGAGGCCGACTGAAAGTCTTGTTCCATGGCCTCACCGAACTCCTCCCATACCCGAGTTTTTGCTTCAGCACCCACCCGAGCTGCACTCCACTTGGCCTGCCGGTACATCTCAGCTGCCTCGGGAGTCCCACAAGCCAACCAAGCTTGACAGAACTCCTTCTTCAGCTTAATGGCCCCCCTCACCACTGGTGTCCACCACTTGGTTTAGGGGTTGCTACCACGAGATACCCCGACGACCTTGCGGCTGCAGCTCTGGGCAAACGCTTCAACAGTGGACAACATGACCCATTCAGACTCCATGTCTCCAGACTCCCTCGGAATGTGGTCGAAGTTCTTCTGGAGGTGGGAGTTGAAGACCTCCCCGGACAAGGGCCTCAGCCAGATGTTCTCAGCACACCCTCACTATACGTTTGGGTCTACGAGGTCTGAATGGCTTCCTCCCCTGCCATTGGATCTAACTCACCACCAGGTGGTGATCAGTTGACAGCTCTGCACCTCTCTTTACCTGAGTCTCCAAGACATACGGTCACAGGTCTGATGACACGATAACAAAATCGATCATCGACCTGCGACCCAGGATGTCCTGGTGCCAGGTGCACATATGGACACCCTTGTGCTTGAAAATGGTGTATGTTATGGACAAACTGTGACTAGCACATTAGTCCAATAACTGAACACCACTCGGATTCAGATCGGGCAGGCCGTTCCTCCCAATCACCCCCCTCCAGGTTTCACTGTCGTTACCCACGCGTGCATTGAAGTCTCCCAGTAGGACAATGAAGTCTCCAAGAGGAGCACTCTCCAGCACCCCAGTCAGAGACTCCAAAAAGGGTGGGTACTCTGAAACATCATTTGGTGCATAGGCACAAATGATGATCAGAACCCGTTTCCCAACCCGAAGGCACAGGGAAACAACCCTTTTGTCCACTGGGGAAAACTCCAATACAGAGGTAGCAAGGGGGGCGGAGAGATACAAGAATACCCACCCCTGCTCGTCGCGTCTTGCCCAGGGCAACTCTAGAGTAGGCCAAGCTCCAGCCCCTCTCCAGGAGACTGGTTCCGGAACCGGAGCTGTGTGTTGAGGTGAGGCCGACTACATCTAGCCGGTGTCTCTCAACCTCATGCACCAGCTCAGGCTCCTTCCCCACCAGAGAGGTGACATTCCACATCCCAAAAGCCAGTTTCGGAAGCTTGGGATCAGACCGCCAAGGTCTCCGCCTTTGACCGCCACCTGATCCACATAGCACCGGACCACCATGGTCCCTCCTGCAGGTGTTGAGCCTACTGGAGGGCAGACCCCTGTAACTCCTTTGGGCTGAGCCTGGCCGGGTCCCATGGGCGGAAACCGGGCCACCAGATGCTAGCCATCGAGCCCCTCCCCCAGGCGTGGCTCCAGGGTAGGGGCCTGGTAACCCCATACTGGGCATTGTACACTGAATCCTTGTTCTAGCATTCATCATGAGAGTCTGTTGGCTTGTTCTTAGTCTAGCCCTTCACCCAGGACCAGTTTGTCTTGGGTGACCCTACCAGAGGCAAATTGCCCCGGACAACATAGCTCCTGGGATCACTAGGGCACTCAAACCCCCCACCATGATAAGGTGACGATCCATGAGGGGAGTTGCAAATTTACAGGAAAAAAATGCAAAAATTATATATATATATGTATATATGTATATAGTGGATGCGTTCGAATGATGAGGCTGAGTTTTATTTCTCTGGTTCAGCTTTATTGACAGAACACATCCTCTAGCATTCTCAAAGCAGGAAGAAGAGGAAGAATCATCTCACATCACCCTTTTATACGTTTCCAGCATCAGCATCAGAACTCAAGTCACATGGTGCTTCAGTAAACATACAGTCACAAAGCATCTCTTTGAACCTTCACCATTGTCTCTCATTCATTGATGAACCGGAAATCCCTCCGGGGCATCTTCTTTGGGACAAAAAGGCAAATCTCACACCTCCTCGTTATCTTCTGCAGATTCGAGTCTTTTGTCCTTCCAGACGTGAAGCCCCCAATACACATGCAGTCATACCTCTGTGGAAATGTGAGCCCAACATATGTGTCACCACATACATATATATACATACATACATACATACATACATACATACATACATACATACATACATACATACATACATACATACATATATATATATATATATATATATATATATATATATATATATATATATATACACACACACACACACACATATATACGTGTATATATATGTATATATATACATATATGTATATATATACATATGTGTATGTATATATATATATATATATATATATATATATATATATATATACACATATATACACATGCATACATATACATATACATATACTGTATATATATATACACATACATACATATATACACATACATACATACATATATACATATATATACATATATATAAATAAACGGGGCAGCAGTGGTTCAGGAGGTAGAGCAGGTCCTCCAATAACCGGATGGTTGGCAGTTCGAATCCAGCTCTCCCCAGATATCCTGCCGCAGTGTCCCTGGGAAAGACACTTTACCCACCAGCGCTATGTTGGGCAGCTATGCCGCCATCAGAGTATGAATGGGTGTGAATGGGTGGATAGCAGGATCTGTAAAGCGCTTTGTTCATCTAGAGATGAGAATAAACGCGCTATATAAGTGAACACCATTTACCAGTTACCTTGCCTCCAGTGTCCATAACACTGGGTATGAATGTGTATAAATGTTCGGTAGTGGTCGGAGAGGCCGTTGGCGCGGATTGGCAGCCATGTTTCCGTCAGCCTGCCCCAGGGCAGCTGTGGCTACAGCAGTAGCTTGCCACTACCATTGTTTGTCTGTGGAGTGAATGAATAATGTATCCATTTGTACAAGCGTCTGAGTGTCTTTGATAAAGCGCTATATAAATCTGATGCATTATTATTACTATTATTATAAATTTGTATTTTTCCTGTAAATTTGCAACTTTTTTTTCTTAAAAAATTTGGAAATTTTTTCCCATAAATTTGCCGATTTCATTCTTGTATATTTGCAGCTTTCCCTCCTAAATTTTCAACTTTTTTCTTATAGATTTGTAACTTTTTTCAAAAATATGTGACTTTTGTCCTGTTAACTTTGATCTTTTTTTCTCAGAAATCTGCATTTTTCTTAAAAAAAATGAATTTTTTCCTGTACATTTAAAAAATTCTTGTATATTTACAGTTTTTCCTGTAAATTTTCAACTTTTTCTCTCATAAGTTTGTGAATTATTTCCTTTGAATTTTCATATTTTTTCACAGAAATTTCTCAGAAATGTGCAACTTTTTTCACATATTTGTTACTTTTGCTCATGAATTTGCAACTTTTTCCTGTAAATTTTCAACATTTTTTTCTTGTAAATTTGACTTTTTCTTTCCCTGTAAATTTTCAACTTCGATTTCAATAGATTTGTAACTTTTTTTACATTCATATGTTTGTGCCTTACACTAAATTGGTGAATACTCCCCACCCCCTTGTTAAAAAAAATTACAAATCGCCTATTGCATATATAGATATCGCATCACAGAATCCCTTTTTCATATATAGACACACACGCACACACAGAGTTATATAAAGCTTACTAAAGGTTGAAATGACACATACTCAAAGCTTGTAACCTTTAACCAACACCGTGGCATGAAGCAAAAGCATGAAATGCAGACAGAATTTCCTTCAGAGGAGTTGCAATTTCCATCAAATGTGGACCAATGGATGGACAGATGGATGCAGCGCTATCACTCATTTGGCCCGAGCTAAAAAAAAAAAAAAAAGAAACCAAAAGGGAAGTGTCAAAAAAAACTGCAGTTCCTCTAACAGCCACTGGAGAGCTAACGCAATGAGTAATTCCCCATAGACAACAATGTTAAAAATATCCAACTTCATCAATAAAAATTCCACATTTTTAACCTGGCACGAAAAGTAGTTCAACTCAACAAAAAAGGAGCTTGAGAGATAGTTTAGCCTGACTGAAGTTTAGCTTAGATGCTTCGCTCTTGGGAAACCACTCTGGATGATAACAAAGATGGATGAATACTTTTTATTGATTCTGCTTTGGCCACATAATGCACGTAAAGACGACTTTCATGGCAAGTCAAAGTCATCTTTACCTTCATCATCGTTCTCAGACATACAGTATATTACACAGCGAAAACGTCCATCACTAAGAGGCACTTGACAGCCCCCGTGTTACTCAACGAGCGGTTTAACCTTCATACATTAACATCCTCCTGCATATGAATTGATTTAAACAACAGATTATTTTCCTCTCCCACCCATTTTAGCCCCGAGCATGCAAAACCCTCAATAACCTCAATGTACGACAGCCACTTTTCATTCAACACCAATCAAGATTTAAAAAAAAGGCCAATTAAACATGTGAATATCGTTCCGAATAACATGAAAGGGCTCGAGGAGGTTCAAGTAGTCTGCAGCGGCAAAGCATCAGGTTGAGTACGTGCTGTTGCCAGGCAATAAGTGTGAGGACAGTCAAATTTAAAAACAGGATCCTCAAAATGAAGCGGCGGAGTCTGTGTCCTCTATCAATGACAGCGCACTAATCCAAACTGCAAATACGTATTAAATGGAGACGAGAGGAAGCAGTTGGGGTGCTTTATGTGGCTGGAATGTACAGGAAAAAAAGATTTCAGTGCTGAAAATATCACAGAACTTTTATACTTCTTTCTTCCACATCAGGATTTATACATAAAAAGTCAACATCCTGTCAGGTGTGAAGAACTTTCTAATGCAGGATGATCAAAAGAAGAAGAAATGAGTCCTAAATAGAGATAGTGGGTAGAACTTCCTACTTTCTGAGACAACCCCATTGAGTCTAATATTGAATTAAATGACACATTAAGGCAATCACTATCTACTAAGGATGGGCGCATTGATACTCAAGCATCGATACTTCAATACCAGCTGGTCGATACTTTGGGGTCGATACTTTTTAAAATATTGTGATACCACTATGTTAATACAAAATGTGCAATTTGTTTTCACTTCTGAGAGTTCTAGGCATTAAATTTACGTGTGAAAACTGGTGAAAAACCAGCCCAGGCATATTTTAGAGACGGCCGGCTGTGTCACATGATTAAGGCAGCCTATCAGATGCCAGAGCCAAAGACTCACTGCACAGCCAAGCACTCCTGTGCAGAGTGAGCTCAGCAGCGTTGCGGGCGGCAGAAGTAGTTTTACTTCTGAAATGTTACACCATTCAGCCAAATTCTATGGCAATACCAAGCAGCATAAAATTTGAAAAATAAAAAAAACTACTATTTTAAGTTTGTAAAATAATAGTGTAAAAATAAAATAAATAATTAACAAAATTTAAAAAACGTTGCACTGTGAAAATAAATTACACATATATGCTGCTTGGTATTACCATAGAATTTGGTTGAATGGTGAAACATTTCAGAAGTAAAAAATACTTGAATCCAGTTGAGAATCTTCACCAAATTAACTGAATTAATTTTGCATTCATTTTAAATCTTAATTATTTTTATTATAATTGAAAAAAAAATCATTTTTTTATTTACTTTGCTCATTGTTCTATTTTACTATCATTTTATAAGCATTTCTTTCAAGTGTTTATGTTCATGAGTTTTATTCATATTTCATATTGCCCTTGCAATAAAGTTGTTAACGAAATTGCAATCATGTGATTCTGGGCAAAAAGTATCAGTATCAAAGAAAAAGTCCCATAAATCAATGGTTTTGTATCGAAAGGAAAAATGCCGTTATCGCCCATCCCTACTATTTACATCTGCATATATATAAAGTCCCCTATTATAATTATTCAAGAAATATGGTTGTACAGAGAAGTTTGTCAGCCTGATCGAGGCACTCCATACAGGTATTTTTTTTTGGACTTATTTTGTACCCGTAGGTAGATTTGCTCTGCAGTCCGGTGACAAGCCACCAGCTGCCGGTCGCTGCGTGCGCAAGCGCCCCTTAACTCCCTAACCTGCATGTTTTGGCATGTGGGAGGAAACCAGAGAAATCCCAGAGTAAACCCACGCAAACACGGGGAGAACATGCAAACTCCACACAGATCACTGTTGGCCAGGGGCAGGGATCGAACCCACGATCTCATGATCCCCGCGATCCCCCAGCCGAGGGTAAAACTGTGCTGCCGCGGTGCTAACCACTGCGCCACCGTGCAGCCCATGCAGGTATGCAAGCAAACGTGGCAATGAGTGGTTCAGTATCTAAAGACTTTTCAGTAAGCAACGGGGTGAAACAAGGGTGTGTGCTGGCACCTACATTCTTCTCGCTATATCTGGAAGCCATGCTTGAGGTGGCCTTCAAAGACATTTCAGAAGGAGTATACATTCAAACAAGGAAAGAAGCAGACTTGTTCAATGTGGCACAGTTTAAAGGCAAGAGTAAGACATCGATAAAGGTAGTAAGAGAAATGCTCTCTGCCAACGACAGTGCTCTAGTTGCACACAGTGTGGAAGATATGCAATCTTTAGTGGAGAAATTTGCAAGAGCAGCTAGCCAATTCAGCCTCCAAATCAACATCAAGAAGACAGAGTGCCTTTATCAACCACCAAAGTTCCAGTTATCAACATCACTACCAGAAGAGATCAGCATTGGTACAGAGCCACTAGTCAAGTGCAAGACTTTCAAGTATCTAGGGAGTACTGTTTCAGAGAATGCTGGGCTGGAGGATGAACTATCTCTCAGAATGGGAAGAGGGAGCACTGTCTTTGGAAACGAGGGAGAGACTGTGGAACAATCGACATGTGTCTATCCGTGTGAAATGCAAAGTGTACAGAACGACAGTACTGGCTACTCTATTGTATGGTGCTGAAACTTGGACTGTCTACAGAGTGCAGGTGAAGAAACTCCACGCATACTTGATGAGACACCTTCGAGCCATAATGAACATCTCATGGAAAGACAAGATAACCACATAGAAGTGTTGAAACGAGCTGGTCTACCATCAATGGAGGACATGCTAATACAGATGAACCTGAGATGGCTCAGACATGTTGAGAGGATGGACCACCAGCGTCTCCCTCGGCAGTTACTCTACTCACAGTTATGCGAGGGCAAACGCAATCAGGGTAGATCAAGGCTCAGATTTAAAGACACTGTAAAAAGAAACTTGAAGAAGTTGGACATAGACAGGAGTTCCTGGCAGTGGAAGGCTAAGGACAGAGCTGTGTGGAGGAATCTGACCAGACCTAAATGAAACAGTCATTGTCGCCAACGACAGACTGCTATGATGATGATGATGATGATGATCTATATATCTGATTTAAGCACTAAATCAACAAAAAACCTCTACAAATTCAGATAAGAACTCTGAGTAGGCTGAGGGAGGACGATAAACTATAGCAAATAAAATTGGTTTTAACCTAAAATTGCTAAAATGCCCAATACTGAGGACCAGGCCCTCAAAGGAATCATAACATTTTTTTTGCTTTACATTAACTAGTAATTTGGAATGGTAAGTTGTTGCTAGTCCTCCTCCACGACCAATACTTCTGGGATTTTGACAGTTTAAATAACCAGAGGGAGCTGATTCCTTTAAACCAACATAATCCTCTTGCCCCAACCATGGGCCTCATGTATAAACAGTGCGCACACACAAAAACACGGCATACACTTATTTTCACGCACACAGTGGGATGAATCTGCGAGCTGAGCCACAAAGTTTTCACCTGCCGTGAGAAGTTGCAGCTGTCCTCAAAATTCTGTTTGACTATCAGGTGGGTCTGTTGAACTCCAAAACAGCTGAACCACACAGAATGTGTTAAAATAACATTTCTACTTCAGTTAAAATGATCCGTCTAAGAATTAGTGGTTGAAAAACATGATTATTATTATCATTATTATTATTATGTGATTTATCTCCACAACTCGGCTTACTGAGCGCAGTGACACCCCAATAACTAATTTGCCTCAGATATAATTTGCCTCATTCATGGTCCAAAACCGCCGCCTCTGGAAACTGGATCCCGTCTCTGTAAATGTGACATAGAACTAAAAAAAATTACCGGAGACTATACAGTTGACTCACAAGACAACACGCACAGATCCATCTCTCCTGGGAGGAATTCTGTTCGGCAAAATGCCCTCTAATGGAGCCCCAGCTCCAGCACAATACGTCCTGAGGCAGCGAGAAGCCCCTGACTACAGACTACTTGGAGGCAACTGGATTGTGGACCCCTGCAGGTGAACCCCAGTATCTGCAGCTGTGACATTTACAGCTGTGTTGGAGTGAAGACATGTTTCCATAGTCTTAAATATCTCTCTTTGGAGAATAGAATCTGGAAATAAAAGGCTTCTTCCTGGCTGTCGTGTGTAATTTGGATTCTGACAGATTTGGTTTATAACCATAAATTCAGCTGTAAGATTGGAGTGGTATTCAGTGGTATTTATTTACTTTATTTACTTACTTTACTGAGTAACATCACGTCTGTCTATGTGGATTTTTTTTCCGTGTCAGCCCCCCCCCCCCCCCATCACACTGTCATATAGTGATCCGTCTATAGACTTTAACTTTAATGCCAGGCCATTTTATTTTATTTTATTGCAGTCTGAGCCAGCTGCTTTAACTGAGGTGCGCAAGTTGTTGCTTCAGCCTACACCCTTTCTGTCTGAAATATGTTGTCTTTTTCCTCTTTCCTTTTCTTTTTTTGTCTTGCTATGATCCGACAGAAAGTTTTTTTAAAAATGAATGAATGAACTGTCATTGTAACACAGTCCACTCAGTAAACTTCAGTTTATTGCTGATTCCAGAGGGTCAGAACAAAATCAAATATTTTTTCTGACCTCCACCTCCGTTACCAACACCTCAGCGTCACATTCCGTGAAATTATTATTTTTTATGTTGGGCTTTCCCGCAGGATTGACATCATAGTTTGACAGAAGAGCGGCAAAAGGGGCGTTTTTCTTAATTTACAGTCATTAGTGGGAGGAACCGAGGCGGAGTAAAGAAATTGTGCACATGCGCTGGTTTTCACGTGAGGTGGGATGTATAATTAAAAGGAGCGGAGAATCAGGCGTGTGCACAGATTTATAAGTCTGAAGCACGGTGGTGGAGTGGTTAGCACTGCGGCAGCACAGCAACTCACCCTTGGCCGGGGGATCCTGGGTTCGATCCCAGCCCCCGACCAACAGTGATCTGTGTGGAGTTTGCATGTTCTCCCCGTGTCTGCGTGGGTTTACTCTGGGATTTCTCCGGTTTCCTCCCACATGCCAAAAAACATGCAAGTTGGGTTAATTGGCATCAAAACTGGGGATTCTAAATTGTCCTTAGGTATGACTGTGAGAGTGAATGGTTGTCTGTCTGTCTGTGTTGGCCCTGCGATGGACTGGCCATCTGTCCAGGGTGTACCCTGCCTCTCGCCCAAAGATGATGGGATAGGCTCCAGCCCCCCCGCGACCTGAAAAGGATTAAGCAGAAGAAGATGAATGAATGAATGTACTTTTCAAATTTTCTGAGTACACCATCTTTCAGTATGAAAGCTGCGAAATCCTTTATACTTGAGGCCCCAGGTCTCTGTAGGGGATAGTATATCAATCTGATGATCAATTAACAGATCATGGACTAGCAGAGATCTGAGAGTTTGAGACATAATATTTAACAAACCACATTTAATTTTTAAATTATGAGGAGGAACAGAGACCAAGTCATTAGATTTAGAGGCCACATATTCAATTTGGGTGTTATCAACTTTTTGTTTAATCACTTTGAGAGGCTTATGCATTAGACAGAGGCTAAACTGAGGGGTAGCGGGTGGAGAGGAGCTGCAGAGAGGCGTGTAAGACTACAACTCTGCTTCCTGGTCCCAAGTCTGAGTAGCAGTCAAGGCTTTGGAACTTTGGAGAAAAATGATGCCAGACTGTTAGATAAATGAGAGGCACCATCCAAAGTGGGATGGATGCCGTCTCGTCCAACAAGACCAGGTTTTCCCCAAAATGAGTTCCAATTGTCTGTGTAGCCCACATTGTTTTCAGGACACCACACAGACAGCCAGCGGTTGAAGGATGACATCACTGATCAGGTTGGGGAGGGACCCAGAGAATACTACAGAGGCAGACCATCGTTTTGGCAAAGTCACACACCGATTCTACGTTAACTTTTGTGACTGCGACTGCCAGAGTCAGCTGTCGTTAATGCTGGAGTAGGATTTACAGTTACTTTTAGCCAGCATTTTCAAATTTGATTCAATATCACCTGCTCTGGCCATGGGAATGCATTTGACTATGACCGCTGGAGTCTCTAGGATCATGTTTCTGACTACAGAGTCAGAAACAATCAAGAGTTTTTTCCTCAGCGGATGTGTCGCTGAGCGGGGAATACCGATTACAAACGTGAACAGGCTGGTGGTGAACCAGGGGCTTGCAACTAAGATAAGCCTTTATTAGTCCCACAATGGGGAAATTCCAGGATTGCAACAGCACAGGGAGAGCAACAATCAGAAGGCAAGAAAAAAACAAGAACAGCTAGTAAACATATGTACATATTACTATATATATATATATATATATATATATATGTACATATTACTATATACTTATATATATATATATATATATATATATATATATATAGACACACAGTGCGGAGCATTATGGTTGGTGAATGTGCAGCAGAAAGTCCAAGCTCTCTCTCCGCGGATGTGGCGGGCCAGCTGGAAGTCTTTGGGCATGATGGCGACCCCCTTAGCGAAGAACAGACCCACCAGGTAGGCCTCGCCGGCCTCCTGCAGAGCCACGACGGCGAAGCTCAGGAAGCGCAGGTCGGTCTTGGAAGTCCTGAGCGATCTCCCTCACCAGGCGCTGGATGGGCAGCTTACGGATGAGCAGCTCCGTGGATTTCTGGTAGTGACGGATCTCTCTCGGAGCCATGGCCTGTAACGGTGAGGCTTCTTCACTCCGCCGGTGGCCGGAGCGCTTCTCCGAGCAGCCTTAGTGGCCAGCTGCCTCCCGGGGGGCCCCCTCCTCCAGCAGATTTTACGGGCGGTCTGCCTGGTTCTTGCCATCACTCTTTATCATTCCGTCTTATATTTCCCGCACGCCGCCCAAACTCCAGCCCAGCACCCGCGTCGTTTTCGCTACAGTTCCCGGTATATCGAGTCTCTCCGCTAGCATCGGGTGGCGGCCGAGTGCTAGCTAGCACTAGCTCTTCCTGCTGTAACGTCTCCTGCTGTAAACAGAGGCTCCGTCCGCCGACTCGGGAGACCTTTGGGGCGATCTGTTTGTCCGTGACATATATATAGAGTGAAAGGTGTAGAAAGAAGAAGGAAGATTAAAAAAAAGGCTGTTGCAACAGGCAGCCAACTCGTGTGGCGCCACCGGTCCGGCGGAACCGGAAAAAAAAAAAAAAAACTATATGCTTCCTTCTCACCATCACCCACCCATTCTCTCCTGGCTGCTCAGGAGAGGGTGCCAATAGACGGCTAGCAGGCCCTATGCTATGACACTGCACTGCATCTTGGGGCAAGACATTGTTGACTGGCACTGACGGTGTTTCAAGTGGAGCTGGGATTCCAAATCCCACAACCTCGCCTTGAGCACCTCAAAAAGTTAACATTTATTACATTCACCATTATCACTAAAAGAGGCAGAGGAGTAGCTAAACATCTGACACAGAGAGCACACCAGAGGAGGAGAGGAAGGACAGCTAGTAGCCATGGCTAATGGCTAACCCGAAGCTAACACAAACACTGATGAAAGGTGAACAGAAAGCTAAAGAGGGTGATTAAGTGACACTGAGTGCGCACAAAAGTGCAAGAGTCTTATTAAACAGCAGTGAGCGGTGACAGTAGATGAAAAAAGCTATTAAAAGGTAATTTAAAGCAATAATCCTCAGAAGGAGGAAAGTTAAGCGCAGCTAGCCACACCGACAGCAAGCAAAAGCAGGAAGTGACAATACGTCACCACCATATAAAGATATATGAACCATGCCTCGCAAAAAAAAAAAAAATAATAAAAAAATCAAGAACTGTTGCTTTGTATAACACTGGAAAGTGTTACAAAATAATCTCCAACACTTTAGGTATTCACTTGGGTTGGGCGATATCTCGATACTTTAAAATATATCGATGTATTTTCATCCGTGACACTGGATAACCGAGTAGCATTTGTACTGATCCTCCATCTGCTTTCTCCTTTCCGTCTGCCCCGCAACTTCACCACGCTCCGTCTCTTCTCCCTCTGAACCATTCAACCTTCAAGCTCCTCTGAGAATGCAATGTTTTCACGGCAGACGATGGACTCCAACAGCCCCGTGGTGGAGTCCTGTGGCAGTGTTACTGGGGTATTTTGATGCCCCGGGTAGGCAGGTCGATGCAAGATTTGGTCCAAAGCTTTGAACCATTTACAGGTCTCCCAGTTCACCGCATTCTGATTGTTGTGGCCCTCAGTTGTTGTTATAGTCCTGTTTGAGTTTTGTAATTTTCTCCCTCACTGCTTTGAGTTGTGAAAAATCTATGAGCTTATTTTCTAAAAATTGTTACGCTCCGCTGCGAGCCCTCAAATTCTCATGGAACCTTCTCTGTGGCATACAAGGCCAGAAGAGCTTTGACCCCCTCATTGGTCCATTTGGCACTGTTTTGTTCATATTTAAGTTTCTCTGTCCATAAGTGATTATAGGAAAAAACACCAGACCAAAGTCGCTTTTTTTAACATGGCAACATTGCAAGAAGCAGAATTCTGGCAGAAGACTTAGCTTAGGAGTTCTACCCATCACCCAACACCTATGTCATATTAGTTCCTATGGAACCATCAAAAGACCCTGCCTCGGAGTAGGAGCTAAGATGTTTATAGGCACTGAGGTCTGTGGTTCCTAGGTCCTATGATGTCCAAACACACGAAAAAACAGCTCAAGTCCTGAAAAGGTTACAGGAACTGAAAAAGTTCCTACAGTGCAAAAGCCTCTATAGACTGTAACTGCCCCTCCCCCACCCAATCAATTCCTACTCATGAAAGCTCAGCCCAGCGAGGCTGGTTGCTATCACTACTGCCAATAGGGCTAATGTTGTGAAAGCGGTGTTGGTGGACGGATGCAGGGTTTTTAGCCACAGATGTCATCTCCCCAGTGGTGAGTTGAGTGCAGCATTAAATTAATTTAGATGAAATAAAAGAAAATACCACTGCATCATGCTCAGTAAAAACTTACTACATTTACAGTAAGAACTAGAAAAGCACTCAGAAAATGCACACCTTGGAGGAGGCATGCCGCCGCCATGCTTTCTGGGATCATCACCAAAATGTACTTGGTTCCTCTCTAGCCCAAAGACCACCTCTGGTAAAAATGTCATCCAAATCCATCCAGTAGGTTTGGAGTATTCTTGCTAACACTCTGTGAGAAGATATGAGCCTTGGTGAAGGTATGCATTCTGGGATCATCACCAAAATGTAATGGGTTCCTCTGTAGCACAAGAACCACCTCTGGTAAAAATTTCATCCAAATCCATCCAAGTTTTTGTGTAATCCTGTTGCACAAATACAAATGAGGTCCTTGGTGAAGGTATGCACCCTCAGATCATCAACAAAATTTAATGGGTTCATCCTGGGCCTGAGGGCTACCTCTGGTGAAAATGTCATCAAAATCCATCCAGCAGTTTTTGCGTAATAACAGAAATATCAGAAATAACAGAAAAATCCCAACATATGCGGTTTCTTCATGTGCTCCAGAGCGGCGCAGTTTCAAAACATGCCACTGGAACTGCATTAAACAATGCGCTTCTGACGACACGCCACCTTTTTCTTGATCAAAAGTGCAGTGGCGTAACATGTACTATAATAGTGATTTACCTGAGACTGCATGCCACCACACCTCTATGAAATGAGGCCCCTCTTCCGAGCGCATAGCAGGCACATTGTCTACAGATAATTAGATGGCGTGATGCAAAGCATAAAAAAAACAATGTGCTCACAGAAACTAACAAAAACACTGGCATACGGCAGAAAGTCTGGTGGAAAAGTCCACTGATGATTGTCAAAATAGGGCCCTAAGTGTGCTACCTACCGTATAAGTTTACATTATATATGTATACAGCTGTTTCAGTTATTTGCTGGTGATTTTTACCAAAATAATTTTTTGAAAATCATTTGTAGTTTATATAATACATACAGTACATAGTTTTTGTATCGAGATGTCGAGTAACTGAATAATTACATCGAGATATGATTTTCTTCACCAGTCCACAATTAGATAACTTGTCTACAAATGGAGATGATTTAGTGCTGTTGTAGAAGATGTGCTCAAAAGACGAGGCTGAGTTTAATCGTAAACCAGCTTTATTAACAGAACACAGCTTCTATCATTCTCAAAGCAGGAAAGAGACAGAATCATATCTCAACACCCTTATATATGTTTCCAGCATCAGAATTCAAGTCACATGGTGTCTTCAGTAAACATACAGTCACAAAGCATCCCTTTGAAGCTTCACCATTGTCTCTCATTTCCTGATGAACCGGAAATCTCTCCGGGGCATCTTCTGTGGGGCAAAGAGACAAATCTAACACCTCCTTGTTATCTTCTGCAGATTCGAGTCCTCTGTCCTTGCAGACGTGACACCCTCAATACACATACAGTCCTGTCTCTGTGGCAGCGTGAGCCCACAATGTGTGTTGCCCACACTGTCACTTATCTCCCTAGAAGTGGGCACCCAGCCCATTTGACGCCAAAGGCACAACGCAGACGAGTTCTAAAAAACGAACCTAGAATAACTGCTAACGGCTTGAAAGAATCATTGGAACTGGTTAACATCTCGGTTCATGAGTTTACCATACGTAAATCATTTAACAGGCATGGTGTCCATGGCAGGACATGATGGAGGAAGCCAGTGCTTTAAAAAAAACATCACTGCATACCTGAAGTCTGTCAAAGATCACCTTGACACTCAACAATGCTACTGGAAAGAAAAAGGGCACTGCATACAAACATGAAACCATCATCCCACTGATGAAACATGGTAGAGGGCGCATCATGCTTTGGGGCTGTGTTGCTCCCTTAGGGCCTAGACCACGGAAAATGAATTCTCAAGTTTATCAAGGTATCCTACAGAATAATGTCAGGGTGAAGCTCAGTAGAAGTTGAGTAATGCAGCAGGACAATGACCCTAAACAATGAAGTAAATCTACTGCAGAATGGCTTCAAGAAAAGAAAAATCTTCATTTTGGAGTGGCCCAGTCAGAATCCAGACTTGAATCCAACAGAGGTGTTGAGGAATAACTGTTCAAACCAGACATCCTAAGAATATGGCTGAAATGAAGCAGTTCCGTATGGGTCAACCAGTTGTTAAATCCAAAGGTTCACCTACTTTTTTCCAAACCCAATGTGAATGTTGAACACGTGTGCAATAAAGACATGAAATATAATTGTTTGTGGTATTAGGTTAAGCACATTGGGTTTGTCCATATTCAGGACTTAGATGTCGATCAGATTACATTTTATGACCAATTCATGCAGAAAACCAGGTGATTACAAAGGGTTCACACATTTTTTCTCGCTATTGTACTGTGTAATCACTGGTGGATTCTGATGCAGAAAAAAGCCCCCACATTCACCTAAAATCTCTGCCTCATTACAGTGATTGTCTTATTCTTTGATGTCATTTCATCTTTTATGCCACACTTTTCTATGTAATTGAAATGTGCTCTTTGCATTTTTCAGCTTTTATCTGAGGCTTTGTCCACATCTTTGAAGTTTTTATTTATTTAATTTTGAAAATTGTCACTTTGAGTCCTTGAAAGCTTTCCTTCTTCCCTCTTTATTGCAGTTTTGCACTTCTTTGTGGTAGTTTCAGATTGGTTTGCAGATCTTTCACACCTCTTTGCAGTTGTTCTGCTGATCTTTGTGACTGACTGACACATTGACTTTATGGTTGTTTCACGCGTCTTCAGTTGTTTTGCACTGGCTCTTCCCTTTATTTTGCACTCCTTTCCGCATTTTTTGTAGTGAGTATTTTTGTTTATTATGGGCCTCTTTGCTGGTGTTTTGTGGCAGCTCTTTGTGATCGTTTTTGCAGTTATTTTCACTTATAATGTTCTTTGCAAACGTTGCAAACGTGATGTAGTCCTCTGACATCATCTTCTTCTTCTTTTAGATTTGATTGGCGGTTGGCAACCAGCTTACAGGTGCATTACCGCCACATACTTCACTCTATAATATAGAGTGAATTGGTCAGGAGCTGTAGTCCTTACCGCCACGTACTTCACTCCCTCTGACATCTTCATTTGTCATCTTTGCTATCTTTCTGATGTCTTTTTGAGCATCTTTGACATCGTTTTGCAACAGACGCTTGCAAGACTATTGTTGCATCACATTGGTTATGTCTTTTGCCAAACGGCTACCACAGTTTAACAATGGACTTCAAATCAACATGCAAGCATTTTTAGAAAAGAAACTAGAACTGCAGGTGTTAAACCAATGAAGCACTAAATCACAACCACAAGGCCTTTGTGATATAAATTCCATAAACTTCTCCAGTCTACTAGGGTCCGCATGGTTTGTGGCTGTGAGTAAGTAGCCAAAATGTCGTGGTCAGCCTGTCTACACATGTGCAAAGATCCAACCTCCCTTTCAACAGGTGGTGCTCACAAAGATGAAGAAGACAAATGGCTTATGCTAGAACATTTTCCTTTTTAGCTTCTTCCACCAAAAATTATAAACACATGAGCTGCTCTTCTCGCCTAAAGGCAGTATCTCACTGGGCAGCAATGGTTCGTAACTGACTGGAGAATGCCATTGACAAAGGAGTTTCCAAAATCTCTCCAAACATTTGCAGGGGTTCGCAATATCCTCTTGTGAGTTGCAGCGCCGCACTCTCTAGTCACAGGAATCTTCAGCATGGTCAAACAAGAGCACTCCAACTCAAACGCAATAGGCCCCATCTCTGTTTTCTTTGATGAGCCTGATATCTTACTGAAAAAGAGAGGATTTTGACTTATCGTTATATTTATTGGAGAAGAACCAAATTATGACGAGCCAATCATCCAAGAATATACAACAAAAATTGTTTTACGACATCTTGAATTCAACAGGAGACTTTCATTAGTCAAGACAAGTAGTTTCAGCCAAACAAAGTGAAATAATAGGTCAAGGCTATTAACAGATAAAAATTTAACATTGTAAATCAGTGGCTGTAACTCCTGCAAAAAACAATCCAATCGGAGACATATTGCCATATGTGTATCACCAGTGTATATCAAACAGGGGTACCAAGTTTCAAAACAATTGGAACAAAACTGTAGAAGGAGCTGATTTCACGAGATGGTTGTTGTCTATTAACTTAAGTGAAGTAGGACATCATAAGTCAGGGGCTATAACTCCTGCAAAATCATACAATCAGAAACAAATTGCCATATGTGCATCATTAGTGTATATCAAACTCTGGTATCAAGTTTCAAAACAATTGGAACAAAACTGTCGAAGGAGCTGATTTCACAAAACGGTTGCTGTCTATTAACTGAAGTGAAATAGGACATCATATGTCAACGGCTGCAACTCTTGCAAAAATCTTCAAATCTGACACAAACTACCATATGTGCATCATCAATAGCCATGTTTACATGGACACAAGTCACCGGATTAAAAGCCTAATCGGAATAAAATGCTTCATGTAAACACGCCAATCTGAATATTCTGATTCGGTCACACTCCATCCATCCATCTTCTTCCACTTAATCTTTTTTGGGCCACGGGGGGGGGGGGGTCGAGCCTATCCCAGCATCTTTGAGCGAGAGACAGGGTACACCCTCGATGGATGGCCAGTCCATCACAGAGCCAACACAGAGAGACAGACAACCATTCACTCTCACAATCATACCTAAAGACAATTTAGAATCCCTAGTTGATGCCAATTAACCTAACTTGCATATTTTTGGCATGTGGGAGGAAACCAGAGAAATCCCGGAGTATACCCACGCAGACATGGGGAGAACATGCAAACTCCACACAGATCACTGTTTGTCGGGGGCAGGGATTGAACCCAGGATCCCCCGGCTAAGAGTGAGTTTCTGTGCTGCCGCAGGGCTAACCACTCCGCCACCGCACTGCCCCGATCACACTCATTCGGATCAAATTTTCCTTCCGATTGAGATGGGTGGGTTATGCCAATTGTTGATACGATTAGTGCGCATATAAACGCTTATGCCAAAGTTTGGGTAGAAAATATGTTTACTGCGCATGTCTATCAGCCACACGTCGATGTGACGTATTTCCAGATTTCCAGGAGCTAGAGGAAGACATGGCAGGAGTAAAACAGAACTGGTCTGTATCATCCTGCTGTCTCCCTCTGTTCGTCATATACAGAAGAATGTACTGCTGAACTTGTAGCTTCATTACAGAGACCAGCAGAAGCAAAAGTACAGTCTGAATAACACAATACAGGTCCATTTCAAAAAGAGAAAGACACCAAGCGGGGTTTGTTTACATCGGAAGTTGCTGCTTCTTCTACTATTTCCAGAATGTCGGATAATTGTGTGCATGTCAAAATGATTTAGTCTGTTCAAACATGGTACACATGTAAACGTGCATCCTAATCAGTGGTCATGTCAGGTCAGGCATTGGTTTGCTTGCTACTGGATAACCATGAAAACTGGTACTACCCGTCTCATGGGTCGGGCCATCGGCGACTCAACCGGCAACTCCGCCCTTCCGAGGGTGTGGAGGGTGAAACTGGGAATCCTGGCAGAACTTAAAACAATATCTGTCACAGGTCTGTGGTGAACCACTCCCAGTTACATGGGGTGAGACTGGACATCTTGGCAGATAAGCATATCTGCCGCAAGGTCTATGGTGGCTTTTGCCAGTCGGTGCATCATGACATGTACTACACAAAGAGCAGAGATAAGCAAACCTATCATCTAGTCAGTCACTGCAACAGATACTGGAGTCAGTTTGTCTTGGCCTGTCCTTGCCACTGATAATACCTCTATCTGCCCAGAATGTGCCGCTAGTCTGGCAAAAGCTAGCGGTACTCAAATACTTTGCAAGCAGTTTCATGAAATGATCAGTCAGAAAGCAAATCATACCAGCTCGGACGTCGCCCGGGTTAACAAGGTCAGGAGTTCCTGACAGCGGAGGGCGAAGGACAGTGCTGTGTGGAGGAATCTGATCAGACCTAAATGAAACAGTCATTGTTGCCCCCGACAGACTGCTATGATGATGATGAATCGGATCAACTTTTTCAGGATCCATGTAAACAATCAAGTTCTGATCTGAACTGTAATCAGACTGAAGAAATTTTGCACATGTAACCGTGGCTAGTGTATATTAAACCGTGGTACCAAGTTTCAAAACAATTGGAACAAAACTGTAAGAGGAGCTGATTTCACAAGATGGTTACTGTCTATTAACTGGGATGAAATAGGACATAAGTGGGGCGGCTGTGGCGCAGGTGTAGTGTGACCGACTACTGATCGGAGGGTCATGGGTTCAATCCCCGCTCTGTCTGCAGTCCGCATGTCGAAGTGTCCTTGAGCAAGACACTGAACCCCCAGTTGCTCCTGGTGGTCAGGTTAGCGCCTGTGTGTATGGTAGCTCTGCCGCCACCAGTGTGTGAATGTGTGCGTGAATGGGTGGATAGAAGGATCTGTAAAGCACTTTGGTCATCCTAGATGAGAAGAAAAGCGCTATATAAATGAACGCCATTTACCATTTACCATAAGTCAGCGGCTGCAACACCTGCAAAAATCATCTGATTGGTCCCAATTTGCAGTAAGCACATCATCAATGTATATCAAACCCTGGAACCAAGTTGTAGTACCAGGTACCAACTGTAGAATAAGGTGTTTTCACAAAACCGGTACCTTTTGTGGGACAGACAGAGGAACATCGCCATAACATATTCGTCCTTTTGGTCTACGACTAGGAAACAAAAAAAATTTGTGCCGCACAGTCATTGCAGGTGTCTCGAAACCATCTTGAACCCTTCTCTATTAGGTTTTTGTGAATCAGAAAGTGCAAGAAAAGAGAGAGCTTTATAAGGGATTGAGTGACCTATGAAACTAAATTGTGACTGGTCATTTTCTAGCCCACGCTGACACATCTGTGAAGTCTTCTCATGGTAATTCAAAAGCCAAGAAATGTACAAAGTGGGCACTTCAGGAGAAAATGCAATTCGGTGCATGTGACCTTGTTATCAAATTCAGCCTCAACCTTCCTCTGAAATCTTGTCAATACATTTTGCGAATCGATCTCGTTCCATTCGAGAGAAGATCACACTGTCGATTAATTGGTCAATGAAGATTCAATGACTCTGCTACACAGACTGACTGCAATTATCAATCAATAGCGCTTTTTTGGCAATAATTAGTCAGCAGATGTTATGGACTGAACCCTTTTTTTCCTCTTCTCTGTGTGTCTGATGATATTCAAACTCAGGAAGTGTTTTCCAATCCAAATAATTTGACCACGAACTAATTAAGATCATTTAATCCTTCTATTTCATATGCAAATTGAAAGCTTTAAAAACAGTGAAAAAGGGCTAGAAGAAGAGAGGGTGGGTATCATTAAGTTGCAGCTGTGGCACCCTTGGAATGACAAAAAGCAGCTAAAGCAAGAGTATAAAAAGCTCTAAGAATTTGAACAGCACGCAACAAAAGGACAGTTTAAAG
Source organism: Pholidichthys leucotaenia (assembly GCA_020510985.1). NCBI lineage: Eukaryota > Metazoa > Chordata > Actinopteri > Cichliformes > Pholidichthyidae > Pholidichthys > Pholidichthys leucotaenia. The sequence goes on from CM035844.1 coordinate 226,761,163, forward strand.
ATGGTCTTTGTGAAACAAGGTAAAACGTGGAGTACTGCCTGTAATTTCTGAATGAAGAACAAGTGCAAAAAATGTCACATCTGGCATGAACACTTGGAGGGAGAAAAATGTAGAAAATGAGCTTATGTGGGAGAAATAAGCTGACAGAGAGATAGATGCAGCGTGTACTAGAATGTGTTTGTCCAATTTAGCATTTAACTGTTATAAGATCTGGACAAATACAGGATAAACGAGATGCTCTGGTGTGCAGCTGTTGGCTAGTACCTGCAAATCTAAACAGAGGGCTAGCAGCTGCAACCATGGGGGGGAAATTTTAAAAGTATAAATCATGTCAACTTTTCTCTCATAAATGTTTAACTTCTCATAAATTTGTGGGGGGTTTTCTCATAAATGTACATTGTTTTCTTTTGAATTTGCATTTTTTTCCTGTAAATTTTAAACTTTCTTCTCATAAATTTTAATTTCTTTTTCTCCTAAATTTGCAATTTTTTTTCCTTGCAAATTTGCAAGGTATTTTTTGTAGATTTGTGACTTTTTTTCTCACAAATTTGCAGCTTTTTTCCTGGAAATTTTCATCTTTTTTCTCATAAACTTGTAATGCTCATCTGGATGCTGGTTAAATTTTTATTCTGTGTAATTAAACTGTAATTTGTTAAATTTTCAAATTGGCTTCTTTTATCATATCTCTGCGCCTTTATTATTGCAAATTTGTACCCAATTAAATTTATACATTTGTATCTTATGCTAAGTTGGTGAATACCCCCTCCCCTTGGTTCAAGTCTGGAGACCAAGTCAAGTCCAAGACCACTGTGAATGTAGGCCCAAAAAGTTGCAGATTTACATGACTGCCAATTATTAAGCAAAATGTTGCAAAAAAATGCCTAATTTATGGAAAAAGCTGCAAATATGCAAGAAACAAATTGCCAATTTGGGGGAAATATTGCAAGAAAAAAGGAACAAATCTGTGGTGAAAGGGGCAACATCCAAGGAAAGTTTAAAAAAAAAAAAAATCAAGCTATAAAGACTGAAAAGTTGCGATTTTAAGAAGACAATTGACAAAACAGGCACAAATTTACAGGGAATTTTTTTTTTTTAAATTTATGAGAAAAGTTGCAATTTTATTTTTAAAAAAGTCACAAAATTACAGGATAAAAATATATATAAATTTTATGAGAAAAACTTTCACATTGATGAAAAAAAATTGTATACTTTTCTGAGAGAAAAGCTGCATATTGAAGAGTAAAAGTCTCCTACACTGATGTTGATACACCAGTTTATAGTTAAAAATCCATTGTTTTGCTATAATTTAAATATGTTTTGCAGTTCCAGGCAAAAATGATAGAAAACAGCTTTTTCCACTGCAGATTTTCTGATCCTTTGGTACAGCTTGAAAACTTCACGATTTCCTTGAAAATGCTCCAGAAATTGTGCTTTAACATCATCATGTCACTGTCTTTACATCACAGTAGATCTCGGAGAACTAACCCAGATTTCGACTCTTTTCCGACGCACCACATCAGCAGTCTGAGCAGAGATTCAGAGTCGAGCTTTCCACATGGTTTCAGGGCAGAGACGAGGAGCTGCAGGTGTGACGACCGTTCCCGCCATATGCTCTTCGTTTCCACACACATCATCGCCAAACATACCAGCGCAGATCTTCAAGCATCAGAAGTGAAAACACTGTGTGGCACTGAAATGAAGCCCCATTCACCACTGGTGATACATGGGGGTTGCCTCTGATTCCCGCTTTTATATATATAAAAAGAAAGGACAGCTTTCTATAGCATCTGTTCCAGTCGGCCTCCAGAAAATGTCCCCAGATGAAGCCAACTGAAGCTTTGATATTCCTACATGCCTGATCTCTGTGTGGCAGAGGATGGGAGCGTGGCGTCTGGCAGCAGAGCGGGACCCTTTTACATCAAAGCCCCGCTGCTCTCTCTAGCCTGATAAATGCACTAAGTACATATGTGCTGTATATAGTAATAAATATACAATTACGTGGGGGGGGGGGAAAACAGGACATAGGCAAATGTAGGATAATTTGATCTTCATTTTGAACAGCAGTAAAAGGTTGAAATAAAATAAAATGAGAAAATTAGTACTGCCTGAAGAAAATGCACTGTGAATGTTATGAAATGCTAAAAAAAGGAAAAAAAGAAAAAAAAAGCTTAACGTTATACCTTAAAAGCCAAACAGGGTTAAGTTAAATAATTAGCTTGAAATCTTATATAGGTTAAAGTTGATCGAAGTCAGCTTAAAAAAGGAAATAGCTGAAAATTGTCCAAAGTTAGGTTAAAATTTTAAAAAGCTTTAAGCTGATCTGTTAACTTAAAAGAGGAAATAGCAGAAATTTGACCAAAGAGAGTTTAAAAGCTAAAATAGCAAAAAAGTGTAACCTTGATTAACCATTTTTCAGTTAATAGTGCTAAATGCAAGCTTAATTTGATTTAATTTTATATACTTTATTGATCCCCAAAGGGGAAATTGAGAGCATCCACCTGGATGGATGAAGCAGCCACGGTACGGCACTATCCCTTTACCATTCACACACATTCACACCTAGGGCCACTTTAGAATCTCCAATTAACTGAACCTGCATGTTTTTGGCTTGTGGGAGGAAACCGGAGAAACCCCAGAGTAAACCCACGCAGACACGGGGAGAACATGCAAACTCCACACAGATCACTGTTGGTCAGGGGCTGGGATCGAACCAGGGATTCCATGGCCAAGGGTGAGTTGCTGTGCTGCCGCAGTGCTAACCACTGCCCCACCGCACCGCAAAACTTGAATAAAAGTGAAAATTTCTTAGGTTAAACAATGTTAACAGTTCCATCCATCCATCCATCCATCCATCTTCTACCGCTTTTCTGGAGGTCCGGGTCGCAGAGGCAGCAGTTCAAGCAGAGAAGCCCAGACTTCCCTCTCCCCAGTCACCTGCTCCAGCTCTTCAGAGAGGATACCAAGGCGTTCCCAGACCAGCTGGGAGACATAGTCTCTCCACCGAGTCCTGGGTCTGCCCCGGGGTCTCCTCCCAGTGGGACGTGCCTGAAACACCTCAAGTTGGAGGTGTCCAGGAGGCATCCTGATCAGATGCCCAAACCACCTCAACTGGCTCCTTTCAATGTGGAGGAGCAGCGGTTCTACTCTGAGCCTCTCCTGGATGACTGAGCTCCTCACCCTATCTCTGAGGGTGAGTCCAACAATCCTCCGGAAAAAGCTCATTTCAGCCGCTTGTATCCGCGATCTCGTTCTTTTGATCATTACCCAAAGCTCGTGACCATAGTTGAGAGTAGGAACGTAGACTGACTGGTAAATCGACAGCTTTGCCTTAGAACTAAGCTCCCTCTTCACCACAACAGACCGGTACAACGTCCGCATCACTGCAGATGCTGCTCCGATCCATCTGTTAATCTCTCGCTCCATTCTCCCCTCACTCGTGAATAAGACCCCAAGATACTTAAACTCCTCCACTTGGGGCAGGAGCCTGTCCCCAACCCGGAGAGGACAATCCACCTTTTGCCAGCTCAGGACCATGGACTCTGACTTGGAGGTGCTGATTCTCATCCCAGCCGCTTCACACTCAGCGCCAAACCATCCCAGCAAGAACTGCAAGTAATTGCTGGATGAAGCCAACAGGACAACATCATCTGCAAACAACAGAGATGAGATCCTGTGGTCACCAAGCATGACACCCTCCGTTCCCTGGCTGCGCCTAGAAATCCTGTCAATAAAAATTATGAACAGGATCGGTGACAAAGGGCAGCCCTGGCGGAGTCCAACTCTCACTGGGAATGAGTCCGACCGAGTGTTGGCAATACAAACCAAACTGTCACAATGGTCGTACAGAGACCGAATAGCTCGTAACAACAAGCCCGAAACCCCATACTCCAGAAGCAACCCCCACAAAAAACCGCGAGGGACGCGGTTGAATGCCTTCTCCAAGTCCACAAAACACATGTGAACTGGTTGGGCAAACTCCCACGAACCCTTGAGAATTCTCGAGAGAGTAAATAGCTGGTCCGATGTGCCACAGCCAGGACAAAAACCACATTGCTCCTCCTGAATCCAAGTTTCGACCAACAGCCGGACTCTCCTCTCCAGTACCTTGGCATAGACCTTCCCAGGGAGGCTGAGGAGCGTGATCCCTCTAAAGTTGGAGCACACCCTCCGTTCCCCTTTTTTGAAGAGAGGAACCACCACCCCGGTTTGCCATGCCAAAGGCACTGCCCCTGACCTCCACACAATGTTGCAGAGGCGTGTCAACCATGACAGCCCTACAACATCCAGGGCCTTGAGGTACTCAGGGCGAATCTCGTCCACCCCTGGGGCCCGACCACCAAAGAGATTTTTAACCACCTTGGCGACCTCAGCCCCTGTGATAGGCGAGTCGTCTCCCTCATCCACAAGCCCTGCTCCCTCTGTGGAAGGCGTATCAGTGGGATTGAGGAGATCCTCAAAGTATTCCTTCCACCGCCCGACAATATCCCCAGTTGAGGTCAACAGCGCAACATCCGCACCATATACAGTGTAGACCGGGAGCTGCTTCCACCTCCTGAGCCGCCGGACAGTTTGCCAGAATCTCTTCGAGGCCAACCGAAAGTCTTGTTCCATGGCCTAACCGAACTCCTCCCATAACCAAGTTTTTGCTTAAGCAACCACCCGAGCTGCACTCTGCTTGGCCTGCCAGTACACCTCAGCTGCTTCAGGAGTCCCACGAGCCAACCAAGTCTGATAGGACTCCTTCTTCAACTTAATGGCCCCCCTCACCACTGGTGTCCACCACTTGGTTCGGGGGCTGCCACCACGAGATACCCCGATGACCTTGTGGCCACAGCTCTGGGCCGCTGCTTCAACAACAGAGGTAGAGAACATGGCCCATTCAGACTCAATGTCTCCAGACTCCCTCGGAATGTGGTTGAAGTTCTTCCGGAGGTGGGAGTTGAAGACCTCCCGGACAGGGGCCTCAGCAAGACGTTCCCAGCACACCCTCACTATACGTCTGGGTCTACCAGGTCTGAATGGCATCCTCCCCTGCCATCGGATCCAACTCGCCACCAGGTGGTGATCAGTTGACAGCTCTGCACCTCTCTTTACCTGAGTCTCCAAGACATACGGTCGCAGGTCTGATGACACGATAACAAAATCGATCATCGACCTGTGACCTAGGGTGTCCTGGTGCCAGGTGCACATATGGACACCCTTATGCTTGAACATGGTGTTCGTTATGGACAAACTGTGGTTAGCACAGAAGTCCAATAACTGAACACCACTTGGGTTCAGATCGGGCAGGCCGTTCCTCCCAATCACCCCCTTCCAGGTTTCACTGTCGTTGCCCCCGTGCGCTGTGTGGAGTTTGCATGTTTTCCCCGTGTCTGCATGGGTTTACTCCGGGATTTCTCCGGTTTCCTCCCACGTGCCAAAAACATGCAAGTTAGGTTAACTGGCATCAAAACTGGGGATTCTAAATTGTCTTTAGGTATGACTGTGAGAGTGAATGGTTGTCTGTCTCTCTGTGTTGGCCCTGCGATGGACTGGCGATCTGTCCAGGGTGTACCCTGCCTCTAGCCCAAAGATGCTGGGATAGGCTCCAGCCCCCCGCGACCCAAAAAGGATTAAGCGGAAGAAGATGAATGAATGAATGCCCACATGCACACTGAAGTCCCCCAGTAGGACAATGGAGTCTCCAAGAGGAGCACCCTCCAACAATCCAGTCAGAGACTCCAAAAAGGGTGGGTACTCTGAAACATCATTTGGTGCATCGGCACATATGATGGTCAGGACCCGTTTCCCAACCTGAAGGTGCAGGGGAGCAACCCTTTCGTCCACCAGGGAAAATTCCAATATAGAGGCAGCAAGGTGGGGGGATACAAGAATACCCACCCCTGCTTGTCGCCTCTCGCCTGGGGAAACTCCAGAGAAGGCCAAGCTCCAGCCCCTCTCCAGGAGACTGGTTCCGGAACCGGAGCTGTGTGTTGAGGTGAGGCCGACTATATCTAGCCGGTATCTCTCAACCTCATGCACCAGCTCAGGCTCCTTCCCCACCAGAGAGGTGACATTCCACGTACCAAAAGCCGGTTTACAAAGCTTGGGGTCAGTCTGCCAAGGTCTCCGCCTTTGACCGCCACCTGATCCACATAGCACCGGACCCCCATGATCCCTCCTGCAGGTGGTGAGCCCACTGGAGAGTGGACCCATGTAACTCCTTCGGGCTGAGCCCAGCCAGGTCCCATGGATGGAAACCCGGCCACCAGATGCTAGTCATCGAGCCCCAGTAACCCCATACCGGGCGGGGTACACTGAATCCTTGTTCTAGTATTTATCATGAGAGTCTGTTGGATCGTTCTTAGTCTGGCCCTTCACCCAGGACCAGTTTGTCTTGGGTGACCCTATCAGAGGCAAATTCCCCGAGACAACATAGCTCCTGGGATCACTGGGGCACGCAAACCCCCCATCACAATAAGATGACGATCCATGAGGGGATGTTAACAGTTGTACAGTATTAACATAAAAGCTGACATGGTTTAATGTTGAACAAACTCAGCTTAAAAATGCTAAACAGAAGCATAAAGCCCCCAAAATCCCAGTTCTAGATTACATGATTGCAATTCTTTATCATCAGTCTGCCCTAAAATGTCACTGAACAATCTTCAGTTGATCCAAAATGCTGCAGCAAGAGTTTCAGTGGAGATTAGAGAGACAGAGATCGTAGTATTTCTCCAATTTTGGCCTCCCTTCGTTGTGCTGCCAATAGGTTTAGACAGCTAGGGGACTTCCCATGATGCCCTGGGCTTTCACCTTTTCTTCACTCAATATGTTTTGTAAGATTTTTAGGGTGAGAGGTTTCCCCAAACAAAATACTGATGCAGTCGATGTAAGAAGTGTACACACCGATGAGAAATCAGAGCGAATCAAAACATGCTTCAAAAAAGTATTAGTTTAACGGGGAAAATATTTTCCCCTCACAGATTTGTGTTTTTAATTGAAATAAGAGGGTTATAGGTAAATAATTTAATATTTAATGGCGGTCACATGACCACGTAGGATCTCTGCAGCAGCTGAACTGATCCCCGCTGCTCATTTGTACATGCAGAAATAAATGAGAGCTCCCCTCCGCGCCCTATCAGCACTCACTTAAAGATAATGGGCCCTGCTGGGAGAGGATATAGATTCCAATGTGAAGCTGGGAGCTTATGGATGCCAGTGAGTGAGCAGTGGAAGCAGATAAAGTGCTTTGGTAAAGGACCCACGGTGGCAATTTGTCAGGATTAAAGGTTGGATGGGGTGTTGTTGCCACGGTATCAGGAATTGTTCATTACCCCGAGGTTGTTGGAGAATCGCGGCATCAATCTGCAAGCGAGAGCAGGGTCATTTTAATCTCACATAATGCATGGGCAGCTCTGATAAAGGCTGTATTTTTTTTTCTCCAAAAAATAAGTGTCAACAATCCAAAATAATTTATGTACAGTACGATAACCAGCTGTCCCAACAGCTTTAAAGGGGTCACCGACTGAAAAATTGTGGTTTTGTAGATCTTAACCTTTTAAAATTCCGGTGTTCCGGTGGCAGAACATTTCAAATTTTCTACTGCCACTCAGTGAAGAAAGAACTTGATTTTCTTTGCGCATGCTAAATTTAGGGAAATTGGCTGGAATGCTGATGTTAAAAGAAAAGTTGGAAATCTACAAGACAAATGTTGCAAATTTACAGGAACAAAAGTTGCACATTTTTGAGGAAAAGTGTTGCAAATTTGAAAGAAAAAAGTTGCAGATTTCCAAGAAAAAAGTTCAAAAGTTCCAAGAAAAAAGTTGGAAATTTACAAGAAAAAAAGTAGCAAATTTATAGGAAAAAAGTTGAAATTCACAGGAAAAAAGTTGCAAATTTTTTAGAAAAAGGCTGCAAATTTACAAGAAAAAAGTTACAGATTTACAAGAAAAAAAGATGCAAATTTTATAGGAAAAAAGTTGCAAATTTTATGCCAACGTCCAGCCAATTTCTTACCAGTTTGAAAACAACCTCTATAAGGTGTTTTCCCGATGTAAATTTCCAATGATGGGTCGGACATGTGTGCGCTGTTGGGGTAGCCACCAACATCAGCTAACAACGCTAACGTCAGCTAGCCGTGTTGAAGCTAGCAGAATGACCTACAAAACTGTTGCAGATGCCATCAAACATAAGGCGATTTACAGAATTCTCCACCTGTGCTACATAAGATCCTGGTGCAAACCCAACCTGTTTTCAGCTCAAGGATACAACAAAGTTAAAGGCTAGGAGCTGGCCAGTCGATGTTAGCAGGAGTGATGTAGAGGGAGGGCGGAGGCTGATTTCAGGCTGAAAATTTAAACAGCCTATTTCAGAAAGGCCAGAAGAGATAAAAAACAAAAAAAAAAAATGAAAAAAAATTTGCTGCAGTAATTATATAATTAAAGAGAATTTGAACAACATACGTCACACACAAAAAAAGTGCAATCAACGACCCCTTTAAATAATCCACTATAACTCAGGAAAATCCTCATCATTACTGACACCTGTGGCCATGAGATGAACTGCAGCCACTACTCGCCTCAGCGGACTTTAGTGGGGGACTCAAGTTTTCAGTTTTTCCGACAAATTTTGACACTTTTCTCATAAATGGGTGGCCTTTATCTTGTAAAATTGCAGTTTTTTTTCCTTGAAAAATACTTCTTATAAATGTTGCCATTTTTAATGAATTCTCCAGTATATATGAGAAATATATTCATTTGTCCACAGATTTTTATTGTACATTTGAGACCTTTTTAAATATTTCTTTAAAATAAATTTGCTTATTTTTCTCTAGTTTTCTTCTTATTTTTCACAAATTTGATATTTTCTCTTAAATCTGTTCTTTTTTGTGCAGCTCAAGAGCACCGACAAGGAATATCCAACCTGTCTGGTTAAGACTACTGACAGAAGGACAAATATTATTTTTTATTTAGATTTATTTCCACATATAAATGAGGCCTGGATCTGATCTGAGAATATATCCTTACATGCTCATGATACATGCCTGATTTGTGCCACTTGGGAGAAAAAAATTGACTTGAACAACGTTGTGTAAATGCAGCTTAAAAGTGCCATCATTTCTGGTAGGACCAAAATTATCACAAGAACATTTACAACAAGTTTTCAAAACTGTGAAATCAAAAATAACTCAAAGAAGACAATCAGCTATTTTGTCTTTCTTGACAAATGTACTGAAGCAAGAGTGACAAGTATTGTGCAATAAAACTACTTAAAGTACAATTTAGATTAAAAAGTTCATTCAACGCATTTACTTGACTAGACCTCATTACTACCAGATTAATTGTAAGACAGATACACTGACGGTGCAGAATACAGCCTACACTTGAATTTCTCCAGAAAATGGGAAAACTGTAATATTTTACATTTTAAACAACCAGTAAATGTTTGGTATTGTCACTTAAAACAAAAAAACATCTTCAACAATTTAACAGCTGCTGCTAATTAGCTGAAGGGTATTTGTTAGTTTCTGGGAAATCTACTTTTTCATGTTCGTTCAGCTGTGGCGAGCAAGCTGGGTTATAAATGCTTGCGGGGGGAAGAGACAAAGAACAAAACGAAAAGGCAGAGCGGCTTGTGTAATGGTCTCTGAATGACGCCCTCCGACCTGCACAGACATCATAGACGCTGCCACTGACAAACCTGTGATTACCTGCCTCTCCTCTAGCACCGTACCTGTCGTTAAAGCTCCTCCAACCACACCAGACAAGAGGCCCTGCAGCGGAGAGAGGGAGCGCTACAAAAAAAAACGGACAAATGTCAAACATACTGTAAAGCGTGCACACGCTTGGCACCCAGACACACGCCTGACACAGCTGACCTTCAGCGGCATCTCCTGAGGCCAAACATGTGAAAGGCTACCAGTGCACACATGCTTTTAAGGTACGCCGGATGAAATTGGTTCAGCCTAACAATGCTTCCTTTCAAAAGGCCACTTCATGAGCACAGCTGGCAAAGTTTTAGGACACAAAATTTTTTTAATGAAAAAAAGAGCCTTGGGAGTAGCAGCTGTTACTGTAGTGCTCAACAACAGAAAAAAATCAAAGGCAGATCTACACCTGCACGCCAATGAGAAGGACACACTGTCCCTTCGCCTGCAGAAGTTAGTTAGAGGAGATGTAGATGTTATGCAAACACATTTCCCCTTGTTTGAATGCACCACTTTTTCCAACACTGGAAGTCTGTAACCTGCGGCTTCAGAGCCACATATGACTGTTTTACCCAAAATCACTTGGCTCCTGTGACTTGGACCGAAAACTATAAGTAAGATAGGTATGTAAAGTAGTTAAGAAGGTAAGTAAGATAAGTTAGTAGATAAGTAAGTAAATAAACTAAGTAAGGTAGGTAAGTAAGTTATTTAGTACATAAGTAAGGTAGGTAAGTGTATGTAAGGTAAGTAGGAAGATAAGTTAGTAGATAAGTAAGTAGTTATCCATCCATCCATCCATCCATCTTCAACCGCTTTTCCGGAGGTCCGGGTCGCGGAGGCAGCAGTTCAAGCAGAGAAGCCCAGACTTCCCTCTCCCCAGCCACCTGCTCCAGCTCTTCAGAGAGGATACCAAGGCGTTCCCAGACAAGCTGGGAGACATAGTCTCTCCACCGAGTCCTGGGTCTGCCCTGAGGTCTCCTCCCAGTGGGACGTGCCCCAAATACCTCAAGTAGGAACCATCCAGGAAGCATCCTAATCAGATGCCCATACCACCTCAACTGACTCCTTTCAATGTGAAGGAGCAGCAGTTCTACTCTGAGCCTCTTCCAGATGACTGAGCTCCTCACCCTATCTCTGAGGGTGAGTCCAGCAATCCTGCAGAGAAAGCTCATTTCAGCCGCTTGTATCCGCGATCTTGTTCTTTCGGTCATTACCCAAAGCTCGTGACCATAGGTGAGAGTAGGAACGTAGATTGACTGGTAAATCAACAGCTTTGCCTTAGAACTCAGCTCCCTCTTCACCACAACAGACCGGTACAACATCCGCATTACTGCAGATGCTGCTCCGATCCGTCTGTCAATCTCTCGCTCCATTTTCCCCTCACTTGTGAATAAAACCCCAAGATACTTAAACTCCTCCACTTGGGGCAGGAGCCTGTCCCCAACCCAGAGAGGACAATCCACCTTTTTCCGGCTGAGGACCATGGACTCAGACTTGGAGGTGCTAATTCTCATCCCAGCCGCTTCACACTCAGCGCCAAACCGTCCCAGCAAGAACTGTAGGTTATTGCTGGATGAAGCCAACAGGACAACATCATCTGCAAACAACAGAGATGAGATCCTGTGGTCACCAAGCATGACACCCTCCATTCCCTGGCTGCACCTAGAAATCCTGTCCATAAAAATTATGAACAGGATTGGTGACAAAGGGCAGCCCTGGCCAAGTCCAACTCTCACTGGGAATGAGTCCAACCGAATGTTGGCAAAACGAACCAAACTCTAACAACAGTCGTACAGAGACCGAATAGCTCGTAACAACAAGCCCGATACCCCATACTCCCGAAGCACCCCCCACAAAAAACCACGAGGGACGCGGTCAAATGCCTTCTCCAAGTCCACAAAACACATGTGAACTGGTTGGGCAAACTCCCACGAACCCTCGAGAATTCTCGAGAGGGTAAAGAGCTGGTTCGATGTGCCACGGCCAGGACGAAAACCACATTGCTCCTCCTGAATCCGAGGTTCGACCAACGGCCAGACTCTCCTCTCCAGTACCTTGGCATAGACTTTCCCAGGGAGGCTGAGGAGTGTGATCCCTCTAAAGTTGGAGCACACCCTCCGTTCCCCTTTTTTGAAGAGAGGAACCACCACTATGTGGTGCTATGTGGATTAGGTGGCGGTCAAAGGCGGAGACCTTGGCAGACTGATCCCAAGCTTTCTAACTGGCTTTTGGTAAGTAAGTAGTTATGTTAAGCAAATAAATTAAGTAAGGCAGTTATGTAGGTAAGTTAATTAATTAATACATAAGTAAGAAAGATAAGTAAGTAGGGTAAGTAATGATACATGTCCACCTAGGCGTCTGTTGACGGAAGGTCCCTGCGCCTCCTCCGCATCAGGATCCGTCAGGAGTGTGAAAGAGACGTAAACAGGCGAGAATTACAAGTCCAATATTCCATAGTCGTAAACTGCACCGAGAGTATCAGTGTCTGGTCGGAGAACTTCGGTTGGTTTTCAAGCAGTATTTTCAGCTACAAAAGTGCAGTTTAATGAGCTTTTTCCATCTACCCCAACCTGCTCTGTCCTCTCTAAGCTGCACAGCCTGCACATTATTGGTCGCTGCGACTCCTGGTGGGTGGGCTATTCTAGTCTATTCACGGCGCATCTGGATGTTAAACTTTTGCTTATATCTTAAAAGGAAAAAGCAAAACATTTTTCTGAAAATGGTTAAGGCGAGAAATAAATGTGTAGTTGCCAAATATGTGTTAATTTTTTAACTAACAGCTGTTATTTTAAAAGTTCAGCACGAACTCCAGGAAGCGATTGGCTCCACAAGCTTGCTCATCATTTGCGCGTTATGGACCTGAGCTCAGGAGGAGGAGGAGCGGGCACCTCCAAGCGACGGCTTGAGATTCTTGGTTCCACAATACCAGAGTGCATGCAGGGCATGGTACATAGACAATGAAGGTGAAGCGTGAAAATGCACGCCTTAGTGGACATGGAGGCACTCCATACAGGTATGGAAGCAAACGTGGCAATGAGTGGTTCAGTATCTAAAGGCTTTTCAGTAAGCAACGGGGTGAAACAAGGGTGTGTGCCATGCTTGAGGTGGCCTTCAAAGACACTTCAGAAGGAGTATACATTCAAACAAGGAAAGAAGCAGACTTGTTCAATGCAGCACAGTTTAAAGCCAAGAGTAACACATCGATTAAAGTAGTAAGAGAAATGCTCTTTGCAGACGACAGTGCTCTAGTTGCACACAGTGTGGAAGATATGCAATCTTTAGGGGAGAAATTTGCAAGAGCAGCTAGCCAATTCAGCCTCAACATCAACATCAACATCAAGAAGACAGAGTGGCTTTATCAACTACCAAAGTTCCAATTATCAACATCACTACCAGAAGAGATCAGCCTTGGTATAGAGCCACTAGTCAAGCGCAAGACTTTCAAGTATCTAGGGAGTACGGTTTCAGAGAATGCTGGGCTGGAGGATGAACTATCTCTCAGAATGGGAAGAGCATTTGGAAACTTGAGGGAGAGACTGTGGAACAATCGACATGTGTCTATCCGTGTGAAATGCAAATTGTACAGAGCGACAGTACTGGCTACTCTATTGTACGGTGCTGAAACTTGGACTGTCTACAGAGTGCAGGTGAAGAAACTCCACGCGTGCATGATGAGACACCTTCAAACCATAATGAACATCTCATGGAAAGACGAGATAACCAACATAGAAGTGTTGAAACGAGCTGGTCTACCATCAATGGAGGACATGCTAATACAGATGAACCTGAGATGGCTCGGACATGTTGATAAGATAAGATAAGATAAGATAAACTTTATTGTCCCTCAAGGGGAAATTTGTCTTGGGCTTGTCACCCGTGCTGCAACCACACAATACACACATTCACAATGGATGTAGTACATAATGAATGAAATAAAACCCAATAAATAATACAAGTACATACATGCATAAATATATAACAGCAGTCATTAAGAACAGGAGTTATCAGTGTCCCTGACCTATTTATTTGAGAGGATGGACCACCAGCGTCTCCCTTGGCAGTTACTCTACTCACAGTTATGCAAGGGCAAACGCAATCAGGGCAGACCAAGGCCCAGATTTAAAGATACTGTAAAAAGAAATTTGAAGAAGTTGGACATAGACAGGAGTTCCTGGCAGCGGAAGGCTAAGGACAAAGCTGTGTGGAGGAATCTGATCAGACCTAAATAAACAGTCATTGTCGCCCACGACAGACTGCTATGATGATGATGATGATGAGTGGACATGTACCATCAGTAGGTAAGGTATGCAAGTGCGTGAGGTAAGTTAGTAAGTTAAGGAGGCAAGTGAGGTATGTAACAAAGTAGGTAAGGTATATAAGCAAGGTAAATTAATTAAGATAACTAAGGAAGGAAATGAAGTAGATGCAGTAAATAAGTTTATAAGGTAAGTAAGTATGTGAGGTTAAGTCAGTAAATTAAGTAGGTAAGTAAGATAGGTACATAGATAAAGTTTGCAAATAAGGTAAGTAACATAGGGAAGAAGGTAAGATATTAAGTAATGTACGTAAGTCATTAAGGTAGGTAAGTAGGCAAGTTTAAGGTACAGTAAGTAACATAGGGAAGTAGGTAAAGTATGTAAGGTAAGTAGATAAGTTAGTAAGATAAGCAAGTGAGTTAGTTAAGTAAGGTAAGCGTGAGAATTAAGTATGGTAGTTAAAAAGGTAAGTTAATAGATAAGTGACAAAAGAGAAAGCATTGTAAGTTTGCAAGAAAAAAATGAAATAAGTTATAAAGTTGGAATAAAAGAAAATCACAGCTTTATCAAAAAAATTTACAATTCTACATCAGAATCTTTAATTACAGCAATTTTAATTGTCTGTGGCTTCATATACAACTTTATGTGAGAATTATGATGTGTATCTTAATTTTCATAGTGAGGTACTGGTGCAATGAACTCTGCTGGATAATAGCACATTTCATTGAACACATACAGTATGTAAAATGACAGAGATATATTCTATATCATGCTTGCTGTTTAGGTTAGTTAACAACATCCAAGAGTAGCAAGTTGGGATGTATGTAGTTGTTTTCATGTAGTGATACTAATAATAATGCATCAGATTTATATAGCGCTTTATCATGGACACTCAAAGACGCTTTACAAATAGATACATTATTCATTCACTCCAGTCAGACAATGGTAGTAGCAAGCTACTATTGTAGCCACAGTTGCCCTGGGGCAGGCTGACAGAAACGTGGCTGCCAATCCGCGCCACCACCGAACATTTATACACATTCATACCCAGTGTTATGGACATTGGAGGCAAGGTGGGTAAAGTGTCTTGCCCAGGGACACAACAGCAGGATATCTGGGGAGAGTGGGATTCGAACCGCCAACCATCCAGTTATTGGACAACCTGCTCTACCTCCTGAGCCACTGCCGCTTCTTGATAGACTAGTGTTCTATCAAGACTACTAGTCTTAATAGAACACAAACATGAAAAAATAAACAAATTATCATCTCTGGTTGCTTTATCTTGTCAACCTATAATTGCATTTGTGGAGCTGGTGTATCAAAGCAATATTTGACTTGAGGGTGTGCAGTACCATGGTGATATCTTTATTGCCAAAGATGCTAAACTGGGAACTCTAAGCTGCCCCATGTTTAAAACTTAGCATTAATATGTAATTGGTCAAAATGAAACACCTCAGTAGTCATTATTGCTAGTAAACCACCATATTCTTTTAACTAGACTGAAGGATCTGGTTGGCCTCTCTGGTACTGTTCTTAATTGGTTCATCTCCTACCTCACAGACAAGAACTTTTTTGTAAGTATGGATACATGTTCTTCCAGACTCTACAAAATAAATTGCAGTGTGCCCCAAGGTTCAATTTTAGGTCCAGTACTTTTTAATCTGCACATGCTGCCACTGGGGGATGTTATCAGGAGACGTGGCATTAATTACCATAGTTATGCTGACGACACACAACTGACTATCGCAGTGTCTCCTGATGACATGAAATCAATTAACAACCTTTTTAACTGCATGTTAGACATTAAGTCATGGATGGCAGCAAACTTTCTTCAGCTCAACCAGGACAAAACTGAAGTTTTAGTCATTGGTCCTGAAGCTCAGAGAGAAAATTTTACCAAAATTTTATAGTTTGTCCCTTACCCCATCACAACATGTTAAGAATTTGGCCATCATTTTAGACTCTGAGCTTGGTTTTACTCCACACATTAAAAATATAACACGAACAGGATTTTACCATCTAAAGAATATAGCCAGAGTCTGCCCACTTCTCTCTCAAGCAAACACAAGAGATACTGATGAATGCTTTAATCGCCAGTCGTATTGATTACTGTAATACCCTGCTCTCTGATCTTCCCAAAAATACAATTTCAAATCTGCAGTTATTACAGAATTCAGCTGTATGTGTTCTGACGAGGACTAGATGGCAGGCTCACATCACGCCAGTTTTAAAATCACTGCATTGGCTCTCCGTGCCCTTCAGGATCGGTTTTAAGGTTCTTTTATTGGTTTATAAATGTCTGCATGGTCTTGGGCCTTCTTATTTGTCAAAATTGCTTTTGGCATATGAGCCACTGCTGTCCCTGAGGTCCTTCAGCACTGGCCTTTTAACTATTCCTACTGTCAGAACACGCACCCACGGTGAGGCGGCTTTTAGTTACTATGTCCCACGTCTGTGGAACAGCCTGCCGGAGAAAATCAGGGCTGCCGAGAATGCACATTTTTTAAAAGCAGGCTCAAGACCTACTATTTTAACCTTGTTTTTGATTAGTTTTCCATTTTAATTCTCTTAATTTCTGATTTAAAATTTATTTTTATGTCACAATCACTTTTCTTACTGTGAATTGTTAATATTTATGAATATATGTCTGTTTGACTGTATGACTGTATTTAGGTGTTGTTTTATTTTTCTAGTCATCTTAACTGCCTAGTCTTTTTTATCAGTAAACTCTCTTATTATTTATCATTGACTTTTTATCACCCTGTCAAAATTCCGGTGTTTCCTCATGGGGGGTGGGGGTCCTCCCGTGGGGGTTGTGCCCGTTTTCTGGCTGCAGGATGCTGGCCTGTGATTGCCCTGGTTTGCCCGACTGAGGGGGTCGTGCGCTGCAGCGCCACGCCTGCAGTGTTGACCCCTCGGGTTGGACTTGGGCCGTCTCAGAGGTGGTGTTCCTGTAGCCGTGGACTTGGCACTTTCCCTGCTGGTGATGGCTCCCTAGTGATGGTGCTTCCACACTTGGATCCTCAGTCCCTGCCATAAGCCTTAAGCCATAAATTTTACACTGATGAAAGTTTGTGTGTGTGGGGGGGGGGGGGGAGGTAAATTGTGTTTTATTTCAATGTATGAAGCACTTTGTGTTGCATCTTTTTGTATGAAAAAAGCTATATAAATAAAGCACTGATTGATTGATTGATTGGCAGACAGATGCCACACTCCCTGTTGTGCATTATTTCTTAATTATAAATACAAGGTGGCACAATTATGCATCAATATTTATGTTGATAAGGACGAAGATAACTGTTTGGATCAACAGTCCTGGGGGACGTGTGTCCAGTATGTGTTGCACATCGTAGCTAGGCAACTTCAGTACAGCCTGAAATGCCAAGGATGCTAAACTGGGAAATCTAAGCTGCCCCCTGTTTAAATTTTAGCATTAATATGTAATTGGTCACAATGAAGCATCTCAGTAGTCATTGCTAGTAAAAAAAGTACATGAAAGAATATTTTTGGATTTAGACTCTGCAACTCATTTATTGAAGATTAATGGCCAAGTACTTAAACTGACGGAGAAATTATCCAACCTAGAAGCTCAATCAGTAGAAGATCATGTATATCAGAGGCTGATGTATAGGTCATTAATTACAGCCATACATGAGCAGAATTATAATTTCCACCACCTGTTCCAGAAAGCGACCTGACAGTGTTTTTTGGTTGTGCTGTTTCTTCTCATTACCACTTCCACATTGTGCTCCATACTCTGCCAGCAGCACAGGTGTGGATGGACGCCGGTGTGCACGATGAGCTGCAGCAACACCTGCTGAGGTTTTCTGCACGGCAACTTAATGTTAACAACTGGAGCAGTTGGTGAGGAAAATGATGGGATAACAATCTCAGACGAGATCCACAGTCACAGTCGATGAAAACTGGGACAGAGAAGCATCAAGCCATTTTTTACAAGACAATGTGTATGTAAAGAAATAAATCTCTTGCTTTTCAGGACATATTTAAAAGGGAAGAAAAAAAAAGCCAGGAAAAAAATAAAATAGTGGTACAAAACCAGAAAAATCTTCATTATTCCTCGAATGGAATAAGACTTTAGAGGGGGGTTACAGAAGGAGAATTGGGGTAAGTTAGTTAGTGGATAAGTGAAGGCCCTGTCCCACCTTGACGATTTAGGAAGCATTTGCCAACGTATCAAAATTTCTCTGAAACACTAGCCTATGGCCAAAATTTTCAATTTTGGGCGTATGCATTGTGTATCCATAACAGGTTGGACATATACGTAACGCATTAGTAACTTATATAGAACATTTCAGTAACTTATACCAGGGGTCTCCAACCTGGGGCTTCAGTAATGATGTTTTTTTCCTCTTTTTTTTTTGTATTTTATATACTTTATTAATCCCAGAGGGAAATTATAGGGCATCCACCTGGGTGGATGAGGCAGCCATGGCACGGCACCAATTCCTTCACCATTCACACACACATTCACACTTGGGACCACTTTAGAGTCTCCAATTAACAGGGCAGCAACTAACGATTATTTTGGTAGTCAACAAATCTAACAACTATTTTTCAATCAGTCAACTAATCGTAATTATTTTTCTCATGTCCACTATCTCTGCTTCCTGTTGGAGCTCTTGTGCATAATTTTACCTCACCCGCTGTTTAAGCCTGCACCTCTGTGATATTTTTTTTTTTTTTTTTTTATGTGTACTTTATTGCTCCCCAGAGGATAAATTCAGGGCATCCTCCTAGATGGAGGAAACAGCCACGGTACGGCACCATCCCTTCACCATTCACACACACATTCACGCCCAGGGCCACTTTAGAGTCTCCAGTTAACCTAACTTGCATGTTTTTGGCCTGTGGGAGGAAACCTGAGTACCCGGGGTAAACCCATGCAGACACGAGGAGAACATGCAAACTCCACACAGAAGGGTCACCGATGGTCAGGTGGTGGGATCGAACCCACAAATGGTAAGGGGTGGAATCGATTCTGTGACCTTCTTACTGTGCTGACCACTGCGCCACCAAGCTGCCCAAATCACCTTGTTGTCAGTCTCTGCTTTAATATAACATTTTATAAGCAGTTTCCAGAGCTAAATACAAAACAAAAAACAAGAAAGCTGTATTAATTATCACAAGTTTAAGGTTATATATCAGTTTATCACAGACAGCATAATGCCTAATGTCAATTATACAACTGATTAAATATCTTACAACTGAATTACTGATCTGCTCCAACCCACAAACTAACATTAAGTGGATGTTTTCTATAAGTGCATTTTTTAACAATATAATTCAGAAAGGTAAACCTTTATATTCAGTATTCACTGCACTTAAAAGTGATATTTCAAGCCGTTTGATTTAGTTTTGATTATGGTTGTAAGTTTTAACTTATTAAATTACAAATTGGGATATTCTAATTAACCCAGATGCACTAATATTCAAAATGAGGGCTAATACTAACAAAGATTAAAAAGCGATAGTGACTCTTGTAATTCAGTCATTTACTGCATTCAGCAACACGTTAGCCATGACAGCTCAGCCCTCAGCAACCAGAGAGCTTACTGTCAAACAGGTAAGCTAACATTAACAGCACATACTAATCGTATTGTCATTTTTCTAAAGCTTGGAACAGTTGGCCATTGAAAATAAGCGGCACTAACTTTCTTTACTTGCTAAAACTTACCAAGCAGCTGTTAATGTCGTGGCTCCCGGGTGCCATCGTTTCAGATGCTCATGCATTGTGTAGTGCTGCCATGATAGGAAAGGTCTGCCTTGCAAAGACTGCATTTTACTTGTTTGGGGGGGGGGGGGGGTTGTTGTTGTTGTTTTCTGTGAAATGTTCCCATACTATAGTAAGTTTACATCTGCTTTTTTTTTTTAAGCTCCACTCTGCTTCTACATGTTTATTATCCTTCCACTTCGCCATGCTGTGCTCCTCTTTTTCTTCACTGTAAATTGTTCACGCATGCCGGACAACAGAGGCGCTACTGCCCGCAGCAGTGCTGGTCGTACACTGCATTTACAACTGAACATTTTCACGGCATGCATATAAACTTTATAATTAAACGATTTGTCGACAGTAAGAATCTGTCAACAAATTTTTATTGTAGACGTTATCGACAACGTCAACTAATCATTTCAGCCCAAACAATTAACCTAACTTGTATGTTTTTGGCCTGTGGGAGGAAACTGGAGCACCCGGGGTAAACCCCCACAGACACGGGAAGATGCAAATTCCACACAGAAGGGTCACTGATGGTCAGGGATCAAACCCACGATGGTCAGGGGTGGAATCGATCCCATGAGCTTCTTACTGTGCTGCCACAGTGCTAACCACTGTCCCACTGAGCTGCCCAGCTTTTCTAATTTCACTTCTTAATTGGTCCAAAGATTTGCAAATAATTTGCCGTTGATGTGCATGGGTGCAAGGGTGCCTACAGAACACATACACATACAGAACACATTGTTCTGACATGTTTCAACGTCAGTACGTTGAAACATGTCAAGGTATGAAACATCTCTTTACTTTGTCTGAATAGAAGAACAAGGCCAGTTTTGACATGGACATCTGCTCACCATAGAGTCTCGATGGTTTCCCCCTGTGAGCCAACACTGCCAATACACCATTATACGGTAGCTGTTAGAAACCCATTCAGTAAGTTACACATAGGTTCACAGCATCTTTCTCATAGGTTAGAAATAAGTTTTGAGTACGCTAAACATTGTCTCGATGTATTTGGACTTATGAGTAACTTACAAGTAACGTGTGTGAACATGTGTCAATGATCGCATAACTTACATATAACTTATGGCCCACATATGCAGGACATATGAGCCATATGCTGGACACATCGACGGCCTTGCAGTACTATGACATATACCAGCATGCTTCAGCATGCTCTTAACTTATACAGAACTTACCCATAACTTATTAGACATACACCAGCATATTCACCAATTTATTTTTTTTTTTAAATGTCAGCATACGGTGCCTAAATCGTCAGGCTGTGACAGGGGCTTAAGTAAGGTGGTAAGTAAGCAAGGTATGCAAGTATGTGAGGCAAGTAAGATAGTAAGCTAAATAGGTAAGTAAGGTAAGTGAGGTAGGTAAGATAGGCAAGTAGGTAAGGTATGTAAGCAAGATATGTTAAGTAAGGAAGATAATGAAGTAGCTGCAGTAAAGTTAAGTTGGGTAAGTTAAGTACGTGAGGTAACTGAGTAAATTAAGTAGCTAAGTAAGTTAAGTAAAGTAAGTGAGGTAGGTAAGTCGGTAAGGTATGTAAGGTAGGTAAGTAATTAAGTTAAGTAAATTAAGTCAGTAAGTGAAGTTAGTAGATCAGTAATGTAAGTATGTAAAGTAAGTAAGTATATCAAGTAAGTAATGTAAGTAAGATAGGTAAGTAGGTAAGTAAAGTAAATTAGAAGGTAAATAAGTAAGAAAGTAAGGTAGGTAAGTAAGGTATGCAAGTTTGTGAGGTAAGTTAGTTAAGTAGGGTAAATAAATTAATTGAGGTAGGTAAAGTAGGTAAGGTATGTAAGCAAGGTAAGTAAGATAAGTAAGTGAATGAAGTAGATGCAGTAAGTAAGTTAGTAAGGTAAGTAAATAAGGTAAGTACATGAGGTAAGTAAGTTAGTAAGGTAAGTAAGTGAGGTCGGTAGTTATGAAAGTAAAAATTAAAAAAAAATAAAATAAAATAAAATCCTGGTGTAAAACCAGAAAAATCTTCATGTACAGTCATGTGAAAAAATCAGGACACCCTGTATAAGCCTGTGTGTTTTGTTTTCTTTTTAACATATTTGGACATATGGATATTTAATATCAATGTTAAAAAGTACAAGGAGATTTATGTAACACCGGAGTGGTGGCTCAGTTGGTAGAGCATCCGCCCCACACCTGGGAGGCAGGGGTTTAAATCCCGGCCAGGTCATGCCGAAGACCATATAAAAGCGGAACTTCCTGCCGTCCAGCTTGGTGCTCAGCAATAATGGAATGGAAGAGGGAAATCTGTGGCGGCGCCTTGCATGGCAGCGACCCCTCTGATTCTATATATGGGTGTGTGTGATTAACACTGTAGAGAAACACAATTTCATTCTACTGTACATGATTGGCTGTATGGATTGAATGACAATAAAGGGTGGTTAAGTTAAACAATTAAAAATGAATTATAGACTTTTTCAAATTTTCTATAAAATATAATTCTAAACAAATAGTGAGGAATAAATTAGGACACCCCCCATCTTTTTTAGGACACCCCCACATTCATTCCCACTTACAATGGCTAAAATAAATGTTAAAAAATGCAAATAAAAACAAAACCAAGGTTAGACAGATACGTGAACATTTCTTAATAAAGAACTGAATATTTAAAGGGGTGTCCAAATTTTTTTCACATGACTGGGGATTCTAAATTGTCCTTAGGTATGACTGTGAGAGTGAATGGTTGTCTGTCTCTCTGTGTTGGCCCTGCGATGGACTGGCAATCTGTCCAGGGTGTACCCTGCCTCTCGCCCAAAGATGCTGGGATACGCTCCAGCCCCCCCGCGACCCGAAAAGGATTAAGCGGAAGAAGATGAATGAATGAATGAATGAATGAATGAACGAATGTACTCCTCAAATGGAGTCAGAGTTTCAGAGGAGAATTGGGGTAAGTTAGTAGATAAGTAAGGTAATAAGTAAGCAAGGTAGGTAAGTAAGTAAATTATGCAAGTATGTGAGGTACGTTACTAAGTTAAGTAGGTAAGTAAAGTAAATAAGCAAGGTAGGCAAGTCCCTAACATATGTAAGTCAGGTAAGTAAGTAAGGTAAGCAATTAAGTAAAATAAGTAAGTAAGTAGAGTTAGTAGATAAGTAAGGTAAATAAGTAAGGAAAGTTAGTAGATAAACAAGTAAAGTAAGTACATCAAGTAACTTAACCCATTAACTGTGTATGTTGCCAAACTGCGACATAACCCCTAGTGGTCAACAGTGGTAAAAAAAAATTTCAAGAAAATATTCAGATCAGATGTCAGAACTTTCCAAGGCTATAGCTTGAAAGTGGTAAGAGATCATGGCTTACTGTCAACTAGAAAGATGTAGAATATGATCCAAAGTTTCAGATAGGAGTAAATTTACACATCTAATTTGCATATAAACAAACAAAGACATTTGTCACTTACCGCTGGCAAGGCGGCGTCCTTTTGCAGCATTCTGGTCGTAATTTTGTCCCCTCCCAGTCACTTTAGCTTTCTCTCCTACATACAGAAACTGTTATTGATTATTCCACCTTAATTTCTCTTTTATTCCAAGGCAATTTAGCTTATATGACGACATGCAACCGGTGATTGCTCTACAGTTACATGGCACGCCGGGTGCCGGCAGGTGAAATCAACAAGCTTCACGCTCCCTGTGTTATAAGAACATGTAAACATCTACTTTCATAAGCTAAATAATCTCTTTTTAGAATCATAGTTGGCAAATTTGGGACCAAATCCTCCGAATTTGCTCCTCCATCTGCGATTGCCTATGTCCACAATGACGGGTACCGTCCATTTTGTTTTGTAATCTCAAAGACGAAGAAGAAGAAGAAGGATTTCTTCCTCTTTGGTGTATTATATGTCATCCATGAGTCCTCCAACGCGTGCCTGCCACCCTGTGAACTGGCATGATCGGTACAAATCCTTGGTACAGCTGGGCAGTATTTCTGCACATCATATCAGTTGACAGGCACAGCGCCGCACTCTGCCACTAGGGGCAAAAGAAATCACACAGCTTAAAGGTTAAATAAGTAAGGCAGATTAGTAGGTAAGTAAAGTAAGTCAGAAGGTAAATAAAGTATGCAAGTATGTAAGTTAAGTTAGTAAATTAAGTAAGGTAAGTAAAGTAAATTAAGGTAGGCAGGTATGCAAGTAAAAATAAGATAAAATCCTGGTACAAAAACAGAAAAATCTTCCTGTACCCCTCAAATGGAAATTCAGGGGAGTTTTACAGAAGGAGGATCATGCTGTTACGGAACACACAAATCAGCTGCTTGGCATAGAGTGTCATCAGACAGGCAGCAGCAGAGTCAGACCAGGGGCAGGTTTCACTCAACCGTCAAACTGACAGCACAGGACACCAAAATAAACGAACAAGCTCAAAGACTAGAGCCAACTCGACTGATATATGAGATACCAGCAGGGAAGACATGCATCAAGCTTTTCAGAGGAGGAGGACGTAAGGGACACAGCCACGAATAAAACGGATGAGCAGAGTATCCCACTAGTCATGAATATGGGTCATGTATTTCTGGAGCTGATAAACATGGCAGCTCTAACGTGATGTCAGCACCAGGGCTCATCATGAATACATGCCGTTTCTCTCCGTCTCTGCTTTCATCAAAGCAGCAGTCACAAAGAGTCATTTCACAGCAGCTTTTATCTGATAACACGATGGAGCTGACATGAAGTCAAGACTACAAGTGATATCAGCGGAGCTAATGTCATAGATATGCCTGGTAATATAGTGGATGATAGCAACCTTACTGAAGCCAGTTTAATATCTGGCTACCAAAGGAACTTTCTGATTTTCTGTCAATGGAACTACAATCATCAGGACTTTGTTAACATCACCTTTTTGTTGGGGCGCATAGATATAAATGAAATACGTCTGTTTTGATCCAGTTTTTTTTTCTATATTCAAGTAAAAGATCAAAGACTTTCTGTGCAAACAAAAGGTACATTTCAAATGCATTTTTGAGGAGATAAAAAAAAAAAAAAATATGTGCACTCCTTGTTTACTAGGGTAATCCATCCAACCCAGGCCCGTTTCTAGCTTTTGGGGGGGACTTATCCAAGATTGTGTTTTTTGTTTGTTTGTTTGTTTTTGTTTGTGTGTTTGTTTGTTTGTTTATTTGTTGGGGTGGGGGCAGATTTTGGGAGTTAGGGACATTCAAACCCTGTAAAACAATAATAAAAAGGAAAACGATCTTTGCCCTCCCATTAAAATATTTTTTAAAAAAATCAACTTAGGTCATGTACTGCATGTTACAAATTTACCAGAAAAAAGTTGCAAATTTATATAAAAGAAGCTGCAACATTTACAAGAAAAAAATATTTTTTTTTAAAAAAGTTGAAAATTTATGTATGAGAAAAAATTTCATTTTTACAATAGTCAAATTTATGAGAAAGAAGTTGCAAATTTACGAAAAGTTTAAAAAAAATTATGAGAAAATGCAGATTTGCAAGAAAAAAAGTAGCAATTTTATCTAAGTTGCAAATTTATGAGAAAAAAATACAAAAAGTCACATTTATGGGAAATGTTTTTAAAATTAACAAAAAAAAAAGGAATAAACTTATGAAAATAATTGCAAATTCACATGAAAAAGGTCACAAAGTAACCCTTTAACGGCCCAGATTAAAATGGACGGGTCACGCACCCCCAGTGGCACAGCGCAGCAACTGCACGTGTCAACTTATTGACGTCCCCCGGCTATACTGAGAATTTGTTCTAATCTCTATTGATCTGACAGTTTAGAAGGTGGCAGACACGTGCCAAAGGAATCATGGCTGACATGGAATATAGCAAAGAAAGGAAATCCTCATTGTTATTCTTCCTTTTTCCGCTTTGAGCTCACACACCGATGTGGATGCTGCTGTGTTTGGTCATCGCGACAGAGATGATGATGGAAACTGCATGAAACGGGAAAAATAGCCGCGTAATACAAACGAAATTCAAGTGGGATAATCATAAGAGTTTGTAGATGTGGCACACGGGTGTAAATTACTAAGTAAATGTGTTACATCGACCTCGATGTAACACAAAACTGAGCTCCCAGTACCAAGATGGCGGCACCTGCAGGTGGCATGGATTCCCACAGGAATAATGCACCAAACAGAAAAAATAGCCACGTAATACAAACGAAATTCACGTGGGATAATCATAAGAGTTTGTAGATGTGGCACACGGGTGTAAATTACTAAGTAAACGTGTTACATCGAGGTCGATGTAACAAAAAACTGAGCTCCCAGTACCAAGATGGTGGCACCCGCGGGGGGCATGGAATCCCGCGGAATCCATCCCCCGCTGCCTCCATTTTAAATGATGACTCCCACCCTTTGCACTGCAACTTTCAGCTTCTTCCCTCCAGACGGAGGTTTGCTGTCCCAAAAAGTAAAACCCAGCGCTACAAAAACAGCTTTGTCCCTGCTGCTGTCAAAGAGTTGAACAAGCTATAAAAATATATTGTACATATTTTATATTTACTTATTTTGTATGATGTCACTTGGGTTCTAAATATTTTATTGGGTTTTAGACCTTTGAGTTTTTTAACCTCTGACTAGTTTTTAACTTTTAACTTTAATATGACCCTTCTCTCTTACCTCTGGTTTCTCCCTCATCTCTGTCTTTTTATACCCTGTTTGATGGAGCCTTGAGTATTTTCATCATGTTTATAGTCAGCTTCATGTGTGCCTGTGTTTGTGTCTATGTTGAATGTAATTAGTGGCTTGTAAATATGGATGTCACCAGACTGCAAAACAAATCTACCTACGGGTACAAATAAAGTAACCTGAACCTGAACCTGAACCACAGGAATATGCACCACACAGAAAAAACAGCCACGTAATACAAACGAAATTCACGTGGGGTAATCATAAGAGTTTGTAGATGTGGTACATGGTGTAAATGGCTGAGCAAACACACAAACATCGGCTACGATGGACGAAAATGGACCAGTCACGTGTGCGTGCGAGCCCCCCTCCCGGTAACAGGTAAGTGAGAAATATGTTTTTTTTTGCCTTTTTGTTGATTTTCAGGTTCATATACTTTGAAGATTAGATAAAAACGTATCCCTGTAGACAAATTGGTGTTAAAAAAATGGACCATTCTTTATGTAAATGTGTCCAAAGTCCACTTTTGACTGAGTTATGTAATTTATACAGCTGCCGTGACATTATGCAAATTAGATGCATAAATTTATTCCTATCTGAAACTTTGGATCATATTCTACATCTTTCTAATTGACAGTAAGCCATTATCTCTTGCAACTTTCAAGTTATAGCCTTGGAAATCTGAACTATTTTATTGACTTTTTTTTTTACCACTCTTGATCACTATTGGGGGGGGGGGGGCTTGAGTTGCCTTGCGTTTCCCCAGGCGTCATATGGCAAATTTAGCAGTTAAAGGGTTAACAAGAAAAAAAGTTGAGAATTTATTAGAAAAAAATTAGCACATCTGCCAGAAACAGCAGCAATTTTATCTAAAAGAAGTTAATAAGAAGAAACAACTACAACTAAGTCACACATTTATGAGAAAAAATTTTAGCATTTACAAGAAAAATGTAACAAATTTAAGAGGAAAAAACCTACAAAAATAGGCACTTAAAGATGCGCTCTGGTGGATATAAGTCCCCGATAAAACAAATTGTCTAAAACAGTATCTTATGTCCTTTGTTATACAAAAAAAAAAAAAAAAAACTTTCATTGTCTTACAGTTTCATGTCAAAATCTTTTCACCCCCACTTCCCCCCAAAACACCAGAATCGGTGATTACTAGGCCCAACCACATACCACAAGGCTAATAGTGGCTAGCACTACATTATCAGAATAAATCCTGTGATAAAAAGACTTACTGGTTGAAGGACATGCCCAGCTGTATGCACGGTGGCCCAGGATAATGGTCCTTAAAAGCAGTTTAATGGCAAAAACCCATCTTCATTTGGGTCAAGTTTTCAAAGTAGTTTGTTAAAAAATGCTAACTAGCCTGGAAGACAATCTCAGTTAGGCCAGAAAGTCCTGATGGGCTCAATACTACCCACGTGCCAGCACCACGAATAGTTACATCACCAAAAACGCTCTGTCTCAACTCGCCTTTTTGCAGGGGGCGGGGCTTAAGTGAAACTTCACAGCAAAAAAACAGACACATGAGACATTTGAGCGATTTCACACTTGATTTTTTTTTTTTAATTTAACCTCTCTTTTTCAAGGAAGCCCTGTTCACATTCACACCTGGAAGCTGCCCAGTACAACCACAGACTGACCTGTGGCCACTGAGCAGCTCCACTGGAGCAGCTGGGGTTAAGGGCCTTGCTCAAGGGCACCACAGTGGGGTTAAGGAGGGTGGAACAAACACTGCTACATTATCCGCGTTATCCTGTCGGGCTGGGGATTGAACCGGCAACCCTCCACTCACCAGTTCACATCCCTAACCATTAGGCCACCACTGCACTATGTCGTGTTGTAGGTCATAAAAAAACATGTTACAGACATGCTAACAAGAACAGGTTTTGTGTCCCTTTAAGAGAAGTTTTTTTTTTTTAATTTACAAGAAAAAATACCAAATTTATGAGAAAAAAAGTTGAAATTTATTCTAAAAAAAAAAAAATTGTAAATTTGCAGGAAAAAAGCAATTTTATCTAAGAGTTCAAAAAACCTTTACAAATTTTACACATTTATGAGAAAATTTTTACAATTTTCTCTTAAAAATTTAATATTTAAAAAAATAGCAAAAAAATGTAAATTTGCAATAAAAGAAGCTGCCAATTTACAAGAGAAATAGCAAATTTACCTTTAAAAAAGTTGCAAGTTTATGAGAAAAAAAAAATCAAATTTACAATAGTCAAATTTATGAGAAAGAAGATGCAAAATTACAAGAAAAAAGTGGAAAATTTATGAGAAAAAAAGCAAATTTGCAAAAAAACAGCAATTTTATCTAAAAGAAGTTGCAAGTTAATAAGAAACTACAACAAAGTCACACATTTATGAGAAAAATGTGTAATTTACAAGAAAAATAGCAAATTTATGAGAAAAAGGTAAATTTGCAATGAAATAAGCTTCCAATTTATAACAAATTTATCTTTTAAAAAGTTGCAAGTTTATGAGAAAAGATTTTTCAAGTTTACAAGAAACTAGTCAAATTTATGAGAAAAGAAGTTGAAAAATTACAAGAAAATGGTCAGAAATCACAAAAAAAAAGTTGACAATTCATGAGAAAAAAAATTGCAAATTTGCAAGAAAAAAAAAAAGCAGCAATTTTATCCAAGTTGCAAATTTATGAAAAAAGTTCTAAATTTACAATAAAATATGGAAAAAAATTAATTCTCCCAGAAAATTAAATGCTGAGGATGAACGTCTAGCTTTGCTGCCTGTTAATGGCTCAGGCTGTTGCATTTGTGTACTCTGCTTTATAGCCAGAAACGATGGTGGATGGATGGATGGATATTTCAGTGCCCACTCTACCAAGAAAATCAAACAAAACCTGCCGCTTCCAAAAGGCCAGTTTCACTCGTCCCCGGTCATTTTGCCAGTTTCCATCTTTCATATTTATGTTCTAGCAAAAGCAAAGAGGTAAGCAGGTAGGTGGTTCTTCTTATCCCACAGCCAGCTCCCGTCTTCACTTCGGCCACCCGAGGAGCAAACAGATTATCATCGACAGGAAGCAGAGCCGCACGATCGGCCCTCGACTCACCGAGGATAGCTCCCTGGATGTGGACAAAAAAAAATAATAGCTTCCTTATTATCAAACAGAGAAAAGTAATCTCAGAAGCAGCAGTCTGCAACAGCCGAACTGTCAACCTCAATGATGCGGAGCTGTTAAACTCGAGTGTGAGAACTCGTGTCCGCAATTTAAAAAAGGAAGCTACGAAATATGGAGCAGCTCCTGGAGCGACCGCGCCGTCATGTAAGAGTCAAGAAATTCTGTCGGGATAATGAGGCTTTCACACAGACGCTGAATTCAAAACCGCGTTGAAGAAGAACTCCAGCTGAACCCTTCCATGCTGGCAGCTCCACACTCCGGCAAGGGGAGAACTCGAGAAAGGCCCATGCCAAGAAAGCCTTCAAGGTGACATCAAGTACGAGCGAGTGCAGCATGCTCGTGTTAGCAGTCCCGGCCAAGCTGCGAGGCTTCAAACCGGCGAGAAGCCACCCAGGCGACAGTCCAACGCTTACTACTCTGATTCTGATTTTTTTTTTTTTTCCTGTGAACAAGCAAGCCAGAGTTTAATTTAAAGAAAATCCACGTTGCCGCGGTTAATGGGAATGAATCACACACTCGCTCACACTCTACTCGGCACGGACTCAGGTTGTGATTTAGATTGATAAGCTCCCTATACGTTTCCACATTAAAAAAAAAAAAAAAGCTTTAAAAACACCAAATCAGCTTCAGCACCAGCTGTAATTTTCCATCATTAGTGTCTGATTTAAAGCAGGTATTGAGAGGCAGCCTGTATCTGAATCAATAAAGGATAATGGAGGCTTTTATTCATACAAAGCTGCTCTGGTCGAGTCACAGAAGGAAAACGGCACACATGCGTTGGGCCAGTGGCAGCAAGTGTGCATCGGGAATGCATCTTATAGAGGTCCTCTGCACACTGGCAAGACATTGGCTAGACGTCGGCATAATGCCAAGATCTAGCCAATGTCTTGCTGCAGCCGACAACACATCACGTTTTTCTCTTACTTGTAATGCTTTGGCAAAAGTTATGACTGAAACGCCTTATCAAATATTCAAACCAGCTGTCAGCAACTCAGGTTTTTTTTATTGTCCATTTAATTCAATTCAACTCTACTTTTATAGCACCTAATCATAACAAAAGTCATCTCAAGGTGCTATTTATTTATCCCCCCCTCATTCTTTCAGCTTAAAATAATGAATATAAATATTTCTTGCAGATGGAATAGGTGCGTGTTTATAGTTATAATACCAAGTCCCTAGTAAAACTTCAACTTGTCATCAGTTGGTTACGACAGCAGTCGTCACGACCTTTGGTGGATCTGGTGTGCACGTGTGGTTTGCTTCTGTGGTGCTTCTGTGATTTAAAACACACAATTACAAAGTGCCTGCCACAAGCATAACATAACGTATTTCGAGATAAACCAGACAACACATTCCAACACAACAAAGTAGCACATCAAAAGAGCAGCACCAGACACACAAACATGCAGACAAAACCTCAAACTCACAGGCCTCGTAACTGGACGCATTACAAACACACACTGCATGTGCCTACACGTGTGCACGCAGAAGTTTCTCTGAGGGTCTAAACGTAAATGTCGAGCACTCAGGCGGCGTGGCCACCAAAATGCGTTTTTTCCTCTTGGGCGGCTATTTTCAATTCATTCTCTATGTAGTCCAGCGCTGAGCTCCCACGGTGCTGAAACGCTCTCGGCGGTGGCTGTTTTTTGTCCGCAGCGCTCAGGGTGCTCAGAGCTTGAGAAAAGTTCAACTTTTCAGTGACTGCAGCTGAGCTCGTCAATGTCAGACCTAAGCAGCCAATCAGAAACTGCTGCATGGGTGGGAAAACTGACGCCCGGGTACTCGTCTGTACTCAGACTCTGCTTTCCGTGTCATCTTATTTCACATCCAGAGCTGCCTTAAAACACGTTTCCTGTCCTTTGTTATTTAGAGAGTGCTATTAAAACATCAGAAGAAAAGTCTGACCATGCGAAAGTGGAAGTGTTGAGCTGAGAGTGACAAGCTGGTTGCTGGAATACAGGACACAGGCTTTTTTTTTTTTTCCCCCAGAGCGTCATGCACAAATTGCTGAAATAAAAAAAAAAAAAAAAGTGCTCAGGGCAGAAGTCGGGTGACACAAAAAACGCGTTTTCTGGACACGCAGCCTAACTCCTTGAACTCGCACTCGCGGCTTAGACCAGAGCTGGTCACAGCTATGACCATATATGGATTTATGCCCACATACATCCATCCATCCATCCATCTTCTACCGCTTTTTCCGGGAGGGTCCGGGTCGCGGAGGCAGCAGTTCAAGCAGAGAGAAGCCCAGACTTCCCTCTCCCCAGCCACCTGCTCCAGCTCTTCAGAGGGGATACCAAAGGCGTTCCCCAGACCAGCTGGGAGACCATAAGGGCCCTTTTCCACTAGCACGCTTTAGCGCGACACGGGACGGCTCAGCACGCTTTGTACGCTTTTCCACAAGCCCCAACACGGTTTAACAGCCGCAATTCTCAGGCCCCGCTGCAGGGCAGGGTTATCAGCAGTGCTGAGCTGTGCCGTGTTGTGACGTTAACAGACTGGTCGCGCTGCTGATTGGTCAGGTCGTAACCGGCGCTGATTTGTTCAGGTTGTAACCGCCCCTCTCCTCCTCCTCAGTCTTACCAAATCTTCAGACCTTCTCAATAAAGTTTTTGAAAAAAAAAAAAAAAGAATCTTCACGGACTACCTTTACTCAGCGCGCAACCCTGTTGGCGGTTCCTTTCAGTGTATTGCTAGTGCTATTTTCATTTATTCTCT
Organism: Pholidichthys leucotaenia; assembly: GCA_020510985.1. Taxonomy (NCBI): domain Eukaryota; kingdom Metazoa; phylum Chordata; class Actinopteri; order Cichliformes; family Pholidichthyidae; genus Pholidichthys; species Pholidichthys leucotaenia. The sequence goes on from CM035844.1 coordinate 226,793,324, forward strand.
ATCAAAAATGGCTTCGCGTAATAAGGGTGTTCCATGGACAGTAAGGAGCTGCAGTGTCTGCTGACTGCATTGTCAGACGAACGTATGCAGCGCGAGTTAGACGGAGCTGCCCGGAATGAAAAAATATACGGGGAGGTCTCGACATTGGAGTCCTTTAACGGTGAGTTTTAATTTTTTTTTATTGTGCGTTTTTTCGCAAATATATTCGGTATAAGACGCTCAGTTTATTATGCAATAAAAAAGCTGTTCATTTGTGGATGGATCGCTGCTTAATTGCAGCACACTGCGGACTCAAGCTTTTATTTTAATTATTCATGTGAACAAATACGCTGAAATAAGCTTATGTATTCTTGTTAAAAACTATTGTGCTGTATTTTATTGTGTGCATTTTCCTTGTAGAATCATCCCACGCGTCCGCCGCGACAGCCATCGGATTATTCAACTGAGCCATCCTGACCCAGAGCTGGCAGAGAGACGCTTCATTCAGCGAGTCGTGACCCAGTTTGGGAAGCTGGTGTAGACACTCAGTGGTCGGCGTGTATAAAATGTCGATTAACCTTCATGTTGTGTTGCAAAGGTTTTTTTTTTCTTTTAATATTTTGTATATAATAAATGGAATTGTTTTGGAAAGTGTAGTTTGTCTGTTATAACACTGAATTATAAAACAGTATAATTTCATAGAAATTCCATTGCCTAATCTGATCAAAATGATACTGATCTTCCTGTCAGAGTCAACCATTGTAAAGGTAATGTAATTTTTAAACTAGACCAAAAAACAAATGTTTTTGTAAGCTTTCTGTTCTTTTTATTGAAATATCATAAAAAATTAGCCCCACATGATCAGTTCTAAACTTTGGGTACATTTTTTATGTTAACTTATAAGAAGTTGCCACAGTTGGACTTTAAAATGCAGCAGGAGAGACTGATCAAGCTTACAAGTCAATGTAAAAAAGTAAGTATATGTAAATTGAATGTTCTATCGGCATTCCAAATTCAGAGAATTACAATACTTTAGAAGGAGTGTAGCATCATCTAAACGGAAAATAATAATACTGTTGTTCCAACGTTGACCTGAAGGTGAAAAACATGAATTTTTTTTAATTCAGTACATCCAAAATGCCCTAGGATGTAAAAAATAATAAATTTGGTGTAGGCCAGTGTGCCACGTCTCATTATTTAATACGAATAAAAACAAGTTTCAGCTCATTATTTCTAGGTCATTTGGCAGTTAATTCAAAACAAAAGTGACTTGTGTTGTTGCAGCTTAATTATGAGATAAAATTAATTGTGAGATAAATCCACAGAGCGAGCAAGGCAATAATCCTTGATCCTTTTTTGTCTAAATAAGGACTCAGTCGGAGTGCGTAACGTCACGGGAGTGTGGCCCCGCCTCGCTCAGATCTGCTGCTGCCCGCTTCTAAAACCTCCTAACAAACCATCACAGCACAAGCACAACACCAATGGAGACAGAAGCATTCCGAGCCGTACTGAAGTGAACCGAGCCGTACCGAGGTGTGCTGGGCTAGTGGAAAACAAGCTATAGTCTTCCACCGAGTCCTGGGTCTGCCCCGGGGTCTCCTCCCAGTGGGACGTACCTGAAACCACCTCAAGTGGGAGGCGTCCAGGAGGCATCCTAATCAGATGCCCATACCACCTCAACTGACTCCTTTCAATGTGGAGGAGCAGCGGTTCTACTCTGAGCCTCTCCCGGATGACTGAGCTCCTCACCCTATCTCTGAGGGTGAGTCCAGCAATCCTACGGAAAAAGCTCATTTCCGCCGCTTGTATCCGCGATCTCGTTCTTTCGGTCATTACCCAAAGCTCGTGACCATAGGTGAGAGCCCCACATACAGTGGATATAAAAAGTTTACACCCCCTGTTCAAATGCCAGGTTTTTGTGGTGTAAAAAAAATGAGACCAAATAAAATCATTTCAAAACTTTTTCCACCATTAATGTGACCTATAACCTGTACAACCCAATTGAAAAAACAAACTGAAGTGTTTTTAACGGAAAAATAAAAAATAAAAAACTTAGACCAACTTGCTTGCATAAATATGCACACCCTTAAACTAATACTTTGTTGCAGCACCTTTGGCTTTTATTACAGCACTCAGTCTTTTTGGGTAGGAGTCCATCAGCGTGGCACATCTTGATGTGGCAATATCGGCCCACTCTTCTTTGTAAAAATGCTCCAAATCTGTCCGATTGTGAGGGCATCTCCTGTGCACAGCCTTCTTCAGATCACCCCACAGATGTTCGATCAGATTCAGGTGTGGACTCTGGCTGGGCCATTCCAAAACCTTAATCTTCTTCTGGTGAAGCCATTCTTTTGTTGATTTGGATGTGTGCTTTGGGTCACTGTCGTGCTGAAAGATGAAGCTCCTCTTCAGCTTTCTAGCAGAAGCCTGAAGGTTCTGTGCCAACACTGACTGGTATTTGGAACTGTTCATAATTCCCTCCACCTTGACTAAGGTCCCAGTTCCTGTTGAAGAAAAACAGCCCCAAAGCATGATGCTGCCACCACCACGCTTCACTGTAGGTATGGTGTTCTTTCAGTGATGAGCAGTGTTGTGTTTGCGCCAAATATACCTTTTGGAATTATGGCCAAAAAGTTCAACCTTGGTTTCACTGGACCATAACACATTTTCCCACATGCATTTGGAAGATTTCAAAGATGTTTTTGCAAAATGTAGTCAGGCTTGGATGTTTTTCTTCGTAATATAAGGTTTCTGTCTTGCCACCCTACCCCATAGCCCAGACATATGAAGAAGACAGGAGATTGTTGTCACATGTACTAAACAGCCAGTATTTGCCAGAAATTCCTGCAGCTTCTTCAATGTTGCTGCCGGCCTCTTGGCAGCCTCCCTGACCAGTTTTCTTCTCGTCTTTTCATCAATTTTGGAGGAACGTTCAATTCTTGGTAATGTCACTGTTGTGCCATATTTTCTCCAATTGATGATGACTGTCTTCACTGTGCTCCATGTTATATTCAATGCCTTGGAAATTCTTTTGTACCCTTCTGCTGACTGATACCTTTGAACAATGAGATCCCTCTGATGCTTTGGAAGTTCTCTGCGGACCATGGCTTGTGCTGTAAGATGTGACTACAAAAATGTCAGGAAAAGCCTGATAGAACAGCTGAACTTTATTTGAGGTTAATCAGAGGCACTTTAAATGGTGGCAGGTGTGTGCTGACTTCCATTTAACATGAGTTTGAATGTGATTGGTCAATTCTGAACACAGCCACATCCCCAGTTATAGCAGGGTGTGCACATTTATGCAACCAGGTTATTGTAAGTTTTTTATTTTTTATTTTTCTCCTTAAAAGATTTCAGTTTGTTTTTCACTTGGGTTGTACATGTTATACAGTGGTGTGAAAAGGTGTTCATTTAAAAACTGCATTTTGTGTTTACTTGTGTTATCTTTGTCTAATATTTAAATCTGTCTGATGATCTTAAACATTCAAGTGTGACAAACGTACAAAAAAATGAGAAATCAGGAAGGGGCAAACACTTTTTCACACCACTGTTGGTCATATTAATGGTGGAAAAATTTTTGAAATGATTTATCTTGGTCTCATTTTTTATTATCACAAAAGCCGGCATTTGAACAGGGGTGAGTAGAGTTTTTATATCCACTGTAATTTTACCTGGAGATGGCAAAACGTTGTTATTGATTTTTGTTTTAAATTATTGTCCTTTTATTCTGTCTCCTGTAATAACAAATGACATTACACCCAGTACTTTTCCTATGAGAAAGCACGGATCCAGCCTTGAAGAGTGCTGACTCAGCAGTCTCAAAACAATGCTCATCTGTTTGGTCTATTGTATTAAAACTCTCTGCTCTGTTCTGAGACTTGAAATCTTCTTGTGGCACTTGCCAGCGTGCGGAACATTTTCCTTTGTTGGCCAAGATGTAAATAATTATTCAGAAAAGCCATCTTTGACTCTGCACCTTATTTATTCACCAGATCAACAAGGGTCATTTATTAATATAAACAAAATCCACGGCAAGGTCTCAAACATTCTCAAACAGTGGCAAGGTGCAAATAGTTGATAATCATTGCAAACACTGCTGCTAACACCTCTTAATAGCCACCAATGTTCACCAACACTCTTGCCAACATTCGCGCAAATGTTGAAATGGTTGTTAACGTCGCCAAACATCCCACCTAACTGTTGCTAATGGCCGAGGTGAACCCTAATGTTCATTGTGGGCATTCATCAGAAAAGATGGCGAGGCCAAATATTGCCACATTCATCAACATTCGTGAAACAGGGCATCCCGGCAGAACTAAAAACAATATCTGTCACAGGTCTGTGGTGGACCACTCCCAGTTACATGGGGTGAGACTGGACATCCTGGCAGATAAACACATCTGTCGCAAGGTCTGTGGTGGACCGTGCCAGTCGGTGCATTGTGACATGCACTACACAAAGCGCAGAGATAAACAAACCTATCATCTGGTCAGTCACTGCAACAGACACTGGAGTCAGTTTGTCTTGGCTTGTCCTTGCCACTGGTAGTACCTTTATCTGCCAAGAATGTGCTGCTAGTCCAGCAAAAGCTAGCAGTACTCAAATACTTTGCAAGCAGTTTCATGAAATGGTCATCAACATTCGTCGCTCCGTGAGATATTACCCAAAGAGCTCAGGAGAAGGCGGAACCCTACAATAACTAACCATTAACAAGTCTAAACATCGTATCTACACATCATAAAATAAACAAATAGTTATGTTGACCAAAATCTTAAGAATTTATGGAGGAACTCAGAGCTCTCTGCTTTTCCTACCCCACGGCTGTTGCTGAATTTAGTTCTAAACTTCCCGATCACTGGGGAAAAGCATTGACAACTTCTGTTTTTTAAGCCATTCACTGGCCTCATTTTTCCCCTCACAGTTACAGCACACAGCTGTTCAGACTTCCACACAGTAGAGTGGCATAGTGGGTGGATACTCCTTTATCAACCTATAGGAGCAGGTGGAAAATGCAGCTTTACTTTACCAGCACTGGAGACAGACAGCCATCTGTAGAGGGTTTTTTTTTTTTCTTTTTTTTTTCAACTTTCCATTCTTCATTTTCACAATCAAAAACAAAAGAAAAACAAATTTTGCAAATTTGCAAAACTTGGGGCAAATTTGCAGGATGAGATTGCAAATTCAGGAAACTGGTGGGAAAGTTGCAAATTTACAAGATGGTAAAAAAAAATTGCAAATTTACAAGGGGCGGAGTCACAAAATTATGAAACTGGGGGGGGAAGTCACAAATTGAAAGGAGGTGAGAAGTCGCCAATTTTCAAAACTTGTGGAAAAAGTCATCAACTTACAACAGGTGAAAAAGTCACAAATTTACAAGGGTGAGTCGCAAATTTATGAAACTAAGGGAAAACGACAAATTTAAAAGATTGAAAACAGACAGTTACAAGGAGAAAAGAATTGCAAAGACTTAATAAATCGGTGACATTTCCCCCAAAATCTTTACAAATTTGCGCTGTTTTTTGCATCTTATAAGATGAAGAAATGTTGCACAGTTGCAAGCTGAGAACATAAATTTGTGAAACTGGGAAGAAAGTTGCAAATTTACAAAATGGGGGGGGGGGGATTCACAAGCCAGGAAAAAATTTTTTTACAAATTTTGCCTTAATGCAATTTTAATGCTATTGCAATTTTAACAAATGTTAAAAATTTGCATGGTGGGATCGTAAATTTGTGAAACTGGGGGTAACCGATGCAAATTTATGAAACAAGGGGAATTTGCTAATCTACAAGCTGGAGGATTGCAAATTTGCCAAACTTGGGGGAAATGTCACAAATTTATAAGATGTAAAAATGTTGCAAATTTGCAGGGTGGGATCGCATATTTATGAAACTGGGGGAAAAGTTTCAAATTTACAAGATGGGGAAAAAAATTTCCAAATCTAGAAGAGGGGAGTCACAAATTTACAGCACTGGGTTAAAATTAAAAATTCATAAAGGGGTTAAAAGTCACAAATGTTTGAAACTTTGGGGTGAAAAATTCAAATTGAAAAGAAGGGGAAAATTCTCTTCTTTTGGCTGCTCCCTTTAGGGGTCGCCACAGCGGACCATCTGCCTCCATCTCACCCTATCCCTTCATCTTCCTCTGTAACACCAACACTCTCCATGTCCTCCTTCACTACATCCATCAATTTTCTCTGTGGTCTTCCTCTTTTCCTCCTGCCTGGCAGCTCCATCTTCAACATCCTTTGTCCAATATCTTCACTATCCCTCTTCTGCACATGTCCAAACCATCTCAGCCTTGGCTCTTTTACTTTGTCTCTAACTGCTCAACCTGAGCTGTCCCTCTGATATACTTGTCGCTCCTAGTCACTTCCAATGAAAATCTTAGCATTTTCAACTCTGACACCTCCAGCTCTATCTCCTGTCTTTTTGTCAGCACCACCATCTCCAAACCACACATCATAGCATGTCTCACTACTGTCTTGTAAATCTTACCCTTCTCTCTTGCTGCTATCCTGTCACAACCCCCCCCCCCCCGACACTTGTGTCCACCCACCCCACCCTGCCTGTACTCTCTTCTTCACCTTTCTTGTGCATTTTCCATTGCTTTGGATGGTTGACCCCAGGTATTTAAACTCATCTACTTTCATTACCACTACTCCTTCCATCTTCACCGTTACACCTGCCTCCCTCTCATTCACACTCATGTATTCTGTCTGGCTTCGACTGACTTTTATTCCTCTTCTCTCCAGAACATACCTCTACCTCTCTAGGTTCTCTTCCACCTGCTCCCTACTCTCACTACAGATCACAATGTCATCTGCAAACATCATGGTCCATGGAGACTCCTGCCTAGCCTTATCTGTCAGCCTGTCCATCACCATGGCAAATAAGAAGGGGCTCAGAGTCATTCCCTGATGTAGCCCCAACCCCGCCTTGAACCCATCTGTCACTTCTACAGCACACCTCACCACCGTCTCACTGTCCTCATACATGTCCTGCACCACCCTCACATACTTCTCTGCCACTCCTGACTTCCTCACACAGTACCATACTTCCTCTCTTGGCACCCCATCATATGCTTTCTCTAGATCCACAAAGAAACACCGCAACTCCTTCTGACCTGCTCTATACTTCTCCATCAACACACAGAGCAAACACTGCATCTGTAGAACTCTTTCTTGGCATGAAACCATACTGCTGCTCACCAATTGTCACCTCTCCTCTTAACCTGGCTTCAACAACTCTTTCCTATATCTTCATAGTGTGACTGATCAACTTTATGCCTCTGTAGTTACTGCAGCTCTGAGTATCACCTTTGTTCTTGAAAATTGGTACCAAAACACTTCTTCTCCACTCCTCAGGTATCCTCTCACTCTCCAAGATTGTGTTGAACAATCTGGTTAAAAAGTCCACTGCCATCTCTCCTAAACATCTCCATACCTCCACAGGTATGTCATCTGGACCAACCGCCTTTCCATTCTTCATTCACTTCAAAGCTGCCCTCACTTCTGCCTTGCTAATCCTCGGGATGTCCTTGTTCACCATCTTTCTTTCATCCATCCTCCTCTCTTGCTCATTTTCTTTATTCATTAGCTCATCAAAGTACTCCTTCCACCTTCTCAACACATTCTCATCATTTGTTCGTACATTACCATTTCTGTCCTTAATCAGCCTAACCTGCTGTTTGTCCTTTCCAGCTCAATCTTTCCGTCTAGCCAGTCGATACAACTCCTCTTCTCCTTCCTTAGTGTCCAGCCTCTCATACAACTCGCTATATGCCTTTTCCTTCACCTTTTCCACCTCTCTCGTTGCCATGTGCCTAGATTCCAAATACTCCTGTCTACTTTCTTCATCTCCCTGACTATCCTACTTTTTCTTTGCTAACCTCTTCCTTTGAATACTTTCCTGTACCTCCTCATTCCACCACCAAGTCTCCTTGTCTCCCTTCCTCTGTCCACTGGATACACCACATACCTTTCTACCCGTTTCCCTCAATACTTTGGCTGTACTTTCCCAGTCATCTGGTACTTCTTCCCTACCACCCAGAGCCTGTATCAACTCCTTCCTGAACTCTGTGCAATCTTCTTCCTTCTGTAACTTCCCCCACTTAATCTTCGGCTCTGCCTTCACTCTGTTCCTCTTCTTGCTTTGCAAAGTCATCCTACAGACTACCATCCGATATCGTCTAGCTACATTCTCCCCTGCCACCACTTTGCAGTCTCCTATCTCTTTCAGATTTCTCCTTCTGCATAGGATGTAGTCCACCTGTGTGCACATTCCTCCACTCTTGTAAGTCACCCTATGTTCCTCTCGCTTATTGAAGTATGTGTTCACCACAGCCATTTCCATCCTTTTAGCAAAATCCACAACCATCTGTCCTTCCACATTTCTCTCCTTAAGACCATGCCTACCCAGGACCTCCTCATCACCTCTGTTCCCTTCACCTACATGTCCCATTAAAGTCCGCTCCAGTCACCACTCTCTTCCCCCTGGGAACACGCTCTACCACTTCATCCAACTTACTCCAGGATTCCTCTTTTTCTCTTCTGACATTCAACTTGTGGGAAATATGCACTGACAACATTTAACATCACACCTTTGACTTCTAGCTTCAAACTCATGATTCTGTCGGACTCCCTCTTTACCTCCTGAACACTCTTCACATACTCTTCCTTCAAGATTACTCCTACTCCATTTCTCTTCCTATCTACACAATAATAGAACAGTTTAAATCCACCTCCAGTGCTCCTAGCCTCGCTTCCCTTCCATCTGGTTTCTTGAACACACAGTATATCTACCTTTCTTCTCTCCATCAGGGACTAATAAAGACTTATCTTATCAGCCAACTCTCTGCCTTTACCAGTCATAGTCCCCATATTTAATGTCCCTACTCTCACCTTCACACTTCTACCTTTCCTTTTCTTTCTCTCCCTCCTAACACGCCTCCCCCGTCTCCTCCTCCCCCTCAATCTTCGACCAACAGTAGCCCAATTTCCACCAGCACCCTGTCGGTTAACAGCACCGGTGGCTGTCGTTAACTCGGGCCTCGACCAGTGCAGTATGACAGTCTCATTTGTCATGATCCACATGTTTGATTTGGCAAAGGTTTTATGTCGGATGTCCTACCTGACACAACCCTCCCCATTTACCCGGGCTTGGGACCGACACTGGCTTGTGCACCCCCTGTGGCTGGACGAGAAAAAGAAAAGGGAAAAAGTCACCCTAGCAAATTTATTTGGGGGGGGGGGGAGGTGGATGGGTGTCATAAATCTAGAAGAGTCAAAACATTATAAAACGTGGAGTAAAGTTACACATTTATTGGGGGGCGTTTCAAATTTACAAGACCAGACCAAATTCACTAGACTAATTTGCAGGAGTGTATATAGAAAGGTCCCACATCCTGACAGAACCACTATCCTCAACGTTCCTAAATTGAAGACAAACCTGCATAAATCTGACTTTGTCCTGCACAAACAGAGAAGACGTTAAATAAAAGGACGGGGTGCCAGCTGCTTGTGCCTAATGCCAAGTTAATAATAACTCAATTTGACCTTGTTCACAGCATAGTAATTTAATACAACCGTGTCCTTATCTAGGCAAGCACCAGGTGTGCAGACGGGACAAGATCTCTCCTCATGACGTCCTTTCCACCGTGCGGACAAACAGCACCTGGACAGAGTGCTGAATGTCAATGCAGCCCACTTGGGGATGGAGGTGGGGGGGGGGTACCTGGAAGGAGACATCAATATGGACACCTGTGGGTCCTCCTGTTGCCATGACCACCAAGCAACAGCTGCAGCAGTGGAGTCACTGTAGCGCTAAGTCGTCACCGGCGGGGAATCGGCGCTTCCTAAGCAAATTAGTCTAGAGAAAACTGCTGAGACCCCAAAGCTTTAATTACATCAACCTGAAACCAAATTATAGGCAGCCTCCGTAATAACTAACACACATCAAACAGGCCCCATCCTCTTCCTCCTATCCCGCTCCATCGCCAGTTTAGAACATTCATATCAGGGTGTTCATTGCAAGAGGAGACGCAGAGAAATGCCAAGACTACGGAGACCTGGCTTATGCTCCCCTCCCCTGGCCTTTTCCCCTTCTCATTCTGTCACTCTCTCCATTCTTCCTTGCTCCCCCCCTTCGCCATTCATTCCCCGGCTCTGCGTCTCCCTTTATCCTGTCATCTACATTGTGAGGAGCGTCTGTGGCTCCTTGGAGCTTTGGCTGTGTAAGCAGAGCGGGATGAGAAGCGGCGGCGCCCGTACTAGGAATAGCGAGGCACAATGAGACAAGGAGGTTTGACAAAGAGAGATTTAAAATTCTGCCACCACTGCAGCAAAATGAGATAGCTACTGTATGCAATAAAAGAAAACAAAAAAGAAAAAAGGGGGTGGAGGGGGCTTTGAAACAATCGCAGGAATGAAATTTAAAGGATTATCAGTCTTATATATATGTATATCCCGTAAAAGGTGAAATGTCCAACAGTAGACGCAAATGATATAAAAACGTCTGCAAACTTTACTCATGTTAACACATGGCTCCAATTATTTAAAAAAATATCCCAACAATTGGGAGAATTTCAGCCACTGCACCTTAGTAGGCACCTTAAAGTCATATTGGAATTGTTACATAAGATAAGGACATAAAAGTAAGGCGGTATCGTTCCAGTGCGCTACAGTTTTTATGTCACCCAGCCACAAGCTGGAGCTAAGCTAGGCTAACGCCGCTAGCATGTATGTTGATGTCGTCACTACCCAATTTGGAGCACGCATGCACAAGACTCTGCGCCATCTTGGAAAAGAATATATACACGCTCCCAGGGAATACCAGAAATTAATGCCGTCGTGTAGCTCCGTTAGCGCACCATTAGCCCTAGCATCCAGTGGGACGTAAACCACAGTAACAAACACTGCCGTGAACTAGCATGGCAAGTAATGTGGCCGACATTTAACAGTCAAGTATTCTACTGCCTCGGAGCAGTGTCTGCTCACCAGTATACAGTTTGTGCACATCTACCCTTATACTTATTAAAGTGAGTTGAGCTAAAGATGGGTGGTTATTTCAATGAGCTACTAAAATACTTTTTTCATAATAACTCATCCAGGAAAAGAGTAAAACGAGCTAATAAGACCTAGTACTACCGAGAGTGAAGCATCCAAAATTTTCTACAGATACAGTACGTAGTGCTTTATCAAATTCAGGATAGGATGCTAATCCACCAATTTATAACACTAACGCTGACTTGAATAGACATCAATTATCCCCAGTTGGAGGAAGTCATTTGACACAGAGTGAGGAAATTCAAACTCTGAAAATATGCCATTATGATGAACATAAACTACAAGAGATGGAGAATGATATTGATCCTGATAACCACTTTTTCAATAATATTCATAATCATTGTGAATATTACACTGAAAAGCAATTCAAAAGTCAAGTGCAACTAGATGGTAAACTGTCAATAATACACTTCAACAGCAGAAGTCTTAACAAAAACTTTCCACAGATTCAGGACTATTTAAAACAGCTAGACAGAAAATTTACAGCTATCGCAGTCTCTGAAACTTGGTTTAATGAAGAGCAGGCTCCTCTGATGGCAATAGAGGGATATCAGATGTTTCATATTAACAGATCTCAAAAAAAGGGTGGCGGTGTTGCACTGTATATTGATGACCTGTATAGGTGTAAGCTTGTAAATGGAATGTCCTTTGCACTACCAGAGATTTTGGAATGTGCTACTGTTGAGATCGACCAAGATAAAACAAAAAATCTAATTATAAGTTGTATATATAGAATGCCAGGAACTTGCATTGAGACATTCAGAGATACAGTAAGTTAGTCGAGATGTACAATAATATTACTAGTAAGAAAATGGTTGTAATTTGTGGAGATTTCAATATTGATTTACTAAATCCATTTCAACAAAATGTAATTACAGAGTTCATGAATTCTATGTACAGTATGAGTCTATATCCCACAATAACACATCCCAGTAGAATCACAGTTCACACTGCTACACTTATTGACAACCTGTTTGTTAATATTATTGATAAGAAAATAGAAAGTGGATTATTGATAAATGATATAAGTGACCATTTGCCAATCTTTAAGATAAGATAAGATAAGATAAGCCTTTATTAGTCCCACAATGGGGAAATTCCAGGATTGCAACAGCACAGGGATAGCAACACTCAGAGCAACAATCAGAAGCCAAGAAAAAACAACATCTAGTAAACATATGTCCATATTACTATAAATGTACTGTATATATATAGACACACAGTGCAGAGCATTATGGTTGGTTGGTGAATGTGCAGCAGAAAGTCTAAGCTCTCTCTCCGCGGATGCGGCGGGCCAGCTGGAAGTCTTTGGGCATGATGGTGACCCCCTTAGCGAAGAAGAGACCACCAGGTGGGCCTCGCTGGTCTCCTGCAGAGCCATGACGGCGAAGCTCAGGAAACGCAGGACGGTCTTGAAGTCCTGAGCGATCTCCCTCACCAGGCACTGGACGGGTAGCTTACGGATGAGCAGCTCCGTGGATTTCTGGTAGCGACAGATCTCTCTCAGAGCCACGGGCCTGTGACGGCGAGGCCTCTTCACTCTGCCGGTGGCCGGAGTGCCTCTCCGAGCAGCCCTGGTGGCTAGCTGTCTCCTGGGGGGCTTCTTCCTCCAGTAGATTTTACGGGCGGTCTGCTTGGTTCTTGCCATCGCTCTTTATTATTCTGTCTTATATTTCTTGCACGCCGCCTAAACTCCAGCCCGGCACCCGCGTCGTTTTCGCTACAGCTCCCGGTATGTCGAGTTTCCCATTAGCACCGGGCGGCGGCCAAGTGCTAGCTAGCACTAGCTCCTCCCCGCTGTAACGTCTCCCGCTGCAAACTGTGGCTCCGTCCGCCGACCCGGGAGACCCCCGGGGCGATCCGTGCGTCCGTGATATATATACAGAGTGAAAGGTGTAGAAAGAAGAAGGAAGATTTTAAAAAAAAAAGGCTGTTGCAACGGGCAGCCTACTCGTGTGGCGCCACCGGTCCGGCGGAACCGGAACCGAAAAACTTATCCATGGCCACACGGGGGCCAATACAGAAAAATTTTTAAAATCTTTCAGATACAAATCACAAAATGCAATCAGTTCTTTTAAAGAAGACTTGCTGAAGCAAGACTGGACAAAAGTCTGTGTATCAGATGTAAATGAAGCCAATGACACATTTATAAACACTGTAACCACTCTTTATGAAAAAAAAATGTCCATTAGTAAAGAAAAAGCTTAAACATAAATTTGTCAATAAGCCATCGTTAACCAAAGGATTACAAAAGGCATGTAAAAAGAAAAATTCATTATATAAAGCTTTTCTAAAGAAAAGGACAAAAGAAGCAGAGCAGCAGTATAAAACATATAAAAATAAGTTAACATATACACTACCGTTCAAAACTTTGGGGTCACTTAGAAATTTCCTTATTTTTGAAAGAAAAGCACTTTTTTTCAATGAAGATAACTTTAAACTAATCAGAAATACACTCTATACATTGCTAATGTGGTAAATGACTATTCTAGCTGCAAATGTCTGGTTTTTGGTGCAATATCTACATAGGTGTATAAATTCAATTCAATTCAATTCAACTTTATTTATATAGCGCCATTTCACAACAACAGTCATCTCATAGCACTATCAACTGTAGGGAAGACCCCCACAGTTGCAGAAAGACCCCAGCAATCAGTATAGAGGCCCATTTCCAGCAACTATCGCTCCAGTGTTCTAATGGTACAATGTTGTTTGCTCATTGCGTCAGAAGGCTAATGGATGATTAGAAAACCCTTGTGCAATCATGTTAGGTCTGCAATGCTGTAATTGCTGCAAATGAAGGATTCTTTGACGACAGCAAAGTTTGAAGGAAAAAATTATTATTTCAAATACAAATCATTATTTCTAACCTTGTCAATGTCTTGACTATATTTTCTATTCATTTTACAACTCATGGTGGTAAATAAGTGTGACTTTTCATGGAAAACACAAAATAATTGTCTGGGTGACCCCAAACTTTTGAACGGTAGTGTATAATGAGATGTAGTAAAAGAGACTATTACAGTAAAGAACTGGAGAAAAACAGAGACAATGTTAAAAATACATGGACAATACTTAACAATATTCTTGGAAATAAAAACAGAAATACAAGCTACCCAACCAATTTTTCAAAAAATAATAAAACGACTCAGAGTGTGAATGCAGTTTCACCTGCAGATGAATTTAATAACTTTTTTGTTAACATTGGTCCTAACTTGGCTCAAGAAATACCCATTACGGCACCTAAGGGTGATACAATAAGCAAAAACACTGCTATAAAAGACTCCATTTTCATAAAGAACACAGACGAGAGAGAGGTCATTGAAATTGTTAAATCGTTTAAAAGTAAAACATCTACAGACTGTGATGGTAATGACACGCTCTTAGTCAAAACTATTATTGAATGCTTAGTGAAACCACTGACGTATATTTGTAACCTGTCTCTCCAAACAGGTATACTTCCCTATGCAATGAAAATAGCTAAAGTAATTCCGATATACAAGACGGGTGGCAGAGGGGAACTTTCAAACTATAGACCAATTTCACTATTGCCGCAATTTTCCAAGATACTTGAAAAAATATTCTGTGAGAGAATTGACAACTTCATAATGAAGAATAATTTATTGTGTGAGCAGCAATATGGGTTCAGACACAAGAGGACAACTGCATTTGCTCTAATGGAATTTATAGAAAAAATATCAACTGCCGTTGAAAATAAAGAGTACTCAGTTGGGGTATTCCTTGATCTTAAAAAAGCATTTGATACAGTGGATCATAATTTATTATTAAAGAAACTACAAAATTGTGGTATTAGGGGGGTAGCACTGTCCTGGTTACGTAGTTACTTAAAGAATAGATATCAGTATGTATGTGTTGGGAACAAAAAAATCACAGTTACTGAAGGTTACTTGTGGAGTCCCACAGGGTTCAGTTTTGGGGCCATTGTTATTTAATATGTATATAAATGATATATGTAAAGTTTCGGAAAAAATGGATTTAATATTGTTTGCCGATGACACTAATCTATTATGCAGTGGAAGCAGTTTGGAACAACTTTTGGATACACTCGGAAAGGAATTAGGAAAGCTTAAACTGTGGTTTGATACAAACAAATTAACGCTCAATTTAAGTAAGACAAAATTTATAGTTTTTAACAACCATCACAACAACTTAGTATCTAAACTCAGTGTAAATGGTGTAGAGATTGAAAGGGTATCCGAAACTAAATTTCTTGGAGTAATAATTGATAATAAACTGTGTTGGAAGTCACATATTAATTATATTAAAGATAAAATATCCAAATCAATTGCAATACTACACAGAGTGAAATATTTGCTGAATCAACCCACACTATATACTTTGTATCATTCATTAATACTCCCATACATGACATGCTGTACTGAAGTATGGGGAAATACATATAAAACAAACATATATCCAGTCTTTATGCTTCAGAAGAGAGCTATTAGAATAATAAAAGCTGCTTACAGGGAACCAACAAACCCACTTTTTCTTAAATTAAAAGCTCTCAAGTTGAAAGATCTGGTTGACTTTAAAACTGCAGTAATAATGTTTAAAGTGACGAGTCTATCACTGCCCGCAAATATCCAAAAGTTGTTCCAAATAAGGGAGAAACAATATCATTTCAGAGGAACATGTATATTTCAAAAACCTTCAGTGAGAACTACCACCAAGCAACACTGTGTTTCAGTGCAAGGAGTCAGATTATGGAACGATTTTGGACCTGAATTAAAATCATGTACAACGCTTGGACAATTTAAACAAAAACTAAAGGAAGAAATACTCCAAACATATATACAAGATGACATGTAAAATCACATAAGGATTGTCATATCCAGTCTGTGTTGTGTTGTAGCTTAGTTTTTTTTGTCACATTTTGTCTTAGCTTTGTTCCGAATTGTAATCGCTCTTGTTTTGTTTTTCTTTTGAATTCTTGGATGGAATATGGGTGGGTAATATAAGCTGCGGTTTCAGCCATCACCCATTTCGGATAACTTATGTTGAATTGTATAATCAAAGGAGTTATTGTTTAATTTGACCTTGTTGGATTTTTTATTCTTTTTTCCCCTTTGTTATATTATTCTGTTTCTTTTTAATCTTTACTTTTAATCTATCCGAAATAAAAATTCATTCATTCATTCATTCAAAACCACCCAAGTAGCATGCCCATGTGGGCCCCATGACGGGTTTAAGCTGGGCTGTCTTATGGGCCCCATGTGGGTTTGCCCACAGGTATTCTGCTTACCCGCTTTCAAGCCATTTGGGCCCTACATGGGTTTAATGCATGAGTGGGTTTCACTAACACTTGTGCCATAGGCAAAATTACGCCAAAAAGTCATAAATTTTTATTTTTTTCTCAGAAATTTGCAAAAAAAAAAAAAAAAAAAAAAAGTGACAAATTTACCCAAAAAAAAGTACCAAATTTATGAGAAAAAGGTAAAAATTTAGGAGAAAAAAGTTTCAAATTTACAAGAAAAAAAAACTGTAAAATTACTTGAAGAGTTACAAACTTACAAGAAAATTCTAACAAATTTATAAGATAAAAGTCACAAATTTATGAGGTAAAATTAGAAAAAAGTTGTACATTTTTAAAAAGTAGTAAATATATGAGTAAATAAATTGAAAATTTTGAGGAAAAGTTGTAAGTTTACAGGAAAAAAAAAGTTGAAATTTTTCAGCAAGTTCCAAATTTACAAGAAAAATGTTGCAAATTTATGGGAAAAACAAATTTACAAGAAAATAGCAAATTTACAAGGAAAAAAGTAGCACATTTAAGAGGGAAAAGTTGCAAGATTACAGTAAAAAAAAAAAAAAAAAAACAACTAGAAAAGCACCCAGAGAGTGCATACCTCCACCAAGGCTCCTTCCGTCTGTCATGGATCACCTCCAAAATGTAATGGGCTTGTGTGTAGGCCTAGAGCCACTTCTGGTGAAAACTGCATCAAAGTGAGTCCATCAGTTTTGAAGTGTTGTTGCTAGCACACTGTGAGAAGATAAGAGCCTTGGCGGAGGTATGCATTCTCAGATCATCACCAAAATGTAATGGGTTTGTCTCTAGCCCAAGAACCACCTCTGGTAAAAAATTTCATCAAAATCCATTCAGTAGTTTTTGTGTAATCCTCCTGCACAAATACAAACAAAGCCCTTGGTGGAGGTATGAACTCTCAGATCATCACCAAAATCTAATCATAAGATAAGATAAGATAAGCCTTTATTAGTCCCACAATGGGGAAATTCCAGGATTTCAACAGCACAGGGATAGCAACACTATGAGCAATGATTTAGAAGATAAGAAAATAAGAGCAGTGAATATACATATGTACACATAAATATATAAATATATATACACAGTGCGGAGCATTGTAGCTAGATGGACTAAACAGCATAACCGTCTATTTAGTTATCCTACAAAGTATGAATATGTACTCATACATATTGTCACCCTCCAAAGCGACTGATATTGTCCTAGTTGTACGCTGGAGGGGGCCATTTGTGGTCATCATCTGCTCCCCATGCCATTACACACCTTTCCTGAAAATTTCATCAAAATCTGTTCATAACTTTTTGAGTTATGTTGCTAAAAGCCAACCCAACAGACAAAACAATAAACCAGCACCACTAAAAACATTAGCGCCTCCCTTGGCGGAGGTAAAAAGTGGCAAATTTATGAGAAAGTTCCAAAATTACAAGAAACAGTTAACAAATTTGCAAGAAAAAATGTTACAATTTTACAAAAAAAAACCTAACAAATTTATGGGGAAAACTGACAAACTTACAAGAAAATAGCAAATTTCGAAGGGAAAAAAAATAACAAATTTATGAGGAAAAAGTTGCAAGTTTTCAGTAAAAAAGTTGCAAATTTATGAGAAAGTTTCAAATTTTCAAGAAAAATGTATCAAATTTGGGGGAAGCTACAACTTCACAAGAAAACAGCAAATTTATGAGAAAACTAGAGGGGACTCAGAGAGCGCATACCGCTGCCAAGGCTCCTTGCCTCCCTCCCTTTGACCTCCCCTCCGTCCTATTGTCCGTCCATATCACCATCCATCTATACATTGCGAGATACGGCCTTGGCAGAGGTATGCACTCACAGATCACCTCCAACATCCAATGAGTTCATCTTTGGGTCAAGGGCCACCTCTGGTGAAACTTTCATCCAAATCCATCCAGTCGTTTTGGAGTATTGTTGCTAACACTGTGAGAAGATAAGAGCCTTGGCAGAGGTATGCATTTTGAGATCATCACCAAAATCATCATCGTCTTCTTCTTTTGGATTTGATTGATGGTTGGCAACCAGCTTACAGGTGCATTACCACCACGTACTTCACTCTATATCAGGGGTCCCCAAACGTTTTCCTGTGAGGGCCACATAACTTTTGCCTTCTCTGATGGGGGCCGGGGTCAGTTTGTAACAGAAAAATTGAGACGATCGCAGGGGTGCCTAAACGTAAACATTTATTGTTTTCCAGAAAGCAACACATAACCAAATATTAATAACCCTTTCCGGGATCTTCACAGGAAAAAAAAGTCAGAAAATAAATAATAACACTATTAATGAATGAATGAATTAATTAATTAAATCACCCTTTATTGTCATTCAACTGTACAACCAATCATGTACAGTAGAACGAGATTGTGTTTTACCTATCTACAGTGTTAATCACACACACCCCAAGTGTAGAATCAGAGGGCCGCTGCCATGCAAGGCGCCGAAATAAATAACACTATTTATGAAATAAATAATAACCAAATAACCCTCTCTGGTTCTTCTCAGAAAAAAAGTCCATGGAACATTAACTTTCTGTTGTGCCGTGCGCAATCTTAACAGGTAAAAGTTCAGCTTAGTTGTCAGAGCAGAATCTCTTAGTTAAACTAAAATATCCTGCCCGTCGTAGTCTCTTTGAGACTTTGGAGGGCTGCCAGCTCCTCGCACATTTCAAAGTTTGCGCTAACTCCACGAATAAAAATGAGCAGCTGCGCTGTGTCCTGCACGTCTGTGCTCTCATCCAGTGCTAATGAAAAAAAGTCAAATTCTTTCGTCTTCTGCTGCAGCTGGGCATTACCCCCGATTTCTTCAATGCGTCTGGTGATTGTACTCACCAACGGACTCACGGCATTAAAGACGTCTTTCTTCTCGGGACACACCTCCTCCGCGACAGCATTCAAATATTTCTTGACAAATTCTCCATCAGTGAAAGGTTTACCGCTGCTTGCTATCAGTTGAGCAACCCGAAAGCTGGCCCGAACGGATGACTGGTTCAGCTGAGCTTGGCGTACAAATGTATTTTGCTGAGCTAACAGTCCACTTTTTAGCTTTGAGAGTTTGTCTGCTCGCATTTGGCCTTGCAAGCTATCATATTTGTCTTTGTGACGGGATTCATAGTGTCGGCGCAGATTGTATTCTTTGAATACCGCCACAGTCTCTTGACAGATGAGACAAACAGCCTTTTCTTTGCATTGAACAAAAAAATAATCGTTTGTCCACTGCAGGTTAAATACCCTGCATTCTGAATCAATTTTTCTCTTGCCTAACCTTTTCGCCATTATTCCGTTTGACAGGGGTGAGTGTAGGATGTGTCTGGTTCATGTGTTTAGATAGGGCACCTCAGTGCATGAACGTGAGTGAGTGAGTGGGTGCGCGCAGCCGAGGCACGCCCCCGTGTGAATGGCCCCGTGGAGCGGACGGTGTGTGTGAAGTGTGCGGGTGAGTAAAGAGAGAGGCGACCAGAGCAGGTAGCGAACTAGAATTGCTGTTGAAGGATGGAATAGAAGGGTGGACTAGAATGTCACGTTCTATGCGTGTATTAGTCTCGATCGCGTTGCCAGACTGAAAAAAAAAAAAAAAAAAATCATAATGCATCTCTTGTACTGTTCAGGGGGCCGGGCTAAATGTGGAGGCGGGCCGTATCCGGCCCGCGGGCCATAGTTTGGGGACCACTGCTCTATATCATCACTCTATCTGGTCAGGAGCTCTGTCTCGTCATGTGTTCAGTGACCCATTACACACCTTTCCTGAAAATTTGATTGAAAGATGCTACATAAATGCAATCCGTTATCATCATCATCATCATCATCATCAGACAGAAATGACAGCAAAAACAATATTACTACACTACAATAATAATAATAATAATAATAACAAGACTGTCATAATTGTATTGACCATACATTGGGGCTGGGTAATTCCACCTTAAATCAACATCATGGTTTATTGAATCTTTCAGGTCAGTTTTCGTTTTCTTTTTTTTTTTTCCTCCTCTCTTCTCCTTTACAGTTTACTGACAAGGTTCATAATTAAGCAATATTACACAACAGTGTGGTATCATACCATTTTTTTTTTTGCAGTTATCAACTAAAAATTCATATTGTTTGATGCAGCAAAGTTCAGCCTCCACCTCCTCCACCATCACCTCTAGTTCTCGTCTTCCTGTACCGGTGTCCTATGTCCCGCCCTTCCTTAATTCTGATTGGCTGCTTAGAAAGGCCTGACACTGACGAGCGTAGCTGTACGGTAGTCTGAAAAGTTGAACTTTTTCCAGCCCTGAGCACCGCGACAAAAAGAGGCCACCACTCAAAGTGTTTCAGCACCGAGGACGCTCAGTGCTGTAAAGAGGACTACATAGAGAATGAATAGAAAATAGTTGCTCACAGCAGGAAAAATGAGTTTGGTGGACACGCCTCCAATACTTTTTCTGCATGGTTTGGCTTCCAGGTTGCCAAGGCGCATGGCCCTATGGCGTGACTAACTGAGTGGACACGTCTTAAAGGGGCAGTACATAAAAAGTGCCAGATTAATATATAAAGTAATATTCAAAAAATTCCTGCATCTACAGTGGGGCAAAAAAGTATTTAGTCAGCCACCAATTGTGCAAGTTCTCCCACTTAAAAGATGAGAGAGGTCTCCAATTTTCATCATAGGTATACCTCACCTATGAGAGACAAAATGAGGAAAAAAAAATCCAGAAAATCACATTGAAGGATTTTTAATGAATTAATTGGTAAATTCCTCAGTAAAATAAGTATTTGGTCACCTACAAACAAGCAAGATTTCTGGCTCTCATAGACCTGTAACTTCTTCTTTAAGAGGCTCCTCTGTCCTCCACTCATTACCTGTATTAATGGCACCTGTTTGAACTCGTTATCGTTATTGTACTCGTTGACGTCCCACTTGATGAAGACCCTGGAGAGACTGCTCCTTGCTCACCTCCGCCCCCTGGTGGAACCAGCGATGGATCCACTCCAGTTCGCCTACCAGCATGGCATTGGGGTGGAGGATGCGGTGATCTTCCTCCTTCACCGTTCTCTGTCCCACCTAGAGAAGCCCGGGAATATGGTGAGGATCATGTTCTTTGACTTCTCCAGTGCTTTCAACACCATCCAACCGATGATCCTGAAGGACAAGCTGCTGCGCGCAGGGGTGGACCAGCACCTGTCATCATGGATCCTGGACTACCTCACGAACCGGCCTCAGTTTGTGAGAACCCGGGACTGTGTGTCCGACACGATCATCAGTAGCACGGGGGCCCCCCAGGGAACGGTGCTGGCTCCCTTCCTGGTCACTCTTTATACTGCGGACTTCTCACACAACACAACACACTGCCATCTACAGAAGTTCTCTGATGACTCTGCGATCGTTGGCCTCATCTCCAATGGAGATGAAGCTGAGTACAGAGGGCTTATCCAGGACTTCGTGGACTGGTGCCATCGGAACTGCCTCCAGATCAACGCGAGGAAAACTAAGGAGCTGGTGGTGGACTGTCGCAGGCAAGGACAACCCCTCACAGCACCAGTAAATATACAGGGAACAGACATCGAGATGGTGACAGCCTATAAGTACCTGGGTGTTCATCTGAACAATAAACTAGACTGGTCACACAATACTGACGCACTCTACAAGAAGGGACAGCGCAGGCTGTTCCTGCTGAGGAGACTCAGGTCTTTTGGTGTACAAGGGGCGCTGCTGAAGACATTCTATGACACGGTGGTGGCATCAGCCATCACTTTTGGAGTGGTCTGCTGGGGCAGTGGCATTACTGCAGCCGATAGGAAGAGACTGAACAAACTGATCAAGAAAGCTAGCTCTGTCCTGGGGCAGCGCCTTGATCCGGTGGAGGAGATAGGAGAGAGAAGGACGGTGGCTAAACTGTCATCTCTGCTGGAGTCCGAGTTCCACCCTATGCAGGACATACTGAATGCACTGAGGAGCTCATTTAGCAGCAGACTACATCATCCCAGGTGCACAACCGAGAGGTTTCGCAGGTCCTTCCTACCAACGGCTGTCAGACTGTACAACCTAAGCAGGGCTGCTCGCAGAGATAGCAAAAAGACGTAACAAACTAATAGTTTTTTGAATGCAAAGATGCAATAGACTTACACAATGGTCCCCTCCGGCATACAACTAGGAAAATACCGGTCGCTATGGAGAGTGAGAATATGTATGGGCACATAATCATACCATGTAGGATAACTAAGTAGACGGCTGTGCTGTTTCATCCCATCTAGCAACAATGCTCTGCACTGTGTGTGTTTATATATTTACATATTTATTCCATCTAGCTACAGTGCTCCGCACTGGGTGTGTTTATATTTATATATCTATATATTTATTCCATCTAGCTACAATGCTCCGCACTGTGTGTTTATATATCTAGTAGTAGTAGATTAGTTTATTTGACAGGGACAGTGCAATAAACATAGACAATTAATCAAAGACAATCAATCTGATGTGTTGCACATAGAGTGTATAGCTATTAGCTAATTTGCAACTCTTGTCCCTGGATGGGCTTTAGAAAAAAGAATCAAGATAAAAATATACACAATAACCACATACATCAATGCAGAAAAATTATAAATACACAATTATAAATATTATAAATATTATAAATACACAAATATAACAGCCTGACTCACCTTTAACATAAATATTATAAATACACAAATATAACAGCCTGACTCACATTTAACACATATAACATAACTCACATTTGCCTATTTCAGGCCTTCCTCCCTCCGTCACTCACTATAAACAAACACATTTATTCCTTCCCTTCATTCACTCTCACTTTGCAGACAAATAATTCATACATGAGTACATTCTTGTTTATTTTTCAGCCAGTTTTTAACATTTTTAGTGAATGTTTTAAAGTCCGTTATTATTTTAATTTCATTTGGCATTGTGTTCCAGATGTGACTGCCCTTTATAGAGAAAGCTGTTTGTCCAAATGTGGTTCTGCGGTGGAATATTTTACAGTTATTGTTAACAGAACTCCTGGTGGCTCTGCTGCTGTCCTGTCTTTGGACGAAACCAGCAAGTGGCTCGGGTGCTGATTTATGGAAACATTTGAACGTTAATTTCAGAAGACAGAGGTCAATGAAGCTCTCAAAACTCAATAGGTTGTATTTTTTTAAAACATTACAGTGATGCCACCTAATGGGCTTTTTGTCCAAGATTTTTAGGGTTTGATTATATAATGAACCTATATGTCTTATTGTGGAAGGGGCTGCTTGAGCCCAGACTGTCAAACAGTATGATATATGAGAAAAAACCATAGAATGCATATACAGTGCAGCTGCTTCGTAAGGTATGTAATATCTAATTAATTTAAAGCAGTTCAGATTTTTTTTTACTGTTTTTGAAATTTTCTTTATATGAAGATTAAATTTGAGTTGAGGATCTAGTACAATGCCAAGGTATTTGAATTCTGTAGCTAAACTGATTTCATGATCATGTATATTAACTTTAAAATGTTGCAGGTTACATTTTTTGATTGAAAAGCACATTGACACTGTTTTCTGAAGGTTCAGCAATAGATGGTTCTTGAGGAGCCACTCTTGGACATCAACCATACTTGTAGACAGTACATCTGCAGCCTGTGCTGGAGTCTTGGCAGCTGTGTAAATAACTGCATCATCTGCATAAAGTTGGCATGTTGCAGCTGAGCAGTGTAACGGCAAGTCATTAATAAAAATGCTGAAAAGTAAAGGACCAAGAATGGACCCTTGTGGGATACCCATGCGGTTGTTTAAAAATGAGGATTTATCCTGGTGAACTTTTACACACTGTTCTCTATTCTGGAGATAAGATGCAAACCATTCTAATGTATTTGGGGAGAAGTTAAAAGATACCATTTTGGATAAAAGCAAACTGTGGTTTACAGTATCGAAAGCCTTTTTGAGATCTAGAAAAACAGCTCCTACCACATTACCCCTGTCCAAGGACTGTTTGACGTTTTCAATAAGGCAACAATTTGCTGTTTCTGTTGAGTATCCTGGTCTAAAACCAAATTGATGTGGATGAAGAAGTTGACTGTCTTGTAAGTAGTCTATCAGCTGTGTAGCTACAACTTTTTCAAGAACCTTAGATAGGACTGGTAAGATAGAGATTGGGCGGTAATTGCATATATCGTCTTTACTGCCTGATTTATGAACTGGTATGACGACAGCTTTTTTCCAGCCAGATGGAAATGTACTAGACCTAATGGAGAGATTAATGAGATGAGTCAGTGGTTTGATTAATATTTTGCTGTGCATTTTGAGAAAGGAGGTGCTCATATTGTAGATATCACTAGTTTTTGAGTTTGACAGTGTTTTAACAATACCAGCAATTAACTTCTCATTTACCTCATCGATGTGAAAAGTATCTGTTGGGAGTATGGAATTTGTGTTGTTGAGCACATTTGGCAGCACAAAAATTTTTGTTAAGTCTTCCACAGAGCCCACAAAGTGTGAATTAAATTCATTTGCCAAAGTAGCCTTGTCACTGACGGTCTTGCCATTGATTCTAAGTTCCTTTACCCCCTTCTGATCGTTTTTTTTATTAGTTAAGTTATTTAAATGCCTCCATAGGGAACTGTTGCTACCCTTTGCATGATCTATCAGTTTATTGTAATAAGATATTTTTGATTTTCGCAGCTCATGTACCACTTTATTTCTTAAACTTTTGTACACAAGGTGATCATTTTGTAGTTTGGAGGTTAGTGATGTTTTCAGTGCATAGTCTCGCCTCTTCATAAGTTTTCTTATTTCATTATTTAACCATGGTAGGCTAATCTTCTGTTGTCTACTTTTAATTTGCTTTGAAAATTTTTCTATAGACTTTGTGATTGTTGCAGTTATAAAATTACAACAATCATCTACTTCACATGTTGCCATGAGCTGCTCCCAATTTTGATTCTCTAAGTAATGTTCAAACTCCTCATTTTTTGATTTGGGGATAATAAAATTTGATTTGTCAATATCGACTCCCCCAAAATACTGTAGTCGCTTTTTAGTAAGTTTCCTGACAGCAAGAACCATGTTATGATCTGAGAGACCAGTTACAAGATTATAGGTTCTGGTTATTCGTTCTGGTTTATTAGTAAATACCATGTCAATAAGTGTTCTGGATTGTTTGGTTATCCTGGTGGGTCCTTTGATGATTTGCTGGTAATTAAATTTAGTCATGAGGCTTTTCAGTTTTTGTTTGTCTTTTTTATCAGACCAGTTGATATTAAAGTCACCATGAATTATTGTTTCTCTGTTCTTCTCAAGTTGTTTAACCAGATCACTTAATTCATTATAAAAGGAAGAGTTGTGTGACGGTGGGTTGTACACTACTGTGACGGTGGGTTGTACACTACACTACTTCTACACTACTACTACACTACATCTACATATTATTCCATCTAGCTGCATTGCTCCGTACTGTGGGTGTTTATATATTCACATATTTATTCCATCTAGCTACAATGCTCCGCACTGTGTGTTTACATATTCATATATTTATTCCATCCAGCTACAATGCTCTGCACTGTGTGTCTGTGTGTGTGTATATATATATTTTATAGTAACATGTACATATGTATATTAGCTGCTCTTGCTTGCTTGTTTTTTTTTTCTTGCCTTCTGATTGTTGCTCTGAGTGTTGCTATCCCTGTGCTGTTGCAATCCTGGAATTTCCCCCGTTGTGGGACTAATAAAGGCTAATCGTATCTTATCTTATCTTATCTTATCAGTATAAAAGACACCTGTCCACAACCTCAAACAGTCAGACTCCAAACTCCACAATGGCCAAGACCAAAGAGCTGTCAAAGGACACCAGAAACAAAATTGTAGACCTGCACCAGGCTGGGAAGACTGAATCTGCAATAGGTAAGCAGCTTAGTGTGAAGAAATCAACTGTGGGAGCAGTTATTAGAAAATGGAAGACATACAAGACCACTGATAATCCCCCACAATCTGGGACTCCACGCAAGATCTCACCCGTGGGGTCAAAATTATAACGAGAACGGTGAGCAAAAATCCCAGAACCACATGGGGGGACCTAGTGAATGACCTGCAGAGAGCGGGGACCAAAGTAACAAAGGGTACATCAGAAACGCACTACGCCGCCAGGGACTCAAATCCTGCAGTGCCAGACGTGTCCCCCTGCTTAAGCCAGTACATGTCCAGGCCTGTCTGAAGTTTGCTAGAGAGCATTTGGATGATCCAGAAGAGGATTGGGAGAATGTCATATGGTCAGATGAAACCAAAATAGAACTTTTTGGTAAAAACTCCACTTGTCGTGTTTGGAGGAGAAAGAACACCATACCTACTGTGAATCATGGGGGTGGAAACATCATACTTTGGGGCTGTTTTTCTTCAAAGGGACAAGGACGATTGATCCGTGTAAAGGAAAGAATGAATGGGGCCATGTATCGTGAGATTTTGAGTGAAAACCTCCTTCCACCAGCAAAGACATTGAAGATGAAACGTGGCTGGGTCTTTCAGCATGACAATGATCCCAAACACACCGCCCGGGCAACGAAGGAGTGACTTCGTAAGAAGCATTTCAAGGTCCTGGAGTGGCCTAGCCAGTCTCCAGATCTCAACCCCATAGAAAACCTTTGGAGGGAGTTGAAAGTCCGTGTTGCCCAGCGACAGCCCCAAAACATCACTGCTCTAGAGGAGATCTGCATGGAGGAATGGGCCAAAATACCAGCAACAGTGTGTGAAAACCTTGTGAAAACTTTAAGAAAACGTTTGACTTCTGTCGTTGCCAACAAATGGTATATAACAAAGTATTGAGATGAACTTTTGTTATTGACCAAATACTTATTTTACCCAGGAATTTACCAATTAATTCATTAAAAATCCTTCAATGTGATTTTCTGGATTTTTTTTTCTTATTTTGTCTCTCATAGTTGAGGTATACCTATGATAAAAATTGGAAACCTCGCTCATCTTTTAAGTGGGAGAACTTGCACAATTGGTGGCTGACTAAATACTTTTTTACCCCACTGTACATCATGATCTGAATCACCACCAAAATCTAATCATCTGTTCCCCATGCCATTGCACACCTTTCCTGCAAATTTCATCAAAATCCATTAGCAACATAACTCAAAAAGTTACAAACAGGCCAAACCAACCAACCAACGCCACTAAAAACATTACCTCTGTCCTTCCTTGGCGGCAGTAATAAGTTGAAAATAAGTTTAAGTGGTAAAGTCCATCTAGGCAAACACAGACGGGGCCAACGTGGAATCCATGGACAAACTCATGTGGGACCCATAAGACAGCCCAGATTTAACCTTTGGTGGGGCCCACATGGACATGCTGGCTGGGCACCTATTCAGATCGGTTTCAGCCATTTGTATCTACAGTCAGTATATTTATACATTGTTACATATAGAATACATCGTTCTAGCTCAAGTAAATACAGATATTAGCCACCTGATGCGGCTATCTTGCTAGCTGCATTAAAAGTCCCCTTGGACTGCGAGTGTAACGTTAGCATGAGCCAGGAGAGCCAATCTAATGGGAAATACGTTGTATTGTTTATCTTCAAACCATTACAGCACCATGCAGGCACCAAGGCAATTAATTACTGAATTATACCATGCTGTTGCACAATGAATGCAATCAGCCCTTGGGGCTTTTTTCTCATTACCTGGTACACACTGTCCTACACAGGACAGGCAGGGGAGGATTTTAATAACATTTAGCATTCAGATTAAACCGACCAAAGCTGCGGCTTCCAGGGCTTTGGCTCCAAAGTAGGATCAATTTACAATCCAATTAATTCAAATTGTGTGGAAACATGTTCGCAAGAAGGAAAACAATTGGCTGTCCCATTAAGGCAAAGACAAATGTGGGCCCGGAGTGCAAAGAGGAGGGGACACCTGATGGGTTTGACATGGTTGCTTTCATTATTCGATACATTTTCAAAATAACACTGAAGGGCTTTTATAAATCGTAAATGCTCTGAAGAGAGAATTGTCAGGGCTTAAAAGCTTATGATGGGATGCTGCTGAGTTTGATCTGGGTTTGAAATGTGCTTCAGATGCCGAGATCTTAAAAAGAAATGGAGGGAATAATTGTCGGCTTTGGTCTTTCAGTATTAGAAGTGTGTGTTAGTGTGTGTGTTTGAAACTCAGCAAATGACTCTTTTACTCTGTATCCCCTCTCTGTTTTTAACCACACAACTACATTTACAAGTACAAATGTAAAGCATACGCTGGTACATCTTCCATCTTTTAGAAAGACTGCACAGAAAGTACTGATTGGATTTCAGTGAAATTTGGTGGAGTGGACTGAGTCTGTTACCGTACTGGCTTACGTTTGACCTCCAAAGTCTCAGACATCACTTCTTACTGTTCTTGGGTAACAACATTTCCCCAGCTCACTACAATTAGGAGAGATGTTTTTTTTAATGACTCAAACAAATGCAAATGCTTGCACCCTCCTGTTGCTCATGTTTCATGCCCATGCAGCTTGAATGTCGTCAATGTCAGGTGAAAAACTTCTTCATCTCCATATTTGATCTTCTGTAGTTTTTTTGTATAAACACATTCTATTGTTCATCCTTTATGTCTCTGGATGCATTTCATATTGCTTTGTATGTTATTCAGAAGACATGCAGTTTTTCTCATTTGCCGAAAACTGTTTTGGACATACAAAGTATGCACTCGACTGTATCATCAATCCAGCTGTTTCACTCTACAATTACTGAATAGCCATGATGGGAAGTTGGTCTGATGCAGAGGCTGAGTGCTTTTTCTTGTGCAGATATGAATGTAAACAGACAGCTGGATGAAATCCCCAAGAGCATGCAGGTATTTGGCTAAATTTGTGACTGCAATTCACTGGAGAGATGAAGAGTTTAAAGTTTATTAACAGACAGCCCCTTCAGATGAAACATCTCGTTTTCGAGGGAGTCCAACACAAAAAACAAACATCAGCAACAACAAAAAGGATATATTACAGAAAATAAATATAGTCACCACTCAAACATGCATACAGTCTCAAAAAACCTAAACTATGACTTCATTTATTTATAATGGACTCAGTTATGATTTTTTAAAAGAAAGAACTGAGTCAAACCATAATTCTAGATATTAAAAGAAACTAACTTGTTCAAGCAGTGAACCATCATTAAAAAATATTTATATCTGAATATTGCAAAACATACAAGACTTTTTATTCAACAATAATTTATTGTACTAAGATAAGCTCACGTTGCAGGAAACTTTCAATTTCAGATCTTCAAGCACTAGAAGTATAAATCATTGCATCATCAGCGTATAAAGGTAATTATGAGCAGATTTTAGGAAGGTCATTAATAAAGATGGAAAAAAGAAGCGGACCTAAGGATGAGCCTTGTGGGACTCCCTTCTAAACAATTAAATAATTAGATTATCTTTCATTAAAGTTAACACGTTGTCATCTACCACAAAGAAAAGAATTAAACCCAAGCTGAGCATTTCCAGAAACGCCAATAGAATAAACTTTAAATAAAGCCTTCACATCTGTAAGTTTTCCATTCTCAGAAGCAGTAGACATGTCATTGGTAAAATTTAACAGAGTTATAGTTGTTGAGAAATTGGCTCTAAATCCTGACTGATATGAAAATAAAATATTAAATTCAAGACAATATTATGGGCCCCCCTATCAAAAGCTTGAAACAGCTTCCATGGGGTGACCCTTTCACACTCTTAGTCAATAGGGAAAAAAATGTCTATTTTATACTGTAATTCATGCTGTTGATGATGTGTGATGTATGAATAAACTTGAAACTATCCATCTAACCCAGCCCGAATAAGTAGTTGTTTTTTTCTTCTTAAATTTGCATGCCCTGGATTGTAAATTTGCAGCTTTTTTCTTGTAAATTAGCATTTTTCCTCCCCATTTTTTTTTTTTTTGCTTCATTCTTGTAAAGTTATTTATAATTTATTTATTTAAATTTAAATAACAGTAAATTTGTGAAAATGAAATAGTAAATTAGCACCTTTCTTTCATAATTATTCTTCTGGCTGCTCCCTTCAGAGGTCGCCACGGCAGGTCATCTGTCTCCATCTCACCCTATCCCTTGCATCTTCCTCTGTAACACCAACCCTCTCCATGTCTTCCTTCACTACATCCATGAATCTTCTCTGTGGTCTTCCTCTTCTCCTCCTGCCTGGCAGCTCCATCTTCAACATCCTCTGTCGAATATACAGTGCATCCACAAAGTATTCACAGTGCTTCACTTTTTCCATGTTCTGCTATGTTACAGCCTTATTTCAAAATGGAGTCAATTCATTATTCTCTTCAAAATTCTCCATACAATACCCCATAATGACAATGTGAAAAAGGTTTTTTGTGATTTTTACAAATTTATTAAAAATAAAAAACTAAGAAATGACACGTATATAACTATTCACACTTTGCCATGAAGCTCAAAATTGAGCTCAGATGCATCCTGTTTCCACTGATCATCCTTGAAATGTTTCTACAGCTTAATTGGAGTCCACCTGTGGTAAATTCAGCTGATTGGACATGATTTAGAAAGGCACACACACCTGTCTATATAAGGTCCCACACTTGACAGTGCATGGCAGAGCACAAACCAAGCATGAAGTCAGAGGAACTGACTGTAGACCTCTGAAAGAGGATTGTCTCGAGGCACAAATCTGGGGAAAGGTACAGAAAAATTTCTGCTGCTTTGAAGGTGCCAATGAGCACAGTGGCCTCCATCATCCATAAATGGAAGAAGTTTGGAACCACCAGGACTCTTCCTAGAGCTGGCTGGCTGTCTAAACCGAGTGATTGGGGAGAAGGGCCTTCGTCAGGGTGGTGACCAAGAACTTGATGGTCACTCTGTCAGAGCTCCAACGTCCCTCTGTGGAGAGAGGAGAACCTTCCAGAAGGACAACCATCTCTGCAGCAATACACCAATCAGGCCTGTATGGTAGAGTGGCCAGATGGAAGCCACTCCTTAGTAAAAGGTACATGGCAGCCCGCTTGAGTTTGCCAAAAGGCACCAGAAGGACTCTCAGACCATGAGAAACAAATTTCTCTTGTCTGATGAGACAAAGACTGAACTCTTTGGCGTGAATGCCAGGCGTCATGTTTGGAGGAAACCAGGCACCGCTCATCACCAGGCTAATACCATCCCTACAGTGAAGCATGGTGGTGGCAGCATCATGCTGTGGGGATGTTTTCCAGTGGCAGGAACTGGGAGACTCGTCAGGATAGAGGGAAAGATGAATGCAGCAATGTACAGAGACATCCTGGATGAAAACCTGCTCCAGAGCGCTCTTGACCTCAGACTGGGGCGAAGGTTCATCTTTCAGCAGGACAATGACCCTAAGCACACAGCCAAGATATCAAAGGAGTGGCTTCAGGACAACTCTGTGAATGTCCTTGAGTGGCCCAGCCAGAGTCCCAACTTGGATCCAATTGAACATCTCTGGAGAGATCTGAAAATGGCTGTGCACCAACGCTTCCCACCCAACGTAACGGAGCTTGAGAAGTGCTGCAAAGGGGAATGAGCAAAACTGCCCAAAGACAGGTGTGCCAAGCTTGTGGCATTACTGTATATTCAAAAAGAACTGAGGCTGTAATTGCTGCCAAAGGTGCATCAACAAAGTATTGAGCAAAGGCTGTGAATACTTAAGTACATGTGATTTCTTAGTTTTTTTTATTTTTAATAAATTTGCAAAAATCATTAAAAAAAAAAACTTTCACATTAGCATTATGGGGTATTGTGTGAAGAAATTTGAGAAAAAAAAATGAATTTAATCCATTTTGGAATAAGGCTGTAACATTAAAAAAAATGTTGAAAAAGTGAAGCGCTGTGAATACTTTCCGGATGCAATGTATCCACTATCCCTCCTCTGCACAAGTCCAAACCATCTCAGCCTTGCCTCTTTTACTTTGTCTCCAAACTGCTCAACCTGAGCTGTCCCTCTGATATACTCATTTCTAATCCTGTCCCTCCTAGTCACTCCCAATGAGACTCTTAGCATCTCCAACTTTGTCGCCTACTGTCTTGTCAGCGCCACCGTCTCCAAACCATACATCATAGTAGGTCTCACTACTGTCTGGTAAATCTTTTCTTTCCCTCTAGCTGCTATCCTTCTGTCACAAATCACCCCTGACACTCGTCTCCACCCACTCCACCCTGCCTGCACTCTCTTCTTCACCTCTTTTGTAAATTTTCCATTGCTTTGGATGGTTGACCCCAGGTATTTAAACTCATCCACCTTCACTACATCTAATTTTCAAAAAATTAGGCAACAGAATTGATTATAGAGTAGGAAGGTCGGCACAGTCGGGATAAGCTATGCAGTTTGACTTGAGGTCAGCAGGAGATGTGGACCAAGTGTGCCCTATGAGTGTGTAGAATGTGTGTGGATCCAGACATTTTGAAAAGGTTGAAAACTGGTAGAGGTACGATCATTTTCTTGTTGAACATTTCACAATTCAAAATAAAGAAAAAAAAAAACAACAGGTAAAGCTGACATCAGCTCAGCAAGCAACAGCTACACAACTAACTGACTGTGGCACTGTTTGTTTTGTATGTCGGGTCGGCTCACGCTACGCCACATGCGACCGTCGACCTCCCTGTCGGCAAGGTGCTGGGCACAGCCTCTCTGGCTGCCACAGCGCCCCATGATCCACAGCAGACGGGAAAGCGGCCCGGCACTGTTTCTCATTCCATCTGTGTGCCAATTCAGACTCAAAAACAGGTACAGAAGAAAGAAAAAAGCGGGAGTGAAGTTGCCGAAGCACTTCCCAGTGGCAGTAAAGACACATTAGAGGCCCAGTGGAGGATTTCTGTTGGATGTGGTAAATGTAATGCTGCTGCAGACTCCCTGGTGGCCACGATGATATGAGCTCGTTTTTTTTTTTTAACACCGCCTTACTAACTTATCTTCTGAGGAGCATGTGTAAAAGTCTTAAAGATGCACTACTTTCTGTCTACCACTCCCAGAGTGAGGGCTGCATACCAAACAGCCTCCTCCAGTAACATATGTGACAGAGCAGTCTATCAGTATCAAAGGCAATCACACGTCTGACATCTAATCTCGACAGGCCACCGCAGGACTGTATCTTTTCTAGGAGAAAATTAAAGGAATGGGAGGTTATTCATCCAAACACCCTCTGCACCGCCATTCCCTGCCACCGTGACTTGTTTTATGTCTGACAATGATCTGTGGAATGGCTGTGGAGCGTGTAAATCTGACCGGGAGGACAGCCCTGGCGGCGGCGCCGAACGGAGTGAGTGGCGGCGAATCAAAAGACAGTACGTCTTTATTATGGTTAAAAGAAGCACGGAAAGATGTGAAAATGAGAAATGAGCAACTGAAAAAGAAAGGGTGGAGCGAGAGGGCAGATCAGTCACAAAGGTCGATCAATCACACAGAGGCAGCTGAAACATTTACAGTTCATGGGAAATTTATCACTACTCACAAATTTGCAGTGAAAAAAAAAAGAGCTTAAAAGGCACCACATGAAACTGTTGGAAGCGCAGTTTTCTTGACGTTTTACGGTCAACAAGGGCAGCTTTACACAGATGGAGAGCGTTGGGTGACAACCCAGAGATCAAAAATCGACCCCATCTCTCAACAATCTCTCAACAATCTAAAGCCTAAAAAAAGCACTTCTCATGTAAATGTTTGGGAGATTGTTGTAAGATTTTCAAGGTGATCTATCGAGAGCTTTGAAGGATTCTTGAGATGGCACTAGGAGATCATTAAAAGTTTGTTGGGGATCAAAGAGGTATACAGTGGTGTGAGAAAGTGTTTGCCTCCTTCCTGGTTTCTCATTTTTTGTATGTTTGTCACACTTAAATGTTTCAGATGATCAAACAAATTTAAATATTAATTTAAATTTGTTTAATATATACAAGTGATATATACAATATCAATATATACAAATTTATATATATATACGTATATATATATACAAATTTAATATATATAAGTGAAGTAGATCAAAAGATCCTCAAAAGCTAGACATCATGCTGCAATCCAAAGAAATACAGGAACAAATCAGAAACAAAGTAACTGAGATCTATCAGTCTGGAAAATAAAGGTAATAAAGCCATTTCTAAAGCTTTGGGACTTCAATGAATCAAAGTGGGAGCTATTATCCACAAATGGCAAAAACATGGAACAGTGGTGAACCTTCCCAGGAGTGGCTGGCCGACCAAAATTACCCCAAGAGCACAGCAACAACTCATCCAAGAAGTCACAAAAGACCCAACAACAACATCCAATGAACTGCAGGCCTCATTTGCCTCAGTTAAGGTCAGTGTTCATGACTCCACCATAATAAAAAGACTGGGCAAAAATGACCTGCATGGCAGAGTTCCAAAACGAAAACCACTGCTAAGCAAAAAGAACATGAAGGCTTGTCTCAATTTCGCCAGAAAACATCTTGATGATCTTTTTGATTTAATTTTGATTTTTTTGATTTTGTATACTTTATTGATCCCCAGAGGGGAAATTGAGGGCATCCACCTGGATGGATGAAGCAGCCATGGTACGGTGCTATCCCTCAACCATTCACACACACATTCACACCTAGGGCCACTTTAGAGTCTCCATTTAACCTAACCTGCATGTTCAAGACTTTTGGGAAAATACTCTGTGGACTGACGAGACAAAAGTTCAACTTTTTGGAAGGAGTGTGTCTCATTACATCTGGCATCAAAGTAACACAGCATTTCAGAAAAGGAACATCATACCAACAGTAAACTATGGTGGTGGTAGTGTGATGGTCTGGGGCTGTTTTGCTACTTCAGGACCTGGAAGACTTGCTGTGGTAAATGGAACCATGAATTCTGCTGTCTACAAAAAAATCCTCAAGGAGAATGTCCGGCCATCTGTTTGTGACCTCAAGCTGAAGCACACTTGGGTTCTTCAGCAGGACAATGATCCAAAACACACCAGCAAGTCCACTTCTGAATGGCTTAAGAAAAGCAAAATGAAGACTTTGGAGTGGCCGAGTCAAAGTTCTGACCTGAATCCGATTAAGATGCTGTGGCATGACCTTAAAAAGGTGGCTCATGCTCGAAAACTGAAAGAATAATTTCATGTTTCTCTTTATTATTCTTTCATATTTTATGCCTGATATGTTTTTGGTGCATTGTATGAGCCATTATTCTCTATGTGACTTTCATGTCCCAGAGTCTGGTTGGATGTGCGTGTGAATGGATGTGCATGCATGTGAGGGCAGGTCAGCAGAGACGCAAGGGATGACCTAGGCTACACTGATAATCTTTGTTTTATTGACCTGCTCTGCTAAGTTTCTGTGACCGAGGGATGTAATCTCCCAGTTTATGTAGATTAGATTTATAGACACTTAGCCTGTCTCCGGAGATGCCACAAGGACATCTCCCTCTTTGTTTATCTATCCTTAGAGCTATCCTTAGAGCTATAAAAATACCAAGCTCGGAATGTATGGTCAGAAGAGGTGCATGAACGACTCTGTGGACAGTTGAATGTACTTTTCTCCTAGCCAGAAAAAATAAATGCCTCATAACTCAGAATCTGCTTATTGAATTTTTGACTCAGACTCATTTAATTCAATTTTCAAAAACCCTCCAATGTGGCTCAATTACAACAATTCTGCAAAGATGAGTGGGCCAAAATTCCTCCACAGCGCTGTAAAAGACTCATTGCCAGTTATTGCAAATGCTTGATTGCAGTTGTTGCTGCTAAGGACGGCCCAACCAGTTATTAGGTTTAGGGGGCAATCAATTTTTCACACAGGGCCATGTAGGTTTTAATTTTTTTCTCCTTAATAATTAACACCTTTATTTAAAAACTGCATTTTGTGCTTACTTGTGTCATCTTTGTCTAATATTTAAATGTGTTTGATGATCAGAAACATTTACTCGTGACAAACATACAAAAAAATAAATCAAGAAGGGGGCCAACACTTTTTCACACCACTGTTTATATTTATTTGAGAGGTTTCTAGTGCTCTTCTACTCACTTTGCACATGGGTGGAGATCATTGCGAGATCATTAAAAGGTGAAAAAATGGCCAGATCTCTCAATGATCTTCCAATGATCTCTCAGTGATCACCAAGATCTCTCATGATCTTCCAGTGATCTCCACGGTCCTCCCAGTTGAGAGATTGTTTTGAGTCAGGTCCATGGCCTACATATGAATCACTGATACCACACTTCCTCTCATCATCATCAAAAAAAAAAAAAAAAAAATCCAACACCGTTTAAACATCCTGAGCTCTAAAAGCCACATTTGATACAACCCCACTAAGCTTATAAATAAATACTTTATGAGCAACAGATAGTATTTTATTTTCCCACATTGGAGGGAAAAGTCTTAACATCACCCTTTTCCTTGCCAAGACATCATCTTCCAGAGGAACAAGCCAGAAACACCTCAGTGGTAGGTGTGTAGGATGTATCTAGCCCAATGCCAAAAACCAAACAACTGAATATCTTAGAGGCCAATAGCAGCCACCCTTGAATAATCTGCAGTGATCTTCTTTCTGTCTTTCAGTGACTACTCACAGTTTTGTAGCTCAGCAGTCTTTACCAAAACAGATAGGTTCAGCACTGATTGGAGTAAAAAAAAAAAAACAGTTCATTGATAGGCTCCAGCAAAACAAGACTTTGAGAAACAAACTTCTTGAGATGCTGGCCGGCCGATGGCTGGCTGGATGGAGCATTCTTCTTCAGCCTATACACCATACTTGAGGAGGAAGTATGGTATCAAGGGATTCATTCATGGGCCTAATGCTCCTAGCAGCATGTACGGCACTGTTACACTGTAACATTACATTTCTCCATTTCTAATTCATCACCTATGTGGAACACCTCACAATCCAGTCTGGTAGATTCATGTCTAGATTGTAAGAGGTCATGTGGTGTTGCATTAGCATAGAGTTCACGTCCTCTCTGTTTTATGCAAATGAAAAGCAGGCATGTGGCATTGATCCCTTCAGGGAGCTCGTGCTAAACTTTTAAACTAGCGGTTGTTAGGGAAAAGTAAACACTTACTCAGCAACTAGATTATATAATTCTTTCCTTGAATGTTTTCAGAAATGCGGCTCACTGTGAAGCATTGAAGTTATAGGAGGATGTCAACAAACCAGGTGCATCTTAGACATGGGCAAACTTCTTGAAGAGATCGCCCACCGATTAGACACCTCATCCAATGAGGTACATCTTGTGTATTTAGTCTGGCAGCACTCACATACATCAATCATCATGGTTCCCGTGGTTACACCCCATTCATGTTTCTACCGGCTCTGAGCTGCTGTGACACTGCAATACCCAAGCGTCAAAAGACACCTACATAGGTTGACACATACTGTACCATAGGGACGGGAGATATAGCAAAAAAAAAACAAAAAAAACAAAAACATGTATCGTGACATAATTTCTCTATATTGCAATACACAATATATTACCCACAATATGTATTTTGTGCACTGAATGTCCTTTATAGGGTTTCATTTCACTTGTGAAATAGCTGTATAATAAAATAAAATGAAAGTTTTATTTATAATATGTAACTGATGAAAGTGTCTTTTTTCCTCACCTGACAAAGCTTCACATTATCACTGAACAAGTTTATCCACACAGGTAGAAATATTTCACTTTACTGCACATAGCTAATACTTGGCAGTCTAAGTGACAGAAGCATAATTTGTTGTTTATTTTTGTGTTTTGTGTGTCTATGTTTCATCAGTTCTTCCTTTGGCCAGTTGGTCGCTCTTATTTTGAAGGTTTGGAAGACTGGACTGGAGCTCTTATTTTGAAAGTTCACTCTCAAGGTGAGGGATTGAGCATTGCATGTCCTCAGCAGCAGCAGCTGGGGAAAGAGAGACACTGCATGGAGTGAAGTCCTGGCTCATATTAACATGACAAATTATACTCGATATGCACGATATAAGCATTTTACGTATCGTGGGTGGCCAAATGTACTGATACTATGAATGTGTGTGATGTATTGCCCATCCTTACTGTACCTTAAGGCTTTAGTAGAAACTGTATGTGGTAAGGTTTTATTCTAATCATTGGGGTAACTCATAGGGGTGTTGGGAGAAAAAAAAAAAAAATCGATTAACATAAGAATCAAGATTCTCATTTTACATGATCCAAAATCGATTCACAAAAATTAAGAATTGATTTCTTAAATAATAACAATAATTATTATTATATTTTTTTGCAGTGGTGCTGGAGTCCTGTCACGTGACACGTATTACTGCTTCATGATACACAATTACACACTGACAGTGCCGATGCAGGAGAACCATGCAGAGTAGCTTCCTAGCTAGCAGCCAGATGAAACAGTCGGAATAAAGAAAAAAAGGAGCAGCAAGAAATTCAGCCAGTCCCATCTTCAATGAAGGCGTGTGTGGGCACATTTTTGTTTCTACAACATTCCGGGAAAGAAAGTGCTAAACATGACACATGTAATATACAGTGGGGTAAAAAAGTATTTAGTCAGCCACCAATTGTGCACGTTCTCCCACTTAAAAGATGAGAGAGGTCTCCAATTTTCATCATAGGTATACCTCAACTATGAGAGACAAAATGAGAAAAAAAAAATCCAGAAAATCACTTTGTCTGATTTTTAAAGAATTTGTTTGCAAATTATGGTGAAAAATAAGTGTTTGGTCAATAACAAAAGTTCATCTCAAGACTGTTATATACCCTTTGTTGGCAATGACAGAGGTCAAACGTTTTCTGTAAGTCTTCACAAGGTTTTCACACATTGTTGCTGGTATTTTGGCCCATTCCTCCATGCAGATCTCCTCTAGAGCAGTGATGTTTTGGGGCTGTCGCTGGGCAACACAAACTTTCAACTCCCTCCAAAGATTTTCTCTGGGGTT
The DNA here is from genome assembly GCA_020510985.1 of Pholidichthys leucotaenia. Lineage (NCBI taxonomy): Eukaryota > Metazoa > Chordata > Actinopteri > Cichliformes > Pholidichthyidae > Pholidichthys > Pholidichthys leucotaenia. The sequence goes on from CM035844.1 coordinate 226,832,489, forward strand.
GAGATCTGGAGACTGGCTAGGCCACTCCAGGACCTTGAAATGCTTCTTACGAAGCCACTCCTCCGTTGCCCGGGCGGTATGTTTGGGATCATTGTCATGCTGAAAGACCCAGCCATGTTTCATCTTCAATGCCCTTGCTGATAGGAGGTTTTCACTCAAAATCTCACGATACATGGCCCCATTCATTCTTTCCTTTACACGGATCAGTCGTCCTGGTCCCTTTGCAGAAAAACAGCCCCAAAGCACGATATTTCCACCCCCATGCTTCACAGTAGGTATGGTGTTCTTTCCCCTCCAAACACGACAAGTTGAGTTTTTACCAAAAAGTTCTACTTTGGTTTCATCTGACCATATGACATTCTCCCAATCCTCTTCTGGATCATCCAAATGCTCTCTAGCAAACTTCAGACGGGCCTGGACATGTACTGGCTTAAGCAGGGGGACATGTCTGGCACTGCAGGATTTGAGTCCCTGGCGGCGTAGTGTGTTTCTGATGGTAGCCTTTGTTACTTTGGTCCCAGCTCTCTGCAGGTCATTCACTAGGTCCCCCCGTGTGGTTCTGGGATTTTTGCTCACCATTCTCGTGATCATTTTGACCCCACGGGGTGAGATCTTGCGTGGAGCCCCAGATCGAGGGAGATTATCAGTGGTCTTGTATGTCTTCCATTTTCTAATAATTGCTCCCACAGTTGATTTTTTCACACCAAGCTGCTTACCTATCGCAGATTCAGTCTTCCCAGCCTGGTGCAGGTCTACAATTTTGTTTCTGGTGTCCTTTGACAGCTCTTTTGTCTTGGCCATAGTGGAGTTTGGAGTCTGACTGTTTGAAGTTGTGGACAGGTGTCTTTTATACTGATAACGAGTTCAAACAGGTGCCATTAATACAGGTAACGAGTGGAGGACAGAGGGGCCTCTTAAAGAAGAAGTTATAGGTCTGTGAGAGCCAGAAATCTTGCTTGTTTGTAGGTGACCAAATACTTATTTAACACCATAATTTGCAAATAAATTCTTTAAAAATCAGACAATGTGATTTTCTGGATTTTTTTTTCTCATTTTGTCTCTCATAGTTGAGGTATACCTATGATGAAAATTGGAGACCTCGCTCATCTTTTAAGTGGGAGAACTTGCACAATTGGTGGCTGGCTAAATAGTTTTTTGCCCCACTGTATAAAGTTTGCAAAACGAAAGTCAAGTACTTTGGTAACACCACAAACGCTGGGGCTCACATTAACCGCCGTCACCCAGAGTTGAAAGAAGTGGGAAAAGTGTTTATTTCACTTGTGCACAATTTCATCTTCCTGCTGAACAACCCACACTGCACCACTTCAGCAAACTCTCAGCAAATTCTGAATGGGCAAAAAAAAAAAAAAAATCACGAAATCTTGTAACAGCACAGTTTGTTTTATAGCTTTGGTTTTTTTTAAAACTTCGAAGAATTTAGATACTTAAGTTTATATTTGTGCAGGTTTAAAATTAATGTTACTTATCTTATGCATTCAGTTCTTATTGAATTTGTTCATTGCATTAAGTTACTGTATCGGTAACTGCACATTGACTGCAGACAGTCAGGAAGCACTACTATTGAAATGGCTGTTCAAAGTATTTGTGATAGAATTTACTTTTGGTTTTTTTTAATGAATAACCAATACTTCTAGAATGCTGGAGGGCGACCAAATCTACACACTGTGTAAACGCTATTAGGAATTGTGATGTGCTGAAAAGAAAAATTTTCAAAATTTATTTCACTTGTGTACAATTTCATTTTTGAAACTCACAAGTTTTCAAGAAATAAGAAAGCAGTTAATAACCCAAGTCTACTTTTTTCATTTAACAGTATTTCATTGCAAATCAGTTGATGTAATTTTTTTAAAAATATAACCCCCAAAACATCAACACACTGCACTCTGCGTTCAAGCTTACCTCAGCATTTTTTGCAGTGCAGTGGATGTTTTTTCTAACATTCGTGGGTTTTTGTACTGAACTGAGAGTCCAATGCAAAACGAAAATCGTTTTGAAACAAAAATCAATTCTGAATCAAATCGTGACCCTAAAAATTGGAATCAAATTGACTCGTGTGACTTCTAAAGATTCACAACCGTAGTAACTCATTTAAAAGTAAAATAACCTAACCTAACCAGGCTAACCCAGAACACAACACAGTTTCTTGGTTGTTGAGACTGTTTTTCCCCCCAACAGCGCCTCACTGTGGTAAACAACAGAACATTACAATTCTGACGTATTCTGAGAAGCTACCAACAGATGAGGTGCATTCAGACCAAATGCAAAAGCGCAAATTTTTCACACGGCGCCATAAGATGTTAACTCCATGTAAACACACAAATAGACACGTTTACATTATCTGAAGGGGGTCTCACCTGGAAAAATTGTCCCTGCTGACTGTTTACGATGCTAGCCTGTTAGCACACCCATGGCAGGAGTCCGTGGGTGGAAAACTCCGACACTCCGATTCAGCTGCAGAGCTCCCGGTCCATCTGTTTGCAGGCGAGTGACGGTCTCATTTTCAAACTAGCTTACGCTCCAGTTTTGATACTTTAACTCCGAAGAATGTCAAGGCTGATTACTAGCTAGTGCTTTCGCGTTTTGGTTTGAACACACCTTTAGTGTAATTAATTATTTGAACAGCTGAAGCAGTGATATACAGTATATCCGGTGGAACGTCCAAGTGTGATTATCAGGGAATACAGTAACTCCTAGAATCAATCCTGCTCAGTCGTAACCAACTCTGGTCTAATGTGCTGTACTCTAAAGCTAGAAATGCTCTTCACTCTTGAGCTCTACCCACCTGTGTGTGCGTTCGTTAAAATAATCTTGGTTCATCCTCGGGGTACCATGAAAGCTTAATCTCAAGCCATCAAGAGTTATTTAAGTAAAAACCCACGGCGCCTCAAGCATAATTTAAAATAAACTCCATGTTGTTTATCTACCCTTTTGTCTGCCTTTTTTTTTCATCCCCACAGCTCTCCTCAGTCGTTAATCTTCTCCTCCTTCTCATTGGAGCTCATTGCCATCAAACCACATCCCTTCAGGGCCTTCTGTCCTTATGTGCCACACAGAAAAAAAAAAAAAAAAAAAAAGAGAGGCATGGTTAAAAAAAATGAACCGAGCTCAATCACGGCACGACGGCGTGTTGTGACTCCTCCACCCTACAGACACAACACAGCGAGCGGCCGTTTGCTCAGACAGAACATGCCCCAAATGTGCTCGGAAAGGTTCGGGAAGCGAGGTCACCCTGGAAAAAAAAAAAAAAACTCCAGGGGTGGAAACCATATTAACAACTCACCTTCTGGGCCCCAGCGGAACAGAAGCCAGCACAGAATAACGCAAAGACACAGAACACAGACACTGATGCAGCTATGCCTCCGTAAGACGGAGCCCTAGCTTAGAGATCCACGGGTAGACCGTGATGCCAGTTCGGAAATGTGGAGATCCCTGCTTCCAGAATTTACTGTCCCGTTGAAGCACCAATGCTAAATGCAAAAAAGTGTGCAAATTTGTAACGTTTCTTGTAAATTTGCATTTTTTTAATCTTTTCAATCTGCAACTCTTCTCATAAATCTGCAACTTTTTTAATCAAATTTTCAACTTTTTTCTCATAAATATGCAAATTTTTTCCTCATAAATTTCCAACTTTTTTCCTCATAAATTTCCAACTTTTTTCCTCATAAATTTTCAACTTTTTTCCTCATAAATTTTCAACTTTTTTCCTCATAAATTTTATCTCAGCAAATGGCGATGATGCTCAAAAATTAAACCCGCAAGCTAGCTAGCTAAAATGAATAAAACAGTCATCATTAGAGAGCTTCCTTGGACAACGAGTAGGCAGCGTGGAATCTGACACATTTCCATCCCCAGCAGAGGTCCCCTCCATCAGCTGGTGACCACCCATCCCCGGCCCCAAAGGAACCTGAGCGCCACCCCCTGATCACAAAAGACCCACGGATCACCAAAGAGCAGTTCCATTACCCTCACACACACACACACACACACACACACACAAGTATGCCATGCAAGTCAATCTCACCTGATCAAGAGGAAGAAGACCTGCCACCCGAGACTGCAAAAGATGGCAGACTAAAACGCACGCCTGAGGCAATGTCTCCACTGCCGATGCACCACACCAACATCCTGAAATCACTACAAAAACACGAAAAACTCTGTTCCCAGCAACCTCCCATCTTGTGAATCGGAATTCCCAGCAGCAACAGCAATCAAAACGAAGAGTTGAAGCAGACTGCACACAAGGGACACACCTTTCTTCTCCCTTATAGTTCACTGACAAGACTCGCAATTAAGCAACATTACACAAGAGTGCAATATCACATCACTGCGGTGATGTGATAAATGAGCATAATATAATAAAAAAAAATAGGCCTACTGTCATTTCACACCCAAAATAAACATCGTCCAGTGCAGAAGTTAGCATGTGTTCAAATACCATTTGTGGGTCACGTCACTCGTGACAATGGCCTTAGCTCGTCCGTTCTGTTGCCCATCCCAGCAGAAAAAAAAAAAAAAAAAAAAAAAAACTGTTGAGATGACGCGGACAGCTGCCAGAGGCTAACAGCAACTTAGCTTCAGACATCTGTGTGTTAAAGATAAAGAATCAATCATCACGTACGATGTGGACGGAGGCCACATTTATTTTCGTTATGAGATGTTTTACTTTTTTTCTGCCATTTCTAAACAGTGCTAACTGTGCTGCTTCCGGAGGTGCCCATGTGCGTAACTCCACAGGCACTTCTTAAAGGGGCAGTAAATGAAAAGCCCTCTATAAACTCTTTATGTTGGTTTTGCACCCTGAACCTTGGCTTTATTTTGGTCAATGGCCCAGCCCTGCCACTCTCTACCACCATCCCCAGATGGGACCCCCCCACACACACACACACACACACACACGCAGAAGCAAGCCCAGGGCTCCCACTGAAGTTGAGTTTTTCCCTAATCACATACTTTGTTTTTATGCCGATGTATTATACTCATCCCTTTTTGGTATTTATCTTGTTCATGTTTCCATTTATGTTATTCACAAATTAACCACACAGACATAATAATGGAGCGCATAAATTTTTGAAAAAAAGTTGCAAATTTATGATACGAGAAAAAGTCGATTTCCACAGAAACACTGTAAATAAATAAGGCTTTCATAACCACAGCTTTTGGAGCTCAAGGCAACTGCCTACCTTCGCCAAATGGTTAAGTTTGCCTTTGACTACCAGGATAAAAAGAAGGACAAATTAGGAAAATGAGAGAAATGACTCAAAGAAAGAAAGAAATAATCAAATAAGGAACACAAAGAGGACAGAAACAGAACTGCAGCATGTTCCTCTGTAAAATCAGGCATTCTCCACACGTTGCTGCTGCTGACGCCGTCTCTCGCGACGCCTTCATGAAGAGCAGCTGTCACAGATTGTGTCATTTCCCCATCATGAATAAATGAAGGCGTGCGTGAGCCGACGGATTGAAGTAGACAGTCCCAGATGTTGGAATAAAAGAAAAGTGGGTCAGGTGTCTGCTCACCGCCGAGCAGGCGGCCGACAATCCGGCCCCCAATCAGAGCTGACGCTTCGCCGTTCGTTAGATTTTCACCAGAATGCAGAGCCAGAAACACGGCGGCTCCACTTTAAAACTCGGACTGGGATGAGTCCTCTGGCGGCAGTTCATCAGAGGTCAAAAGGTTGCGGTGCAGAGCGGCGCCGCCTGTGTTGTCGTGTAAACGACTCCCAAGGGTGCCATGTGGTTCTGTCAATACATCACACACAGCAGAGGAGAGGGCGGACTCACCGTTAACGCGCGCTCATCCATCCGAGACACCAAACGTCCATCACCCTAAATTCCTCCCCCTCTGAGCTGCTTCCTGACGGCGGACCCACCCGACCGTCTCCCCATCACACAAATCCCACCGTTTCATCGCAAATCGACCGTTAACGATCGCGCTCGTCAATCATATCTGGATGGCTTGATGAATCGCGTGGTGCGGCCTTGTTAAATTAGAGCTCCCTATTCAGTCTAATAACAATTACCGCCGCAAAGTGTTCTTTGCTCAATCAACAAAAACCTAATCACACGTTTATTAACGCCTTATTGACACCAGCCCTGCCATCAGGATGAATGCCCGCGTTGCATTTATGATTCACCTCCAGCTGTTCTTACACTACGGCAGCTGACTATGAAATGGAGAAGATGGAGAAGAAAGGAAAATAGAAACACCAGCGTTGCAACATTTTGTCCACGTGTTGCTATGGTACGTCAGAGGCCGTCAGGGTACTTTTATACATTTAAACCTATATAATGAAGCCTATAATGCTTTTCATGGAGAATCTGATCAGCCCTAAATGAAACAGTCATTGTCACCCCCGACAGACTGCTATGATGATCATGATGATGATGAATGACAATTTAGCTGTAACTGGCAATCACTGGGTTCCAAGCAGCTGTAGACTTCAAGCAACAGAATTTAAAACTTAAGATGTGCTACATATTGGGTTTTAAAATGCACAGAAGATGTCATCTCCAGGAGGATTCGAACCTGGGACCAGACGATCTCCTTAACCACTACAACACACGACTGCTTCAGTTCACACCAACTTTCTCGATACATAAATGTTCCACTGGCAAGGGATTCCAAGCAGCTGCAGAACGGCATTGAAAACTTAATGCATACAACACATTTGGTTTTAAAATAAGCAAGAGAGGCATGTTGTACTTTGGAAGAATGACACTTTGCTGGGAAGATTTGAACCCCGGTCTCCAGACGACTGCCTTAACCACTACACCACATGACTCCCTTGGGTCGCACACTGACTTTCTCACACACTAACAAAATGTTCCACTAACAAGACATATTTTTTGGCGCATGAACAGAACTGTGGGAAATTTGGTGTTTTGCTGAAGAATACCTTTGTGATCACTAGATCAGAATCAGAATCAGAATCAGCTTTATTGGCCAAGTATGCACAACACATACAAGGAATTTGACTTTGGCTAAAAACTTGCTCTCATTGTTCAGGTGGAGGATTTAAATAAGATATGGGGGGAGGGGGGCTGAAAAATTCATAGTGGTCACATTTGACCAAATGTGGTTTATTTTTCAACAGTCTCCCCTTTGGTCTACACGTCTTCCATCGGTGTTGCAGCACTTGGATCCCCGCAGTTGAAAAATAAACCACATTTGGTCAAATTTGACCATGATGAACTTTTCAGCCCCCTCTCGTAAATCAGAAAATACAAGTTAAAGAGAAACTGCACAACTTTGTTGGCCTATAAAATCAAAACGGACTGACATTTTTGAATAATTTTAACAACTTTTCATTATGAACATCTGGAGATGATCTGTGCTTTTTTTCAAGCACCTTGGGTGAATGGCCTAGGAGGAGTTCCATTTTGAGTTTACTAGCTAATTTTTTAAATAATAGTGCAGAAAGCTTCATTTTTAGAGCACACGACCAATAGAAAAGTTGTGGAACATTTCAGAGATTAGAATGATGGAAGATTTTTAAGTCTAGGCCCAGTTGTTCCTGGGATATTTGCAAAAACATAAAACTGATGATCATATCACCACCTGGCACTTTTTTGCAGTCTCAACCAGACCGTCAATGATGGAGCAGCCCAGACTTAGAGAAGTCACCCCAAGAGTGCTCACATCTCCTGACCTTTGACCTCAACATTGACCTTGAGCACATCCTGGATGAAGACCAACCTAAGGATCATTGAGTTTGGGGACCATCGGGGAAAAAGCCTAGGATGGGGGAGTGATTTCTGACACCGCATCATCACATTAGCTCCTTTCAGCTTTGGAATGAGCCAACAAACCAAATTTTCTCCAGAGTAAAGACTGAGGGGGACACTCTGGGTAGTCGGAGCCCGAGGCAAGATTGTGTTTAGGGGCCCCTATTTTACCATTGTCTAGATGAAGAGAGAAAATTTAAGGCTTTAAACAGAATAAAAACTTAATCAGCATTTTTACAATTTTACAGAAAAAGTTGTAGATTTATGATGAAAAAAGTAGCAAATTTCTGAGGAAAAAATATAGCAAATTCATGAGGAAAACAGTTGCATGTCTACAAGAAAAAGTTGAAAATTTATGAGGAAAAAGTTGCAAATTTATGGAAAAAAGTAGCAAATTTGCAAGAAAAGTCACAATTTGATTTCAAAAAGTTGCAAATTTATGACAAAAAAGTTGCAGATTTAAAAGAAAAACAGTTGCTAATTTATGAGAAAAAGTTGCAAATTTATGAGAAGTTGCAAATTTAAAAGAAAAGAAAAAAGTTGCAGATTTACAAGAAAAAAAGTTGTAAATTTACAAAAACGTTGGAAATTTATGAGAAAAACAGATTTAAAAGAAAAAAGTTGCACATTTATGAGACTAAAGTTACAAATTCATGAGGAAAGAGATGCAGATTTATAATTCAATTCAATTCAACTTTATTTATATAGCGCCATTTCACAACAACAGTCATCTCATAGCACTATCAACTGTAGGGGGGAACCCGCACAGTTGCAGAAAGACCCCAGCAATCAGAAATTTATAAGAAAAAAGTTGCAGATTTATGAGAAAAAGTTGCAGATTTAAAAGAAAAAAGTTGCAAATTTATGAGAAAAAGTTGCAGATTTAAAAGAAAAGAAAAAAGTTGCAGATTTAAAAGAAAAAGTTGCAAATTTATGAGAAAAAGCTGCAGATTTAAAAGAAAAAAGTTGCAGATTTACGAGGAAAAAGTTGCAGATTTAAAAGAAAAAAGTTGCAAATTTATGAGAAAAGGTTGCAAATTTAAAAGAATAAAGTTGCACATTTATGAGACTAAAGTTACAAATTCATGAGGAAAGAGATGCAGATTTATAAGAAAAAAGTTGCAGATTTATAAGTTGCAGATTTATGAGGAAAAAGTTGCAGATTTAAAAGAAAAGAAAAGAGTTGCAGATTTAAAAGAAAAGGTTGCGAATTATGAGAAAAAGTTGCAGATTTAAAAGAAAATGTTGCGAATTTATGAGGAAAAACTTGCAGATTTATCAGAAAAAGTTGCGGATTTATGAGAAAAAGTTGTAGATTTAAAAGAATAAAGTTGTAAATTTATGAGAAAAAAGTGACACCACAGGCCCATGTTTATCATGTGTAAAGATTCCCCGCGGCCTACACTCGGTCAGCCTCGGCGTGAAACACAGCAGCACGCCCGACTTTTCCTCCCCTCATCGACTGGATGGATCGTGAAGGTGAGGTGAGTGATTCTCCCCTTGCAACAGACGATGCATTAGCCTTCAACATCAGTCACCGTTCACAATCCATCCCCCCCAAACGGAAAGAAAACAGCATTCATCATCGGCCGAGACGCCCACCAAGCAACGGGAACGCCGTGGTGGACGGTGATTGATTCTAACGGGATCCTTTTCAGGAATCCTGGGCCGCCGGTCTGCTCTGAAGAGGGGAAAAAAAGGCATTAATGGTGTCATTAGTATGAATGGAGAAGTCCGCATGTCTGCACGCGAGTCATTTTAGATTAGAGCAGCTAAACAAATGGGGTGTCGGGCCGAAGCGGAGACAAACACGGAGGTATCGGCTCGCACGCCTGCTGCACACAATCAAATCCTCCATATCAGGAAACGGGGAATGATAACTGCATTAAATACACTGATGGCTGCAACTCTCTCAAAGTGTCTCAATCTGCGGCGGTCCCAAACTCTCTGTTGCTTCTGTCGTCTCCTCTCTATTGCCACTTTAAACCTCATCTTTTCCCTTTCTTTCATGGCAAATTTAATTCAGCCAAGCAGCGCGGCAGCACCTTTCCGTTTTCCTTCCTCTTCACAGGCATGAATGCGGGGGGGGGGGCATTCACCCACCCTCACCTGGAAAAAAGAGATTACTGTCCCTCTGACGCACCAATGCTGAACGCAAAAACCTTCACAAATTTGGAACATTTCTGGTAAATTTGGATTTTTTTGAATCCTTTAAAGCTGCAATTCCTTTCCTTATAAAACTGCAACTTTTTGCTGTTAAATCTGCAATTTTTTCTTTTATTTTAAATTGGCAACTTTTTTAAATCCACAACTTTCCTCTCATAAATCTGCAACTTTCCTCTCATAAATATGCAATTTCTTTTAAATCTGCAACTTTTTTCCTCATAAATTTATAACTTTTTTCTTTTAAATATTTTGTTGTTCTCATGAATTTCCAACTTTTTTCTTTTAAATCTGCAACTTTTTCCTCATGAAGTTGCTAATTTTTCTAATAAATTTGCAACTTTTTTCTTATAAATCTGCAAAAAAAATTTCTCATAAACTCAACTTTTATGTCAGAAATTTACAACTTTTTTCTCATAAATTTACAACTTTTTTCTCATAATTTCACAACTTTTTGAATCATTTAAATCTGCAATTCTTTTCCTTATAAAACTGCAACTTTTTGCTGTTAAATCTGCAATTTTTTCTTTTATTTTAAATTGGCAACTTTTTTCACAAATTTGCAACTTTTTTAAATCTGCAACTTTCCTCTCATAAATTTGCAATTTCTTTTAAATCTGCAACTTTTTTCCTCATAAATTTATAACTTTTTTCTTTTAAATATTTTGTTGTTCTCATGAATTTTCAACTTTTTTCTTTTAAATCTGCAACTTTTTCCTCATGAAGTTGCTAATTTTTCTAATAAATTTGCAACTTTTTTCTTATAAATCTGCAAAAATAATTTCTCATAAACTCAACTTTTCTCATAAATTTACAACTTTTTTTCTCATAATTTCACAACTTTTTTCTTTTAAATCTGCAACTTTTTTCTCATAAATTTGCGTCTTCTGTCATAAATCTGTAACTAGATTTGCAACTTTTTTCCTGACAAATTCACAGCTTTTTTCTTTTAAATCTGCAACTTTCTTCTCATAAATTTGCAATTTCTTTTAAATCTGCAACTTTTTCCTCATTAATTAATAACTTTTTCTTTTAAATATTAAGTTTTTCTTATGAATTTTCAACTCTTTTCTTTTAAGTCTGCAACTTTTTCCTCATGAATTTGCTAATTTTTCTGATAAATTTGCAACTTTTTGCTTATAAATCTGCAAAATTTTTCCTCATAAACTCAATTTTTATCTCATAAATTCACAACTTTTTTTCTCATAATTTCACAACTTTGTTCTTTTAAATCTGCAACCTTTTTCTCATAAATTTGCAGCTTTTCTCATAAATCTATAACTTCCACATAGATTTGCAACTTTTTTCTGATAAATTCACAGCTTTTTTTTTAAATCTGCAACATTTTTCTCATAAAGTGCAACTTGTCAAATTCACAACTTTGCTGTAAAGCTGCAATTTTCTTCTCATAAATTTTCATTTTTTTCTTATAAACATGCAATTTTTTTCCTTATGAAGTTGCTATTTTTTTCTAATAAATCTGCAACTTTTTGGTTGTAAATTTGTGACATTTTATCTTTTTAATTTTGTGACTTTTTCCCCTTTTAATTTTGCAACATTTATATGAATGTGGATCAGTTTTTATTCCATGTACCACCTTAAATTTTCTCTTGGGGCAGTGGTGGCCTAATGGTTAGAGATGTGGACTGGTGAGTGGAGGGGTTGCTGGTTCGATCCCAGGACAGACAGGATCAGATCTGGGTGGGACAGATAACGTAGCAGTGTTTGCCCCACCCTCCTCAACCCCACTGTGGTGCCCTTGAGCAAGGCCCTGAACCCCAGCTGCTCCAGTGGAGCTGCTCAGTGGCCACAGGTCAGTCTGTGGTTGGACTGGGCAGCTTCCAGGTGTGAACGTGCAACTGTCTGAATGTGAACAGGGCGCTCTTGAAAAAGAGAGGTTGCCTCTCAATGGAACTCACCTGTGTAAAGAAAGTTTTCTCTTGTCGTCCAGACAATGATTCAAGTCTTTCCTATTACAAAAATAAGAGCCCCTAAACACAGTCTTGCATCGGGCCCCAGCTACCAATAGTGTGTGCCTCCATCTTTATTCTGGAGAAAACGTTCCGTTTATTGTCCCTCTCCCAAACAGTGACGTGAAATTTCCGCCCCATGCTCTCCCTTCTGCTCCTTCTAACTTGCAGATATGAAGACTTTCTGTGGTTACAGAAGGTCAGCGCTGGCACCCCATCAGTTTTCAGGAAGCTCTCAAAGGGAGCCTGAAATTGATTCCTCACCGGTGGCTCACTCAGAGGGGATGTGGAAATGAGCATTATGAATAAAAATGCACAGATGCAGAGTGATTTAGAGCTCGTCGTAAACAGTCAGAGGCAACGGCGAGAGCTCAGCCACACAGGAATATCATGTGGAATCGTAATGAGAGGCCGATGTAGGTCTTCGAGTCAGGTAGGAACTAGACAAGGGATTTCTGTTTTACACACTGGATCTGAAATGGATTTAATTCTTTATTCAAAAATATCAATGCTGTGGAAAATCATATGGACAAAAAAAAACACACAAAAATTGGGCCCAGCAAATATTACTTTGTCTTTCCAAGAGTTTATATTACTTTTCTTTAAGGTCCAATCATGTGTCACCAGCTGTCACCTGTTTTTTACTTACCAACAAGATAACAACTGTAAACACAAATCTACAAAAAAAGATGCATATTTATGAGAAAAAAATACCAAATTTATAGAAAAAAAGCTGAAATTTTAAAGGAAAAAAGTCACTAACAAGAAAAAAGTTGCAAAACTATGAGAAAAAACTTGAAATTTTTGAGAAAATAGCTGCAAATTATGAGGGAAAAAAAAGTCAAATTTATGAAGAAAAAGTTCCAAATTTATAAGAAAAAAAGTCACAAATCTATTAAAAAAAAGTAGCAAATGTACAAGAAAAGTAACAAATTCACAGAAAAAAAGTCTCAAATTTGTGGAAAAAAAGTCGCAAATTTATGAGAAAAAAGTTGCTAATTTATAAGAAAAAGGGTAAAAAAAATTACAGGAAAAAAGTCACAAATTTATACTAAAAAGTTGCAAAATTGTGAGAAAAAAGTAGCAAATTTACTGGAAAAATTTTGGAAAATTACAGGAAAAAAAGTTGCTAAATTATGAGAAAAAAGTTGCAAAATTATGTGAAAAAAGTTGCAAAATTATGAGAAAAAGTTGCTAAATCATGTGGAAAAAAGTTGCAAATTTATAAGAAAAAGGATAAAAATTTACAGGAAAAAAGTTGCAAAATTATGAGAAAAAAGTCAAAATTTTTGACAATAGCTGCAAAATTATGAGGAAAAAAGTCACAAATTTATGAGGGGGAAAAAAAAGTCACAAATTTATCATCGCATCAATTCACGCAAAACCAGCCAATCAGAGCAACTGTCGCACAACCTTGCAACTTTGTCGAATCACCGCAACTTTCCCGCAATTTTGGCCAATCCTCGTCAACTTCCGCCAATTTCACCAATCAAATTTGTCTCTGACTGGCACGCAAACGGCTAGTCTAACTAACCAAAAGCATCGCTGCACGGCGTTCACTTCCGTGTTTACAGTGAGTAAACGGAACACATCAGCAGAGTGTGTGATTTAAAAAAAAAAAAAAAATACACTCACCCGCAAGGTTTCCAACACCATCCCTTGCCACATCTCCATCCTGACCACGTGTACAAAGCGCTGGGTTTGTGTTGAAAAACGTCCGCCTGCCCCAAAAGCACCCCGTTGCGAGAGTGCATGTGAGGAGAAACGCCATCAAACTATTAACTCTACCGCGAGTGTTAACATTTTACACATCTTTAGACGTAAAATCATTACTACATCTGGTCAATGAGCTTTTAAGCTATCGCTCTCCGGTCTGGATGGACAAACGCACCCCCCCCCCCGCACCCCCGTCCTGCCGTAAATGAAAGATGTGTGTCAAGGTGTCAAGACCGACGTGCAGCAGACAGACAGGTAGGAGTTAGGCACGGTAAGAGAGAGAATATTCTCTATAATTTTTTTTTCAGAAAAACACAGACTCCAATAGTCAATACAGAACAACAGAATAAATTGCTTACTTTTCCTCTCTTCTCAGTACCGAGTGGTTGGGAACCATCAGGAGTTTTCAAATGAAGGTGCTGCTAATAATTTCCACATCTCTACTCTTTAACATGCATTCAGTGCAATTTAGCTGTTGTAATGGATATTGTGTTAATGTTTGTATTGGCTGTTGCACAAAAAGAGTTTTTCTGTATAGCAGAAGTTTCTGCTTAATTTACAAATCACTCTAATAGGAAATGTTTGACAATCCTGTGCTTTTCTTGTATTGTTATATAGAATATCACTGCAGTAAACTGGAAAACATCTGTTTTAAAATTTGTAATTCTTTCCACAACTTTGAGAGCAAAAAACACTCTAAAATCGCAACTTTTATCGCAACTTTTTAAAAAAGCTCCCACGAATTAAGACTTTTTGGCCCGCAACAATCATAAAAACATCCCGCGAAATCCTAGAGGGAATGATTTATGAGAAAAATGTAAGAAATTCTTGAGAAAAAAAAGTTGCAAATCTATGGGGAAAAAAGCTGAAAAATTACAGGGGGGGGAAAAGTTGCAAAATTGTGAGAAAGTAGCGGCTATCTGACCAAACCATTAGTTTGGAGTTAGCTGCTGCTAACCACTGGAGTAATGCAACTGCTGCGCTGCGCCCATGTGGAGGAGAGGCGGGGACAAGAAGCATGTGAGGAGCTTTGGCGAAGAAACAAGGGGTGGCGGTGGGGGGGTGTATGTGTATTTTTCAAAATCCCAACAACATAAGCGACAGTTTTACATGAAACATCAGACGTTTTTATCTCGTCACCCCAGATACATCGCCATGTCGCACAGCCTTCTTTTAAATTCACAGATCTGGTTTGAGCGTCCTCACGTAACAATAAGCCAGCATGACTGGAACAAGCAGCTGACAGTTGTCCTCCATCTTGCAAAGGGTAACCAACTGCGTCATCCGTGATTACGTCACACATGGTTCTAGAAAGAGTTCCTCTGCCATCCTCACTCCTCAGTTTTAATTTCAAAGAGTCAGTGATTCCAGGTGTCTTAGGTTTAATTTGTTGAAAATTCCACCCATATTTGGGGCCCTACAGCATCTCCATCTTTAACTGCTGCCCCACCTTCCTCCACTGCCGTTTCTGGCCCACACTCGGGCCTGAGGCCACAACAGCGACTCTGTTCACACTCTTAAATCGGTGCATAAAGTGCTGCCGTGAGACCGTTTGCCTGACATCGGCTGGCACGAAAACAAACGAGCACGCAGCCCTCTTTACAGTTTCCCGTCTAAATGCATCCCGCCGTCACTTCCTGTTCTGGTTCGGTCGACCACTTCCTCTTCTCAACCTTATCTGCGCACAGAAAGAAACTCACACCGGAGATAAGTGTTGTGAAGTTACAGACGGTGTTGAAATGATCCGCCCTGTTTGTGCAAGCTCCAAATCAGCAGAGAAAACAGGCAACAGAGACCGCCGTGATGAATTCATGTCTGCTCTGACTTTCTGGGACGTTGCAGCAGACATAAAGAGACACAGAGAGTGCACACCTCTGCAATTTACAAGAACAAAGTAGAAAATTTGCAAGAAAAAAAATGCTAATTTATTAGAAGAAAGTTGAAAATTTACAGGAGAAAAAAGACCAAATTCATGAGAAAAAATCTGAACATTTACAGGAAAAAACTGCAAATTAACAAGAAAAAAATTTGCAAAATTATTAGCAAAAACTTACAAATTTACAAGAGAAAAATTACAAAATTGATGATCCAGACGAGTGTTGCAAATTTATGAGGAAAAAAGTTTAAAAGTGTGGAAATTTTTGAGAAAAAAGCTGCAAATTGACAAGAAAAAAATTGAGAATTTACAAGAAAAAAAAAGCATGCAGATTAATGAGTAAAAAGTTGGAAATTTACAGGAAAAACTGGTAATTTATGAGAGAAAAGTTGGAAAATTTACAAAAAAAAAATTGCAAATTTATGAGGAAAAAAGTTGAAAATTTACAAGACAAATGTTGAAATTTTGCAGGAAAAAAGTTAGAAACTTGCAAGAAAAAAAGTGCAGATTTATAAGAAAAAAGTTCCAGATTTACAGAAAAAAAGCTGAAAATTTATATGATTTTCATGCATTTTTGCTTAGAATTGGTGGTTGAAATTCATTTTATCCAGTTATGTGACACGACACAGAAAGGTTTATGATGACACTGGAGGTACAATTCCCTCTTTTTTTCCCCATGTTGGTGCAGGAACGTCCCCCCCCTCCAGGGCCAGCCCTTGCCATTTTGACACCCTGGGCACGCACGTACACACAAACACAACCCCAAACATTATACCCTTTCAGGCCCTTAAGTCACCGATAGCACCAACAGACCAAGGAACTCACGTTACTGCTCATTAAAATCAATCGAGGCTTGCCACTATTATCTGAGTAGGGTTACCCGTGCCAGATGACTCCAGCTAAATCACCCTGCAAAACAGCATGGGTCACTGACCACCTCACCTCAGCCGACATTTGAATAGGAAACGGATAAACGGGCTGAGAAAAAGGGTGGAAATTAATCAAAAAGCTGTCTGTCATTATTGTGACAGATTATATTCATTTCAAAGCTGCAGCAGACAAACTGTGTGTGCCACAAATATCACAGTGGCTGAGAGTGAGAGCATCAGCTGACGGTCAGAGCCTCCTGCAGCTCTGACCGTCCCCTGGCTGTTGTGGAGCCGATACAAGCCTGTCCTGGTTCAGCAAGGGGAAATCTACTGTTTAGTTCTACTCTGTGCCCGTTCCTGCATCCTAGTTCACCTCGCATTAATTTATCCTCTGCTAATATTTTGTCATGCCACCCCCCAAAAAAATAAAACATACTCCAACTTCTGTGGCGCTGGAAATGAAATGCAACACACTCATCCTTGCCAAATAAAACTACAAGCCTGCGCACACAAACACACACAAGCAAAAACAAACTTCCTTTTATACAGCCACTACAATCATTTTTATCCTACCTTTACTGTTCTGCCATTATAAATCATATTTGAGAGCCAACACATTACCGTTGGTTGGAGCTGAAGCCACACCGTCAGCCAGCCGAAGGTGAAACCACCGCCGACACAACTCGTGTTGGTTCTGCTGTTAAAGCAGAGTTTGTCACACCGGTCATCTAGCGGGTGGAGGAATAAGCGAAGCTGGGCTCTCTTCTCTCTTTAGTCAGCCTGCATATTTATTTAATTTTACAAATCTCAACAAGTTCCTCTCCACCATTTGTTAACATAAGAGGTAGGGCTGTGCGATATGACAATATATATCGGTGACGCGATAAAAACGTCTACATTTCATATAAAACTGCATTGTTTATGTTGAGATTTAAAAGACACATACTCCGTTTCTACTCGTCACCGCCCTGCCTCTCCCCTGCAGTGCGTCAGGTGTGTGGGTTCCGATGGTTAGCACGGTCGCTCACTACAAGCTAATGTTTTGGTCATATAGCCACTACTTCTGTTTGCCTGGGATGCGGGACTTTTTTCCCCACTGTGCTGCCTCAGAGAGGATAATCCTCTAACCTCATTTTAATTGGAGGTAAGTAACGTTAACACCATCTCTCTCTAATTATAAAATAGCAAATGCTAAATGACGATGCTAACCCCTCGCTAATAGGAAACATTATAGTGTATCAGACCATTGTTTCTTTGGTTTAAATTACTGCCGAGTTTATTAATTTCATCTGAAAAAATATAACTACAGCTGCAAAAGTGTGTGCCAGCAGCTGCTTACACACTAAATAAATAATAAATTAAAACATGGAGGAAGAAACTCTTAACCCTATGAGTGTGTATGTCGCCAAATTGCAACATAACCCATAGTGGTCAAGAGTGGTAAACATTTTTTGTCAATAAAATAGTTCAGATTTCCAAGGCTATAACTTGAAAGTGGTAAGAGATAATAGCTTACTGTCAATTAGAAAGATGTAAAATATGATCCAATGTTTCAGATAGGAATAAATTTATGCATCTAATTTGCATAATGTCACAGAACCTCTAAATTCCATAACTCAGCCAAAACTGGACTTTGGATGTATTTACACAAAAAATGGTTCAGTCTTTTGACACCGTTTTTTGTACAGAGGTACCTCATCATCTTATCTTCAAAGTATATGAACAAGAAATCAGTACAATATTAAAAAAACAGAAATTTCTCACTTACTTTTGACAAAGAGAGGCTGGCTGGCTGGCTGGCGTGGTCGCAGCGTTTCACCCATCATGGTCCTTATTTTGCATTCTGTCGACCATTTAAAGTCTCTACCACATCTACAAAGTCTTATGATTATCCCACATAGATTTCGCTTGTATCCCGCAGCTATTTTTCCCATACAAAGCCAAGAAAGTGATGATGACTGATCGCGGCCATATTAGCTTTCTGGGCTAAAATGCTAAAAACAGGAAAAGGAAATGAGGAGTTCTTTTTCTTTGGTGTATTACGTGTCATCCATTGAGTCCTCCAATGGATGCCTGCCACCTTTTGAAACTTACAAATCAGTGCAAATCAGTACAAATCCCCAATGCAGGCGATCATGTGAGAATGAGACGACAGGCACCGTGCCGCGCTCTGCCACTAGGGGGACACAAATTCACACACTCGGGGTTAATGTAACTTAATTTCAAATAATTTTTAGTCAAGATGCAAAAATGAATAAAGTTGAAGTCATCTCAAATGCACATTAAAAAACAATTTTGGAACAACACTGCAAAATTAAGAGGGAAAAGGGTGCATACAATTAATGACAGATGAATTTGTACAATTGATATTTTTAACTATGTAATTTAAAATATAGAAAAAGGTGATCCTTTTTATTGGTTATTATATACTGTATATAAACTATAGAATTTACAGAAAATGTATATTGTGATATACAGTATATGTTATCATCAAATAAGATTATTTATATTGTGATATGAAATTTTGGTCATATTGCACAGCCCTAACAAGAGGCACACTAGTAAAGTAGTGAGAGGTGGAGCTGCCACATGCCTACAACAGTCACTGCAAATTCTCCTCCCTGTCACTGCTGAAGTGATTCAAAATTGGTCAGCCCTCGAAGGCCCACTACTGGCCTGGGGCTCTTAGCATTTATTTGCTGGCACAGTGCCTCTGACAATTAAGAATTTTATTTTATTAATTTAAAAAAAAATTGAGGGCTTGCAGCTGCTCCCCTCCAGCAAGTGGCGCCCTAGGCAACCGCCTATATGGCCTATGCCTCGTGCCGGCACTGCCACTCGCCCCTCCCCCCTTGATGCCTGGGGAAATGAGAAATTAAAGAGAAAGTTTCTGGGTCCAAAAACCAAAAGCCATGACCTCCTTGGTGGAAGAAACTATCCAGGAAAAAAAAAAAAACAACAACAAAGAGATCAGCATGGACTCGAGGTGGAGGACGAAAACTCAATCACCACGGCAACACTCCTGACATAAATTACCCAGCATCCCGTTAAAGGCCGCCTTCTCCCAACAGATGGGAACCAATTAGCCACCTGACTCCAAGAAAACACTTGGGCAGCCGAGTGGAGCCAAGATGCAAATGAAGCGGAGGGAAAGGTGGGAACGGACCTGCCGGCGTCCCGGGAGAGGAGAAATTAATGAAGGAGACAGAGGAGGCGCGCTGTTGGAGAATGGAAAGAGAGTAAAGTGGGAAATGATGTATGGAGGGCAGGCGGCGCCGGACTGAAGGTCCCCTGACAGGAAATAGAAACAACAAACCGCGGGCAGGAATGCGAGGTGATGAGAGCGCCATCTGATCCCGAGTCAGAGATCGACGTTGGCCAGACAAACCTGATTGCAACATTAAAAAAATCATTGGTGGGCAAGGATGTTTCTGGATTTTTGGGAGCCCTATTCAAGTTTATGTTGGGGGGGGGGGGGGTATTGTTGGAAAAGAGAAGAGTTCAAATCTTTTAAAATAGAAAAAAGTAGCAAATTTTGAAAATTTCCCAAAAAAAGTTGAAAATTTGCAAGAAAAAAGTTGAAAATTTGCAGAAAAAAAGTTGAAAATGTACAAGAAAAAGAAAGTTCGCAAGAAAAAAAAGCAGAAAATTTGGGAGGAAAAAAGTTAAACATTTAAAAGAAAAAAGTAGAAAATTTAGAAGAAAAATGTTCAAACTTTGCAAGAAAAAAAGGAACATTTACAAATAAAAAGGTGGGTTTTTTTTAACATAAATCCACTACATTTTTGATTTTAAATCTGCAGCAATTTTACTGTAAATTTGCAAATTTTTTCTGGTAAATTTCCACCTTGTTTCATCATAAATTTTACTATTGCAAATTTGCAACTTTTTGAAAAACATAAATTCACCACTTTTTTCTCATAAATTAGCAATTTTTTTTCTCTTAACTTTGACACTTCTCTCATAAATGTGAAACTTTTCATCATCCATTTTGATGGTTTCTATCTGATTAACATTTCTAATTTTATTTAAGACTCTTTTCGCTCTTATGAAAGTATTTCATCAGCAACAACAAGGGTTTAAACAAAATGTCAGTGCAAACATTTTTGCCTGAACAACTTCTGGTGTATAAACTTAGGAAAAACTTATGTATTGCTGACTGAGTCCAGCCAAGAAAAAAAAAAAAACACACAAAAAATGGGCAAGCAAGGATGCGCAGTGAAAATATTTTGGAACTTGGAGCAACTCTGAAAAAAAGATAAATAAACTGCCCTTTTCGATATAAAATAGAATAAATCTGCAATCTGTCCTTAGCTTAAACTCAAAAAGCCGATCTGAAATAACTCCCAAGCATCACAGGGAGGGAAAAGCGGCGGAATAAGATGCCAGGATGAGTTGGGCTCTGAAGGACGGTCTGAGAGAGCAGGGGAACGTAGTCCAGGTTTCACGCCTCAACAGACTCACAGCCAATGTTTACCTCCATTCCCTCCCACTGCTCGCACCAGCCAGGCAGCTAAAGCCAGGTAAATATTGGTAAGTGTGGGCGATATAAGGAGACATATTCCCCTAGAGATTCAGCTGAGCCGCTGCTGGATTCTATAGGGCCGCATAATCTGGAGCGCTTACAGGTGCTGCATGGAAATGTACAAGGAGGGAGGGAGGGAGTGTGGTACGGCCAGTAGGAGATCTGCTTGAACAAGGGGGACGGGGGCATTCACCAACTCTGCACAAGGTGCAAACGCATAAATGTAAATTAGGTACAAATTTGCAAGAGTAAAGGTACAAAGATATGATAAAAGGTGCAGATTTAAAAATTAAATAAGTCACAAATTATGATTTATTTACACGGAATAAAGATGTAACCATCATCCAGATGAGTGTTGCAAATCTATGAGGAAGAACTTGAAGATTTACAGAGAAATAAATTTGCTAATTTTTGAGAAAAAAGCTGCAAATTTACGATAAAAAAGGAGAACATTTATGAGAGAAAAAAAAGTTGAATATTTACAGGAAAATTTGCAAATTTACAAGTAAAAAGTTGAAAATTTATGAGAAGAAAGTTCAAAACTTATAAGAGAAAGGTTGAAAATTTGCAAGAAAAAGTTGAAAATTTATAGGAAAAAAGTTGAAAATTTATGAAAGAAAAGTCAAAAATTTACAGAAAAACAAATCTGCAAATTTTTTAAGAAAAAAAAAAGCTGCAAATATACAAGAAAACCTTTTTACTCAAAAATAGGAGAAGAACATATTTTCTCCCAAGTTTGCAACTTTTTTCTCAAATTTTCAACTTTTTTCTCATAAATCTGTGACTTTCTCCCTGTAAATTAACAACTTTTTAAGCATAAATTTGCAAATTTTGTAGCTGGTTTACATTTATACGTTTGGACCTCATGCTAAATTGGTGAACTCCCCACATCCCCCATGTTAAAAAAATAACAAATCGTCTAGTACTGTTAGTTCTAATTAGGGCTGCAGCAATTATGCGAATAATTCGGTTACAAAAAATTCTGGATTCAAAATCTATGCGTTGACATTTTGTTTAATGTAGCACTTCTAGTCTACATCACCTTCTTCCAGTCATGCTACCAAAACAAAACGCAGATTTGTTTAACGGCGCCATGTCAGAGCGGCATAGTGTTAGCATCCAGATGCTAATGGCTAGCAAATGGAACATTATGGTGTAACGTACTGCTTAAAGTTACGTTCTATGCAATAAGCATTGCAATAAATGTGTACCTGTTTTATTGAGTGTTTGGGAGAATTACTACTGCCCATTAGGACAGAAAGTTCCACAAATGTTGGTCAATACAAGTTTCTTTAAAAAAAAAAAGTATCAGATTACTCGAGTAATCTTCAGTTAGAGTGGGTGATTACCCAAGCTGTAATACAGTCGTTAGCTGCAGCTCTAGTTCTAATATTAACCTAGGGACTGCCTATGGTGTTCCGTTGTGCCGTCAGCCCCTAGTGGTCAAGGTTTTTTTCAAGAAAATATTCAGTTCAGATGTCAGAGATTTCCAAAGCTATAACTTGAAAGTGGTAAGAGATAATGGCTCACTGTCAATTAGAAAGATGTAGAATATGATCCAAAGTTTGAGATAGAGAAGTAAATTTACACACCGAATTTGCATAATGCCATGGCAGCCATATCGAATTACATAACTTTCAGTCAAAAGTGGACTTTGGACATATTTATACAAAGAATGGTTTTGCTTTTTGTCACCATTTCTTGTTCTGGGCATTTTGTTATCTTCAAAGTATATGAACCAGAAAACCAGCACAATGTAAACAAACACAGACATTTGTCACTAACCGCTGGCCAGGCAGCTTGCTCGATTCATCCTTTTGCAGCATCCTGGTCATTATTTTCTCTTTTGTCTGTCATTTTATTTTTCCCCCTCACATCCAGAAACTGTTATGATTATTCCACAGCAATTTTGCTTTTATTCTGCCGCAATTTATCTCATATGACGACTGGGAACCGGCACAATTGTTCTCTCCAGTCACATGGCACTGGGGGCGATGGCAGGTGAACATCAACCAGCTTCGCCCACCCTCTGTTATAAAAAAATGTAGACATTTACCTTCATTAGCTAAATAATCTCTTTTCAGAATCATAGCCGGCAAAATTGAGAGCAAATGCCTCCTCCGTCTTGCAATGGCGAACACCAACATTCGTTTACAAACTCTTCTTCTGTGGTGTCCAGAAATGAGGTTTTAGGATGGTTCTATGCCCGCCATCAGTCCTCCAAGGCAAGAGCAGCAAGTTATACGTGTCTGCCACCTTGTGAGGTGGAATTCTTAGTACAACTGGGGAGGAGTTTTTGGCCAAGTCACATGACATCACATGACAGGCGCAGCACTGCACCATAGACAGTGGGGGTGCTAATCCTCTTAACAAGCTCAAAATCAAGGAAAACAACATCATTCATCAAGCTACCTCTGCGCCTCCTCACAAAAATCAGCTCGCTCAAATGACCACACACCAGATCCAAGACCTTCTCCTCCTTTAATGCTCTACCTGCAGGCGAGGGGGAATAATTGGTTCACAGTGGCCAAATCTCACCAGAGTCTTCTGGCTCCTTAATTTGACCTGGATCATAATCTCCAAATTGCCTGTTTTTCCTCCCTCCCAAATCAGCAGTCGAGCTGGGCATCAGATCCTCCCGAGTGTCCCAAATGTGAACGTCGTCCTCAGCGAGAGACACAGAGCGGCCGGGGAACGTTTTTACTGGCGGAAATCAAACTGACACATTAAGTCTGCGTGCAGTTACAGAGATTTAGGCGGGCGCTTCCAAACATCCTAAATGTTACATGAAGTATGGCAGCCATTAAACAAACAAATACTGGCTGGAGGATTGCGAGGTTTTCTCACATTTGCCGAGTCCTGATGAAACCTTTAAAGTTTAATTACTGCTAAATGGCAGGCACGGTTTAATCAAATAAGGCCAGATGGGGTTTTTTGTGGGAACAGAGACGTTTCTGGCTATAAAGCAGAGTATGCTAATGCTACGAGGCCCCCAGGCTGCAGCCTGACTCAAAACTGTTTTAGGGGAAGAATTGAAATTGCATTTAACCTTTTTTTTGCTCATAAGTTTCCAACTTTTTTCTCTTGAACTTGAAACGTGTCTGTTGTAAATTTGTGGCTTTTTTCCAGGAACAATTTGCAATATTTTCTCATAAAATTTCCACTTTTTTCCCCTCATAAGTTTGTGACTTTTATCTTGTAAATTTGCAACTTTATCAAAAATTTTCCTGCTTTTTTCATCATAAATGTACAACTTTTTATCATAAATTTGCAATGTTTCTCATAAATTTGCAGCTTTTTCATCATAAATTTGGAACTTTTTGTCAGAAATGTGGAAATTTTTATCATAAATTTGCAACTTTTTTTCTCAGAAAACTTTTTTCTCACTACAAAAAGTTTACAGATTTTGTAACCTTTTTGTCATAAATTCACTACATTTTTTATTTTAGATTTGCAACAATTTTATCATAAGTGCAATTTTTTTTCTCTTCAACTTGCAACGTGTTTGTTACAAGTTTGTGACTTTTATCTCAAAAACTGGAAGCTTTTTTTCTTGTGAATTTGCAACTTTTTATGTTAATGTGCAACTTTTTTCTAATAAAATTGCAACTTTCTTCTGGTAAATTTGCAACCGTTTTCATGATAAATTTACAACTTTTTTATTGTAAATTTGTTTCTCATAAATCTGTAACTTTTTCCATCATAAATTTGCTACTTATTTGTCATAAATTCACTAATTTTTTCTTGTACATTTGCAACTCCTCTTGTAAATTTGCAGCTTTTTCTCACAAACGTGCAAGTTTTTTTCTCTTGAACATGCAACATGTTCATCATAAGTTTGTGACTTTTTTCTTGTAAATCTGCAATTTTTTCATCATAAATTTGCACCTTTTTAATTGTAAATTTGCAACTTCTCTCTCATAAATTTGCAACTTTTTATCATAAATTTGCTGCTTTTTTTCTGGTAAATTTGCACCTCGTTTCATCATAAATTTGCGACTTTTATTCTTGCTAATTTGTAACTATTTTGTCATAAATTCTCATGACCGTAGGTGAGGGTATGAACATAGATTGAGCGGTAAATCGACAGCTTTGTCTTAGAGCTCAGCTCCCTCTTCACCACAACAGACCGGTACAACGTCCGCATCACTACAGATGCTGCTCTGATCCATCCGTTAATCTCTCGCTCCATTCTCCCCTCACTTGTGAATGAGATCCCGAGATACCGACCTGGAGAGGAAAATCCACCCTTTTCCGGCTGAGGACCATGGACTCGGACTTGGAGGTGCTAATTCTCAACCCAGCCACTTCACACTCAGTACTAAACTGTCCCAGTAAGACCAGTAGGTCATTGCTGTATGAAGCCAACAGGACATCATCTGCAAACAACAGAGATGAGATCCTGTGGTCACCAAACATGACACCCTCCATTCCCTGGCTGCACCTAGAAATCCTGTCCATAAAAATTATGAACAGAATTGGTGACAAAGGGCATCCCTGGCAGAGTCCAACTCTCACCGGAAACGAGTTCAGCTAGGTGTTGGCAATACGAACCAAACTCTTGTAATGGTCATATAGAGACCGGATAGCTCATAATAACAAGCCCAATACCCCATACTCCCATAGCACCTCTTACAAGAGACCATGAGGGGCGCGGTCGAATGCTTTCTCTCTTCAAGTCCACAAAACACACGTGGACTGGTTGAGCAAACTCCCACAAATCCTCGAGGACTCTCAAGAGGGTGAAGAGTTGGTCCGATGTGCCACGGCCAGGATGAAAACCACATTGCTCCTCCTGAATCCGAGGTTCAGCTAATGGTAGGACTCTCCTCTCCAGTACCCTGGCATAGACCTTCCCAGGGAGACTGAGAAGTGTGATCCCCCTAAAGTTGGAACACACCCTCTGTTCCCCCTTTTCAAAAAGAGGAACCACCACCCCGGTTTGCCATGCCAAAGGCACTGTCCCCAACCTCCATACAATGTTGTAGAGGCGTGTCAACCATGACAGCCCTACAACATCCACGGCCTTGAGGTACTCGGGGTGAATCTCGTCCACCCCTGGGGCCTGGCCACCAAAAAGTTTTTTCACCACTTCGGCGACCTCAACCCCTGTGATGGGTGAGTCGTCACCCTCATCCTCAAGCTCTGCTTCCTCTGTGGAAAACATGTCAGTGGGATTGAGGAGATCCTCGAAATATTCCTTCCACCGCCTGATGATGTCCCCAGTCAGTCAGTAGTGCCCCATCCGCACCATACACAGTGTGGACACAGAGCTGCTTCCCCCTCCTGAGTCGCCGGACAGTTTGCCAGAATCTCTTTGAGGTCAACCGAAAGTCTTGTTCCATGGCCTCACCAAACTCCTCCCACACCCAAGTTTTTGCTTCAGCAACCACCTGAGCTGCACTCCGCTAGGTCCGTCAGTCCACCTCAGCTGCTTCGGGAGTCCCACAAGCCAACCAAGCTCAATAGGACTCCTCTTTCAGCTTGATGGCCCCCCTCACCACTGGTGCCCACCACTTGGTTCAGGGGTTGCCACCATGAAATTCACTAACAACCTTGCGGCCGCAGCTCTGGCCAGCTGCTTTGACAATGGAGGTGGAGAACATGGCCCATTCAGACTTCATGTCTCCTGACTCCCTCAGAATGTGGCCGAAGTTCTTCCAGAGGTAGGAGTTAAAGAACTCTTGGACAGGAGCCTCAGCCAGACATTCCCAGCACACCCTCACTATACGTTTAGGTCTACCGGGTCTGAATGGCGTCCTCCTCTGCCATTGGATCCAACTTACCACCAGGTGGTGATCAGTTGACAGCTCTGCTCCTCTCTTTACCCGAGTGTCCAAGACATACAGTCGCAGGTCTGATGACACGATAACAAAATTGATCATCGACCTGTGACCTAGGGTGTCCTGGTGCCAGGTATACATATGGGAACCCTTGTGCTTGAACATGGTCTTCATTACGGACAAACAGTGATTGGCACAGAAGCTCAATAACTGAACACCCCTCAGGTTTAGATCGGGTAGGCCGTTCCTCCCAATCACACCCCTCCAGGTTTCACTGCTGTTGCCCACATGCGCATTGAAGTCCCCCAGTAAGACACTGGAGTCTCCAAGAGACTCCAGCACCCCAGTCAGAGACTCCAAAAAGGGTGGGTACTCTGAACCATCATTTCGTGGATAGGCACAAATGATGGACCTGTTTCCCAACCCCAAGGTGCAGGGAAACAACCCTTTCATCCACTGGGGAGAACTCCAATGTAGAGGCAGCAAAGTGGGGGGATACAAGAATACCCACCCCTGCTCACTGCCTCTTACCCGGGGCAATTTGAGAGTAGACCAAGCTCCAGCCCCTCTCCAAGAGACTGGTTCCAGAACCAGAGCTGTGCATTGAGGTGAGTCCAACTATATCTAGCCGGTATCTCTCAACCTTGTACACCAGCTGAGGCTCATTCCCCACCAGACAGGTGACGTTCCACATCCCAACAGCCAGTTTAGAAAGCTGGGGACCAAACTGTCAAGGTCTCTGCCTCAGATCGCCACCTGATCCACATTGCACTGGACCCCCATCGTCCCTCCTGCAGGTAGTGAAGCCACTGGAGGCTGGACCCATGTAGCTTCAGGTTGAGAGCGACCGGGTCCCATGGGCAGAAACCCGGCCACCAGACGCTCGCCATCAAGCCCCTCCTCTGGGTCTGGCTCCAGGGCAGGGCCCCAGTAACCCCATACTGGGTGGGGTACACGGAATCCTCAAAAATTTATAACTTCCATCCATCCATCCATCTTCTACCACTTATCCAGGGATCCGGGTCGGGGTGCATCAGACCAGACAGAATCGCCCAGACTTTCGCCCAGTTCACATAGCACCATGATCCCGATGATCCCTCCTGCAGGCAGCGAGCCCACTGGAGGGTAGGCCCATGTACACTGGGTCCTTGATGTAACGTTTTTCATGGAGATCCACCGGACCACTCTTTGTAACTTTTTTCTCATAAATTTGCAACTTTTTTCCTGTAAATTTTCAACTTTCTTTTCACATAAATTTGCAAAGCGCATGTGGATGCTGGTTAAATTTTTATTTGGGCACCCTGATTGAAAAACACAGATCTAGGCAATAAACCATCCTTATGTTTTTGTTTTGGGGTTTTTTTTTTGGTTTTCCAGGAAGGGAAGAGATTTTCACCATTTTAAAGGGTTTGAACTCTTTCCCATTAAAAAAACTGACACTTCCCCTATCCCCCAATAAATATATGCCCACCTGGGAAAAAAAAAAAAAAAAAGTAGAAACGGCCCTGGTTGGAAACACAGAAAATCAGCATCACCTAAAAAGCAGCAGCCCTCCCACGTTTAAAGGCAGGCTTAAAGTCAATTTTAAAGTAAAAATCAGAAATGGCTCAGAAGGCTGCAGGGTGTCTGTGATGCGGTCAAAGACTAACCGAAGACAATAAAACCTGTGTTTACTGTGGATTTATCATAATAATCAGCCAGAACAACAAAGTCCAAAGTGGCCAGCAGAGCAGCAGCGCTCAGGTAGGGACGCTCCGGATGAGCACAAAGCAGGCGCCGCAGGGCAACTAAACCTCACTGAAACCAGATAAGAGCGCGACTACAAACATCATGATGGACGCATCATGTGGCTCATGACTGTCACTCATCTTCCACAATATTTACACGAGAGTTAAAGTCACCGCTGTGCACGAATCGCTGCAAAAGTGAGCGGACAAAGCCGCACAGCAGAGGCATGCCGCTCCAAAATATCACGGTAAAACCAGCGCGTTGAGACAGACTCCACACAGTGTAAAAAACACTCCACGAAGAATCACAGCAGCTCACCTCCTCTGATCGTCTCCTCCGTGGGTCGTGTACGTCCGTGCGGCGGTCCGCTTCCTCCGCTCCTCGGTACCTTCAACCACAGCAGCGGCGACGGCGATTGTGAAACTGTTGTTAGTGGGCGGCGTGGATCTTCACTGGCCTCACCCCACGAAACCAAAAATCCCTCCCACTCGGCCTCCTCTTCCCTGAAGGCGGATCCGCCCGCTGCCCGTCACGAGGAGGGGGGGAGAAATAATGGAGCTGCAGGGGGGCTGACGGGGGGGGGGGGCTGCCACCCCCCCCTTTGTTCGCAATTCAGCCCGAATCCGTATCCATACTTGGGTCAAGGGGGAATGTGACGGTTTTTTCTTTTAATAAATCTCCAACTTTCTTTCTGTAAATTATTTACTTTTTTCTCAGAAAATTTAAACTTTTTTCCCCTGTAAATTTTCAACTTTTTTTTCCAAAATTTGCATCTTTTGTCATAAATCTGCATCTTTTTTTTCTGAAAAAATTACATTTTTCCTAAAAAAAAGTGACATATTTCTCATAAATTTGCATCTTTTTTCCTGTAAATTTTCGTCTTTTTTTCGCATAAATTGGCAACTTTTTTCTAAAAAAAATAACATTTTTCTAAAAAAATTGTGAATTTTTCTCATAAACTTACATCTTTTTTCCTGTAAAATTTTAACCGTCTTTTCACATAAATCTGCAACTTTTTTCCTCATAAATTTACATCTTTATCCTGTAAATTTTCTATTTTTCTCATAAATTGCATTTTTTCTAAAAAAAAAAAAAAAACTGCAATATTTTTCTAAAAAATTGTGAAATTTTTCTCATAAATTTGCATCTTTTTTCCTGTAAAATTTTAACCTCCTTTTCACATAAATCTGCAATTTTTTTTTCCTCATAAATTTGCATCTTTTTTCCTGGAAATTTTCTATTTTTCTCATAAATTGGCAACTTTTTTCTAAAAAAAAAAAAAAACCTAGCATTTTTCTAAATAATTGTGAAATTTTTCTCATAAACTTGCATCTTTTTTCCTGTAAGATTTTAACCTTCTTTTCGCATAAATCTGCAATTTTTTTTCCTCATAAATTTGCAAATTTTTCCCTCATAAATTTGCATCTTTATCCTGTAAATTTTCTATTTTTCTCATAAATTGGCTTTTTTCTTAAAAAAAAAAAGGCAACATTTTTCGAAAAAATTGTGAAATTTTTCTCATAAATTTGCATCTTTTTTCCTGAAAAATTTTAACCTTCTTTTCACATAAATCTGCAATTTTTTTTCCTCATAAATTTGCATCTTTTTTCCTGGAAATTTTCTATTTTTCTCATAAATTGGCAACTTTTTTCTAAAAAAAAAACCCCAAAAAACTAGCATTTTTCTAAATAATTGTGAAATTTTTCTCATAAACTTGCATCTTTTTTCCTGTAAAATTTTAACCATCTTTTCACATAAATCTGCAATTTTTTTTCCTCATAAATTTGCATCTTTTTTCCTGGAAATTTTCTATTTTTCTCATAAATTGGCAACTTTTTTCTAAAAAAAAAACCCCAAAAAACTAGCATTTTTCTAAATAATTGTGAAATTTTTCTCATAAACTTGCATCTTTTTTCCTGTAAAATTTTAACCGTCTTTTCACATAAATCTGCAACTTTTTTCCTCATAAATTTACATCTTTATCCTGTAAATTTTCTATTTTTCTCATAAATTGCATTTTTTCTAAAAAAAAACAAAAAAACTGCAACATTTTTCTAAAAAATTGTGAAATTTTTCTCATAAATTTGCATCTTTTTTCCTGTAAAATTTTAACCTCCTTTTCACATAAATCTGCAATTTTTTTTTCCTCATAAATTTGCATCTTTTTTCCTGGAAATTTTCTATTTTTCTCATAAATTGGCAACTTTTTTCTAAAAAAAAAAAAAAAAAAACCTAGCATTTTTCTAAATAATTGTGAAATTTTTCTCATAAACTTGCATCGTTTTTCCTGTAAGATTTTAACCTTCTTTTCGCATAAATCTGCAATTTTTTTTCCTCATAAATTTGCAAATTTTTCCCTCAAAAACTTGCATCTTTATCCTGTAAATTTTCTATTTTTCTCATAAATTGGCTTTTTTCTTAAAAAAAAAGCAACATTTTTCGAAAAAATTGTGAAATTTTTCTCATAAATTTGCATCTTTTTTCCTGAAAAATTTTAACCTTCTTTTCACATAAATCTGCAATTTTTTTTTCCTCATAAATTTGCATCTTTTTTCCTGGAAATTTTCTGTTTTTCTCATAAATTGGCAACTTTTTTCTAAAAAACCCCCCAAAAAACTAGCATTTTTCTAAATAATTGTGAAATTTTTCTCATAAACTTGCATCTTTTTTCCTGTAAAATTTTAACCGTCTTTTCACATAAATCTGCAATTTTTTTCCTCATAAATTTGCCACTTTTTTCCTCATAAATTTACATCTTTATCCTGTAAATTTTCTATTTTTCTCATAATTGCATTTTTTCTAAAAAAAAAAAAAAAAAAAAACTGCAACATTTTTCTAAAAAATTGTGAAATTTTTCTCATAAATTTGCATCTTTTTTCCTGTAAAATTTTAACCTTCTTTTCACATAAATCTGCAATTTTTTTCCTCATAAATTTGCATCTTTTTTCCTGGAAATTTTCTATTTTTCTCATAAATTGGCAACTTTTTTCTAAAAAAAAAAAAAAAACCTAGCATTTTTCTAAATAATTGTGAAATTTTTCTCATAAACTTGCATCTTTTTACCTGTAAGATTTTAACCTTCTTTTCGCATAATCTGCAATTTTTTTCCTAATAAATTTGCAAATTTTTCCCTCATAAACTTGCATCTTTATCCGGTAAATTTTCTATTTTTCTCATAAATTGGCTTTTATCTTAAAAAAAAAAAAATGCAAACATTTTTCGAAAAAATTATGAAATTTTCCTCATAAATTTGCATCTTTTTTCCTGGAAATTTTCTATTTTTCTCATAAATTGGCAACTTTTTTCTAAAAAAAAAAAAAAAAACCTAGCATTTTTCTAAATAATTGTGAAATTTTTCTCATAAACTTGCATCTTTTTACCTGTAAGATTTTAACCTTCTTTTCGCATAAATCTGCAATTTTTTTCCGAATAAATTTGCAAATTTTTCCCTCATAAACTTGCATCTTTATCCTGTAAATTTTCTATTTTTCTCATAAATTGGCTTTTATCTTAAAAAAAAAAAATGCAACATTTTTCGAAAAAATTATGAAATTTTCCTCATAAATTTGCATCTTTTTTCCTGGAAATTTTCTATTTTTCTCATAAATTGGCAACTTTTTTCTAAAAAAAAAAAAAAAAAACCTAGCATTTTTCTAAATAATTGTGAAATTTTTCTCATAAACTTGCATCTTTTTACCTGTAAGATTTTAACCTTCTTTTCGCATAAATCTGCAATTTTTTTCCGAATAAATTTGCAAATTTTTCCCTCATAAACTTGCATCTTTATCCTGTAAATTTTCTATTTTTCTCATAAAAATGCAACATTTTTCGAAAAAATTATGAAATTTTTCTCATAAATTTGCATCTTTTTTCCTGTAAAATTTTAGCCTTCTTTTCACATAAATCTGCAATTTTTTTCCTCATAAATTTGCAACTTCTTTCCTGTAAATTTTCTATTTTTCACATAAATTGGCAACTTTTTTCTAAAAAAAAAATAAAGCAACTTTTTTTCTGAAAAATTTGTGACATTTTCGTAAATCTTTAACTTTTTTCTCATAAAATTGTGAGTTTTTGCTTAAAAAATGTGTAAATTTTTATTCAAATATTTGTGACTTCTTTCTCATAAATTTGCAACCTTTTTCCTGTAAATTTTCTGTTTTTCTCATAAATTGGCAACTTTTTTCTGAAAAAAACTGCAACATTTTTCTAAAAAAAATTGAGAATTTTTTCTCGTATATTTGCATCTTTCCTGCAAAATTTTAACCTTCTTTTCACATACAGTAAATCTGCAAGTTTTTTCCTGATAAATTTGCAGCTTTTTTCCTGGAAATTGTCTACATTTTTATCTCATCAACTGGCAACTTTTTTCATGTAAAGTTTCATCTTTTTTTATTAAAATTTGCAGTTTTTTTTTCATAAATCTGCAACTTTTTTCTCTTAATGTTGTGACTTGTTAAAAAAATACAAATTTTTACTCAAAAATTTGTGACTTTTTTCTCATGAATTTGTAGCTTTTGTCGTGTAAATTTTAAACTTTATCTCATAAATTTGTGACTTTTACTGTAAATTTTCTACTTTTTCTCAAAACTTAACAGCTTTTTTCACATTTTTTTCCTGTAAAATTTCAACTTTTTTCCTTGTCAATTGTCAGGTTTTTTTTTTAAAATCTGCAATTTTTTCTAATAAAGTTGTGATTTTTTCATATTAAA
The DNA here is from genome assembly GCA_020510985.1 of Pholidichthys leucotaenia. Taxonomy (NCBI): domain Eukaryota; kingdom Metazoa; phylum Chordata; class Actinopteri; order Cichliformes; family Pholidichthyidae; genus Pholidichthys; species Pholidichthys leucotaenia. Next base: position 226,865,574 of record CM035844.1, read on the forward strand.
AATGTCCATTTTACTCAAAAATTTGTGACTTTTGTATCTTCTTTCCTGTAAATTTTCAACTTCTTCTCATAAATTTGCAGTTTTTTTCTCATAAATTTTCATCTTTTTTCTTGTAAATTTTAAGCGGGTTTTTTTTTTTTCAAAATTTGTGACTTTTTCACAAATCTTCAACTTTTTTCTCATAAAATTGTGAATTTTTGCTCAAAAAATGTGCAAATTTTTATTCAAATATTTGTGAGTTTTTTCTCACAAATTTGCATATTTTTTCCTCTAAATTTTCATCCTTTTCATGTAATTTTTTTTTTTTATTTAAGTTTTTGTAAAGGGTGTACAGGTCATTACAGCATTGCATTGTTTACATTTTCATCACATGTTCCCTTATTTTTTGCTATTTGACAACATTGGTAGGATAATTATTACAACACCCCTTTTTTTTAAAGTGAAAGAAAAAGTGAAATTAAAGAGAATAAAATTAAAAAACAAACAAACAAACAGAACAGCAAAAAACAAACAAACAGAAAATTAAGTAATTAAAAGTAAAAGAGCATCTGAGTAGCCTTGGAACAAAGAGTGGGACCATCACTGAAATGGTATTTGTCAAAGATTAGATCTAATGGAAGACACATATGCGATCCAGGGTTGCCAAAAGTTCATGAACCCATCCATGTCCTGTCTCAGTGCGAATGTCAACTTTTCCATCGAGTAAATGTCTTGGATCACGTTAATCCAATCTTCAGGTGTAGGACAGTCCTTCAGCATCCATTTTTTAGTTAGGGCTTTTTTACTTGCCAATATCAAAACACTGAATAAGTATTTATCTCCTCGTCTTTCCAGTGAGTCCGGTAGTAAACCCAAATACAAAGTTATAAAAGAAAAGGGAACTGTTATTTTGAATATTTTCCCCAATATTGTCTGTACATTGGTCCAATATTGGTGGATAACTGGGCATGACCAAAACACATGAAAATGATTTGCAGTCTTTTCACCACACAAGCGCCAACAGTTCAACCCCTTATGGGTAAATTTGTTTTGTGCAGGTGTTCTGAAAAATCTTACCAAATTTTTCCATCCAAATTCTCTCCACTGCAGGGATGAGGTACTTTTCCATTGCTGTCTATTTAGCTTTTCCCATATTTCCAGTTGCAAAGTGAAATTCCCCTCTTTTTCCCATCTCTCTTTTATATAAGATGTGTTGTCTCCTTTTAAGTCTTGAAGACCTTGGTATATTTTAGAAATGTATCTGATCCCTGGGATCCCTTTATATGCCATTAAGAAGACCTTCAGAACACCTGACTGGGCCCTTTCCAAAACCTCCTTTTTAAGTATATTGTTTATGTGGTGTCTAAGCTGAAAGAACCTGTAAAGATCTTGATTTATTAGACCTTGTTTTTTCAAATCTTCAAAACTTCTTAAAGTTTGCCCCTTAAAAAAATCGTAATATTTTATCAGCCCTTTCTCTTTCCACTCTTTAAATCTAGTGTCTGTTTTATTGGGGGTAAAGTCTTGATCATAGGCAATCCATTGCAGAAGTCGATAGGGTTCTTTAGTTTGATTCTCTCTGACTATCTTAAACCAAATTTTTAGCGGGGTCTCTATCCACGGGTAAGTGTTATTCAAAAGTTTAGGTAAGGCATTGTTCCCTATTATCGCCTGTAGGGGGATGTCACTTGTTATTTGGCATTCGATCTCCTTCCATTGTGCAGTGTAGACTGGGTTACATATCTCTATTAAAGTTTTAATTTGTGCGGCTTTAAAATAGTCCCTGATATTTGGCAGCGCAAGCCCACCTTTGTCTTTGTTTAGCTGTAAGGTTCTATATCTGATTCTAGGTCTCTTGCCCTGCCATATGAATCTTGAGATCCTTCTGTCCAGCTCCTGCCATGTTTTTTTGGGAGGTGCTACCGGTATTGTTTGGAAAAGGTATAGAAGACGTGGGAGTATATTCATTTTGACTGCTTCAATTCTTTGTGCAGTACCTAAGAATGGTATCATATTCCATCTTGCTAGGTCAGATTTTATTTTTGTCACCAGTAGATCATAGTTTAGTGATATAATTTTGTTGAGTTGTTTCGGGATATTGACCCCCAGATATTTCATAGATTCCAACTCCCAGTTAGTTTTGAGTTCACTTAGTGAATAATGATTTGGGTCATAGTTGAATGTTAAAACTTGGGTTTTATGCATGTTTAATTTGTACCCCGATAAATCTCCATAGTCTGAAAAAACTGAGATTAGTTCTGGTAAAGAAGTGTCTGGCTGCCCTAGGTATATTAAAATGTCATCAGCAAAGAGTGCTATTTTATGTTCCTTCTGACCAAGTGTAATACCTTGAATTTCTTGATTTTGTCTTATCCATTGGCTCAGAGGTTCTATGAAGATTGCAAAGAGCAGTGGAGACAGGGGGCAGCCTTGACGACATCCTCTTTCCAGCTCAAAAGATGATGATAAATTACCGTCAATCCTTATTTTAGCTGTTGGTTTTTTATATAATGCCTGTATAGTTCTAATGAAGTTGTTATGAAAATTGAAACTGGATAAGATTCTATATAGGAAAGACCAGTCAACCGAATCGAATGCTTTTTCAGCATCTAATCCCAATATGACTGCATTTAAGTAATATTTTTTTATATGATAAATTATGTGTAAAGTGCTTCGAATGTTGTCTTGTGTCTGTCTTTGTCTTATAAAACCTGTTTGGTCTAAGTGAATTAAGTCTGTCAGTATGTTTTCTAATCTTTTGGCAAGGATAATGGTAAAAAGCTTATAGTCCTGATTTAATACACTGATTGGTCTGTAGTTGGAGCATTCTAGTTTATCCTTTTCAGGTTTAGGTATAACTGCAATGACCCCTTCTCTCCAGGAGGGGGGGATTTCCCCTGTGTGGAGGACATAGTTAAATGTTTTCAGGAGGAGAGGAGATAGTTGCTGTTTAAAGGTTTCATACCATTCTGCTGTATAGCCATCTGCTCCTGGGGATTTGTTAGCTTTAAGTTTCATAATTGCTTTTTCCAATTCTTTAGGTTGTATTTCTGACAGTAGTGTTTTATTTTGTGATTCCGTAAGTTGGGGAAGGTTTAATGTGTTTAGGAATGTCTCGGATGCGTTTTTATGTTTTTTGTGGGAGTATAAGTTCTTATAGTAATTCTCGAAGCTTTTAAGAATATCCTGAATTCTGAATTTTATTTCCTTTGATACTGGGTCTCTGATTTTGTAGATTGCTCTTTCTGTTTGTTGTTTCCTCAATTTATAGGCTAGTAATTTTGCCGATTTACTGCCTGCTTCATAGTGTTTTTGTTTCAGAAATGTAAGTTTCTTCTGGATTTCTATTGTGTAGATCTCATTTATTTGATTTTTAATTTCTTTAATCTTAAGCGAGCCATTAGAATGAGTGTTGTCTTTGTGTTCTTTTTCTAGGTTCTTGAGTTCTGACTCTAGAGTGATCAGTTTTTCTTGTCTCAGTTTCTTTTGGGTTGCCAGTTTTGCAATAATTTTTCCCCTTATTACAGCTTTGCACACATCCCTCAGTATTAAAGGGGATACTTCTCCATTATCATTTTCTTCCAAATATCTGAGAATATCTGATTCCAATTCATCTTTCAGTGGTCCTTTCAGGACATTTGAATTCAACCTCCAGGAAAATGTATTATTTGTGTATTTTTGGATGTTTAAGTCCATATAGATCGGACTGTGGTCAGAGAGATCCATCAGTCCTATTTTACATGTTTTTACTCTTCCAATGTCTCTATTAAACATAAAAAAGTAATCAATCCTTGAGTAAGATGAATGTGGCGTTGAATAAAAAGTATAATCTTTTACATTGGGGTTGAATTCCCTCCATACGTCACAGATTCCCATTTCTTTTAATAGCATCCGAGTTTTCCTATTTTGAGTGTTATTTTGATGTGAAGAATTACCTGTTGCATCCCAGTATGGATTCAGTCTTAGATTGAAGTCTCCACCACATATCACTAAACCTTGGGCTTTAGTTATCATTAGGTCGAATACATTTTTATAAAATTTCCATTTAGCCCCTGGTGGTGCATATACATTCAGCAGGGTGATATCTTCTCCCTCTAGCCGCCCAATTACCAAACTGTACCTCCCTTCTTTATCTTTGTGTTCAGATTTTTTTTCAAATGTAATTTTGGTTGATATCAATGTCGCTACTCCCCTCCTCCTCCCTGACTTATATGAAGATGAAGAGATCATTTTAAACCCTTGTCTATTGAGTTTAGTGTGTTCCACGTCTGTTAGGTGGGTTTCTTGTAAAAATATTATTTCTGCTTTGTCTTTTTTCATTTTGCGTAGAATCTTGGCTCTTTTAACTGGATTCAGGATCCCTTTTACATTATATGAGACTATTTTGGTTACACCCTGTTTCTCCATTGTATTTTCTTATTTAGTATAACAGTGTGGTGGCCCTCTTTTTTGCTACTCAGAAACTGAAAGAACATTAAGAACATAAAAAACATTAAGAACATAGTGTACGAAACTTTAAAACAAAAAACTGTCAAAAAAAACTTCCTGAGCTGGGGTCTCTTTAAAGACCCTGTAAGAGCCCTGATGGAGTGTAGGCTCTGAGGGAAATTCCTCAAACTCTGTTACGTGTTGATGGCCCTCTCTTACCCCTGTAAGTTGTCCCATGTTTTTAAAGTGAATTTCAGATCCCAATCCGAATTTGTAATGATTTTTTTTATTTTTTTTTATGCCTATACCCTATGAGATTGTGTGCACCCTCCCACCCCCATCACAGCAAACATTCACTCTAAGACAGTATTTGTTAGTGTAGGGAGAACATGTGGGTCATTGTTACATTTCTATTTTAACAAGATTTTTTTTTTCCTTTAAATTAAGAAGACATTTGTTTCTAATGCTATAACTGCTCCATGAAAGGTTTTACCACATGCTGATTCTGCATCTCCTTTAATGTTTGTCACCTTGTAGGAGGGGGGATGGAAGTGCAGAATGACTGAAAAGAAAAAAAAAAAAAAAAGGTCACTATTCCTTCCTGGAACTGGAAAGCTTATCTTTGTAGCTCTGGGGCTGGGTTTCCCGCTGCTGGCCCGTGGATTTTGAAGGTCTCTGAGTGGACCACATTTGAGCCCTGATCCTCTCGCTCAAATCCGCTGCGGGTTTAAACACCGATACCGGGAGCCCTCTTCTCGCCATGTCAATTGTTGCTTCTTCCGCTGAATTATAGAGACATGACTCTTCACCGTAAAAGACCCTTAACTTCGCAGGAAATGGCATCTGAAAGCGTAGATTCTGTTCCCGTAGAACCTTTTTGGCGTCGTTATATTCCCGTCGCTTTTTAAGAACCTCTGGGGTGTAATCATGCTCCACGAAGACTTTTCTTTCTTGATGCATAAATCCTTTTTTCTGCCAAGCCCGTCTCACAACCTCTTGTTTTATTTTGAAATCGGAGAATTTTACCACCACCGAACGTGGGGGCGCTTCTGCCGCTGGCTTTGCGGCTAATGTACGATGGGCCTTTTCTATCTTCAAATCGGTGGTTTGTGGAATATCCAACTTCTCTCTCAATAAGGATTCCACGCATTCTGCCATTGTGTTGAAACTATCTTCAGCTCCTTCTTTCAGACCGTGAATTCTGATGTTGTCTCGTCTCTGTCTTCCTTCTTGGTCGGTTAGCTTAGCCTCCAGTCTTGACTGTTTTTTGTGTAAATCCAGCATAGAATCTTCAAGCACTTTTATTCTTTCTTCGGCTTCCAAGATTCGGTTTTCGGCCTGGTCCATTCTGCTGTTCGTCCTTTTTAATTCCTCTCTGAATTCATGAAATTCGGCCCGAAATTGTCGTAATTCATCAAATAGCGATTTCAAGCTAACCTTCTTGTTAGCTAGGTCCAGCTCCTCGTCTTCTGAACGGAGGTCCTCCGGTTCAGATTCTGCAACCGCTGCGCGTCCTGACCTGGGGAATGTCAGTTTCTTCTGTTTTTGGTTAGGCATGGTGTTTTTGTCTTTTGATTTTTATTCTTCCAAAAATCCGTTAAGTCTGATTTTGACGATGTTCTCCTTGGATTGGGTCTGGGAGCTTCAGCGTTAAGTTGCTATCACCATGGCGTCCAGACCGGAAGTCCCTTTTCATGTAAATTTTAAGCTATTTTTCCTCAAAAATTGTGACTTTTTATGAAACCTGCAACATTTTTTCTGATAAAATTGTGCCATTTTTGCTAAAAAAAAAAAAATTGAGCATCTTTTTTCCCGTAAATTTTCAACCTTCTTTTTGCATAAATCTGCAAAAAAACAAAATTTCCCCGTAAATTTACAACTTCTTTCCTGTAAATTTTCTGTTTTTCTCATAAATTGATCACTTTTTTCTAAAAGAAATTGCAATTTTTTCCTGAAAAATCTGACATTTTTCTCAAAGTTGCATCTTTTTTCCTGTAAATTTTCAACCTTCTTTTCACATAAATCTGCAAATTTTTCCTCATAAATTTGCAACTTTTTTCATAAATTTACATTTTTTTTTCGCTTAAAGTTGTGACTTTTATTAAAAAAGTACAACTTTTTACTCAAAAATTTGACTTTTTTCCTCATAAATTTGCATCTTTTGTCAGGTAAATTTTAAACTTTATCTCATAAATTTGTGGCTTTTACTGTAAATTTTCTACTTTTTTTCTCATAACTGCAGCTTTTTCACGTAAATTTTAATTTTTTCCTGTAAATTTTTGACTTTTTTCCTCATAAATTTTAAGCTGTTTTTCTTAAAAATTGCAACTTTTTAATAAAACTGCATCTTTTTTCTCATAAAATTGTGACATTTTTGTAAAAAAAAAAAAAAGTGCATTTTTTTTTACTCAAATATTTGTGATTTTTATGGGGGTAGCACGGTGGTGCAGTGGTTAGCACTGTTGCCTAACAGCTAGAAGGTTCCAGGCATGAATCCCCAGGCTGGCAAGGGTAGGAACCTTTCTGTGTGGAGTCTGCATGCTCTCCCTGTGCTGTGGGGGTTTGTTCCAGTTTCCTCCCGCAATCCAAAGATATGCATGTTAGGTTAATTGGCCATTCTAAATTCTCCCTAGGTGTCTGTCTCCTGTAGAAGAAGCCAATGTTGTCATTCAGTCATGTACAGTACAACAAAATTACGTTTTTCTTATCTACAATGTTAATCACATCTAGAATCAGAGGGGTCGCTGCCGTGCAAGGCGCCGCCACAAACAGCTTTCCTTCCCCCATTCTATTACGCTGAGCACCAAGCTAGAAGGCAGGAAGTACCATTTTTTTATATGGTCTTTGGTATGACCTGGCCGGGGCTTCAACCCACAACCTTCCGGCTGTGGGGCAGATGCGCTACCACTGGACCACCGCTCCATAGGCGTTTAGAATAGAGGGTTAGTAGTGAAGCGCTTTAGTGGTCTTTGAGACTAGAAAAAGCGCTGCATAAGTACAGGTCCTTATCTCTTATCCCCTTTTCTTACAAATTTGCATCTTTTTTCCTGTAAATTTTCAACCTTTTTCCCATAAATTTGCAGTTTTTTTCTGATAAATTTTCAACCTTTTCCCTGTAAATTTCCAACTTTTTCCTAAAAAAAATTGCAGCTTTTTTCACAAATCTGCAGCTTTTTTCCTCATAAAGCTGTGACTTTTTTGCTTTAAAAAAAAAAAAAAAAAAGTCCCAACTTTTTACCCAACAATTTGTGACTTTACCATAAATTTGCATCTTTTTTCCATTCATGTGTCTGTTCCATTGTCTGCATTCGGTCCGGTGAGGTCTGGTTTCACCGTTCTCCTTTTCCAAGCGAACTAACCCACTTTCCGTGATGGCACCAAGATGTTTGTGTTGGTGGTGCAGAGAGGAGCTGACAGCAGCAGGGGAGCTCCTCTTAATTTGCTGAGACAAGCTTCAATAGTTGAGAGCTAGCTGTAAATAAACTAACACAAGTCTTAATTATGTAGCCCACTGTATGAACAAGGGAATGTCCTGCTGAGCTCTGGAGGCCTGTTAAGATGGATAAAGGTCTTGAAAGTCTTCATCCATAAGAGCACGGAGCCCATGAACGTTAACAATGACAGTTAGCCTGCTAGCTTTTAATAAGGTTTATCCCCTTTGGTTATGTATTCTTTATTCTCAAAAATTTGTGATTATTTCTGTTGCAAATTTGCATTGTGTTTCTCATAAATTTGCAACTTTTTTTCTCATAAACTGGCTAAATGTTCTTATAAAAATGCAATATTTTTCTTATAAAGTTGCAGCTATTTTCTCAAAAATTTGCATCCTTTTTCTTTTAATTTTGCAACTTTTTTCTCATAAATCTGCAGCTTTTTTCTTGTGAATATGTGATTTTTTTCCCCTCTAAATTTTAAACTTTATTCTCAAAAAATTGTGATTTTTCTCTTGAAAATTGGCATCCTGTTTCTCATAAATTTGCATTTTTTTTTCTGATAAATTCGCTACATTCACCTGGATGCTAGTTAAATGTTTATTATTTTCTTGAATTTATTTTTATATGTGTAACTAAAGTCAAATTTGTGACTTTTTAACTTGGCATATTTTATCATAGTTTCGCACCATTATTCTTCCAAATTTGTACCTAATTTACATTTACACGTTTATAAGAGAGGAGGGTGTTTGATTTGACACACAGCAGCAGATTTCCCTCAAAGAAAATTTTAAGAAGCGATGATAAAGTCAGTTCTGTGCTGCCATGGGAGTATCCACCCTCTGCAAGTAAATGAGCTCTGATTGGCTTTAAGAAATACTTCACCACCACCAAGTTAAGCTTTATATGTAAATATTATTTAAAACAACAACTTTAAAAAATGCAATCAAAAGCAGTGGAAGTGTAGAAGAGCTTGAAAGAACGAGGCAATGTGATATATAAACCAAAGTTTATTATCAGCTCCTCTAACAAGTCTCATCTAGGTGCAGCAGCAGAAGAAGGAAAGAGAGCGAACACCTTCGGCTCTACGAACTTATACTCGCACATAACAAAAGACATGCATATCAAAAGCTGACATCCCTCATTATCTTAATCCCCCCATTGTCTTCGTACTCCTCCGCCTGGCCCTGGGGGGTCAGGGCAACCCATCCGGTCTCCACCGCAGTGCCTCGGATGCTCTTTGATCTTCACTGGCGGTTGAGACTCTGTCCTGTTCTGAGGTGTGAAGTCGCCTTACATATGTAATCACCAAACATTCTCACATGCTTAAACATATGTAGGTTATGGAATATATGATTAATATAGACCACAGCCCCCCCCCAAACGACTAAGAAAAGGACAATAGAAAAATTCACAGTTTAAGATAATTATTATGACATACTAACTGCTACACCTCTTGCCACAGAAGAAACTTTCCAGCAGCCATGCTCCTAAGAGAGTTCAGTGGTAATCATAACAGCATAGTAAAATCACAAGTCAGTCCTAAACTGTTACAGCACAATTAGTGAACAACTGTTGAGTAGTTTGCATCAGTCTCTGTGCCGTCTGGGTTTTAATCTTCTCCCGAATCTGCTGTGGGTCCGCTTGGGCGTCCTGCTGGGACCTTCCTGTAAGGAATCTGCAGCTTGGGAAGGAGAGTGATTATTTGTTCCCTGCAGGGGGGCTGAGTCTTTTCTCTTGGGGGGTCTACCCCGCCGAGGTGCTCTCGCCAACCGTGCAGGCTCGTCTCTCAACAAGAAGGCAGGTTTAAGTCTGTCAATGCTGACTGTTTCTTTTCTATCCCCAAAATCAAGCACAAAGTGTTTATCACCAGGTTCCAGCACTCTGAATGGCCCATCGTATGGTGGGCGGAAAGTTGGTTTTAAAGCTTCATGCCTAACAAAAACGAATTCAGCGTTCTTTAAAGCTTGTGGGACAAAAACCTGTGGAAAAGAGTGATGTGCCGGTCCGGGGAGAGAGTCCGGTCCGTTGCTGCCTAAAAACCTCGGGGCAGGGAGATGCCCTGGCTCTGGGTTCTCTGGTAAAAATTCACCCGGGAGCCTGAGAGGTTGTGCAAAAACTAATTCTGCTGGAGAGGCGTCTAGATCCTCTTTGGGCGCAGCACGCAACCCCAATAAAACCCAGGGAAGTTTATTTACTCAATTTGTATCCGTTAGTGAGGCTCTGAGGGCGGCCTTTAAAGATCTGTGAAAACGCTCGCATAACCCATTAGCCTGAGGGTGATAATCAGAATCAGAATCAGAATCAGAATCAGAATCAGCTTTATTGGCCAAGTATGCACAACACATACAAGGAATTTGACTTTGGCTAAAAACCACTAAGCGGTGGTGAGGTGAATTGTCGCCCCTAAGCTGCTGGCCATGGCTGACCAAAGCTCCGAGACAAATTGAGGCCCCCTATCAGACGTGATGTCCGATGGGACGCCGAAACGTGCCACCCAGTTTGTCAAAAAAAACGCGAGCGACTTCCTCCGCTGTGGTTGACGCCAGAGGGACTGCCTCTGGCCAGCGCGTGGTGAGGTCTATCATTGTTAACAGATGTGTGAAACCTTGGGAGGAAGTTAGCGGCCCCACGAGGTTGACATGAATGTGGTCGAACCTTCTAGCAGGGATTGGAAAAGGCTCCAGAGGGGCTTTTGTGTGTTTGTGTATTTTGGCGCGCTGACAAGAAATGCAAGTTTTTGCCCATTCTTTTACGTTTTTGCGCAGGCCAGGCCACACAAACTTTTCGGCGACCATTTTAACCGAAGCGCGCACACCTGGGTGCGCGAGGGAGTGAATCGAGTCGAAAATACGGCGGCGCCATGCAGCTGGGACTAACGGGCGAGGTCGGCCGGTTGAGATATCGCATATTAGGGGGGGCACACCGTCGCGTAAACCCCTTTCCTCCAGCCTTAACCCTGTTGGTCCAGACAGGAGTGTACGCACGTCCACGTCACTACTTTGCTCCTCTGCCATGGCTGCATAATCTATCCCTGCGTGGATTGGTGCTGCGTATGTGTCCGTGTTGGTGAAAAGCTCTGCGGCTGCGGTAGTATAATCTGTCTCCTCGCGCTCTGGCGATGTTACAGCGCGAGAGAGGCAGTCTGCTACCACGTTAAGTTTGCCTGCCACATGTCGAATGTCTGTGGTGAACTCTGAAAGCTCTGAAGACAGTGGAGATGATTGTAGACTTCAGGAAAGTCACTACCCCTCTGCCCCCCCTCACCCTCTCAGACTCTCCCATCACCACTGCTGATTCCTTCCGCTTCCTAGGCACTACCATCACCAGGGACCTCAAATGGGAGCCGACCATCAGCTCACTCATCAAAAAAGCCCAGCAGAGGATGTTCTTCCTGCGGCAGCTGAGGAAGCTCAAGCTACCCACCAAGATGTTAGTGCAGTTCTACACAGCCATCATCGAGTCCATCCTCACCACCTCCATAACCGTGTGGTACGCAGGAGCCACTGCCAGGGACAGACTAAGGCTGCAGCGCGTCGTGCGCACTGCTGAGAAGGTGATCGGCTGCAAGCTCCCATCTCTCCAGGATCTGTACATCTCCAGGACCCAGAGGCGTGCTGGCCGGATCATAGCCGATCCCTCACACCCTGGTCACGTACTGTTTGCCCCCCTCCCCTCTGGTAGAAGACTTCGGTCCATCCAGACTAAAACCTCCCGTCACATGAACAGCTTCTTCCCCTCTGCCATCAGACTGCTGAACACTAAGTGACTTATTGACTCTCGTGCACTATGTACAGCAGCTCAACCAGACTCATGTCAATCATCACTGTTTTCTTCCTGCATTACCGACTGCACTATATAGTTCTCCACAGTATCTGCTGCTCGCTAATATATTTTAACTGCTGACCAGTATCACTTACTCTTATTCTACACTTTATTGCATGTATAGTTTATTTCTTTTATCTTATCATTGTCATATCCGGCTTTAGGGAGCCGGGCAATCAGAGCCAGGGACAAGCCAGTGAGTCGTGATGGTTTATTTTGGGTAAGGGATAAGGAGAGCACAGATACTCATGCAGGGGTACACTCACAGGTTGCACAGCGCAGAGGTAAGCAGCTCGTACCGGACGTGGGGGTAACAAGACGTACATACTCACAGCGGGATACAAACACAGGAATGCTGCAAGAGGAGTATAAGCTGACACCAGACGAAGGGGCTTCAGCTTAGCAATGTGTTTATGTCGCAGCCCCGAGTCATCGAGGCTGCTCCTATTTATTCTCATTGGCAGCGCCCCAGCTGATGAGGACTAATTGGCCCCAGCCGTCCGTAATGCTGCCAGCTGGGAGCCTGCTGAGACGCTGCTCAATGGGAAAAAGGAAAACATGGGCTGAGTGCCGAGACGGCATCTCAACCCGTGGTGACAGAGCCCCCCCTCAAGGTCGGGCTCCTGAACGACCAGGAACATCCCAGCCCCCCCCCCCCCCCCACCTAGGGTGGGAGGAAGGATTGGAGGGGAAGAGGCCAAGGGAAGGACAACACCAATGGGGCAATGTAGGGTGGCAGGGAAAAAAACCAAATAATACTGAACAAAACAGGGAATAATCAACCCAGGTTCGAATGGGGAGAAGAACTGGGTCAGCACGCCGGTTACACACTACTCAGAGAGTACCAACAATGCGTGACCCAGAGCAAGGAAAAAAACCACCAAAAAGGTACAGGGTAAAAATGCTGAGTAAGGTTAAATAAAGGGGAACACAATACACAGCGCCACTAAGTACATACACAGTCACCAAGAAAAGTGAAGTTGACTGGAACAAATTGACAACTACAGAGCATGGTGTTACGGAAAACAAGGGACATGACTCTAATGAACCAACAGGGCATAAAAAAGAAATACTGAGTGCAGGCAAAGAAAAACCCACACACACGAATATATAAATACCCACAGCCACCTAAAGAAATGAAAGTGACTGGAATAAATGGATAACTGCAGAGCATGGTCTGAAAGGAAACAAAACATAACTGTACAATGAAAAAACGAGGCTAAAAACATGGCACAAAAAGTAAAATGCTGAGCATGAGCGATGGAAAACACAGCACTATAAAAACGAATCCACCAACAGGACAAAATATTACACCCGAGTGACCTTCACAAAGATAAAAGAAAAAGTGACACCCGAGGAACATGGCAGGCAGAGTCCACAAATAGCCGAGATGGCTCCGGAGATCTCCCCGCCCATCGTCCCGTTGGCGAATCAGGGAAAGAGAAGTGTTCGGACGGCGAACTCCGGACCCAGATCCCAGGAATCCAGTCCACCGGCAGCCGAACCAGGCTGCCCAGAGGGAAACACAGACCAGTGGGGGGAACCAGATCACCGAACCGAAAGTTCTGTGGGTCGGGTCGTCGACCCGCATCACTCAACCACCAGGACCGTTGAGACGGGCGAAGGATCAGAGCAGATCCCGGTGGAAGAGGCTCTGGGGAGAGCTGATGACGAGGGCGGCGGGCGTCAGGCCGCAGGGAAACGGCCACCTCCTCACCGGACCTGGACAATACTGGGGCAGCACCCACGTCGGACCCCGATCGGGCCTCAGGCGAACCCACGTTGGACCCCGATTGGGTCTCGGGCGAACCCACGTTGGACACTGCACCAGAACCGACCTCCAACGTTGAACCCGGACCCTCCAGCACCACGAGGAACAGCAACTCCTCGCCGGTGACCCTGGAAGAAGGCTCAGAAGAGAAAACAGAACCGGGATCAGGATCACCGGCAGCGCCAGAACCCGGCGAGACTAGCTCAGACGCAGCGGGCGGCTGCACCCTGCTCGTCTCCCCTGGAGATAGGCTGAAGTGCTCAAAGATAAAAAGAGAGAAAAGAAAGGAGAGCACTCGCCTGATCTCGGGTTCTGACGCCGTCCAGAACTGCGAAGATCCAGGATCCGTCGTCAGGTCGTTGTCAGGCTCCCATCTAGCCGCGTCGGGCCCCGCAGCCAGCACGATGGTCAGCGCAGCTTGAGATTCCTCCAGCTCCGGTGACCCCGCCGACGATCCACTCGACGTGAAGCCAGAAGAATCTCGTCCCGCTGGACCGAACCGCTCCTCCGTGGAGACCCGGGGACGCTCAATCGTCGGTGTAGACTCCACGCAGCAGTCAGTCCCCCTCCTCCGTCCGCAATGTAGCTGCGGAACCACAGGCCCTCTCCATATCCCACCACGTTGACCCGGAGCCGGGGACCGCTCGGCGGAGAGAGACACAGAGGATGCGGGATTAGGAATACAGGTTACAGCAGGTGGGGAGAGTTCAGGGAGCTGCAAACCCTGAACTTCTCCTCCAGGGATGTGACAGAGCAAATCATTAAGCAGGTGTGAAAAAACAATGGCTTGCCTGCCCCCTGGAGGTTGAGTATCGCCTGCTGTAGTGGATTCTGCTTCTTCCTCTCCCCGCCCGGCGATAACGGAGGACCCCCCGGGGATTCGTCTGAGGATCGCTCACGTTGTCTCCAGCAGAGAGCTCACCAGGCCGGGATTCCAGGCACACACAGCGGTCAGGAAGCGCGTCGAGGAGGAGGGGGAAACAGCCGGGGTGAGCCAGCCCGAATGTCCAGGAATGACAGCGGGGGAACGAGGCTCAGGGGACGAGGCTGTAGAATCTCCACACTGACGAGGCGAAGGGATGACAGCTGCGTGGGAGGAACGGTCCTGACGATGACCCAGAACTGGATCCGGACGAGGTTCGTGTAGAGGTGACTCGGCGATGTGATGGCGGCTATTCCCAGGGAACGAAGCGAGGGGGAAACCCAGGATTCGCCGCTCCAGATCAGAGATCGAGGCGAGGAAGGCGCCGAGCACGGGAAAGCTTCGTAGCCCTGAAGTCCTCTCCATCAACCTCACTGCCGCCGCCACATGCCAGAAGGTGGTGGCAGGAAACAGTAGAGCTCGCGACAGCCACTCGACCCCAGACATAACTGCTGTCAGCTGCGGCTCCTTGAAGGGAATCCCGAGTGACGTGGCGCAGGTCGGGGAAAGCCCTCTGGTTGGCGCAAACTCCCGGACTGGAATGGCGGCAGGAACGGGACTCCGAAGCGGGGAAAGGCGTCGCCCACTTCGACTTCCTGCCGGGATTTCCATCCACCCCGTGGAGCTTCTCTCGCTGTGTACCTGCAGCGTCTATCCTGGCGCTGTCCTCCAGATGGAACACAGAATGAGGGTGACAGCCCAGGAATTCCTCAGCACGGCCCGGATGCCAGCGTCTCGCGTTGGAGGCGTCGTGCAGGGTGAAGAGCGTCCCGTCGACAGCCTCCGAGATGGACCTCAGCTCGTCGCCCTGGCGCCGGAAGTGACTCCTGGGAAACGGCATGCTAGCAGCGCTGACACCCAGACAGAAAGGTACATTTCCACGGCGACTCACGGCCGCCGGTAACTCTTCTGGCTGCGACATACTGTCATATCCGGCTTTAGGGAGCCGGGCAATCAGAGCCAGGGACAAGCCAGTGAGTCGTGATGGTTTATTTTGGGTAAGGGATAAGGGATGAGGAGAGCACAGATACTCATGCAGAGGTACACTCACAG
The DNA here is from genome assembly GCA_020510985.1 of Pholidichthys leucotaenia. Lineage (NCBI taxonomy): Eukaryota > Metazoa > Chordata > Actinopteri > Cichliformes > Pholidichthyidae > Pholidichthys > Pholidichthys leucotaenia. Next base: position 226,880,983 of record CM035844.1, read on the forward strand.
GTTGCACAGTGCAGAGGTAAGCAGCTCGTACCGGACGTGGGGGTAACAAGACGTACATACTCACAGCGGGATACAAACACAGGAATGCTGCAAGAGGAGTATAAGCTGACACCAGACGAAGGGGCTTCAGCTTAGCAATGTGTTTATGTCGCAGCCCCGATTCATCGAGGCTGCTCCTATTTATCCTCATTGGCAGCGCCCCAGCTGATGAGGACTAATTGGCCCCAGCCGTCCGTAATGCTGCCAGCTGGGAGCCTGCTGAGACGCTGCTCAATGGGAAAAGGGAAAACATGGGCTGAGTGCCGAGACGGCATCTCAACCCGTGGTGACAATCATGTTTAATGTTGCAGCATTGCACCGAGACAAATTCCTAGTTTGTGTACTACATGAACAATGGCAATAAACCTGATTCTGATTCTGATTCTGATTCTGAAATCGCAGCTAGCTGTCTTTGTTGCCTGCCTGACCACGGTTCGGAAATTTTAGCCATGGCAAAGGTGAGCGGTTTGTGGTCTACAAAAGCCGTGAAACGCCGCCCTTCTAACCAGAACTGGAAGTGGCGGATGGATAAATGAAGCGCTAGCAGCTCCCTGTCAAAAGTGCTGTATTTACGCTCAGTTTGGTTTAGCGATTTGCTGAAGAATGCCAAAGGTTGCCAGATTCCGCTGACATGTTGTTCTACAACTGCCCCTATGGCCAGGTCCGAAGCGTCTGTGGTTAGCGCAATGCGGGCCAAGGGATCGGGGTGAACCAACAATGTGGCATTAGCTAGGGCACTTTTTATTTCCGCGAAGGCGCGTTCGCGCTCCGGGGTCCATTCGACCGCATTGGAAGCTTTTTGTTTTCTGAGCGCGTCATATAGGGGTTGCATGAGCTGAGCTGCGTGGGGGAGGAAACAGTTGTAAAAATTAACCATTCCTAAAAATTCTTGCAGCGATTTGACCGTTTGTGGCCGTGGGAAACTTTTTATCGTGTGAACTTTGTCTGGCAATGGGACTGCCCCCGTCGGTGTCCTAAAAAATCCATTTGTGACACGCCGAATTTGCATTTGGCTGGATTGATTATTAACCCGTGCTCTTCTAGCCTCTGAAAAACCATAGTGAGATGCTGCTCGTGTTCTTCCTCAGACGGGCTGGCTACCAGCATATCGTCGAGGTAGACGAAAACAAAAGGAAGGTCGCGTAATACTGCATCCATCATCCGCTGAAAGGTTTGAGCAGCGCCTTTGAGGCCGAAAGGCATCCGCAAAAATTCAAAAAGGCCGAAGGGGGTTATTACAGCTGTTTTAGGAATGTCCTCTGCTCGAACTGGGACTTGATGATAACCGCGGACCAGGTCTATTTTTGAAAAAATGCGCGCACCCGCCAGATGTAGTGAAAAATCTTGAATGTGAGGAATTGGGTAGCGGTCATGCGCTGTCGCATTGTTTAATCTGCGGTAATCGCCGCACGGTCTCCAAGAACCGTCAGATTTCGGGACCATGTGAAGTGGTGACGCCCAGGGGCTTTTCGAGCGTCTGATAATGCCTAATTTTTCGAGGGTAGTAAACTCGTCCCGAGCTATGGCGAGCTTGGTCGCGTCTAAGTGCCGAGCTTTGGCAAATACGGGTGGGCCCGTTGTGGGAATAAAGTGTTCGACCCCATGTTTAGCCACTGTGGCTGAGAATTTGGGAATTGTGAGTGCTGGAAATTGGGCGAGGAGTTGATCAAACTTACCTCCTGCTGTGGTGACGCTGGCCTGCACGGGTGGTGGAGAAACTCGAGCTGCGCAGGGAATAGAAGCAAAGGACAGTGCATTAACCAAGCGTCTGTTCGCTAGATCAACTAATAACCCATGTGCACACAAAAAATCTGCGCCCAACAAGTTAAAACTCACCGCCGCTACAACAAATGTCCATCTGTAGTTGCAGCCGTGGATGCGGAGGTGCAGGCTCTTTTCGCCAAAAGTGTCGATGCTGGAACCGTTGGCTGCCACCGCTCCATTGCCCCGGGTGCCCATGGCCCGATCTGCTTGGGAGGGCATGACAAAACTTAGTTGAGCTCCCGTGTCAATAAGGAACTGCTTGCCGGTGTGTCCGTCCGTCACATATAACAGCTTGCTTTTTTCGCCGAGAACCGCTGCTGTTAACGGCTCTCGGCTTTGGCATTTCCTGAAATCGTGAATTTGCAGGGGGGAAAGCATTTGTGAGCCTTCTCGGCGAAGCGGTGGTGGTAATAACAAACGTCGCTCCGTCTGTTACGTTTTGGCCGTGTCGCTGTCACCGCGGGCTGGTTCTGCTCAGTGATTTGTGGCTCCCCGTGGCTCCGGGCATCAGCGTTGAAGTCTGCGGATGCTGCTGTGGGTGTCTGCTCCTTGCAGGCGTTGACGAGCCGTTGAGCTTCGTGAGCCAGCACGCGGAAGTCTTGCTGGGTGCTGCATCACATGTTGGCAAGCATCCCTCTCATGTGTGGCGGCAGCGTACTGAGGAATATGAATTGGAAGAGGAAGTTGTCATTGTCCTCTTCTTTAAGCTGCAGCAAGTCCTCCATGAGGGCCTTGGGTTTGCATCCTCTGTGGCCGTAGACCGCCAGGATCCTCTCGGCTCTCTCTTCGGCTGAGGGGACGTAATTTGCCACGATGGTTGCTTTCAGTACTTTATATTTGTCTTGGGCCGGCGGCCGCTGGATAATGCTCCGCACACACCTCGAAGTGGCGGCGTCGAGTTTGGCGACGATGTGATAGAACTTCGTATCGTCAGCCGTGATGCCCGCCAGTGTAAACAGGGCTTCAGCTTGCTGAAACCACAAGGTGGGGTCTTCCTGCCAGAAGTCCGGCAGCTTGACAGTGACGGCGTTTGTGTGGACCGTCATTGATGTATCCGCAGGGTGAGAGTGCCTTGCTTCGGCTCTCTCAGCGGCGCTGGTGCTCAGTTGAGCCCTCTCTATCACTTCTGCCGAGGGGGAACGTCGTCCATCTGTTCCCCTGTCTGTGTGGGCGCCGGTGTCTGCCTGGGTCGCCACAGATGAGTTGATCGCGGGGGAACGCCTCTGGTCCATGCTCGCGTCAGGGTCACCAGTGTAGAAGAGCTTGAAAGAACGAGGCAATGTGATATATAAACCAAAGTTTATTATCAGCTCCTCTAACAAGTCTCATCTAGGTGCAGCAGCAGAAGAAGGAAAGAGAGCGAACACCTTCGGCTCTACGAACTTATACTCGCACATAACAAAAGACATGCATATCAAAAGCTGACATCCCTCATGATCTTAATCCCCCCATTGTCTTTGTACTCCTCCGCCTGGCCCTGGGGGGTCAGGGCAACCCATCCGGTCTCCACCGCAGTGCCTCGGATGCTCTTTGATCTTCACTGGCCGTTGAGACTCTTTGTCCTGTTCTGAGGTGTGAAGTCGCCTTACATATGTAATCACCAAACATTCTCCCATGCTTAAACATATGTAGGTTATGGAATATATGATTAATATAGACCACAGGAAGTTACATTTTATAAGAAGATGATTGCAACTTTTGCACAGATGGCTCCCAGTTTGGGTTAAATTATTAAAGTGAACCCCAGGGATGTATTTATCAACATCCTATATTTCTATAACTGTATGCTAATATGAGCTGGAGCTTCTTAGAGGCCACCTGTCTGCAGAAGTGATGGGATCCACAACTGTCTAAAATGTACTGCATCACTTCGGTTTGCTCACTAAAAAAATATGTTCTAAAGATTCGTATTGTGGAGAAAGGAATAGGTGAGGCAACGAGCTGAACGACACAAGGCTTTATTCTTTCAACAACATAACAGCGAACAGCAATCCCGGGTCGCTGTGCATTCTCCTTTTATACAGTATCTTTAATACCATGCATCGAGACCCAGAGCTTCCGACCATCATACATTGTGGTTTAACAAAGGAATGTGTGGCACATTAACATAACATAACGTTGGCTCCACGACAACACCCTTCTCTTCAGCGGCACCCGCGACTCTTACTCTCCTTGGGGGGTGTATAGATCTAACAGCCCAGTCTGATACCCCCCGGTGACACCTCCTCCTTCGGTCCATTGTTCTCCCTTCCCCTTGCCTTCTCTGGGTGGAGAAAACCCCCCACACCATGCCCCCACACAACACCCCCCTGAACACCCAGAAGGGGCACTAACCCCCTTGTCTTTTGGGCTCGAGCCGGCGCCCATAGCGGCTGTAGTGGGGGGTTGCCGATCCAGTAGAACCGTCTTGCTGGAGAGGTGTACCGGAGGGCACGTCAGTCTGTGGAGGGAAAGGGGGAGGGGGAAACACATCAGCTTTGCGAGCGCAGGTCCCTGCCGAGGGATTGCCAACTTGCAGAGCCAACCACGGTGGGCGTCTGTGCCGGGGTCTGGTGCACATTGTTCCTGCCAAGAACAAAACCAGCCTTCTGCAAGCTTCTTGGGACGAATGTGTGGGGAAAACAATGGTGGGCCGGGCCGGGTCGCTCCCAGCCTCCGTCTGTGTAAAAATTGAACAGGCGGATCAGCCTCAGCGTGGGGTTTTCCGGTAAAAACTCTCCAGGCATCAGCAACAGCTGAGAAAAAAATGATTTCTGCTGGGGAGGCTGCCAAATCCCCCCTAGGTGCAGAGCGCAGCTCTAAGCTGGGGAGGCTGCCAAATCCTCCTTAGGTGCAGAGTGCAGCTCAAAGAATCCAGGACCGGCAGTTGACCCAATTTGTGTCCGTGAGTGTACTGTCCGTGTCCACTCACCAAATGTCCTGATGGTGGATCCATTGGTAGCTGTAAGCTCGGGACCACTGCTCCCTGCCCCCCCGTCTGCATTGACCGGCAGGATGAGGCTCTTCTGGGAGCCGGAGTCCACCAGAGACCGTCTCCCCAAACGTGTATCTGTGACATACAGCAGCTTGTTTCTGTCTCCAGCAGTCGCAGCTGTTACTGACTACTGGCCGTGCCATTTCCCGACTTCTTGCATTGGCATGGCGGCACACATAGCTGAGCGTTTGAGCTGAAATGGCGATGATAGAAGCAGATTGCCCCGTTCCTGCGTCTCCTGATGTCTGCTCCGGTTACCACCAACGGCTCCTCGACCTCACTGGTATCCCTCCAGGACACCGGCAGCCCCTGGAGCAGGCTTGCCACCTGTTGCATGGCGCACGCATCTGGCGCCGCAACTACATAGTAGTATCTTGTGTCATCCATAGTTGTCTCACAGAGTACAAACTAGGCTTGCATTTGCAAAGACCACGCTGCTGGGTTGTGAAGTCAGAAGTCCGGGAGCTTGACTGAAACAACGCACGCGGCGCTGGTGCTCTCCCTTCAGGTAGTCTCTGGGGGGGGTGCTTGGCTCGCTTTCCATGGCACGTCCTGGGGTCACCAGTGTGGAGAAAGGAATACGCGAGGCAACAAGCTGAACGACACAAAGCTTTATTCTTTCTCCAACAACATAACAGCAAACAGCGATCCCGGGTCTCTGTGCATTCCCCTTTTATATCTTTAATCCCTGTATCGAGACCTAGAGCTTCCGACCATCATACATTGTGGTTTAACAAAGGAATGTGTGGCACATTAACATAACATAACGCTGGCGCCGCTACAACACCCTTCTTCTCTTCAGCGGCACCCACGGCTCTTACTCTCCCTGGGGGGTGCATAGAGCTAACAGCCCTGTCTGATACCCCCCGGTGACACCTCCTCCTTTGGTCCATTGTTCTCCCTTCCCCTTGCCTTCTCTGGATGGAGAAATCCCCCACATCATGCCCCCACAGTATACCGAATAACTCAGTGCTGCACTGCCTGACACTCATTGAACTAAAAAACGTGGCTGAACTGAGCAGGTGAGGCTCGCTCCTTCACTGCTCTTCAAGCTACGTGTCCACCTAGGTGTGCGTTTTCACGCTTTCCATTCATTGTCTATATAGCACGCCCCGCATGCATTCTGATAGCGAGGCATCAAGAAACCCGAGCCGTCGCGTGGAAGTGCCCACTCCCCCTTCTCCGGAATCCCCACTCAGATCCATAACATGCAAATGAGGAGCAGGTGCATAGAACCAACCACTTCTTGGAGCTTTTAAAATAGTGGATGTTAGTAAAAAGTAAACACATATTTGGCAACTACACATTTATTTCTCACCTCGACCATTTTCAGAAAAATGTTCGCTTTTTACTTTTGAAGATATAGGTAAGACTTTGATGTCTGGAATCGTCGTGAACAGACTAGAGCAGCCCACCCACCGGGAGTCACGGCGGCCAATCACGTGCAAGTTCTGCAGGTCAGGGACTGCAGAGCCGGTTTGGTAGACAGAAAAAACTCATCAAGCTGCACTTTTGAAGCCGAAAATACTGCTTGAAAACTGGCCAAAGTTCTTTGACCAGTCACAGTGATACTTTCCATGCAGTTTGCAGCTACAGAGTATTGGGCTCGTGACTCTAGCCTGGTTACACTCCCTCCATACTCCTGATGGATCCCCAAGGCGGTGGAGGGGCGGGGAACAGACGCCTAGGTGGGCACGTAGCTTCAGTACGTTCACTAACCATGTTTACATGGACACAAGTAACCGGATTAAAAGCCTGATCGGAATAAAAAGTGCTTCATGTAAACACGCCACTCTGAAGATTCTGACCCGATCACACTCTTTCGGATCAAAGTTTCCTTTGGCTTGAGAGGGGTGGGTTATGCCAATTGTTGATCCGATTGGTGTGCATATAAACACTTATTCTGAAGTTTGATTAAAAAATATGTTTACTGCACATGTCTGTATGTCAGCCACATGTCAACATAACGTATTTCTGCCTTTACAGCAGCTAACGGAAGACATGGCGGGAGTATGCAGTTGGGGTGAAACGAGTGTTATCCTGTTTGTCATATGGAGAAGTATATACTGTTGGGCTTGTAGATTCATTACAGAGACCAGCAGAAGCAAAAGTGCAGTCTGAATAGCACAATACAGGTCCATTTCAAAAAGAGAAACACATGAAGCGGGTTTGTTTACATCGGAAGTTGCTTCTTCTTCTATTATTTCCGGAATGAGAATTCTGCACCTGTCAAAATGATTTATTCCATTCAAACGTGTGACGCATGTAAATGCACGTCAAAATTGTTGCATCCATAATTAGGCAAATAATGAGTAAGTGGTAACTCGGTTTAGGGAGCTTTATTAGAATACAAACTACCATACAAATAAGGCTTACGGCACTCGCCTGCAGGCCAGGTGTCTTCCTGACGAAAGAGGTCTAGCCCCTTCCGCCCACCTCCTTTATACTAGGAGTGGCGTCACCACCGGAAACCGGTAGTTAACCACTCCAGTCTATTCCCCGTCCAACCCGGCCGCCATTTTACTACTACCAGCCTTTTACATACATACGTGGACAAAATTGTTGGTACCCCTCTGTTAATGAAAGAAAAACCCACAATGGTCACAGAAATAACTTGAATCCGACAAAAGTGGTAATAAATAAAAATTCTATGAAAATTAACCAATGAAAATCAGACAATGCTTTTGAATTGTGGTTCAACAGAATTATTTTAAAAAGCAAACTCATGAAACAGGCCTGGACAAAAATGATGGTACCCTTAACTTAATATTTTGTTGCACAACCTTTTGAGGCAATCACTGCAATCAAACGATTTCTGTAACTGTCAGTGAGACTTCTGCTCCTTTCAGCAGGTATTTTGGCCCACTCCTCATGAGCAAACTGCTCCAGTTGTCTCAGGTTTGAAGGGTGCCTTCTCCAGATGGCATGTTTCAGCTCCTTCCACAGATGTTCAATAGGATTTAGATCAGGGCTCATGGAAGGCCACTTTAGTATAGTCCAATGTTTCGCTCTTAGCCATTCTTGGGTGTTTTTAGCTGTGTGTTTTGGGTCATTATCCGGTTGCAAGACCCATGACCTGCGACTGAGACCAAGCTGTCTGACACTGGGCAGCACATTTCTCTCTAGAATACCTTGATAGTCTTGAGATTTCATTGTACCCTGCACAGATTCAAGACACCCTGTGCCAGATGCAGCAAAGCAGCCCCAGAACATAACAGAACCTCCTCCATGTTTCACAGTAGGGACAGTGTTATTTTCTTCGTATGCTTCACTTTTGCGTCTGTGAACATAGAGCTGATGTGCCTTGCCAAAAAGTTCCAGTTTTGTCTCATCTGTCCATAGGACATTCTCCCAGAAGCTTTGTGGCTTGTCAACATGCAGTTTGGCAAATTCCAGTGTGGCTTTTTCATGATTTGTTTTCAACAGTGGTGTCCTCCTTGGTCGTCTCCCATGAAGTCCACTTTGGCTCAAACAACGACGGATGGTGCAATCTGACACTGATGTACCTTGACCTTGGAGTTCACCATGAATGTGTTTAAAGGTTGTTCTGGTCTCTTTTGTTACCATTCGTATTATCCGTCTCTTCCATTTTTCATCAAGTTTCCTCCTGCGGCCACGTCCAGGGAAGTTGGCTACAGTCCTGTGGATCTTAAATTTCTGAATAATATGTGCAACTGTAGTCACAGGAACATCAAGCTTCTTGGAGATGGTCTTATAGCCTTTACCTTTAACATGCTTGTCTATAATTTTCTTTCTAATCTCCTGAGACAACTCTCTCCTTTGCTTCCTCTGGTCCATGTTTAATGTGGTACACACTGTTTTCTTTTGCACTACCGACTGCACTATGTGGAACTCCACAATATCTGCTGCTTGTTAATATATTTAAAAATTGCATAGATTAGTATTACTCATTCATATTCTACATTTTATTGCATGCATAGTTTTTTATTTTTATCTGGCAGCATGGTGGTGCAGTGGTTAGCACTGTTGCCTTACAGCTAGAAGGTTCCTGGTTCGAATCCCCAGGTTGGCAGGGGTTGGAACCTTTCTGTGTGGAGTTTGTATGTGCTGCGTGGGTTTACTCCGGGGGCTCTGGTTTCCTCCCACAATCCAAAGACATGCATGTTAGGTTAATTGGCTTTTCTAAATTGTCCCTAGATATCTGTTTCCTATAGGCCCTTAGAATAGAGGATTAGTATTAGTGAAAGCGCTTTGAGTGGTCTTTGTGACTAGAAAAGCGCTATATAAGTGCAGGTTAGTTAGTTTAGTGCTACTCCATGTTTAATGTTGCAGCATTGCACCGAGACAAATTCCTAGTTTGTGTACTACATGAACAATGGCAATAAATCTCATTCTGATTCTGATTCTGATTCTGGTACACACCATGTCAACAAACAGCACAGTGACTACTTGTCACCCTTTAAATAGGGCGACTGACTGATTACAAGTTTGTAGACACCTGTGATGTTAATTAGAGGACACATCTTGGTTGAACATGTCCCTATGGTCACATTATTTTCAATCTTTTCTAGGGGTACCATCATTTTTGTCCAGGCCTGTTTCATGAGTTTGTTTTTTAAAGTAATTCTGTTGAACCACAATTCGAAAGCATCGTCTGATTTTCATTGGTTAATTTTCATAGAATTTTTATTTATTACCACTTTTGTCAGATTCAATTTATTTCTATTGCCATTGTGGGTTTTTCTTTCATTAACAGAGGGGTACCAACAATTTTGTCCACGGCCGTACATAACATTTCTCCCCCCTTCAAAAAAAATGTCAAGCATACAGGTAACCTACCCAAATTTGTTTCCCGACTCACACTCTAAAATAAATATATACAAAAAGAAACAAACTGCCTATCCATTCACACAACTAAGGCAGGGGGGGATGGGTAGACTGCCAGCGCCCCCTACACGGCTAGGCGGGTTATTCTGCTGCCATACTTAAAACAGTCCAACTCAAAAGAAAAGCAGTGTTTCTAAATAAAATATTCCCTTAGAACAGCTCCTTATACACATAACATATACTGTAACAATCACAACATACAGTGGGGCAAAAAAGTATTTAGTCAGCCACCAATTGTGCAAGTTCTCCCACTTAAAAGATGAGAGCGGTCTCCAATTTTCATCATAGGTATACCTCAACTATGAGAGACAAAATGAGAAAAAAAAAATCCAGAAAATCACATTGAAGGATTTTTAATGAATTAATTGGTAAATTCCTCAGTAAAATAAGTATTTGGTCACCTACAAACAAGCAAGATTTCTGGCTCTCACAGACCTGTAACTTCTTCTTTAAGAGGCTCCTCTGTCCTCCACTCATTACCTGTATTAATGGCAATTGTTTGAACTCGTTATCAGTATAAAAGACACCTGTCCACAACCTCAAACAGTCAGACTCCAAACTCCACTATGGCCAAGACCAAAAAGCTGTCAAAGGACACCAGAAACAAAATTGTAGACCTGCACCAGGCTGGGAAGACTGAATCTGCAATAGGTAAGCAGCTTGGTGTGAAGAAATCAACTGTGGGAGCAATTATTAGAAAATGGAAGACATACAAGACCACTGATAATCTCCCTCGATCTGGGGCTCCACACAAGATCTCACCCCGTGGGGTCAAAATTATCACGAGAACGGTGAGCAAAAATCCCAGAACCACATCGGGGGACCTAGTGAATGACCTGCAGAGAGCTGGGACCAAAGTAACAAAGGCTACATCAGAAAAACACTACACTGCCAGGGACTCAAATCCTGCAGTTCCAGACGTGTCCCCCTGCTTAAGCCAGTACATGTCCAGGCCCGTCTGAAGTTTGCTAGAGAGCATTTGGATGATCCACAAGAGGATTGGGAGAATGTCATATGGTCAGATGAAACCAAAATAGAACTTTATTGTAAAAACTCAACTTGTCGTGTTTGGAGGAGAAAGAACACCATACCTACTGTGAAGCATGGGGGTGGAAACATCATACTTTGGGGCTGTTTTTCTGCAAAGGGACCAGGACGACTGATCCGTGTAAAGGAAAGAATGAATGGGGCCATGTATCGTGAGATTTTGAGTGAAAACCTCCTTCCACCAGCAAGGGCATTGAAGATGAAACGTGGCTGGGTCTTTCAGCATGACAGTGATCCCAAACACACCGCCTGGGCAACGAAGGAGTGGCTTCGTAAGAAGCATTTCAAGGTCCTGGAGTGGCCTAGCCAGTCTCCAGATCTCAATTCCATAGAAAATCTTTGGAGAGAGTTGAAAGTCTGTGTTGCCCAGTGACAGCCCCAAAACATCACTGCTCTAGAGGAGATCTGCATGGAGGAATGGGCCAAAATACCAGCAACAGTGCGTGAAAACCTTGTGAAAACTTACAGAAAATGTTTGACCTCTGTCATTGCCAACAAAGAGTATATAACAAAGTATTGAGATGAACTTTTGTTATTGACCAAATACTTATTTTACCGAGGAATTTACCAATTAATTCATTAAAAATCCTTCAATGTGATTTTCTGGATTTTTTTTCCCCTCATTTTGTCTCTCATAGTTGATGTCACGCCGCGCCATTCATCAGCGGCGCCACCTGCTCACGCACCTGACAATCATCAGCGGCGAGGGATAAAGGCCGTCTCGCCCGGAGGCTCGGCCTGAAGCCGTCAGACTTCGTCCCTCACCGTTGTGAGCATACTTCCCTTCAGCGTCACCATTTTGGTAAGAAGATCGCTTACCTCTTTTCTTCAGTCTTCTCCCCTGTGCACAGGTGGATTCCCCGGCGGCGGACATCTCCACTCCATCGCCCAATCCTCGCTGCTGTACGGAGCTCTCCAGGTGGCTGTCTTCCGGGCTTCGCCCCCTTGTTGTGCCAGCTGTCCTGACCCACCAAGGTTGCTCGGCTGTACGGTCACCTGCCTCTGTGCCTGGAGCAGACACCATCACCAACACATTTACATCCCGCAGACACGCACTCATTCACTCCTGCTGTTAATAAACTCTTTGAACTACTCTAAGCCTGTGTGTGTGCGTCTCCTGAGCCGTGCGTTATGTCAGTACGGCTTCAGCAGAGCGGCTCGGCGGACGGCGGGCTCGCACACCGGTTTTCCACTCTCGAGGCTTGAGTGGATCAAATAGCTTATCAACAACAGGTGATCTTTAATCAATTATTGAATTTAACTAACCGGTTGGGCCGCTTGGATCCTCAACAGCCGTTCCCCCCGGCTCGTCAGGGTGGCGCGGCTCCTGCTGTTCCAGCGGCCGTCCAGCCGGCTTCGGTGGCACCGGTTCAGCTCACACCGATTCCGACCCCCGCCCGCTTTAGCGGTAAGCTCGGCGGAGCGCGGGGGTTCATTATGCAGTGTGAGTCCGTGTTCCACCGTGTGCCCGGAGATTTTCCCTCGGATCACAGTCGGATTGGTTACATAGGGAATCTTCTGGAGGGGCGTGCGTTAACTTGGACCTACGCCGTAATGGCGAGGCCCAGTTATGCCACCCTCACCTATGACCAGTTCGTGAGGCGCTTTCTGGAGGTCTTTGACCATTCTCAAACCGAGACGGTCCAGGTCGATCGGCTCCTCACTCTCCAGCAGGGAGGCCGGTCGGCAGCGGACTATTCGGTCGACTTCCGGGTAGCGGCGGAGGAATTGGGCTGGGAGGAACGCTCCCTCTGTGGCCTGTTCCTCCGCAGCCTCAATAGTGATCTGAGGGATGAACTGGCTGGACGGGATATCCCTGGGACGCTAGCGGAGCTGACGTCCTTAGCGATAAGTTTGGATAACAGGCTGCGCGAGCGCTCCTCGGGGCGGAAGTCTTCTTCTTCTCGCCCTCGTGGAGTCTCGCCGCACCTGTTCCAAGCTCGCCCCCTGGCGGCGCCGCCAGCATTGTGCCCCGAGGAGTCGGAGCCGATGGTGACGGGCTGGACCAAGCTTTCCCCTGCGGAGAAACAACGCCGCCGTGAGTTGGGCCTCTGCATGTATTGCGGAGGTGACCAACACACTGTGGAGCGTTGCCCGCGGAAAGCCAGTCGGCGGGGTCCGCGAATCGCTGTAGGGAGCCTCGCGGATCCCAACCGGTTAGACTCTCTCACTCAATTAAAGCTGCCCATCCGTTTTTGCCACAATCCCACTGGGCACCTCACCCACGCACTGGTGGATTCGGGCGCAGAGGGCAGCTTCATTTCACAAGGCCTGGCAACCCGATTGGGCATCCGCTGTCAGGCATTAAAACACCCCATCTCCCTGGTCCATCTCTCCCGTGCCTCCCTTGGGAGAGTTTCTCACCAAACCATGCCTGTCCCAGTCATCATCTCAGGGAACCACCGGGAGGAGATGGTATTTTACGTCCTGCCCAACTCTGTGTCGCCCGTCATCCTGGGGTATCCCTGGCTACGCCTCCACAACCCTGTCCTGGACTGGAGGTCCGGTGGGGTATCGGCATGGAGTACCTTCTGTATGGGCACCTGCCTTCAGTCCGCTGCCTGCTCCCCATCCGCGGCTCCCCCTGTGGCGGATACAGCACCTCCGGACCTGTCACTGGTGCCTCCAGAATTTCACGACCTGGGTATGGTATTTAGCAAATCGAAAGCTATGTCTCTTCCCCCGCATCGACCATATGACTGTGCCATCAACCTCCGCCAGGGGGCTCCCCTGCCATCTGGTCGGCTCTACAGCCTGTCGGCGCCGGAGAAGGAGACCATGAATACATACCTGAAGGAATCTCTGAGCGCTGGGATTATTCGCCCATCGTCGTCACCCGTGGGGGCAGGGTTTTTCTTTGTCGGGAAAAAGGACGGATCCCTCCGCCCCTGCATAGACTACCGAGCGCTGAATGACATCACTGAGAGGGACCGTTACACCCTGCCCCTCATGGACACTGCCTTTCACTCCCTCCAGGGGGCGACCTGGTTTACCAAGCTGGATTTACGCAGCGCTTACCACCTCGTCCGGATCCGGGAGGGAGATGAATGGAAGACAGCCTTCCGTACCCCGAACGGCCACTTTGAGTATCTCGTCATGCCGTTCGGGCTGACCAACGCTCCTGCCGTCTTTCAGCGCCTCATTAATGACGTCCTCCGGGATTTCATCGGCCTTTTTGTGTTCGTCTACCTGGATGACATCCTTATCTTCTCCAGGTCCAGGGACGAGCACCAGGTCCATGTGAGGCGGGTCCTCCAAAGACTGCTGGAGAATCGTCTGTACGTGAAGGCTGAGAAATGCGAATTCTACGCTAGGACCACATCCTTCCTGGGATTCATCATCGCTCAAGATCAGGTGCTCCCAGACCCAGAGAAGGTGAAGGCGGTGGTGGAGTGGCCTACTCCCGCATCCCGGAAGCAGGTGCAACAGTTTGTTGGCTTCGCCAATTTTTACCGCCGCTTTGTCCCAAATTTCAGCTCGATCGTCGGACCGCTGACCCGCCTCACGTCCCCGAAGGTCCCGTTCCGGTGGACTGAAGAGGTCGCTGCTGCCTTTAGGGCGCTGAAGGCGGAGTTCTCCTCCTCCCGGGTCCTTCGCCAGGTCGACCCCGCGCTGCAGTGCATTGTGGAGGTGGACGCATCGGACACGGGAGTGGGAGCAGTGTTATCCCAGCGGTCACCTGACGATGGCGCCAAACGGCCGTGCGCCTTCTTCTCCCGGCGCCTGTCCCCGGCGGAGAGGAACTACGATGTGGGGGACAGAGAGCTCCTGGCCATTAAACTCGCCTTACAGGAGTGGCGCCACTGGCTAGAGGGGGCGGACCTGCCGTTTGTGGTCCTGACGGACCACAAGAACTTAGAGTATTTACGATCTGCCAAGCGCCTGAATGCCCGCCAGGCGCGCTGGTCTTTGTTCTTCGCCAGGTTCCGCTTCTCGATCTCCTTCAGGCCGGGCTCCAAAAACGGCCTGCCTGACGCCCTCTCTAGGCAGTTCACCCCCGTGGAGGCTGAGGAGACGCCCCACACTATCCTGCCCAGGTCGTGCGTCCTCGGTGCCATCTCTTGGGACATTGAAGACAAGATCCGGAAGGCGCAGGAGGTGGAACCTGATCCTGGCGGCGGACCGGAGGGAAGACTGTTCGTCCCATCTGCGGTCCGAGGAGAGGTCATCCACTGGCTCCACACCTCCCGGCTCACCTGTCATCCCGGCACCTCTCGGATGATCAGCCTCCTCCAACGGTCCTTTTGGTGGCCAGGCCTGCGGAGGGATGCAGCCCGCTACGCCCGGGCTTGCCCAATCTGTGCCACCAGCAAGTCGGGAAATGCCCCCCCAGCGGGTCTGCTCCAGCCTCTGCCCGTCCCCGGCAGGCCCTGGTCGCACATCGCACTGGACTTCATCACCGGACTCCCCGTTTCCAACTCCTTTGACACCGTCCTGACCATTGTGGACCGTTTCTCCAAGGCTGCGCACTTCATTCCCCTGCGAGGTCTCCCTACTGCCCTGGAGACGGCGGGCCTCCTCGTCCAACACGTGGTCAGGCTGCACGGGATTCCGGTGGACGTGGTCTCGGACCGGGGTCCCCAATTTTCATCCGAGGTTTGGAGATCCTTTTGTAACGCCATCGGAGCCAAGGTGAGCCTCTCCTCCGGCCATCACCCCCAGTCTAACGGGCAGTGTGAGAGGACCAATCAGGAGCTGGAGGCTGCGCTCCGCTGTGTTACTAGATCCAAGCCGACGTCCTGGAGCAACCATCTCGCCTGGGTGGAGTATGCCCACAACACCGCCCGCTCTTCTGCAACGGGGATGTCCCCCTTCAAGGCGTCCCTGGGTTACGACCCCCCGCTGTTTCCAGCGCAGGAGAACGAGGTGACTGTCCCCTCTGTTAGGGCGCACCTTAGGCAGTTCCGCTCCACCTGGGCTGCCGCGCGTCATGCGCTTTTACGCACGGCGGAGCGCAACAGGACCGTGGCGGACCGGCACAGAAGACCTGCCCCGGCGTACAGAGTTGGGCAACTCGTGTATGTGTCTACCCAGGACGTCACATTAAAAGGCGAGAGGAGGAAGCTGGCACAGCGATTCATGGGTCCCTTTCCCATCACCCGGATCATCAACCCGGTGGCTGTGCGCGTGGCTATTCCCCCCTCCCTCCGCATCCATTCCACTTTCCATGTGTCGAAGGTGAAACTGGCAGTCACTGACCCCCTTTGCCCTCCTCCTGCAGCGCAACCCGCGCCCCGGATGATTGGTGGCCATCCGGCCTGGTCCGTCTCCTCCATCCTGGACTCCCAGCGCCGAGGTCGTGGGTTGCAATACCTGGTGGACTGGGAGGGCTATGGGCCCGAGCATCGACAATGGGTGCCCCCGTCGTTTGTGTTGGACCCATCGCTCATCGCGGACTTCCACCGAGCGCACCCGGATAAGCCATCGCCAGGAGGCGCTGCTAGAGGGGGGAGTACTGTCACGCCGCGCCATTCATCAGCGGCGCCACCTGTTCACGCACCTGACAATCATCAGCGGCGAGGGATAAAGGCCGTCTCGCCCGGAGGCTCGGCCTGAAGCCGTCAGACTTCGTCCCTCACCGTTGTGAGCATACTTCCCTTCAGCGTCACCATTTTGGTAAGAAGATCGCTTACCTCTTTTCTTCAGTCTTCTCCCCTGTGCACAGGTGGATTCCCCGGCGGCGGACATCTCCACTCCATCGCCCAATCCTCGCTGCTGTACGGAGCTCTCCAGGTGGCTGTCTTCCGGGCTTCGCCCCCTTGTTGTGCCAGCTGTCCTGACCCACCAAGGTTGCTCGGCTGTACGGTCACCTGCCTCTGTGCCTGGAGCAGACACCATCACCAACACATTTACATCCCGCAGACACGCACTCATTCACTCCTGCTGTTAATAAACTCTTTGAACTACTCTAAGCCTGTGTGTGTGCGTCTCCTGAGCCGTGCGTTATGTCAGTTGAGGTATACCTATGATGAAAATTGGAGACCTCTCTCATCTTTTAAGTGGGAGAACTTGCACAATTGGTGGCTGACTAAATACTTTTTTACCCCACTGTACATTAGACATATTACTGGCAGTCCCGTCCCCAACACCCACCCCACACTTGGGCATACATTAAAACAAAACGTGTTAGGCAATGCAGTCGTCACAAATAATTAATTCATAAAATCAAGCAATTCAATCATAAGCCATAATTTTATACTTCACAAACCTAAATCCAATTAGTGTATAAGCTTAATCTCCCCATGATTAGTAAAACCCTTCAATTAATAAAATTCTGTTTCCATATAATACATAAATCACAAAATTTGACCCATAAAATGTCAACCTCTCTATTTTTTTTTCAACGATAACTGGGGCACAAAATTAGCAGCAATTAACTATGTACAACAGGACCTGGGTTAAACTCAAAAATAGTACAGTAAAACACCATCAGTCCTCGGATGGGTCTCTCTCTGAACACTTTTGTCTTTTGACCTCAGGGCTCCTGCTGCGCCATCTCCTCTCCTCCAACGTCAGATGCAGCTCATTTGGATGCCTCCAGGTCTGGTCAGACAAGCGCAGGAACCCATCACTCCAGGCAGCCTCCACTCGGAACTGCCTCTGTTTGTCACGCCGCTTGCACAAATCGTGATCCCCTCTCACCCGGGCCTCGACCCTGGGCCGAACCTCGTCTCCAACCCGCAGGGAAGCCCTTTTCTTCCTTTCTGGATCATTCTGATCTCAACTGGCCTCCTCCACCGATCCGGTCGACTCGCGGGTCCGGTTCATCTTTCTCTTGGCAGGCCGTTGCTGTGAGAGCTTTACCACCACGCTCTCTGGTCTCGCCCCCTCAGCCTCCAGCACGGGCACCTTGTCCTTAGGGGCCACCCCGGGGGTCCCGGCATGCCATCCAGCACCCTCATCCAGGGCAGCATAATGACTGCCATCGGGTCCGGGGCGGCATCCCGGGGCGGTGTCTCATGGCGCCGAACGTGCTCTCTACTTACATCTTTGTCCAGCCAGTCTGAGTCCCACACCTCCACACCATCCACCACCGGAGCTGGTCGGACCCAAAGTCCACATCCTGACCACTCCTCACCCGACACGTTGGCTATGGAGAAACCCAGGCTGTAAAAAAGATTACACCCCATGATGTTGACTCCCGCAGCAGTGACATAAATGCGGGCCCGGGGCATTACAACCGATTTATATTGGGTCTCCATCTCCACAAACCCCAAAACTGCCAGTCTGTTCCATCCATAGCCGTAGTACTCCCTTTCCTGCTTTCTGATTTGTCGGTAGGGAAACAAACTTTTCATGGTCGCCATGTTTAAAACGGAGATAATTGCTCCTGTATCCACCAGCAGGGGAACCTCGACACCATCTAGCGTGACCTTACACCCGATCCGTCCTGTAGCCTCTGGGGAAATGGTGTGCACTATTGTAGGAGTCTTCTGCGCAGGACCTGGCTCACTTCTGCGCTCTTCTGCGCAGGACCTGGCTCACTTCTCTGGTCCCTGCGTTCGAAGTGTGTGCACGCCCTGGAAAAGTGGTTCAGCAAACCACACTTCCTACAACGCTTGCCTTTCGCCGGGCACACTCTGGACTTATAGCAGTGACTAGGGGACCCATATCCATATCAATGCGGCGTACCTGGGGAAGACTTTACTTTAACTACGGAGGTACAGTATATTCTTCCTCTCCGCTGTCCCCATCACCAGGGTCCAAAAACAGCACCTTAGCTCGAGACTCATCTTGACCCAGAGTGGCCCCTCCAGTAAGGCCCCTTGTGATGGTCTCTGCTGCCTCAAACTGTTGAGCGAGCTCGATGGCCGCAGCCAACGTCAACTCTCCTGGTTGTGTTAGAAACCTGGACCGGGCCGCCAGGCAGTGGATGTGCTCTGCCAGCTGGTCCTGAATCATCTTGTCCTCCAGGGGCCCGAGCTTGCCCTCCCTCGCCAGCTCTCAGAGGTCCGCCAAGAATCTCTTTACTGGCTCCCCCGACCATTGGCGGCGCTGTCAAAACTGGATGCTTCGGACCGTGACGTTTTCCGGGGCGCGAAAGTAGTCCGCCATTAGCTCTACCACTTCGTCAAAGCTATCAGCCCCCCCAAGGTTCTCCAGTATCCTCTGCCCCTCCATGCCTAAATTATGGACTAAGACAGCCCTCACGCAAAGCTTCTCCAGCTCGCCGAGGTTCAAAACCACCAAATAGTTGGTAAAAGCAGCAAACCAGTGGGGCCATGGCACAGGTGGCTTGGCCGGGGCCTCCAAAAACGGCCAAAAACTGGCAACAGATCATTCCACTACTGCTTTTACCTCATCGCCAAATGTTGCATCCATAATTAGGCAAATAATGAGTAAGTGGTAACTCGGTTTAGGGAGCTTTATTCAAATACAAACTACCATACAAATAAGGCTTACAGCACTCGCCTGCAGGCCAAGTGTCTTCCCGATGAAAGAGGACTAGCCCCTTCCGCCCACCTCCTTCATACTAGGAGTGGTGACACCACCGGAAACCGGTAGTTAACCACCCCAGTCCATTCCCCGTCCAACCCGGCCGCCATCTTACTACTACCAGCCTTTTACATACATAACAATAATCAGATCAACTTTTCAGGGTCCATGTAAACAGTAAAGTTCTGATCTGAATTGAAATTTTGCGCATGTAAACATGGCTACTGATGGAACTGATGAGAACATGAGGGAGATAACTGCTGTACGAATCAGCCAGTGTGTCGGTCTCTGCTCCACAGCACACGTTCGTTCGTTCATGTACTGACAATGTGAGGGAGGCTGCTGTACGAATCAGTAGCCAGACAAGGCGGCTTAGATCCGTGCTGTGTGTTTAAATATGGGAAAGAGATGTAGCTGATTATTATGCTGGATTAGTGTGAGTATATTTAACCCTTTTATTTTAGTACTGGGGGGGGGTATGCATTTTATTGGTTTTAATTGAGTTTGCTGTTTTCCTTTGTTTTTTTACTGGTTGATTTGTTGTATGTTATTATTATTGCATGTTTTGCTGTGGTGTTTTAGTGTTTTTTTTAAAGGATAACTTTAAAGTGCTGATGACACGTTTTTGACTTCCTCTAATTTTTCAACACATAATACAATATGACGAAACAGGTTGGTCTGTGCAGTTGTAAGCCAAACAGACTTTTTTTCACGTGAATATCCAACATTTTCATGAGCGTCACGTCATCCATTGTGTCAGTGGCTGGAAACCCCCCCGGCCATGTTGTAACATCATAGACGGAACACAGCACTTGGCTGCCCATTGTACACACAGGATGGAAGCGGTTGAAAACATCGACGATGGTTCCAGCACATGTAGTCTGGAATTGGTTTGTGTTGTCCAATCTTCAGACGATTATAGTTCTGAAGAATGGGATGACAATGAAGAATCTGGGGGCATCAAACCGTATAGGTTTGAGCCGTGCCAAGCAGGCATTGTGCCTAGTGAGTCAGACTCAGTGACAGTCAGCTGTTCATGTTCTGTGTGTATCATCTGCCGTGTTGTCAGCTAGCCAGTCTTGCCAACACTATCACAACGTGTTAGCCACTCCACACAGCTGTGGTTCTGTTGCACCCCTTGTAGCGATGTCGGCTTTGGGGTGCAACCATGGTTAACACGTCTCCTCTCCATATTCGCTGGGCGATGTCGGCCCCAAACACCAACTGTTTGTGTTTCTGTGTATTTTTGGGATCAGTCTTTATGCTCAATACATGTGCTGTGGTGAATCCTACACATAAATCCTTGTTTAAATCCTCGTTATTTACGCATAAATCCCCCCTCTCCGTGTGATCTTACGCACAGCATGGAGAGGGAGCATGAATTATGAGGATTTACGTGCAGGGTTCACCACAGCACATTTAATATAGAACGACAGACAATTCTCAAAAAGGTGAAGACGTACAAAAAACACAAACACACTTACTGATGGTGTTCAGGGCCAGCATCACCCAGAGAATGAATGAGAGGAGACGTGTTAGCCACAGGTGTGCCCCAGAACCAACATCGCTTCAAGGACGCACAAGAACCACGGCGAACATGGAGTGACTAACGTTGTGAGAGTGCTGAAAATACTGGCAGACTAACAGCGCAGATGACAATACTATTGACCAGCATTGCGTTACTGGCAAACGGCCACTAATATGTACACGCACTGCTGGTGATGGTGTGATGAGAAGCACCTGGGCGAGGACCGGGAAACATGATCAGTGGGAGTTTGAATCAGCTGATGATAATGAGAGAAGGGACATGGCCGGACCAGTGAGATGTCAGCATGGGATCACAGAAAGTAGGTCAAAGCTGTGCATAAATCCATTAATCCTTCCCCTCCTTGTGCGCTCCTTCTGCCTAAAAGCTCACGAGGAGGCTTATGACAGTTGGAGCTGAAACGTGTGATGTGGTCTTTCATGGTCTGCTGTTTATCTGAGCCTGCGACACAACACAAAGGCATAGCCGTAAAATTAAAACAAGAAACCAGAGAAACTGTGAGCTACAAAGCTGCTGTCATTCTAGTTAACAACACCGGAGTCCGTTCTGTCGATTACGTCAATGGGGTGCCGCCCTTAATTTGGTGGGTGGCACCACAGTCCAGTCAGCAGCTGCGGTTTTTTGATGATAACTAGTTTATGCAGGTGCTGTTGTAAATATTATATTGATCATAGACAATGACTTTTGGGTTTACACAACATCCTAAAAAATGTCAAAAACGTGTCATCAGCCCCTTAAACAAACAGCGATTGTAAATTTAACTCCACTCCTGTATAAAGCCTGACAGTGACTGGTACTAAACCTTGTTTAAACACTACTGCCTACCATTCCTTACTGATGTGCATCACCCAAACGAGGAGTTCTGTTGTTTAGAGAACTTTTGCCCCACAGACACTTTTTATGAGTCTGGCATTTTACAGGTTTGTTGACAGTTATTAGGTATTGTTATGTTCACAAACCTGGCATGAAATGAGACGGACAAGGATGTTGCACTGGAACTGGGCTTTATTATATAACTGAGCACAACACAATATTGTTATGACCTGGCTCAAGGGCCATAATAAACAAAAGGACGCACCAAGTGGAGTTGGAGTTAAACATAACTTTATTAAACCAAATTAAGGAAAAAGCATAACTGAAGTATTTACAGTATGTAAGTGTTTCATCAGTAACATCAGTAGTGTAGGGTGTGAGTGAGTGTAAAATATGGTGTAGTGGTGTTGAGCAGTGTAAACCTGATTAACTCAACCAAACATAGCCAAGGAAACCAAACATAATCAAATCAAACCAGGACAGAGGATTGCCTGTCGGGAAAAAAGCATAAACAATGGTTAGAGGGATAAAGAGATGTGAAGCCTGGTCTTCAACCCCCAGTGATGGGATGGAGCAACCTAAGTGTAATGGCCTCCCTGCTAAGTTCACTGTCGGGCTTAAACGCCCTGGGTCACCTGGACGCCACAGGTGAACCCACTTGGCAATCACTCACCAGCATCAAACTACAGCACAGCACCCCCTATAGGACCAAGGGGCCATAACCCCCCCTCCCCCAAAATGGGGTCCCCAAAGGGATCACCGTAACAAATAACTCCCCCATAAGGCAAACCAAAAACAGTTAAAAACAAATTCCAACCTATCCAATTAGTGCACGAGAAAGTGCATCTGCCACAATATTATCTTTACCCCTAATATGTCTAATGTCCAACGTATAGGACTGCAGGAACAGAGCCCATCTCAACACCCAACGATTAGGACTACGCAGAGAGCAAAGAAATGTTAAGGGGTTATGGTCAGTGTAAACAATCAAAGGGTTGCCACCAGAACCAACATACACTTCAAAATGCTGGAGTGCCCAGACCAAGGCCAACATTTCCTTCTCAGTGACAGAATAGTTATGTTGATATGAATTAAACTTCTTAGAGAAGAAACATACTGGCCTGTCAACCTCATGCACTTTCTGAAGCAACACTGCATCAGCCCCCACATGACTAGCATCCACCTCCAATTTGAACACTTGGGTCCAAACGAGGTGCAGCAAGAACTGGAGCCACACTCAACAAAGACTTCACATTTTGAAATGCCTCTCGACATGCAACCGACCACACAAACTTAGCTTTCCCCTTCAACAAATCAGTCAAGGGAGCAACCACAGAAGAAAAATTCTTACAAAAAGCCCTGTAATAACCTACCAAACCCAAAACCTGCATCAGCTCTTTTTCTGTAGTTGGTACTAGATATTGCGACACCACTTGAACCTTGGCCTCCACTGGACGAATATGCCCTTGCCCAACTACTCGACCCAGGTACGTAACCGTACAGGAACAAGCTACTTTTCATCACAGACACACATTCAAGGAGCTGTTTCTTGGTGGACTCTGACTCCCAGAAGAGCCTCATTCTGCTGGTCAGCGCAGACAGGTCAACAGAATGCTGCAGCCCCGAGCTTACAGCCACCAACGGATCCAACATCAGGATGTTTGGCAAACAAACGTTGACAGTATGCTTACACGGATGCAATTACCAGTGAGACTTTGTGGTAGCTGCATGTTCTGTCCCCATTGTAGGCGCTGATTTTTTATGTGCTTACGGATTGTTAGTCGATGTTGCCAACAGACATTTAGTGGATGCTGTTTCTTTTTCCTCCTTGCCCTGCACAGCTCGAAGAGTTGGGCCAACAACACATGCTAACGTTATAGTTCCAGGGGGTAAGTACCAGCATTTGCTTTCACAGTTCCCAGCACTCACGGTTCCAACTTTTTTTTGCTATGGTAACTAAACATGGGGTCGAGCATTTCCTAACAATTAAAAGTCCACCGGTGTTTGCGCGCCCTCAGCGCCTGGACGTGGTTAAGCTGGCCAGCGCGGGCGAAGAGTTCACTAACTTAGAGCAACTGGGAATCGTTAGGCACTCCAACAGCCTATGGGCATCCCCGCTACAAATGGTGCCCAAGGCCGATGGGTCGCGGCGACCGTGCGGTGATTTCCGGCGCTTGAACAACGCCACGGAACACGATTGGTACCCCATCCCGCACATCCAGGACTTTTCCGTGCATCTGGCCGGGACGTGTGTTTTTTCGAAAGTGGATCTGGTCCGTGGTTACCACCAGGTCCCGGTGCATGCGGAGGACGTGCCCAAAACAGCGGTAATAACTCCTTTTGGGCTTTTCGAGTTTGTACGCATGTCGTTCGGGTTAAAGGGTGCGGCGCAAACCTTCCAAAGAACGATAGACGCGATGCTCCATGACCTGCCTTTCGTTTTTGTCTACTTAGATGCCATTTTGGTGGCTAGGGCATCCAAGGAGGAGCACCTCGCCCATCTCAAACTAGTTTTCCAAAGGTTGGAAGCACACAGGCTTATCGTTAACCCAGTGAAGTGCCAGTTCGGTGTGCCAGTGATTTATTTTTGGGTCATCACATTTCACTGGAGGGCATGATTCCGCTGCCTGATAAGGTGTGCGCCGTGGCGGATTTTCCACATCCGCAGACCATGAGGGCCCTACAGGACTTTTTGGGCATGGTCACATTTTATAACCGTTTCCTCCCCCGAGCAGCCCAGCTGCTTCAACCATTGTATGCCATGCTCAACAAAAAGAAGCCCGTGGACCCCCGAGCGAGTCCAGGCTTGTGCAAACTCCAAAACAGCGCTCGCTAATGCCACTTTGCTGCCCCCCCCCCCCGGACCCGTCAGCACGGATAGCACTTACCACCGACGCATCTGACGTTGCCATAGGGACAGTGGTGAAGCAGTACGTATTCGGTTCATGGCAGCTGCTCGCATTTTCAGCTGTACTTTGCGCGACAGCAAACGCAAATACAGTACGTTTGACAGAGAGCTGTTGGCCCTCCACCTGGCAATGCACCACTTCCAGTTTTGACTAAAAGGGCGCGAGTTCACAGTGTTCATTGATCATAAACCACTAACGTACGTATTGTCCAAAGTGTCGGAACTGTGGTCGACCCAGCAGCAATGACATTTGGCCACGATCTCGGAATTCACGACAGACATTCAACACGTAGCCAGTAAGCTTAATGTCATGGCCGACTGCCTGTCATGCACGTTAGTCTCCCCCGTCTACATGGGAATAGATTTCCCCGCCATGGCCGGTGAGCAAACTGGGGACACAGACATTTGCAAGCTCCAGTCCGCGCCTACTGGGTTAAAATTGGAGAGCAGGGTGGTGCAAGAAGGGTGCCCACCCTTACTCTGTGATGTCTCCACCCATTGCCCATGCTTGGTGGTTCCGACCTCTTGGCGCTGCCGCATTTTTGAGATAGTCCACTCCCTTTCTGTCACAAACCTCCCTGCGCCATAACACGGCGCATGAGAGAGAGAATGAAAAACCCAATTGCAGGAGTAGAGAGTGTCAAGTTTATTTTAGTTCACCAAAAATAACAAGTCCAATAATCACCAAATTCAGTTCAGTTAACCACACAGTATATGGAGAGGTGTAATGACAGGGTTAGGCCACCAAACTTACAGGGTGCCAACCAAATGCTCTACAGCCCGGTCTAAAATGGAGCCTTGTGCTACAGTGCTGCGTAAAGCACAAAAAGTAAAGGCAAACAGCCTAGTGCTGCAGGGCTGCAATGCACAGGAGAAAAGGCAAAGAAAGACTTACAAGGCTGGGGCTGATCTGGGGCGCAACATGCAGTCTGGAGGATGAAGTGGAGAAGCAGAGCCAGCTGAAACACCAACGGATCAAACAGGTTAGCAGTGACAGGCTGGAGAATAACGAAGGGAGTGAAACCATATACGGGGAGAACTAGCTGCCACGTATAGAGGAGAATGCCCTGACAATCTCTTTCCTCTGGAGCGGCCAACAAATACTCCTGAAGCTAACGAGGAAAGAGATTGCTGGTGTGGGAATACGTGGGCAGAACTAATTGGCACCCGGTGTGTGAGAGAGCGTGTGAATGAGAGTGAATGTAGCGTGTGCATGTGTGTGTGTGTGTGTGTTTGTGTGTGTGTGTGTGTGTGTGTGTGTGTGTGTGCGCGTGTGTATGTGTGTGAGCACCCGTGACAGTGCAGCTGACGGCGTTTGACAGGAGGAGGGGGCATGCCCAAGCTGTCAGGAGGAAACTAGGACAAATCATAACAATAAGTCAGAACCGGGTTTGGCCTCCAAACCCTGATTCATGACACTTTCACATCCCAGAGTGCACGCCTCGGTTAAACTGGTGGGGGCGAAATTTGTCTGGCCTCACTTACGCAGAGACGTGAAAGAGTGGGCTGCAGCATGCATCACAGGCCAGAGGTTCGACCACAAACACGTGTATTTGGTGAGCCCTCTTCTGTCGTCACAAGGTTTCATGCACCTTTTGACAATCGTGGACCGCACCACGTGGTGGCCTCAAGTGGTCCCACTGGCTTCCACCACGTCCGCGGAAGTGGCTTGCACTTTTTTGTCAGCTTGGGTTGCATGGTTTGGATCCCCGTTGGGCATCACTTCTGACAGGGGTCCACAATTCGTTTCAGAACTCTGGCCCATGATGGCCCAGAGCCTGGGGGTCAAAATCCACCGCACCACCGCATACAACCCCCAGGCTAATGGGTTATGCAAATGTTTTCATAGGTCGCTTAAAGAAGCACTCAGAGCCTCACTCATGGATGCAAATTGGGTCTACCACCTGCCCTAGGTCCTGTTAGGGTTGCGCTCTGCGTCTAAGGACGATCTAGCAGCATCCCGAGCGGAACTTGTTTTTTTTCAGCTGCTGCGGATCCCTGGGGAATTTTTACCGGAAAACCCCGCACCTGGGACCAACTCGCCCGTGCAATTTTTTTACAGTATACGGTGGGTGCAGCGGGGTTGTGTTAGCATTGTGTGTTAGACTTTGGGGGGCGGGGGGGCGTAAGGAGACTGTCTGCATTGACAGGCTTAAGCTGGCTTATGTGTTGGCAGACGAATAGGTGGTGTTGGCCCAAGCTCCCTGGCACGGATGCTCACTGACGGTGGTTCCGCAAGTTGGTGTTTTCCCGGTAGAGTACTGTGCTCGCGAAGCCCATCTGTCACCCCCCCACCCCCACCCTCTTCCCCTCCACAGACCAGCATGCCCTCCTGCATACTTTGCCAAGAGCACGCTTCGACTGGACCAGTGACCCCCTGCTACAGCCACTATGGGCACCGGCTCAAGCCCAAGGGACTGGTGTTCGGGGGGGTGGGGGGGACTGTGTGGTGGCACTGAGTGGGGTGTTCTCCACCCAGAGTCGGAAGTCGGGGGGGGGATGGAATAGAGGAGTTTTTTGTGTTTTATGTTGGGAGTTGAATAAAGTTTGCGTGTCGTTCAGCTCGCTGTCTCGTCTGCTTTCATCTTACACATCACCATAGATTTCACCGAAATTGAGTGCAAGGGAAACGCAGCAGGATACCTACTAACCTGACACATTACTGTCAACAAATAGGCACACCCAGACTTGGATGGAGGCAAAGGCCCCACGCAGTCAATTATTAAATGTTCAAATGGTTGGCTAATAGCCGTAATAGGACAAAGAGGTGCGGGCTTAATAACTTGATTGGGTTTCCCCACTAGCTGACAAGTATGACACGATTTAACAAAGTCCGCGACATTGCGCTTCAAACGGGGCCAAAAAAATAACGCAAAACTCTGGCATAAGTCTTGCTGACCTCCAAATGATCCCCGCTATCATGCGTTGTTTCTAACACCAGTTTGCAAAACTTGCTCGGCACCACAACCTGAAAAATAGGATCTCCCAAAAACTCTCCGTCACAGGGCACCCACTTACGTGTCAACAGGCCACCCGGGACAAAATAACTGTGTGCCACGTCTCTAATTTTCTCAGCTGCCACAGCATCAGTCCACAATGCAGACAGAAACAGATCAGACTTCTGGCTCTCAATCCAGTCTTCACGTGACACTGCAGGAGGAAGTTCAGGCAAAATAACACCATCCACAGGCCCTGAACCCAAACAGTCAGCCACATTTTCCTGACGTGCTCGTGCCTGTGTTGAAAGCCCCAGATCTTTCACATCTGGTGTCACTGAACGCAACAGCTTCTCCACCACTACCGGAGACAGTGGCCCAGCTGTCCGCACTGCCAGCAAGGTCATTACCCAAAACCATCATAACCCCCTCAAGAGGCAGTGTTGGACGCACACCAGCAGGTACAATGCCATTCACCAACTCACACTCCAATTTAATCTTATGGTGCAGTACCGGCACTAATCCCAGCTCCATCCCCTACATTAACACAAACTCCCCAGTTTCTGAGTCAGCAGAAAAAGGCAGCACTGACCCTACAACAAACAAGTGTTTGGCACCTGTGTCCCGCAACACTTTAATTGGCACGTGCTCATCACCACCTATCAATGGCACAAACACATCCAAAATAAATTGCTCAAAACCGGACAGCGCTCCATGTTCCATACACACTGGCTCCATTTCCAAAACTGAAGCACAAGACATAACTGACGCTTCAGAGGACTCATGCCGCTTCATTCTACCTTTTAACAACGGGCACTGGTCCTTCCAGTGACCCTCACTGCGGCAGTAATTGCAAATAATAGCAAACCTCCGTGAGGGAGATGACTTAAAATTTTTCCTCCCAGCCCACTGACTCCGGCCGCTATCATCCGCCCCTTTCCACTCATTACCAGAGCGCACGTCAGGGAAACTAATCTCATGAGTTAGGATGAAATCATCAGCCAGCTCAGCTGCTCTAAGGGCACTCACTACCTCACGCTCATTTATGTAGGCTGCTATTCGCAAAGGAGCAGAGTTCTTAAACTGCTCCAACACCATTAATTCACAGAGACTATTGAAATCATCCACTTTCACGGTTGAACACCACTGCGTAAAATGTGACCACAAACTGCACACAAACTCAACATTTGTCTGTTTGGCCCCTTTTACCCACTGTCTAAATTTTTGGTGATACTCCTCCAGAACCAATTCATATGACTTAAGCACAGTAGATTTTACTTTAGCATAACTCAAATCACCCTCTGAGGAAACAGCTGAAAACGCCTCCTGCGCTCTCCCCGTAAAAACGTACTGTAGCAGGAGCACCTTCTCATTATCAGGCCATTTCTGTTTCTCAGTTACCCGCTCAGAGAGTGAAAAAAACGTCCGGATCGCGCTCATTAAATTTAGGGACCAAACGCAACTGCGCAGCCACATCCACACTCCTAGACACAGATTCACCGCCTGGAGAAATTTTACCCTCACAGATCAACTGCAGCCTAGTGTGCTCCAGATCTAACTTAATTTTTTCTGTGTCCTGACGAATCCTCTCTAATTCCAGTTGTTTTTCCATGTCTGTCCTCAGCCGTAATTGTTCTTGTTCCTGCTGCATAGCCAGTAACTCCTTCTGCTGCTCAAAAGTCAAACCAACAGTTTGCGCAACCGCTGGCACCGACACAAAACAGGGCACATCTACACCAACTTCACTTTTACTCAGCACCTCTTGTTCCAATAAAGCTGATAAACCACCTCTTTTAACTCAGCTTTGTGCATTTTTTCTGAGACACTAATGTCATAATAAGATAAGACAAGATAAGCCTTTATTAGTCCCACAATGGGGAAATTCCAGGATTGCAACAGCACAGGGATAGCAACACTCAGAGCAACAATCAGAAGGCAAGAGAAAAACAAGAAACAAGAGCAGCAAGTATACATATGTACATATAAACATAAATATATATACAGTGGGGTAAAAAAGTATTTAGTCAGCCACCAATTGTGCAAGTTCTCCCACTTGAAAGATGAGAGAGGTCTCCAATTTTCATCATAGGTATACCTCAACTATGAGAGACAAAATAAGAAAAAAAAAATCCAGAAAATCACATTGAAGGATTTTTAATGAATTAATTGGTAAATTCCTCGGTAAAATAAGTATTTGGTCAATAACAAAAGTTCATCTCAATACTTTGTTATATACCCTTTGTTGGCAATGACAGAGGTCAAACGCTTTCTGTAAGTTTTCACAAGGTTTTCACACACTGTTGCTGGTATTTTGGCCCATTCCTCCATGCAGATCTCCTCTAGAGCAGTGATGTTTTGGGGCTGTCGCTGGGCAACACAGACTTTCAACTCCCTCCAAAGATTTTCTATGGGGTTGAGATCTGGAGACTGGCTAGGCCACTCCAGGACCTTGAAATGCTTCTTACGAAGCCACTCCTTCGTTGCCCGGGCGGTGAGTTTGGGATCACTGTCATGCTGAAAGACCCAGCCACGTTTCATCTTCAATGCCCTTGCTGGTGGAAGGAGGTTTTCACTCAAAATCTCACGATACATGGCCCCATTCATTCTATCTTTACATGGATCAGTCGTCCTGGTCCCTTTGCAGAAAAACAGCCCCAAAGTATGATGTTTCCACCCCCATGCTTCACAGTAGGTATGGTGTTCTTTCTCCTCCAAACACGACAAGTTGAGTTTTTACCAAAAAGTTCTATTTTGGTTTCATCTGACCATATGACATTCTCCCAATCCTCTTCCGGATCATCCAAATGCTCTCTAGCAAACTTCAGACGGGTCTGGACATGTACTGGCTTAAGCAGGGGGACACGTCTGGCACTGCAGGATCTGAGTCCCTGGCGGCATAGTGTGTTTCTGATGTAGCCTTTGTTACTTTGGTCCCAGCTCTCTGCAGGTCATTCACTAGGTCCCCCCATGTGGTTCTGGGATTTTTGCTCACTGTTCTCGTGATAATTTTGACCCCACGGGGTGAGATCTTGCGTGGAGCCCCAGATCGAGGGAGATTATCAGTGGTCTTGTATGTCTTCCATTTTCTAATAATTGCTCCCACAGTTGATTTCTTCACACCAAGCTGCTTACCTATTGCAGATTCAGTCTTCCCAGCCTGGTGCAGGTCTACAGTTTTGTTTCTGGTGTCCTTTGACAGCTCTTTGGTCTTGGCCATAGTGGAGTGTGGAGTCTGACTGTTTGAGGTTGTGGACAGGTGTCTTTTATACTGATAACGAGTTCAAACAGGTGCCATTAATACAGGTAACGAGTGGAGGACAGAGGAGCCTCTTAAAGAAGAAGTTAGAGGTCTGTGAGAGCCAGAAATCTTGCTTGTCTGTAGGTGACCAAATATTTATTTTACTGAGGAATTTACCAATTAATTCATTAAAAATCCTTCAATGTGATTTTCTGGATTTTTTTTTCTCATTTTGTCTCTCATAGTTGAGGTATACCTATGATGAAAATTGGAGACCTCTCTCATCTTTTAAGTGGGAGAACTTGCACAATTGGTGGCTGACTAAATACTTTTTTGCCCCACAGTATATATATAGACACACAGTGTGGAGCATTGTAGCTAGATGGAATAATATGTAGATATATAAAAACACAGTGCGGCGCATTGTAGCTAGATGGAATAAATATGTAGATATATAAACACACATAGTACGGAGCATTGTAGCTAGATGGAATAAATATGTAAATATATAAACACACGCAGTGCAGAGCATTGTTGCTAGATGGGATGAAACAGCATAACCGTCTACTTAGTTATCCTACATAGTATGATTATGTACCCATACATATTCTCACCCTCCATAGCGACCGGTATTTTCCTAGTTGTATGCCGGAGGGGACCATTGTATAAGTCTATTGCATCTTTTGCATTCAAAACTATTAGGTTGTCACGTCTTTTTGCTATCTCTGCGAGCAGCCCTCCTTAGGTTGTACAGTCTGACAGCTGTAGGTAGGAAGGACCTGCGAAATCTCTCGGTTGTGCACCTAGGATGATGTAGTCTGCTGCTAAATGAGCTCCTCAGTGCATTCAGTATGTCCTGCATAGGGTGGAACTCGGACTCCAGCAGAGATGACAGTTTAGCCACCGTCCTTCTCTCTCCTATCTCCTCCACTGGGTCAAGGCGCTGCCCCAGAACAGAGCTAGCTTTCTTGATCAGTTTGTTCAGTCTCTTCCTATCGGCTGCCGTAATGCCACTGCCCCAGCAGACCACTCCAAAAGTAATGGCTGATGCCACCACCGTGTCATAGAATGTCTTCAGCAGCGCCCCTTGTACACCGAAAGACCTGAGTCTCCTCAGTAGGAACAGCCTGCGCTGTCCCTTCTTGTAGAGTGCGTCAGTATTGTGTGACCAGTCTAGTTTATTGTTCAGATGAACACCCAGGTACTTATAGGATGTCACCATCTCGATGTCTGTTCCCTGTATATTTACTGGTGCTGTGAGGGGTTGTCCTTGCCTGCGGCAGTCCACCACCAGCTCCTTAGTTTTCCTCGCGTTGATCTGGAGGCAGTTCCGATGGCACCAGTCCACGAAGTCCTGGATAAGCCCTCTGTACTCAGCTTCACCTCCATTGGAGATGAGGCCAACAATCACAGAGTCATCAGAGAACTTCTGTTTGTTGTAATGGCTTGCTATTTTAAACAGCTGATTCTTTTTACAGCTATTCAAAAAAAAAAAAAAAAACTGCCGAAGACGCATCAAAAGACCCGGATAATGGCGCCATAATGCCAAATTACAAATTGACAGTGCAATGTGTTCACCGCCACACACGCATAAAGGCTGTTCCAATGCCCCAGAGGATTTCCCCCTAACTGCCTAACCAAGAAGCTAGCTAAAACTCCGCCTAGTCTTCATGTGGTTCGCGGTGGGTGTATTAGGCACTGAAACCTCCCATCTGACAGCGAATCAACAGATCGCCACACAGCCCGAGGATGTGGCCCCGAGATAGTTATCAGAGACAACTAACACTAACCGTTCTGCACATCACTACAAAAACAACCAACAAGCACAACCCAAAGGGGAAGCGTTTCTTCAGCCTTGCGGAGAAACCTCAGAATACATGATAGACAGTAACACCTACCCTCTGTCAAAAAAAACTCCACCACGATGCCGGGACCTCAACAGCTCCCAAGCACACGGTGCACCCACATCACGCCATTGAAGCACCCACAGCTGAAATCACTGAGCCAGTTATTGCATAATCACAAAACCCACTACAAACAATTGCTCCAAATGATCCAAATTAAATGAGCTTCCATTTAATACAAGCTCTCAATTTATTTTTTTTTATTTTGCAGTTATTGGACAAGCCCCCATTTGTTATGACCTGGCTCAAGGGCCACAGCAAACAAAAGGACACACCAACTGGAGTTGGAGTTAAACATAACTTTATTAAACCAAATTAGACCAAATTAAGGAAAAAGCATAACTGAAGTATTTACAGTGTGTTTCATCAGTAACATCAGTAGTGTAGGGAGTGAGTGAATGTAAAATATGGTGGAGTGGTGTTGAACAGTGCAAACCTGATTAACTCAACCAAACATAGACAATTAAATCAAACATAACCAAACCAAACCAGGACAGAGGATCGCCTGGTCTCCAACCCCCAGTGATGGGATGGAGCAACCCAAGTGTAATGGCCTCCCTGCTGACTTCACCGCCAGCCTCAAATACCCTGGGTCACCTGGGCACCACAGGTGAACCCACTTGGCAATCACTCACCAGCATCAAACTACAGCACAGCACCCCCTATAGGACCCAAGGGGCCATAACAACATACACTGCTCACAGTGGAGTCGTCCGGGCAAGAGAGCCCCCTAATGGTGGACGCTCCCTATTATATGGCGGTGTGATGACGCAACCGGAAGGCTGCATCATCACACCGCACTTCACGATAAAATCCCATCACCACATTCTCCACCCCCTTACATAAAACACATTCAATTAAAACCCTCCCCAATTTGGTACATAAGAAACCCCAAAAACACACTAAAAATAAAATAGTCTAAACACAGTAACCACAACTAAACTAGGGCCCGTGGGTGGACTACCACGAGACCCTGCACGGCTAAGTGGTGTATTCTGCCACTTTAACGAGTCCCGCCGTGCTCCTAACTAAACAGTCCTTCTTTTCTTCTTCACTGTCTTCCATGGGAGGAACAGTTCTGTCTGGGGGGTTTTGTGGCGGCCCCATGGCAGCCTCCTCCCTGGAGCTGTCGGACCCCCAGGGTCAGTCTTCATGACACTGAGGCCTGGGTCCCACATTATGGCAGCTGACTCCCATGGGGCCCTGCCGCCTGGAGCCGCCACCTGGACACGCCATAGTTAGTTTGCGTGCCAACCAAACTGTCTGTCAGTTGAAAACACACTGTTCCCAGCTTCGCCACAATCCCCAGCAGCGCCCCTTGTTTCGCTGGCTGCCGCCCGGTCAGTCACCGTCCCAGTGCGAACCCGAACCCAGTCCATGGCTTGAAGCGGCACTTTACTTGGTTTTATGTGTAGTTGTTGCACCCCTGGCAGCTCTACGTGCTCATTCGGCTTGGAATTTCGGTTGTGCTGTAGCGGTTCCGTAGTCACCATGTACGTTGTGGACCCTTCACCTGCTGTCTCCGCCGTCAATCAAGGCTCGCTGTGGGTACGGAAGGTGTCCAGTGCATCTCCGGCGTCACTCGTTGAAGTGGACTCTTCACCCACTAACTCGGTCGTAACCTCCATAGCTTGTTCAGCGCAGATACAGGAGCAGTCCTGTTCTTCCTCTCTGCGTCTGAAGCGCTCTCCTGTGCTGCATCATGCGTTGTGTTTGCGCCCATTTAGCTCCATGGCTAACTCTTCCACTGCTTCCAACTGGAGCGCTAGCTCAACCGCTTTAGCTAGCGTCAAGTGATTTGGCGTCAATAGCGACCTAGCTCGTAGCCCAGCGTTACATGTGTGCTCAGTCAATTGGTCCCACACCATTTCATTTTCCAGCGACCCAAAACAGCACACACTAGCCAACTGTCTCAGGTCATCAACAAACTGCTGCACTGGCTCACCGACTCTCTGACCTCTCTGGCGAAAGTGAATCCGTCATACCGTCACGCTGCCCGGCGTAGCAAAATGGTTAGCTAGCAGCTTCACAACTTCCTCATACGAGTCCATCGCGCTGAGTGTCCGGAGAATCCTTTGGCCCTCTAAGTCCAGGTTGTGGACAAGCAGTGCTCGCATCCTCACCTTGTCTAGCTTTCCCAGGTCCAACGCTGTAACATACGTCTCAAAAGCTTCGAGCCAACGTGGCCATGGAACTGGTGGTTCCCCGGGGAACTCCAGGAAAGGCCACAGTGGTGAAACGCATGCCTCCATGAGTTAATCCTCAGTTGCCAAATGTTATGTCCACAAACCTGGCATGAAATGAGACGGACAAGGATGTTGCACTGGAACTGGGCTTTATTATATAACTGAGCACAACTCGATATACACTGCTCACAGTGGAGTCATCCGGGCAAGAAAGCCCCTGATGGCGGATGCTCCCTATTATATAGTGGTGTGATGATGCAACCGGAAGGCGGCGTCATCACACAGCACTTCACGATAAAATCCTATCACCACAGATATGACCGCAGGTTTTATTAGGATTTTTTAAGTCTTTTTTACTGATCTGGATCATGTTCTTAGACTTGTTAAGTCCGATTCCAGCAGCAGCTGTCACCATCAGAGCTCACATACAGTATGCCGTTACCTTGCATAAGTTACCTCACTGTCCCTTTTATTGTCATATTACAGATTTTATCATGGATTGTAAACAGGGAAGGAGGTGAGATCAGAGAGTGCATGCTTTTTAAGTTTAAATAATGGATGAAAGAAAACCACTCTTGGGTTTTTTTCCACTCCGACACTCCCCATTATGTGGAAAGGTTTGTGGTGCATTTTGGCAGGTCGCGCACGATTTTTTTCAGCTGTTGAACTGAGTCAACTGAAACCTTTTAAAGGAGCAGATGCGTGTGTCATATAAAAACAGATTCACCAACTAAATTATATATTTCTTGCTACAAAATCACTTTCACTGATTCATTTCATCATGTTCAATCCATCCATTATTACTTACCGGTTCCTGCAGGCCAGGCAGGAGGAGGCTTTTGTGAACAACTCGTCCAATAAAAGCAGCTGCTTCTGGAGCTCCAGGTTTGCGAGGCTGTAATAGGCTGTACAAGGCTAGGAGAGCTACCAGTCAATGACGTGTACGTGATCCAGAAGCAGGGGATGAAATGGCCACCATTTCCGAAGTGATTCGTTCAGTTACGGTAAGTGATTCAGAACAGTTCATTCACCCAAAAGAACTAGTATACTCAAACGAATCGTTCATCAACATTCCAACTATAGTCTGCAGGCCTGAGCCTCCGTCCCTCTGGAGCTTCCTCGCTGTTGCGTCAGCAACCTCTAATATATTTGCTTTAATTATGAAGCATAAGGAATTCAAATGTGTGATGCATCAAGGCTCTGAAATGGCAACGCTCCCCTGGAGTTCTGGGATGTCTGATACCACCCTGAGCTCCTGGGGAGATTTGGGAATCGCATACAGGAGAGCAGTAATGAAAATAGATAAGGCTCTGATATGCTAATGTTGACTTTTGGTGCTGAAATCAAGGTGCAGCCTGTGGAACACACTGGTGCAAACACACTGGAGAGACTTTGACAGAAACAGGGTTCTCATGGGAGAGAAAAGCTCACCTGTTAGCCTGTGAACAGGGACCTTTCTGGGTTTTTGGGAGCAACAAAAAAGTCACACATTTATTTGGGAATGTTCACAAATTTACAAGAAAAAAAGAAGCAGATTTATGAGAAAAGAATTGTAAATTTACCAGGGAAAAGTGGCAAATTTACAAGAAAAATGGTCACATAATTATGGGGGAAAGGTCACAAATTTATAAAAGTTCACAAATTTACAAGAAAAAAATAGCAAATTTAGGAGTAAAAAGTTGCAAGTTTAACAGAAAAAAAGGCACAAATTTATAAGTAAAAAGTGTCAAATTTATGGGGGAAGTTCACAAATTTATAAAAAAAAAAGTTTAAAATGTGCAAGAAAAAAATAAGCAAATTTATGACAAAGTAGCAAATTGATGAGAATAAAAAGGTCAAATTTACAGTTTTTTTAAAGGAGTAAATCTAAGAAAAAGTTCAAAGTTTAAGAGAAAAAAAGTCAAAAATTTACAAGAAAAAAGTTTCAAATTTACAAGAAAAAAGAAGAAAATTTATAAGAAAAAAGTTGCAAGTTTAACAGAAAAATGCACAAATTTACAAGGAAAAAGCAAAGTCATGAGAAAAGACTTGGAAATTTATGAGAAAAAGGTGGTCAATTTACAAGAAATAAAAGACACAAATTTACATGGTGTGGAGCGTGTAAATAACGAGGCGGATTTGACTCAGACATTTTATTACATGTCTCACACGAGAAGCATAGACAGAATGAATACTCAGCAGAGACTCTCCTCTTAAAAAGCATGGCATTCTTCTAGAAGCTTCTAACACACAAAATGTCACATTGCATTCACTTCCTTAACCCTTTAACATCCTTCTAGAAGTTTCTAACACACAAAAGATCACACTGCATTCAACCTTCACACCTCCCTGTTATCTCCCAGGGAAACTCTGCTCTTGTTCTTGTCTAAGATGCTGTACAATTATGCACTCCCCATGTGTCACCAAAAGGGAAAAATAAATTTATGAGTAAAAAGTTGCAAGTTTAAGAAAAGAGAAGCACAAATTTAAGTAGTAAAGTAACAAGTTGCAAATTAACAAGAAAAGTCACAAACTTATGGAGAGAAATTCACAAATTTACAAGAAAAAAGTTTAAAATTTACATGAAAAAGTGGCAAATTTATGAGAAAAAAGAGTCACAATTTTACACATTTTTAAAAGCAGCACATCTGAGAAAAAAGTTCAAAGTTTAAGAAAAAAAAGACCTAAATTTACAATAAAAGTTTCATATTTATAAGAAAAAAGAAGCCAATTTATAAGAAAAGACTTGGAAGTTTATGAAAAAAGGTGGCAAATTTATGCAGGAGAAGTTCACAAATTTAGAAAAAAGCTAATTTATGACAAAAAGCGGCAAATTTACAAGAAAATCTCTCAAATTTATTGGGAGAAGTTCACATATTTACACAAAAACGGAGCAAATTCATGAGAAAAAAGTTGCAAGTTTAAAACAAAAAAATGCAAAAAATTTACAAGAAAAACAGAAGTAAATTTATGAGAAAAGACTTGGAAATTGATGAGAAAAAAGTGGCAAATTTACAAAAAAAAAGTCACAAATTTATGGGGGGAAAGTTCACAGATTTGCAGGTCACCAAGCTAGGAAGTGATGTTGTCAGTGGTTCGGGCCACCACGGTGCAGTGGCGCAGTGGCTAATGATGAGGCAGCACAGCAACTCACTCTTGGCCTTGGGATCCCGGGTTCGATCCCACCCCCTGACCAATGGTGATCTGTGTGGAGTTTGCATGTTCTCCCCTTGTCTGCGTGGTTTTACTCGGATAGCGCTGTATCGTGGCTGCTTCATCCATCCAGGTGGATGCCCTGAATTTCCCCTCTGTGGATCAATAAGAGTACACAAAAAATAAAATATTTGCAGGGGGTTGGGGTTAGCTTCTTCATCGTATTCCAACGCTGTGAGTCAACATTTGCATGCATTCCATTCCTGAGACTACCTCTACCAATCCTTCCAAAGTGGGGGAAATGTTCCATGGGGAGGCGATCGCACTTATCTAACGTTCCAGACGATGTGGGCCAAACCTGAGCAGGCCCTCATAGGCAGAAACTTCTCTGATTGTACATTTTGTTGTGTGCTCATGAACAAATCACGCCGCAGAAAACCCATCAGACTGAGTTTATTTGAACTAGAAGAAGAAGAAGAGAAACATCCACTTTATTCTGACAGAAAAAAATTGAAGCCTTCTTCCCTCTTCCTTGACTTTTTTTTTACCATGACATCCATTTGCCCCATCCTCCCACACACAGATAATTAAAGGAGCCGCACACACTACACAGTCGGCTTGTCAGTCATCTGCGTGACGTGGCAAAGATCTGACCATCAGCGGCTTAATTGGCAGTTGGTTCACGCTCCCCTCCTCACATTACAGACTAAATAAACACAGACGCACAGACAGGATGCTGCTTTCAGCCTGTGTCCGTCTCGCTGATTGCCCTACAGCTGCATGACACAGCAGCAGCTAAAGGAACATTCTTTTCCACTGGTCAGCTCCATGAAGCTCGCTGATTTTTTTTTTTTACACATCTGAACATCAAAAATTAGAATTCCGACAAATAGAAACATTGAGGCGAGTATTCAGACATGCACACCATTCCACTCTCAACCTGTCCTCCTTCTTATACAATTATTGTCATCGTCATGGTCGTCGTGGCTTCGGAATCCAAAGATATGTGGTCACCGGTGTCGTAGGTGCGCTCACTTGTGGCTGACGAGTCTGATGCGGGACCTGCAGATTCTTAGGATTGGGACTGCAACTCCCAGTGACGTCTTCCACCTGTTGTTTTTGTCCAGGGCTTAGATGTTCGAGGCTTCAATGCCGGTGTGACTGTAGGCCTGCACATATTGTGGGATCCTGGTGAGGCCTGTACACGCAAACTTGCCCCACACTTTAAGCGTTCGGCTCACCAGAGAGGCCACGCTCCTCTGGTGGGCGCTGGGGATTCTTGGGCGATGGACTTGGTTTTTGGTTGGGGTTGCTTATTCCTACCAGTTTCCCAGCCCCTGCAGATGAAAAACATCCCCACACTAGGATGCTACCGCCACCATGCTTCACTGTGGTGATGCTGTTCTCAGTGTGATGAGAGGTGTTGTTCAAACTTTTTTTCTCTCATATATTTTTGCATTTTAGCTCATGAATTTGGTAATTTAACTTTGTAAATTTGCCATTTTTTCCTCATAAATTTGTCCCTTTTTCTTGTAAATTTGCAGCTTTTTTCTCATAAATTTCATGTAAATTAGCTACTTTTTATTCTAAAGTAACAACTTTTTTCTTGCAAATTTAGAACGTTCATATGGATACTGGATACATTTTTTGTATTTCAGTGTAATGGTTTAATGTTTTCAGTTGATCTAAAGGGTTTGAACTTTTCGCAAGGCCCCCAAAAACCTAGAAACAGCCTCGCTTCCCGTTACACCGAACATCCACTGAAGATAAGTAGCTCGCTGTGACTGCGTGATGAATGGGACTCCTGCTCAGTACTTTGTAAATGCGAGGAGACAAATGCGTTAGTGTGCGTCCCGGCAACCAACAAGATAACGCACGGCGCAGTTACATTCCTGGAAAATGAGGTCAGCCATTGAAGTCTCTTAACGGGACGACGGCGGCAGCAGCGGCAGAGATAAAAGCCGACACACTTCTGTGGAAAATTTCCCCGCTCCCGTCACATACTTCTACATCACAAAGCATCAAACACCTGGTACCACTGCAGGCTAAAAACAACTTATTTTACTGAGGGATTGGAGGAGGATTTCATCTTCCTCCTTTTTTTTTGGGGGGGGGGGTGATTTGACTTATCAGAACTGAGCGTACGATTGTTATGTGATTGTGTTCAAAAGTGCAGGTGACGCAAACGCAGATCCTCCAAGGGTTGTCGACATTTCCGACGAGCAGATCAAGGAGATTCACCCGTTGGCGGGATCAAACTCTTCAAAGGATGCAACTTACCCAACAACAACCCTTCCTCCCTCCCTGCACTCGCCCTTATTATCTACATTCTGCCTCCTATGCTTCTTTGGGAGCCTCTAATTGCCTATTGTGCTCGTAGCTCTGCTGTCTGAGTGATATGCAATGATAAGCCAGAGCCTCAAAACAAGTAACTCCAGGTCTACGCTCCTCTCACATGATTTCTCCCTGCCCTCACCCCCCCTGTGTTTCCTGTAAATGTAACGTGCAAGTAGAAGCCTAATGTGTGTCATGTGGAAAGTGCAAGTGGGCACTTGCGTCTTGTTCCCAGGACAGCCGGTTTGTCATTTTCTCCCGTTTCTCGTCCAAAGAAGTTTAAATCAGAGAAGCTGCGGGTTGCTCAGATGGAAAATCTGGGAAGGAAGGAGAAAGAGATGGAAGTGGGTGTTTCTTTCTCTAGTTTAACAGCCCGGAAATAATACACAGCAAAATAAACATCACAGTTGACAGCTCTCTATTTGGTATATTTTGGACAATTTCCTTTCTGGTAGAGGAACATTTTCCACCTGCATTTGTAGAGCTAGCTGCAGATGAACACATGAATATATCGATTATTGAACAATTTGATCAGATTTAGATATTACACTGGTCTGCCTGTAATCAACCTGTCATAAACCTGTAACATTAAGCTGTTGTGAAGCAGCAGCAGGTGATAGAAAGCGAATTTGGTGGATTTATAAAAGTGACACACTTATGAGCAAGGTGAAAATGCATGAGAACATCATTTACGGCAGTCCCACTGTTCCACCTAAGCCTTTTGAGGTGAATGCACAGACTTGTGCCCACCGCACCCCTTTTGAAATACACTACTCCTACAAGCCCAGAGTGTACTCAAAGTCATTTGTTGTTTATACGGCGACACAAAACATGAAAATGAGCAGTGTGCCACTAGAAATTATCAAAAATCAATGGTGGAAGGTGCTGTTATGACTGGAAGTGAGAAGCTCCCGTGCAAGGCAACTAACACCAGAGAAGACTCTCAGACACGGAGTAAAGCGTTAAACACAACTTTATTAAAAACACACACAGCTGTAGAGAAAGCGGCGCACACCAAGGGGACACACAGCCTGTAGGGGAAGAGAGACGAGAGCTGGTTAGAATGAGGAGTGAGAATGGGGATAAGGGATAAGAGCAGGGGTTTATCTTACTACAGGTGAAAAGAGAGCCTGGCAGAGGAACCCAGCGAGGAAGGGGGAGGAGCCAGCAGGGCAAGGCTGGCGGAGAAAGTGAAGAGGAGAGGACCTGGGGGGAGTGTGACCAGGTGGAGAAAGCAGTTTTGGTTGAAGATGATGAGGATGCAGGTGAGTGCACTGTAATCCCAGAGACGCATGGCTGAGATGGCAAAAACCCGAGGACAGAGGAGGAGAGGGAGGATTAGGGTGGGTTCCAAACAATACAATTCTTAACCTTACTTCAGGCAGCAGTACCCAACGGTCCAGTGCAGAAACATTCACCAACTAATCCTTTTAAGCGCTGGCAGAGAAGAGGCAGCAGGTGCATCCACTCACGGAGGTGCATTGATGACCTACAGAGCCCAGAAAACAGGAGAAAGACCTCCCACAGAAAGGGAGGGGGAGCGTGCTCACCCAATCACCATAGTATCCCCCAAGGGGCGCCTCCTGGCGACCCACCGGGCTTGTTAGGGTGAGCCCGGTGAAAGGCTCGGACCATCCCCTTGTCGAGGAAATAGGAACCAGGGATCCATGATCTCTCCTCCGGTCTGTAGCCTTTCCAGTGGACCAAATACTGTAAGCTCCAGCCCCGGCGGCGAATGTCCAGAATCCTCTGGACGGTATAGGTGGTCTGGCCATCGAGGATCCGAGGAGGAGGAGGCGGCTTTGGGGGGAGGGGACAGAGAGGGCTGGCAGAGAGGGGCTTGATCTTAGAAACATGGAGCGTTTTGTGGATCTGTGTCAGCGGTAGTTTCAGGTGGACCGTCACATCATTAATGATCCTAGAGGTGGGAAAGGGACCAAGGAAGTGAGGTGACAGCTTTTTAGACTCCGTCTTCACAGGGACCTGATCCGCCGACAACCACACACGCTGACCCACCGCATATTTGGGTGCTGGGAGCCACCTGCAGTCCACATACTGACTATTCCATTTGGCCGAACGGAGAAGGGCAGCTCGGGTGGATCTCCGCAGGCGAGCGTCGGCCCCCATGGATGGCAATGCCACGTCCCTCTCCGCCATAGGCAGCAGGGGGGAAGTATAACCCATAGATGTCTCAAAAGGCATTAACCCGGTGGCTGAGGAAACGGCGGAGTTGTGGGCATACTCCACCCAGGTTAGATGGGTGCTCCAGGTGGATGGGTTGCAGGAAGCCACACATCTCAGAGCAGCCTCCAGGGTTTGGTTAGTATGCTCAGCCTGCCCATTGCTCTGAGAGTGGTAACCGGAGGTGAGACTGGCTCTGGTGCCCAGGGAACGGCAGAAGGACTTCCACACTTGGGAGGTGAATTGGGGACCCTGGCCAGACACAATGTCCAAAGGAATGCCATGAAGGCGGATAACATGGGTGGTGAGCAGGTTGGCAGTTTCGGAAGCAGAGGGCAACTTGGGAAGGGGCACCAAGTGGATGGCTTTAGAGAAGCGGTCAACAATGGTGAGGATGACCGTGTTGCCCTGCGCAGGAGGAAGGCCCGTGGCGAAGTCCATTGCAATGTGTGACCAAGGGCGAATGGGAACCGGCAGGGGATGCAGAAGACTGGCAGGAGGTGAAGAGTCCAATTTGTTTATTACGTACACTTGGCAGGCCTTGACATAGTCCCGTCCGTCCGTCTGCAGCGTTGGCCACCAGAACAACACTCGCTGCACCAGATTGATAGTATGGGTGATCCCGGGGTGACAGGCAAAGTGGCTTGCATGCCCCCACTGGATGACATCACTGCATAGACTGGATGGGACAAACAGACAATTGTCAGGACCCCCCTCGGGCTTGGGCTCAGTGGATTGGGCCTGCCGGACCCTCTGCTCAATCTCCTACGAGAGGGCGCCAAGAATACAAGAAGAGGGCACTATAGGCTCAGGAGGAGCAGAGAAGGACAACAGGTCGGAGGCGAACTGGCAGGAGAAAGCGTCAGGCTTGATGTTATGACACCTGGGCAGATAGGTGATAGTGAGATTGAATCTGAGGAAGAATAGAGCCCAGCAGGCATGCCTGGAGTTCAACCTGCGGGCCAACCTTAAATACTCTAGATTTTTGTGGTCCACACAATGATG
This sequence comes from Pholidichthys leucotaenia, assembly GCA_020510985.1. Classification (NCBI taxonomy): domain Eukaryota; kingdom Metazoa; phylum Chordata; class Actinopteri; order Cichliformes; family Pholidichthyidae; genus Pholidichthys; species Pholidichthys leucotaenia. The sequence continues at coordinate 226,924,274 of CM035844.1, forward strand.
GGGTGAATGGCTCCCTCCAGCCAGTGCCTCCACTCCTCAGGAACCAATTTAATGGCTAACAGTTCTCAGTCTCCTACGTCATAGTTCCTCTCAGCCGGCGTTAACTGCCAAGAGAAATATGCGCATGGGTGGAGCTTCTGATCAAAGGCTGGACATTGCGAGAGGACAGCGCCCACCCCAGAGTCAGAGGTATCCACCTCCAGTATGAACTGGAGCTGAGGGTTGACCTGCGCCAAGATGGGTGTGTTAGAAAATAGGGCTTTTAATTCAGTGAAGGCCTGCTCCACTGCCTCAGACCACTTAAGGGGCACTTTGGTTGAGGTCAGTTGAGTGAGAGGCTGAGCAACCCTGCTGTAATTTCTGATAGGCCTTCTGTAGAAATTAGCAAAGCCCAAAAAGTGTTGAAGCTGTTTGCGAGATTGTGGGGTAGGCCAATCGAGCACAACTTTCACCTTGGCCAGATCGGCCCTCAGCTCTCCTTCGGCAACAAAAAAGACAAGGAAGGCAGTGGAGTGGGTAGAAAACTCACACTTTTTGGCCTTCACAAAGAGCTGGTTCTCCAAGAGCCGTTGTAACACAGCCCGGATGTGGACTGCATGTTCCTCCAGCGTGCGGGAAAAAATCAAAACGTCATTGAGATAAACATAAACGAAGTGACTGACCATGTCGTGGAGGATGTCGTTGATCATACGCTGGAGACGGTGGGAGCATTAGTGAGCCCAAACGGCATCACTAGGTATTCAAAGTGCCCCAGATGTGTTTTGAACATTGTCGTCCATTTGTCCCCTTCATGTATGTGGACCAAATGGTATGCATTGCACAAGTCGAGTTTAGTAAACACCCGCTTGCGCTGAAGGAGCTTGAACGCGGAATTGATTAGGGGCAAAGGATATTTATCCTTGACAGTTATCATGTTAAGCTCACGGTAATCGATACACGGATGCAGGGATCTGTCCTTCTTCCCGACAAAGAAAAACCCCACCCCAAGAGGAGCTGAAGAGGGATGAATGAAACCGGCAGTCAGGGAGTCCTTAATGAAACTTTCCATCGCCTCACTTTCCGGCCCAGAAAGACTGTAGAGCCAACTGGACAGCAACCACGCACCTGGGAGGAGGTCAATAGCGCGGTCGTAAGAGCAGTGTGGTGGTAAAGAAAGAGTTCTTCACTTGCTAAAGACCTCCCCAAGGTCATGGTAGACCTTGGGTACGAGGCTGAGGTCTGGCAGCTCCACCGGGGGGGGAGCAAATGGGAAGTGACGGTGAACAGGCAGCCGAACTGAGGCAGGAGGATAGACAAAAGGGACTCCAGGTGGAAATTGAGTTCTGTACCCAATTGATAATGGAGTTGTGCTTCTGGAGCCAAGGGTAACCCAGGACCACCGGGGAGGATGAACTAGGGAGAATGAAGAATGAGAGAGACTCCCGGTGGTTCCCAGAAAGAAGGACAGAGACCAGCTCTGTGCACTTGGTCACAGAAGCTAGGCTACAGACAGAGCTGTAACTTTAGTGAAGGGGGCAATTTAATAGTGGGTATGCCTATCTCCCATACGAGTCGCAATGAAATAAAGTTCTGTTCGGCCCCTGAATCAATTAATGCTGAGACCTTCTTCTCGGCCCTCGTTAACTGAATAAGAGCCGGGAGCGAAAAGTTACCGGGAGGATTAGTAGAAAGACTGCCCGTCAGACCCCCCCCCCACGGCTACTGACAGGCCACGTCTTTTGGTTTCAATGGACAGGTAGACAGTTTATGCTCCAAAGAGCCGCAAGCCATGCATGCACTGGCTCTCCTCTGTCACTGGTGCTCCTCCAGAGTCAAACAGGCTTGGCCTAGCACCATAGCTTCAGAGGAGGAGTCAGGCTTGACTGAGCTAGTAGCCGGAGGGGGTGTATGCGAGACGGGCGGACTGAAGAAGGCTTTCTGCTCCTTCACGCGCTCACAGTACTGGTTGTCTAAACTGATGGCCTGCTCGATGAGCTCATCCAGAGAGGAGGGGGTCGCATGAACCGCCAGGTCATCACGGAAGTTGGCATTCAGACCCAGGAGGAAGTCCTGAAGCCACTCCTTTGATATCTTGGCTGTGTGCTTAGGGTTGTTGTCCAGCTGAAAGGTGAACTGTTGCTCCAGTCTGAGGTCAAGAGCGCTCTGGAGCAGGTTTTCATCCAGGATGTCTCTGTACATTGCTGCATTCATCTTTCCCTCTATCCAGATTAGTCTCCCAGTTCCTGCCACTGAAAAACATCCACACAGCATGATGCTGCCACCACTACTGGCCTGTTGATGAGCGGTGTCTGGTTTCCTCCAAACATGACGCCTGGCATTCACCCCAAAGAGTTCAATCTTTGTCTCATCAGACCAGAGAATTTTGTTTCTCATGGTCTGAGAGTCCTTCAGGTGCCTTTTGGCAAACTCCAGGGGGGCTGCTATGTGCCTTTTACTAAGGAGTGGCTTCCGACTGGCCACTCTACCATACAGGCCTAATTAGTGGATTGCTGCAGAGATGGTTGTCCTTCTGGAAGGTTTTCCTCTCTCCACAGAGGAACACTGGAGCTCTGACAGAGTGACCATCGGGTTTTTGGGTGGTTCTTGAGCAGCTGTGGCACAGGTGTTGTGTAGCCGACTACCGGTCGAAGGGTCAGCGGTTCGATTCCCACTCTGTCTGCAGTCTGCATGTTGACGTGGCCTTGAGCAAGACACTGAACCCCCAGTTGCTCCTGGTGGGTCAGGCCAGTGCTGGTGTATGGCAGCTCTACCGCCATCAGGGTGTGAATGGATGGATAACAGGATCTGTAAAGCGCTTTGGTCATCTGGAGATGAGAAAAAGCACTATATAAGTGAATGCCATTTACCATTCTTGGTCACCTGCCTAACTAACGCCCTTCTCCCCCAGTCGCTCAGTTTAGACGGCTGGCCAGCTCTAGGGAGAGTCCTGGTGGTTCCAAACTTCTTCCATTTAAGGATGATGGAGGCCATTGTGCTCATTGGGACCTTCAAAGCAGCAGACATTTTTTTGTACCCTTCCTCAGATTTGTGCTTAGAGACAATCCTGTCTCAGAGGTCTACAGAAAATTCCTTTGACTTCATGCTTGGTTTGTGCTCTGACATACAGTACACTGTCAATTGTGGGACCTTATATAGTCAGGTGTGTGCCTTTCCAAATCATGTCCAATCAACTGAACTTACCACAGGTGGACTCCAATTAAGCTGTAGAAATATCTCAAGGATGATCAGTGGTAACAGGATGCACCTGAGTGTTATGTCTGCAATAATGGAGATCGGACTCTACTTATGCCAAACAACGAACTGAACCTTTATTAAGGAACACACAGAACTATATACAGTGATGCCGCTGCCCAACTGACACACACACCACATTCTACAAACAATATTCCCCTCCCCCTTACAAAAGTCCAAAACACATACACACAATACAGACCCACCCCAATTTAGGACCCGAATCATGCACTAAGAAAAAAACAGGAACAGTGAACTGAAATGGCCTAACACATTCACCCAAAAACAACTAAAATGACCATCTCTACACTGAATACACAAAACAATCCCATACCACAACATTCATTCATCTTCTCTGGCCCAAAGATGCTGGGATACCACAACATACACTCATGCAAAACTATAAACATAATTACAATGCAGTGTTCATGTTATCCCATTGTCCTCAGGCAGCCAAGAGTAAAACCGGCTCGGGGGCCCAGGGCAGCCCCACGGCATACGCGCCCCTGGAAGCCTCCTGCCCTCGGGATCAAAGCTGACCTCCCCAGCGAGAATGTCTCTTCTCCTCACCCTCGACCGCTTCTCTCATCTGGACCCACCATTTGTCACCTCCTCACAGACCTGAACCTGGTCAGCAACTCTCAGGGGGGTCCCGCTCGACCTGCAGTGCTGCTGCCCGGCACGCAGTCCCTCCGTGCCTGTCGGTCCGCCCCCGACCATCTTAAAAACCACTGCAGCTGCCGCTGTTATAGCCCCAGACACTCCGGCTCCTGTGGCCGACCTCCGGGGAAAACTGTAGCCTGCTCGTTCGCATCACTCGTCAACCCAGACACCTCGCCGCTATGCCCAGCACCCTCGTCCAAGGCACTCCGCTGCGCTGCCTCTGCGCCCGGCTGCCGCTGCTGCTTCCTGGGGCTCTCAGCATGCTTGTGCCCCCTCTCCCGCTGTCCCAACTCCAGCTGCAGGGAAAACTCAATCGAGTCCGGTCGCTGCTCTCCCTCCATGCTGTCTTGGCTCACCGCGTCGTCTTCACCACCAGCGTTACGGTCACCCAACGTGCTGAGCTCTTCTGCTAGTTTGCTATCCTCGGTGACCGGGAGCTCCGGTCCCCCCTCGATACCTAGCTGGTAGCTTGTAGCTTGGTTTTGGCGCACACCTAGCTTTGTGGTTAACCTTGCTGTTGCCACAGACTGAGCCCCTAGCTTCTCTGAGCTAGCTAGCTGAGCTCCTTTTGGCACCAACAACTTCACTACTGACAACTTCTTGTCCTTTGTATGCTCGGCAAACTCTCCAGCCAGCCGCCCGACAACATACACATAAGCCTCCGTCTCTCACAACATACGGAGAATTCTCCGACCCTATACACCAAAACAGCGGACCAGGAGCATTTGTCCTCGGTCCCCGCCGAATCGACCCAGGCCAAGCTCAGCAACGTATCCCCCAAGCATGGCCACCCAGTCCGGCCACAGGATCGCTGGCTTTCCCGGACACTTCAGAAATGGCGGTAGAGGTGAAGGTAGCCCACACGCCTCCATGGTTTATTGTTGTCGCCAAAATGTTATGTCTGCAATAATGGAGACCGGACTTTGCTTATGCCAAGCAGCAAACTGAACCTTTATTAAGGAAGACACAGAACTATATACAGTGGTGCCCCAGCCCGCCTGACGTCATCCCGCAGGCGGGTACGGCAAGACACACACACCACATTCTACACACAACACTGAGCTCAATTTTGAGCTTCATGACAAAAGTTGTGAACGCTTATGTACATGTGATTTCTTAGTTTTTTATTTTTAATAAATTTGCAAAAATCTCCCAAAAAAAACTTTTTTCATGAAGAGTTTGTTTGCAAAAACCACTAAACGCCACTTCCATGAAAATTTCACTCTATACATCAAACAGCTGTTAACATTACCTGCTTCTAGAAGTTCAAATCGTTGTCTCAAAAGCCGATATGTCCTATGTTATAGATGCTACAAATTCATGTTTTTTTTCAAAAGCCAATAAACGCCGGAAGCATTTTTTTTTACAAAAGCAGATAACTTCACAGGGCAAATCAGCGCTTGGTATTTGGGTCATGTGACTCATCTTGGCTGCCTTTTCCCGGTCTGCTCACTCTGACTGGTTTTCCTGATTGTGTTTGGAATGTTCACTCACTCACCCCCTACTCACTATGTAGTAAATTTAGATATAGTGGACTATACAGTAAACTCAATATAACAATAAAATTAACCGCTGGGCTTGTTTTCGCAGCACAGTTAATGACATCATCACGTGAGAGTAAAATGTAACAGACTAACGGTGCTAAAAAAAGAATACCTGCATGTAATTGTAATAAATATGTATTAAATCAAGTCATGGGTGGCGCGGTGGGGGAGTGGTTAGCACTGCGGCAGCACAGCAGCTCACCCTTGGCCGGGGGATCCTGGGTTCGATCCCAGCCCCCGACCAACAGTGATCTATGTGGAGCAGGGGTCACCAACGCGGTGCCCGCAGGCACCATGTCGCCCGCAACGACCACATGAGTCACCCGCAGGCCTGTTCTAAAAATAGCACAACTCGCAAGTGAGCTGCGTCTAAGATGTAATTTTTTCTGCCGCTATTTTTTAAAATCACACTTGCATTTATATATATTTTAAAATGACAATGTCTTAAAAATAAAAAAAAATGAAAATATGTTTATTATACGTAAAGTTAAGGTGAACTCTGACCTAGTTCAAAGGTCAGTATTGTGCGCATGACAAAACCTTCGCGCTTGTGGAGAGTAAGCTAGCGAGCAGTGAAGATGGTGAGCGCAGTGCAGTTTCCTAGCCCAAAAACATGGCAAAAAAAAAAAGACAGAAAATTTATCATTTTCAAAGTGAGCGGGAGGAAGAGTTCTTTTTTCCTACCGTGAAAGGAAGCTGCGTGTGTTTCATTTGCGGGGCGACGGCGATGCGGCACTATGTGGACCTTGTTCTCAATAAAGTTTTTGAAAAAAAAAACAACTTCAATACGCGTCATGAAACTGCTGCCCACTCTTTTTTTTTTTGTACCCGTAGGTAGATTTGTTCTGCAGTCCGGTGACAAGCCACCAGCTGCCGGTTGCTGCGTGCGCAAGCACCCCTTAACTCCCTGACCTGCATGATTTTGGCATGTGGGAGGAAACCCATGCAAACACGGGGAGAACATGCAAACTCCACACAGATCACTGTTGGCCGGGGGCAGGGATCGAACCCACGATCCCCGCGATCCCGCGGCCGAGGGTAAACTGCTGCTGCGGTGCTGGTTATTACTCCAGCATGATTCTTGGCAAGAACTGTATGGATATAATTCCAGTGAAGAAGAACACACAAAAGTGTGTTTATTAAATGTAACAGATTTTGAGCAGAATTGCAGCAGATTTGTTCAGTTAAAAATATGATAAGATTTATTTAATATGAAAGTTGATTTTTCTTAAATGTTGCATAACTTTTTCAAACATGGTTCAACATAGTTCATGAATTAAAAGGGTTTAGTTTTTTATGGTTAAAAGGGACTGGTGAAAACTGGACATTTTTTTAATGAAATGTAGAAGGGATCATCTGAACAACTGCTGAGATTAATAAAAATAAAGTGTTGAATATTGATCTTGTCTGTTACCCACTCTAAGTTATTGATAATTATTTATTTATGTGTGTATATATATATATATATATATATATATATATATATATATATATATATATATATATATATATATATATATATATATATACAATTTGTTATTTTAGAGGAGTGTGTCAAGTTGGTGCCCTTCACATGACTCGATACCCATGGAGTAGCTCTTGGTTTCAAAAAGGTTGGTGACCCCTGGTGTGGAGTTTGCATGTTCTCCCCGTGTCTGCGTGGGTTTACTCCGGGATTTCTCCGGTTTCCTCCCACATGCCAAAAACATGCAAGTTAGGTTAATTGGCATTAAACGACATTCTAAATTGTCCTTAGGAATGACTGTGAGAGTGAATGGTTGTCTGTCTCTCTGTGTTGGCCCTGTGATGGACTGGCGATCTGTCCAGGGTGTACCCTGCCTCTCGCCCAAAAGATGCTGGGATAGGCTCCAGCCCCCCCGCGACCCGAAAAGGATTAAGCGGAAGAAGATGAATGAATAAATCAAGTCATTTTTGCTAAATTATTAAATATAAATATCTTAAGGTAGTTTATGCTGTGATATGAAGCTCTTCTCTCACTGCTCCGTTGGCTACACATTCACTATATAGTCCACTATATACAGGGAAGGAGTTTCTTTTTTCCAGCTGTTGTGTCCGAATAAATGAGGAGGCGAGGTGACATTTTATAATGTTTATTATCAAGAACTATGTACACACAGGGAGACCCTACCACGAGTACAGGAGTCCCAGCGGAGGGACAATATGTCTCCTGCTCCAGGCTTATATACTCCAGATAACGCCACCCCCCAAAGGCGGGGCATCACCCCTCCCTAGCCTAAGGCACCACCATACTAATATTATATATATTATAATCCTACATTCTCCCCCCCTTGAAAAAATGCAAGCACACAAATTACCCAACCAAATAATTTACACCCGATTCACACACTAATACAAGAGGGTATAGGCCTACTCATTCACACACCACACTGGCCCAGCAGAGCTCTCCGCTATGTAAACAACAGTCCTAGAAAAGAAAAAGGGCCACACACCAAACTAAATTAATCCCATTGAAGCTAAACATATACACACAACAATCAGACATACACAATGGCGGTACCCGATCCCATAAACTCGCTGAATACACATAAGTACACACAGAGAACTCCCTACAATAAAAAAAACCAAAACAAAAGTATTCACACTATAGGGCAATTAACATACCCATTCACACCCAGGCACTACTGCACCTCACACTCACTAAACAGTCAGACAACAACGGTGGTCTTGTGCCTCAAATCCCTTAAACTTCCCGTTACAGTGGCAGACATTCCTTTTACTTTCAAGAACGTAAACGGCCATTAAGGCCACACCACAGACAGGGAAATTAAAACACAGCATCAAGTGCTGGAAATAGTAATAAAACACAACATTGCAAAAATACTGTAAGTAGCTACTATTACAGAGGTGGCAACACAAAAATACATGAACATTTCTGTCTTTTTTTTTTTTAACAAAACGAACCCGATATCCACATGTCACACTCCTAAGTTGTACCACCAATAGGATAAATGACCATAAGAACCAACTTATATGTTTCACATTACCCACTTGGTTCTCATCATCCCATTCCATAACAACTTCAACACGTGAATACAGTCAGAATATATTGAACATAATAACCATAAACAAAACACATCTATTAATAAATGCACATTATCAGACACACCGTAAGCCCTCACACATTCAACCCGGGTCTCCCAAAGCCCCCCCCCCCCCGAAGTGTCCGTCCCACGGCCCACTTCCAGAGCGTCTCCGTTTCTTTGTGACAGGAGATGGACTGCATAGACGCCCTTTTCTGCTCCAGCGTCACAGCTCGTTGGGATGCTGTCTCAACCCATCAGTCAAACTCAGGTAGCCGTCGCCGCCGGACTGGACCACCCACAGATTATCCTGTCCAGCTGTCAGTTTCCTGGGACTGCGCACCCGACCAAGCCGAGGTTTGACCCTAAGGCGCACGTCATCCCCCTCACCCAGGGGAGCGCTCACTGGCTTTCTCCGTCGTCTGCGTCGCAATCTGGCACCCTTATGACTCCTCAGTCGTTCTCCAAGTTGACTCGAGCCATGTCCCTTGCTTTTGGTACCGGCACGGCCAGGGTTCATGCCGTCTGGTGGTACCCCGGATACCAGATGATGTTGTGTCGGAGCGGCACCAGTCACTATTGGCTCAGCAACCAGAACTCGTCGGCCACCGGAGCTCTGTAGCTCACGCTCTTCGGACCTGTCCGCCACTGCAGGGGTCAAACCATGCTGTTCGAGTCCCCCGTCCATGGGACCACAAACACTGGCATGGGACCCCCGCCTTGTCGGCATGCTAAGGTACTGGTGGTGTCCCTCTTCACCCGGAATGGGCCACCCAAAGTTCTACACTTCATCGCCACTTCCCACGTAGAAAAGCCAGTCCCATAAACCACCACCTGACCACTCCTCCACTTCAACGCAGATGATGGTGAAACCGAGCCCATAGAATAAATCACAGCCCATTAGGTTATTACCGTCCCGCGACACCATGAATTCGTTGGCGCACATGAAGGCCCCTTTGTACCTCACCAACAGCCACACTGAGCCCACAACATCCAGTGGGTGGCTACCATAACCATAACAGGTAATGTTAGTGTTACTCACTCTGTAGTGGGGATAACACAGACTTACAGTTGCCAAGTTGAGGATGGAGACCGTTGACCCAGTGTCCACCAACAACGGTATCAGTGTCCCGTCCAACAAAATGGCACAGATGATATGACCGTCCGTGTCTGGCGAGACTGCGTGGACCACTGTAGGACTCTTCTTCTTAACAGTTCCTTTTGCTGGCCTCCGTTCCTCCTTGTCAAAATTGCGGCAAACCCTGGCAAAGTGATGGAGTAGACCACACCATCCACAACGCTTGCTCCTCGCTGTACATGCCCTGGCTCAATAGCGGTGCCTGCTGGATCCGCAGCCATATCATTGTGGTGTCCCCGGGCTGGACCGTATCTTGACAATGGCCGCATATTCATCATCGCTGCCATCGTCCAAATCCAAGCCCAGGGCCTTGGATTTGGACCAAGCCCATGTGCCTTGCTCTTCTGCGGAGCGTCATCGCAGCCGAGGTGTTTCATCAGCCGCTCCGCTGCCTCGTGCTGTTGTGCTAACTCCATGGCCGCTAGCAAAGTTAGCTCACCAGCATGAGTTAGCAGGCGAACCCTTGCAGAGGAGTAGGCCACGTGCTCGGCCAACTGGTCTCAGACTATCTCCTCCTCTAGGGCCCCAAACCTGCACTCACTCGCCAGCTGTTGGAGGTCTGCCACAAACTTCTGGACCGATTCTCCGGGTCGCTGGCGCTGTTGTTGGAACTCGGTGCGCCGCATTATGATGTTTTCTGGGGCGCGAAAGTAGCCGGCCATGAGCCTCACAACGTCGTCAAAGCTGTCACCTCCTCCCAGGGTGCTGAAGATTTTCTGGCCCTCCATGCCCAGGTTATGGACCAGAATCGCCCTCGTTCTCAATTTGTCCAGGTCGCTGAGGTCTAACGCTAGTAGACAATTCTGGAAGGCCACAAACTACCTGGCCCAAGGGACCAACGGCTCACCCGGAGCCTCCAAAAAAAGACGTAATGTGGTCCCCGCCCTCTCCATATCTGTTTGTCCTCGTCACCAAATGTTGTGTCCGAATACGTTGTGTCCGAATAAGTGAGGAAGCGAGGTGACATTTTATCATGTTTATTATCAAGAACTATGTACACATGGGGAGACCCTACCGTGAGTACAGGAGTCCCAGCGAAGAGACAATATGTCTCCCGCTCCAGGCTTATATACTCCAGATGACGCCACCTCCAAAGGTGGGGCATCACCCCTCCCTAGCCTAGGCCACCGCCATACTAATATTATATATATATTACAATTATACACCAGCCTTATTCCTTTTCTTTTTATACTGTGCACACCAATGATACGTTACCACTTCCTTGTGGTAACGTATCGTCACTTCCTGTTTTGCTGTCTGTCTGTGTGGTTTGCTCTCCTCACTCTCCTGAGCTGTTGGGTTAGCCACTAGCTATGGCTACTAGCTCTCCTTCCTCTCCTCCTCTGGTGTGCTCTCTCTGTCAGATGTTTAGCTACACCTCTGCCTCTTTTAGTGATAACGGTAAATGTAATAAATGTTGTCTTTTTGAGGCGCTCGAGGTGAGGTTGTCTGATTTGGAATCCCAGCTCCGCTGCATTGAAACACCGTCTGCGCCAGTTACTCTTGACGGACGCCCCTTAGCTGCAGCGGAGCTAGCTAGCATAGCTAACCCTGTTAGCGGTCCTCCGGCTCTCCTCAGCAGCGAGGAGACTGGGTGGGTGACGGTGAGAAGGAAGCCTAGTCGCAAAGCCCCGGTACACCACCAATCTGTTCACGTTTCTAATCGTTTTTCCCCGCTCAGCGACACACCCGCTGAGGAAAAAACTCTGATCATTGGCGACTCTGTAGTCAGAAACGTGAACCTAGAGACTCCAGCGGCCATAGTCAAATGCATTCCTGGGGCCAGAGCAGGCGACATCGAGTCAAATTTGAAAATGCTGGCTAAAAGTAACTGTAAATACTCCACAATTGTTATTCACGCTGGCATTAATGACATCCGTCTCCGGCAGTCGGAAGTCACGAAACTTAATGGGTGGCGGGCTGAAGTTTAGGCGGCGTGCAAGAAATATAAGACAGAATAATAAAGAGCGATGGCAAGAACCAAGCAGACCGCCCGTAACATCTACTGGAGGAGGAAGCCCCCCAGGAGGCAGCTAGCCACCAGGGCTGCTCGGAGAGGCGCTCCGGCCACCGGCGGAGTGAAGAGGCCTCACCGTTACAGGCCCGTGGCTCTGAGAGAGATCCGTCACTACCAGAAATCCACGGAGCTGCTCATCCGTAAGCTGCCCGTCCAGCGCCTGGTGAGGGAGATCGCTCAGGACTTCAAGACCCACCTGCGCTTCCTGAGCTTTGCTGTCATGGCTCTGCAGGAGACCAGAGAGGCCTACCTGGTGGGTCTCTTCTTCGCTAAGAGGGTCACCATCATGCCCAAAGACTTCCAGCTGGCCCGCCGCATCCGCGGAGAGAGAACTTAGACTTTCTGCTGCACATTCACCAACCATAATGCTCCGCACTGTGTGTCTATATATATATTTATAGTAATATGTATATATGTTTACTAGATGTTCTTGTTTTTTTTTTCTTGCCTTCTGATTATTGCTCTGAGTGTTGCTATCCCTGTGCTGTTGCAATCCTGGAATTTCCCCATTGTGGGACTAATAAAGGCTTATCTTATCTTATCTTATCTTAATGTAGAATCGGTGTGTGACTTTGCAAAAACGATGTCTGCCACTGTAGTATTCTCTGGGCCCCTCCCCAATCTGACCAGTGATGACATGTTTAGCCGCTCGTCATCCTTGAACCGCTGGCTGTCTGTGTGGTGTCCTGCAAATGACATGGGCTACATTGACAATTGGAGCTCTTTTTGCTCCAATTGAAGCAAAAAGGGCTTCCACCCCGCTGGATGGCGACAGAGGGCCCCCTGGGAAGCCGAGGTGGGGCCGTTCTCAGAGGTTCGCTGACGGGCTCTGCCGGCAGTGAGTCCAGCCGGGGATTCTGCTGCGAATTGCCCGTACCGTTGCGCCGACGTCGTCATTGGCCCCCAGACGGCGCGCACTCCTGGACCAGCTCCGGGACGGGAACGGGACTCCAACGCGGGGATCGAGGATGCCTCCTCCTCTGCTTCCTGCTCTCTTCCTCCTCCACCCCTCGAAGTACCTAGCGCTGCACGGCGAGTTCCTCCTACCTCGTTATCACCTCCGGGTGATCGTCATAGTCGAGGGGGAGGTTATCCAGAAACTCCACAGCGTAGTCCAAATGCCTGCGAATGTCGCTGGGAGCGACGCACAGCGTAGCGGTGAATAACGTGCAGTCCACATACTCCAGAACCTCCGCTAGCTTTCTGTCCAGGCGCCGACCGCAGCCCCTGGATGACGGCATTCTCCCAGCAACAGGCGCCCAGACAGGGAAGAGCAACAGTCAAATTAGGCACAAAACTCACGGTGAAACGGCGTCTCGGTGTGGCGCCTCCATTTAGACAACCTGGCAGGAGTATACTGTCATGTGGTGATCCTCGCGGATCACCAAGAGACGCCAAAGAGTCCACCAGTGAGTTTGGCAATGATGTTAATTTATTTACACACGTGACAAGACAAGACTATGAACCCCGCAGGGCAAAACACACATTTAACAAGACTTGGGCTCGTAGGGCTAACCCCAGCCACTACGAGCTAAACTATGACATGAGTTCAGATCACAAACCTGACAAGAAGATCTGACGAAGTGTTGACCAACGTCTGGCAAGGAAGATTAGATGATACTCCTGCGTCATACCGTCGCTAGTGCCGGGTTTATAAAGGCGAAGCACTAACAAACGGCAATGACATACAGCTGGCCAGCCTTGACAGGCGGAAGCCCCACCGAGCACCTTTCACAATAAAAGCCCGGTGAGGCCAGAATACAGCCCACAGCTGTCAAGGCCAGCAGCGAGTTGGACCTGGCCCGAGCGCTATCAGAACCCAGCGCTCGGGTCGTAACAACCTTTCCAAATTAAACTTTCAGTTTGGATGTGGTTACTCTTTCTCTTAATAGCTCTGTGAGGAACCTTGGAATTATTTTTGATCAAGATCTGTCCTTCAATTCACATATTAAATTTGTTTCTAAGACTGCCTTCTATCATTTACATAATATTGCCAAGATTAGGAGCATCTTGTCTCAGAGTGATGCTGAGAAACTGATCCACGCTTTTGTTAGCTCGAGATTAGATTATTGTAATTCTTTATTATCAGGTTGTCCTAAAACATCTTTAAAAAGTCTTCAGCTGATCCAAAATGCTGCAGCAAGAGTTTTAACAGGTACTAGAAAGAGAGATCATATCTCTCCGGTTCTGGCCTCCCTTCATTGGCTTCCCATAGAGTTTAGAATTACAGTGGGGCAAAAAAGTATTTAGTCAGCCACCAATTGTGCAAGTTCTCCCACTGTAAAAGATGAGACAGGTCTCCAATTTTCATCATAGGTATACCTCAACTATGAGAAACAAAATGAGAAAAAAAATCCAGAAAATCACATTGAAGGATTTTTAATGAATTAATTGGTAAATTCCTCGGTAAAATAAACATTTGGTCACCTACAAACAAGCAAGATTTCTGGCTCTCACAGACCTGTAACTTCTTCTTTAAGAGGCTCTTCTGTTCTCCACTCGTTACCTGTATTAATGGCACCTGTTTGAATTCGTTATCAGTATAAAAGACACCTGTCCACAACCTCAAACAATCAGACTCCAAACTCCACTATGGCCAAGACCAAAGAGCTGTCAAAGGACACCAGAAACAAAATTGTAGACCTGCACCAGGCTGGGAAGACTGAATCTGCTATAGGCAAGCAGCTTGGTGTGAAGAAATCAACTGTGGGAGCAATTATTAGAAAATGGAAGACATACAAGACCACTGATAATCTCCCTCGATCTGGGGTTCCACACAAGATCTCACCCCGTGGGGTCAAAATGATAACGAGAATGGTGAGCAAAAATCCCAGAACCACACGGGGGGACCTAGTGAATGACCTGCAGAGAGCTGGGACCAAAGTAACAAAGGCTACCATCAGTAACACACTACGCCGCCAAGGACTCAAATCCTGCAGTTCCAGACGTGTCCCCCTGCTTAAGCCAGTACATGTCCAGGCCCGTCTGAAGTTTGCTAGAGAGCATTTGGATGATCCAGAAGAGGATTGGGAGAATGTCATATGGTCAGATGAAACCAAAATAGAACTTTTTGGTAAAAACTCAACTTGTCGTGTTTGGAGGAGAAAGAACACCATACCTACTGTGAAGCATGGGGGTGGAAACATCGTGCTTTGGGGCTGTTTTTCTGCAAAGGGACCAGGATGACTAATCCGTGTAAAGGAAAGAATGAATGGGGCCATGTATCGTGAGATTTTGAGTGGAAACCTCCTTCCATCAGCAAGGGCATTGAAGATGAAACGTGGCTGGGTCTTTCAGCATGACAATGATCCCAAACATACTGCCCGGGCAACGAAGGAGTGGCTTTGTAAGAAGCATTTCAAGGTCCTGGAGTGGCCTAGCCAGTCTCCAGATCTCAACCCCATAGAAAATCTTTGGAGGGAGTTGAAAGTCTGTGTTGCCCAGCGACAGCCCCAAAACATCACTGCTCTAGAGGAGATCTGCATGGAGGAATGGGCCAAAATACCAGCAACAGTGTGTGAAAACCTTGTGAAGACTTACAGAAAACGTTTGACCTCTGTCATTGCCAACAAAGTGTATATAACAAAGTATTGAGATGAACTTTTGTTATTGACCAAATACTTATTTTACCGAGGAATTTACCAATTAATTCATTAAAAATCCTTCAATGTGATTTTCTGGATTTTTTTTTTTCTCATTTTGTCTCTCATAGTTGAGGTATACCTATGATGAAAATTGGAGACCTCTCTCATCTTTTAAGTGGGAGAACTTGCACAATTGGTGGCTAACTAAATACTTTTTTACCCCACCGTAAGTTTAAAATCCTTCTTCTTACTTACAAAGCTCTAAACAATCAGGCTCCTTTTTATTTAAAAGATCTGATACTACCGTATTATCCTAACAGAGCACTACGCTCCCAAAATGCAGGATTACTTGTAATACCTAGAATCTCCAAAAGTACAATGGGAGGCAGAGCCTTCAGTTATCAAGCTCCTCTCCTGTGGAACCAGCTGCCAATCTGGATTCGGGAGTCAGACTCGATCTCTGTTTTTAAGAATAGGGCTAAAACCTACCTTTTTGATATAGCCTACAATTAGGGAGGGATCATGTGTTTCTGAACCCTCCCTTAGTTATGCTGCTAATAGGTTTAGTCAGCCGGGGGACCTCCAGTAATGCACTGGGCCTCACTCCTTTCCTCACTCTCTATGAAATATTTTTTTTGCTGGTCATTAACATTTGTTTGTTCTCTCCCATAGATTGAGTCCCCATAGTGCTGTTTGCTCTCTACATGTCTGTTCTTTTCATCTTCTCTATCCCCTCACTCCCCAGCCAGTCGCAGCAGATGACTGCCCCTCCCTGAGCCTGGTTCTGCTGGAGGTTTCTTCCTGTTAAAAGGGAGTTTTTCCTCTCCACCGTCGCCAAGTGCTTGCTCACAGGGGATCGCCTGATTGCTGGGGTCTTTCTGCAACTGTGGGGGTTCCCCCTACAGTTGATAGTGCTATGAGATGACTGTTGTCGTGAAATGGCGCTATATAAATAAAGTTGAATTGAATTGAATTGAATTACCAATGAAGAGAGAGAGAAATGCCATTTCAATTCTCCTGTATGTCCTGTACGTATAGTAGTGTTGACAATAAAGTCTTTGAATGTTGAATCTTGAATTATAGCTTTATTATAGCTATATTATACCATTTTACTGAGTGGATATGCCTAAATCAGTGTGTCAATCATACTACATTGATGCTTATAGACATTCAAGTATGTTCCAGAGAAAATAGCATGATTTTCGGGACTTATCTGTTTTTGCAAAAAAAAAAAAAAATACTAATAAATTTCCAAAAAGTAACAATGAGTTGATGTTTTATTTTTTGTTTTATTATGTCTGAGCTACTCATATTTCAAGTGACCATGTCTTGGAAGCTGATTTGGAAATACTAACACCTGTAAACCTACAGATGAAAAAGTGTTTTTTGTCATTTTGAACTCAACTGGACTTACCTGTTTTTGCAAACGAACTCTTCTGTTGTCATTATATGGTACTGTGTGTAGAATTTTGAGGGAAAAAAATATTAATTTAATCCCTTTTGGAATAAGGCTGTAACATAACAAAATGTGGAAAAGGAGAAGTGCTGTGAAGACTTTCCGGATGCACTGTATAGTGTCCCTGTCAGTATTTACTTTTGAGAAAATGTTCTTTTTATTGTTCCCCCCAACAGTTACATGAAATATCCGCCCATAGTCCAGCCTTCCAGTAACTGACATTTCATTCTGGATCACGGACGTGAACAGAACAAACTCCGTCTGACCCGTGGTCACACCTCCCCCAGAGGTCAAAGGGGAACTAAAGCCAACCTCTGAGATGCGTTTGCTTCTGGGTGGTGCATTGAAACTGATTGCTGCTTTGGGGGCACGTAGAAGTGATTACTCTCATTCACAAACATCCACCCAGAGGCTCGGGGAAAGCGGGCCAGTTGGTGGTGGGGGGGCTTTTTCCACCTGGGGTAAACTCAATCTCACATCAGTGTATCCAATTATACAGCCTCGCCAGCCTCTTTTAGAATGGGGTCACCTTAACTCCCATCTTCCTCCTCATCGAGCGGAGATTGAAAGGGAGATTTGATTGGGCGATAAGGGTGGAAGCGGATGCTGCCGCTGCCGGTGGGGGTATATTAGTAAATTTTCATCAACACCCCCCCATTTATGTTTGAGGAAGGAAAGAGGCTGGGGGTGTTCGTGCCGAGGGAGAGACGCTATAGTTGGGCTGGGAGACAAAAGGCGCAGGCAGTCGGCCGGTCAAGTGAGGGGTGAGTCAGCGAGATATCAAGACAATAAAAATAAGAGAATTCCGTTTCTATATAGATTCACTTTCACTGGACTAGAGGGTAAATCAATTCATAAAGTAGTGAAGCAGCTGCAAACGACATGAACCTCCATCATCTCCAATAAGAGGGAATTTTCTAAAGCCGCAGCAGTGCTTCATAAAGGGTCAAATACATTTCCCTGAGAGGTGATTTAATGAATCACTCTTTATCTGCTTACCCTCAAATGAGCCTCGGTTGAAGGTGATTTAAGGAGAAAGTCCCTTTTTTTCTCTTCATGGGTCAGAAGCTGCACAATACTGTCAATGTCAGCTGGTAATAAGATACAGTATTCAACTCTGGGAGTACAGCAGTTTTAAGGTTATTCTTTAAGAGTTTCAAATATGTGCTGGATATGATAAATGGCAATACAAAGCATCTTTACTGGCATTACGACTTGCAGGCAGTGACGTGCACTCATTTTCCAAAATGCCTTCACTACATTGCTTTAATATGAATTGAAATAAATGATTGGACAAAAGGAGACACTCCTAAATACTGAAAAAGGAAAGTTGACTTTAATGTACTTACTTGGTATATCTATTTTATTTTATACCTGTACACTCATGGAGCTGCTTCGTGATGTCTCAGTATGTCAGAATAAAAGACAAATTATCATTACTGAGAGCTTGTATTACAGGGGCACCACATGGTTCTATCTTAGGGCCGCTGCTGTTTAGTATATTAAAATGTACATTTACAAATGTAAACACAGTTTTATGAATGAATGTGAGCCTGTAACCAAGTGACACCAATCCTCAGGGTAGGAGCATTATACCATATTAACCACACCAGAGGATGCACACCCTATATATACCCTGTGCATCCACTTCCTCTTCCTCTTTCTGACGGCTGGGAGGAGCCCGCCTCTGCCGCCAAAGGACAATGAAAAGTTACAGGTTCACTTTCATTCATAAAACCGCGTTTACATTCATGAACATATGTTTTATTTCATTTCAGTGAACCTGTAACCAAGTGACAGCCATATACCAAATGAGTCCTGAGGAGGAATGGGGAGGGCGTCACCCACAGGTAGAAGGAGCACAATGCACAACACAGTCAGATGAGTTGGCTCCTTTATTGTACTCACCTGAGTACGTACAAGTCAAGCCGGTTCCTAATGGTAACCAGAGCTGAAACAACTCTCTTTGAGCACACGGCACACATGCTGGCTCGAATGAGGGAGACTAAGATGCAACTTAAGAATTTGTTGCGATCCCCAAAACAGATGAGTCAATTCCTTTATCGTACCCAACTGGACACCTACAAGTTAAGCCGGTTCCTACAGGTAACCGGAGCTGAAACAACCCTCTTCAAGCACAAGGCACACATGCCGGCTCACATGAGGGAGATTAAGATACAACTTAAGAATCTGCTGCAACCCCCAGACAGATGAGTTCAATTCCTTATTGCACTCAACTGGATACCTACAAGTCAAGCCGGTTCTTCCAGGCAACCAGAGCTTAACAAAAAAACATTCCGAGCACAAGGCACACCTGCCGGCTCAGCGAGAGAAAAACTAAGACACAAATAAGAATCTGTTGCGACCCCTACAACAGATGAAGGGATGACTGATGAGGCCAAATTGAGCCTATAGAAGCGGGTGAACGTTGAGGAAGAGGCGAGGAAGAGACCAGCCAGTGGCTGCGCATACATCCTCCGGGGGTGCACCCCTGAGCAATGCCCACATAGTGGCCATTCCTTGAGTCGAGTGAGCCACCAGCCTATCTAGTGGTCCCGTTCCAACCTGTACCTATGCAAAGCAATCAGGTCACTATCCAATGGGACAGGAATATGCTCAGGAATATGCCTGCCCATTGTGGATTCCCCATAGGATACAAAAAGCCCATCTGAAGAACGGACAGACCTCGTCCGGTCAACGTAAAGCTTAAGGGCCCCACTGGGCACAACTATGAAGCCTCTCAGCCTCTGAAGAGGTGTGTGAGGCGGGTAGAAAGCCTCAAGCACAAGAAGGCGAGAACAACCCATTAGCCAGCACCCTGGGCTGAAAGCTAGGTTGGACTGCAGGTGAACCACCTGATCACCATCAAACTTAAGGCATGCTGTGTCCACAGAGAGCACATTCAGTTCACCCACCCTCTTGGCTGAGACAATTGCCAAGAAAAAAAGCCGTCTTCCAGGAGAGCAGCCGAAGGTCAACACTGGGGAGTGGCTCAAAAGAAGGGGTAAGCATAGAGCCATAATAACTGTCTGGAGATCCCAAGTGGGCAGCAACAGACGCCGAGATGGATGGCTCCGTTCCACGCCTCTCAAAACCGCTTAGCCAAGGGAAGCACCCCATGAGATAAGCCATCACATTTCTCATGGACAGTTGACACCACCGCCAAGTAGCCCCTGATAGTTGACTCCACCCAGCCTAGGGTGAAGAGGTACTGGAGGTACTGTAAGACAAGACGACAAAGATGTGACATGACAAGGGATCCTTCCCCTTGGTCCAACACCAGTTCAAACACTCTCCACTTCACACTGCATCGCAGCTAGGTAGATGGGACCCATGAAGCCTGCACAGTGTCTATAACCTCCTTCTCCAAGCCCAGTTTCCACAATTGCTCCTGTCCAAGGGCCATACATGAGACTTCAGGAGCTGGAAATTTGGATGCCAACTCTTGCTCTGCCTGCGAGAGTATATCCTGTCTGGTCTGGAGAGGCTAAGGATGGCCCCCCCAACATCTCATGGATCTCCGCCATACTTGAACAGACAGCAGTCTCACCTCCACGAGGAAAGCTGGCAGAAGAGGCAGTAGTGGAAATGCAAAGAGTTCACTGGAGGCCAGGCACGCTCAGAGCAGCTGTAGCTAGTGGACCTGGCAGGCTCGAAGCCACAAGAGCAAGTGACGCACCCTCACATGGAGTGGGGAACCCCAGTTCATCCTGCTGGTTGACATACGACACCACAGCCGTGCCGTCCGTCCATCCATACCACAATGTTTCTGCCCTGAATGACTGGAAGAAAAAGCCCCAGAGCCAGACGCACTGCTTCCATCTTGGGATGGTTCATATGCCAAGACTGATGTGCCCAGTGTCCCCGAGCAACCTGCCCTCCCAGATTGCACCCTAGCCTGCTTGGGAGGCATCGGTTATAATAGTCACCCTGCGGCCCTCTTGGCCCACAGGAACACCATCTCGGACTGCTGATGAGTGTCTCCACCACCTGAGAACCATGACGCTCATTCGGAAGATCTAGCCTCCTCTTTTGTCTCTGGGCAAAACCACCTTCTGAACCACCCGAACCACCGCTGAAGGGGACAAGCATGTAAAAGACCCAGTGACTCCACCTGGGCAGCTGCAGTAAAGAGACCTAAGATCCTCTGGTACTGCTGCACTGAGAAAGACCTCTGTGAGATGCAGGTCCTCATACAGTGTCTGATAGTTTGCTTTCTCTTTGGAGTCAGGGATGCCTTCATGGCAACTGAATCCAAGGTGAGCCCAAAGTATTCAACCACCCTGGTTGGAACCAGGCAGGCTTCACCGCATTTAGATGCAACCTGAGTGCCACCAGGTGAGCCAATATGGTCTCCATATTGCTCCTGTTACGGCCTCTGATGGCTCACAAACCAGCCAATCGTCTAGATAATTGAACTTGACCACCCCTCTGCCCCAGTGGGCAAGTGCAGTGTCCATGCACTTGGCAAACATCCAAGGACAGGGACAGGCTGAAAGACAGGACATCGTAATCGAAGACTGTCCTCAAGGAACCGTGAGGAACTTCCCGTGGCAGAATTTATGGGAATACGGAATGAGCATCGTGAGGGTCCATTGCTATGGACCAGTCACCTGGCCCTATGGCCTGAATAATGTCCTCAACCTGAGCACCGGACAAGGGAGCATCCTGAGAAACCTGCTCAACCGTCTCAGGTCCAAAACTGGATGGAGACCCCCAGTTTGTTAGTTAGTTAGCTAATTCCCTCCCACGGCACGTGGGACACCATACGGTGTATAGGGTGGTGCTTATCCCGTTCCTCTGACTTTTGGCCACACAGCTACTGTAAGCAGTGAAACTACAGTGGGGTTCAGTCCTCCAGTAGCTTCTGTGCGTCACACACCAATCCGCTTGGGAACAAGGAATAGGCAGTGAAAAAGCCTCGCCTCTCTTCTCCTGGAGACAGAGACCGTACCACGCTCTCTCCCAGCAGGGCAGAGACCTCGCTGCCCAGAACTGCAGAAGAGAGTCCTCCTTACTTCTGCTTCCAACCCCTTGAAGTTATGAAAAAAGATGTCAATTGTAGGCGGTATCCACATAGCAGTGTATTGATCACCCATGGACCCGAGGCGCACTGACGCTAACTCATGAGGTGCGCCATGGAGAAAGCTGACGTCAGGGGAAGCGTACCGTCAGGGATGCTGATGGGGCTTGGCAGAACCGTGGCCTACACGCTCCCGAGAGCATGGATGTGAGTGCTGCTGAACCTGCACCTGCTGCAGAGAGGCCCTCTGCTTCAGGTCCCCCGAGCTCTGCAAGGAACCTGGCTCTGTAAATGAAGCCGCTGTGGGTTTTCACACCCCTCAAGAGGTGTCTGGACACTCGACCTGGGTGGTCCTGGCCGAAGAAAGGACTGTGCACGCAGTCTTGCCTTCTGCACCTCATCTGATACTGCCTCTGTTGCGGGCCCTGTCCGTATCCGCCAATCCAGACTGGCTCAGTCACACATGCCACCGGCCATGGTCAGCTGGCCAAGGAATTCTCAAGAGCTGTAGCTTGAAAGCTAGCTCCTTGAATCACAGTGTTCACAATACTCACCAAATCTGGTAGAAGGTTAGTTCCGCTTTTGACTATAGGTCCCTTATCAGACCTTCTAAATACACTAAAAAGAAGTGTATTTGCGTTTGTCAGCCTCGAGGTCATAGCCACAGGCTGATAGGCACTAGCCACTAACCCATCAGTGACACAACACGTTGTTAGGATGGCATATAGACTTGCTGCCTGTGGGGGGAGCTCCAGCCAACAAAGGTAGGGCCCACCTTCAATGCACCATCCAAGCCCTGCTCCACAGCACCACTCAGAACACTGAGCCCAGAGCAAGGAGCAGCAGCCTCCCTTGGACGAGCCCACGACTTCTGTAGACATCCCACAAAGTCACGATAACTGGCAAGAAAACCTGCCCGCAGGCTGCAGGATCCCTGTCCAAAGCCAAAGCTCTAGGTGTAGAAGATGGAGGAGGAAGCCCAGCAGCTGATGCTGCTCTAGAGAGCAGTGCCTTTAGGGATACATCAAAGGGCTCTGGACGGTCCTTCCCAGTCAGAGGGTCATCCTCATCCTCAACAATATCCACTCGCCCACTCGAGCCATAGCTGGAGTTGGTGGTCTTACCCAAGTTATCAGAGGCCACAAGGGACAAAAAATCAGAATGCAGTCCCCAGGCACATACGGGAGCCTGGAGCAGCATACCCAAAAGGCGATGCTGATTTGCTGCCATGCCAATGGTCTTACGCACTGATTTGCCGCCATATGTTCAATGGTCTTACGCATTGATTTGCTGCCATATGTTCAATGGTCTTACGCATCTCCTCCAATTGCTTCTGCATGAAGTCCACCCGTGGGCCATGCAGCTGACTTCCTTCAATCCGCTTCCGCCTCCTGCTGGCCTTCCTGGTTCCAGCTGGAGCAGCTAGGGCTGGAGGAATAGAGCCCTGGGCTGGTGCATACCAGTGTCCAGACCAATTCCATCTTCTTCACGCCCGCAGAAGCTATTACTCCTCCAGGAGAACAATAGGAGAGAAAACAAGACAGTTATTCTCATTATTATTATTATTATTATTGTCGTCATAAACAGGCCAAAGGGCTGCTCCATGAGGTACAAGCATGCTAGTCATAAGACAACGTAGAAATATCAGATTCCAGTTCCCACCTGAATGCAGTACCACTCTCCCACAAAAGGTAGCGAGAGTGCACCAAACACAGGAGTGCTCAGTACCAAGACAAAGAAGATGTCTCCTTTTTTTTTAAGAAGACGACTGTCAGTCGAGAAAAAAGAAACAATACAGAATTAACGGCAAAATATATCATGCGGTTAACTGTTAAGTAATTCCTCCTTGACGGAGGCACAGTTATATCCAATATCTCAAGCAAATAAACATATTGCGTGCTATTAAGCTGTAAAAACAATTGTTCTGCCTGAAGAGAAGGCAGAAAATACATCACAAACCTTAATCAGGTAAGGGTAGACATACCTCACTCCGCTAAACTTGTCAACAGTAATGGCCGAGAAGACAGCAAATGTATATTATATACCTCAGGCAAGCACAAACTGTGCAGGCCACGGTATACAGCCTCTGCAAAACCTTCTCTCATTCAGCAGAAAACCACAATAATTTTATGACAGAACGAAGGGGTACCAGAGTTTAGGCAGCCCGAACAGCACAAGCATAATGCCAAACAAACAGTATAAGCTCTTACCGTACCAGGAGGAAAGAAAGAGGAAGAGGGAGTGGATGCACAGGGTATATATAGGGTGTGCATCCACAGGTGTGGTTAATTTGGTATAATGCTCCTACCCCGAGGATCGGTGTCACTTGGTTACAGGTTCAGTGAAATGAAACAAAATGTATAAAACCTTAAAAAATAGAAGGGCACTTCAGAGTGCATCGGGCACAGGGGCAGTCCAAGAACATCACATGGGCACCATTTGTGCACTTGCCTGCTTGTAGTTATGTCTTTAAAAGAAAACATCATTAGTGGATGTGAAAATGACTACATCTAGTGAAATGGTAGAGGGTGAGAGGTTTAATGCGTGAGAGGTTTAGCCCCCCCCCCCATCCTCCCTTGTTTTTAGTGGTAAACCCTAAATATTACTGTAATCTTAAGTATGTTTAATGAGCGATAGAAGTAAATCAGCAGTCCATGGTGAGTTCCTTCTCTCAGAGCCACATGGATTTAGGGTGTGCTCAATGAGTACTTCTGGGGCGTGAAGTGGGGTTTTCTGCTCATTAATCCATCCATCCATCTTCTACCGCTTTTCCAGAGGTCCGGGTCGCAGAGGCAGTAGTTCAAGCAGAGTAGCCCAGACTTCCCTCTCCCCAGCCACCTGCTCCAGCTCTTCAGAGAGGATACCAAGGTGTTACCAGACAAGCTGGGAGACATAGTCTCTCCAGCGAGTCCTGGGTCTGCCCCGGGGTCTCCTCCCAGAGGGACGTGCCCGAAACACCTCAAGTAGGAACCTTCCAGAAGGCATCCTGATCAGATGCCCATACCACCTCAACTGGCTCCTTTCAATGTGGAGGAGCAGTGGTTCTACTCTGAGCCTCTCCCGGATGACTGAGCTCCTCACCCTATCTCTGAGGGTGAGTACAGCAATCCTACAAAGAAAGCTCATTTCAGCTGCTTGTGTCCGCAATCTCATTCTTTCAATCATTACCCAAAGCTCGTGACCATAGGTGAGGGTAGGAACGTAGATTGATCGGTAAATCGACAGCTTTGACTTAGAGCTCAGCTCCCTCTTCACCACAACAGATCGGTACAACGTCTGCATCACTGCAGATGCTGCTCTGATCCGTCTGTCAATCTCTTGGTCCATTCTCCCCTCACTCGTGAATAAGACCCCAAGCTACTTAAACTCCTCCACTTGGGGCAGGAGCCTGTCCCCAACCCAGAGAGGACAATCCACCTTTTTCTGGCTGAGGACCATGGACTCAGACTTGGAGGTACTGATTCTCATCCCAGCCACTTCACACTCAGCGGCAAACCGTCCCAGTAAGAACTGTAGGTCATTGCTGGATGAAGCCAGCAGGACAACATCATCTGCAAACAACAGAGATGAGATCCTGTGGTCACCAAGCATGACACCCTCCGTTCCCTGGCTGCACCTAGAAATCCTGTCCATAAAAGTTATGAACAGGATCGGTGACAAAAGGCAGCCCTGGCAGAGTCCAACTCTCACTGGGAATGAGTCCAGTCGAGTGTTGGCAAAATGAACCAAACTCTCACAACGGTCGTACAGAGACCGAATAGCTCGTAACAACAAGCCCGATACCCCATACTCCCGAAGCATCCCCCACAAAAAACCACGAGGGACGCGGTCGAATGCCTTCTCCAAGTCCACAAAACACATGTAAACTAGTTGGGCAAACTCCCACGAACCCTCGAGGATTCTCAAGAGGGTAAAGAACTGGTCCGATGTGCCACGGCCAGGACGAAAACCACATTGCTCCTCCTGAATCCGAGGTTTGACCAACAGCCGGATTCTCCTCTCCAGTACCTTGGCATAGACCTTCCCAGGGAGGCTGAGGAATGTGATCCCTCTAAAGTTGGAGCACACCCTCCAATCCCCTTTTTTTTGAAGAGAGGATCCACCACCCCAGTTTGCTATGCCAAAGGCACTGCCCCCGACCTCCATGTAATGTTGCAGAGGCATGTCAATCATGACAGCCCTACAACATCCAGGGCCTTGAGGTACTCAGGGCAAATCTCGTCCACCCCTGGGGCCCGGCCACTGAAGAGATTTTTAACCACCTTGGTGACCTCAGCCCCAGTGATAGACGAGTCGTCCCCCTTCTCCACAAGCCCTGCTTAGTCTGTGGAAGGCGTATCAGTGGGAGTGAGGAGATCCTCAAAGTATTCCTTCCACCAACCGACGATATCCCCAGTCAAAGTCAGCAGCACCCCATCCGCACCATACACAGTGTGGACAGGGAGCTGCTTCCCCCTCCTGAGCTGCCGGACAGTTTGCCAGAATCTCTTTGAGGCTGACCTAAAGTCTTGTTCCATGGCCTCACCAAACTCCAACCATACCTGAGTTTTTGCTTCAGCAACCACCCGAGCTGCACTCAGCTTGGCCTGCCGGTACACCTCAGCTGCTTCAGGAGTCCCACAAGACAACCAAGCTTGATAGGACTCCTTCTTCAGCTTAATGGCCCCCCTCACCACTGGTGTCCACCACTTGGTTCAGGGGTTGCCACCACAAGATGCCCCAATGACCTTGCAGCCACAGCTCTGGACCGCTGTTTCAACAATGGAGGTGGAGAACATGGCCCATTTAGACTCCATGTCTCCAGACGCCCTCGGAATGGGGTTGAAGTTCTTCCGGAGGTGGGAGTTGAAGACCTCCCGGACAGGGGCCTCAGCTAGATGTACCCAGCAAAACCTCACTTTATGTTTGGGTGTACCAGGTCTGAATGGCATCCTCCCCTGCCATCGAATCCAACTCACCACCAGGTGGTGATCAGTTGACAGCTCTGCAGCTCTCTTTACCCGAGTGTCCAAGACATATGGTCACAGGTCTGATGGCACAATAACAAAATCAATCATCGACCTGCAACCTAAGGTGTCCTGGTGTCAAGTACACATATGAACACCCTTATGCTTGAACATGGTGTTTGTTATGGACAAACTGTGGTTAGCACAGAAGTCCAATAACTGAACACTACTCGGGTTCAGATCGGGCAGGCTGTTCCTCCCAATCACCCCCTTCCGGGTTTCACTGTCGTTGCCCACGTGCGCATTGAAGTCCTCCAGTAGGACAATGGATTCTCCAAGAGGAGCACCCTCCAACACCCCAGTCAGAGACTCCAAAAAGGGTGGGTTCTCTGAACCATCATTTGGTGCATAGGCACAAATGATGGTCAGGACCCATTTCCCAACCCGAAGGCACAGGGAAACAACCCTTTCGTCCACCAGGGAAAACTCCAATATAGAGGCAGCAAGGTGGGGGGATACAAGAATACCCACCCCTGCTCGTCACCTCTTGTCCAGCGCAACTCCAGAGTAGGTCAAGCTCCAGCCCTTCTCCAGGAGACTGGTTCCAGAACCGGAGCTGTGTGTTGAGGTGAGGCCGACTATATCTAGCCGGTATCTCTCAACTTCATGCACCAGCTCAGGCTTCTTCCCCACCAGAGAGGTGACATTCCACATCCCAAAAGCCAGTTTCGGAAGCTTGGGATTAGGTCGCCAAGGTCTCCGCCTTTGACCGCCACCTGATCCACATAGCACCGGACCCCCATGGTCCCTCCTGCAGGTGGTGAGCCCACTGGAGGGCGGACCCATGTAACTCTTTCAGGCTGAGCCCAGCCGGGTCCTATGGGCGGAAACCCATCCACCAGACGCTAGCCATCGAGCCCCTCCCCCAGGCCTGGCTCCAGGGTGGGGCCCCGGGAATCCCATACCAGGTAGGGTACGCTGAATCCTTGTTCTAGTATTTATCATGAGAGTCTGTTGGATCGTTCTTTGTCTGGCCCTTCACCCAGGACCAGTTTGTCTTGGGTGACCCTACCAGAGGCAAATTGCCCCGGACAACATAGCTCCTGGGATCACTAGGGCACGCAAACCTCCCACCATGATAAGGTGACGATCCATGAGGGGTGCTCATGAATCCATAATACAAAAATATGTTTAAATCATACAGAAATGATTATGCACGGAATGAATGTAGAGTGGAGTGGTGTTAGTAATTGCGGAGAGAACCAGCGCTGCACGAGCAGCCAGTGCCGACCCTTGGCATAGGCAATATAGGGGGTCACCTAGGGCATTACCCCATGAAGGGGGCACTGCTGCAAGCCCTTGGTATGGATTTTTTTTAATTATTGTCTGTTCATTCTGTCTCCTGCAATCATGAATGACCTTACAGTACTTTTTCCATGAGACAGTGAGGATCCAATGCAGCCTTGAAGCCTTAAAGGGTACCTGTAGTTAATTTTAATCAAAAGCTATTTCATTGGATCAAACATGATATTAGTGGTTCCATCCAGTAATTTTGGTCATGATTCCTTCTCAAATACACACAAGTTTCCAGTCACTGCTCTCTCAGTCAGTCATCGTTAGCGACATCTTACCTCCTCCATGGCCAGTTTCAGCACTGGTAGTGACACACAGTTGTTGCTTTGTGTGATAGAGTGGGCTGCAGTATAGCAGTCAACAAAGTTTTGACATCAGATTTTATGTAATTTTTTGCAACCATGTACAAATCTACCCGCATATAATTTAATGAAATAAAATTTTAGCGTATGAAGATTTATTCAACATGTTCTTGTCATGGCTGCCAATTAACCGCACCTGTGCGCACACCTGCTCGTCATCCTGGTCTGGCTATTTATTCCATCAGGGCCTGTGATCGGTGCGGAGTCATCTGTCTCCTTTGCAAGAGACCTGCATTCACCCACTCCACGTTGAGCTTCCTAGCCTCATCAAGTTTCTCCACGCTGAGCTTCCAAGCCTCATCAAGTTCCTGTCCGGCCTTCTCCTACTGGACTCATTGTTCCTCACTTCCAGGTAAGCCACCATCTATTCCACTCACCTTTCTGTGATCCCCTGTGCACAGGCAGAGATCCCTGGCAGCGGATTCCTCCCACCCGGCGGTGGGCTCACTGGCTTCCTTCATCATCATCTCCAGCGGGCCTGCTGGCACAATCCTCCTGGCCAAAGCTACCGAGCTAACCTGTGCTCTTCCTCACCACCTAAACAGTAAGCGCAGAACTATTTGGTGCAAATCCTGCCTAGACAGCATCTAACTCCCTCTCTGTCTCTCCATAGGGTTGCCAGGTTGTATGGTGCTTTGCTCGCCCCCAGCTGATCCATCTTCACACTACACACATATACAGATACGCATACACGCACTCACCCCCCCCCCACTGCATTCAATAAATGGTTAATTGTGTCATTCTCGAGTTGTGTCTGCTCTTTGGGTCTACAACCATGTCAGTACGACTCCACCAACACGACCCAGCAGACAGCGCTTTAACGCGCAAGGTTAACAACTTAGAGGCTCGAGTTGACCAGCTAGCTTATCAACAGCAGATTATCCTGACACAGCTATCACGGGTAACGGATAGGTTGGATCGCCTGGTTAGCCCACAGGCTTTCCCTTTGGTTCCCGTAAGCTCCTCCGCTCCCGCTAGCTCCACCGCTAGTCAGGCTATACCAGGTGCCCCATTACGGCTTATCCCCGTCCCAACTCCCACCCATTTTTCTGGCAAATTAGGGGGCGTTAGGGGATTCCTCATGCAGTGTGACATTGTGTTTCAGCGAGTGCCGGGGGATTTTCCTACTGACCATAGCCGTATGGGTTATGTGATTAATTTGTTAGAGGGGCGGGCTTTAATTTGGGCTTACGCCGTTATAGCTAGGGATAATTATTCATCCCTAACCTATGCACAGTTTGTCAGCGAGTTTAAGGAGGTGTTTGACCACTCTGACCGAGATAGTGTGCTTACCTCCCAGCTGTTTAATCTTAAGCAAGGGGCTAGAGCCGTTGCTGATTACGCCATTAACTTCCGGGTGGTAGCCACGGAGGTGCAGTGGGAAGATGCCTCATTGTGCAGCATTTTTGTTATGAGCCTGTGCCCTAGCCTGCGGGATGTGTTAGCCCGCTTAGATAAGCCCACTAGCCTAAATGAACTCATCTCACTAGCTATTAGCCTTGACAATAGACTGAGGGAGCGGGCGGCCAAGCGGAAAACTTCCGGTCGCTTGGGTAGCCAGTCCGGCCGCTCCCTACAACCCCCCCTGCTGGCCCTACCCTCTGCTGATTCCCCGGATGATCCGGAACCTATGGTGATGGGTGGGTTCAAGCTATCATCGGCAGAGAAACAGTGCCGCTGGGAGTTGGGGTTGTGCCTTTATTGCGGGAGCGAGGAGCAAGAGATCAAGTCATGTCCCAAACGGCCAAAAGGGGGAGTCCATGCGTGGCAGTAGAGGGACTCACCTCGCAAAAATCCCCTCTCCTGTTTTCTGATTCCTATCCGTTTTAGTTATGGTCATAGGGAGACAAGCACACATGCACTCATTGATTTGGGGGCGGAGCAGAGCTTTATTTCTGGGGAGCTGGCAACCCGGTTGGGGCTTCCCGTCCAGTTACTAGAGACCCCCTTAAAACTCATTGCTCTGTTTAAAGCCCCTTTGGCCACAGTCTCCCACGGGACTGCTCCTGTGTCAGTAATCATATCAGGTAATCATCGAGAGGAGTTAAGACTGTATGTTTTGCCGGTGTCCTCCACCCCGGTGATTCTCGGCTATCCTTGGCTTCGTCTCCACAACCCTTCAATTGACTGGTGTTCTGGGAGTGTTTTACCCTGGAGTTCCTTCTACCTGAGTGCCTGTTTACAGTCTGCTGCATGCTCGCCATCCATGCCTCTGGGTGTCCCTGTCTGTCCTACTCCTGATTTGTCCAAGGTCCCATCTGAATATCACGACTTAGGGGCTGCCTTCAGTAAGACCCAGGCCCTTTCCATTCCCCCTCACCACCCATATGATTGTGCTATCAATCTCCGAGCCGGAGCTCTGCTGCCCTCTAGTAGACTCTACAATCTGTCTGCTCCAGAGCGTGCAGCTATGGATCAGTACATTAAAGAGTTCTTGAGCTCAGGCATAATCCGGCCATCACCGTCAGCGGTGGGGGCGGGGTTCTTTTTCATCGGCAAGAAGGATGGCTCACTAAGGCCGTGTATAGACTTTTGGGAGTTAAATACATAACCATCAAGGACAAATACACTCTTCCACTCATTAACTCCACTTTTGATTCCCTCCAGGGGGCCTCTTGGTTTACTAAGTTGGATCTGCGCAACGCCTACCATCTGGTGTGGATCCGGGAGGGTGATGAATGGAAGACAGCATTCCGGACCCCTAGTGGGCATTTTGAGTATCTAGTCATGCCATTCGGGCTGGCCAATGCCCCTGCCATCTTCCAGCGGTTGATTAATGGCTTGTTGAGAGATTTTTTCGGCACATTTGTATTTGTTTACTTGGATGATATTCTGATTTTTTCCCAGTCACTGGTGAACATCGTGTGCATGTGAGGCAGGTACTGCAGTGGCTGTTGGAGAATAAACTCTTCGGGAAGGCTGAAAAATGTGAGTTCCATGTCTCCCGAACATCTTTCCTTGGGTTCGTGATCGCCCATAACGAGATCATCCCCGACCCGGTGAAAGTAAAAGTGGTGGTGTAATGGCCCACTCCATCATCCAGGAAGCAGCTCCTGCAATTCCTGGGCTTTGCTAATTTCTACCCCCGCTTTATTCAGAATTACAGCCTTATTGCTCTTCCCCTGACCAGTCTGACCTCTACCAAGGTGCCCTTCCGGTGGACAGAGGAGGCAGCTGCGGCGTTTGCTTATCTGAAGGCCAAGTTCTCATCCTCCCCTATTCTGACGCAAATGGATCCCGCTCTCCAGTGTTTGGTGGAGGTGGATGCATCGGATTCAGGGTGTGAGCGGTCCTGTCTCAGCGCTCCCAGGAGGATGGCAAGATACGCCCCTGTGCGTTCTTCTCTCGTCGCCTATCCCCGGCTGAGCGCAACTACGATATCGGTGACAGGGAGCTATTGGCTGTCAAGCTTGGCTTGGAGGAGTGGCGTCATTGGCTGGAGGGCACTTCCCAGCCATTCATCGTTTGGACTGACCACAAAAATCTGGAATACCTTCGGATGGCCAAGCATCTGAACGCATGGCAGGCTCGCTGGTCCCTGTTCTTTGGAAGATTAGACTTCACTATTACCTACCGCCCCAGGTCTAAGAATACGAAACCGGATGCCTTGTCCCGTCAGTTTGCCCCGGAAACGGCAGAGATGACCGAGCACCCTATCCTCCCCTCATCGTGTGTTGTGGGCGCCCTCTCTTGGGGTATCAAGAACAGGGTCCTGGAAGCGTAGGCTGACGAGGCCGACCTGGGCGGGGGGGCCAGTGGGTAAACTGTTTGTCCCATCGGCCGTTCGGGGGGAAGTTATTCAATGGGGTCACTCATCCAAGTTTGCATGTCACCCAGGGAGGGCACGTACTGTGGCCCTTCTTCAGAGGACGTTTTGGTGGCCATCCCTCCAGAAGGACGTGGGGGAGTACATCCGGGCCTGTCCCCAGTGTGCCGTTGGTAAAACATCTTCCTCCCCACCAGCTGGGCTGCTCCACCCCCTTCCTATCCCCGGCAGACCGTGGTCCCATGTGGCTTTGGATTTTGTTACCGGCCTCCCAACATCCAATCAGCACATGGCTATTCTCACCCTGGTCGATAGACTCTCCAAGGCTGCCCATTTCGTTCCCCTGCGGGGGCTGCCCACAGCCAAGGAGACGGCAGACCTTCTTGTCCAGCATGTGGTTAGGCTGCATGGGATTCCCCTGGACATTGTCTCTGACCAGGGTTCCCAGTTTGTCTCCCAGGTCTGGAAGTCCTTTTGTAATGCTCTGGGGGCTAAAGCAAGTCTATTGTCAGGCTACCATCCACAGACCAATGGGCAGTGTGAACGAGCAAACAAGGAGCTGGAGGCCGCACTGCGGTGCGTTGCCACCACTAACCTATTGTCATGGAGCTCTCACCTTCCTTGGATTGAATATGCTCATAACACCACTATCTCTACAGCAATTGGCATGTCTCCCTTTGAAGCCTCGCTGGGCTACAATCCCCCACTGTTCCCTGAGGAGGAGGGGGACATCGCCGTTCCCTCCGTTCGTGCGCACCAGAAGCGCTGCCGTTGGATCTGGAGGGCTACCAGGGCGGTATTGCAACGTACGGCGGAGCGGAACACTGTAGTGGCCAACCGTCACAGAGTTCCAGCTCCCGCCTATCGGGTGGGCTAACAGGTATGGCTGTCTACAAAACACATTAATTTGAAGGCTGAAAGGAAGAAGATGTCGCAGCAATTCATTCGGCCTTTTCCCATCAGCCGGATCATTAATCTTGTCTCTGTGCGCTTAAAGGGGACCTGTGGTGGTCGTGAAAAAAAAGATATTATATTGACCCCCTGTCTCACGTTCTAGTTCAAGTTTAAGTTCAAGTTCAAGTTCAAAGCAATGCGATATAAATCCATTGCTGATGTGCTGGTTCAGCTATGTCAGCAAAACATGGGCGCAGCCATACTAGCGGCTACATGGCCTGCCAGGATGCTTCCTGTGACGTAGTGTCGTGGCTACCGCGATCTGGATCAATATTGGCTGAGCCTGGAGTGCCCGGATGAGCAGTGGCTTTCGGGATATTCAAATTCAAATTCAAACGTTTATTTCAAACTCAGGGTTCATATTAAATGCAGAACTAAAACGAGTAGAAAATAAATAAATAAATGCTTAAATTCAGCGGGTCGTCTCGTCTGATCTGAGGTCGTAACGGCCGCCAGATGGCCAATGATTCGGCGCTGGGCTCTTCCCTCGCCGCTAAAAGTATATACAGATCAGCAGACACTCGGCACTCTTGTAACAACAAAAACATACAATGCGATATGGATATCGCAACATGGCGGAATGTAAAGCCTTTGGATGTCTCAATAATAAGCGAAAAAACAAAGATAAACACTTCTTTTGTGTACCCAAACCCAGCTCACCTTGTCGGAAGATTGTAGCGGAAAAGTGGCTGTGCAATCTCGGAACAGGGCACAGACGTTTCCTTTCAGAAGAAATTGCGTTGTGTGTGAGGACCACTTCGTCACTTTCACTCTCAGAAGACCTTTCTGGCTCAAACCTGTAGCCATGTTGGACGAATTTTTCCTCAGAGTCCGACAATTCAGCCATAATAGAATAAAAACACTCACAAAAGCACCCTAGTCGCTCATACAGGCGGAGTATTGACTTTTCAGTAGCAACGTAGTGACGTCACATCCGCATGTGTCATGGCTGCGCACATAGTTTTCATTGGCTGGCCATGCCTGCGGTCGTATTTGCATATTTCTCTGGTGGTATATGGCTGGCAATAATTATTTAACCAAATAACGAATACTTTGCCTAGTGTCTTCAAGTTGAATGCGTTTAGACGACCACCACAGGTCCCCTTTAACTTTCCCCCCCTCCTCCGCATCTGTCCAACTTTCCATGTCTCCCAGGTCAAGCCCATCTGCTCCAGCCCATTGTGTCCTCCTCCCAGGACTCCACCACCACCGATGGTGATCGACGGCGAACCGGCATGGCCAGTCACCGCCATCCTGGACGTCTGTCGCCGGGGCCGGGGCCTACAGTATCTGGTGGATTGGGAGGGTTATGGGCCAGAGTGGAGATCCTGGGTGCGTCCCTCCTTCGTGCTGGACAAGCAGCTCATCAGGGACTTCCACCAGATGCACCCAGGAAGGTTGGAACGACCGCCGAGAGACGAGTCGTTGGGGGGGGAGTACTGTCATGGCTGCCAATTAACCGCACCTATGCGCGCACCTGCTCGTCATCCTGGTCTGGCTATTTATTCCATCAGGTCTTGTGATCGACGTAGAGTTGTCTGTCTCCTTTGCAAGAGACCTGCATTCGCCCACTCCACATTGAGCTTCCTAGCCTCGTCAAATTTCTCCACGCTGAGCTTCCAAGCCTCGTCAAGTTCCTGTCCGGCCTTCTCCTACTGGACTCATCGTTCCCCGCTTCCAAGTAAGCCACCATATATTCCACTCACCTTTCCGTGATCCCCTGTGCACAGGCAGAGATCCCTGGTGGCGGATTCCTCCCACCCGGCGGTGGGCTCACTGGCTTCCTTCATCATCATCTCCTGCGGGCCCGCTGGCACTATCCTCCTGGCCGAAGCTACCAAGCTAACCTGTGCTCTTCCTCACCACCTAAACAGTGAGCACAGAACTATTTGGTGCAAACCCTGCCTAGACAGCATCTAACTCCCTCTCTGTCTCTCCATAGGGATGCCAGGTTGTATGGTGCTCTGCTCACCCCCAGCTAATCCACCATCACACTACACACATATACAGATACTCATACATGCACTCACACACCCCCACTGCATTCAGTAAACGGTTAATTGTGTCATTCTCGAGTCGTGTCTGCTCTTTGGGTCTACAACCATGTCAGTTCTGAAGTTACTTGACTGGGAACTTTCCTGTTCGTCAGGTCCCCTTCAGCTGCCGGTCTCCGGAGGGAACTGCGGATCATGCCATCAATTAAGGCCATTTCCAAGGACGGTTTGTGCAGTATATATCCGTGCAGATTTTGCGCCATTTTCAACTCAGATCTCAACCCACTGAGCATCTGATGAACGTGTTTACTTGTCAATGGTAAACATGTTACTCTTCCGCCGTAAAGCTGGAAGAAATGATTGTACGTCACTTCCGGTCGGCAATGGCTGCTCCTCATTGGTTTTGATCAAGCGGTTTTCATGGGATAAAATTATTCAGTATATTAACTCTGGGGGGGGGGGGTTACTGAATAAACACATTTTTGGTTTATAAGTAATACCTAAAGCAGAATTAATGTTGTTATAATGACCAGTACAGGTTTCCTTTAAACACTGCTGATTCAGCATTCTCAAAATAATGCCTTGTGGAGAGAGAAATAATCAGGCCAGGCAGTTCCGGAGCAGAACAGACTTTATTAATTTCTCTTTCACACAGCCACCAGAATCACAAACATCTAAAAGAATACAGGTCGAAGGCACCTGTCCTTCTTATATCATACAACTCGCTCAGTCACCTGTGGTGCTGCATTAACATGAAAGCCTTTGCAATTTCCATTCTTTTTGTCACTGTTTACATCAACCCACCAACCCCCGCATCAACATACCAACCCCCCATGACCATTCCGTCTGAGTGGAAACATACTGAGAAACATACTGAGTGGATTCCCACATGGCCCCCCCAGAAACTCAGACTGAGCCTTAACCTTCATGTCTTTTGGGCTTCAGCCTCCATCCGTAGCGTCTATAACGGGGGGGGCTGCGGCTCCAAGGCGCTGCTGTGCTGGTGGGGGGCTCTTGGGGGTGCGTCCGTCTGTGGGGGAACATTGGGAAGGGGGGGGGACATCTTTAGCATGCCCTTGTGACTGATCTGACGAGTCATTTACCTGGGGAGTTCTCAGTGGGGGTCGTCCACGCCAAGGAGCTCGGGCCAATACCACCTGCTCGTCTGCTAAAACGAAAGCGGGCTTAAGCCTGTCTATACAGGCTGTTTCCCTGCGTCCCCCCAAGTCTAACACAAAATGTTTCTCCCCGGGTTCCAGCACTCTGAACAGCCCATCGTAGGGCGGGCGCAAGGGGGTCCGGTGGGCATCGTGCCTGACAAATACGAACGCCGCGTCCTTCAAGGCCTTTGGCACAAAAGCGTGTGGAAAACAGTGGTGGGCCCGACCGGGTACCGTCCCTGCCACTGCGCTATGCGGTGAAAGCGGGGATGGATCGTGTTCGGCGCGGGGCTGTCCGGCAAAAATTCACCTGGGAGCTGCAGCGGCTGGGAAAAAACAGCTCTGCTGGGGAGGCTGCCAAATCCTCCTTTGGTGCTGAACGCAACCCTAATAGAACCCACGGCAACCGGTCTACCCAATTTGCATCTATAAGCAAAGCCCTGAGCGCTGCTTTAAGCGATCTATGGAAATGCTCGCATAACCCATTGGCCTGGGGGTTGTACGTGGTCCTGTGATGAAGTGTGACGCCCAGGCTCCGGGCTATGGTGGACCAGAGGTCAGAAACAAACTGCGGGCCCGATCGGACGTGATATCCGAAGGGGCGCCGAAACGTGCCACCCATGTCGTCAAAAAAGCGAGTGCAACTTCTGCAGATGCAGTGGAAGCTAGTGGGACTGCTTCGGGCCAGCACGAGGTGCAGTTCACCACTGTCAGGAGGTGCGTGAACCCCTGTGATGGCGGGAGGGGGCCCACGAGGTCCACGTGAACATGGTCAAACCGCTTAGCCGGGATATGGAATAGCTCCAAGGTGGGCCTTTGTGTGCCTGTGCACTTTGGCTCATTGACACACTACGCAGGCTGCAGCCCACTGTTTCACCTGTTTGCACAGGCTCGGCCAGACGAACTTCGCTCCCACCATTTTGACTGACGCACGCACTCCTGGGTGCGCCAGGGAGTGAACCGACTCAAAAACGCGGTGGCGCCAAGCGCGTGGGACCACCAGGCACGGGCGGCCTGTGGAGACGTCACAGATTAGGGGGGCCCCCCGTCCTGCAGTACTCTGCTCTCCAGCCTTAACCCTGTTGGTCCAGACTGGAGCGCTCAAACGTCCGCATCGCCGATCTGCTCAGCAGCCAAGGCCGTGTAATCTATCCCCACGTAGACTGGGGCCACTAATGCACGCAAGAGGCAGTCAGCCACCACGTTGAGTTTACCGGCCACATGCTGAATGTTGATCGTAAACTCCAAGATCGCGGTCAGCTGTCTCTGCTGCCGGCCCGACCATGGTTCCGAAACCTTGGCCACTGCGTACGTTAGCGGTCCACGAACGCAGTGAAGGTGCGCCCTTCCAGCCAGAAATGGAAGTGGTATATGGCCAGGTGGAGAGCCAGTAACTCTCTGTCGAACGCGTTGTATTTACGCTCACTGTGGCGCAAAGACCTGCTAAAAAAGGCGAGCGGCTGCCAAGAACCAGAGATGCGCTGCTCCACTACGGCCCCTATGGCCACGTCCGAGGCGTCGGTAGTGAGCGCTATCCGAGCCGCCGGGTCCGGGTGCGCCAGCAGTGCGGCGTTCGCCAAAACCGTTTTAACCTCGGAAAACACCTGCTTTCGCTCAGGAGTCCAGTCAACTCTGTCCACCGGTTTCCGTTTCTTAAGCGCGGTGTACAACAGCTGCATGAGCTGGGCTGCGCGGGGGAGGAAACGGTTATAAAAGTTAACCCTCCCCAAAAACTCCTGCAGCGCCCTGACCGTCTGAGGCCCGGGAAAATCTGCCACTGTGCGCATTTTGTCCGGTAAGGGTATCGTGCCCTCCGGTGAGATGCAGTGGCCCAAAAAATCAATTCCTCTCACCCCGAACTGGCACTTCACCGGGTTGATTATTAATCCGTGCTCCTCCAACCTCTGGAAAACTGTCCTGAGGTGGGCTACGTGTTCGTCCTCGGACGCGCTGGCCACCAGCATGTCGTCCAGGTAGACAAATGCAAACGGCAGATCGCGCAACACCGTATCCATCATGTGTTGGAATATCTGCGCCGTGCCTTTTAACCTGAAAGGCATGCATAAAAACTCAAAAAGACCAAACAGGGTTATTACCGCCGTATTAGGGATGTCCTCAGCGCATACCGGGACCTGGTGGTAACCACTGACCAGGTCTATCTTGGAAAAAAATGTGTGCCCCAGTGAGGTGAACAGAAAAATCCTGAATATGGGGGATTGGGTAGCGGTTGTGCGCTGTGGCATTGTTCAATCTGTGGAAA
Source organism: Pholidichthys leucotaenia (assembly GCA_020510985.1). Lineage (NCBI taxonomy): Eukaryota > Metazoa > Chordata > Actinopteri > Cichliformes > Pholidichthyidae > Pholidichthys > Pholidichthys leucotaenia. Next base: position 226,962,787 of record CM035844.1, read on the forward strand.
TCTCCGCACGGTCGCCACGATCCCTCAGCTTTAGGAACCATATGTAGCAGGGATGCCCATGGGCTGTTTGAGCGTCTGATGATGCCCAACTTTTCCAAGATGGCAAACTCCTCACGCGCTATGGCCAGTTTAGTTGCATCCAGACGCCGAAGTCGTGTGAAAACGGGCGGCCCCGTGGTGGTAATGAAGTGCTCTACCCCGTGTTTAGTGACGGTTGCCGAAAAGGTCGGGACCGTGAGTGCTGGGAACTGGGTGAGTAGTGTGTGGAACTTACCCCCTGGAGCTGTGACGTTGACTAGCATTGTTGGCCCGGCTCCTCCAGCTGTACAGGGGAGAGAATCAAAAGACATTGCGTTAATCAGGCGTCTGTTAGCCACATCGACTAGTAGACCGTGTGCACACAAAAAATCAGCACCCAAAATGGGGAAGCTGCATGCCGCTATGACGAATGTCCATTGGTATGTACGGCCGTGCAAGGATACAGTCAGTGTCCTCTCACCAAAAGTCTTAATGTCTGAGCCGTTTGCGGCCGTCAGCTCGGGGCCGCTAGTTCCCGCCAGCCGGTCTGTGTAGGACAGTAGGATGATAATCTTTTGGGAGTCGGAGTCCACGAGGAACCGTCTCCCCGAGCGTGAGTCTGTCACAAAGAGCAGCTTGCTTGCTTCACCGGCGGTCGCAGCTGCTACCGACTGCTGGCCCTGGCGTTTCCCGAGCGCTTGAATTGGCATTGTGGCACGCATCAGCGTGCGTCCCCTCCAAAACGGCGGTGGTAGAAGCAGAGTGTGTCTCTCCGGTGCTTCTTGGCTTCCGCTGCAGCCACCATCGTTGACTCCTCGCCCCTGCTGGCCATCTCACTGGGTCCTGACGCCACTGCGTTCACTGCGAGGGCTCTGGTGGTGAGGATAATCCAATCTGCCTCTTGCGCTAGCTTCCGGTACTTGCGCGCAGCCAGCAGCGGCGGATTGGCAAGGACCACCATGGCCACCGTGGGGAGGTTCTGGAGGAAAAGGTGGGCAAAGAGGAAATGCCCGTCATCTGTGCCCATCAATGCCAACATCTTCTCCATTAACTTGACCGCCGACCCATCTCCCAACTCGAAGCGCGTCAGGAGCCTTTCCGCTCTCTCGCAGTCTGAGAGTGTATAGCACCGGGTCAGCGCAGTTTTGAGAGCCTCGTATTTGTCATGGGTTGGGGGCCGTTGGAGCAGGCTCGCCATCTGCTGAGTTGTGCGTGCGTCTAGCGCTGCAACCACATAGTAGTATCTGGTGTCATCCTCCATTATTCCCTGGAGCGCAAACTGGGCCTCAGTGTGGAGGAACCAAGACTTCAGGTCGTGTAGCCAAAAGTCTGGGAGTTTGACCGAAACGGCGCACGCGTTGCCGGCACCTCCAGTCCGGGTCATCTCCGGGGTGTTCGCCTCGAGTTCCATTGTGCGTCAAGGGTCACCAGTGTGGAGAGAGGAAGAATCAGGCCAGGTGGTTCCGGAGCAGAGCAGACTTTATTAATTTCTCTGTCAGAATCACAAACATCAAAAAGAATACAGGTTGCAGGCGCCTCTCCTTTTTATATCATACAACTCGCTCAGTGGTGCTGCATTAACATGAAAGCCTTTGCAATTTCCGTTCTCTTTGTCACTGTTTACATCAACTCACCAACCCCCCATGACCATTCCGTCTGAGTGGAAACATACTGAGAAACATATTGATTGGATTCCCACAGCCTATATGTTTGGCCTACTGCATTTAAAACTCTCTGCTGTGTTTTGAGACTTTGTATCTTCTGCGTGTGGGACATGACCTTTTCCCTTCTTGGCCAAGATGTAAATAAATACCCAGAAAAGGCATCTTTGATTCTGTGCTTTATTCACCAGCTCAACAAGGGACATTTATTAATATAAATAAAATCTACAACACCTTCAAAAAAAAATTTATTAATAAAATAAAGTCAATTATTGTCAGAGGCACTGTGCTGGCAGACAAATACTTGGAGCCCCAGGTCAGAAAGGGGCCCCCCCGAGGCTGACCAACTTTGAATCACTATAGCAGTGACAATGTGGGGAGTTTTTTTTTTTCCCTTGTCCTATCAGGCAGCTAGGTGAGCAGAACAGAAATCTGCTTCATTTATTGCACCAAACAGATTTACTTTGCAAAAAGGAGCTTATTCAGTACATATATATGTACTGTATATTGTTTACAGTGCATCCGGTAAGTATTCACAGTGCTTCATTTTTTCCACATTTTATGTTACAGTGTGGGGAGCGTGAAATAACGAGGCTGAATTATTTCTCAATTCAGGTTTCAATGTAGCTTTCACATCCCCAGCGATCTCTCAGGAACAGAAGAGAGAGAGCTGCATCAGAACCCCCACATTTATACATCAACATCAAAGGAAGAATCACACATCTCTGTCAAAACCCTGCATTGACAATAACTCTCCCCCCGAGTCCCTTAGTCCTCCGCCTGGCCCCAGGAGGTCAGGAAGTCCTTTCAGCTCCTTGTCATGGTACCTCCGTCCTCTTGCCGTTATCCACAGGCGGTCCAGACATATTGTCCCATCCTAAGACGTGAGGTCAATCCACATATGTAATCCTAAGCATCTCACTTTATACTCATACATATGTAGGCAAAAATACATGAGCCACATAACCCCCCCCCCCCCCCAAACGTCGAGGAATGGACAATATTGTGGGGAGCGTGAAGTAACGAGGCTGAATTATTTCTTAATTCAGGTTTTAATGTCGCCATCACATCCCCAGCTATCTCTCAAGAACAGAAGAGAGAGAGCCGAGTCAAAACCTTCTTATTTATACATACACGAACAAAGGAAGAATCACATATCACCGTCAAAACCCCCTATTGACAGTAACTCTCCCCCCGCATCCTTCAGTCCTCCGCCTGGCCCCCAGGAGGTCAGGAAGTCCTTTCAGCTCCTTATCGCCGTACCTCCGTCTTCTTGCCGTTATCCACAGGCGGTCCAGACATATTGTCCCATCCAAGACGTGAGGTCAATCCACACATGCAATCCCAAGCATCCCATAGTGCTTATACATATGTAGGTAAAAATACATGAGCTACATAACCCCCCCCCCCAAATGTCGAAGAATGGACAATATATCAGAGTTCACAAAACATGATAACCTCAATAGCATAGTCTATACAACATGATCATATCAAAAATCAGTGACAACATCAATAGCATAGTCTATACCACATGATCACATCAAAAATCAGTCTGTACGCCGTCTGGGTTTCAGACGCCTTCCGAATCTGCTGTAAGCAGGTCTCGCCGTCCCTGCAGCGCTGTCCTGCAAAGAATCTGCCGACTGAGGAAGAGAGTGGTTATTTGTTCCCTGCGGGAGCTCAGGGACGTGTTCCCTGGGGGGTCTGCCACGTCGAGGTGCCCTCGCCACTCGTACAGACTCGTCGTTCATCACAAAAGCAGGCTTTAGTCTGTCAATACTAACTGTCTCTTTTCTGTCTCCCAAATCTAGCACAAAATGCTTATCACCTGTTTCCAGTACCCTATATGGACCATCATATGGCGGGCGGAGGGTCGGTCTCAGAGCCTCGTGCCTGACAAAAACGAACTCGGCATTTTTCAAAGCTTTGGGAACAAAAACGCACGGAAAAGTGTGATGAATGGGGCCCGGGAGCATGTCTGCTCCCGTGCCAATCAGCGGCCCCAGAGCCGGGGGGCGCACCGGCTCTGGATGCTCTGGTAGGAGCTCACCGGGCAGCCTGAGAAGTTGTGCAAAAACTAACTCGGCTGGGGAGGCATTTAAATCCTCTTTGGGCGCAGAACGCAACCCCAATAAAACCCATGGTAGTTTGTTTACCCAATCTGCATCCGTAAGCGACGCTCTGAGGGCTGCCTTCAAAGACCTATGAAAACGCTCGCATAAACCATGAGCCTGGGGGTGATAATCAGTCGTGCGATGAATTTTCGCTCCTAAGCTGCTGGCCATCGCTGACCAGAGCTCAGAGACAAATTGAGGCCCTCTGTCGGATGTAATATCCGACGGAACCCCGAAACGCGCTACCCAGGCCGTCAAAAAAACACGAGACACCTCTGCAGCTGTGGTCGATGCTAGTGGGACCACTTCCGGCCAACGTGTGGTTCGGTCCACCATTGTCAAAAGATGTGTGAAACCCTGCGACGACGGTAGGGGGCCCACAAGGTTGACATGCACGTGATCGAATCTCTTGGCCGGAATGTGGAACAGTTCTAAGGGAGCTTTTGTGTGTCTGTGAATTTTGGCCCGCTGGCAAGCCATGCAGGTTCGTGCCCACTCTTAAACGTGCTTGCGCAGGCTCGGCCAAACAAACTTCTCCGCTACCATTTTCACAGAAGCGCGCACTCCTGGGTGCGCCAGGGAGTGAACCGAGTCAAAAACGCAGCGGCGCCACGCGGCCGGGACTACCGGGCGCGGTCGCCCAGTCGATACATCGCAGATTAGGGGGGGCATACCGGTTTGCAAACATCTGCTCTCCAGCCTTAACCCTGTTGGTCCAGACTGGAGCGCGCGCACGTCCGCATCTCTACCCTGTTCTGCTGCCATGGCTGCGTAATCTATCCCCACGTGCACTGGGGCCGCGTGCGCTTCCGCGCTGTTATTTTGCCCTGCGGCTGCGGTAGTATAATCTGCCTCCGTGCGCACCGGTGCTGTGACCGCGCGAGAGAGGCAGTCTGCCACTACGTTGAGTTTACCCGCTACATGCTGAATATCAGTGGTAAACTCCGAAATTGCAGCCAGCTGCCTCTGTTGCCGGCCCGACCAAGGTTCTGAAATTTTGGACATCGCAAAAGTGAGCGGCTTATGGTCGACAAAAGCAGTGAAACGCCGACCTTCCAGACAAAACTGGAAATGGCGGACAGCCAAATGGAGCGCTAACAGCTCCCTGTCAAACGTGCTGTATTTCCGCTCGGCTTCGTTCAAGGATCTGCTGAAAAATGCCAGCGGCTGCCAAACCCCGGCAACGTGCTGTTCCACGACCGCCCCTATGGCTAAATCTGATGCGTCGGTGGTAAGCGCTATGCGGGCCGATGGATCTGGATGAGCTAGAAGCGCGGCGTCAGCCAGGGCTTTTTTTACCTCCGTGAATGCGCGTTCCCGCTCCGGGGACCACTCAATAGGATTGGAGGGTTTTTGTTTTTTGAGCGCGGCGTATAATGGTTGCATGAGCTGCGCTGCGTGGGGTAGGAAACGGTTATAAAAATTTACCATTCCTAAAAACTCCTGCAATGATTTGACCGTTTGTGGTCGGGGAAAATCTGCTACCGCGCGCACCTTATCCGGTAGCGGGATTGCCCCTTCTGGGGAGACGCGGTGCCCCAAAAAATCGATCTGCGCCACGCCAAACTGGCACTTGGCTGGATTAATTATTAACCCGTGCTCTCCCAACCTCCGAAAAACTGCAGTGAGGTGTTTTTCGTGTTCCTCTTCTGAAGAACTGGCGACTGAAATGTCGTCGAGGTAGACGAACACAAAAGGGAGATCGCGTAACACGGCATCCATCATGCGTTGGAATGTTTGTGCGGCGCCTTTAAGACCAAACGGCATGCGCAAAAACTCAAAAAGTCCAAAAGGGGTTATTACCGCTGTTTTAGGAATGTCCTCAGGCCGAAGTGGAACCTGATGGTAGCCGCGAACCAGGTCTATTTTAGAAAAAATACGCGCCCCCGCTAGATGCACCGAAAAATCCTGAATGTGTGGGATTGGGTAGCGGTCATGCGCTGTGGCGTTGTTTAGTCTGCGGTAATCGCCGCAAGGTCTCCAGGAGCCGTCAGCTTTAGGGACCATATGCAGCAGCGAAGCCCATGGGCTCTTCGAACGACAAATAATGCCCAGTCTTTCCAGGCTGGCGAACTCCTCGCGCGCTATGGAAAGCTTAGCAGCATCCAAACGCCGAGCTTTCGCGAAGACGGGGGGGCCCGCTGTAGTGATAAAATGCTCCACCCCGTGTTTCACAACTGTTGCCGAAAAAGTAGGAACCGTGAGCGCTGGAAACTGGGTGAGAGTGTGTTAAACTTACCGCCTGCTGTGGCGACGTTGGTCTGCACCGGTGGTGGGGACACTCGAGCTGCACAAGGAATAAAATAAAAAGATAGTGCATTAACTAAAGCGCCTGTTGGCAAGATCAACTAACAAACCATGCGAGCACAGAAAATCGGCACCTAACATGTTGAAGCTCACCTATGCTATGATAAAAGTCCATTCATAAGTGCGGCCGTGCAAGGACAGAAACAAGGTCCTTTCTCCGTAGGTGTTGATGCTCGAGCCGTTCGCCGCCGTTGCCCCGTCACCACGGGGGCCAGCCAACCGGTCAGCAAAGGTCGGGGTGATGAAACTCACTTGGGCTCCGGTGTCTACGAGGAAGTGCCGCCCAGAGCTCGCATCCGTTATGTAGAGCAGCTTATTTCTTTCCCCGAGAGCCGAAGCTGCTAACGATTCGGTTCTAGTGTTTCCCGAGCTTTTGTAGCTGCACGCCGGCACACACCTGTGTGCCTTCTCTGCGAAACGCCAGTGATAATAACAGAGGCCATCTCCCCCGCTGTGTCGGGGCCGCGTCGCTGCCATTGTTGGTGGGGCTGGCTCCGCTGTCTCTGGTTCCCCGTTGCCTCGGGTCGCCGCACCTAGGTCTGCCGCTGCTGCTGTGGCCGTCTGCTCGCCGCAGGAGTCGAGGAGCCGCTGCGCCTCTCGGGCCAGCGCACGGAAGTCCCGCTGGGTCACACAAGGCATGCCGGAGAGGGTCCCTCTCATGTGCATCGGGAGGTTACTTAGGAAGATGTGCTTAAACAGGAAAACATCGTTGTCCGATTCCCTCAGCTGCAGCATGTCTTCCATTAGGGCGACTGGCCTGCGCCCTCCTTGGCCGTGCATAGCCAGGAGTCTCCTAGCCCTCTCTTCGGCTGAGGGCATGAAACACTCGGTGAGGGCAGCCTTCAACTCGTCATATTTGTTGTCAGCGGGTGGCTGCTGAACCAGGCTCCGCACGCATCGAGCCGTGCGGTTGTCGAGCCTTGCAATGACGTGGTAAAACTTAGTGTCATCCGCCGTTATTCCTGCGAGCGTGAACTGTGCCTCAGCCTGGAGGAACCACGAGTCCGGGTTGTCCTGCCAGAATTCTGGCAGTTTAATGGAGACGGCGCTCGCTTGGGCAGACTCCGACGAGTCTGCATCAGGAGAATCCCTTCTATGCATTCTCACGTCTCTTGGTCACCAATGTGGGGAGCGTGAAATAACGAGGCTGAATTATTTCTTAATTCAGGTTTTAACCACTTGCACTCCGTTGTTCCGCGGGTGGGCAAGTCTCTGCATCCTAGGGCGCACGAGGGCGCACGAGAGCGCACTCGTGCGCGCTTGGACGCATGACGCATGATGGTGGTGATGTAGGTGGTGTGGCCTCCAAGCGCCGCCACTGAAAAAAAAAGCTGCAGTCACAGCCGCGAACAGATTAGTTCATCTGATTGACCTCTCATTCGACTAATAAGAGCCTTGAATTGGGTTTCTGAAACCTTGAAGAGCCAATGAATGAAAACCTAGGAAGGAGGACCCGCCTACTTTGAATGCACGAGCCAATTGAAGCACAGAAATTCGGGCTGGTGAAGAGAGATTTACTGCTGCAGCAGATGAAAACAAAGGAAGCTGGACGAACCTGCTACAGACCCAGGCTCACCCAGCAGCATGGAGACCACCCACAAGTGGGACCTGCACTCATTCCAGCAGAATAGACGTTTAGGATTCTCTTCCGTCATCATAGACCGACGGAGGCCGACGACAAAAGTCGTAAATCATTCGCCAAAACGGCAATAATGGAATTATGTTTTGATTGGGATCCACGAGCGGAGCAGTGTCGCGTTCGTCTGACAATGGGGAAGAGATGTTCGCCACGACTCTGCTGCTTTGAAGAGGTAAGGTGTTATAAGCTAAATTATTATTTATCCCTGAAAACTGTAATCCAAAAATGACTTTTGACCGATCGGTAAATTACAACTGTACTGCGCACGAAGTACGAAGTGCGTGCGCCGCGATAAACGGTTCATTTGCCGTGTTCGGACCGTGAAGGCCCCCCCCCCGCTGCAGAAGAGGAGCGGGGGGGGCGTTCACGGTCCGGACGCCCCCCGGTCCGCGGGGGGAAGCATATGAGTCTATTCCATCATGTAGCGATGGCCCTCTTCTGTAGTGAGGTGGGGGACAACCCCCCCCCCCCACACACACACACAGTAGCGAGGGGGGGGGAGCCGCTGTGAAAACATGCAAGGAGTGTAATCCGTCATGTAGCGAGGGCCGAACTCGGTCCTTGGTAGCGGGGGAGGGGACGACCCCCCGCCCACACACACACACACACAGACACAGCCCTGAGTGTGACCTTTCATTAGAGCCTAAAATGAAGATTCTACATTGAATTATTCAAAAGTTACAGATGTTTTTCCAAACTGTGCCATTTGGCACAATTTGGCACAGTTCCAAAACGCCTGGGAACAGCCTGAGAACAAAGCTGTGTAAAATATTCACTTTTTTGTGGTATTGTTACCAAATTTGGATCTCAGCTTGATAACACTTGGTTCTACATTTCTGTTGCATTTTCCAGCCGGATCGGACAGCTGTGTGTTATTTGCAAGCATTTGTATCCAAAAAAACACCGTGTCCAAATTTATTTTCTTCAAGTTCAGTATGTTTAGATGACTGTAACTCAGTGGCCGGAGCATGTAGAGAGATTATGTTTTTTTTGCCAAAAAATTCAAAGTGTTTTCTTTTGAATGAGACCAACCCCATGAAGATGCTGCAAAGGGTTGAATAACAGCTTTCGATTTACTTTGGGCACGTTATTTTTTGGCATTTTTAGGAAAATTGCCCGGAGTGCAAGTGGTTAATGTCGCCATCACATCCCCAGCTATCTCTCAAGAACAGAAGAGAGAGAGCCGAGTCAAAACCTTCTTATTTATACATACACGAACAAAGGAAGAATCACATATCACCGCCAAAACCCCCTATGGACAATAACTCTCCCCCCGCATCCTTCAGTCCTCCGCCTGGCCCCCAGGAGGTCAGGAAGTCCTTTCAGCTCCTTATCGCCGTACCTCCGTCTTCTTGCCGTTATCCACAGGCGGTCCAGACATATTGTCCCATCTAAGACGTGAGGTCAATCCACACATGCAATCCCAAGCATCCCATAGTGCTTATACATATGTAGGTAAAAATACATGAGCTACAAATATCTCATAGTTCACAAAATATGACAACATCAACAGCATGATTTACACAACATGATCAAATCCCGCATCAGTCAGTACGCCGTCTGGGCTTCAAGCGTCTTCCAAATCTGCTGTAAGTAGGCCTCGCCGTCCCTGCGGCGCCGTCCTGCAATGAATCCGCCAACTGAGGAAGAGAGTGGTTATTTGATCCCTGCGGGGGCTCTAGGACCTGTACCCTGGGGAGTCTGCCACGTCGAGGCGCCCTCGCTACCCGTACAGACTCGTCGTTCATCACAAAAGCAGGCTTTAGTCTGTCAATACTAATTGTTTCTTTTCTGTCCCCCAAATCTAGCACAAAATGCTTATCACCTGTTTCCAGCACTCTAAATGGGCCATCATATGGCGGGCGGAGGCGTGATCATGAAGCCTTGTGCCTGACAAAAACAAACTCGGCATTTTTTAAAGCTTTGGGAACAAAAACACGCGGAAAAGTGTGATGAACGGGGCCCGGGAGCATGTCTGCTCCCGTGCCACTCAGTGGCCCCAGAGCCGGGGGACACCCGGACTCCAGATGCTCTGGTAGAAATTCACCGGGCAGCCTGAGAGGTTGTGCGAAAACTAACTCTGCTGGGGAGGCATTTAAATCCTCCTTGGGCGCAGCACACAACCCCAATAAAACCCATGGTAGTTTGTTTACCCAATCTGCATCCGTAAGCGACACTCTGAGGGCTGCCTTCAAAGACCTATGAAAACGCTCGCATATGTGGCTCATACATTTTTGCCTACATATGTATAAGCACAAGGAGATGTTTAGAACTGCATGTGTTGATTGACCTCACGTCTTGGATGGGATAATACGTCTGGACCACCTGTGGATGATGGCAGGACAACGGAGGTGCCAGGATAAGACTCTGAAAGGACTTCCTGACCTCCTGGGGACAGACGGAGGACTAAGACACTCGGGGGGAGAGTTATTGTCAAATGGGGGTTTTGACAGCAATGTGTGATTCTGCCTTTTGATGTGTCATGTATAAATGTGGGGGTTTTGATGCAGCTCACTCTCTTACTTGTCTTGAGAGATAGCTGGGGATGTGAATCTGCAATAAACCTGAATTGAGAAATAATTCAGTCTCGTTATTTCACTCTCCCTACATTGGTGACCAATGACGTGAAAATGCCGAGAAGTGATTCCCCCGATCCGTCAGAGACCGCCCGAACGAGCGCCGTCTCAATCAATCTACCAGAGTTCTGGCAGGACAACCCGGACTCGTGGTTCCTTCAGGCTGAAGCGCAGTTCACACTCGGGGGAATAACGGCTGATGACACAAAGTTTTATCATGTCATCACCAAGCTCGACAACCGCACAGCTCGATGCGTGCGGAGCCTGGTGCAGCAGCCGCCCGCTGACGACAAATACGGCGAACTGAAGGCTGCCCTCATCAAGTGCTTTACGCCCTCAGCCGAAGAGAGGGCTAGGAGACTCCTGGCTATGCACAACCGGGGTGGACGCAGGCCAGTCGACCTGATGGAGGATATGCTGCAACTGAGGGACACAGACAACGACGATTTCCTATTTAAGCATATCTTCCTGAGAAACCTCCCGATGCAGATGAGAGGGACCCTGTCCAGCATGCGTTATGTTACCCAGCGGGAAACGATGGCCAGCAGCTTAGGGGCGACAATTCACCGCACTACCGCTTATCACCCCCAGGCTAATGGTTTATGCGAGCGTTTTCATAGGTCTTTGAAGGCAGCCCTCAGAGCATCGCTTACGGATGCAGATTGGGTAAACAAACTACCATGGGTCTTATTGGGGTTGCGTTCTGCACCCAAGGAGGACTTAAACGCCTCCCCTGCGGAGTTGGTTTTTGCACAACCTCTCAGGCTGCCCGGTGAGTTCCTACCAGAGCATCCAGCGCCCTGGCGCCCCCCGGCTCTGGGACCACTGATCGGCACGGGAGCGGACATGCTCCCGGGCCCCTTTCATCACACTTTTCCGCATGTTTTTGTTCCCAAAGCTTTAAAAAATGCTGAGTTTGTTTTTGTCAAGCACGAGGCTCTGCGACCGAGCCTCTGCCCACCATACAACGGCCCATTTAGAGTGCTGGAAACGGGTGATAAACATTTTGTGCTAGATTTGGGGGACAGAAAGGAAACAGTTAGTATTGACAGACTAAAGCCTGCTTTTGTGATGAACGACGAGTCTGTACCGGTGGCGAGGGCGCCTCGACGTGGCAGATCCCCACAGGGATCAAATAACCATTCTCTTCCTCAGTTAGCAGATTCTCTACAGGACAGCGCCGCAGCAACGGCGAAACCTGCTTACAGCAAATTTGGAAGATGCTTGAAGCCCAAACGGCGTGTGGACTAATGTGTGATTTTATCATGTTGTGTAGAATATGCTGTTGATTTTTACCAGGTTGTGTGAACTATGCTTTATTATCCATTCTTCGACGTTTGGGGGGGGGGGGTTATGTGGCTCATACATTTTTGCCTACATATGTATAAGCACAAGGAGATGCTTAGAACTGCATGTGTTGATTAACCTCACGTCTTGGATGGGACAATACGTCTGGACCACCTGTGGATGATGGCAGGAGAACGGAGGTGCCAGGATAAGACTCTGAAAGGACTTCCTGACCTCCTGGGGACAGACGGAGGACTAAGACACTCGGGGGGAGAGTTATTGTCAAATGGGGGTTTTGACAGCAATGTGTGATTCTGCCTTTTGATGTGTCATGTATAAATGTGGGGGTTTTGATGCAGCTCACTCACTTACTTGTCTTGAGAGATAGCTGGGGATGTGAATCTGCAATAAACCTGAATTGAGAAATAATTCAGTCTCATTATTTCACTCTCCTCACAGCATAAACCATTAGCCTGGGGGTGATACGCGGTAGTGCGATGAATTGTCGCCCCTAAGCTGTTGGCCATCGCTGACCAAAGCTCAGAGACAAATTGAGGCCCTCTGTCGGACGTAATATCCGACGGGACCCCGAAACGCGCTACCCAGGCCGTCAAAAATGCGCGAGCCACCTCTGCAGCCGTGGTCGATGCTAGTGGGACCACTTCTGGCCAGCGTGTGGTTCGGTCCACCATTGTCAAAAGATGTGTGAACCCCTGCGACGACGGTAGGGGGCCCACGAGGTCGGCATGCACATGATCGAACCTCTTGGCCGGGATGTGGAACGGTTCAAAGGGGGCTTTTGTGTGCTTGTGAATTTTGGCCCGTTGGCAAGCCATGCAGGTTCTTGCCCACTCTTTCACGTGCTTGCGCAGGCTCGGCCAAACAAACTTCTCTGCTACCATTTTCACAGAAGCGCGCACCCCTGGGTGTGCCAGGGAGTGAACCGAGTCAAAAACGCGGCGGCGCCAAGTGGGTGCGGTCGCCCAGTAGAGATATCGCAGATTAGAGGGGGCATACCGGTTTGCAAACTCCTACTCTCCAGCCTTAACCCTGTTGGTCCAGACTGGAGCGCGCACACGTCCGCATCTCTACTCTGTTCCGCCGCCATGGCTGCATAATCTATCCCCACGTGCACTGGGGCCGCGTGCGCTTCCGCGCTGCTATTTTGCCCTGCAGCTGCGGTAGTATAATCTACCTCCGCGCGGACTGGTGCTGTCACCGCGCGGGAGAGGCAGTCTGCCACTACATTGAGTTTACCCACTACGTGCTGAATATCAGTAGTAAATTCCGAAATTGCGGCCAGCTGCCTCTGCTGCCGGCCTGACCAAGGTTCTGAAATTTTGGCCATCGCAAAAGTGAGTGGCTTGTGGTCGACCAACGCGGTGAAACGCTGACCTTCCAGCCAGAACTGGAAATGGCGAATGGCTAAGTGGAGCGCTAACAGCTCCCTGTCAAACGTGCTGTATTTCCGCTCGGCCCCGTGCAAGGATCTGCTGAAAAATGCCAGCGGCTGCCAAACCCCGGAAACCTGCTGTTCCACAACCACCCCTATGGCCAAATCTGATGCGTCAGTGGTGAGCGCTATGCGGGCCGTTGGGTCTGGGTGAGCTAGAAGCGCAGCGTCAGCAAGAGCTTTTTTAACCTCCGTGAATGCGCGCTCCTGCTCCGGGGGCCACTCGATCGTATTGGAGGGTTTTTGCTTTTTAAGCACGGCATATAATGGTTGCATGAGCTGCGCTGCGTGGGGTAGGAAACGGTTATAAAAATTTACCATTCCTAAAAATTCCTGTAATGATTTGACCGTTTGTGGTCGGGGAAAATCTGCCACTGCGCGCACCTTGTCCGGTAGCGGAACTGCCCCTTCTGGGGAAACGCGGTGCCCCAAAAAATCGATCTGCGCCACGCCAAACTGGCACTTGGCTGGATTAATTATTAACCCATGCTCTCCCAACCTCCGAAAAACCGTAGTGAGGTGTTTTTCGTGTTCCTCCTCGGAAGTGCTGGCGACTAAAATGTCGTCGAGGTAGACGAACACAAAAGGGAGATCGCGTAACACGGCATCCATCATGCGTTGAAAGGTTTGTGCAGCGCCTTTAAGACCAAACGGCATGCGCAAAAACTCAAAAAGTCCAAAAGGGGTTATTACCGCTGTTTTAGGAATGTCCTCGGGCCGGACTGGAACTTGATGGTAGCCGCGAACCAGGTCTATTTTAGAAAAAATGCGCGCCCCCGCTAGATGCACTGAAAAATCCTGAATGTGTGGGATTGGGTAGTGGTCATGCGCTGTGGCGTTGTTTAATCTGCGGTAATCGCTGCAAGGTCTCCCCGAGCCGTCAGCTTTAGGGACCATATGCAGCAGCGAGGCCCATGGGCTCTTCGAACAGCGAATAATGCCCAGCCTTTCCAGGCTGGCGAACTCTTCACGTGCTATGGAGAGCTTAGTGGCATCCAAGCGCCGAGCTTTCGCGAAGACGGGGGGGCCAGCTGTAGTGATAAAATGCTCCACCCCGTGTTTCGCAACTGTTGCCGAAAATGTGAGAACTGTGAGCGCTGGAAACTGGGTGAGGAGTGTGTTAAACTTACCGCCTGCTGTGGCGACGTTGGTCTGCACTGGTGGCGGGGACACTTGAGCTGCACAAGGGATTGAATAAAAAGAGAGTGCATTTACCAGCCGCCTATTGGCAAGATCAACTAACAAACCATGTGAGCACAGAAAATCAGCACCTAACATGTTGAAACTCACCGCCGCTATAATAAAAGTCCATTCATAAGTGCGGCCGTGTAAGGACAGAAACAGAGTCCTCTCTCCAAAGGTGTCGATGCTCGAGCCGTTCGCCGCCATTGCCCCGTTACCCCGGGGGCCTGCCAGCCAGTCAGCATAGGTTGGGGTGATGAAACTCACTTGGGCCCCGGTGTCCACGAGGAAGTGTCGCCCGGAACTCGCATCTGTGATGTAGAGCAGCTTATTCCGTTCTCCGAGAGCCGAGGCTGCTACCGACTCCCGGTCCTGGAGTTTCCCGAGCTCTTGAAGTTGCACGGCGGCACACATCTGTGCGCTTTCTCTGCAAAACGCCGATGATAAAAGCAGAGGCCATCTCCCCCGCTGCGTCGGGAACACGCCGCTGCCATTGTTGGTGGGGTTGGTTCTGCTGTCTCCGGCCATTCGCTGCTCCCGGACGCCGCACTGAGGTCTGCCGCTGCTGCTGTAGCCGTCTGCTCACCGCAGGAGTCGAGGAGCCGCTGTGCCTCCCGGGCCAGCGCGCGGAAGTCCCGCTGGGTCACACAACGCATGCTGGACAGGGTCCCTCTCATCTGCACTGGGAGGTTTCTTAGGAAGATATGCTTAAACAAGAAATCGTCGTTGTCTGAGTCCCTCACCTGCAGCATATCCTCCATAAGGTCGACTGGCCTGCGTCCGCCTCGGTCGTGCATAGCCTGGAGTCTCCTAGCCCTCTCTTCGGCTGAGGGCGTAAAGCATTGGATGAGGGCAGTCTTCAGCTCGCCGTATTTGTCATCAGCGGGCAGTTGATGAACCAGGCTCCGCACGCATCGAGCTGTGCGGTTGTCGAGCTTTGCGATGACGTGGTAGAACTTAGTGTCATCTGCCGTTATTCCCCCGAGTGTGAACTGTGCCTCGGCCTGGAGGAACC
Source organism: Pholidichthys leucotaenia (assembly GCA_020510985.1). NCBI lineage: Eukaryota > Metazoa > Chordata > Actinopteri > Cichliformes > Pholidichthyidae > Pholidichthys > Pholidichthys leucotaenia. The sequence continues at coordinate 226,978,039 of CM035844.1, forward strand.
ACGAGTCCGGGTTGTCCTGCCAGAATTCTGGAAGTTTGATGGAGACGGCGCTCGCTCGGGCAGACTCCGACGAGTCTGGGTCGGGGGACTCGCTTCTTGGCATTCTCACGTCTCTGGTCACCAATGTTAGGAGCGTGAAATAATGAGGCTGAATTATTTCTCAATTCAGGTTTTAATGTAGCTTTCACATCCCCAGCGATCTCTCAAGAACAGAAGAGAGAGAGCTGCATCAGAACCCCCACATTTATACATCAACATCAAAGGAAGAATCACACATCTCTGTCAAAACCCCACATTGACAATAACTCTCCCTCCGAGTCCCTTAGTCCTCCGCCTGGCCCCAGGAGGTCAGGAAGTCCTTTCAGCTCCTTGTCACGGTACCTCCGTCCTCTTGCCGTTATCCACAGGTGGTCCAGACATATTGTCCCATCCTAAGACGTGAGGTCAATCCACATATGTAATCCTAAGCATCTCACTTTATACTCATACATATGTAGGCAAAAATACATGAGCCACAACAGCCTTATTCCCAAAGGGATTAAATTCATTTTTTTCCTCAAATTTCTACACACAATACCCCATAATGACAACGTAAAAAAGTTTTTTAATAACTTTGCAAGATTTTTGCAAAGGTGAGCACACGGACCAGTCCTTAGTGATGTGACGGTTAGACAAGAGTAAACGACCATCCAACGCGTACAATGGTCCAGCAGCATCTGTCCAGCAAAGAGCTGCTTTAGTACAGACGCCGCTGGCATGGCAAATAGGGAACACCAGGGCGAGACGCGGGGGAGATGATTACCAGGGTTGGAAACAGCTGATGAGTCAGAAAAGGGGGCGTGGCTGGACCGGCAGACTGTCAGCAGCGTGAGAGAAAGCAGGTGATAAATGCTGACTAACAGCCGCCGGTCAGGCAGTGGCTAGGGACATGGAATTTAGTGCAAAAACACACCAAAATACATATAACCAGCAAAACCAAAACCCACAAAGAGATCGAGGCTGAGCCGGGGAAAGCCAAGCCGGCTCAGCTCGTGACAGTTTAAGTGTAACAAACATACAAAAAAATGAGAAATCAAGAAGGGGGCAAACACTTTTTCACACCACTGTTGTTAGGGAGGTGACTAAGAACCCGATGGTCACTGTCAGAGCTCCAGCATTCCTCTGTGGGGAGAGGAGAACCTTCCAGAAGGACAATCATCTCTGCAGCAATCCACCAATCAGGCCTGTATGGTAGAGTGGCCAGACGGAAGCCACTCCTTAGTAAAAAGCACATGGCAGCCCACCTGGAGTTTGTCAAAAGGTGCCTGAAGGACTCTCAGACCATGAGAAACAAAATTCTCTGGTCTGATGAGAAAAAGATTGAACTCTTTGGCATGAATGCCAGGCATCATGTTTGGAAGAAACCAGGCACCACTCATAACCACGCCAAGGGTGGTGGCAGAATCATGCTGTGGGGATGTTTTTCAGCGGCAGGAACTGGGAGACTAATCAGGATAGAGGGAAAGATGAATGCAGCAATGTACAGAGACATCCTGGATGAAAACCTGCTCCAGAGCGCTCTTGACCTCAGACTGGAACAACAGTTCATCTTTCAGCAGGACAACGACCCTAAGCACACAGCCAAGATATCAAAGGAGTGGCTTCAGGACAACTCTGTGGATGTCCTTGTGTGGCCCAGCCAGAGCCCAGACTTGAATCCAATTGAACATCTCTGGAGAGATCTGAAAATGGCTGTGCACCGACACTTCCCATCCAACCTGATGGAGCTTGAGAGATGCTGCAAAGGGGAATAGGTGAAACTGCCCAAAGATAGGTGTGCCAAGCTTGTGGAATCATATTCAAAAAGACTTGAGGATGTAATTGCTGTCAAAGGTGCATCAAAAAAGTATTGAGCAAAGGCTGTGAATACTTATGTACATATGATTTCTTTGTTTTTTATTTTTAATAAATTTGCAAAAATGCCCAAAAAACTTTTTTCACATTATCATTATGGGGTATTGTGTGTAGAATTTTGAGGAAAAAAAAATAAATTTAATCCATTTTGGAATAAGGCTGCAACATAACAAAATGTGGACAAAGTGAAGCGCTGTGAATACTTTCTGGATGCACTGTATATGACATGATTTCAGAAACACCCAGAAGCAGACGTTGGCTCAACAACAATAATGATCTTTAATGAGGGAAAATGAAGGAGTGTGTGTGCATATGCTGTTGTGTGAATGTGGTGTGGTGGGAGCAGGAGCATGAACAGCAGGACGGATCTGGCAACCCTGCAATGACAGTAGAGACAGAGGGATTAGACTCAGGCTGGCAGATAATGATATTACCAGAGATCTTACAGTCTTACGGCAGTGAAGAGTTAATCTGGCTCTGAGGAGATGACTGTCTAAGACCGGCCCAGCGTCCAACTGTGGTGCCATGGGGCAGGTGCAGAATATTTACAGTGCAGCTTAGGATGAAGAAAACGTGTTGTGCACTCCAGTTCACCAGTCTGCGAGATGGGAAAGACACAGTCCACAGACGAGGTCCGGTCCGCCACCAGGAGGAAGAAGAGGTCCGCCTGGAGGGTGGTCCACCTGTGCACAGGGAACAAAGGGAGAGTAGGCAGGTGCAGAGAATCACTCTGGAAAAGCTTACGTTTAGTTGGCGAGAAGCAGGAGATGAGAGGTGGAACTCTCAAGGCGAAGAGCAGTGGAGGAAGACTCTGGAGTGGAGTTCCTCCTGGGAGAAAGCGTAGACATCTCCATGCTGCCTTCTGGGCAATGTTCCTTATAAAGGGTGCTTAATGAGGAGGCGCAGGTGTTCCCGCAGCTGTGAAAGATAGGGCAAAGGGTACACACAGCGTGGCTCACCACAGTATAAACTCCTTTTGTAATAACTTTTAATACTTTATTTAAATTGTTTTACCCATGAACGACCCAGTGGGGGGGGAATGGGGACAGGAGGGGTGGGGAGGGGGAAAGAAAAGGGAGAGGAACAAACAAAGAAGACAAACTAACAACTGAAACAAACAGAAGACTGTTTCTTCCACTGAAGAGGTCTCAAAATGAGTCTGGTATCTGCTCCTGTTAAAGGAGAGACATATGTGTGTGTGCATATGTGTGCGTGTGTATGAGAGCATGCACAAAATAAATACGTGCATGTGAGTAGCTTGTCAGGGAACATACAAAGAGGGTGGCCGGTCACAGCAAACCCCCCACCCCCCCCAGGAATCCCAAGCAAGCAGGACAACGCCATCAACCCCCACAGGACACAGGTGTCCCAAGGCCAACAAGCCCCAGGACAGCCAGGCATCCACCCCAGAAGGTACGACTGAGGGGGGGCTGGGCTGCCAAGCAGCCAGACACAGTATGCCCATGCCCCTGGACCGGTCAACCCCCCCCCCCCCCCAGCGGGACCAACGCCAGCCCCAGGAGGCCAGAGCCCCCATCCCTCGGGCCAGAGGCCAGCCCGCGCCCCCGGTGCAAGCCCCCCCAGACACCCCTACAATGGGCCCGCCCCCACCCCACCGCCACACACCCCAGGGACCCCCACGCCCCATGCCCGAAGACGGCAGCAGCAAGGCACAAGGACCCCACAGCCCCCCCCTTCCCGCCCAGGGGAGCCCACGCAGCCAAGAGGCACTACCCCCTCAATCCAGACCCTCCCGACCAGCACACACACCCATTCCCATGCACTCACACTCTCATGCTCTCATATGCACCCACTTGCACCCATATACACTCACTCACTCTCGCTCGTCCCCTCCCCCACACAATCCCACACTCGCACTCATGCTCCAACCTACTCACATCCATTCGTGCTCACCCCCACACACTCTTTCACCCTTATTACTTAGGGCAGCTGTATTGCAGATGCAGCGAGCATGAACGCGCACCAGCACCTGGCCTGCGCCGGGGAGACCGCCGGCGCAGGCCAGCAGCCACACCCCCGCCGACCTGCCTCAGGGCTGCCGTGGCCACAAAAGTAGCACATCATCCCCCAATGCCCACTCGAGCGACCGATCAGCGGACCACCGCAAGCGCTCCAAGATGCCACCCAACACGCATAGTGCCACACAAAACCGACCCACCATCACCATCTCCACTCATCACTCTCTTACTCTCGCTTACTTCCTTGTTCAATCATTCTCTCACTCCCTTGCCCGCACCTATTCATTTGGCACCACCCAGGGATTTTGACAACATGCCGGGCCCCAGGTCTCCCGCCAAGCCCCAGGCCCCTGGCAGAAGGAGGGCAACAGGAGTGGGGGAAGACCCCCACTCCCCCTCCCCCATGCCCGGATCACGATGAGTGCATGTTAGTTATGTGATGTGATTATATGCAGGTGTGTGAGTTACCAGAGTGCAGCTAAAATTGGGGGGATGATGGTTGGAGCACCGCTGGCCACTGCTATAGGCAGCGGGGCTCCCATCCCCCCAAACTCTCAGTGTCTATAGTGCAATTAAAATTGAGGTGAAGGCAACACCACTGCACAGCAGCGGGATCCCCTTCACAGACACAGTACAGCACACTCCCACCCCAAAACCCTAAGTGTATCCAATAAGGTGTATGTTCCACCGAGAATCTGGGGGGGGGGGGGTTGTAAGACTGGGAGGGAGGCAGTCCAAAAGAGAGCCTGTCCCCCCAAGAAGCCAGCTCGCAAACTGGTTCAGGAGGCCACTCACTGCTCCCACATCCTAACCCAGCGTGAGGGCCGCCTTCCAAGCAGCCCAGGACCTGCCAGCGTCGCACCCCGGCTCTCCCAGCACCACAGGCATGATGGAGCAGCCACACCCACACCCATACATCATGCACGCACCAACACACAGAACAACAATAATAACAATAATGAACAATGGGCTGGACCCATACAGCGCCCCACATGCCATGCGACACCCCAGAGCCGCCACGGCAAGCCCACAAACCACCTGCCCCAGACACACACCGACAGCAGCAGGCCGCCCCGCAGCCACAGCTGCCCCGGGATGTGGGGAGTTTGTAAAATTAAAATACAGCTGCAAGTGGCAATCATCGAGTTCCAAGCAGGTGCTTCAAGGTCTTGTATTGCTTAGCCACAGCATTTAAAACCTAAGGTCTGCTCCACATTAGTTTTTAGAGTTTTTCCGTTTAGTTTTTAGAGCAGCACTACGTAACTTTCTTGTTCCTGTAGGAACACTGAAAAGGCCACATCCATGGTGACCACGACCCCAGTCCCAACAGCCAACCACAGGGCCTTTTTGTTGTTCGTGGCTAATGTCGTGCCCTTTGATTCACTGAGGGGACCGAGGCCACAAATCGAGGCCACATCTGCTGCCTCCCCCAGTAATGACACACAAAAAAAGAGCTGTTGAAGGCAACGTGGGCCCACTCAGGCTATGGATGAAGTGACATTCACTCAGTCAAATCACCATCAAAATAATTTAGCAAACATTATCTTGAGGTGAAAATCTAACATAGTGCTGCATTAAGATGTACAGAAGAGCCATGCTGTACTTCAGTTGTTGAGAAGAACAAGACCTCCCTGGCAAGACTCAAACCTGGGACCTCCCGCTTTCCAAGCACTCACCATAACCACAACACCCCACAACTGCTTTAGTTTTCACACTTTCTCAAATGATGAATGTTCAATTGAAATGATTCCCAGCAGCAGTATTGACCACTGTGACAAACTGTGCTTCAACAGAACTGATCGTTTAAACAGCATAACCAGCGCGAGTTGTACCAGCAGCGATTCCACCTGCAGCTGCGGTTGTGATTTGTGTAGATAAAAGTTGTTTGTTTTAACTTTATTGTCCAGGCTGGCTGCATACTGTGGATGTGTAACGTGACGACTGTTGATGCAGGGTAGCTGTCAGATCTAAATAAAGAATCTCAGAAAAGTTTGAGGTGATTAATCTGTTCTTTAATCAGGAGAGCTCTAAAACCCTCACAGCACAATGCCATGCTTTTAATACCAACAGTGACATCATAAGAGAGAAAGGAGAAAGAAAAAGAGGATTTGAAACTTCTGCCGTACTGCTCCGTGCCAGATCTTCTTATCTTCAAGGTCAAAGCCCTTCACTTGAAACAGGAGAAAGAAAATACATTGAACTTGAATGATCTAAAGGGCGGCGCTGTGGCGCAGTGGTTAGCACTGCAGCAGCACAGCAACTCACCCTTGGCCGGGGGATCCTGGGTTCGATCCCAGCCCCCAACCAACAGTGATCTGTGGGGAGTTTGCATGTTCTCCCCATGTCTGCGTGGGTTTACTCCAGGAGTTCTCCGGTTTCCTCCCACATGCCAAAAACATGCAAGCTAGGTTAATTGGCATCAAACTGGGGATTCTAAATTGTCCTTAGGTATGACTGTGAGAGTGAATGGTTGTCTGTCTCTCTGTGTTGGTCTGGCGATCTGTCCATGGTGTACCCTGCCTCTCGCCCAAAGATGCTGGGATAGGCTCCAGTCCCCCCCGCGACCCGAAAAGGATTAAGCAGAAGAAGATGAATGAATGAATGAATGATCTAAGCAGCGTGTAATTGTGAAAGAGAATGAAATGCAACAGTACCATATTTAAAGAAATCACTGTTTTACAATAATTTTCCATCAGTAGCAAAAAAGGAAAAGTCATATATTTACAAGACGGGGAAAAAGGAGGTACAGGACTAGAATTGAGTACATCAGAGGGAGAGTTTGGACATGTGCAGAGGAGGGATAGTGGATATATTGGACAAAGAATGTTGAAGATGGAGCTACCAGGCAGGAGGAGAAGAGGAAGACTACAGAGAAGATTCACGGATGTAGTGAAGTGTTACAGAGGAAGATGCAGGTGTTATGTCTGGATATGGAGCCAACGACGAGGCCAGGTGTCGAACTCGACACACGTTTATTAAAGAGGCACAGGTGCATCACACACGGCCGCCAGGCAGAGGAAATGGCCAAGAGGCCGTCCCTCCTGCCCGCAGCCCTTTTATAGTTACGGGTGGTGGCGTGACCGAAAGGTGGAGCCACCAGAACTCAGAACTCAGAAAAGATTTATTGCCAAGTACATTAACAGTAAACAACTGATAACATACGAGGGATTTGATTTGACACAGAAAACGACCTGCATTTCCGGTGACGCGGCAGCGTCTGAAAAACGCGCCTGTGCCACACAAATAAGAACAGAGAACATAGACCATATAAATAACTATATAACATTTTCCCTCCCCCTCAAAAAAGTCCAAAACACACACATACAATTGAGACTCTCCCCAATTTAGAACCCGCATCACGCACTAATAAAACTAAAGTTCCTAAAAGGGGCCTATCAGAAGCACACAAAACAACTAAGAACTAGGGGAGGACAGGTGGACTGCCGTCCCACCCCCACATCGCAAGACGGATTATTCTGCCGTCTGTACTAAAGAAAACAGTCCATCTAAAAAAAAAAATAACTGCCGTGCGCCCAAACTAAAATAAAATACACAAAATAATCCCAAACTATATACACAATAATACACCAAACACATGCATAACAAACTATATACACACGGCTGAAGGATAAATAAGCCCGTGGAACCCCCCCTAGACCATTCTTTCATCAGTTCGCCCATGGAAGCGGCCTGCCGCCCGGGCAAATTGCCACGGCACCGGTGCACCTCCTCGTCCTCACCATCGGATGTTTCACTCGTCCAGGCCCACCACTCACAGTCTGCTCCCGGGCACGCCGCAACTCATTCGGGTGCCTCCGCGAGCCATCAGTTGGAGACAAGCATCCCTCCATCTGCCCACAACGTGCAGCCGTCCCTGGTGCTCCTTCACCTGCTGTGTGGCTCGTACCCGCCGTGGGCGCCCCTCCTCCCGAGCCCGAATCCAGTCCGCGACTCCCAGAGGGGTTTTGCTCGGCTCGCAGTGTTTCTGCCTGGCACTTGTTCCCTCAGTGCCAGTCAGTCTTGCGGTCCTTGCCGATGTGGCCCCAAGTTCGCCAGCTCACTTTAGCCGAGATCTGGAAACGACAGGGACCATCCTGTCAGCGACACTCGTCGTTGCAGTTGCCCCACTGTGCCGCCCAGTACCCTCATCCAGGGCGACTTGGGCTCTGGCACCGGAGCCATCCTGCAGTGACCCTGAGCACAACAAGGCCTGCCCACTTTCCAGGGTGCTGGGTAACTCTTCATCCCACACTGCACCATCCTGCACTCTGCAGTGTGTAGAGGGTTGTCTCACTGTAGCCCAGTTCAGCAGTGTGCCCCCCCCCCCCGCCCCCGTGTCAGTCAGCAACGGCACCTCCACACCATCCAACTCTACTGTGCAGAACGTTTACCCATCGGTGTTCGGGGCACCAAGTGGACAACTGTCAGGGCGGGAGAGGTCTACTTCTTCTGCGGGCTCCCTCTCTCGAACATGCGGCACACCCTCGCATAGTGGTTTGAGCGGCCACACCTGCCGCAGCACTACGCTCTCGCCGTGCAGTCTCTTGCCTTGGAGCGATACTTCGTGGACCCTCAGCCCATGTGCACGCTTTCACGCTCCCATTGCTGTTTGGTTCCGCTACTCATGTGGTAACAGGAAATTCCAGCTGTCGACATGACAAACGCTGGCTCAGCAGGTTGTGAACCAACTCCTCCTCCAACGGTCCGAACCGACACACGCTAACCAGTAGTTTCATGTTGTCTGCGAACAGGTGAATATGCTCGCCCACCTGTTGGCAGCGCTGTTGAAACCCGCTCCTCCGGATGGTGACGTCATTCAGGGCGCGAAAAGTGCACGCCATCAGCTCAACCACGTCCTCAAAGCTGTCCGAGCCACCAAGCGTGCTCGGTATCCGCTGGCCTCCAGTTCCCAAATTGTGCACCAACAACGTGCTCACCCTCAGCCTGATCGTCCTCCCCGGGTTCAGCACCACCATGTAAGCCAGTAAAGCAGCGCACCATCTCGGCCAGGGAACAGGTGGCCCGCCCGGGAGCTCCAAAACCGGCCGAATTGAAGAAACGCACGCTTCCATACCGTTTATCCACTTTAATCCTCATCGCCAAAATGTTATGTCTGGATATGGAGCCAAGGACGAGGCCAGGTGTTGAACTGAACACACGTTTATTAAAGAGGCACAGGCGCACCACACATGGCCGCCAGGCAGAGGAAATGGCCAAGAGACCGTCCCTCCTGCCCACAGCCCTTTTATAGTTACGGGTGGTGGCGTGACCGAAAGGCAGAACCACAACTCCGTGCCACACAAATAAGAACACAGAACATAAACCATGTAAATAACTATATAACAGCAGGGATAGGGTGAGACGGAGGCAGATGATCTACTGTGGAGACCCCTAAAGGGAGCAGGAGGAAGCAGAAGAAGAAGCAGCTCTTTAGTTTAAGTTTCTTTATTTAGACAGATGCTTTAAAAAAACCTGGCCTCTGATTACAAAACCGTCCCTTCCACTCAGTACATGATGGACACGATAACAGCAGCTGTTCACGTCCAGTTCACCCCTCTGACAGGTGCGTGCGTTAGTCAGACAGCTTCAGTGCTTCAAGGCTGATTAGCTTATGTCAGAGATACAGAACGTATGATGTTACGAGGAAAAAAAACACTGCTCGGTTCCTGATCCCTGATAACACCACGGAACACAACTCGGATGTTCTCACTCATGCACATGGCTTAGCCCATAAAAGAAAGATGACTGGTGACTCACTCAAGGTCACCTGCTGCCCCCCCACCCCCACACCCGGGGTCCTGCTGACTGTAAATCACTGTGGATACCAGCAGCAGTCGCTAAATACTTAGTATGTAAATGTCCTCATCATGGTGGCTGGGCCCGATCCAGGCTCACGGTGTCTCTGTTGGTCTGTGGGCCCGGGTGACCCCCCGCGGTGTTTGGCGCGGAGCAGATGGGGGGTGGACGGAGCAAGCAGATCCCTCTGATGAGGTTCACTGATTGCACTAATTTATGGGGTGGACTTCATTTCAGGCCATTTGTCCTTCACCTCAGTGTCTCTGTGGCGTCCTCCCTGCAGATTCCTGACCTGCGTGTCGTTAGCAGAGCTCGGTCATTCGCATGAGTCAGCAATGTAAAGCAGCAGTAGGCAGAAATTAAGACAGACAATATCAGTTTGGGGGTGTTTCAACTCAGAAAAAAATAAGCTCACACCCATTATGGTTTAGGCGTCAGACAGTGATGTGCGGTGGTGAGGAACTGACGCTTTCACTGTCACATTTACAAACACATGAACCCAATAGAGTAAGGTTAAATTCAACATGCAGCTGGAAGCGGGCATGGTTTTATAATCTGCTAATCTTACACTTTTAAAATCTGATTTTGAACATAATTTTATCAAAACAAGTGTAAGGTATTTATTGGAATACACAGAAAAGGCAGTAATCAAAGTCCTTGTTTTCATTTTATAGCTCTCATGGAGTATCGACAACATGCAAAGACCCCACAAGTATAACGTATTGTTATTTTACAAACAAGTTTTTTGAGCACAAAATTCATTATGTGTAGCAACTGTAGCTGCAGTCACCAAGCTAACTCCGCAGCAGGCTAGAAGCCGCGGTAGCACTGTCCATGCGGGCCTGCATGTTCCTTCCATTGCAACAACAAAGCACTGAAAGTGACATTCTGATCATATGTTCCCTTTAATTAGGTTTAATTACGTAGAATCATCATTTTAGACACTTTTTTCTCCATGGTCTTCCATGTGAAAACTGAAGTATTTCCTAAATCAGAGCTGCTGCAGACATCAAGAGTTTAACCTCTTAAAATTCCAGGACTCCATCGGCAGGATGTTTCAAATTTTCTACAGCCTTCAGTGAAGAAAGAATTAGATTTTCTTTGTGTATGCTAAATTTAGGCATTTTTAGGAAAATTGGCTGGAATGTTAAGGGGTTAATTAATTTTGTGAAATTTTTCATCTAAATTTGGGATTTTTTTTTTTTTTTTTTTTAATTTTGTGAAGTTCTTCAGGTAATTTGGGGACTTTTTGGTGCAAATTTGGGATTTTTTTTTTTCCTAATCAATTTTGTGAAGTTTGCCATATAAATTTGGAACTTTTTTTTTCAATTAATTTTGTTAACTTTTTCATGTAAATTTGAGATTTTTTTTATCTAAATTTGAGACTTTTTTCAATTAATTTTAAGTTTTTCCATGTAAATTTGGGACTTTTTCAGTTAATTTTTGGAAGTTTTTCATGTAAATTTGGGATTTGTTTCCAATCAATTTTGTGAAGTTTTTCCATGTAAATTTGGGATTTTTTTAATCTAAATTTGGGACTTTTTTCAATTAATGTTGTGAAGTTTTTGATGAAAACTTGGTATTTTTTTCATGTAAATTTGGGACTTTAACCTCTTGAAATTTCAGTGTTCTGGACTTTTACTGCCATTTGGGTCGAAGAAAAAATTAGATTTTCATGGCGTATGCTAAATTTAGGCATTTTTAGGAAAATTGGCTGTAATGCTAAGGGGTTCCATCCACCCATCCATCCATCTTCTACCACTTTTAAGGAGGTCCAGGTCGCAGAGGCAACAGCTCAAGCAGAGAAGCCCAGACTTCCCTCTCCTCAGCCACCTGCTCCAGCTCTTCAGAGGCTAAGGGGTTAAAACAAAAAAAGTCTAAACTTTTCAGAATTATCCTCAGATTTTAAGAATTTCTTGCTTTGAAGGGTTCTTTATTGTTTCATTTGTTCAGTTACATAACCCCACGAGGACGGTGATACACCAAAATGAAGCTGTCTCTACATGACAGCAATGAGGGACGACAACGTTACTGCAGCTGAATGTTCTTCGATTTTTCTTCATGGTTGTGGTTTATCATCATTTTTTATTTCCTCCCTTCTAGAAATCACTGGGAAGCTCTTCTCAAAAGCTGCTAAATATTAAAAAAAAAAAACTTACTTTAAAGTGGGAAATTGGAATTAACCTGCACCTGCAGTCTCTTAGATTGCAGGGAATTACTAGCTTGTAGTTCTTTGATGATTCTTCAGCATTCGGAATGATCGCTTTAATTGTATCCTGGCAGATTCCAACACAGACGTTGCCGCTCAGCAATAAGGTCTGTGATGAAGTTTAAACCAGCAGAGCGGCCTGCAACTTCTTTGTCTTTGAAGCCGAGTTTAGATAAATTTCGGGGAATATTGCAGTGGAGGTCACATCAAACGAAAGCTCAGCAAATCTACTGAGGAGCAAATTAGTACTGAATCTCTTTAAAGCTAGGTTTGATTGCTCCTTTTGCATGAAAAGTAAAAGTTGGATAAAAGTTGCCTCTTGCATTATTAATCGATTTTCCTGTATACTTCCAGTTTTTCTCAAGTTTGAGTTCTCAAGCCATCACACAGAAATTTAATGAGAAATGTGTTATTTCATCACCAAAGTGAATAAATAACTCTAACAGGTGTGTGAAGTATGGAAAAAGTACAGACGTGACATGAAATTTTAAATTCTTAAAAGTCTTCTTTTGCTTTGATAATAACTTTGCTCAGTGAGATCGTCATTGGAAGTTTTTTTTTCTTTGTAATTTTAAGGAATTCCTACAGTTTTACATTGTCTTTTGGCTCAGTTCAGCCTCCAACTGCAAATGTATTTCTACATTTTCTGAAACGGCCCATTAGAAACCCAATATAATCATAAACCTTTAATATCTTGTTGCATAAGACTTTGAGGCACAAAAGCTAAATGCTAAATAAAAGAAACAAAAAAGCTTGCAAGCCTTTTGTATAAATTTGCTACTTTTTGGTTGCAAAGTTGCAACTTTTTTCCATTAAATTGTGACTTTTTTCTTGTAAATTTGCTGCTTTTTTCATAAATTTGCAGCTTTTTCTTTTAAATTTGCAGCTGTTTCCACAGAAATTTTTAACTTTTTTCTTTGAAATTTGCTGCTTTTTTCTTTGAAATTTGAAAGTTTTTTCTCATAAATTTACAACTTTTTGTTGTAAAGGCACTACTCTGTTAATCAAACTGTGATGTTTTCTTGTAAATTAGCAACATTTTATGTAAATTTGCAACTTTTTCATAAATTTGCTACTTTTTACTATAAAGTTGCAACCATTTTCTTATAAATTTGCAACTTTCTTTTAAATCTGTAACTTTTTTTTCTCAAATTTGCAACTTTTTTTGTTGTAAAGTTGAAACTTTTTATATAAATTGTGATGTCCGGTGAGCGGGCCCTCTGGTGGTTCCCAGGTGAGCTGCTGCTAACCATCTTTTTTCTCTTTTGCAGACCAAGGTGGTTCTAATTGGTGAGAGTTGGCCCAATTGTGTCCACCTGCTCCTGTTGGTGTGAGGAGCTTAAGTAGGAGTGGTGGAGAGTAGACCAGCACGGGACCAATTGGTAGTGATGGCAGAAACGGAACGATCGAGAGATCGAATCATTTGGAACAATTGATTCTGAAAAAGAATTGATGCTTTGGAACATTTGAAACGTCTCCCCACAGCGACATCTGGTGGCCAAATGTTATAATACTACACTGAACCAGTCAAGTGTTTTCGGGTCTTTATCTCAACGTTTCATGTTTTGTTTGGGTTTCTAGTATTATTTGTCTGAAAATATATATTTTTTCAATTAGTATTTGTGGGGGGTGCTTGTTTACAAAATAGACATCAGTCACTGTTTTTAGGGGGTGCTTGTGTACATTCAGTTCTTTTTGCCTTCCTGTCAAGGAACAACAAAAAGACTGAGTTAGGAGGAATGCTGCCATGTAGTGATGGGTCCATGAGACGTCATGATGCGTTTCGACACATTGCAAAACTGTATTGATACTGTGTTGAAACTGTGTTGCTGAATACTGACACCTGCTGGACCTTAAAAATCCCTACAGTCAACCAAGTTGACAGACTCAACTGACACTGATTTGATGACCTAGTATATACAATAATATACTGCTAAAAAAAAAAAAACTGTCCACTTAGGAAGCAACACTGACAATCAATTTCACCTGCTGTTGTGTGATTTTGTTGTCAGCACATTCAACTATGTAAAGAACAAAGTATTTAATAAGAATATTTCATTCAAATCTAGGATGTTTAGTCCATCCATCCAGCTTCTATCACTTTTCCGGAGGTCCGGGTCGCGGAGGCAGCAGTTCAAGCAGAGAAGCCCAGACTTCCCTCTCCCCAGCCACCTGCTCCAGCTCTTCAGAGGGGATACCAAGGCGTTCCCAGACCAGCTGGGAGAAAAACTTGACCCCGGGGCAGACCCAGGATGTTTAGTGTTTCCTTTATTTTTTTTGAGCAGTATATAATTTAAGTCATTGTATTTTATATTGTATTATTTCATATCTTCATTTTATTTTCAACTATCATTGATATTTTTAGATACAGTCAATAAATAATGTGAACATGTATCATAACGTGAAAATCTAAGTGAACATGTTGTGAATGAGGATGCTTGTGGACTGGGATTTTTTTTTTTTTTTTACAAATTTTTATTAAAAACAAAAAAGCTTTTCCAACGTTTTGAAATTGAGTCTGTTATGCTTTTTTGATACAACTTCTCCAGCTGTAGAAAACACCTGCTCACATGACACAGATGAGGCTGGAGTGCAGAGAAATTGTAAGGCAAGCTGAAAGAGGTTTGGATAGATGGTCTTTTGTTTGTCCCAGTATCTCATAGGATCCTGGGACCTGGCAATATTGCCCTCTGCCAGGTATCTCTGCACCTCCTGGATGGCATCAGCTGTGGCACTTTTGGTCTGCCTGCCCACTTCGATGTTGAGATGTTGCCAAAGGTTATCTAAAAAACAACAAATTGGCATTTTAGTACATGATTTCCAAACAACAACAAACAAATAATGCTGAATAACATGGCTGAAGTGGGTGCAGACAGCTGTTGTGAAGATGGTCCCGTCTAAATTGAGACTATGTTCAATGCAAATTGAGTGCCGAATTTGGAGCTGTCTAGTGGATGCAATCATGTTTGGTGCTGCGTCATTCACAAAACACTTTATTGGTTATGGTCCAGTCCTCCATCATGCCCCTTTTGACTTGGGCCAAATTGTCAGCAGTGTGACTTTGTGGGAAGTATTGCACTCCCAACATAGACGTACACAACTGCAAATTCTCATTAATGTAATGGCAGGTAAGAGCCAAGTAAGCCTCGGAGTAAGCCTCAGCTGACATGTCCACATGTCAGCTGTTATACTCACTGCCACAGCTTGCTGTACTTCCTTTTTCACTCGTTCCCGTTCCTCCTCGTACTTTTTGGCCACCATTTGTTTGATGGTCTGAAAATTACACCAAGTCAAACCAAAAGCAAATCCATATATTTAAATTAAAGATTAAATAAATTGGATATATCAACTACTACTTTAGATAATTTCCACAAACCTTTCTGGTTGGCAAAACATGAGGGCTGAAGGGCCTGAATCAGTTCCCTGAACCCTTCACTCTCCACAATGCTGAGGGGCTGGCAGTCCTTCACGATGAAATTCAGCAGAGCCTCATCCAGCATCTGCTTCCTGGAAGTTTGATGGTTAAAAATGAAGTAAAGAATAAATTAATAGGAATTAATTATCAATAAAGAAACTGAGTAAGTAGTAGAATGGCTGTATACCTGAGTCTATCCTGGGTGTATCCGGGACTTCATTTTCATGCCTGGCCCTATAATGCCTCAGCATTGAGAAGGTGCTCTTGTTTAAATACGACAGCTCTGTTGAACAAATGCGACATTTAGACTGCAGAAAATATGAAGAGTAAACTAAGAGTCACTTTCAAATGAATTTGAATTCAGATAAATCAAGTGGAAACTCTGAGAGGAACAGGATGAAACAACAAGGAAATTAAAACAAAGAAAATAGTATTTTAAAAATACTATTTTTAAATACCTTATTTTCTGATATCAGATCAAAATGGTCCCACACGGTGGAAACCTCTCTTTTTCCTTGAGGCTGCTCGTGCTCCATAATTTGTGATAAATTTGCACAAGGACCGTCTGCAACACATACGAGAATCTTTGGGCAAATGCATCCCATTGACAGATGCGCTTCCTTATAAACACGGGCCCGTCAGTGTTTCGACGCGCTAGCGTCACGTGACCGATACAGTCCCTGTATCGGTCACGTGACTTTCTTAATGCGAGACGCACCGACACGCACCGAAACTGGGTTTCGCTCTATGAGCCCGACGCATGCGCCGACGCATCGGTGTTGCCGGACCCATCACTACTGCCGTGCAACTTCATATATTGTAAATATATGTAACTACTGTATATGTAAATGTACAACAATATGGCTTCTTTTAGTGATCAAATGCATAATTATATTTATTGTAAATAATAATAAAGGTGTATAAATAATAAATGTATACTCGTATGTGTATTAAAAGAATATGAATACATGCCATAAACATTACGCTGGCCATGGCTTGATTCAGCACTCGGTTGTGTTGTGCTAGGAATGCAGGCGTCAGCATGTTTTGTCCGTAGGCGTCTCCACCTACTTGTTGTATAGTTACAAAATGCAAGATGTTGCATACAGTGCATACATTTAACTTTTTTTTCCCTCAAGAAGGTCATAGTGATCCCAAACAGCTGACCTGGGACGCTTTCTACCCCCATCCATTTCCAAATAATGTAAATCCAAAAGCAGCTCAGTACAAGACAGAGAGGCAAGACTTCACAAACAAACTGCCCTTTAGAGGAGCTTTTAAATGTTTCAGGCATGTGGGCTGATGAACCAGCAGCCAGTCAGGCAAGGACACGAGAAATTAGTATTTTATATATAAAGTATTTATATAATACATAAATTGTGCATAGAATAGGCAATTTAATATTGTGTAATGGCAGCATTTTATTATTCCATTTGAGAAACGGGATAACACAATCACTGCATAAAACAAGGGTGAAGTTTGAAAACTGTTGGTGACGTAATGGAACGTGAAATGGAACAGTCACGTGACATCCTCTTTCTGATCCAGACCTCGGAACAATGATTTTTATTTATTTATTTCGGATAGATTAAAAGTAAAGATTAAAAAGAAACAGAATAATATAACAAAGGGGGAAAAATCCAACAAGGTCAAATTAATTTTCAACCATGTTTCACTGTCTCCCATTCTACCCACGTTCACCCAGTATGTCACATGCCACACTAGAGACAATAAAACACTGGGCTTATTCTACGCAAACACTAAGGAGGCGTACACCTCATCACAACTCCCCCCACTCAGGAGATCGGATCACAACTTGGTTCATCTCCGGCCGATGTACAAACCCCTAGTGCACAGACAACGTCCGGCCATGCGCACAGTGGAGTTATGGTCTGAGGAGACAATGGACGCTCTAAAGGGCTGTTTTGAAGCTACCGCCTGGAAGCAGCTCTGCGATCCACATGGTGAGGACATCGATGGCCTCACTCACACCTTCACGGACTACCTCAGCTTCTGTGTGGACAAATCCGTTCCCACCAAGACCATATGGTGTTGCTCAAACAACAAACCCTGGATCAACCCTGAGATAAAAACACTTCTGAGAGAGAAGAAGAGGATCTTCAGGTCGGGGAACAGGGAGATGTTGAAGTCCGTACAGAGGGAGCTGAGGAGAAAGATCAGAGAAGGCAAGGACAGCTTCAGGAAGAAGATGGAGGACAAGCTGCAACAGAGCGACATCAGCGGGGTCTGGAGAAACCTCAAAACCATCTCGGGGCTCCAGAATACCTCCCCCCAGGCCACGGGGGGCAGGGAGTGGGCGAACAACCTGAATCTGTTCTTCAATAGGTTTGACCAACCGCCCTCCCCCCTGACTGCACAACAACCACTGCTGCCTCTAAAGACATCAAGCCCTGCTGCCCACTCCCCACTCCACCAACACCCGCCCACTCCCAACACACAGCCCCCCATCCTGACCCTGACCAGGACCCAGGTGAGGACGGAGCTGAGGAAGATCAAGGCGAGGAAGGCGTCGGGACCGGACGGCATCAGCGCAAAGCTCCTCAAGT
Organism: Pholidichthys leucotaenia; assembly: GCA_020510985.1. Classification (NCBI taxonomy): domain Eukaryota; kingdom Metazoa; phylum Chordata; class Actinopteri; order Cichliformes; family Pholidichthyidae; genus Pholidichthys; species Pholidichthys leucotaenia. Next base: position 226,995,898 of record CM035844.1, read on the forward strand.
CCTGTGCAGACCAGCTGTGTGGGATTGTGACGTACATCTTCAGCCTGAGCCTGAAGCTGGGGAGGGTACCACAGCTGTGGAAAACATCTTGTGTGGTACCTGTACCAAAAACTTCCCACCCCAAAGACCTGAACAGCTACAGACCGGTGGCCTTGACGTCCCACTTGATGAAGACCCTGGAGAGACTGCTCCTTGCTCACCTCCGCCCCCTGGTGGAACCAGCGATGGATCCACTCCAGTTCGCCTACCAGCATGGCATTGGGGTGGAGGATGCGGTGATCTTCCTCCTTCACCGTTCTCTGTCCCACCTGGAGAAGCCCGGGAATATGGTGAGGATCATGTTCTTTGACTTCTCCAGTGCTTTCAACACCATCCAACCGATGATCCTGAAGGACAAGCTGCTGCGCGTAGGGGTGGACCAGCACCTGTCATCATGGATCCTGGACTACCTCACGAACCGGCCTCAGTTTGTGAGAACCCGGGACTGTGTGTCCGACACGATCATCGGTAGCACGGGGGCCACCCAGGGAACGGTGCTGGCTCCCTTCCTGTTCACTCTTTATACTGCGGACTTCTCACACAACACAATACACTGCCATCTACAGAAGTTCTCTGATGACTCTGCGATCGTTGGCCTCATCTCCAATGGAGATGAAGCTGAGTACAGAGGGCTTATCCAGGACTTCGTGGACTGGTGCCATCGGAACTGCCTCCAGATCAACGCGAGGAAAACTAAGGAGCTGGTGGTGGATTGCCGCAGGCATGGGCAACCCCTCACAGCACCAGTAAATATACAGGGAACAGACATCGAGATGGTGACATCCTATAAGTACCTGGGTGTTCATCTGAACAATAAACTAGACTGGTCATACAATACTGACGCACTCTACAAGAAGGGACAGCGCAGGCTGTTTCTGCTGAGGAGACTCAGGTCTTTTGGTGTACAAGGGGCGCTGCTGAAGACATTCTATGACACGGTGGTGGCATCAGCCATCACTTTTGGAGTGGTCTGCTGGGGCAGTGGCATTACTGCAGCCGATAGGAAGAGACTGAACAAACTGATCAAGAAAGCTAGCTCTGTCCTGGGGCAGCGCCTTGATCCGGTGGAGGAGATAGGAGAGAGAAGGACGGTGGCTAAACTGTCATCTCTGCTGGAGTCCGAGTTCCACCCTATGTAGGACATACTGAATGCACTGAGGAGCTCATTAAGCAGCAGACTACATCATCCCAGGTGCACAACCGAGAGGTTTCGCAGGTCCTTCCTACCAACGGCTGTCAGACTGTACAACCTAAGCAGGGCTGCTTGCAGAGATACCAAAAAGACGTAACAAACTAATAGTTTTTTGAATGCAAAAGATGCAATAGACTTACACAATGGTCCCCTCCGGCATACAACTAGGAACATACCGGTCGCTATGGAGGGTGAGAATATGTATGGGCACATAATCATACCAGGTAGGATAACTAAGTAGACGGTTATGCTGTTTCATCCCATCTAGCAACAATGCTCTGCACTGTGTGTGGTTATATATTTACATATTTATTCCATCTAGCTACAATGCTCCGCACTGTGTGTTTATATATCTACATATTATTCCATCTAGCTACATTGCTCCGCACTGTGTGGGTTTATATATTTACATATTTATTCCACCTAGCTGAAATGCTCCGTACTGTGGGTGTTTATATATCTACATATTTATTCCATCCAGCTACAATGCTCTGCACTGTGTGTCTGTGTGTGTGTATATATATATTTTATAGTAATATGTACATATGTATATTAGCTGCTCTTGCTTGCTTGCTTTTTTTCTTGCCTTCTGATTGTTGCTCTGAGTGTTGCTATCCCTGTGCTGTTGCAATCCTGGAATTTCCCCGTTGTGGGACTAATAAAGGCTTATCTTATCTTATCTTATCTTATTAAACAATAACTCCTCTGATTATACAGTTCAACATAAGTTATCCAAAATGGGTGATGGCTGAAGCTGCAGCTTATATTGCAATTCAATTGCTTATATTTGAAGGAAAAAGTCAATTTTGGACAACCTCTAGAAAACCCGAGAAAACATTCTTGATTAGATGCTGATGGCTAATATAGACATTTCTAATAAATGTGTCTAAAAGACTGTAATTTAAATGTTGATGGTAAAGATGAGCATTTATAGGGAATGTAACTAAAGGACTGTAATTTGAACTGTTTTAAACTGTTTGTCAGTAGAAGCAGTAGCGCTTTTGCGCCACAGGTGGCGCTCGGTAGTGATGAGACGCTGTTCAGTGTTAGAGCACGAGAGAAGAAGAGTGGAGAATGTTCTAGAGTGTGAAGGAAAATGGTGAAGAGTGATGTGACTGTTGTCGGGTGATGTCCCGTGTCAGAGTGCCGTGCCTGGTGTTTGTAAAAGTGAAGTTGTGGAGGATGTGAAAATGACGAGGCAGTGTTCTTTCTCAGAGTCAGCTTTATTCACATCTCCATCATTTCAAAGCAGAAAAAACAGAGAATGAAACAGTAACTCTCGTCCTTAAATATCAGGGACTTCACACCTCATAGATCACATGTCCCACAGACCACCTTGCATAATAAAGACAGTCACAATGCATTTCACCACCTGGCATAATAAAGACAGTCACAATGCATTTCCCTCCATGATATCACTTCCACTGTCTCCCCATGCATCCTTTAATCGACCCCCCACAGTCTCCAGCCTTGCATAACAAGGCTAAGCTTCCTGCCTTTGTTCTGACCTAAAATGCGAGTCACAGAACCGGTCCAACAGGTCCATTGAGTGTTCACCAGAAAAGTCAATAAACCGCTGAAAAGTCCGCCACTTGGCCTCTCTTCTTCGCCCTCCAGGTGTAACATATTGATTCAATTCAGAAGTTCCACCTAGGTTTCGGTACGCACTAAAACACTGTTTTGACTTTGCCATCACTAGTTTTTATATAATAGGCATTTTAATTTTGTGTAATGGAGGTCAGACATCATAGATCAGGGGTGTCCAACCATGTGCCATGGAGAGCCAAGACCCTGCAGGTTTTCTCTTCTACCCAGTCTCTTCAGCAGGTGTTTTCACTTATCAGCAATCAGTGGGAAGAAGTTCACAGAAATCTGCTGTTGAAGACACTGGTTGGAGGTAAAACCTGCAGGGTCTTGGCTCTCCATGGCACATGGTTGGACACCCCTGTCATAGATAAAACTAGAGACACTTTAAATGACAGATTAAACTCATCACCTACACTAACACTAACACTTCCAGTGTCGCAAAATAATAACTTAATATTTTTGTTTTGACTATAAAACAATAAGAGCAAAATTAAACACAGGTATGTCCAAAAATTTGATAATATATTTTTTCTACCTAAGTTTAGAAAAGGACAAAACAAAAATGAGACCAAAAATTTGTTTTTTCTGATTTTATTTTGAATTGGAATTACAAATGAAGGAACCATGCACGGATTTGTATTCACTTGCTGAAACAAAAACGACTGTGACATTTCAAAACAATTGGGGGCAGAATGGAACGCGATATGGAACAGTCACATGACACCGTCCTTCTGATACAGACCTCAGAACAGCGTTTCGAATCACAAGTTCCGCCTAGGTTCCGGTACATTCCAAAACACTGTTTCGATTTTGCCATCACTACCAATTGGTAAAGCTGCCGACTGTCATTTTCCTAGAAACTTTGCCTGGATATTTTGGTGTTTTAAAATAAGATACGCCTGTGGGGGACCCATACTGTAGTTTCCTCTCAGAGTGAAAGGCATGGAGATGCAGTAGTTTTCCTCTGACGGAGAGCATGGAGATCAAAGGCTGGGGGACAAAAGGAATTGTCATGGGTGAGTGATTGTGAATGCAGGCCCTCAGGTAGCAGGGACGTGTGAGTGTTGTGATATAAAAGAGAGTCCCTACTACATGAGGTTAATGTTTCTGATTCTGGAAGATGTGAGAGAGGGAATAAAGTTCATCTGCTCTGAAAGCTCGGTCTGGTTATTCCTTTCTCCACACACCTTTATTAGTTCCACAATGGGAAAATTCCAGGATTACAGCAGCAAAGGGATAGCAGCACTCAGAGCAACAGTCAACAAAATAATAAGAACTGGTTAGCCAAAGCAGTAAATGAATATATACATGTACACTGATACAGTGGGGCAAAAAAGTATTTAGTCAGCCGCCAATTGTGCAAGTTCTCCCACTTAAAAGATGACAGAGGTCTCCAATTTTCATCATAGGTATACCTCAACTACGAGAGACAAAATGAGAAAAAAAATCCAGAAAATCACATTGTCTGATTTTTAAAGAATTTATTTGCAAATTATGGTAGAAAATAAGTATTTGGTCACCTTCAAACAAGCAAGATTTCTGGCTCTCCCAGACCTGTAACTTCTTCTTTAAGAGGCTCCTCTGTCCTCCACTCGTTACCTGTATTAATGGCACCTGTTTGAACTCGTTATCAGTATAAAAGACACCTGTCCACAACCTCAAACAGTCAGACTCCAAACTCCACTATGGCCAAGACCAAAGAGCTGTCAAAGGACACCAGAAACAAAACTGTAGACCTGCACCAGGCTGGGAAGACTGAATCTGCAATAGGTAAGCAGCTTGGTGTGAAAAAATCAACTGTGGGAGCAATTATTAGAAAATGGAAGGCATACAAGACCACTGATAATCTCCCTCGATCTGGGGCTCCACGCAAGATCTCACCCCGTGGGGTCAAAGTGATCACGAGAACGGTGAGCAAAAATCCCAGAACCACACGGGGGGACCTAATGAATGACCTGCAGAGAGCTGGGACCAAAGTAACAAAGGCTACCATCAGTAACACACTATGCCGCCAGGGACTCAAATCCTGCAATGCCAGATGTGTCCCCCTGCTTAAGGCAGTACATGTCCAGGCCCGTCTGGACATAGTATATAGTACTACATAGTACATAGTACATGTACGGACAGTTTTACAGCATCTTCTGGAAAATCAGCTCTTTGTGAAAGCAGAGAAGTGTGAGTTCTTTTCGGACTCAACCTCCTTTCTAGGATTCATCATTTCTGGGGGCCATTTGAAAGTAGATCCTGAGAAAACTAAAGCTTTGGTTGACTAGACCACTCTCCAAACCTGCAAGCAGTTGCAACATTTTCTAGGATTTGCAAACTTCTACCACCATTTCATCAGGAACTACAGTAAGATTGCTCTGCACCTCACTCAATTAACCTCCACTAAAATTTGTTTTTCCTGGTCCGAAGCTGCTCAAAATGCTTTCACTACACTGAAGGAGCATTTTGCTGACACCCCTGTACTTGCTCAGGTGGACCCCGAGGCTCAGTTTGTAGTTGAGGTGGATGCTTCTGACAGTAAGGTGGGGGCAGTTCTTTCACAATGCTCTGCCAAGGATAACAAACTGCACCCTGGTGCATTTTTTTTCTAGACACCTGAGCCCCACCGAGAGAAACTATAATGTAGGGGATCGAGAGCTGCTTGCAGTGAAGTTAGCGTTGGAAGAGTGGAGACACTGGCTGGATGGCACCATACAACCATTCATCGTCTGGACAGATCACAAGAATTTAGAATATCTTCAGTCTGCCAAGAGGCTGAACACGTGCCAGGCTCGGTGGGCGCTATTTTTTTTGGCGGTTTAAATTTACGATTGCGTACAGGCCAGGATCCCGTAATATCAAGCCCGGTGCCTTGTCACGCCAGTTCTCCTCAGACTCAGAGCCCACACCGGACAAAACCACAGTTCCAGCAGCTTGTGTGGTGGGTACCATTGTGTGGGAGATTGAGCAAAAGGTCAGACAAGCACAAACCTCTGAGCTGGACCCTGGTGGCTGGCTTGATGGCCGCCTGTATGTCCCGTCCAAACTCAGAGGGGAGGTGATTCACTGGGGGCACACCTCCAAATTTGCTTGTCATCCGGGGGGTCCCGGGACTGTCAAGCTCATTCAGCGAGTCTTCTAGTGGCCAACATTAAGAAAAGATGTTAGAGAATATGTTAAGTCTTGTCATGTTTGTGCATCTAACAATCCACATCCTCCCCCCTGGCAGGTCTACTCCACCCTCTCCCGATCCCCAGCCATCCCTGGTCCCATATTGCCATGGATTTCATCACTTGTTTGCCTCCCTCTGACGGTAATAACACCATTCTTACTATTGTTGATCGGTTCTCTAAAGCTGCACATTTTGTCCCTCTGCCCAAGCTCCCTTCTGCTGTGGAGACTGCTAGCCTGGTGACACTCCATGTTGTCCGTCCTCATGGGATCCCAGTGGACATTGTGTTAGATAAGGGACCACAGTTCACCTCGCAGGTGTGGCGGGTTTTTTGTAAATCACTGGGTATGTCTGTCAGCGTCACATCGAGATACCATCCGGAGAGTAACGGGCAGTGTGAGCGTGCCAACCAGTTGCTGGAAGCAACCTTATGGTGCGTAACATCTCACAACCCCACCACCTGGAGCTCTCAGCTGGCGTGGGTTGAGTACGCCCACAATACCACTGTCTCTTCCGGCACTGGGTTCACGCCATTTGAGGTCTCCTTGGGATACAGTGGGGCAAAAAAGTATTTAGTCAGCCACCAATTGTGCAAGTTCTCCCACTTAAAAGATGAGAGAGGTCTCCAATTTTCATCATAGGTATACCTCAACTATGAGAGACAAAATGAGAAAAAAAAATCCAGAAAATCACATTGAAGGATTTTTAATGAATTAATTGGTAAGTTCCTCGGTAAAATAAGTATTTGGTCAATAACAAAAGTTCATCTCAATACTTTGTTATATACCCTTTGTTGGCAATGACAGAGGTCAAACGTTTTCTGTAAGTCTTCACAAGGTTTTCACACACTGTTGCTGGTATTTTAGCCCATTCCTCCATGCAGATCTCCTCTAGAGCAGTGATGTTTTGGGGCTGTCGCTGGGCAATACGGACTTTCAACTCCCTCCAAAGATTTTCTATGGGGTTGGGATCTGGAGACTGGCTAGGCCACTCCAGGACCTTGAAATGCTTCCTATGAAGCCACTCCTTCGTTGCCCGGGGTGTGTGTTTGGGATCATTGTCATGCTGAAAGACCCAGCCACGTTTCATCTTCAATGCCCTTGCTGATGGAAGGAGGTTTTCACTCAAAATCTCACGATACATTGCCCCATTCATTCTTTCCTTTACACGGATCAGTCATCCTGGTCCCTTTGCAGAAAAACAGCCCCAAAGCATGATGTTTCCACCCCCATGCTTCACAGTAGGTATGATGTCTTTCTCCTCCAAACACGACAAGTTGAGTTTTTACCAAAAAGTTCTATTTTGGTTTCATCTGACCATATGACATTCTCCTGATCCTCTTGTGGATCATCCAAATGCTCTCTAGCAAACTTCAGACGGGCCTGGACATGTACTGGCTTAAGCAGGGGGACACGTCTGGCACTGCAGGATTTGAGTCCCTGGCGGCGTAGTGTGTTACTGATGGTAGCCTTTGTTACTTTGGTCCCAGCTCTCTGCAGGTCATTCACTAGGTCCCCCCGTGTGGTTCTGGGATTTTTGCTCACCGTTCTCGTGATCATTTTGACCCCACAGGGTGAGACCTTGCATGGAGCCCCAGATCGAGGGAGATTATCAGTGGTCTTGTATGTCTTCCTTTTTCTAATAATTGCTCCCACAGTTGATTTCTTCACACCAAGCTGCTTACCCTATTGCAGATTCAGTCTTCCCAGCCTGGTGCAGGTCTACAATTTTGTTTCTGGTGTCCTTTGACAGCTCTTTGGTCTTGGCCATAGTGGAGTTTGGAATCTGACTGTTTGAGGTTGTGGACAGGTGTCTTTTATACTGATAAAGAGTTCAAACAGGTGCCATTAATACAGGTAACGAGTGGAGGACAGAGGAGCCTCTTAAAGAAGAAGTTACAGGTCTGTGAGAGCCAGAAATCTTGCTTGTTTGTAGGTGACCAAATGCTTATTTTACCGAGGAATTTACCAATTAATACATTAAAAATCCTTCAATGTGATTGTCTGGATTTTTTTTTCTCATTTTGTCTCTCATAGTTGAGGTATACCTATGATGAAAATTGGAGACCTCTCTCATCTTTTAAGTGGGAGAACTTGCACAATTGGTGGCTGACTAAATACTTTTTTTCCCACTGTATATGCCGCCCTTCTTCCGGATGCTGGAACAGGAGGTAGCGGTCCCCTCTGTTCAACATCAGATGCGCCGATGTCGACGTATCTGGAGGACGATGCGAGCTGCCCTGGTAAGGTCATCTGCCCTTTATGAAAAGTTCGCCAACTGGAGGAGGTCAGCAGCGCCAAATTACATTGTCGGTCAGTAAGTTTGGTTATCAACTAGGAATTTGTCTTTGAAAACGGAGTCTAGAAAACTCTCCCCTCGCTTCATTAGTCCCTTCCCCATTGTACAGAAGGTCAATGAGGTTTCATTTTGCCTGAAGCCCCCCAACACTCTAAAGATCCATCCCGTTTTTCATACGTCAGAACTCAAACCAGTATCTTCCAGCCCTCTCTGCCCCCCCCCCCTGCTAAACCCCCACCTCCCCCTAGGGTGATCGATGGCTACATCTCTTACACGGTCAGCCGTATCCTCAATGTTTGTCATAATGGCCAAGGATTCCAATACCTGGTTGGAATGGGAAGGATACAGTCCTGAGGAGCGGTCCTGAATTCCACGCTCCCACATTTTTGACCACAGGATGGTTTGAGCCTTCCACCGGGCTCATCCCGAGAAACTTAGGGGGTGTCCAGGAGGTGCCCCCTTGAGAAGGGGGGGCACTGTGATGTCCGGTTAGCAAGCCCTCTGGTTGTTCCCATGTGAGCTGCTGCTAACAGTCTCTTTTCTTTTTTGCAGACCGGGGTGGCTCTAATTGGTGACAGCTGGCCTAATTGTCTCCACCTGCTCCTGTTTGTGTGAGCAGCTTAAGTAGGAGCGGTGGAGAGCAGACCAGCACAGGACCGATTGGTAAAGCTGCCAACCATGCTCCAAGAAACTTTGCCTGGCTATTTTGGTGTTTTGTCTCAACCAGAATTTTTGCTCTGCTCCAGGTTAAGTTGCCTGCCTTGTCTGTCTGTGGGTCACACTGGTTCTGCACGCTCACCTGCCTGCACCACCACCTCACCAACCTGGGCTCCTCTTTCCTCCATTCACCCCCCATCCCCCCAAGCCTCCACAGTTGGACTCTGTAAGTCTAGAAATTTTGTCCTTGTCTCAGTTTTGGTCTGACTTGGATTTACTCCTCTGGCAACTCAATCATTTTGTACTAGAAATCTTGTTAAGCCGTTTTTTTTTTTTTTCTCCTCTCGGCGCCACACCAGTAGGCTGCCTTTTGCAACAGCGGCTCGATTCCGAGTTTTTTTTCCCTTCCTCTCTCTTTTGATCACTTTTTTTTCACCCCACTTATATCACGGACACACAGATCGTCCCCAAATGTCTCCTGAGCCGGTGGACGGAGCCACTGTTTATAGCAGGATACGATACAACAGGGAAGAGCTGCTAGCATTTAACCGCCACCCCGGTCCCACTGGAAAAAACTCGACATACCGAGAGAATTGAGGCGAAAGCGTCGCGGCTGCGGGCTGGAGTAAGGCGGAGGACAAAAATATAAGGTACAGACCCTCCCTTCCATCTGTTGTCATGGGAAATGTACGGTCGATACTGGGGAAAGTTAGATGAGCTAGCGGCTATCTCCCGTTATGATAGCACTTACCGGGAGTGCTCTCTCCTTTTGTTTACTGAGACGTGGCTAACTGAACTAGCAGCAGATGCTAACATTGAGCTGGAGGGTTTTCACATGATACGAGCTGACCGAACACCAGAGAGTGGCAAAACTAGGGGCGGTGGAGTGATAATGTATGTTAACAAACAACTGGTGCAGACCGGGACATATCACTGTTAAACAACGACACTGCAGCAAAGACATTGAGTTGCTAGCTGTTAGCATGAGGCCTACATATCTCCCGAGAGAACACTCACACGTGATCTGCATTGTTGTTTATGCAAATCCGACGGCGAACGCTGGGACAGCGCGTGACGTCATCCATTCAGTAACCAGCAGGCTGCAGACAGAACACCCAGATGCTCTTCTCCTCATCTCAGGCGATTTCAACCACGTTTCACTGTCTCCCATTCTGCCCACTTTCACCCAGTATGTCACATGCCACACTAGAGACAATAAAACACTGGATTTGTTCTACGCAAACACTAAGGAGGCGTACACCTCATCACAACTCCCCCCACTTGGGAGATCGGATCACAACTTGGTTCATCTCCGACCGGTGTACAACCCCTAGTGCACAGACAACCTCCGGCCATGCACACTGTGGAGTTATGGTCTGAGGAGACAATGGACACTCTAAAGGACTGTTTTGAAGCCACTGCCTGGAAGCAGCTCTGCGATCCACATGGTGAGGACATTGATGGCCTCATTCACACCTTCACGGGCTACCTCAGCTTCTGTGTGGACAAATCCGTTCCCACCAAGACCATACGGCGTCACTAAACAACAAACCTGGATCAACCCTAGATAAAAACACTTCTGAGAGAGAAGAAGAGGATCTTCATGTCGGGGGAACAGGGAGATGCTGAAGTCCGTACAGAGGGAGCTGAGGAGAAAGATCAGAGAAGGCAAGGACAGCTTCAGGAGAAGAGATGAGGGACAAGCTGCAACAGAGCGACATCAGCGGGGTCTGGAGAAACCTCAAAACCATCTCGGGGCTCCAGAATACCTCCCCCCAGGCCACGGGGGGGCAAGGGCGGTGGGCGAACAACCTGAATCTGTTTTTCCAATAGATTTTGACCTACCGCCCTCTCCCCCCTGTCTGCACAACACCACTGCTGGCCTCTAAGAAATCAAGTCCTGCTGCCCACTCCCCACTCCACCGAGCACCGCCCCCCACTCCCAACACACAGCCCCCCATCCTGACCCTGACCAAGACCCAGGTGAGGACGGAGCTGAGGAAGATCAAGGCGAGGAAGGCGTCGGGACCGGACGGCATCAGCGCAAAAGCTCCTCAAGTCCTGTGCAGACCAGCTGTGTGGGATTGTGACGTATATCTTCAACATGAGCCTGAAACTGGGGAGGGGTACCACAGCTGTGGAAAACATCTTGTGTGGTACCTGTACCAAAAACTTCCCCACCCCAAAGACCTGAACAGCTACAGACCGGTTGCCTTGACTGTCCCACTTGATGAAGACCCTGGAGAGACTGCTCCTTGCTCATCTCCGCCCCCTGGTGGAACCAGCGATGGATCCACTCCAGTTCGCCTACCAGCATGGCATTGGGGTGGAGGATGCGGTGATCTTCCTCGTTCACCGTTCTCTGTCCCACCTGGAGAAAGCCCGGGAATATGGTGAGGATCATGTTCTTTGACTTCTCCAGTGCTTTCAACACCATCCAACCGATGATCCTGAAGGACAAGCTGCTGCGCGCAGGGGTGGACCAGCACCTGTCATCATGGATCCTGGACTACCTCACGAACCGGCCTCAGTTTGTGAGAACCCGGGACTGTGTTTCCGACACGATCATCAGTAGCACGGGGGCCCCCCAGGGAACGGTGCTGGCTCCCTTCCTGTTCACTCTTTATACTGCGGACTTCTCACACAACACAACACATTGCCATCTACAGAAGTTCTCTGATGACTCTGCGATCGTTGGTCTCATCTCCAACGGAGATGAAGCTGAGTACAGAGGGCTTATCCAGGACTTTGTGGACTGGTGCCATCGGAACTGCCTCCAGATCAACGCGAGGAAAACTAAGGAGCTGGTGGTGGACTGCCGCAGGCATGGGCAGCCGCCTCACCAGCACCAGTAAATATACAGGGAACAGACATCGGGATGGTGACATCCTATAAGTACCTGGGTATTCATCTGAACAATAAACTAGACTGGTCACACAATACTGACGCACTCTACAAGAAGGGAACAGCGCAGGGCTGTTCCTGCTGAGGAGACTCAGGTCTTTTGGTGTACAAGGGGTGCTGCTGAAGTCATTCTATGACACGGTGGTGCATCAGCCATACTTTTGGGAGTGGTCTGCTGGGCAGTGGCATTACTGCAGCCAATAGGAAGAGACCTGAACAAACTGATTAAGAAAGCTAGCTCTGTCCTGGGCAGCGCCTTGATCCGATGGGAGGAGATAGGAGAGAGAAGGACGGTGGCTAAACTGTCATCTCTGCTGGAGTCCGAGTTCCACCCTATGCAGGACATACTGGATGCACTGAGGAGCTCATTTAGCAGCAGACTACATCATCCCAGGTGCACAACCGAGAGGTTTTCGTAGGTCCTTCCTACCAACGGCTGTCAGACTGTACAACCTAAGCAGGGCTGCTCGCAGAGATAGCAAAAAGACGTAACAAACTAATAGTTTTTTTGAATGCAAAAGATGCAATAGACTTACACAATGGTCCTCTCCGGCATACAACTAGGAACATACCGGTCGCTATGGAGGGTGAGAATATGTATGGGCACATAATCATACCATGTAGGATAACTAAATAGACGGTTATGCTGTTTCATCCCACCTAGCAACAATGCTCTGCACTGTGTGTGTTTATATATTTACATATTTATTCCATCTAGCTACAATGCTCAGCACTGGGTGTGTTTATATTTATATATCTATATATTTATTCCATCTAGCTACAATGCTCCTCACTGTGTTTTTATATATCTACATATTATTCCATCTAGCTATATTGCTCCGCACTGTGTGTGTTTATATACTTGCATATTTATTCCACCTAGCTGCAATGCTCCGTACTGTGGGTGTTTATATATTTACATATTTATTCCATCTAGCTACAATGCTCTGCACTGTGTGTTCATATATTCATATATTTATTCCATCCAGCTACAATGCTCTGCACTGTGTGTCTGTGTGTGTGTGTGTATATATATATTTTATAGTAATATGTACATATGTATATTAGCTGCTCTTGCTTGCTTGTTTTTTTTCTTGCCTTCTGATTGTTGCTCTGAGTGTTGCTATCCCTGTGCTGTTGCAATCCTGGAATTTCCCGGTTGTGGGACTAATAAAGGCTTATCTTATCTTATCTTATCTTATCTTATTGGTCTCTGTCTCCCTCTGTGCCCATTCTCACATCTGGGTCCTAGCATTGGTAATCATGACATAAATTTACAACTTTTTCTTGAAATTGCAACGTTTTTCTTATAAATTTGTTGTATTTTTGTTGTAAAATTGCAACTTTCTAAATCAAATTATGGCTTTTTTCTTATAAATTTGTTACATTTTCTCATAAATGTGCAACTTTTTTTCTTTTAAATTTGCAACTTTCTTTTAAATCTGCAACTTTTATCTTAAATTTACAACTTTTTTGTTGTAAAGTTGCAATTTTTTCATAAATGTGCTACTTTTCTCATAAATTTGCTACTTTTTGTTGTAAAGTTGCAAGAATTTTTTTAATCAAACACTTTTCTTGTAAATTTGCTACTTATATAAATTTGTAATTTTCATCAATTTGCAACTTTTTCTCATAAATTTGCTTTTTTGTTGTAAAGTTGCAACTTCATTAATCAAATTGGCCTTTTTTCTCATAAATTTTCCACTTTTTCCTGCAAATTTTCAAATTTTTTTTTACCTGGATGCTGGTCAAATTTTTATTTGACCAGCATAAAATAAAATAAAATACTGAAATAAATATTAAATTTAGTAATATTAAAATGAAATGTTTATTTTTATTCTATTTAATCAAACTGTTAAATTTGCAACTTTTTGAATTTTTAAATTGGCATTTTATCATATTTTTGCACCTTTATTTTTGCAAAGTTGCACCTAATTTACATTTAGCCATTGGTATCTCATGCTTAACTAGAAAAGCACTCAGAGAGCGCATACCTCCACCAACGCTCCTTCTGTCCCTCATGGATCACCTCCAAAATGTAATGAGTTTGTTTTGGAGGATTTTTTGCTAACATGGTGTGAGAAGATAGGAGCCTTGGTGGGGGTATGTGTTCTTGGATTATCACCAAAATGTTATGGGGTCGTATAGCCCAAAGACCACCTCGGGTGAAAATTTCATCCAAATCCATCCAGCAGTTTTGGAGTATTCTTGCTAGCACACTGTGAGAAGATAAGAGCCTTGGTGGAGGTATGCATTTTTGGATCATCACCAAAATGTTATGGGTTCATCTCGAGCCCAAAGACCACCTCTGGTGAAAACTTCATCTAAATTCATGCAGTCGTTTTTGTGTAATCCTGCTGCACAAATACAAACAAGGTCCTTGGTGGAGGTATGCACGCTCAGATCATCACCAAAGTTTAACGAGTTAATCCTTGGCCGAAGGGCTACCTCTGGTGAAAATTTCATCAAAATCCATCCTGTAGTTTTTGCGTAATCCTGCTAACAGACAGACAAACAAACAAACGGACGGACAAACAGACAAACCACCCCGATTACATAACCTCCTTGGCGGAGGTAATTAGTGATTACCTCCCCTTCCCCCATGTTAAAAAAATAAATCATCTACTGTCAGTAACAATATAAACTTTATTTATATAGAACTTTAAACACACTTTTTAACACATGGTATAGAGTCTAGAAGATTGAATAACACAAGCTGTAAGGAATAACATAAAAGGAAAATAATAATGGATCCAGGATTGAACCTTACAGAGCCCCACATGTCAGAGAGGCAGAGGAAGAATGAAACTCACCCACCATTACAGGTGATTTAAGTCAGGGATGGCAACAGGAAATTCTGATTTCAGCTGAAATCTAATTTGGTTGATTGACTTACAGGGGGGCCGGGGGGGCGCAGACCCCCTGAAGCTGAGAGGTTTTCAGTAAAACAGAAGTAATTTAGACTGAAAAAAATGATTTAAAAAAATGAAATACTAGACTTAGATAAATCATTAAATTTAATGAAAAGTTAACTTACTTTTTCTTCAATGTTGTCTCACTGTCTTTAGTCCAACATATTTAACAGTTCTATAAAAGTTTATTACACTATTTACACTGGTCACCAAGTCACTTCTAATGTGAAACTTTCTTCCTTTTGGCAGCAAGCTGTCAGTCTCTGAACTTTGAACTTCATCTCCTTTTCTGGTTTCTTCAGAAACTGTCCGAGTGTTTCTGTTACCTCGTCGAACTTTGAGCCAATTTTCACCTTTACCGTCACTGTTCTCTCAAGCCAATTTCATCAGAACTTATTTTTAACACTTTTGTCTATTTCTAGCACTGACGACTCCCGATCCTTGGATAAAAATCTCATAATTCCGCTGAAAACAATACCGAAAGCTCAGAATTCCAACACGAACCAGGGATGTGATTTGGGGTTGGAGAAATTATCTGAAAATTTAGCAGGGGGTCTAGGGGATGCAGTCCCCCAGCGGGGCCTGGGGCAGATCCCCGGTGGGGGGGCAAGGGGGGCAAAGCCCCCCGAAGCTCCTGGGTTTTTATGATTTTTAAGTACCAG
Source organism: Pholidichthys leucotaenia (assembly GCA_020510985.1). NCBI lineage: Eukaryota > Metazoa > Chordata > Actinopteri > Cichliformes > Pholidichthyidae > Pholidichthys > Pholidichthys leucotaenia. The sequence goes on from CM035844.1 coordinate 227,011,306, forward strand.
AACTGTGCTTAAATGACATAAAACAAACAGCTGAATGCCACTTATTACTGTATAATTGTGATATCCTACCGTGTAGCAATGATCACACTTGAGTTATTTCTTTGGCTAACTCTGCCATTTATTCTGCAACACACATATAAGACTGAACATGGATTCTGCGCGGGGTTTTCACACTCTTATTCTAATGTGTCCCCTTAGTAGCAGTGCTGAACAATAAAGGTAGTTCCCCCTAGAGGCATGTGCCAGTAATGTTTTAAGTTAGACTTGCAGTCTACCACATCCCTCCCCTCTAGATTAAACTATTCTTAAACACATGTGCCATACACATAATGTCTTTCTCTTTTTTTTTTTCTTTTTTTTTATATGTATAACACACATAACAGTCTAACTGGGGAATTGGTTTGACTACCGCATCCCAGTGAGGTTCCAGGACGCATTCTTGTCCTGTGGCTGGGGAACTCACTACTGACTAAGTATAGTCCTTCAAGTAGTCTGGAGCTTTCCTAGCTCGCTGAGATCTTCTCACGGCTGGTGAGCCAACTGCAGGTGAAGACTCAGACTGCTCCACTGTTTCGGCTGCTGCAGTGCTGCCCGTAGAATCTGCAGAGACGGGTACCTCAGGTATCACCTGAAGTGGTGGTTCGTTGATGCTCTCCTCAGAATGGTTGTCAGACAACACCTCTGGTGCCATCGGCAGGGGAATGGAGCTCCTACCACGAACTTGGTCGATGTGTCGCCTCACCACTTGTCCATGACCTAATGTCACCTTGAATGACACAGGGCCTGTCTTTTCTGTTATTTCTCCTGGTACCCAGGCTGGTCCTGAGCCAAAGTTGCGGGTGTAGACCACGTCTCCTTCTCTCAGTATTCTCTCTCTAGCATGCATGTCATGATAACCTTTTTGTTTCTCTTGTTTATCATGCACTTTGTTTCTGAAGTCTGGATGTATTAAGTCAAATGTTGACCTCAACTTCCTTCCACACAACAGCTCAGCTGGTGACTTGCCAGTTGTAGATTGGGGTGTTATTCGATAGCTGAACAGAGCTCTCGACATTCGGGTTTCAATAGAGTCTCCTGTCATCTTTTTCATGAGTGACTTGAACGTCTGCACGGCCCTCTCGGCTAAGCCGTTAGAAGAAGGATGGTATGGCGCAGTCGTGATGTGACGTATGCCATTCTTTTCAGAAAACTCTTGGAACTGTTCACTCATAAAACATGTACCGTTATCTGATACTATGATTTCAGGTAGCCCATGTTGGCTGAAACTCTTTCTAAGACATTCAATGGTAACAGTAGAAGTAGAGCTACTCACAGAATATGCATCGATCCACTTTGAGTATGCGTCAACTATGATCAGGAACATTCTTCCCATCCATGGACCTGCGTAGTCAATGTGAATTCTTCTCCATGGTTTATCTGGAACTTCCCAGGGATGTAGTGGGGCTGCTGGAGGACTGTTCCTGTTCTCCTGGCATGCCGCACATGACTTCACAAGCGCCTCCACCTCTGCATCCATGTTGGGCCACCACATGTAACTCCTCGCCAACGCTTTCATGCGAGTGATGCCAGGGTGTGCTTGGTGTAGTTGTTGCAGTAAGGCATTCCTACCAGGTGGTGGAACAACCACGCGTCCTCCCCACAGGATACAACCTTCCTGGGTGCTGAGCTCATCCTGTCGTCGGGCATAGGGAATGAACTCAGGACTGTTCATCTTCGGCCATCCTCGCAAGATGTATTCTCGCACTCTTGCTAGAACAGGGTCTTTGTCTGTCCACTTCTTTATTTGTTGTGCGTTCACCAGGGGCACGCCGATATCTTCAAACAATAGCACTCTCTCCTCCTCCTCAGGCGTGCTGTCTCTTCCTCCATCCAAGGGTAGCCTACTCATCGCGTCAGCATTTGTATGGTCCCGTCCGGCTTTGTAAACGATGGTGTACTCATACGCTGCTAATGTAACGGCCCATCTCTGAATTCTCTGAGATGTCATCTGGGGTATGGCTCTCATTTCACTGAACAGTGAAATTAGTGGCTTGTGGTCAGTCACTATAGCGAACTGTCTCCCATACAGGTATTTGTGGAACTTTTTTACACCAAATACTACTGCAAGGCCCTCCTTGTCTAGCTGGGAGTAGTTTTTCTCAGCTGCACTAAGAGTTCTTGAGACGAACCCTATGGGTCTCTCTGAGCCATCCTCCATACGATGAGAGAGTACAGCACCCACACCGTAGGGTGATGCGTCACACGCCAGGATGAGTGGTTTGTTTGAATCATAGTGCACTAACACACTACAGGACTGAAGTAGCGCTTTGGACTCTTCAAACGCCTTCTGCTGCTTGACCCCCCATGACCATTTTTCTTCCTTCTTAAGTAAGGTATGTAGTGGTGCCAGCAGCGTGGAGAGCTTTGGGAGGAACCTATGGTAATAGTTCAATAAGCCCAGGTAGGCTTTTAACTCAGTAACATTTTGTGGCTCAGGCGCCTCCGCAATGGCTTCCACTTTGTCTGTTAGAGGGTGTAGACCACTGGCGTTGATCTTGTGGCCTAGGAACACCACCTCTTTTCCCATGAACTCACACTTGCTTCTTTTCAACCTCAGACCGCTTTTCTCCAACCGTTGAAGCACTTCCTCCAGCGTTTTCAGATGTTCTTGTTCATTTGGTCCTGTACAAAGGATGTCATCCAAATAAATGGCAACATTCGGAATTCCACCTAGGATGCCCTCCATAGTTCTCTGGAATATAGCAGGACTGGAAGCTACTCCAAATGGTAAGCGTGTGTAGGTATATAAGCCTTTGTGTGTATTGATGGTTACATACTTTCTTGATTCTTCTTCCAAGACTACTTGTTGGTAGGCGTGACTCATGTCTAATTTCGTGAAGTGTCGGCCGCCATTCAGCTGTGCGAAGAGGTCCTCCACTTTAGGAATTGGATACTGATCCACCTGTGATGCTCGATTGACAGTGAGTTTGTAATCTCCACATATTCTAATGGAGCCATCCGGCTTTCTCACTGGGACTATGGGTGCCGCCCATTCTGCAACCTGCACTGGCTCAATGATCTTGTCATCCAGCAGCCTCTGTAGCTCGCTTTCAACCAGTGGCTTGACTGCATAGGGTACCGGTCGGGGTTTGCAGAATCGTGGTTGGGCCTCCTTGTCCACATTAATCTTTGCAGTGACACCTTTTAGCTGTCCTACGCCTTCTTTGAACACCTCAGCGTGTCTTTCGAGGATCTCCTCCAGCTGCAATTTGGGCTGAGATTCCACTTTATTCACCAACTGATCCATCATGGCCAGTTCTTGTAGCCAACTTCGCCCTAGTAGATTTGGTCCTTCGCTCCCAACTACTACTACAGGTAAGTCCTTTTCTTTGTTTTCGTGTTGCACCTTCACTTGTGCCATGCCTAGCACGTCTAGCTTCTCTCCTGTGTATGTTTTTAATTTTAATGAACAGGGATTTAATTCTGCTGTGTCTGTTTTCTTCCACAGTTGTGTATATTGCTGTTTACTTAATATGGTTACTCCACAGCCTGTATCAACTTCAAATGTTACTTTCATTCCATTAACATTCATGGTACGCGTGATGGGCGCTACCTTGGTCAGCTCCTCTGACGTGTTGTAAATTGTGTGAAAACCCATGTCTTCTGTATCACTTTCTCCCTCCCCTCTCAGTTGATTCGCTTGCTGTTCCTTTCCTGGGCCCTTGTTTTCATACTTTTGCCCATTAACTGTCGCTTTCAGCACCTGTGCGCTGTCCACCTTTATTCTACATGCTTTCTTAATGTGCCCTCGCTTGCCACAATTATGACACAGCTCAGTGGCAAATTTGCACTCGGCGGCATTGTGCTGGCCTTTGCAGCGATAACAACTGGGGAATTTGTGCTGAGTTTTGTCAGTCGACACTTTGTGGACACCTACTTGGGTCTTAGGCACACGAACATGCGTTGCTGTGTCCTCTGTTAGCTTCCCTTGCATCTCTCTCACATCTTTAGATGCTGTTTCCATCGCTTGGCATAATTCCAAAGCCTTCGCAAAAGTGAGTTTTGTTTCAGATAAAAGTCGCCGTTGCATACGGTCATCATTCACTCCACACACAAGTCTGTCTCTTAACATTTCTTCCAATGAGTCTTTGTAATCACAGTGCAGTGTTAATTTCCTCAATTCTGCCACATACTCTGCTATGGACTCAGTGTTCCTCCTTATGCGTGAATTAAATTTGAATCGTTGCACGATTTCACTCGGTTTGGGGCTGAAGTGCTTCTGAAGCTCAGCAGTAAGCTGGTCGTATGTTTTATCTTTCGGTAATGCAGGGCTTATTAAATTTCTCAACAAGCTGTAAGTAGTTGCACCAACTCCACTCAACAGTACAGCCTTCCTTTTGTCTGGCTCCTCAATGTCATTAGCTTGGAAGAAAAAGTCCAACATTTCACTATATCCTTCCCATGACTGAGTCGAGTTATCAAAAGGGGTTACCGTTCCGATTACAGCCGCCATTGCTCGTCGTGGTGGGGAAACCTCGTTTTTCCTCCTCTGAACTTGCACTCGAACTACTGGAGTCACTTGAGTTCGCCACACTCGCAATGTTCTCTGTTTCTCGCCGCTGATTTTTTTCTTTTAATCCTCGTCGCCAATTGTGTGATATCCTACCGTGTAGCAATGATCACACTTGAGTTATTTCTTTGGCTAACTCTGCCATTTATTCTGCAACACACATATAAGACTGAACATGGATTCTGCGCGGGGTTTTCACACTCTTATTCTAATGTGTCCCCTTAGTAGCAGTGCTGAACAATAAAGGTAGTTCCCCCTAGAGGCATGTGCCAGTAATGTTTTAAGTTAGACTTGCAGTCTACCACAATAATATTGACTTATGTTCCAAGAAGATAGCATTCCTAAAATATTCCAACAAGCATTATCCATCACATGCTTTAACACTTGATCAAATCAAAATCAGTTAATTTTATCTATTCCATAATAGAAATAAAATTCCAACATACCATTATTTTTTGTAATTTCAGCATTCATTTCAGATCACCAGTTTCAATCTCCATTGAGTCTTGAGCAGTTCATTTTGCACAATCACTGATGTAGCCAAGTCTTAGAAATATTCAAAAGTTATGAGTCATTGTCCACTGTGCACTGTCAATTTCAAACTGTTTGGAATCATAAAAGTAATGTAACTAAATTGTTTTGCTATTTTTTCTCCTCAACATCAATGTCAGGGTGCTGCAGGAGTTTTTGGGGATGGTTAACTTTTATAACCATTTCCTCCCCTGCGCAGCCCAGCTCATACAGCCGTTGTACACCGCTCTCAAGAAACGGAAACCGGCGGACAGAGTCGACTGGACTCCTGAGCGGGAGCAGGCGTTCTGGGATAGCGCTCGGACAGCGCTCACTACCGACGCCTCGGACATGGGCATAGCGGCCGTCGTGGAGCAATGCATTGCCGGTTCTTGGCAGCCGCTCACCTTTTTTAGCAGGTCTTTGCACGACAGTGAGCGTAAATACAGCGTGTTCGACAGAGAGTTAATGGCTCTCCACCTGGCCGTACGCCACTTCCAGTTCTGCCTGAAAGGGCGCACCTTCACTGCGTTCGTGGACCACAAGCCGCTAACGTACTTAACGTGCTTTATCTTCCTGGAAGATAAAATAAAGCGGAGTTCGGCGAATTAGAGGAAAATCACATCCCTGAGAACACGCCGCCATGAATTTTTGACAAAGCATACAACAAGCCATTTGATTGGTCCAATCGTTTGCAACTATCCAATCGCAGGGCTGTTTACAATACAGCAGTAGCTTGAACACAGCACATCTGGGTTATCGCGGGAGACTTGACCCGGGGAAGCGGCGAGCGCTTATGTAATCGTGTTGATTTTCGCTAAAATTGGTAACAATAAGGTATCTTACCCCCCCTAAAATTTTCTCAACGGATTTAGACGATTCACAGAAATGATCAGTTTGAAAATAAATCGGCAGAAATCCGCAGATCGGCAGAAAATTGCCATCCCTGTTAAGCTGGCCCTAGTTTGTGAATGGTGTGTGTGAATGGTAGAAGGGATTGGCGCTGCACCGTGGCTGGCCTCATCCATCCAGATGGATGCCCTGTAATTTCCCACTGTGGACTAATAAAGGATTATAAAATAAAATATAAAAATAAACACAAATATGAAGAAAGCCAATCCAGTAGAAGTACAGCATCTAGAAGATAAAAGTGAGAACTAGAAAAGCACTCAGAGAGTGCATACCTCTGCCAAGGCTCCTTCCATCCCTCCATGGATCACCTCCAAATGAATGTGTTTGTTTTGGAGGATTCTGGTAACACAGTGTGAGAAGAAAAGAGCCTTGGAGGAGGGTATCATTCTCGGATCGTCACCAAAATGTTTATGGGTTCCCTCTAGCCCATGGACCACTTCTGGTAAAAATTTCATCCAAATCCATCCAGTAGTTTTTGTGTTATCCTGCTGGACAAATAAAAACAAGGTCCTTGGTGGAGGTATGCACTTTCAGATCATCACCAAAATTTAATGGGTTCATCAGTGGCCCAAGGGCTATCTTTGGTGAAAATTTCATCAAAATCCATCCAGTAGTTTTTCCGTAATCCTGCTAATAGACAAACAAACAGACGGACAGACAGACAAACCACCCCGATGACAACCTCCTTAGTGGAGGTAATAAAAATGAATGTGAAAATTAAATGTAGATAACTTTTTTTTTTTAAAGGCAACGCTGAAGGGCACTGTCAGTTCAGTACTTTTGGTTCTGGCTCGGTTTGACTGACACCAGGAGCTGCAGCATTAAGAGCCCTTTTCAAAAAGCTGTAATTCCAATGAAGTATAAAAATGTGGCTGTAAATCCAGCCTGTTTGTGCGTCTTTCTGCAGCTGGCTCTATCTCCCTCTGCACACTCCTGTTTGTCTCTCCTCTTTCTCACCCAAATTCTCCTGTTTCTTGTCCTCCCGTCAGTCTCACATTTACCCTTCCCTCACTTTCTGATCCCTCTAATTAATTCCGTCATCTTTCTCAAGCTGCGGCTGATCAATGATCTCTCACTAATTCAGTTGGCGGCATACAGCGTGCCGGCTGAAAGCTATCTTGGAGACTTGTTGGTGGTTAAAGTGCTTGCCAGCGGGAGCCTGTGGGCAGTGAATGAAATGTCGCCGACCCTGAATATATCGGAGGCTGCATTAACATCTCTGTTGCGGGCCTGGAAGTGAAGCAGAAATTGAATTTTGGGGCCAACTGCTTCTTACGGCAGAGAGGTGACCTTCAGTTTTAATATTAAGTGGAGACTGATGAATATATTATACACAGGGCGTGAAGGAACGGCCCACCAAACTGCATCAAATCCTGAAGTCTGCTGCGTCCAGATTTTAAAATGTGTTGTTGTGAGGCGTACAAAATGACTCAAAAGGCAAGCATAAGGACTATGGAGGGCTATTAAATCAATAGACCATGACACAAAGTAAAGATGGGATGAAATTATTTCAGGGTGTCCAGACCAAGGTTCATGTTTGCTTTACTTTGTCTAAATTTAAGCCTGGTTAGGGTTTTGGTTTCACACTGTTTTCAATCCAGCGAATTAACAAGTTTATGGAGCATGCCTTCTTCTTGTTGTCATGACGATGTTTGTGTTGTTAGCATAGATCGCTAGTTAGCAAACATGCTACTCACCCTCTAGGTACAACTCAACCTGGGGAAAAAAAGAGGTGCTGTAGGAGCATGCTCAAATAACGAGGCTGAGTTTCAGTCATAAACCAGCTTTATTTGACAGAACACAAGCTCCTAGCATTCTCAAAGCAGGAAAGAGAAAGAATCATACTTCAACCCCCTTTTATACATTTCCAGCATCAGAATTCAAGTCACATGGTGTCTTCAGTCAACATACAGTTACAAAGCATCCCTTTGAAGCTTCACCATTGTCTCTCATTTCTTGATGAACCGGAATACCCTCCGGGGCGTCTTCTGTGGGACAAAGAGACAAATCTCACACTTCCTTGTTACCTCCTGTAGATTTGAGTCCTCAGTCCTTGCAGACGTGACACTCCACAATACACATTCAGTCTGTCTCTGTGGCAGCGTGAGCCCACAATGTGTGTCCGGCCACACTACCCCCCCCCCGAACGTCGAGTAAGGGCAAAATCTGCATGGCATAACAAAAAGAGAACACAAAGCACTCCATACATCGCTAATCAATCCACCAACTGCCTAGGTTTTAATCTTCTGCCGAATTCTGCTGCAACTTGGCTTGGCTGCCTCTGCAACATCTCTCTGCACCTGTGGATTAAAGCTGTAGCACCCTCTCTGTGAAGACTTGGGAGAATGTCTTCTCGGTGGCCTGCCCCCGGCGGGGGGCCTCGCGAGCTGCAACTCCTCCTCAGCCAGAACAAAAGCGGGTTTGAGCCTGTTAATGCAAATCAGCTCCCTTCTGCCCCCTAAATCTAGCAGAAAAATGCTTCTGCCCCGGTCTCCAGCACTCGAAACGGTCCGTCGTAAAACGGCCGCAAACTTGGACGCTGGGCGTCATGTTTAACAAAAACAAACTCTGCATTTTTTAAAGCCTTGGGCACAAAAACGTGTGGGAAACTGTGATGGACCGGGCCAGGAAGCGTGTTTGTTCCTGAGCCGCTCTGCCACGGCTGAGCGGGGGGGGCCATTAGGTGCGGGATTATCAGGAAGAAATTCCCCGGGCAAACGGAGCGGCTGAGCGAAAACTAATTCGGCCGGGGAAACGTGCAAATCTTCCTTAGGTGCAGAACGCAACCCTAATAACACCCATGGAAGTTTGTCTACCCAATTTGTATCCGTTAGCGACGCTCTGAGGGCTGCTTTCAATGACCTGTGAAAGCGTTCGCATAAACCATTGGCCTGGGGGTTATACGCGGTGGTGCGATGAATCTTCACCCCCAAGCTGCGGGCCATCGATGACCATAGCTCGGAAATAAATTGGGGACCCCTGTCGGACGTTATGTCTGACGGTACACCAAAACGCGCAACCCATGCTGCTAAAAATGCTCGCGCAACTTCTTCCGCTGTGGTTGATGTCAGAGGAATCGCCTCTGGCCAGCGCGTGGTGCGGTCTACCATTGTCAAAAGATGTTTTGTGCCCGTGTGATAACGGAAGCGGGCCGACCAGGTCAACATGCACGTGATCAAAACGCTTAGCGGGGATGTGGAAAGGTTCTAACGGGGCCTTAGTGTGTCTGTGTATTTTAGCTCGCTGACACGCTACGCAGGCTGCTGCCCATTCCTTGACCTGTTTGCGCAACCCGGGCCAAACAAATTTCTCCCCCACCAATTTGATCGATGCGCGCACCCCCGGGTGCGCGAGAGAATGGACCAAGTCAAAAACACGGCGACGCCACGCGGTTGGCACCACAGGGCGGGGCCGTCCCGTGGAGACATCGCAGATTAGCGGGGGCATACCGTTTTGTTGCACCCTGTGCTCCAGCCTTAACCCTGTTGGTCCAGACTGGAGCGCGCGCACGTCCGCGTCGTTAACCTGCTCCGCAGCTATGGCTGCATAATCTAACCCAACACAGACCGGGGCTGCGCGCGCTCCCGCGTCGCTGCCCCGGGCCCGCGGCCATGGCTACAGAGTCTGCCCCTATAGGGCTTGGTGGTGCTATTGCACGCGAGAGGCAGTCTGCTACAACATTGTGTTTACCCGCGACATGCTGAATATCAGTAGTAAACTCCGATATTGCGGCTAGTTGCCTTTGTTGCCGGCCTGACCAGGGTTCTGAAATTTTGGCCATCGCAAACGTTAGCGGTTTATGATCCACAAAAGCGGTGAAACGTCGCCCCTCTAACCAGAACTGAAAATGACGGATGGCCAAGTGTAGGGCCAAAAGCTCCCTGTCAAATGCGCTGTATTTCCGTTCACTATCGCGCAAGGTCCTGCTGAAAAACGCGAGGGGTTGCCAGGTACCTGCCACAAACTGTTCAACTACCGCCCCCACCGCTACATCGGAAGCGTCAGTGGTGAGCGCCATGCGGGCCGTTGGAACTGGGTGCGCTAACAAAACTGCATTTGCCAGGGCTGATTTGACCTGGGCAAAAGCGCGCTCCCGCTCCGGAGACCATTCGACTTTATTTGCGGGCTTTTGTTTTTTTAACGCGGTGTACAATGGCTGCATGAGTCGTGCTGCGCTTGGGAGGAAACGGTTGTAAAAATTAACCATCCCTAGAAACTCCTGAAGCGCCTTAACCGTTTGAGGTTGCGGAAAATCTGTTATGGCACGCACTTTATTTGGAAGGGGAACTGCTCCCTCTGCCGAAACGCGATGTCCCAAAAAAATCAATCTGCGCCACCCCAAACTGGCATTTCGCTGGGTTCACTATTAACCCGTGCTCTGCCAACCTCTGGAAAACTGCTGTGAGGTGTTTTTCATGTTCGCCTTCGGACGTGCTGGCTACCAAAATATCGTCCAAATAAACGAACACGAAAGGCAGGTCGCGTAAAACTGCATCCATCATGCGTTGGAAAGTCTGCGCGGCCCCCTTGAGGCCAAAAGGCATGCGCAAGAACTCAAAAAGGCCGAAAGGAGTTATGACCGCTGTTTTGGGTACATCGTGCGCGCGCACTGGAATCTGGTGATAGCCGCGCACCAAGTCTATTTTAGAAAAAATGCGCGCCCCCGCCAAATGAACAGAAAAATCCTGAATGTGCGGAATCGGGTAGCGGTCATGAGCTGAAACGTTGTTCAACCTGCGGAAATCGCCGCAAGGCCGCCACGAGCCGTCAGCCTTTGGGACCATGTGTAACGGCGAAGCCCAAGCGCTCTTGGAGCGTCTAAACGATGCCTAGTTTTTCCAGATTAGTGAACTCCTCGCGCGCGATGGCCAGTTTAGCTGGGTCCAAACGCCGAGCCTTTGCAAAACGGGGGGGCCTGTGGTTGTTATGAAATGTTCTACCCCATGTTTGGCCACCGTTGCTGAAAAAGTGGGGACTGTGAGTGCTGGAAACTGAGCAAGCAGAGTGTGAAACTTACCACCCGCGGCTGAGACGCTGGCATGTGCAGTTGGCGGGGCCACCCGAGCTGTGCAGGGAATAGAATGAAAAGACAGTGCATTAATCAGACGTCTATTAGCAAGATCAACCAATAAACCATGTGAGCACAAAAAATCAGCCCCTAACATGTTGAAACTGACTGCTGCTACAATAAATGTCCACTCAAATGAACGACCCTGTAAGGACAGAAGCATGGTCCTCTCACCAAACGTTTTAATTGTGGAGCCGTTCGCTGCTGACACTGACACCCAGGGGGCTTTAGAAGGCGACAGCCGTTCCGCGTAGGTGGGCGTGACGAAGCTCAGCTGCGAGCCCGTGTCCACGAGGAACTGTTTCCCCGAGCGTGCATCCGTCAGGTAAAGCAGCCTGTTCTCATTGCCGAGAGTCGCAGCTGCTACCGGCCCTCGGTCCTGGCGTTTAAAATTGCACGGTGGGACGCACCTGTGCGCTCTCTCTGCAAAACGGCGGTGGTAGAAGCACGAGCCGTTCTCCGCTCCGCGTCGTCTGGCTCCGGTCGCCGCCGTTGTTGGTGCGTCTGGTGCCGCTGGACCCAAGCTGTCTCCGGACGCCGTTCCCGAACTAGCCGCCGCGGCCGAAACCGCGTTCTGCTTGTGGGCGTCGACCAACTTCTGCGCCTCCTTGCTCAACCCATGGTAGTCTCGCTTGGCCAATCGGGGTGACTCTGCCAGGGCCACTCTCACTGCTGGTGGCAGGGTTCGAAGGAATAGGTGGGCGAAAATGAATTCGCCATCCTCGGAGGCTTTGAGCTGCAGCATCTTCACCATCAGGTCCGCAGGTCTATCGTTTTCTGCCTCCGTCAGCGCCAGGAGCCCCTCTGCTCTTTGTTGGACTGAGGGGGTGAAATGGCTGATCAGCGCGTCTTTCAATGCGCTGTACTTGTCGCTGTCTGGTGGATGATTAACCAAATCCTCCACTCTCTGGACCGTGTCGCTGTCCAGTTTCGCTACCACGTGGTAGAATCTTGTGTCGTCGTTGGAGATTCTCCGGAGGTTGAACTGCGCCTCGATTGCGCTAAACCATGAGCGCGGGCTGTGCTGCCAGAAATCGGGCAGCCGGAGCGTGGAGGCGGCCATCAGGCTGGCTTCCACCGAGCCCGGTTCGGAAGAATTCTCATTGCTCATTCTCCGTCGTAGGTCACCAGTGTAGGAGCATGCTCAAATAACGAGGCTGAGTTTCAGTCATAAACCAGCTTTATTTGACAGAACACAAGCTCCTAGCATTCTCAAAGCAGGAAAGAGAAAGAATCATACTTCAACCCCCTTTTATACATTTCCAGCATCAGAATTCAAGTCACATGGTGTCTTCAGTCAACATACAGTTACAAAGCATCCCTTTGAAGCTTCACCATTGTCTCTCATTTCTTGATGAACCGGAATACCCTCCGGGGCGTCTTCTGTGGGACAAAGAGACAAATCTCACACTTCCTTGTTACCTCCTGTAGATTTGAGTCCTCAGTCCTTGCAGACGTGACACTCCACAACACACATTCAGTTCTGTCTCTGTGGCAGCGTGAGCCCACAATGTGTGTCGGCCACAGTGCCCAATTTTTCTCTATCATGCTACAGAACTGAATAAAATGCATTTTATGCACAAATGTACAATGACAATAAAGCCTATTCTACTCTATCTTAAATGCAAAGGATACATGCAAAACACATTTTTTGAGGAAATCTGCAACTTTTCTTACAGATTTGCGTTGTTTTTTTTTCTCAAAAAGTTGCACCTTTTTTCTCATTAATCTGCAACTTTTTTCATGTAAATTCACAACATTTTCTTGTTAATTTGCGTCTTTTTCCTCATTATTCTTCATCTTTTTTCATGTTGACTGACACCAGGAGTTGCAGCATTAAGAGCCCTTTTCAAAAAGCTGTAATTCCAATGAAGTATAAAAATGTGGCTGTAAATCCAGCCTGTTTGTGCGTCTTTCTGCAGCTGGCTCTATCTCCCTAAGCAAAATAAGCAAAATAAACAAAAACTTATGACCGACTCGAGTAGACATCAATTATCCCCAGTTGGAGGAAGTCATTTGACACAGAGTGAGGAAACTCAAACTCTGAAAATATGCCATTATGCTGAACATAAACCACAATAGATGGAGAATGATATTGATCCTGATAACCACTTTTTCAATAATATTCATAACCACTGTGAATATTACACTGAAAGGCAATTCAAAAGTCAAGTGCAATTAGATGGTAAACTGTCAATAATACACTTCAATAGCAGAAGTCTTAACAAAAACTTTCCACAGATTCAGGACTATTTAAAACAGCTAGACAGAAAATTCACAGCTATTGCAGTCTCTGAAACCTGGCTTAATGAAGATCAGGCTCCCCTGATGGCAATAGAGGGATATCAGATGTTTTATATTAACAGATCTCAAAAAAGGGTGGTGGTGTTGCACTGTATATTGATGACCTGTATAGGTGTAAGCTTGTAAATGAAATGTCCTTTGCACTACCAGGGATTTTGGAATGTGTTACTGTTGAGATTGACCTAGACAAAACAAAAAATCTAATCATAAGCTGCATATATAGAACGCCGGGAACTTGCATTGAGACATTCAGAGATAAATTAGTCGAGCTGTACAATAATATTACTAGTAAGAAAATGGTAGCAATTTGTGGAGATTTCAATATTGATTTACTGAATCCACATCAACAAAATGTAATTACAGAGTTCATGAACTCTATGTACAGCATGAGTCTATATCCCACAATAACTCATCCCAGTAGAATCACAGTTCACTCTGCTACGCTTATTGACAACCTGTTTGTCAATGTTTTCGATAAGAAAATAGAAAGTGGATTATTGATAAATGATATAAGTGACCACTTGCCAACCTTTGCACTTATCCATGGCCACACTGGGCCCAACGCAGAAAAAATTTCAAAATCGTTCAGACACAAATCACCAAATGCAATCAGTTCTCTTAAAGAGGACTTGCTGAAGCAAGACTGGACAGAAGTCTATGTATCAGATGTAAATGAAGCCTATGACACATTTATAAACATTGTAACCACTCTTTATGAAAAAAACTGCCCATTAGTAAAAAAAAAAAGCTTAAACACAAATTTGCTGATAAGCCATGGTTACCCAAAGGACTACAAAAGGCGTGTAAAAAGAAAAATTTATTATATAAAGCTTTCCTAAAGAAAAGGACAAAAGAAGCAGAGCAGCGGTATAAAACATACAAAAATAAGTTAACATATATGATAAGATGTAGTAAAAGAGACTATTACAGTAAAGAACTGGTGAAAAACAAAGACAATATTAAAAATACATGGACAATACTTAACAGTATCCTTGGAAATAAAAGCAGAAATACAAGCTACCCAACTAATATTCCAAAAAATAATAAAACGACTCAGAGTGTGAATATAGCTTCACCTGCAGATGAATTTAATAATTTTTTTGTTAACATTGGACCTAAACTGGCCCGACAAATACCCACTACGGTGCTTACAGGTGATACAATATGCAATAACACTGCTGTAAAAGACTCCATCTTCATAAAGAACACAGACGAAAGAGAGGTCATTGAAATTGTTAAATCGTTCAAAAGTAAAACATCTACTGACTGTGATGGTATTGACATGCTACTAGTCAAAACTGTTATCGAATGCATAGTAAAACCACTGACGTATATCTGTAACCTGTCTCTCCAATCAGGTATATTTCCCAATGCAATGAAAATAGCTAAAGTAATTCCGATTTACAAGACAGGCGACAGAGGGGAACTCTCCAACTACAGACCAATTTCACTATTACCACAATTTTCCAAGATACTTGAAAAATATTCTATGAGAGAATTGACAACTTCATACTGAAGAATGATTTATTGTGTGAGCAGCAATATGGGTTCAGACACAAGAGGACAACTGCATTTGCTCTAATGGAATTTACAGAAAAAATATCAACAGCCATTGAAAATAAAGAGTATTCAGTTGGAGTATTCCTAGATCTTAAAAAAGCATTTGATACAGTAGATCACAATTTATTATTAAAGAAACTACAAAATTGAGGTATTAGAGGGGTAGCACTGTCCTGGTTAAGTAGTTACTTAAAGAATAGATATCAGTATGTATGTGTTAGCAACAAAAACTCAGAGTTACTGAAGGTCACCTGTGGAGTCCCACAGGGTTCAGTTTTGGGACCATTATTATTCATCCATCCATCCATCCATCTTCTACCGCTTTTCCGGAGGTCCGGGTCGCGGAGGCAGCAGTTCAAGCAGAGAAGCCCAGACTTCCCTCTCCCCAGCCACCTGCTCCAGCTCTTCAGAGGGGATACCAAGGCGTTCCCAGACTAGCTGGGAGACATAGTCTCTCCACCGAGTCCTGGGTCTGCCCCGGGGTCTCCTCCCAGTGGGACGTGCCTGAAACACCTCAAGTGGGAGGCGTCCAGGAGGCATCCTAATCAGATGCCCATACCACCTCAACTGACTCCTTTCAATGTGGAGGAGCAGCGGTTCTACTCTGAGCCTCTCCCGGATGACTGAGCTCCTCACCCTATCTCTGAGGGTGAGTCCAGCAATCCTACGGAGAAAGCTCATTTCAGCCGCTTGTATCTGCGATCTCGTTCTTTCGGTCATTACCCAAAGCTCGTGACCATAGGTGAGAGTAGGAACGTAGATTGACTGGTAAATCGACAGCTTTGCCTTAGAACTAAGCTCCCTCTTCACCACAACAGACCGGTACAACGTCCGCATCACTGCAGATGCTGCTCCAATCCGTCTGTCGATCTCTCGCTCCATTTTCCCCTCACTCGTGAACAAGACCCCAAGATACTTAAACTCCTCCACTTGGGGCAGGAGCCTGTCCCCAACCCGGAGAGGACAATCCACCTTTTTCCGGCTGAGGACCATGGACTCGGACTTGGAGGTGCTGATTCTCATCCCAGCCGCTTCACACTCAGCGGCAAACCGTCCCAGCAAGAGCTGTAGGTCATTGCTGGATGAAGCCAACAGGACAACATCATCTGCAAACAACAGAGATGAGATCCTGTGGTCACCAAGCATGACACCCTCCATTCCCTGGCTGCGCCTAGAAATCCTGTCCATAAAAATTATGAACAGGACCGGTGACAAAGGGCAGCCCTGGCGGAGTCCAACTCTCACTGGGAATGACTCTGACCGAGTGTTGGCAATGCGAACTAAACTCTCACAACGGTCGTACAGAGACCGAATAGCTCGTAACAACAAGCCCGATACCCCATACTCCCGAAGCACCCCCCACAAAAATCCACGAGGGACGCGGTCAAATGCCTTCTCCAAGTCCACAAAACACATGTAAACTGGTTGGGCAAACTCCCACGAACCCTCAAGAATTCTCGAGAGGGTAAAGAGCTGGTCCGATGTGCCACGGCCAGGACGAAAACCACATTGCTCCTCCTGAATCCGAGGTTCGACCAACGGCCGGACTCTCCTCTCCAGTACCTTGGCATAGACCTTCCCAGGGAGGCTGAGGAGTGTGATCCCTCTAAAGTTGGAGCACACCCTCCGGTCCCCTTTTTTGAAGAGAGGAACCACCACCCCGGTTTGCCATGCCAAAGGCACTGCCCCCGACCTCCACGCAATGTTGCAGAGGCGTGTCAACCATGACAACCCAACAACATCCAGGGCCTTGAGGTACTCGGGGCGAATCTCGTCCACCCCCGGGGCCCGGCCACCAAGGAGATTTTTAACCACCTTGGCGACCTCAGCCCCTATGATAGGCGAGTCATCCCCCTCGTCCCCAAACCCTGCTTCCTCTGTGGAAGGCGTATCAGTGGGATTGAGGAGATCCTCAAAGTATTCCTTCCACCGCCCGACGATATCCCCAGTTGAAGTCAACAGTGTCCCATCCGCACCATACACAGTGTGGACGGGGAGCTGCTTTCCCCTCCTGAGCCGCCGAACAGTTTGCCAGAATCTCTTTGAAGCCGACCGAAAGTCTTGTTCCATGGCCTCACCGAACTCCTCCCATACCCGGGTTTTTGCTTCAGCAACCACCCGAGCTGCACTCCGCTTGGCCTGCCGGTACACCTCAGCTGCTTCGGGAGTCCCACAAGCCAACCAAGCTTGATAGGACTCCTTCTTCAGCTTAATGGCCCCCCTCACCACTGGTGTCCACCACTTGGTTCGGGGGTTGCCACCACGAGATGCACCGACCACCTTGCGGCCGCAGCTCTGGGCTGCCGCTTCAACAACAGAGGTGGAGAACATGGCCCATTCAGACTCCATGTCTCCAGACTCCCTCGGAATGTGGTTGAAGTTCTTCCGGAGGTGGGAGTTGAAGACCTCCCGGACAGGGGCCTCAGCCAGACGCTCCCAGCACACCCTCACTATACGTTTGGGTCTACCAGGTCTGAATGGCTTCCTCCCCTGCCATCGGATCCAACTCACCACCAGGTGGTGATCAGTTGACAGCTCTGCACCTCTCTTTACTCGGGTGTCCAAGACATACGGTCGCAGGTCTGATGATACGATAACAAAATCGATCATCGACCTGCGGCCTAGGGTGTCCTGGTGCCAGGTGCACATATGGACACCCTTATGCTTGAACATGGTGTTCGTTATAGACAGACTGTGGTTAGCACAGAAGTCCAATAACTGAACACCACTCGGGTTCAGATCGGGCAGGCCGTTCCTCCCAATCACCCCCCTCCAGGTTTCACTGTCGTTGCCCACGTGCGCATTGAAGTCCCCCAGTAGGACAATGGAGTCTCCAGGAGGAGCACCCTCCAGCACCCCAGTCACAGACTCCAAAAAGGGTGGGTACTCTGAAACATCATTTGGTGCATAGGCACAAATGATGGTCAGGACCCGTTTCCCAACCCGAAGGCGCAGGGAAGCAACCCTTTCGTCCACCGGGGAAAACTCCAATATAGAGGCAGCAAGGTGGGGCGATACAAGAATACCTACCCCTGCTCGTCGCCTCTCGCCCGGGGCAACTCCAGAAAAGGCCAAGCTCCAGCCCCTCTCCAGGAGACTGGTTCCGGAACCGGAGCTGTGTGTTGAGGTGAGGCCGACTATATCTAGCCGGTATCGCTCAATCTCGTACACCAGCTCAGGCTCCTTCCCCACCAGAGAGGTGACATTCCACGTACCAAAAGCCAGTTTAGAAAGCTTGGGATCAGTCCGCCAAGGTCTCCGCCTTTGACTGCCACCTAATCCACATAGCACCGGACTTCCATGATCCCTCCTGCAGGTGGTGAACCTACTGGAGGGCGGACCCACGTAACTCCTTCGGGCTGAGCCCGGCCGGGTCCCATGGGTGGAAACCCGGCCACCAGACGCTAGCCTTCGAGCCCCTCCCCCAGGCCTGGCTCCAGGGTGGGGCCCCGGTAACCCCATACCGGGCGGGGTACACTGAATCCTTGATATACAATTTATCATGAGAGTCTGTTGGATCGTTCTTCGTCTGGCCCTTCACCCAGGACCAGTTTGTCTTGGGAGACCCTATCAGAGGCAAATTGCCCCGGACAACATAGCTCCTGGGATCACTGGGGCACGCAAACCCCCCCACCACGATAAGGTGACGATCCATGAGGGGGCATTATTATTATTATGTGGGGGGCATTATTATTCATATTGAATATTATTATTCAATATGTATATAAACGATATATGTAAAGTTTCAGAAAAAATGGACTTAATATTGTTTGCCGATGACATTAATCTGCTATGCAGTGGAAACAATCTGGAACAACTTCTGGATACACTCGGAAAGGAATTAGGAAAGCTTAAACTGTGGTTTGATTCAAACAAATTAACGCTCAATTTAAGCAAGACAAAATTTATAGTCTTTAACAACCATCACAACAACCCAGTACCCAAACTCAGTGTAAATGGTGTAGAGATTGAAAGGGTATCTGAAACTAAATTCCTTGGAGTAATAATTGATAACAAACTGTGTTGGAAGTCACATATTAATTATATTAAAGGTAAAGTATCCAAATCAATTGCAATGTGAAATATTTGCTGAATCAACCCACACTATACACCTTGTATCATTCATTAATACTCCCATACATGACATATTGTAATGAAGTATGGGGAAATACATATAAAACAAACATATATCCACTCTTTATGCTTCAAAAGAGAGCTATTAGAATAATCAACAAAGCAGCTTACAGGGAACCAACAAACCCACTTTTTCTTAAACAAAAAACTCTCAAGTTGAAAGATCTGGTTGACTTTAAAACCGCAATAATAATGTTCAAAGTGAAGAATTTATCACTGCCCGCAAATATCCAAAAGTTGTTCCAAACAAGGGAGAAACGATATCACTTCAGAGGAACATGTATATTTCAAAAGCCTACAGTGAGAACAACCACCAAGCAACACTGTGTTTCAGTGCAAGGAGTCAGATTATGGAACGATTTTGGACCTGAATTAAAATCATGTACAACGCTTGGACAATTTAAACAAAACTAAAGGAAGAAATACTCCAAACATATTTACAAGACGACATGTAAACTCACATAAGGATTGACATATCCAGCCTGTGTTGTGTTGTAGCTTAGTTTTTTTTTTTGTTTTGTTTTTTTTTTCCTCTGTGACATTTTGTCTTAGATTTGTTTTTGAATAGTAACCGCTTAACTTAGCCTAGCTTAGTTTTCTTTTTTTTTTTCTCTCAGTCACATTTTGTCTTAGCTTTGTTATAAATTGTAATCGCTCTTGTCTTGTTTTCTCTTTTTTCTCCTTTGAATTCTTGGATGGAATATGGGTGGGCAATATAAGCTGCGGCTTCAGCCATCACCCATTTCGGATAACTCACGTGGAATTGTATAGTAGAAGGAGTCTTTGTCTAATTTGACCTTGTTGTTATATTATACAGTTTCTTTTAACTTGTACTGTACTATCCGAAATAAAAATTCATTCATTCATTCATTCAAAAACTTTTTTCTTGTAAATTTGCAACTTTTTTCCCCATTAATTTGGGATAAGGACCTGTACGTCTATAGTGCTTTTTCTAGTGTCAAGGACCACTCAAAACGCTTCACTACTACTAACCCTATATTCTAAGTACCTATAGGAGACAGATACCTAGGGACAATTGTGAACCGTGCTGGCAACATGAGTCAGTTTGAGGAAATTATCAAAACTGAGGTAACGTTTTTTCCATATTCTGTATTGAAAGACCTTCAAAATGATATTTAATTTGTAGGAAGTGTGCAAAAACGGACACCGGAAAAAGATGATTTGCTTATATTTTGGCTAGGTTTAAAACTCGTGTTCGATCGGTCGGGAGTTATGTCTTCCGCAAAAACATATGTATTTTTAGAAAGTACGTTTTTGAAGCTTTCCAATGATACCAGGCACTCACGGGTTTTTTTCCTGGGACTTGCCGCTAGCAAACAAAGAAAGAGTCATGATTTATGACTTCTCCTGCCTGCAGCTCATAATGACACAGTGCGCATTCTGACTCATTTTCCAGCATGGTGTTATGTCCATAACCAATACTCCAATGATGAGGCCGGAGGTGCAGTATAACGTAACTTTATTATAGTAACTCATAGAACCTAAGGCGCGCGGTGGCGGAGTGGTTAGCACTGCGGCAGCACAACAACTCACCCTTGGCCGGGGGATCCTGGGTTCGATCCCAGCCCCCGACCAACAGTGATCTGTGTGGAGTTTGCATGTTCTCCCCGTGTCTGCGTGGGTTTACTCCGGGATTTCTCCGGTTTCCTCCCACATGCCAAAAACATGCAAGTTAGGTTAATTGGCATCAAAACTAGGGATTCTAAATTGTCCTTAGGTATGACTGTGAGAGTGAATGGTTGTCTGTCTCTCTGTGTTATATTGATATATTAATATATTGTACATATTTTATATTTACTTATTTTGTATGATGTCACTTGGGTTCTAAATATTTTATTGGGTTTTAGACCTTTGAGTTTTTTAACCTCTGACTAGTTTTTAACTTTTAACTTTAATATGACCCCTCTCTCTTACCTCTGGTTTCTCCCTCATCTCTTTGTCTTTTTATACCCTGTTTGATGGAGCCTTGAGTATTTTTATCATGTTTATAGTCAGCTTCATGTGTGCCTGTGTTTATGTCTATGTTGAATGTAATTAGTGGCTTGTAAATATGGTTGTCACCAGACTGCAAAACAAATCTACCTTCGGGTACAGATAAAGTAGCCTGAACCTGAACCTGAACCTGTGTTGGCCCTGCGATGGACTGGCGATCTGTCCAGGGTGTACCCTGCCTCTCGCCCAAAGATGCTGGGATAGGCTCCAGCCCCCCCGCAACCCGAAAAGGATTAAGCGGAAGAAGATGGATGGATGGATGGATGGATAATAATAACCATAATTACTATATAACATTTTCCCCTCCCTGTAGAAAAGTCCAAGACACACACCATTAGGCCCCCCCAAATTTTGACCCGCATCACACACAGTAACAGTAAATATAATAACAGGGCCTATTCATGCACACAAATAACTAAAACTAGAGGGGGACAGGTGGATGACTGCCCCACCTCCACACGGCCAGACGGGTCATTCTGCCGTCTCTATCATAGACAGTCCATAAGACAAAGCAGACGGCCGTGTTCCTAATATAATACGTAAAAAATAATCCCAAAACATATATACAGTCCAAAACTTTTCAGAAGCACTCCATAAACAGCCAATATGTACATCCACACCCCGCTGTGCCAGCCCCCCACCCAACACCCTCACCGCACACCCGGGCAAATCACACATCACACATTCAAGATTCAAAGGCTTTATTATTATGTGCACAGTTAAGAAATGCTACATTTCCTGAGCAATGAAATTCTTACTTTGCTCTGCAAACAAATGCCAAGGTAAAAGGTACAGAAACAACAGTTGTAATAAGGACATGACACACTAACACAGTAACTCAATCCTAATACTAATGGCTGCTAATAACACACACACCAACACACAGTTAGGCAGTAGAGGAATGAAACTGAAAATTCACTGGATGACTAAGGTGATTGTGGTATATTGATATCAGAGATGATGTGAACCTGAGATGGCATGAACCTATGTACAGTGTGCAAATGAGCAGTGTGCAACCTGATGTGAACCTGAGATGGCATAGACTTACAGTATGTACAGTCTGCACATGCAAGTCAATGCAATAATACAGACAGTGTTGGGCCTTTTTTTTTTTTTTTCAAAACACACACAGAGCAATCCCACAGCGAGTAAGTGTGAAACATATTACTTCCATGGCTTGGGCAATACACATCTATTAACAAATACTGCACACACACACCCCCCGATAAAAGTAGCCCACACACTTTTTTTTTTTCCTCAAAAATGAGCACTCAGCCCAGTCACTTCTGTGCATAAACCACGTTAACACAACAATCACGCAGCCCCGGGACTGCACACATTAACATTTCACACATTATCATGCTAATAGGTCAACCCCAAAACACATCGCCCCCTTACCACCATACAGACCAGGTGGTGGCCATGCAGGCCACCACCTGCAGCCATCCCTGGTCCTCTTGTTGTTTCTTCTTGCCATGAACTCCCCTTAGCCGAGCCTCCGCCCTGGGTTGAACCGTCCACAATGTCTAGACCAGGCTTTCTCTCTGGGTCGAACCGCTCCTCCGACCCCATGCGAAGCCCGACTCAGCCTCCAGTCTTGCTGTGTGGCATGTCTGTCCACCATGCCAGCCGGTCCTGCCCCGGTCTCTTTCATTTTAAATCCCGGCAAAGCCGTTGCAGCCCCTTGCTTCTTGGTATCTCCAGGCCGAACTCCGGAAGCAGAGGGAGCCATCCTCACAGCTCCACCCACCGTCGTGGGCGTCCCATTGTGCTGCTCAGTTCCCACATACAGGGTAACTTGGGCCCTGGCACCGGAACCACCCCGCAATAGCCCTGGGTGGTTTTGGTCCTGTCTATCTCCCAAAATACTAGGTCAATCTTCGTCCCATACCGCATCGTCCACCATGCACGGAACCGGTTGGTCCCACAAACCACGGCCCGACCCCTCCTCTCCGGTTCCGCTGGTGATTGTAAAGCCCAGTCCGTAAAACAGCTTGCAGCCCATCACATTCGACCCCTTCATAGTCACCACAAACTGGACGTTTGAGACCACAGCCAACTTGTACCTCGCCATCAGCTCCAGCAAACCCACAACGGCTAGTCTGTTACCTCCATAGCCACAATACGGCGTTGACAGTCCTCTTACGTGGTAATACGGAAACAAACTCGTCACAGTAGGCCAGTTCAACGCGGACACTGCTGCGTCTGAGTCCACCAACAATGGCACTTCCATGCTGTCCAGCATCACGCCACAGTAAATCCACCCATCTGTATTCGGGGAGACAGTGTGAATAACCGTAGGAGTCGTGGCGGGGGAATCCATTCTGTGTCACCATTCCCCTCGCTCAAACTTTTTGCACGCCCTGGGGAAATGATGTAGGATTCCACACTTGCAGCAGCATTTGCCCCTCGCCAAACACTCTCTCGCCTTGTATTGGTGCTTGATGGACCTGCAGCCCAAACATCTGGGTGACCCCGGGGCGGACCTAATCTTAATAGCGGTCTTTATCTTCTGCGCCGTCGTCACTACCCGGGTCCACAGCCTGCGCCGCTGATTGTGAGTCAGACTGCCTCAACGTTGTTCTCTCACCAAGGTCCTTTGATAGTTTACCTGCTGCTTCGTACTGTTGAGCTATCTCCACAGCTGTAGTCAACGTCAGTTCACCAGAGTGCGTGAGGAGCCTGGACCGTGCCGCAGAACAAAGCGTGTGCTCCGCCAACTGGTAGCGGACCATTTCTTCCTCCAAAGCTGGCACTCTCCAGCCAGCTGGCGCAGGTCCGCAACATACCATTGCACCGACTCTCCCGGCCACTGGTGTCGCTGTCGGAACTGGATCCGCTGGATGATGACGTTCTCAGGAGCGCGAAAGTAGCGCACCATTAGCTCAACCACATCCTCAAAACTATCACTCGCTCCCAATGTGCTGAGAATACGTTGCCCTTCCATGCCGAGATTATGGACCAGTTATCGCTCATGCACGTAGTTTCTCCAATTCGCCGAGGTTCAATGCTACCAAATAATTTTGGAACGCTGCAAACCACCTTGCTCAGCGAACTGGCGGCTCACCTAGGAGCTCCAAAAATTGCTGAATACTAGAAACTCCTTTTTCCCTAGTTTTATCCTCGTCGCCAAATGTTATGTCCATAACCAATACTCCAATGATGAGGCCGGAGGTGCAGTATAACGTAACTTTATTATAGTAACTCACAGAACCTAAGGCGCTCCCGTCAAGGCAGAGGCGCTGGTCGTAAAGAGGCCGTGCCTCTTCCGGGTAGGCCTCTTATACCTTGGGTGGCGGCGGAACCGGAAAGGCGTAGCCACCACCCATGAGGCACAATAATAATAATAATATAATAACCATAATCACTATATAACACACGGGTCACAATTAATCTAACATGCATGTCTTTGAATTGTGGGAGAAAACCGGAGCTCCCAGAGTAAATCCACCCAGCACAGGGAGAACATGCACACTCCACACAGAAGGGTTCCTACCGGTGCCAGCAAGGGGTTTCGAACCTGCAATAATCTACCTAGCTGTTAATCAAAAGTGTTAACCACTGTACTACCATCCTACAACATTTTTCATGTTAATTTGCAACTTTTTTTCTCAGATTTGTGAACAAAAGCTGAACATTTTTAAAAAAAACTAAATTTATGAGAAAAGTTTAAAAGTTTATGAGAATATAGCTGTACATTTATGAGAAAAAGCCACAAATTTTAGAGGAAAAGTTACAAATTTATGTCAAAAAAGTTGCAGATTTATGAAAAAAGTTGCAAATTTTGAGAATAAAAAGTTGGAAAATTTACAGGGAAAAAAATGTATAAATTTATGAGAGTAAAGTCATAAATTTTTAAGAAAAAAGTTGCAAATTTATGTGGAAAGAAATCTGAAATTTACAAGAAAAAAACTTGCAAAATCTGAGAAAAAGTTGAAAATGTATTTTAAAAAATGTACATTTCTGCTTAGAATTGGTGAGTCAAAGTGATTTCATTCAGTTAAGTAATATGACATAGAACGGTTTATTATGATATTGGGGAATGTCCCCACTGCCCCCCCCCCCAGATTTACGCCTATGAATGGGGACTGTTAGGGATAGCACCCCCCTCACATGACCTACTGACTAAAACCCATGGAAAGTGACACCATTGCTGAAACAAAAATTGTCCCAAATAATCCTAAAAGTCAAACTCAAAGACGGTCCAACCTTGACCTGAAGATACAAAATGACTCCCAACACTTATGAGCTGGATGTGAAAGATTTGATGGCAGTCAAACGTCGGCATTGAGCCTGTGCGGCGAGTGTAAAATGAGCTGCTCCCCCCCAGAATATATCGGAGACTGTATTAACATCTCTGTCGCAGCCTGGAAATGAAGCAGAAATTGAATTTTGAGGCTGACCGCTTCTTATTTCAGAAAGCTGACCCCGGATTCTAATACTGAGCAAAGATGGATGAATACATTACGCGTCGTGTGTACGGACGCAGCCCACCGAACTCCATCCACTCTGGCGGAGTCATTTTTCTGCACCACCTCCCACTGTGTCCAGAGGTCTAATGACCTCGTTACCGAACGACCTCCGGGGAGGAAATTTCATGCATTTGGAGATGAACTAAACCTCAACGGTAAATTTGTGTGCCTTCACACCTGGATGGCGCCACTGCCCATCGGCTCCATCTCTTCCCCGCTAATCCGTGGTGGAGGCACAGCGGGGGTCTTCAGAAATCAGCGGCCGGGTCAGATGTTTCCTACCCATGAGGGATTATCTCGGCCTGCCTCGGAAAATCATATCTTGTGTTAACAGGCACTGAAAAGCAGGAGTGGGAGAAAGTGTTTTCCTCATTCTTAAGGTTTATTCATCACAGAGAAAAGGGGTGAGCTCATTGGATTTGATGAGGATGCCTTTCACTTTAAACCAGTAGGTGATATGAAGGGGGATGCCGTCCCCCTTGTTAGCAAAATGACTCAAAATCATCCCCCTTGTTAACCTGCCATTCCCCCATTCAAGTGTAAATCAAGGGAAGGACATGGGGAACATCCCCCCAGCCTTTAAAAAAAAAAAAAAGAGAATTGACCCTCTTGATATCAATTTGCAACTTTTTTCTCATCAATTTGCAACTTTTTTCTCATAAATTTTGTTATGTCTGGAAAACTAGAAGGACTGACAGAGTGGCATTTGCTGGGAACACAAACTTTATTACATGAAACACTGTTATGGATGCAGAGTGTGGTCAGGAGGCTGAGCGCTGTAATGGCAAGCTGAAAAGAGAGCAAAGAGATCCTAAGATGGCCGTCCCTCGCTTTTATGAGCTCGGCGTGATGATATCACCAAGTGGCTACATCACCACGCCAACACCAACCAAATCTGGTTTTCTTACACCACATTCACCCCCCCCACTGTCATATCCGGCTCTAGGGAGCCGGGCAATCAGAGCCAGGGACAAGCCAGTGAGTCGTGATGGTTTATTTTGGGTAAGGGATAAGGAGAGCACAGATACTCATGCAGAGGTACACTCACAGGTTGCACAGCGCAGAGGTAAGCAGCTCGTACCGGACGTGGGGGTAATAAGACGTACATACTCACAGCGGGATACAAACACAGGAATGCTGCAAGAGGAGTATAAGCTGACACCAGACGAAGGGGCTTCAGCTTAGCAATGTGTTTATGTCGCAGCCCCGAGTCGTCGAGGCTGCTCCCATTTATCCTCATTGGCAGCGCCCCAGCTGATGAGGACTAATTGGCCCCAGCCGTCCGTAATGCTGCCAGCTGGGAGCCTGCTGAGACACTGCTCAATGGGAAAAGGGAAAACATGGGCTGAGTGCCGAGACGGCATCCCAACCCATGGTGACAGAGCCCCCCCTCAAGGTCGGGCTCCTGAACGACCAGGAACATCCCAGCCCCCCCCCCACACACACACACACCTAGGGTGGGGGAAAAGGAGGCAGGACCGGAGGGGAAGAAGCCAAGGGAAGGACAACACCAATGGGGCAATGTAGGGTAGCGGGAGAAAAAAAAAACCCAAATACAACACTGACAAAACAGGGAATAATTAACCCAAGTGCAGATGGGGAGAAGAACTGGGTCAGCACGCCGGTTACACACTACTCAGAGAGTACCAACAATGCGTGACCCAGAACAAGGAAAAAAAAAAAAAAAAACACCAAAAAGGTACAGGGCAAAAATGCTGAGTATGGTTAAATAAAGGGGAAACTATACACAGCGCTAATTTAAGTACATACACACACAGTCACCAAGAAAAGTGAGGGTGACTGGAACAAATGGACAATTACAGAGCATGGTGTTACGGAAAACAAGGCACATGACTCTATAATGAACCAACAGGGCATAAAAAAGAAATACTGAGTGCAGGCAAAGAAAAACCTACACACACGAATATATAAATACCCACAGCCACCTAAAGAAATGAAAGTGACTGGAATAAATGGATAACTGCAGAGCATGGTCTGAAAGGAAACAAAACATAACTCTACAATGAAAAAACGAGGCTAAAAACATGGCACAAAAAGTAAAATGCTGAGCATGAGCGATGGAAAACACAGCACTATAAAAACGAATCCACCAACAGGACAAAATATTACACCCGAGTGACCTTCACAAAGATAAAAGAAAAAGTGACACCCGAGGAACATGGCAGGCAGAGTCCAAAAATAGCCGAGATGGCTCCGGAGATCTCCCCGCCCATCGTCCCGTTGGCGAATCAGGGGAAGAGAAGTGTTCGGACGGCGAACTCCGGACCCAGATCCCAGGAATCCAGTCCACCGGCAGCCGAACCAGGCCGCCCAGAGGGAAACAGACCAGTGGGGGGAACCAGATCACCGAACCGAAAGTTCTGTGGGTCGGGTCGTCGATCCGCATCACTCAACCACCAGGACCGTTGAGACGGGCGAAGGATCAGAGCGGATCCCGGTGGAAGAGGCTCTGGGGAGAGCCGATGACGAGGGCGGCGAGCGTCAGGCCGCAGGGAAACGGCCACCTCCTCACCGGACCTGGACAATACTGGGGCAGCACCCACGTCGGACCCCGATCGGGCCTCAGGAGAACCCACGTTGGATACTGCACCAGAACCAACCTCCAACGTTGGACCCGGACCCTCCAGCACCACGAGGAACAGCAACTCCTCGCCGGTGACCCTGGAAGAAGGCTCAGAAGAGAAAACAGAACCGGGATCAGGATCACCGGCAGCGCCAGAACCCGGCGAGACGAGCTCAGACGCAGCGGGCGGCTGCACCCTGCTCGTCTCCCCTGGAGATAGGCTGAAGTGCTCAAAGATAAAAAGAGAGAAAAGAAAGGAGAGCACTCGCCTGATCTCGGGTTCTGACGCCGTCCAGGACTGCGAAGATCCAGGATCCGTCGTCAGGAGGTCGTTGTCAGGCTCCCATCTAGCCGCGTCGGGCCCCGCAGCCAGCACGATGGTCAGCGCAGCTTGAGATCCCTCCAGCTCAGGTAACCCCGCCGACGACCCACTCGGCGTGAAGCCAGAAGAATCTCGTCCCGCTGGACCGAACCGCTCCTCCGTGGAGACCCGGGGACGCTCAGTCGTCAGCGTAGACTCCACGCAGCAGTCAGTCCCCCTCCTCCCTCCGCAATGTAGCTGCGGAACCACAGGCCCTCTCCATATCCCACCACGTTGACCCGGAGCCGGGGACCGCTCGGCGGAGAGAGACACAGAGGATGCGGGATTAGGAATACAGGTTACAGCAGGTGGGGAGAGTTCAGGGAGCTGCGAACCCTGAACTTCTCCTCCAGGGATGTGACAGAGCAAATCATTAAGCAGGTGTGAAAAAACAATGACTTGCCTGCCCCCTGGAGGTTGAGTATCGCCTGCTGTAGTGGAATCTGCTTCTTCCTCTCCCCGCCCGGCGATAACGGAGGACCCCCCGGGAATTCGTCTGAGGATCGCTCGCGTTGTCTCGCGCAGAGAGCTCACCAGGCCGGGATTCCAGGCACACACAGCGGTCAGGAAGCGCGTCGAGGAGGAGGGGGAAACAGCCGGGGTGAGCCAGCCCGAATGTCCAGGAATGACAGCGGGGGAACGAGGCTCAGGGGACGAGGCTGTAGAATCTCCACACTGACGAGGCGAAGAGGTGACAGCTGCGTGGGAGGAACTGTCCTGACGATAGCCTAGAACTGGATCCGGACGAGGTTCGTGCAGAGGTGACTCGGCGATGTGATGGCGGCTATTCCCGGGGAACGAAGCGAGGGGGAAACCCAGGATTCGCCGCTCCAGATCAGAGATAGAGGCGAGGAAGGCGCCGAGCACGGGAAAGCTTCGTAGCCCTGAAGTCCACACCATCAATCTCACTGCCGCCGCCACATGCCAGAAGGTGGTGGCAGGAAACACAGTAGAGCTCGCGACAGCCACTCGACCCCGGACATAACTGCTGTCAGCTGCGGCTCCTTGAAGGGAATCCCGAGTGACGTGGCGCAGGTCGGGGAAAGCCCTCTGGTTGGCGCGAACTCCCGGACTGGAATGGCGGCAGGAACGGGACTCCGAAGCGGGGAAAGGCGTCGCCCACTTCGACTTCCTGCCGGGATTTCCATCCACCCCGTGGAGCTTCTCTTGCTGTGTACCTGCAGCGTCTATCCTGGCGCTGTCCTCCAGATGGAACACAGAATGAGGGTGACAGTCCAGGAATTCCTCAGCACGGCCTGGATGCCAGCGTCTCGCGTTGGAGGCGTCGTGCAGGGTGAAGAACGTCCCGTCGACAGCCTCCGAGATGGACCTCAGCTCGTCGCCCTGGCGCCGGAAGTGACTCCTGGGAAACGGCATGCTAGCAGCGCTGACACCCGGACAGAAAGGTACATTTCCACGGCGACTCACGGCCGCCGGGAGCTCTTCTGGCTGCGACATACTGTCATATCCGGCTCTAGGGAGCCGGGCAATCAGAGCCAGGGACAAGCCAGTGAGTCGTGATGGTTTATTTTGGGTAAGGGATAAGGGATGAGGAGAGCACAGATACTCATGCAGAGGTACACTCACAGGTTGCACAGCGCAGAGGTAAGCAGCTCGTACCGGACGTGGGGGTAACAAGACGTACATACTCACAGCGGGATACAAACACAGGAATGCTGCAAGAGGAGTATAAGCTGACACCAGACGAAGGGGCTTCAGCTTAGCAATGTGTTTATGTCGCAGCCCCGAGTCGTCGAGGCTGCTCCTATTTATCCTCATTGGCAGCGCCCCAGCTGATGAGGACTAATTGGCCCCAGCCGTCCGTAATGCTGCCAGCTGGGAGCCTGCTGAGACGCTGCTCAATGGGAAAAGGGAAAACATGGGCTGAGTGCCGAGACGGCATCCCAACCCATGGTGACACCCACCACCACCGGAAAAGTGGAACAACACATATAATCAAATTAACCCTCCCCAATTTGGTACACAGTGAACCCCAAACTAGCTAGGGCCAGCAGGTAGACTACTGTGTAGCCCAGCGCAGCTGAGTGGTGTATTGTGCCACTGTTTGCTGGCAGCCACAGTCCTAGCTAAACACTCCCCTTTTTTTAATATTGAAGAAGGCAGTTCAGTTGGAGGGGCCCTGAGTCGAGCTCATGGTGGACGCGCCCATGGAGGTACAGACCAGGATCGCCTTCTTCAAAACCCCAGTCCGGGTCCCACACCGTGCAAGTCGACTCCCACGTGGCCGTGTCATCCGGAGCAGCTGATCGAACTTGGCGAAGGCAGTTGCCGTGCCACACTGAACCATCTGCCAGCTGGAAAGTCGCTGGCCCCAGCTGCGCGGTGAGCTTGATGGGTGCCAATGGTGGTGGAGACAGTGTTGAGCCCAACTGTGAGTCTGGTTGTTCGGTTCTGTGTCGCAGTCCATCACTGCGAGTGCCGCTCTGTTCGGCTGCATTCGGCGTCATGGTTGTGATGGCCTGGCTCTCACATCTGCTGTGGGGCGTCCATCAGGTTGTGGTGGTTCTGCTGCATCCTGTTGGGTCACGGACTCTTCATCCTACAGCCCCGGCAGCTCCTGGAGGCCGATGCTGGTCGTGGTTTCGGAAGGTGTCCAGTGGTTCTGTTGTGCTTTGTTTGGTCACGGACCCCTCATCCTGCGGCTCGACAATGGCTTGTGGAGGCTGGTGCCGGACGTGGATTTGGAAGCAGTCCGGTTTCTTCTCTTCCTCACCCGGTGCTGGTTGAGGTCATGGTAATGTGTCGCTGTCATCGGCGACAGGACACACGCCGGGCTGTCTTCAATCATCTTTTTCCACGAAGTCCCTCTCCTGCGGCTCCACGGCGGCTGCTTGAAGCTCATGCTGGGCGAGGATCGGAGGTGAGTCTGGTTTGTTCTCCCATTTTCCTGGGAAGTCTGGTCATGGTGCTATGTTGCTGTCGCCGTTGGTAGAACCTGCGCCAGGTTGTTGTGTCCCGGGGTTCCCGATAGACACAGGCTCCCTCTCCTGCAGTGGCTCCCTGAGGCTCATGCTGGGCAAGGATCTGAGGCAAGTCCGGTCGCTATTCTCTCTCCGTACTGTGTACGCTTTCTGTGTGCTGGCATCACTGCTCCATGGCCAGGCAGAAGCGCGCTCTTTCTCAGTGCGTCGGGGAACTACAGTTGCCATATAGGAAGTGCCTCGTAGCATTCCTCTGATCCTCGGTGTCTGCCTCGGCCTCTTCTACTGTGTCACCGGGCCCTTCTGAGGCTACCACGTATGCTAGTGGTATGTGGCCTAGTTGCTTGACTAACTGGATCTGCATCATGTCCTCCAATGAATCAAATTTGCACATGCTAGCTAGGCAGCGGAGGTCCGCAGTGAATTGTTGTGTCTTCTCTCCGGGCCTCTGTCGCCAATGGCAAAACATGATGAGCCACGCCAACACGCTGTTGGGTTTGGCGAAGTGGCTAGCTAGCAGCTCGACTGAATCAGCAAGCGTTTCTGTTGGTCCTGGCGTGTGGAAAATACGTTGGTCTTCTATGCTCAGATAATGAAGCAGTAGAGCTCGTTTCTGTACCTCGTCTATCTCGTCCAGGCCCAGCTGTTATATAGTTATTTATATGGTTCATGTTAGGTGTAAATTTAGTGCTTTTATTTGTGTGGTACGGGGTGGTGAGTCTGCCTTCCGGTTCCGCCACCACCCATGACTATAAGAGGGGCTGTAGGCAGGGAGAACGGTCCCCTGGCCGTCTTCTCTGCACAGTGGTTTGGTGTGGTTTGATTGCACTGCCCGGTTCAATGAATCTGTGTTCTGTTCAGCACCTGGTCTCATCTTTTGGCTCCAACCTCTGACATAACATTTGGCAACAAGGATGACAGCGGATAAATCTAAAGGTATGGAAGCATATGGTTTCCCAATTCAGCCATTTTTGGAGCTCCCCTGTGAGCCACCTGTTCCCTGGCCTAGGTGGTACACCGCCTTTCGGATGTATATGGTGGCGCTGGACCTGGGAAGGATGGAGAAATTAAGGGCACGTGCGTTGCTTGTGCATAACCTGGGAATGGAGGGACAACGGATTTTGAGCATGCTCTGCGACGCAGACAATTATGAAGAAGTGTTTGAGCTAATGGTGCGCCATTTCCGTGCACCAGACAATGTCATCATCTGGAGGATTAAGTTTTGGCGGCACCACCAACAGGTGGGCGAGTCCATCCAACAGTTCATGTTGGACTTCAGCCAGCTGACCACCAAATGTCGGTTTGGACTGTTGAAAAAAGAAATGGTCCACGACCAGCTGGCAGAACATACTAACTGTGCTGCAGCCCAGTCAAAGCTGCTGACATTTCCGGGTGAATTGATGCTATCCAGGGCTGTCGACTTGGCGCTCCAGCTGGAAGCAGCAGATAAGCTAACTCGGGAGCTGAGTGAGCGTCTGTCACCACGAGAGTTAGGATCCCCCATGGCTACACAAGCAGTGGACCCATACAGCGGTGGGAGCATTGAGGACGACACAGGAGGTGCCAATGCTGTGGTGTTGAGTTCTGCCCCGGGGAAGCCCAGGTGTATGGGCTGCAGGTCCATGAAGCACCGCTACAAAGCCAGATATTGTTCAGCAAGAGGGAAGCACTGCGGCAGGTGTGGCCATTTACATCACTATGCAAGAGTGTGCCGTTTGGTCGAGCAAAGGAGCCCTCAGAAGAGTTCAGCCCCTCCCGCCCCGACGGTGATCCATACTGTGTCCCCGAACACCAGTGGACGCACGTATTGCATGGTAGAATTGGATGGAGTGGAGGTGCCGATGCTGATCAACACGGGGGCGGAGAGTTCTCTGCTGAACTGGGCTACAGTGAGGCAATTTTTACCACAATACAGGATTGGAGGTGTCCCAATGCCGCTTTGTGGCTATGGAGGAGGACGACTGGCCACAGTGGGAACAATCAGACTGACGGCCCGGTACAAGTCGGCGGAGATGTCTGATTTGGAGTTCGTTGTGATGGCCCGTGGCGTGAACATCATGGGCTGCAACCTCTTCTGTGGCCATGGCTTTGCCATTAAGAGCGGCGCTGGGGAAGAGGGGTCAGGCCGCGGACTGTGGGACCAACTGGTTCCAAGAGTATATGATGACATAGTGTGGGATGAAAAGTTGCCCGGCACCTCGGAGAGTGAACAGGCCTTGTCGCGTTCAGGGTCACTGCATGAGGACCCCAGTGCCAGCAGAGCCGAGTCACCCTGGACAAGGGTACTGGGTGGCACAGGGGGGCGCCTGCACTGACGAGTGATGCGAAGAGGATGGTTCCAGGTGTTCCGGAAGCTCCGCTGAAGTGGGCCGGTGGACATGGGGCCACATCAGTGAGACCCGCAGCGGATTTAGAAGAGGTCGAGGCAAGACCGACTGGCACTGAGAGAGTGAGTGCCAGGCAGAGACCCTGCAAGCAGAGTAGATCCCCGCTGGGAGTCGCAGACTGGGTTTGGGTTCAAGTGGAGGCGAGATCACGGCGGGTACGGGCCAAACAGCAGGTGGATGAGTGCCAGGGCCGGCTGCGTGTTATGGCTGGACTGGCCAGCGCTTATCTTCAGCTGTCGGATGGCTCGTGTAGGCACCCGAACGAGCTGTGGTGTGCCTGGGAGAAGTTCAAGGAATGTGGGCCTGGACGAGTGGAGCGTCCAGCAGTGAGGAAGAGGGGGTGCATCAGCCAAGGCTACCTGTTTTGGCCCAGGAGACAAGCCACCTCCAGGGGCGGTCTGAAGAAGGAACAGTCCAGGCCTCAAACACACTTCCATAGGTTTACTCTCATCGCCAAATGTTATGTCTGGAAAACAGGAAGGACCGACAGAGTGGCGTTTGCTGAAAACACAAACTTTATTACATAAAACACTGTTATGGATATAGACTGTGGTTGGGAGGCTGAGCACTGTAATGGCGAGCCGAAAAGACAGCAAAGAGACCCTAAGATGGCTGTCCCTCGCTTTTATCAGCTCGGCATGATGACATCACCAAGTGGCTGCGTCACTACACCGACGCCAACCAAACTTGTGGTTTTTTTACACCACAAATTTGCTACTTTTCTATTGTAAATTTGTGTGTTCATCTGGATGCTGGTTAAATTTTTATTCTGTGTAATTACACTATAATTTACAACTTTTTTAATTTTTAAATTGGCACCTTTTATCATATTTTTGCACCTTCATTCTTGCAAATTGGTACCTAATCTATATTTGTTCCTCCTGATAAATTTGTGAAAATCCCCCATCCCCCTCGTTAAAAAACTCTACCGCTTTAAAGCCTCACATCAGACCGTCAGCTGAGGGAAGCATCTGTGGGATAAATTATTCAGGGTTTGCATATCAGAGATTTAATCAGGTTGTGAAGAAGCGAGAGCATCACAGCGGCGGCAGCATCGATTGTTCACGGCGTGAACCGTCCAAAACGGGGAGTGGATGGTGAAGTGGTGGAAGTTTCTGTTCAGTTCTCTTAGCGGCCCACATGGCAGAGGCTTTCATGCCATCTGTGCTTCAGTTTCATCGTCTTTAGTGAAAATGTAGTGGGGCTTATCGTGGGAGATGCACAGAGGGAGCTCAGCTAAAAGAGGACATCATGGTGTCTGACAGTCTGAAGGCTGCACTCAGCTCAGGCAGCAGCAGACTGGTGTTAGGGATAGTGACAGGTTTGATTCAACAGCAACGGGCTTATTACAAGGATAAAAAGGAAATCAGTGCATTTAAGACTTTTTTGGGTCATTAGTTTGTCTGCTATCACTTACATTCAGTTTATTTGTTCTGTTTCCCTCTACATTTCTTTTCTTTCCTCACACGCTGTGGTATTTCAGGTTTGAGCACACTCTCACACTCATTCGCTCTATTCAATTGATTACCTGATGCTGTGCAGCTGCACTAATCATCTCACCTGTGCCTCATCAGCCCCATCTGATAAAGAGAAGCTTGTTTCCCACTCTCATTGCGAGACTGTTGGACTTACTCAGCGTGTTCTGCATGCACTCACCTGCCTTACCTCACCGGCTCCCTCCATGGGAATTTAAATGTCTAACTCTGCTCATCTTTTCTGCCACGCATTATTCTTCAGCTCTTAGTTTTCCTCTCAGGATCCCACATTACCCCCCCCCCCCCCCCCCCGCCGCCGGACTCTCCCGAGGCAGAATTAGGATCCCTTGTGGGTGGACTTATGCTTGCACTGGTGGATAAATTTTCAACTTTTTTCTCGTAAATTTTCAACCTTCTTGCCATAAATTTGCAACTGTTTTCTTGTAAATTTCCTTTTTTCTTGTAAATTTTCAGCTTTTTCTTGTAAATTAGCAACTTTTTTCCTTGTGAAATTGCAACTTTTGTCCTTGCAAACATGCAACTTTTTTATCGTAGCAGAAGTTTCTTTTCATGTGTGCTCACCTGCAACACTTTGCCTTTCTTCACCTTCTCCCTCCATGGGAATTTAAATATGTAAGGCTGCTCATCTTTTTTGCCACGCATTATTCCTCACCTTTTTGTTTTCCTCCCAGGATTTCCCTCCTTGGACTCTGCCAAGGTGGAATTAGGACCCCCCCCCCCCCGCCCATAAGCGGACTTCTACTGACAGTGGCAGATCACCATCCCCAGGATGCTCTTCACCCCTTTCTGAATCTCAAGCAAAATTACTTTCAGTATCCTCACCTCAAGTCCCCGGCACCAAGGCACCTCCCCACGCACCTGCAGGTAGTCTTTTGGAGCTTGTCTGAATGCACCAGAGACAACACACCATGTTAACAGCAACAAAATCATTCTCAAATTCTAGATGTAAACTTCCATAAACTCATCCATCTTTTCTATCTTTGCAGAGGTACTTTGCACAAACCTGTTCTGCTCTCTGTGTCTGCATTTTGGGTCCACAATGCCAAAAATATGCCCCCCTTCCAAGCCAGTCACTGTAGAGCAGTCCCAACCATCCACTTGGTACCGAGTTGCAGAGAAAAAAATAGAAAACCACTCAAAGAGCACGTGCCTCCACCAAGGCTCCTGGTGAAAATTTCATCAAAATCCATACAGTTGCTTTTGCATAATCCTGCTAACAAACAGACAAACCACCCCAATCACATTACCTCCTCGGCGGAGGAAATAAATTCATTCTCCTCCTCTGTATTGAGTGATTCACCCCCAGACAGGACCATCCCCCCACACCAAAGGTGAGGTTTTTTTAGTCACCTGAATGTTTAAAATGTTGCGAATGCTGTTATTCCTTCATGAATGATGGATCTCCAAAGGTTTTGGTCGCTTGCATTTTCTCCCGTTATCAAAATGGATGTTACACTTTTTCATGTTGGCCTTCAACAGATCCTTGTAGCTGCTTCCTTTCTTTCAGTTGAGAATAGAAGATCTGTCTTTGTAAACGGTCATCAGACATTTGAACAACATGCCCGCTCCATCTCAGTTGACTCTTGATGATGTGAGCCTTGATGCTTGTTGTTTTGGCTGCTTTCAGGACGCTGACATTTGTTCTTCTGTCTTCCCAGCTGATGTTCAGGATACTGTGGTGTTGTGAGTGTAGTGCGTGTGTGATGCCGTACCCGCCCACAGGGTGACATCAGGCGGGCATGGCCACTGTTGTATATAATTTTGTGTTCTGATAATAAAGGGTACTTCACTGTTCAGTTCAGCACAGCTCCTGTCTCGTATTATTCATACATAACATATTGGTGACGAGAATAATTATGGCAGCGTATGGGCTACCTCAACCCTTAGTGCCGTTTCTGGAGTACACGGAAGAGCCGGTGATCCTATGGCTGAAGTGGAGGGCCATGTTTGAGGGTTACATCGGGGCGCTGGGCCTAGGTGGACTCGACAGGAGAAGACGACGAGCGCTCCTGGCTCATCATTTCGGCGTGGAGGGCCGAAGAATTCCCGGTACGTTGGGAGAGACGGAGCGCTATGAGGATGCTGTCGAGCTATTGGCCAATTTTTTTTCGCCGGGCAGACGAGGATCACGACGCTATGGGTGGGGGTGTTGGCGCCAAACGAGGCTAAGCTAGTTAGCTGGGAGAAGCTAACGGCACAGTCAGTGTCTATGGATGGGCTAGCCATGGAACTAACTGCACCCCACAAGAGGGCTCCAAGATACCAGCTGGGCATAGAGGTAGGACCGGGGGAGTCCCCGGTCACTGAAGATGGCGGGCCAGCCGCGAAGCACAGGAAGGTGGAGGACTGGAGCACTGATTGGTTGGATGGCACAGTGTGCAACAACAGCGGAGAGGGAGAGCAGCAGGAGTCATCCCCGCGGCTGAAGGCTAGGCAGCAGGAGAGCGGGACCATGGAGGCTGAGATCCCCAGGTAAGAGCAGCGACAGTCAGGCGCAGAGATGACACAGCGGAGCGCTTGGGATGAGGGTGCTGAGAGCAGCGACGAGGCGCCTGGGTCAGAGAGGGGAGGGTCGTGGCGTCATGAGTGTAGTGTGTGTGTGATGCCGTATCTACCCACAGGGTGACGTCAGGCAGGCACAGCCACTGGTGTATATAATTCCCTGTTCTAATAATAAAGGGTAGTTCACTGTTCAATTCAGCACGGCTCCTGTCTCATATTATTCATACATAACAGATACTTCAAAGACAACTTTAATGAAACTTTTCCAACATTTTCAGATAGTTATGGTACATTGTCCAGGTTTCAGATGAGTACAGGCGCATTGGGATGACCACTGCTTTGTACACAGCCATTTTGGTATCGGATCTGATGTCTCGGTCTTGAAAGATCCTGTTGCAGAGACAGCAGATGGCAGCTCCAGCACACTTCAGACGGTGATGGATCTCATCACTCAGGTCAAGATTTGATGAGAGATGACTCCCAAGATGAGGAAAGTGGTCCACATTTTTGAGGGTTGCCCATACCAAAGATCAGATAAGAAAAATTGTACTTTCCACCTTCTAGCGTGATGCTCAACATATTAGAATGGGGGAAGGAAAAGTAAATAGACATCAGCGACAGAAGACATCAGCCCCAGTGGATTGGCTGTAAAATGAGATGTCTACGATCATATGGCCGTTCAGTTAATAGCATGGCTGATCGAATGTACAATGCCATGAAAGGAGATGACCTCACTGTTGGCATCCTCTCTTTAAAGGCCTGTACATACTCCACAGAACAGAGAAATTTGTTCTGTCTCCTGGTTTGGAAGTTCTTGCAGTTTGTTCTTGACATAGCATCTTGTGCAGTGTCGGACACCTATTGTGTGATTGGTCAGAAATTTGAATTTCCCAGGAGTTCTGCACTTCAGTTTCTTGTGAAGTATGAAATGCCCCGGCCAGAACTAACTTTGTTCTTGCCACCTTGAGAAAAAGAATAGATTTCTCTGTTCTCGTGGTGTATGTACAGGCCTTAAGATAATCATCATCATTGCTATCATACTCCGAACCATCCCAAGTATCCATACTGTATGTGCCTAAAGCCTGGCACAACCAGGACTGGAACCTTTCTTCTTCTGAGCAGTGTTGTGTTAGAGTTTGGACTTTTATTTGTGTGGTATGGGTGGCGGATCCACCTTCCGGTTCCGCCACCACCCACAGCTATAAGAGAGCAGTGGGCAGGAGGGGCGGTCTCTTTGCTACCTCTCTGCCTGACGGCTGTACCTGTGTGCTGTGAAGTGCCTCTCAAATATGTGTTTAGTTCAACACCTGGCCTCGTCCTTGGCTCCTTATTACCGACATAACAAGCTGGTCTTAGGTATGATGTAAGTAGACTCACTCATTACGTCAACAGTCTTACTACTAACTGGGTTGCTCCAAATGACCAGATCCAGGAAGCCAGTGAGAGGCTGGATCTTGGTCTTTGTCCAGGAAACTCACAATCCTAGCAGTTCCCAGCAGCTGTGAGGGGTTTTATAGTCTCTGAATTCACATTCCTGCGGTGGAAAACAACCATATGTGGATAGGATGGTGCTGGGCTGTATGAGACTTTACTCCAGGGGCCCAAAGCTAATTATGGGAAAGGCTAATTATGGGCTCTCAAACTTTAGCTGAGTCAAAATTAAAGATGAAAATGTCATTTAAAGCTGTAAACACTACAGTAAGATTTTGGAAGGAATACTGAGTTTGTGTTAATTCTCCATGAGACAACTTTACAATTAAACACCTCAATTGACCATTTGCACCAGTGAAGACACTGATTGAAATCATCCATGAAACCTGCATATAGATGAAGTCGAAGAAGCGGCTGCAGCTTCACAGGTGGATATCAGAGGGGTTTTTTTCCCCTCCCTGCAGTGCCCCACCTCATTTCCCCACCACATTACATAATCAGGATTAGCTCATTCCTCCATCCTGCTCGCTATTGTTTGCAAACCTTTCCTATTCTGTAATCCCTTTCCACAAATGAGCACGCCCGCTTCTGATAGCCACATCTGGTGCATGTTTCTGGAGACTGAAGAGAGGGGAAAACAACGCTCCTCAAGGGCCCCCGCTTACATGTGTTTGCAATCTCCCGCTTCCTGCATTCGGCATTCATCGGCGTTCCCTCCCTGCTGTGTTTGTTTGGGTAAAACGCCCCGCCGCACAAACCTAAAAAGCCCTGAATGCCATTCTGATTAGCTCCGGGTGGAGTAGCAGCGCTGCCAAGAGCTGAGCCCACGAACATGAGCCTGACGCTCAACTATTTACAGCGCGTTGAGTCGGAGCCGGTGTGTTTCAACAAGTGCTGTGACGTTGATTATTCCCTCGTCAAAGGTGGCTGAACATCTCTCAGATAATTTACTAATGATTTCACATCTGGAAAGAGCTGCAGTCAGCACTGGAGTACAGTCTGCGATGGAGATACAGTTAGGCCCAGAAATATTTGGACAGTGACACAAGTTTTGTTATTTTAGCTGTTTACGAAAACATATTCAGGATACAATTATATAATCAATATGGGCTTAAAGTGCAGACTCTCAGCTGTAATTTGAGAGTATTCACATCCAAATTGGAGCGAGGGTTTAGGAATTACAGCTCTTTAATACATAGCCGCCTCTTTTTCAAGGGACCAAAAGTAATTGGACAATTGACTCAGAAGGCTGCAAAAAAAAACATAACAAGGTTGCATGGGCTCTTCCCTCGTTAACCTGTCATCAATTAAGCAATTAAAAGGTCTGAAGTTGATTCCAGGTGTGGCGTTTGCATTTGGAAGCTGTTGCTGTGAACACACAACATGCGGTCAAAGGAGCTCTCAACGGAGGTGAAACAGACCATCCTGAGGCTGAAAAAAAAGAAGAAATCCATCAGAGAGATAGCAGAAATGTTAGGAGTGGCCAAATCAACAGTTTGGTACATTCTGAGAAAAAAAGAGTGCACTGGTGAGCTTGGGAACTCAAAAAGGCCTAGACGTCCACGGAAGACAACAGTGGTGGATGATCGCAGAATCCTTTCACAACATCCACTCAAGAGAAGAACACTCTCCAGGAAGTAGGTGTATCAGTATCTAAGTCTACCATAAAGAGAAGATTTCATGAGAGTAAATACAAAGGATTCACCACAAGGTGCAAACCATGAATCAGCCTCAAAAATAGAAAGGCCAGAATTGACTTTGCCAAAAAACACCTGAAGAAGCCAGCCCAGTTCTGGAACAGCATTCTTTGGACAGATGAGACTAAGATCAACCTGTACCAGAATGATGGGAAGAAGAAAGTTTGGAGAAGAATTGGAACAGCTCATGATCCAAAGCACACCACATCTTCTGTAAAACATGGTGGAGGCAGTGTGATGGCATGGGCATGCATGGCTTCCAATGGCACTGGGTCACTTGTGTTTATTGATGATGTGACAAAAGACAGAAGCAGCCGGATGAATTCTGAGGTGTATAGGGATATACTTTCTGCTCAGATTCAGCCAAATGCAGCAAAGTTGATTGGACGGCGCTTCACAGTACAGATGGACAATGATCCAAAACATACTGCAAAAGCAACCCAGGAGTTTTTTAAAGCAAAGAAGTGGAATATTCTGCAATGGCCGAGTCAACCACCAGATCTCAACCCAATCGAGCATGCATTTCACTTGCTCAAGACAAAACTTAAGGCAGAAAGACCCACAAACAAGCAACAACTGAAGACAGCTGCAGTAAAGGCCTGGCAAAGCATCACAAAGGAGGAAACCCAGCGTTTGGTGATGTCCATGGGTTCCAGACTTCAGGCAGTCATTGCCTGCAAAGGATTCTCAACAAAATATTGAAAAGTAGCATTTTACTTAGGGTTATGTTTATTTGTCCAATTACTTTTGAGCCCCTGAAATGAGGAGCGTTTGTATAAAAATAGCTACAATTCCTACATGTTTAATCATATATTTTTGTTCAACCCCTTGAATTAAACCTTAAAGTCTGCACTTCAATTCCATTGTAGTTGTTTCATTTCAATTCCAATGTGGTGGCATGCAGAGCCCAAATTATGAAG
Organism: Pholidichthys leucotaenia; assembly: GCA_020510985.1. Lineage (NCBI taxonomy): Eukaryota > Metazoa > Chordata > Actinopteri > Cichliformes > Pholidichthyidae > Pholidichthys > Pholidichthys leucotaenia. Next base: position 227,053,148 of record CM035844.1, read on the forward strand.
ATTGTGTCACTGTCCAAATATTTCTGGGCCTAACTGTAATTGCTATACAATATGAAAGCCCTAGTTTGTGTGAGACAACACGTTTCATTGTCATTTATCATCCCATAAAATTGACTTATTTCATAATTATGTAGCTCACAAGTTCTCTAGCTATGAGAAATCCTTTTTGAAATAAACTTTTGGTAGTGCTGATGAGCATAAAACTTATATTGAATTTTATTTTTTATTCTATATGGTGCTTTTTGTTTTGATGGCAAGAAATGAAATTTTTCACAGACAATTTTGTGTGACTTGAATTAACAGCGTGATTAAATTTCATGGATTAAGGCAGTCCTTTTAAAAGTGTCAGTGTTTATTTAGAGTAATAATTAAGCCAGTTAAATGAAAAAAAGTGTAGTGATCACATACAAATTGGAGTTACAGCTTAGGAATTACAGCCATTTTTATATTTTAAAAAAATTATTTCAGGGGCTCAAAAGTAATTGAACAATTGACTTAAAAGCTATTTCATGGGCCACATGGGCTATTCCCTCTTTAATCCATCAATTAAGGAGGAAAAGATCTGGAGTTGATTCCAGGTGTGTTGCTGTGAACCCACAACATGCAGTCAAAGGAGCTCCCAGTGGAAGTGAAACACTTAGGCTGAAAATAGAGAAGAAATCAACAGTTTGGTGCATTCTGAGAAAAAACAAGTGCACAGGAGAGCTGGGGAACTGAAAAAGGCTTGGACGTCCATGGAAGACAGCAGTGGTGGTTGATCGCCGGATCCTTTTTATGGTGATGAAAAACCCCTTCACAACATCCACCCAAGTGAAAAACACTCTCCACGAAGTAGGTGTATCATCCAAGTCTATCATAAAGAGAAGAATTAACGAGAGCAAATACAAAGTCTCGCCACAAGGTGGAAACCATTAATCATCCTCAAAAATAGAAAGGCCAGATTAGACTTTGCAAAAGACATCTAAAGAAGCCAGCCCAGTTCTGGAACAGCATTCTTTGGACAGATGAAACCAAGATCAACCCGTACCAGAACGATGAGAAGAACAAAGTATGGAGAAGTCATGGAACGGCTCATGATCCAAAGCACACCACATCTTCTGTAAAACATGGTGGAGGCAGTGTGACACATGGGCATGCATGGCTTCCAATGGCCCTGGGTCACTAGTGTTTATTGATGATGTGACAGAAGACAGAAGCAGCCGGTTGAATTCTGAAGTGTATAGGGATGCAGTATACTGTCGACTCAGATTCAGCCAAATGCATCAAAGCTGATTGGATGATGCTTCACAGAACAGATGAACAATGACCCAAAACACACTGCGAAAACAACCCTGGAGCTTCTTAAAGGCAAAGAAGTGGAATATTCTGCAGTGGCCAAGTCATTCACAAGGTCTCAACCTGATCCAGCAGCATTTGACTTAAACTTAAGACAAAACTTAAGACAGAAAGACCCACAAACAAACAACAACTAAAGACAGCTGGAAAAGCATCAAGGAGGAAACCCAGCACTGCAAATTCATGAGAAAAAATTTGGAAATTTGCAAGAGAAAAATTGCAAATTTATGAGAAAGCTGCAAATTTACAAGAAAAGAGATACAAATGTATCACAAAAAAGTTGCAATTTTCAGAGAAAAAGTTACAAATTTATGAGAAAACTGCAAATTTGCAAGAAAAAAATTGCAATTTTATGGGGAAAAAAATTGCAAATTCATGAGAAAATGTTGGAAATTGCATTCACTTATACTGCACTTTTTACTCATCTCTGGATGGCCAAAGTGCTTTACAGATCCTGCTATCCACCTATTCACACACACATTCACACACTGATGGCAGCAGAGCTGCCATGCACAGGCGCTGGCCTGACCCACCAGGACCAACTGGGGATTCAGTGTCTTGCTCAAGGACACTTCAACACACAGACAGAATGGGAATCGAACCACTGACCCTCCGAGCAGTAGTCGGCCACACTACACCTGCACCACAGCCGTCTACAAGACAAGAGATGCAAATTTATGACAAAAATATTACAGTTTTCAGAGAAAAACTTGCTATTTTATGAGGAAAAAGTGGCAAATTCATGTGGAAAAAGCTGCAAATTTACAATAAAAAAGTGGTAAATTTATGAGAATTTTTTTTGCAAATTTATGAGAAAAAAAAGGTGCAATTTTACAAGAAAAAAGTTGGAAAATGCTCCTGTCTTCCCCCTGATTTATGCCTATGAATGGGGGTGAGAGGATGGCAGGTTAAAAGCAGGATGATTTGGGGTCATTTTGCTAACCAGGGGGATGTCATCCCTCCTCAAATCACCTACTGCATATACGAGGGGGGCTGAAAAGTTCATAGTGGTCAAATTTGACCAAATGCTGTTTATTTTTCAACCGCATGGATCCAAGCGCTCCAACACCGATGGAAGAGGTGTGTGGACCGAAGGGGAGACTATGTTGAAAAATAAACCACAATTTGTCAAATTTGACCGCTATAAACTTTTCAGCCCCACCTCGTAGGGGCCAGTTTTTCCACTGGAATAAAACTCTCCCTCCCCCATATTCCCATAGAAAACCTTATAAAATGCCTTCGCCTGTAGCTCCAGAGCTGCCAACACCAGCTGTAAGCCCATGTTTGGTTAATGGATTTGTTCTTGCAGCAACTGTTCCAAATGGCCCCTTCCACTGCTGCGGCTGCAGACGCATGTGTTAAGATTTGCCAGAATCCACCACAGGTTTTAAAAGCCCAATACCGTTGTTCTGAAAGGTCAAGTAAACTTGAGCAAACATTACTAATCCTCGGCTGATATGCAGGATGACATTCAGTAAATTAGAACAACCCCTCATTGACCTTTATCACTGAAACAGAAAGCAGGCTTCAGTCCTTGCTTTTATTCTAACACTGCGGAGCTGCAACAGTCATATTAATAGGAAATATGATCCTCCTCATCCAGACTGCATCCAGAAGGTGATGTAATCACACTTTCAGCACTTTTACATTACAGCGTAACAAGAAACAGCAGCAGTAATCAGTTGGACTCTGACCCCCACCCTCTCTTTGCCGCCACAATACCTCATAACATCACCTCCACTCCATTAAACCCGCCTCTGACTTCCTGTAAAACCTGGAGTCCACCGCTGGCCGGAGGCTCCACGAGGCCTTCGAGGTGAACTCGATAAATGCGGGTCGTTTGTCAGTTGGAGGACATTAAAGCGTAAAAGTCCCCGGGTATTAAAACCACAAAGCTCCGGCTGATCTATCTGCCGTCACCTTGGCTGCGGGGAAGTGCTGAGCCCGCAGCGCCCCCCCAGTTCGCTCCGCTCCGTGATGGACCTGTTCCTCCATGTCGCTAACGAGTGGACACACAGAACTCTGCCACTTCTGCCTCCCTCTGGGCACGGCCTTTATATTTTGCACTCGACGCCCGGGGGCCTTCGCTGTATTCTTCGTCACGAAGCGTTGACATGACATCCGGCAAGGCCACATTATGTGGTTTGTTTGTGCAGCAGAGGACTGGTGTGCGGGATTTTTCATTGATGTCCTGATGCTCTGGGTTCTTCAGTCATTGCGCTTCTATTTATACTGACAGCCACGGTTGTCAGGTCTGCTTATTTCCCTCAATTTTGAGCTTGTTTTTATGGAAAGACCACCTTCCCATTGGATGAAGACCCCACCACACTCTCTATGACCTATTGGAACGTGGCGGGATTGTGGAAAAATTAGGAAAACCTCCTTAAGTGCAAAGGAATTCATTATGTTGCTATGCTTATTGCTTCTTCCTTCCTGATCTGGTTAATAAATAAGGTGCAGAGTCAAAGATGTCTTTTCTGGATATTTATTTTAATCTTGGCCAAGAAGGGAGAATGTCGTGTCCCACATGCAGGCGAGTACCATGAGAAGATTCAAAGTCTCATTACAAAGTAGAGAGTTTTAATACAATAGACCGAACAGACAAGCATTGTTTTGAGAACACTGAGTCAGTAGTGTTCAAGGATGGGGCTGGATCCTTACTGTTTCCTGGGAAAAGTACTGGGTGTAATGTCATTTATGATTACAGGAGACAGAATTAACAGACATAACAAAGAATCTATAACAACATCCAAAAAGGATATTGTCAGAGGAAACAAAAGAAAGTGACCGAATAAGAGCCTGAATAAAAGTCAATACCTGGACCAGTTTATACCTGGTAAGAAAGGGAAGGCAGGACTGATGGAAACCAGGCCTAGTTGCCATTTATCTAGTTAGATTTTTTTTTGCTTACACTCTTATGTTTTGTGCGTTGGAGTTTGCTTGACGCTGGGTTGTTTGTGAAGGAGTCAACTGCTCAGTTTATGTCTGTAGGCTGAGTTCAGTTTAGTTTAATGTTTATTTGAAAGAAACATTACATACTAATGAACATCAATACAAATTTAAGTATGCAACACTTAGCAAATGCTGCTAATTTGCATCTGTAGGAAGCCACAGCAGGAAGCCGGCGTCACCACACTGACCGATATAGTGGGTGGGTCTTCATCATCACGCTCACCTTCTTACCCCCATCACCAAGACAAAATTCCGCACCCTGGGTGATAGATCATTCGCCATCGCCGCACCAACCCTCTGGAATTCCTTGCCCCTTCACATCCGGTCTGCCAACACACTTGCTTCTTTTAAAAGTCAACTCAAAACCCATCTTTTCAAATCTACCTATAAAAACTGACTGCCTCTTCTACCTATGTGTACCTACCTTGTCTGTTTACCCGTTCTCTGTATGTTTGTCCCTATGCTGCTTTGTAAAGCGTCTTTGAGTATTTAGAAAAGCGCTATATAAGACTGATGTATTATTATTATTATTATTATTAATAGCTTGATCTAGCTTTTCTAAGAGATTTTTTATAGATTAAGAGATGATTTCTCCACGCCAAGTAGAATTCATCTGAATTAGTTGAACGCCATTTTCTTTCCAATTGACAAGCCTTCTGTTTCAAGCCACAAGTTTCTGAGTTAAACCAAGGAGTAAGAAATCTCTGGTTAGACTTTTTCTTTTTTAAAGGGGCTACCAAATCTAGAGTCTGATGCAGAGAGGCAGTAACACCATCAACCATGCTATCAATTACGAATGGAGCAGACTCTCCATCACTTATTTCAGGTGTCTCAATATCAATATCAATATCAATAATAAAATCTCAATATGTCTCAAAACTAGGGCTGTCAAACAATAACATTTTTTAATCTGATTAATCATAGTGATACTGTGGATTAATTTACAGTAATCATGTTTAATACCCATCCATTATTACTTATGTTTCTTTTTGTGGAGGCAAAAAGTCTCATGAGTGAAGAAATGAACACATAGACAAAAATGCATCAGTTGAGTTTATGTAAAACATGCCGGTGTTATGCCGAGAATTGTTCACTTGCCGAGAACTGCATCCCACACTGTCAAAGTTAATACAACTATGCCAAAAATTGCTTGTGTGCCGAGAATTGCCGGGACTAATCTATATGATAAGCTATCACTGGTATCGATGGCTGGACACAGCTCAATGTAAATAGCATCTACACATAGTTAAGCTGGTTAAAGTTAATTGGTATTGAGCGGCAGGGAAAAATACACACAAATAACTGTGTTGATTCTGTAAATTTTGTGGGTAAACTGTGAGGGTGGCTTAACCTCTTTTATCCAATTTAAAGACACGGAGAGTGGTGTAGAGTGAAAAGATTAGCTTGGATCTCAAATTCCCACTTCTAGCTGTCTGGAATTTCTGCATTGTGGGGTGGAAATAAAGGCGAAAGACCGGGGACTGTACATATTTTCTTTGGTCTACTAGAAACAAAGAATCCTGATTTCCCCTAGCATTCCAGGCCATATGCTCTCCCGCTTGTCTCACTAGGATTCAAGTAGAAGCTTGGAGAGGCTGGAATTTCTAGAAAGGGATTGGGAGTCGGAATTTGGACTGCAGGGTTGCAAATACTACTAACTTTTGCTTCCTAAATACTTAAAGGAATTTCTGTAGTCATGGCAGTGGGAAAATCAATGTTTACTATTGGTGAGATAGTGAATAGAACACAGAAGGCTACTGAAGGTCAGAGAGATGAGGGAGACAGAAAAAAGGAAGTCAGTTATGATGCCCCGGCATGATGCTGTGTGCACTTTTCAAACAGACACAAAAAGAATATTAAGCCATAATCTCTGTGTGTGTGTGTGTGTGTGTGTGTGTGTGTGTGTGTGTGTGTGTGTGTGTGTGTGTGTGTGTGTGTGTGTGTCCCGCAGCGAGTCTGTGTCTCTGATCATGAAGGAAGGGGGTGATTCACCCACTCGCCTGAGTTGAACTGAGAAATTGTGTTTAAAGCATGCTAAAACTTCAGAAAAGCATTATCATATGCTGAATTAATTGAGATAAAGGCCTGGAGAGGCGGTATCACAAAGAAATCTGATCCGTCTTTCGTTAATTCAACTCATTCGATGAAATATCCTAATGGGATAAATTAAATTGAATCGTTTTAAAGTTACTGAGAGGAAACTGTTTGAGGTAACAGTGCTGAATTGTACACAAAGTTAAAATTGTAAGATTATTCTTACATGAATAAAACTGAATTAAAGGGAGACAACTCTCCAGTTTCTTTGAAAAAACAAGACATGGTTTGTGGTCAACAGGCTTCGTGGCCACGTTGCGTGTTCACATTCACACCTGACCGCAATGGCCATGCAACATTCCTGTTGCTTGAGAACTGTGCATGTGCAGATTAAGCAGTGCAAACGCGTGAGTCGTCCTGGGCGCTATCTTGGAGCTGAGACAGCAAGACCGCCTCCAAGCAACTTCAGTGTGTCTCCTCCTCCTTGAGTGCAGAAGGAACTGCCTCCATCTTGTGGTCAGCTATAAGAATTGTATTCTTTCATAAATTTACCTCCAAATTAAACAAAGTGTGAATCTATTAAACCGATTTATAACCAATTCGAGCTTCCAAGTTAACTTTAAAGGAACCCATATTATTCAGAATAACCGAAAGGTGAAATACAGGATCAGGGATATATACCAGGACCCCAGAAATTGATGCCCCAATCAACTAAACTGATAAGAGTTCCTGCAAATAATTATACAAAGCTATAATACTGCTAAGGAAAACCATGACACAGGAGGAGATCCCAGGTCGGGACTGTTACATAAAAAAAACTGAAAAATTCAAATTAAGGCCATGTGTTATATTCCTAAACTCGTGGCTGTGCTGCGGGGAGGACAAGTAGTAGTCTGTGATAATGGAAGGGTCATATTACAAACACATAGGCAGCGAGTAGTGTCAGAATCATCGCCCCAATATGACGATGTGGCTCTGCCTCCATCAGCTCTGCTTCCATCAGATGATGTGGCTCTGCCTCTATCAGCTCCACCTCCATCAGCCCTTTCACAGCCAAGCCCTTATACTGAATGTGTGGACATGTTATCTAACCAAATGCCCCTCACAACATTCATAAAAGATAATGGTGAACAGGTGAGGGCAGTAACAGGAATACTGCAACTAAGATCTATGTTGGATGAGGAAAATGCTGGAAAAGGAATGCATGTTATAATAGCTGCTCATTCCCTTAGTGAACCCACTGACCCACCACAGTCAGGATTAAGCCAGCAGGATAAGGTTAGAGTGTCCTTTGCTACATCAACTCCATCATATTTTCAGGCTAAGCTGAAAGATGTTGTAGAGGAAGAGAATTTACAGGATGAGAATGGAGAACCAGGAAGGGAGGCTTCACACATGATGTCAGTTGTCTGAGGATGATATAAGCAGACTGCAGAGTGTGTTGGAAAAAAGACATATTGGAGAATATGATGGATCCAGGAGCAAAAACGTTGGCCCAAGAAGGTGGAAATTTAATGCTTATGGTACCACACATGATAATCTAGATGAGAGAACTACTCGCACTAAAGCAGGAGACATACCAAGGAAAAACTATTCAAATATGGGACCCATGATTGCAACTGAATATGGGACTGCCCAATATGTGTTCTTAAATGACATTTAAGAACCTGAAGGGTATATGCGACACACTGCCTCCTTTAACTTCAGGAGGTTCTCCCTGGATTAGGGCTATGCAGAAAGCTGCAGGGGGCTGCTGACTGTGCATGGCAGACCTCAGACAAATTATTGCCAGTCACACTTCATCTTCTATGCTGAAGAATATAGAAGAAGAGGCACACACTATTGATGTTGCAGATGAAGCACCATTCAGAGATCACAGTGATGAAATTTTTACAGTAATGAGGAGAATGTTCCCTGTTGATCTCACGAGTGCTGAATTAACAGATATACCTATGAAACTATGAGAGGATGCTGGAGCTTATGTAGGCAGATGTTTGGCACTTTGTGCAGATATGACTGGAGAAAACCCTCGTAACAATTCCACTACACTTGCGGTATTCCGCAATGTGAAACAGTCATCAGTGCCACCACCCATAAGGGTTGCACTGGAGGGAGTGGTTGGTTTAAATATCCAACCTTGGGCAACATGGCTCTCACATATGCATCATTATGTAAAACAGCACCAAAAGAAACAAAAAGAAAGGCAGGCTGAAACTGCAGATCTGTCAAATCAGTTGGTGAAGGGCTAGTTAAAGGCAGCCAGGGAAGTGTTAAACAAGGATAAAAAGCAGAAAACTACTGTACAGGCTCCGGCCGTTACAGTGACAACCCCTCAGGCCATTACTGGTCCCTGCTGAACCCTATGTGTTGGCACCCCAACAACAATGGCATCCTCGCCCATCTCAGAGAGGACATGGTAGAGGTGCATACAGAGGAGGCATGAGATCACCTGCCCTGGCACAAGACATGTGTTACCGGTACGGAAGACTGGGACACTGGGCACGTGACTGCAGAAGTCTGCCTGCTAATAGAGGGTGCTCACAGATGATGTACACACCCATCCCACCCCCAGCACCAGGGATGTGGTCTGACCAGTCTTCTGCATCACAACAACCACAACAATGTCACATGGCTCCCAAAAAGAACATGATGTCCAGCCAACAATGATGGGGCTTAGGGAGCCACACTGAAGAGAGAGACTGTCCTGTAAATTTTCTGGAAAGAGATGTGCTTTTTAAAGTAAGGGCACACATCTATTTTGCTTCTACTGGAACTGTGGTATGTCTGCATGATGGCACTATGCTCCAGTGTACATCAGATCTGTTCACTCCCCTGAATGCTCCACAACTTCAAGCTCAGGAAGTTGGACTGGAGGAAAGGCAAACCTCTTCAGCAACTGTTTGGTGGTTAAAACTGAATGATGTGAGCTCTGACAAAAATCAGTTAATAAACAAATATGTTTCATGGCCCCCATGGATAGACCCCCCACATGACCCACTCCACTGTACAATGAACTATTCACATGATGACCAAGAACTGTATGATGATCAGTGGGAGACTTTGGTGGGAGTTCAGGATTTGGTGTGCAAGGACATTTATGTTGGCCCACAAGGAGTGGCTGCTGAAGTCTGTTTGAATAAAAACTTGTTGCCTCTGTATGCCCTCTCGGACACTGTTGCACCTCACGTGACACTGGGGGAGTCTGCAGGGAAGGAGGCCAGGGCATTGGGATCAATGGTGAAAAACTGTCTTAAGTTGACTGACTGGGTTGCCACGCAATGTAGGGATTTATACTATTCTCCATCTGCAGATTGCTATCGTATATCAAGTAATGTGATAAGACATGCTAACCCACAAAGGTTACATCTTGACCAAACACATGGCAGAGAAAACATTGATCACCCAGATTCTGACACACTGTTGGAGTCTATGCCTCAGTCTCTATGGTCAGACGGCTCTGCAGATGTTGGTCTGATTACCTGTACACCAGTAAAAATCTCACTCAAACCAAACACTCAGCCTATATGGCGAGGACAATATCCTCTCCCAAAGTAGAAAGAGACAGGTATAGCAGGGACAATACAGGGTCTTCTCCAGGCAGGGGCCCTAGTACAAACACAATCTCCCTGGAACACGCAAATTCTTCCTGTAGAGAAGCCTGGGAAACTGGGCTACAAGATGGTTCATGATCTGCGACCCATTAACGCTGTAGTGGTGCCTACAAATTACACTGTTCCAAATCCATACCTGCTGCTGAATAACATTATTCCACAACATAAGTTTTTCACTGTAGTGGATATATCTAATGCCTTTTTAAAGTAGAACTGAACTCACCTTTTTGCCAAAAAAGTAGAATAGCAGATTAATTCCTTATTACCTATTGTATTTTTCAACACATAAAAGAAATTTTTAGGCCGTGCGATGGCCAAGCTATAAGCCGATAAACTTTTGCCTCTGGCTGGCAGTGCCAAACAAACCGGAAGTAGTGCAGACGACGCTGCGTGACGTCACGAGTGTGACCCTTATCAAAACAACAATGGCAGATGATAGCAGTTCCAGCAGTCAAGAACACCAGAGTTTTCAGAGTGAAGAGGCATTCAGGATCGGTGACAAGACAGAGGAGGATGCAGGAGTGTCAAGTGAACAGGAAGAGAGCGAGGGAGGCATCGAACCGTACAGATTAGAGCCAAAATTTTCGGGGGATTCCGGCACCGACTCAGACCGCAGCAGTGATGGGGCAGAGAGTCACTTATTGAATACAGAATGGTGAGTCTTTACTTTGGCATGTTTGGGGTGTCAGGATAAGGAAAATTAACAACAAAAAAGAAAGGGAAAAAAAAAACATCAGCATTTTTCCAACTTATTACAGTGATCCCTCACTTATCGCGTTTAATGGGGACCAGAACCGACCGCGAAAAGTGAAAAACCGCGAAGTAGCATCACCCCCCCCCCCCCAAGGGCGTCACAAGCACTATTTTGCACAAAAAAGCACAAGAGAACAGCGAAAAATGCCACTAAGCAACACGAGCGATAAAGAACAATGAATGCGGTCTTCCTTCGCTGGGTATAGGCGCTCGGCAGGGAGCGAAGCTGGGTAAAACGTCTCGGCCAATCAGCTTGCGAGGTAAAACGTCTCGGCCAATCAGCTTGCGAGATTCCCGAGCGGTGAAGAGGTGGGCGGAGAGGAGTGGAGCGGTGGTCAGAAAGGTAGATTTTCAGTTGTGCGGGCTCTCCGTGTTGATACCTGATGTTCTAATGTAGAAGGCAGGGAGAAGGCAGGGAGAAGGCAGGGAGACTACATTAGAACATCAGGTATCAACACGGAGAGCCCGCACAACTGAAAATCTACCTCTCTGACCACCGCTCCACTCCTCTCCGCCCACCTCTTCACCGCTCGGGAATCTCGCAAGCTGATTGGCCGAGACGTTTTACCTCGCAAGCTGATTGGCCGAGACGTTTTACCCAGCGAAGGAAGACCGCATTCATTGTTCTTTATCGCTCGTGTTGCTTAGTGTCACTTTTCGCTGTTCTCTTGTGCCTTTTTGTGCAAAATAGTGCTTGTGACGCCCTTGGGGGGGGGGGTGACGCTACTTCGGGGTTTTTCACTTTTCGCGGTTGGTTCTGGTCCCCATTAAACGCGATAAGTGAGGGATCACTGTATATCTAGAAACACATCGCTTCCCGGTCGCTTTTCCTCCCCCTTTCTTTTCTTTCGTCGCCATGACAGCTTTCCTTGGCCACTGAACAGATCTTCCCAGGTGTTGGAAGTGTTTTGTAGTCAACTATCACGACAAAATGCACCAAAAACAACCAGTGTCGACGTGCTCGCAATGGTAAACATGGAGGACTGTGTCACACTCGTGACGTCACGCGGAACTCCGGCTGCACTTCGGCGGATTTGTCTGATTTTTCAGGGCAGGAAATTCAAAATCGCGATTTTCTCCAAGATTCAGGGATTTGTGGAGGGGGTGCCAATGATAAATTATCTTTATAATTGTATGTACTATCACCCAGTGCCGTTCAATGCCGTTCAGTTCAGTTCTACTTTAAGTATCCCACTACATGCACGACAGCAGGCCTCTTTTTGCGTTCACATACCAGGGTCAGCAATATACTTACAGCAGGCTACCACAAGGTTTTGTTGACTCACCAGCCATTTTTAATCACATACTGTGTCAGCATTTGCAGGATTTAGTCCTGCCCCCTGGCACATTACTGTTGCAATATGTTGATGAACTGCTATTGGCTGGCCCCACTGCTGCTTCTGTGCTCTCAGCCATGGAATGCCTTTTGAAACACCACTATCAGAAAGGCTATAAATTAAGCTGCAAAAAGGTACAGTGTTGTCACCCCAGAGTTCATTATTTGGGTAGGCTAATCACATTTGGCGATTCCGCAATGTCTCCATTCCAAAGGTCATCAATTCTCTCACACCCTAAACTGTGCACTGTGAGGAAAATGATGTCATTTTTAGGTCTTATCGGATACAGCAGAAATTTTGTTCCAAATTACTCTGCGCTTATTCAACCACTGTGCGACCTTCTTAAGGAAGCAGGACACAAAAACCTCATCACCTTTGCAATGGACCACTTTGGCTGAGGGTGCTTCTATTGAACTCAAACAACTGATGTCACATGCGTGTTCACTAAAACCACCTGATTAATTCAATTCAATTCAGCTTCATTTATATAGCACCATATCACAACAATAGTCATCTCATAGCACTTTCAAATGTAGGGGAAACCCCACAATTGCAGAAAGACCCCAGCAATCAGGTTATCCCTTGTGAGCAAGCGCTTGGCGACGGTGGAGAGGAAAAACTCCCTTTTAATAGGAAGAAACCTCTAGCAGAACCAGGCTCAGGGAGGGGCAGTCATCTGCTGCGACTGGCTGGGGGGTGAGGGGATAGAGAAGATGAAAAGAACAGACATAAAGAGAGCAAACACTAAAGGAGTGAAGCCAAGTACATTATTGGAGGTCACCTGGCAGTCTAAATCTATTAACAGCAGAACAAAGGGAGGGTTAAGAGACACATGATCCCTCCCTAATTGTAGGCTATATTGAAAAGGAAGGTTTTTACCCTATTCTTAAAAACAGAGATCGAGTCTGACTCCCGAACCCAGACTGGTAACTGGTTCCACAGGAAAGGAGCTTGATAGCCGAAGGCTCTGCCTCCCATTGTACTTTTGGAGATTCTAGGTATTAAAAGTAATCCAGCATTTTGGAAGCATAGTGCTCTGTTAGGATGATAGGGTAATATCAGATCTTTTAAATAAAAACGGGCCTGATTATTAAGAGCTTTGTAAGTGAGAAGAAGGATTTTAAACTTAATTCTAAACTCTATGGGAAGCCAATGAAGGGAGGCCAGAACCAGAGAGATATGATCTCTCTTTCTAGTACCTGTTAAAACTCTTGCAGCAGCATTCTGGATCAACTGAAGACTTTTTAAAGATATTTTAGGGCAACCTGATAATAACGAGTTACAGTAATCTAATTTAGAGCTAACAAAAGCGTGGATCAGTTTCTCAGCATCACTCTGAGACAAGATGCTCCTAATCTTGGCAATATTACGCAGATGATAGAAGGCAGTCTTAGAAACAAATTTAATATGTGAATTAAAGAACAGATCTTGATCAAAAATAACTTCAACATTCCTCACAGAACTATTCAGAGAAAGAGTAACTGCATCCAAACTAAGAGTTTGATTTGGAAAGGTATTTCTAAGGTTTTTTGGACCAACAAGAATGACTTCAGTCTTATCTGGGTTTAATAGCTGAAAATTACAAGTCATCCAAGCTTTGATTTCCTTAAGACAGGCATCTGACTTGGCTAATTGATTATTATCATCTGGTTTCATTGATAGGTATAATTGTGTGTTATCTGCATAACAATGAAAATGTATATAGCGCTTTCTAATAATGTTGCCTAACGGAAGCATATATAAACTAAAAAGAATAGGGCCTAGCACAGATCCCTGTGGAACTCCATAACAAGACGAGAAACAAATCAGGACTTGGCCAGAGGGTGCAGCCTCGGCACTTCAGGACTGTTTTCTGCATACAGACTGGGAGGTTTTCAGAATAGCAGCCTCTCAGGGAGACAGGATTGATGTGGAGGAGTACGCTGAAACAGTCACCAGCTACATCGCAAAGTGCACAGAGGATGTCACTATATTGAAGACCTTCACTGCACGGGGAAACTACAAACCCTGGATGACTGCAGAGGTGCGCTCGCTGCTCATAGCCAGAGATGCAGCCTTTAGAGGGAAGGACAGGATTGCCCTCCGCTCAGCCAGGTCTGCGCTTGCAAAGGGAATTAAGACGGCGAAACCCGCTTACGCGGAGAAAATCCAGGGACATTTCTGTGACACAGGGAACACCAAACGGATGTGGCAGGGAGTACAGGTATTGACGGATTATAAGTCTAGGCAGGGGGTTGATGATGATGACGCTTTGTTTCCAGACAGGCTCAATAACTCCTTTGCACGTTTTGAAGCATCAAACCCCCATGAGATAATTCTGGGCACATGCGCACGCAGCGACCGGCAGCTGGTGAAAAAGTCTGTCGTCTGTGTGTCTGTTTTTATGCACTTTAATGTGTTTTTGACAAAATTCTCTGTGTCGTTTCTGTCCTGGAATGTTTGTGGACTGTATGGCGAAGAGCTCCCTGGTTCCATCAATATGGATTTACTCCCCTTTTTTGCACTGCTGCTACTTTTCCACCTGCTCTTTGTCTCTGAGGTAAGCACGATCGGGATCATGGTGGGCAGAATACATTATTCCAGGGACATGTTGCTGCATTTAAACACGGTTGATGCAGCGTCTGTGATTGAATTTAAGCCGCAACTGCCGGACTTTATTTTGAGAGACGTTCATGGACACAGCAGTGAAAAGAGAGACGGGAGAAGGAAACGCAGAAAGCGTGGAGGCGTTAAATTACGCCTGAGAAGACATCAGTTTGGTAACATTCCTCTTCCTTCTATGATTTTTGGGAACGTACAATCTCTGAGGAACAAGGTGGATGAAATTCAAGGGAATGTATGCTACCAGAAGGACTTTAAGAACTGCTGTGTCATGGCTTATACAGAGACTTGGCTTAATGCGCATGACCGGGATGCGGACCTGTGGATTGACAGCTTTGGAGCCCCACTCCGCTCTGATCTGCAGGAAGAGGTAACGGGGAAACATCATCAACATTATATATTAATAAACAGTACTGCACATCTGTCACAGTCAGAGAGCGCATCTGTACACCCGATGTGGAGCTTCTGTCCGTGTCACTACGCCCCTTTTATTTGCCTCGCGAGTTCCCCCAACTTTTCATAACGACTGTGTACATTCACCCGAGGGCAGACGCTGACTCCGCCTCCAGCACCATCTTTGATGTGGTGCAGCAGCTGCAGTCAATTTCTCCAGAGGCGACAAACTTTATTCTTGGGGATTTTAACCATGTTTCTTTAAAGAAGACACTTAAAAACTTTTATCAGTATGTCTCCTGCCCGACCAGGCGAAAAAAGACATTGGACCTGTGCTATGGATCCGTAGAGAGGGCCTATAAATCATTTCCCCTTCCTCCTTTAGGATCCTCAGATCACAACTGTGTACATTTGCTGCCCACATATAAAACTGCTCTCAGAAGAGGCAAGGTGGAGACCAGAGACATAGATGTGTGGACCGAGGATTCAGTGCACAGCCTCCAGGAATGCTTTAACTGTACAGACTGGGAGATGTTCACACTGTCCTGTGGGGATGATTTGGACTCTTTGGTGGACGTCACATGCTCATACATGGCTTTCTGTAAAAATACGATCGTTCCACGTAAACGTGTCAAAATATATCCCAACAACAAGCCATGGGTTACAAAATCAGTTAAATCCTGCTTACAGAGGAAAGCACTTGCCTTTAAACAGGGGTCTGTTTCTGAGCTACAGGTTGCCACAAAAGAGCTGAAGGCCGAAATTTTAAGAGCAAAACAGAATTATAAATCAGAGTTGGAAAGCAAGACGGCAACAAAGAAACTTGGTTCAGCCTGGGCCAGTATGAAAACTATTGCAG
This sequence comes from Pholidichthys leucotaenia, assembly GCA_020510985.1. Classification (NCBI taxonomy): domain Eukaryota; kingdom Metazoa; phylum Chordata; class Actinopteri; order Cichliformes; family Pholidichthyidae; genus Pholidichthys; species Pholidichthys leucotaenia. Next base: position 227,069,023 of record CM035844.1, read on the forward strand.
GCCTTCAGAGCACAGAGCGCAGTAATCGTGTGTTTTTAGATGGTTTTAATTCAGACACAGAGCTGACTAATGCTCTTAATTGTTTTTATGGTCATTTTGACTCCTTTGATTTTAGCACTGAAACCCAAGATTTGAAACAGAAACTCAAAGACAATCAGCACTTTAATATTGAGGTGCAGGATGTTAAAAGGGAGTTCTGCGCTGTAAAAGTGAACAAAAGTCAGGGCCCTGATAATATATGTGGGCGCTTGGTAAAGTCCTGTGCACATGAACTGAGTCCTATATTTCATTACATTTTCAATAAGTCCTTACAGACACAACATGTGCCTAAGATCTGGAAAGAAGCCGTGGTTGTTCCCGTTCCAAAATCCAGCTGTCCTAAAACGGTAAACGATTTTAGACCAGTTGCTTTGACTTCAATTTTAATGAAAATTTTTGAAAAACTGGTCAGATGTGAGGTCCTAAAGCAGACTGAGCATGCATTGGATCCTCTGCAGTTTGCCTATAGGCCTCACAGAGGAGTGGAGGATGCCACTGTCACTCTGTTTAACATGCTTTTTAAACATCTGGACTTTAATGGGACACACGCCAGGCTTTTATTTGTGGACTTTTCCTCCGCCTTTAATACAATCCAACCTCATATCTTAGTTGAAAGGCTCCTGCAACAATTTGATTTGAGCAATAATCTGGTGGGTTGGATTCTGGATTTCTTAACCAACAGGACACAGAGAGTAAGGGTCAATGGTACATTGTCTGACCTAAAGTACTCTTCTACTGGCTCTCCTCAGGGGTGTGTGTTGTCACCACTACTCTTCATCCTGTACACAAACATGTGTCGGAGCAGACATGACAACAGACACATTATAAAGTATGCTGATGACTCAGTTATTGTCAGTCTCCTCCAGGATGGTGAGAGTGGCCACGGTCCAGTAGTTGATGATTTTGTTCACTGATGTGAGGATTCCTACCTGCAGCTGAATACGACAAAAACTAAAGACATGATTATTGACTTTAGGAGGAAAACTCCCAGGCACAAAGTCACCGTACTAAAAGGCCAGACCACCGAATGTGTACAATCCTACAAATATCTTGGGACGATTATTGATAGTAATTTAAACTTTGAAGAGAACTGTGAAAGGGTGTGCAAAAAGGGTCAGCAACATTTGCATTGCTTGAGAAAACTTGCACGCTTCCAAATTGACTGAACCATAATGACAATGTTTTATCGGGCTTTTATTACCTCCGCCAGGCCGAAAAGGCCAGGAGGAGGTTATGTTTTTGCCAGGGTTTGTGTGTTTGTCTGTCTGTCTGTTTGTCTGTCTGTCTGTCTGTTTGTCTGTTGGTTAGCAAGATAACTCAAAAAGTCTTGGACGGATTTGCATGAAACTTTCAGGCGTTGTTGGAAATGGTACAAGGAAGAACTGATTAAATTTTGGGGGTGATCCGGTTCACCGTCTGGATACAGGAATTTTTTTAAAGCATTTTTCCACACTGTGACATAGGGCCATTTTCAACATGTGCGCAGGCGCAATGGAGGCCGCTGGGCGTCGTGTCTGACCAACACAAACTCCGCGTTCTTCAACGTTTTAGGCACAAAAGCACGCGGAAAACACTGCTGCCCTGGGCACGCCAGCGTGGCTGCTTTTGCGCCACGCTGCAAAACCTGACACGGACACCTGTCCGCCGCCCCATTATTTGCCACAAATTCCCCGCCCAGCTATAGGCGCTGCGTAAAAACCACCTCTCTGCCGGGGAAGACTAAATTCTGTTTTGCTGCGGAGCGCAACCCCAATATAATATAAAAACCCACGCCAACCTGTCTAACCAATCTGCATCCGTCAGTGGAGGAGATGGACACACCAACACTTCAGTTTATTACCTCCGCCAAGGAGGCAATGCTTTTACTACCGTAAAACGGGGCTATAAGGGACGGCGGGGTAATATGGGACACTTTTCTAAATGTAATTCTGCTTTTTTAATTTTGCTTCCGCCTACATTTGATGAAGGATTCATGGATATTTGACAATAACAACACAACTCAGCGTCCTGCTCAAAATAAAAAAAGCACAATTACATTTAAAACATTTCCCACAAAAGTGTCCCTTATTAACCCGCCGTCCCTTATAGCCCCATTTTACACTACTGAACCACTAATCCTATCACTATCACATTGATTGTCATTCATTAATTGTCTGTTTATTGCACTGTCCATGTCAAATAAACAAATAATCATTGTGAATCCAATTGCTACTCATATCTTTTCATGCTCAGGGAATCTGAAAACGTACACACAAACACTGTATGGGGGGAACTGTGCCGCTTGGCGGAGGTCTGCGCTCTCCGAGTGCTTTTCTAGTTGAATCTGTTTTATCCTTTTCTTTAGTGTCATGGTTTGGTCAGATAAAACTGAAACAGAGGAAATCCTTGGATCAGGTAGTTAGATGGTCCAGTCGTTTGCTTGGTGAGTCACAGCTGAGCCTGACATCCCTGTACACCAGACAAGTACAGAGGATGGCTACCTCCATTTTAAATGATGACTTCCACCCTTTGCACTGCAACTTTCAGCTTCTTCCCTCAAGACGGAGGTTTGCTGTCCCAAAAAGTAAAACCCAGCGCTACAAAAACAGCTTTGTTCCTGCTGCTGTCGAAGAGTTGAACAAGTTGTAACAATATATTGCACATAATTTAGGTACCAATTTATTAACTCCATTTTATATTTACTTATTTTTGTAGGATGTTATTTGGGTTCTAAATATTTTATTGGGTTTTAGACCTTTGAGTTTTTAACCTCTTTGACAAGTCTTTAACTTTTTAATATGTCCCTTCTCTCTTACCTCTGGTTTTTCTCTCATCTCTTTGTCTTTATACCCTGATTGGTGGAGCCTTGAGTATTTTTATCATGTTCATAGTCAGCTTCATGTGTGCCTGTGTTTGTGTCTATGTTGAATGTAATTGTGGCTTGTAAATATGGATGTCACCAGACTGCAAAACAAATCTACCTACGGGTACAAATAAAGTAACCTGAACCTGAAATCCAACAATCAGAGGGAGGGTTGGCCCATCTTCACCATCTGTGGGGCCAGCTATCACCATCAACGCAGCGGACACACGGAGGACCCTAATCATGGTCAACCCACATAAAGCTGCATCCCGGTCACATCCCGGGACGTGTGCTCCGAGTCTGTGCGAGTGAGTTGGCGGATGTCCTGACTGACATATATAACATTTCCCTGAGTCAGGCCATCGTCCCTAGATGCTTTAAGACCTCTATCATAGTACCGGTGGCAAAGAAACCAGTTGTGTCCTGTCTGAATGACTATCGTCCTGTCGCACTGAAACCAATTGTGATGAAGTGTTTTGAACGGCTTGTTAAACCACACATCACAGCCTGCCTCCCTGCATCACATGACCCACTCCAGTTCGCATATGGTTCAAATCGCTCCACAGAGGATGCTATAGTCACCACCCTGCACTCTGTCATTACCCACCTGGATCAGAAAGACACCTATGCCAGACTCCTGTACACTGATTTCAGTTCAGCATTTAACACCATTATTCCCCAGAGACAGATGGAAAAATTACTCCTTCTCGGTCTGAACACCGCCACATGTCTCTGGATCCTGGATTTCCTGACCGAGAGACCTCAGTCTGTCCGGTTTGGAAACAACATCTCCAACTCCATCACGCTGAACACTGGATCCCCTCAAGGCTGTGTACTCAGTCCACTGTTGTTTACACTTTTAACACATGACTGTGTGTCCAGACACGACGGGAACCAGATTATTAAGTTTGCGAATGACACCACAGTGGTGAGACTTATTCAGAAGGATGAGGAATCAATGTACAGGGAAGAGGTTAGAGACCTGGAGGGCTGGTGCAGGGAGAACAATCTGGTGCTCAACGTGGACAAAACAAAGGAGATGTTTATTGACTTCCGGCGGTCACGGCCTGAACACGTCCCTCTCTGCATCAGCGGTTGTTCGGTGGAGAGAGTGGAGAACATCAAGTTCCTCGGAGTGCAGATCTCACAGGACCTGACCTGGAGCAAGAATTCCTTGGGGATCAGGAAGCGGGCCCAGCAGAGACTGCACTTCTTGAGGAAACTCAAACAGGCCTCTGTCCCCATCTGGATCCTCAGGACCTTCTACAGAAGTGTGGTGGAGAGTGTTCTGACGTACTGCATTGCAACATGGTACTCCAGTTGCAGTATGTCAGACAAAAAAAGCTCTGCAGAGGATAGTTAAGGGAGCTGAGAAGGTAATTGGAGTTTCCCTCCCCTCTGTTCAAGAACTTTTTCAGAGCCGTTATAGGAGCAAGGCACTGAACATTGTTAAGGACCACTCTCACCCTCTGCACAAACACTTTGAACTGCTGCCATCTGGCAAGCGATTCAGGAGCATCAGAGGCAGAACCACCAGACTGATCAACAGCTTCCTTCCACAAGCTGTTAGGATGCTGAACAGTTGATCCGGAATCGTTTATACATATTACTGCCCTTTATGGACATTATGTATATTATATGTATATTATAGTTTTAGTCAGTTTTAAGTATTTATTTCTCTTAGCTACTTAGATTCACTTAGCCATTTTAATTGTTTTATATATACATAGGCAGTTATTATCATTTTAACTGCAGCTGTAACAAGTTAACATTACTGTAAAATCCAAATGTGTCTCAGGGATGTGTGAATGGCTGTCGGGGTGGGGGGTGAGGGGGTGTGTGAGTGTGTTTTTAAATTACGTTCTTTTTTACAATACGGATGCCGAGAGAAACGTTATTTCATCTTGCTTGCACTACAGTTGTATGAATAGCATCATGACAATAAAGGTTGATTGATTGATTGAAATGAACAAACTGAAGCCTATCAGACAAATAAAATCTAAACCACTGCAGCAAAGTTCCATTTAGTCCAACATAGTGTTCTAATCTATCAAGTAGAATATCATGGTTGATAGTATCAAAGACTGCACTAAGATCTAAAAGGACAAGCACAGAAACAAGTCCATGATCAGATGTGATAAGGAGGTCATTAGTGACCTTCACTAAGGCTGTTTCAGTGCTATGATGGATTCTGAACCCAGATTGAAACTCTCCAAATAAACCATTTCCCAGCAAGTGGTCAAATAATTGGGTAGCAACAACTCTTTCTAAGATTTTTGAAATGAAAGGCAGATTAGAGATTGGTCAATAGTTAGCTAAAACTCCTGGATCGAGCATTGGCTTTTTGAGTAAGGGTTTAATTACAGAAGTTTTAAAAGCCTGCGGTACATGGCCTAATGTTAAAGAAGAATTGATTATTGAAGAATACGGCTACCGATAAATGGGAAGACTTTTTAAATAACTTGGTAGGAATAGGGTCCAAAAGACAAGTTGAAGGCTTGGATAAGGAAATTATTTTATCTAACTCTAAAAGGTCAATTGGGGTAAATTTATCCAAACAGACATCAATTGAAGGAGTTGCTGTACTTAAGTTTACGGTGGGAAGAATCTGATTGATTTTATCTCTAATAGATGAAATTTTAGTTCATAAAGTCCTGACTAGAAAGCTCTAGGGGGATGTGAGGATTGACAGAGTCCTGACTCTTTGTCAGCCTGGCTACAGTGGTGAAAAGAAACCTGGGATTTTTCTTGTTCTCTTCTATTAATGCAGAGTAATAACTTGTTCTAACTTTTCTAAGAGATTTTTTATAAATTAAAAGATGATTTCTCCAAGCTAAATAGATTTCATCTAAATTAGTGGAACGCCATTTTCTTTGTAATTGACGAGTCTTCAGTTTTAAGCTACGAGTTTCTGTGTTAAACCAAGGGGTTAGAAATCTCTGATTGGACTTTTTCTTTTTTAAAGGGGCCACCTAGTCAAGAGTCTGATGCAGAGAAGCTGTAACACTATCTACCATGCTATCAATTATGGAAGGAGCAAGCTCTCCATCGCTTATTTCCGTTGTGTTGACACATGGCATAGAGGAGACAATCTGCATAAATTTGGTAACAACATCATCTGAAAGACATCTGCTGTAGTAATATTTTTCTTTAGGAATCAAATAGGAGTAGTGAAATCAAAGGTTAACAGACAATGGTCTGACAGTACAGGATTATGAGGAGACAATTCCAAATTTTCTATTTCTATGCCATAAGTCAGAACAAGGTCCAATGTGTGGTGGAGATAATGGGTAGAATTTTCTACTTTCTGGGAAAACCCCATCGAGTCTAATATTGAATTGAATTCCTTATTAAGACAGTCACTATCTATATCAACATGTATATGAAAATCCCCAACTATAATTATTCTATCTGATTTCAGCACTAAATCAGCTAAGAATTTGGCAAATTCGGATAAAAACTCTGAGCAGGCTGAGGGAGGACGGTAAACTATGGCAAAGAAAATTGGGTTTAAGCAAAGATTGCTAACATGCCCCATACTGAGGACCAGGCCCTCAAAGGAATTAAAACATGTTTTTTGCTTTACATTAACTAGTAATTTAGAATGGTAAATTGCCGCTACTCCACCTTCACGACCAGAACTTCTGGGATTGTGACAGTTTAGATAACCAGAGGGAGTTGATTCATTTAAACCAACATAATCATCTTGCCCTAGCCAAGTCTCTGTAAGGGATATTAAATCAATCTGAAGATCAATTAACAGATCATGGAATAGTAGAGACTTGGGAGTTAGAGACCTAATATTTAACAAACCACATTTAATTTTTAAATTATGAGGAGGAAGATAAGATAAGATAAGATAAGATAAGATAAGCCTTTATTAGTCCCACAATGGGGAAATTCTCGGATTGCAAGAGAGGCCAAATCATTAAATTTAGAGACTTGATGTTTAATTTGAGTTTTACCAACTTTTTGTTTAATCAGTTTGGGATGTTTATACATTATATTTTATTAACTTTGGGGGGGAGTAGACAAAGGTTCTCTGAAGGGGAAGACAGGGGCTAAGTTGAGGGGTGGAGGAGGAGGAGGAGCTGCAGAAAGGCGTGTATTTATCAAGTTATGTTGTATTTGTCTTTGGTTATAATATTTTGGGTAACGGGAGACAGACAGTCTCTAAGGGGTTATGAATTGAATCAGTTTGGGATGTTTATACATTATATTTTATTAACTTTGGGGGGGAGTAGACAAAGGTTCTCTGAAGGGGGAGACAGGGGCTAAGTTGAGGGGTGGCGGATGAGGAGGAGCTGCAGAAAGGTGTGTATTTATCAAGTTATGTTGTATTTGTCTTTGGTTATAATATTTTGGGTAACGGGAGACAGACAATCTCTAAGGGGTTATGAATTGAAAACTGATCAAAGCAGTGAGGATTATTTGGATTAAAAGGATTAATATGAGAAGTGGAAACAAAGAAGGGCTGGTTGGCAGACCCAGGAACTATGGGGTGAGTTAACGCACCAGATTTCAGTCACTGTACTAAAAAACGCTGAATGGAATTGAACAGATTGTCCCTTAAAACACGTGCACCAAGTCTATTTGGATGGATGCCATCTGGTCTCATAAATGATGTGCGGTTCCAAAACAGGTTGAAATTGTCTACAAAACCAATGTTAAAAGTAGGGCATGTAGAACACAACCAGGTATTAAGGCTGAGAGTTCTGCTAAAATAATTACAACCTCGTCTGAAAGGTGCCAATGGCCCAGAAATAAACACACGTCTGCCACAGTTCATAAGAGTGGACAGAAGGCTCCTAAAGTCACTCTTTAAGATCCCCAACGCTTCATCTGGGATGTTGTTGCATCCAACATGTACAATGACAGTTTTAGCGAGGGGGAATTCATTTAATAGATCAGGGGTAAGAGCCTCAATGTGTGACACTTTAGCCCCAGGAAAAAATTTAGTGACACAGTACCTGCTTCTGACGTTCCTCATTATCAAATCACCAATTACCAGTGTCATCTGGAGGGGGTTTTGCCGGTGGCTTCTGAAATGGTGTATAATTTTGCCGCTGTTGTTGCAGTGCTGGCGGGGTGATGCGCTCTCTTCTTTTTGGAGCTGGTGTATAGTTTGGCACACCTAAAGTAGTTTTAATCTGGGGCTTGTGGGTTTGGGCTGCTGCTGAAGGAGGAGGGGTGGCCATGGGAGGATGATCGACGTCCAGGGAGGATGTCGTCATCGTCAGCCTCCGTCGGTCTATGATGACCATGGAAGAGAATCCTAAACATCTACTCTGCTGGAACAGCACCGCCTGTGGCTGAACAGGCCAATGCGCACCGGTGTTCTACCTTCCAGCGTTGGGCGTTGGTAGGATTCAAGCCTGGGCAGGAAGATATGGAGGACAAGATGTTACCCATGCAGCATGTCCCCCCTCTCTACGTCACTGATGGATCCAAAGGAACAGCAGGGCTGCTATAGTTTGGCACCAGCGCCGTCGCAGGAGCTGCCAGAACGATGTTGAGCACAACAGAGAACTGCCTTAGGGGCTCCGACTCCGGATTTTTCCTCAGGGTTGACTCCCGAAGCCTTTCCCGTGACCGGGTGTGCCGCAAGGCAGCAGAGGTTTGAAATCAGGGTTTACCTTCCCCTAGATGGGCTACCTTCCCAGGTTGACGAGCCACCATCTACCCGAAGCATCTGGTTTTAAGGCGCCAGAGATCCGCCCTCGCCCCTTCTCCTATTAGTAAAAGCAGTTCCACCGGGCTTAGAGACTAAACCACACGGGAAGGCTAGGAGTTGGACTTAGTTGTCAGAGGCTTTTCGAGACGCATGCCGTAAGGAGCATTTTATGAGCAGTGGGAGCTTAACCCCAGTGCCGCTCCTGGCTATGACAACCTTGGAACCAGGGAGGATGATCGACGTCCAATTACTCTTCCCCATTTCATCTTGATGTTTCTGAACAGTCCGGCGTTGTGAACGCCATACTGTATCAGAAGGGGAAAGGTACAGTGTCTAGGTCAGTTTTAATTAGGGATGGGAATGATCCCTAATTTCCAGAATTGATTCAATTCTGATTCTTGAGATTCTGAATCGATTCAATTTCGATTCGATCTGATCCGATCCCAATTCGATCTGGGAAATTATCATTTTAATAGCCATTTTACTTGCCAGGAAAAAGATCTTCCGAGACCTAATGCTGCAAATTGTACCAAGAATACTCTAACTTTGTTAATACATAAATTATCACATAAAGAACTGACCCAAAATCAGTTACAATAATGCACTTTTTATTATTTAATTAGTGATTTCACAAAGTGCTCACAAGTGCTTTCTTTAGTGCAAGGGGTGTGTAATGTCAAGTTAACAACCCAAAGTAAACAAATTCAGTGCATGAAGCATGTAGACATAATCTCACTGTATTTCAGTCCCTCCAGGATTTCGTCGGCTGTTTTTGTGATTGTTGTGGCCCAAAAAGCCTGAGTTTGTGGGAGCTTTTCCAAAACGTTGTGACATTTAGAGTTTTTTTGCACTGAAAGTTGTGTGAGGAAGTACAGATTTTAAAGTAGCTGCTTTCTCCATAGTTTACAGTGATGCTGTTCTATGTAACACCACATGAAAAGCAGGATTGCCAAAAATTTCCTGTTACACAGTGATTTATGTAGAATTAAATGCTCAGTAAAGTTGTCAAAAATGACCAACATTGTATTCTTGCTGAGAACTTAAATTCAAAAAAGAAATAAAAGAATTAGCCATTACAACAACTAAATTGCACTGAATGCATGTTAAGGTGTGTTCACACCAAACGCGAATGGGCAGCAAACTAGCTAGCTGCTAGCTTTGAGATTCTGCTGTGACCAGAGTAAAAAAGTATTGTGGCACCTGGGGAGAGCCTGATTATGTACCATCTCAGACAGGAGACTGTGTGAACAAAGAGCAGGGGTTTCCTAGTGAGATAACAGTGAGGTGTTAAGGATGAGGGGGTTGAATGTGATGTGACGCAAAGGTCATCTTTTGTGTGTTAGAAAATGCTGGAAGAATGCCATGATATTTAAGAGAGGAGTTTCTGCTGGAATGTCATTCTGTCTATGCTTGAGATGTGAGAGTGTGTAATAAATCGTCTGAGACAAATCTGCCTCTTCATTTACACGCTCCACACTGGTGACCCAAGACGTATCATGGAACACGAGACAAGATCCCCGGAGCCAACCTCGACGGGAACCTCCAGCCACGCATGTGCGGTTGCAGTCAAGCTACCGGATTTTTGGCAGCACAACCCGCGCTCCTGGTTCCACCTCATCGAGGCGCAGTTCGCCCTCCGGGGAATAACGGCAGATGACACCAAATTTTACTACGTGGCCACAGTGCTCAACGCCCGCGCAGCTCAGCACGTAGCGAGCCTGCTCGATCAGCCACCAACCAGCGACAGATACGAGGCGCTCAAGGCTGCGCTCATCCAGCGCTACACACTCTCGAACGGTGAGAGAGCAGAGAGGCTTCTGATGCGGACCGAGTTAGGAGATGGTTCGGCCATAGACCTCATGGAGAAGATGCTGGCGTTAAGGGGCACGGACGACAACAATTTTCTGTTTGCCCACCTCTTCCTCCGAAACCTTCCGACAGCGGCGAGAGCGGCCCTGGCCAATTCGCCGTTGCTGGCCGCGCGGGATTTTCGTGCGCTAGCCCAGGAGGCAGACAGGATCATCATCGCCACCAGGGTGTTCACAGTCATCGCGGCAGCAGCGGAGCCCAGCGAGATGACCAGAGGAGGCGAGGAGCCACTGACGGCAGCAGCAGCAGCAGGGGCCAAGGAGCGCGAGGGAGACACGCATACATGTTTCTACCACCGCTGCTTCGGAGAGAAGGCACGCAGATGTACGCCACCATGCCAGTTCAAGCGCTTGGGAAATGCCAAGACCGGGGGTCGGTAGCAGCTGCAACCCTCGGGGAGGAAAACAAGCTGCTCTACCTGACGGACGCACGCTCGGGGAGGCATTTCCTCGTGGACACCGGAGCCCAGAAGAGCTTCATCCGGCCGACCTACGCTGACCGGCTGGCAAGATCTAGCGGCCCCGAGATGTTGGATGCAAACGGCTCGGACATTAAGACCTTCGGTGAGAGGACTCTGCTCTTATCTCTACACGGCCGTACATATCAGTGGACTTTTGTCATAGCAGCACTGAATTACTATATACTGGGGGCTGATTTTGTGTGTGCACATGGTTTACTGGTTGATGTTGCTAACAGGCGCCTAGTTAATGCACTGTCCTTTGACTCTCTTCCCTGTATAGCTCTAGTGACCCGGCCAACAGCACAAGCCAACGTCACAGCTACAGGCGGTAAGTTCCACACACTGCTCACTCAGTTCCCAGCACTCACGGTCCCAACCTTTTCGGCGGCCATCGCTAAACACGGGGTGGAGCACTTTATCACCACCACCGGGCCCCCCGTTTTTGCACAACCTCGGCGCTTGGACGCAGATAAACTAGCCATAGCGCGCGAGGAGTTCGCCAACCTGGAAAGGTTAGGCATCATCAGGCGCTCAAACAGCCCTTGGGCATCCCCGCTACACATGGTCCCTAAGGCTGAGGGATCGTGGCGGCCGTGCGGTGATTTCCGCAGGTTGAACAACGAAACGGCGCACGACCGTTTCCCGATTCCCCACATACAGGATTTTTCCATTCACCTCGCTGGGGCAAGCATTTTTTCCAAAATAGACCTGGTCCGTGGTTACCACCAGGTCCCAGTGCGCGCTGAGGACATACCTAAAACAGCGGTAATAACTCCGTTTGGTCTATTCGAGTTCCTGCGCATACCTTTTTTGGTTAGAAGGAGCGGCACAGACGTTCCAGCGCATGATGGATGCAGTGCTGCGCGATCTCCCGTTCATGTTCGTCTACTTGGATGATATCCTGGTAGCCAGCGCGTCCAAAGACGAACACGAAACCCACCTCACGACGGTTTTCCAGAGGTTGGAGGAGCACGGCTTAATAATCAACCCGGCAAAATGTCAGTTCGGCGTAACGGAGATTGATTTTTTGGGGCACCGCGTCTCTCCAGAAGGCGCGGTCCCGTTGCCAGACAAGGTGCTCACCGTGGCGGATTTTCCCCGGCCTCCAACGGTCAGGACGCTACAAGAATTTTTGGGAATGGTGAACTTTTATAACCGTTTCCTTCCCCGCGCAGTGCAGCTCATGCAACCATTATACGCCGCGCTCAAAAAACAGAAACCCGCGGATAGGGTCGAATGGACCCCGGAGCAAGAGCGGGCGTTCTCGGAAGTTAAAGCAGCCCTGGCAAACGCCGCATTGCTGGCTCATCCAGACTCGGCGGCCCGCATAGCGCTCACCACTGACGCTTCAGATGTGGCCATAGGGGCTGTCGTGGAGCAGCGCATCGCCAGGGCTTGGCAGCCGCTCGCCTTTTTCAGCAGGACTTTGCGCAACAGTGAACGTAAATACAGCGCGTTAGACAGGGAGTTGCTGGCTCTCCACCTGGCCATTCGCCACTTCCAGTTCTGGCTGGAAGGGCACAGTTTCACCGCGTTCGTGGACCACATGCCGCTAACATTCGCGATGGCCAAGGTTTCAGAACCGTGGTCGGGCCGGCAGCAGAGACAGCTGGCCACGATCTCAGAGTTTACTACCGATATTCAGCATGTGTCAGGTAAACTGAATGTAGTGGCGGACTGCCTCTCGCACGCCGTGGTGGCCCCGATCTGCGTGGGGATAGATTACGCAGCCATGGCCGTGGAGCAAATTAGCGATGAAGCGATGAAGACGGCATGCCCCCCCTAATCTGCGATGTCTCCATGGGTCGCCCGCGTCCCGTGGTCCCGGCCGCATGGCGCCGCCGCGTGTTTGAGTCGGTTCACTCTTTGGCGCACCCAGGAGTGCGCTCGTCAGTCAAAATGGTAGGAGAGAAATTTGTGTGGCCGAGCCTTCGCAAACAAGTGAAGGAGTGGGCTGCAGCCTGCATGGCGTGCCAACGAGCCAAAGTACACAGACACACGAAGGCTCCCTTGGAGCCGTTTCGTATTCCGGCTAAGAGGTTCGACCATGTTCACGTGGACCTCATGGGCCCCCTCCCGCCATCACAGGGGTGCACACACCTCCTGACAATGGTGGACCCCACCACGCGCTGGCCAGAAGCGGTTCCGCTGGCGGCAACCACGTCCGAGGAGGTGGCGCGCGCTTTTTTAACAGCATGGGTGGCGCGTTTTGGAGTCCCGTCGGACATTACGTCCGACAGGGGCCCTCAATTTGTTTCTGAACTCTGGTCCGCGATGGCCCGCAGCCTGGGTATTAAGATAAGATAAGATAAGATAAGATAAGCCTTTATTAGTCCCACAACGGGGAAATTCCAGGATTGCAACAGCACAGGGATAGCAACACTCAGAGCAACAATCAGAAGGCAAGAAAAAAAAAAACAAGCAAGCAAGAGCAGCTAATATACATATGTACATATTACTATAAAATATATATATACACACACACACACAGACACACAGTGCAGAGCATTGTAGCTGGCTGGAATAAATATATGAATATATGAACACACAGTGCGGAGCATTGTAGCTAGATGGAATAAATATGTAAATATATAAACACCCACAGTACGGAGCATTGCAGCTAGGTGGAATAAATATGCAAGTATATAAACACACACAGTGCGGAGCAATGTAGCTAGATGGAATAATATGTAGATATATAAAAACACAGTGCGGAGCATTGTAGCTAGATGGAATAAATATATAGATATATAAATATAAACACACCCAGTGCTGAGCATTGTAGCTAGATGGAATAAATATGTAAATATATAAACACACACAGTGCAGAGCATTGTTGCTAGGTGGGATGAAATAGCATAACCGTCTATTTAGTTATCCTACATGGTATGATTATGTGCCCATACATATTCTCACCCTCCATAGCGACCGGTATGTTCCTAGTTGTATGCCGGAGAGGACCATTGTGTAAGTCTATTGCATCTTTTGCATTCAAAAAACTATTAGTTTGTTACGTCTTTTTGCTATCTCTGCGAGCAGCCCTGCTTAGGTTGTACAGTCTGACAGCCGTTGGTAGGAAGGACCTACGAAACCTCTCGGTTGTGCACCTGGGATGATGTAGTCTGCTGCTAAATGAGCTCCTCAGTGCATCCAGTATGTCCTGCATAGGGTGGAACTCGGACTCCAGCAGAGATGACAGTTTAGCCACCGTCCTTCTCTCTCCTATCTCCTCCATCGGATCAAGGCGCTGCCCCAGGACAGAGCTAGCTTTCTTAATCAGTTTGTTCAGTCTCTTCCTATCGGCTGCAGTAATGCCACTGCCCCAGCAGACCACTCCAAAAGTGATGGCTGATGCCACCACCGTGTCATAGAATGACTTCAGCAGCGCCCCTTGTACACCAAAAGACCTGAGTCTCCTCAGCAGGAACAGCCTGCGCTGTCCCTTCTTGTAGAGTGCGTCAGTATTGTGTGACCAGTCTAGTTTATTGTTCAGATGAATACCCAGGTACTTATAGGATGTCACCATCTCGATGTCTGTTCCCTGTATATTTACTGGTGCTGTGAGGGGCTGCCCATGCCTGCGGCAGTCCACCACCAGCTCCTTAGTTTTCCTCGCGTTGATCTGGAGGCAGTTCCGATGGCACCAGTCCACAAAGTCCTGGATAAGCCCTCTGTACTCAGCTTCATCTCCGTTGGAGATGAGACCAACGATCGCAGAGTCATCAGAGAACTTCTGTAGATGGCAATGTGTTGTGTTGTGTGAGAAGTCCGCAGTATAAAGAGTGAACAGGAAGGGAGCCAGCACCGTTCCCTGGGGGGCCCCCGTGCTACTGATGATCGTGTCGGAAACACAGTCCCGGGTTCTCACAAACTGAGGCCGGTTCGTGAGGTAGTCCAGGATCCATGATGACAGGTGCTGGTCCACCCCTGCGTGCAGCAGCTTGTCCTTCAGGATCATCGGTTGGATGGTGTTGAAAGCACTGGAGAAGTCAAAGAACATGATCCTCACCATATTCCCGGGCTTCTCCAGGTGGGACAGAGAACGGTGAAGGAGGAAGATCACCGCATCCTCCACCCCAATGCCATGCTGGTAGGCGAACTGGAGTGGATCCATCGCTGGTTCCACCAGGGGACGGAGATGAGCAAGGAGCAGTCTCTCCAGGGTCTTCATCAAGTGGGACGTCAAGGCCACCGGTCTGTAGCTGTTCAGGTCTTTGGGGTGGGAAGTTTTTGGTACAGGTACCACACAAGATGTTTTCCACAGTTGTGGTACCCTCCCCAGTTTCAGGCTCATGTTGAAGATATACGTCACAATCCCACACAGCTGGTCTGCACAGGACTTGAGGAGCTTTGCGCTGATGCCGTCCGGTCCCGACGCCTTCCTCGCCTTGATCTTCCTCAGCTCCGTCCTCACCTGGGTCTTGGTCAGGGTCAGGATGGGGGGCTGTGTGTTGGGAGTGGGGGGGGGTGTCGGTGGAGTGGGGAGTGGGCAGCAGGACTTGATTTCTTAGAGGCAGCAGTGGTTGTTGTGCAGACAGGGGGGAGGGCGGTTGGTCAAATCTATTGAAAAACAGATTCAGGTTGTTCGCCCACTCCCTGCCCCCCGTGGCCTGGGGGGAGGTATTCTGGAGCCCCGAGATGGTTTTGAGGTTTCTCCAGACCCCGCTGATGTCGCTCTGTTGCAGCTTGTCCTCCATCTTCTTCCTGAAGCTGTCCTTGCCTTCTCTGATCTTTCTCCTCAGCTCCCTCTGTACGGACTTCAGCATCTCCCTGTTCCCCGACCTGAAGATCCTCTTCTTCTCTCTCAGAAGTGTTTTTATCTCAGGGTTGATCCAGGGTTTGTTGTTTGAGTGACGCCGTATGGTCTTGGTGGGAACGGATTTGTCCACACCGAAGCTGAGGTAGCCCGTGAAGGTGTGAATGAGGCCATCGATGTCCTCACCATGTGGATCGCAGAGCTGCTTCCAGGCAGTGGCTTCAAAACAGTCCTTTAGAGTGTCCATTGTCTCCTCAGACCATAACTCCACAGTGTGCATGGCCGGAGGTTGTCTGTGCACTAGGGATTTGTACACCGGTTGGAGATGAACCAAGTTGTGATCCGATCTCCCAAGTGGGGGGAGTTGTGATGAGGTGTACGCCTCCTTAGTGTTTGCGTAGAACAAATCCAGTGTTTTATTGTCTCTAGTGTGGCATGTGACATACTGGGTGAAAGTGGGCAGAATGGGAGACAGTGAAACGTGGTTGAAATCGCCTGAGATGAGGAGAAGAGCATCTGGGTGTTCTGTCTGCAGCCTGCTGGTTACTGAATGGATGACGTCACGCGCTGTCCCAGCGTTCGCCGTCGGATTTTCATAAACAACAATGTGGATCACGTGTGAGTGTTCTCTCGGGAGATATGTAGGCCTCATGCTAACAGCTAGCAACTCAATGTCTTTGCTGCAGTGTCGTTGTTTAACAGTGATATGTCCCGGTCTGCACCACTTGTTGTTAACATACATTATCACTCCACCGCCCCTAGTTTTGCCACTCTCTGGTGTACAATTGAGTCTGTCTGGTGTTGAGTTCTGGTGTTGGTGTTGAGTTCTCTGGTGGTACAATTCACCGTACAACCGCGTACAACCCACAGGCTAATGGGTTATGCGAGCGTTTTCATAGATCATTGAAAGCGGCATTCAGGGCTTCATTGATGGATGCAAATTGGGTAGACAGGCTACCGTGGGTTTTATTGGGGTTGCGCTCCGCGCCTAAAGAGGATCTGGAAGCTTCTCCGGCTGAACTCGTTTTTGCGCAGCCACTTCGGCTACCCGGGGAATTTCTGCCAGATAATCCCGCGCGGGGCAGCTGCCCGTCTCAGCTTTTGCAGTGTAGCGCAGACACAGGCACGCTGCCGGGCCCTGCCCACCACAGTTTTCTGCGCATTTTTGTGCCTAAAACTTTGAAGAACATGGAGTTCGTGTTTGTCAGACACGACGCCCACCA
Source organism: Pholidichthys leucotaenia (assembly GCA_020510985.1). Taxonomy (NCBI): domain Eukaryota; kingdom Metazoa; phylum Chordata; class Actinopteri; order Cichliformes; family Pholidichthyidae; genus Pholidichthys; species Pholidichthys leucotaenia. The sequence goes on from CM035844.1 coordinate 227,085,886, forward strand.
CCCTCCACTGCACCCACCCTATGATGGACCGTTCAGAGTGCTGGAAGCAGGGGATAAGCATTTTTTGCTAGACTTGGGGGGTAGGAGGGAAAAAATTGGCATAGACAGACTCAAACCCGCTTTCGTTGTGGCAGACGAGCAAGTGCTGTTGGCGAGGGCCCCTCGGCGTGGAAGACCCACACGGAGAGCTCCCCAGGGAAACGATTCACCAGAGCAGCCACACGGACAGACAGAAGTGTTTTCCCCCCAAACAACAACCCCCCATAGGCACGGCAGCGCCGTCGAGGCGGGGAATTCCGGTTACAGCAGATACGGGAGAAGACTGAAGCCCAAGCAGCATGTGGACTGATGTTTAATTGTTCGATCACAGCATGTGGACTGTTATCCTATTGTCCTATCTAAGATGCTGGGGGGGGGGGTGGCACCTGGGGAGAGCCTGATTATGTACCATCTCAGACAGGAGACTGTGTGAACAAATAGCAGGGGTTTCCTAGTGAGATAACAGTGAGGTGTTAAGGATGAGGGGGTTGAATGTGATGTGACGCAAAGGTCATCTTTTGTGTGTTAGAAAATGCTGGAAGAATGCCATGATATTTAAGAGAGGAGTTTCTGCTGGAATGTCATTCTGTCTATGTTTGAGATGTGAGAGTGTGTAATAAATTGCCTGAGACAAATCTGCCTCTTCATTTACACGCTCCACAGTATCACCATTGCAGAGTAAACTAGTTTGAAAATTAAACTCACTCACCGGGAGACGGGAGGACCTGGAACTCTTCAGCTGAATTGGGATTTTGGAGTTATTTACCCACGGTTTCCGGCTACAGACGTCCTAGCAAGCTAGCAATGTAAACACCCATCATCTGTGAAGTTTTGGAGGCTTGAGACAACATTTTCAGGTGAGCCCCCAGTCGGATAATGTAAACCTAAGCAAGACGTTATTTTGCGAATTTCCACAGCAGGTTGAACACAGCTGCAGAAGTTTTAAAGACAGCTTTGCCTGTCTACATCTCACTATTCATGTCTGTTGGTGTGTTCATTCACTTTATATGGATTTGCGCCGCCCGTTCACGTTTGGTGTGAACACACCTTGAGAGTATTTTTTTTTTTTTTTTGTTACTTATTTGTACCCGTAGGTAGATTTGGTTTGCAGTCTGGTGACAAGCCACCGGCTGCCGGTCGCTGCGTGCGCGAGCGCCCTAAACCTACATGTTTTTGGTATGCGGGAGGAAACCGGAGAAATCCCGGAGTAAACCCACGCAACACGGGGAGAACATGCAAACTCCACACAGCTCACTGTTGGTCGGGGTCTGGGATCGAACCCACGATCTCATAATCCCCGCGATCCCCCGGCCGAGGGTAAAACTGTGCTGCCACAGTGCTAAACCACTGCGCCACCGTGCAGCCCGTATGGGGTGTGCTCCAGTATAGAGCACATTATGGCAGCATCTTCTTGAATCTTGAATTTACAAACTAAGACCCTGAAAAACTTGAGGTCTTCTTCTGTGCTGAAATTCACATGAAGCAGGGATGGTTTTCCACTGACAACCTCTTCCCTTCAGAAGGTCACAGTGCAGGATGGACCTTGGAGTGGAAACCCAGTCTTCACACATCTGAAGGGAGATGAAAAGAAGAGATTTCAAAGTAAAATTAATAATCATATTTTTAAATCCCCACACCACAGTAGGGTTTAATAACTTAGTTTCTTTTATTTTTTTTTGCTGTTTATATTTTAACTATAAATTAACTTTCAATTTTTGAAAAGGGTTTCAATTCATTTCCTGGGAAGATCTGGTCACTTCAGTTTAGTTCTATTGAGTAATGTTGGGATGAAAAATTCAGTAGAAAAAACCATCTAAGTCTACTCTTTAAAGCTTATCTATGTGTGTAGATGGTTTACCCAGATTCGTTTTTCAAGGAAGAGATTGAGTTTACTTGGAACATGTATTTATTAAGTAAGCAAGTTGAATATAGTAGGTTACAGCGCCGGGTCAAACATTCTCTCCCTGACAGCAACAGATCGTGTCAGTTCATGAAGTCTGACTGGCTATGCTAGCCCTGACCCGGAATATTTGTACACAAATGAACAAAGAAGAAAGCATGCATTATCAAAATGAAGTCCAGGTGTATGGTCCACGGGAGGATCCGTTCCTGGCACCGAATGTATCCACATGAAGGTCACTTTCACCTCCCAGGTCAGCGTAGGCCAAGCTCAGCCATTCCTTATCGCAACTGTGCCTCCTTCCCATAAATCCCAGGCGTTTGTTATCCTCTCTAATGAGACAAAGGTCCACTATTTTGCAGAGAGTGAACCACACACTTGGCAATATATTTTCCATTATGGTATATTGGTTATTTTACCTAGATATAAGCAGAATACAAACATTTTGAGTCACACAAATAACTGTTATATGATTATATTGAACACACACATATTTTAAGTCACACAGATTACTGTTATATGGTTATATTGATCACTTTTATCTCATCAGTAAAAATGCCTCATTGTATTGCAGCCTTTATTAATTCTGCCATTTTCATTTTATTGTGATTTATTATTATCTTCAAATCTCTCACTTAAGTGCTAGAAGTCCATAATCTCATAAAATATACCTTTATTCTGTATTTATTCACAGCGCTTAACCAACAGTTAACTACTGTATCCATAGTTTGTAAAAGAAAACACCATGATGCTGGAAGAATTATTAATTTAGGACACAAATGTTAAAACAAACAAATGATATTTTACTTACAATCTCAGCAGCTCCAAATTTCTTTGTTCACAAGTTTCAGCCAATCTTCATGCGTTTTCCGTTTCAAGTGTTTATCAATCGTCGACTTTATGTTCCAACTCAGCGCTGCATGTAGTACAAAACCATTTATCCCCACTTTATGAAAAATATTAGGAAACTTTTGAGGACAGTCTTTATGGTGACTTTTGTTGATAAATTAAGAGACACCCATGTCAACTCCGCTCATGTAAACACGTAAGTAAAGACGTGCGCCGCAGAGAACTCTTGCCGGATGAGAACCGTTTTAACACCACAGAAGAAGAACTAGCATATCCATTAGCTTGTTAGCTGCGTTAGCACTCCGGGTGTTTCTGGTTCTTCACTGCTGTTCCTGACTCACTGACCTGGTTTCGACCCAATCAAACTCAGCAGATGTTCACAGACATAAAAGCATTATATTAAAAGATCACTCTGCGGATTTTGTGGATGGATATCGGCTCAGTCAAATGAGGATCGATCTAGATCGCTGTATTGATCTTTTGAACCCATCCCTAGTTCTAATGTATTACAGCTCAACATTAGATAATATAGAGAAAGGACACCCACCACGCACATGTCATGTTGCAGCAATAGCTAAAGCATTAGAAAAACCCTCACACATCACGATGCAACACACTGTGATTGTGCACACAATGCACGGGGTAGCTTCATACCTACAAAGTGGATTGTTCACACTTTCGGCCAAAAGAACACGAAGGCTGAAAAGAATACTGCAAGCACCAAATGTCTTTTACACAAGTGAAGGGACAGATATGGCAGAGGACAACAGGTGAACCTCACGACTGTTTAGCAGCTGTGGAGGTTGACATGAAAGCTGTCCCTAATCTTCAGTCTGAACCTATCAATCATCCAGATTTGAACCTTTTTTAGTGATGGATGTTGCTACAGGAAAATAGATGGGTCTCTGACTGCCTCATATGCAGTTGTAAAATATGATGAGGGGACAGGTGCATTTCAAACTGTAGAGGCAGGAATGTTAGACCAGCCTGCCTCTGCCCAAAAAGCTGAAATTGTAGCTCTTACTAAAGCATGTCAATATGCAAAACAACAAGAGGTAAACATACACACTGATTCAGCTTATGCCCGCCAGGCTGCACATGTTGATTTACCACAATGGAGAAGGAAGGGATTTCTCACCTCAACTAACATACCAATTAAACACTTAACAGAAATGGTTGAGCTGTTGGAGGCCATTCAGGTTCAGGTTCAGGGTTCAGGTTACTTTATTTGTACCCGTAGGTAGATTTGTTTGCCATGTTTGCCATGGGTCAACCAAAGGTGGTAGTGATTCTGAAGTATAAAGGGCATCAAAAAAGAAATGCAAGGGTGGCCAAAGGAAATTAAGCTGTTGATTTAGCTGCTAAACAAGCAGGTGGCTATATTACACAGGCAAATATGATGACACAGAAAGAAGATCAGGAATACATGGAACTAGGCCTAGAGGAAATCAAGCAGTTTCAAGATAAAGCAAGTCCTGATGAAAAGAACAGGTGGATAGAGAGAGGAGCAAAGAAAGATGAGGAGGGCCTGTGGAAGTCTGCAAATGGAAGATTAGTAGCCCCTGCTATAGTGTTGTTGTTATGCTAAGAAGCACATGAGAGAGGTCACATATCAAAGGTTAAGCTAGTGTGAAGCATGTCAAAAGGTCAACCCAAAGCACACCCTGGAGGCCTCTCTTGGTGCATTCCCTGCCCCTACAGGGCCATGGAAAGAAATAGTGATTGATTCCACAGATAATTTTGATCAAGATCTGTTTTTAATTCACATATTAACCTTGTTTGAAGACTGCCTTCTATCATTTGCATAATATTGCCAAGATCAGGAGTATCTTGTCTCAGAGTGATGCTGAGAAACTTATCCACACTTTTGTTAGCTCTAGATTATATTATAGTAACTCTTTATTATCAGGTTGTCCTAAAACATCTTTAAAAAACCTTCAGCTGATCAAAAATGCTGCAGCAAGAGTTTTGATAGGTACCAGAAAGAGAAATCATATCTCTCCCGTTCTGGCCTCCTTTCATTGGCTTCCCATAGAGTTTAGAATTAAGTTTAAAATCCTTCTTCTTACTTATAAAGCCCTAAATAATCAGGCCTCTTTTTTATTTAAAAGATCTGAAACTACTCTATTGTCCTAATAGAGCACTATGCTCCCAAAATGCAGGATTATTTTTAATACCTAGAATCTTCAAAAGTACAATGGGAGGCAGGGTCTTTAGTTATCAAGCTTCTCTCCAGTGGAACCACCTGCCAGTCTGGATTTGGGAGTCAAACTCGATCTTTGTTTTTAAGAACAGGGTTAAAATCTTCCTTTTTTGCTATAACTTATAATTAGGGAGGGATCATGTGCCCCTGAACCCTCCCTTAGCTGCTTATAGGTTTAGACAGCCGGAGGATCTCCAATAATGCACTGGGTTTCACTCCTTTCTTCACTCTCAATGAAATATTTTTGCTGGTCATTAACATCTATTTGTTCTCTCCCATAGATTGTGTCCCCATCGTGCTGTTTACTCTCTACATGTCTGTTCTTTTCTTTTTCTTCTCTATCCCCTCACCCCCCAGCCAGACGGAGCAGATGACTGCCCCTCCTTGAGCCCGTCGTCAAGTGCTTGCTCACAGGGGATCACCTGATTGCTGGGGTCTTTCCTCAATTGTGGGGATTTCCCTTACAGTTGAAAGTGCTATGAGATGACTGTTGTTGTGTAATGGCGCTATTGTGGGGACATGTTGTGGGGGTATTCTCTACCCAGAAAAGACAAGTGGAAGGGAGAACAATGGACTGAAGGAGGAGGTGTCACTGGGGTGTATCAGACGGGACAGTTAGGTCTATGCACCCCCCGGGGAGAACAAGAATGACCAGAGCCGCGGTGAGAAGAAAGGTGTGAAAGCGGCACCAGTGTATATTATGTTAATGTGCCACACATTCCTTTGTTAAACCACAATGTATGATGGTCGGAAGCTCCAGGTCTCGATGCATGGGATTAAAGATATAAAAGGGGAATGCACAGAGACCCAGGAGGGCAGTTTCGCCGTTTGCTGTTATGTTGCTGGAGAAAGAATAAAGCCTTGTGTCGTTCAGCTCGTTGCCTCGCCTATTCCTTTCTCCACACTGGTGACCCCAAGACGTGCTATGGAAAGCAGCCGAGCACCGCCCCAGAGACTACATCGAGGGAGAGCACCAGCGCCACATGTGCTGTTGCAGTCAAGCTCCTGGACTTCTGACTTCATGACCCGGCAGCGTGGTCTTTGCACATGGAAGCCCAGTTCGCACTCCGCCAGATAACTATGGATGACACAAAATACTACTATGTGGTCGCGGCACCAGACGCACGTGGCACGTAACAGGCGACAAGCCTTTTCCAGGAGCCGCCACCGTCCAGGAGGGATTCCAGCCAGGTCGAGGAGCCGTTGGTGGTATCCAGAGCAGACACCAGGAGATGCAGGAACGGAGTGATCTGTTTCTATCATTGCCATTTTGGCTCAAATGCCCAGCGATGCATGCCGCCATGCCAATGCAAGAAGTCGGGAAATGGCACAGCCAGCAGTCAGTAGCAGCTGCCACTGCTGGAGACAGAAACAAGCTGCTGTATGTCACAGACACACATTCGGGGAGATGGGCTCTGGTGGACTCCGGCTCCCAGAAGAGCCTCATCCTGCCGGTCAACGCAGACGGGGGGCAGGGAGCAGAAGTCCCGAGCTTACGGCCGCCAGTGGATCCACCATCAGGACATTTGGTCACGGACGGTATGCTCACGGACGCAAATTGGGTCGACCGCTGGCCCTGGGTTCTTTTAGGGCTTCTCCCCGCACCTAAGGAGGACTTGGCAGCCTCCCCAGCTTACGGCTGCACTCCGCACCTAAGGAGGACTTGGCAGCCTCCCCAGCTTAGGGCTGTGCTCCACACCTAAGGAGGATTTGGCAGCCTCCCCAGCAGAACTCGTTTTTTTTCTCAGCTGTTCCTGATCCCCGGAGACTTTGTACCAGAAAACCCCATGCCAAGGCTGATCTGTCTGCGTAATTTTTACACAGACGGAGGCTGGGAGCGACCCAGCCCAGCCCACCATTGTTTTCCCCGCACATTCATCCCAAGAAGCTTGCAGAAGACCAGTTTTGTTTTCGACAGGCACGATGCACACCGGACCCAGGCGCAGACGCCCACCGTGGTTGGCTTCGCAAGTTGGTAATCCCTCGGCAGGGACCTGCGCTCGAGAAGCTGATGTGTTTCCCCCCCCTCCCCCTGTCCCTCCACAGACTGACGTGCCCTCCAGTACACCTCACCAGCAGGACAGTTCTACTGGATAGGCAACCACCCGCTACAGCCACTATGGGCGCCGGCTCAAGCCCAAAGGGCGGGGGAGTTAGTGTCCCTTCTGGGTGTTCGGGGGGGTGCTGTGTGGGGGCATGGTGTGGGGGTTTTCTCCACCCAGAGAAGGCAAGGGGAAGGGAGAACAATGGACTGAAGGAGGAGGTGTCATGGGGGGTATCAGACGGGACAGTTAGGTCTATGCACCCCCCGGGGAGAGTAAGAATGACTGGAGCCGTGGAGAGAAGAAAGGTGTGAAAGCGGCACCAGTGTATGTTATGTTAATCTGCCACACACTCCTTTGTTAAACAACAATGTATGATGGTCGGAAGCTCTGGGTCTCGATGTATGGGATTAAAGATATAAAAGGGGATTGCACAGAGACCCAGGAGGGCAGTTTCGCTGTTTGCTGTTATGTTGTTGGAGAAAGAATAAAGCCTTGTGTCATTCAGCTCGTTGCCTCACCTATTCCTTTCTCCACACATAAATAAAGTTTAATTGAATAGATATGGGCCCCAAAATAGGTGTGAGGGTTACAGATATTTGGTGGTCTTTGTGGACATTTTTAAGATGCTTTGATGCCAAAGCTTGTAAAAATGAAAGTACAAAAGAAGTGATAAAGTGGCTAACAGCAGAAGTGATTCCTAGGCATGGTTCCCCCAGAACAATCAGATCAGACAATGGAAGTCATTTTGTCAATAAACATTTGAAGGAAGTTGAATGAGCTCTAGGCATAAAGCATAGGTTTGGTTCAGTATTCCATCCAGCCTCTCAGGGCCTGGTAGAAAAGGCAAGTGGCACTTTAAAGCAAGTGATAGCCAAATAGTATATAGGAACAGGTATGGCATAGGTGAATGCATTGCCATTAGTGCTGATGGCACTGCAATCCACCCCCAATACAACACTCTGCCTGATTCCCCATAAGTTATTAAGAGGAAGAAAAATGCCAGGACTATTTACTACCTCACCCTTAGCACTCAGGAATAGCCAAATTGTAAAACTGTCACAGTACATCAAGGGTCTAAGGAAAGTGTCTGAAGCCTTCTACCAACAGGTGCCAGAGATTCTTAACAAGGGCATACAGGAGACGACTGCCCCATTGGAATCTGGTAACTGGGTGTGGCAAAAAGTAGTGAGACCTCATTGGGACTCACCAAAGTGGCAAGGATCTTTTAAAGTAATTCAAGCCACCTCACATGCAGTACAACTGTAGAAAAAAGGAAAACTCAGCAATTGGATTCACGTGACTCACTGTGCTAGAACTGTTGAGCCAAATCGACCTCCACTGCAGACTGTTGCTGACATAGTCAGTGCAAATAGCAATAATGTCACCTATACGATGGTATGTACAATGGCATCAAGAAAGCACTTGGTCCGGCTCAGAGCAAGACGGCCCCCCTCAAATCCTCCACTGGGGAGATGATCACAGAAAAGAACAAGCAGATGGAGAGATGGGTGGAGCACTACTCCGACCTCTACTCCAGACAGAACACTGTGACACCGTCAGCCCTTGATGCCATCAACTGCCTGCCATTCATGGACGAACTTGACACCGAGCCAACCATCGACGAACTCAGCAAGGCCATTGATAGCTTGGCCGCTGGCAAGGCACCCGGCAACGACGGCATACCCCCCAACCTGATCAAGCACTGCAAGACCGCCCTACTGCTGCCATTGCATGACGTCCTCTGCCAGTGTTGGAAGGAAGGTGCCGTACCACAGGACATGAGGGACGCCAAGATCATCACCCTCTACAAAAACAAAGGGGAGAGAAGCGACTGCAACAACTACAGGGGCATCTCCCTCCTCAGCGTTGTTGGCAAAGTCTACGCACGAGTTGTTCTCGTTCGTCTACAGAAGCTTGCCGAACGTGTCTACCCCGAGTCTCAGTGTGGCTTCCGCGCTGAGCGATCGACGGTAGACATGATATTCTCCATCCGCCAACTCCAGGAGAAATGCAGAGAACAGAGCATGCCCCTGTACGTCGCCTTCATCGACCTCACCAAAGCGTTCGATCTGGTCAGCAGAGAGGGCCTTTTCAAGATCCTGCCAAAGATAGGATGCCCACCAAAGTTGCAAAGCCTCATGGAATCGTTTCACACCAACATGCAGGGGATAGTGCAGCACGATAGCAACGTCTCAGAGCCATTCAACATACGCAGCGGAGTGAAACAGGGCTGTGTACTTGCGCCAACCCTCTTTGGGATTTTCTTTGCTATGCTCCTGAGGCATGCCTTCAGCACAGCAACAGAGGGAATCTACCTGCACACAAGATCTGACGGCAGGCTTTTCAACCTCGCCCGCCTGAAAGCCAGAACCAAAGTACGCGAGGCTCTAATCAGAGACATGCTGTTCGCAGACGACGCTGCAGTCGCAACCCACACACAGCAGGAGCTTCAGACCCTGATGGACTGCTTCTCCCAGGCATGCAAGGACTTCGGGCTTACCATCAGCCTGAAGAAGACTAACGTCTTGGCGCAAGGCACGGAAGCACCACCAACCATCACCATCGACGACTACGAGCTGGAGGTCGTGAATCAGTTCACGTACCTGGGGTCCACGATTAGCAACAACCTCTCCCTTGATACAGAGATCAACAAGAGGATTGGAAAATCAGCCGTCACACTCACTCGCCTCACCACACGAGTGTGGGAGAATCCCAAACTCTCTGTCAAGACGAAGATGGCAGTGTACAACGCCTGCGTCATCAGCACACTGCTCTATGGGAGTGAAACGTGGACAACATACGCCCGGCAGGAAAAGAGACTGAACTCCTTCCACTTGCGCTGCATTCGCCACATCCTGGACATATCCTGGCAGGACAAAGTGCCCAACACAGAAGTTCTGTCCCGCGCCGGCCTTCCCTCCATGTTCACTCTACTCAGGCAGCGCAGGCTCCGCTGGCTAGGCCACGTTCACCATATGGAGGATGGCAGAATCCCCAAAGACGTCCTCTACGGAGAACTGGCAACTGGCAGGAGAGACGTTGGCCGCCCACAGCTGCGCTTTTAGAGACGTCTGCAAGAGAGACATGAAGGCCCTGGAGATCAACACAGAGCGCTGGGAGGACCTTGCAACGGACCGCTCCAAATGGAGAGACACCCTGACCAGACAGCTCAAGGCGGGTGAAGAAAGACTGACTGCTGCAGCAGATGAAAAAAGGACCCGCAGGAAGAACCGCCACAGACCCAGCAGCACGGAGACCACCCACAAGTGCGACCTGTGTGACAGGGACTGCCATTCGCACATTGGCCTGTTCAGCCACAGGCGGTGCTGTTCCAGCAGAGTAGACATTTAGGATTCTCTTCCATGGTCATCATAGACCGATGGAGGCCGACGACCACCTAATTGCAACATGAGGGAAGTATTACACGTGCTATAGAGGCATTAGAATGCCTACACACAGAATTTGTCCAAAATGTTGGATATGAGCCAGATACTTTTACATCTTGGGTTGAGTCCATTTTTGGACGTTGGGCGGGTGCGATATGTTCAGTAATCCTGATTGTAGTCATCTCACTAGCAGTGATACTTGTGGTGGGTTGTTGCTGCCTCCCATGCTTGAGAACATTGCTGGAAAGATGCATAATCACAGCCCTAGCCAAAGAGCCAGTTCAGAGGATGATGGCTCAAGTTCACTCCCAAGAGGAGAAAAAGTCCCTTCTCCACGACAAGGACCATTGTTCATCTGGGAATGACAATGAAGGAGAGACTATTGTTTAAATTGTGTATATATATTGTGTCTTTCTGCTATTTTACTATCCTTTCTAACTATACAATACATCCAACATTACACACATGCATATACTTAGATGAAAGGGGGTGCACTGAATGTATTCCCCCAGCGGTGGGTCATGTGCTAGTAACCTCTGGCCCCTTCCAACTTTTCTGTTTTCTTACAGGTGAATCCAGAAGATCAACGTTGCTATCTTGTGGTTATGTAGTCAGAATAGAATTAGAAGGTTTGAAGTTCTGTTATGTGGCAGGTCTTGAGGCTCAGACACAACACATATGAATAAGAAATGTTTTGACTGAAAAGGTTTTGTTTTACATACGTATTTTTATTTTCCTGATATAACGTGTGTCAATAAAGTATTCAAAAGGCCGCCAAGGGCAGTGGGGCTGAGATGAGAATTTCCGTCTGTGAATATGCACTGAATGAATAAAGAAATTGCATTACAATGATTACTCATGAAAGTATATAGTGCCTACAGGTTTTTCGTTCGTCAGGTGTCTGGTGCCTGTTTATTGTTGTGCCTGCCATAGTTATTGACTCCATAAAAATAGAGTCAAAAGAGGGAATTGTTATAATAAATAGTGAAGATTAGTTAGCTAGATATTACACAAAGTCCTTGCATACACATACCTTTTAGCTCCACTCACACACCCTCCACCCTCCACTCACACACCCTCACACACCCAGCTGCTTCCTCTCCACCGTCGCCAAGTACTTGCTCACAGGGGATCGCCTGATTGCTGGGGTCTTTCTGCACCTGTGGGGGTTCCCCCCTACAGTTGATAGTGCTATGAGATGACTGTTGTTGTGAAATGGCGCTATATAAATAAAGTTGAATTGAATTGAATTGAATTGCTCTTGTATCTGTTTTTTGCTTCCATATATGGGCATGGGGTGAGGGTCGTGTATTGCTGGAGAGACAGGAAACAACAAGATGTGAAAGTCGTAAAGGGCTGAGGAGAAGACATCTGGGAAGATAACGCTGAGAGGACCAGTTGGAACCAGTTTGGACAAAGGACCAGTCTTTTGTTGGAAAGTTACTGAGAATGCCCAGTAACTTGAAGCTATATGTATCTATTGAAGCCTTTGTTCTGGATCTTTTCCTGCCAGGTTATGCTGAGGAGAGAGACCCACAGCTGTGTGTTAATTCTGTGTGCTTTAATAAAAGATAAGCTGAGAAATAGTATTTCTTCTGTCATTATTGATTGGTTAACTGAAAAGATTCTGCTAACTGTCCTATTTTAATTTTTACAGGTAATAACAATTTTTACTTCTAAAAATGTGTAATGGGTACTTCTAAAAATGCACAAATTGTTACAAGCCTGGCTGTAGTGCAATATTTTATAGTTTTGGCAGATGAGATGCAATTCTTGGCAAGTGAGCAATTCTCTGCATAACACCAGCAGACTTTAAACAAATGAGATGAAATATCGCTTTTCATGTTCTGTATGTGACTGTTGAAGACATGGACTGATAAATAACTTATTAACCGTTCACTCATTAAGCTTTCAATGCACTTACTTACTCCTAACCACTCTCTGCCTCTCTGTTAGCGTGTGTAAGGAGCTGCAGCAGCCCTGCCCACGGGGGAGAAACAGATTGGACTGAACCACTGTCAGAATGGGGGGGGGGGGGGGTCTAATCTTTCAATAGTTATAGATGTCAAACAATGTGTTTTGGTCCCTATCTTCTGAAATTGTATTTCTCCAGGAAACACACATTAAGCCCATTAGAACTATGTCACTTAGATGTAGCTGGGCTAGTCAGATTTTTCAATCTACATTTTCTAGTAAAGCTTGTGGTGTGGCAATTTTGATTCGCGAAACTATCCCATTTAGACAGATTTCCACTGTAAGCAACCCAAATGGCAGATATCTCCTGGTAACAGTCTACATTTACTCATTTCATGTTACTCTTTTGAATGTTTATGGTCCAAACTTTGATGATCCAATTTTTTTTAGCAAAACATTCAATTTATTGGCCAATTTTTCTGATACACACATGATCACTGGAGATGATTTTAATTGTGTACTTGACAATTTCTTGGATAGGTCAGCTCACACTAACCAGTCTCCTTCAGCTGCCTCTACGGTCTTAAATAACTTGATATCCTCCATGAATTTAGCTGACATCTGGAGACTTCAATATCCTACAAATAGAGATTACTCTTTCTTCTCACAGAGACATAAATCCTATTCAAGGATTGATTATTTCCTATTAGATTCTAACTTGATCCCAAATGTAATTTCTGCTATATATCATAACATTTTAATTTCAGACCACTCTCCAATATCTTTGGTCCTTGATTTTAATCTTAAGATACAACAGTATAATTGGCATTTTCATCCTTCGTTGCTCTCTGATTCAACATTTAACCAGTTCATCTCTTCTAAATTTTCAGAATTTTTGGAAGTCAATGATAATTTGGAGGTCACAGATTCTACTTTATGGGAGGCCTTTAAGGCTGTAATCAGAGGACATATAATTTGTTTTGAAAGATTTAGGAAAAAAGAAAAGAAAAAACGTCTCAGAAATTGAAGAACAATTAGCACATTTGGAAACTATTTATAAATTTTCTTCAGAATCTTCTGTACTGGAGAACATTCTTAAGCTCAAGTATGAATATAGCACCATTTTATCTGACCAAGTACGAGAGCAATTGTTTAAACTAAAACAAAAATATTTTGAACTGGGGGATAAGCCCCAGACAATATTAGCTAGACAGTTGAGGGGTCTACAAGCCAACAGCACTATACATAAAATTAGATCAAAATCTAGGGGGATGATAACTGACCCTGAAGGTATAAATAACTGATTTAAGGAATTTTATCAACAACTTTTTATATCAAAAGCAAAGGATAATATTTTGGATTGGTTGAAGTGCTTAAACTTTCCTAAGTAGAGTGATGTAGCACATGAAGCATTAAATGCTGATTTTACCATTCAAGAAATCTTAGACACATTAAAATTATTCCCCAATGGTAAATGTGCTGGCCCAGATGGTTTTAGCGTGGAACTGTATAAAAAGGATGCAGAGCAGTTTGCTCCCCTCTTACTGAGGATGTATACCCATTCTTTTGAATCTCAGAAATTCCCAAAGACCTTATATGAGGCTAACATCTCTTTAATATTAAAAGAGGGCAGGGATGAGACTGAACCTGCCTCCTTCCTTTCACAAACTGGGGCTGGGATTCCTGCCAGAGCCAGCTTTGTGGCTCTTTTCTGTGTATTTATTTGTTGATTGTATTTTTGCGTTCCTTTTGGTGTTATTCTGTCTTTTATTTTCTCCAGTTGTATTGCAGTTATTTTTATCATGTCCTGTTTTAGTTGCACTGTTTTGGCTCATGTTTATTTCTCATTTTTAATCTGTGGTCTGGCAGCTGTCAGATGACTTCCGGGGTGGTGCCAGCCTGGCCGTCATCTGTCAAGCTGCCAGATCAGTTGGTCCTCCCTCACCTGTCATTACCGTCAGCCACTCTCCCTCATTATGACTGATCAGCTGTTCCCAATTATTATTTGTTGTTTTCCTCTCCTGTTCAGGTGACCCACACCTCTCTGTACTCATGTTATCATTATCACTCACTACTTAAGCGCGCTTGTTCACTTCGTCCTCGCTACTCCATCAATTGTCTTCCGTTGTACCAAACTTCCACGGTTGTGCTCCCTCCTGAGCTTAGCCTCACTCTGAGCCGCTATATGTAAGTTTGTCGTTTGTCCTTTTGTTTTTGGCACCGTTGAACTGTTACTCTTCTGTTAATAAAACATGCAACATCATTCAGCATTTGAATTCATCTCTCTCTCTCTCTCTGTGTGCCTCATAGAGGGACACATGACAGTACAGAGTAGCCAGTATAGAATTCAGCTGTGGTGTCGTGTGTTCTTTTGTGTTTGATCACCAACTTCCTGACGGACCGGAGGCAGCATGTGCGGCTGGGAAAGACTGTCTCAGACTCTGCTAGCATCAGCACCGGATCACCCCAGGGCTGTGTACTTTACCCCCTACTCTTCTCCCTTTATACCAACTCCTGCACCTCCAGCCACCAGTCTGTCAAGTTGATCAAGTTTGCGGACGACACCACCCTCATCGGGCTCATCTCCAACGGCGACGAGTCCGCCTACAGGAGAGCGGTGGCCCAGCTGGCGTCCTGGTGCAACAACAACAACCTGCAGCTGAACGATCTGAAGACAGCGGAGATGATTGTGGACTTCAGGAAAGTCACAACCCCTCTGCCCCCCCTCACCCTCACAGGCTCTCCCATCACCACTGCTGATTCCTTCCGCTTCCTAGGCACCACCATCACCAGGGACCTCAAGTGGGAGCCGACCATCAGCTCCCTCATCAAAAAGGCCCAGCAGAGGATGTTCTTCCTGCGGCAGCTGAGGAAGCTCAAGCTACCCACCAAGATGTTAGTGCAGTTCTACACAGCCATCATCGAGTCCATCCTCACCACCTCCATAACCGTGTGGTACGCAGGAGCCACTGCCAGGGACAGACTAAGGCTGCAGCGCGTCGTGCGCACTGCTGAGAAGGTGATCGGCTGCAAGCTCCCATCTCTCCAGGATCTGTACATCTCCAGGACCTGGAAGCGTGCTGGCCGGATCATAGCCGATCCCTCACACCCTGGTCACGTACTGTTTGCCCCCCTCCCCTCAGGTAGAAGACTTCGGTCCATCCAGACTAAAACCTCCCATCACATGAACAGCTTCTTCCCCTCTGCCATCAGACTGCTGAACACTAAGTGACTTATTGACTCTCGCGCACTATGTACAGCAGCTCAACCAGACTCATGTCAATCATCACTGTTTTCTTCCTGCATTACCGACTGCACTATATGGTTCTCCACATTATCTGCTGCTCGCTAATATATTTTAACTGCTGACCAGTATTACTCTCTTATTCTACACTTTATTGCATGTATAGTTTATTTCTTTTATTTTATCATGTTTAATGTTGCAGCATTGCACCGAGACAAATTCCTAGTTTGTGTACTACATGAACAATGGCAATAAATCTGATTCTGATTCTGATTCTGATTCTGGTTTGATCACCTTCCTGTTGTAAAGCTCACCATGGATCTTAACGTTTTTGGTCTGAGTGCAGAGGAGTGCGCGGAGGCTGATCTGGCAGTTGATTTTGCTTCTAAGGCTCGTGCCTCCCTCTCTCCCAAAGCAGCTTTTGATTTTTTGTAAAATGCTGTCGGGGTGATTCAGTCGTGCCCCAGTCTGTGGAGATACCCGGGGTTAATGCCACCCCTCACAACTATATTCAAGTCTCAACAGCACCTCAAGGGAGTGGTGAAAGCATCATTCCCAGCACAACCCCGGCAGCCCAAGATGCGCTCCCAGAACCGGAGAGCTTGCCGTCCTCATCCCAAGCCCGTGTCATCTTCTTCCCTCCAGACGACCCTTCAAGCCCCCGGGGAGACGGAGCAAGACCTCGGATCAGCAGCTGACGTCATCACACCTCAGGAATTCAGGCAAGTTTTAACTCAATCCCTCTCTCTCTCACCTGAAACTGCTTGCCTGATTCCTGATGAGGAGACTCAGATTTCACAGCTTACTGGGTCTCCACCATCAGCTGCTGTTACCGCCTTTCCTTCTCTTTCTCCTGTCTCCCCTAAATCTCCACCGGTCCCGGGAGGGGATAACCGGACAATGGAGGAGCCAGAGGTCCTGGAGAGGTCTGCTCCACAAGAATTGCACCATCCTGGACTGGTCCACTGGGGAAAGCCGCCCCTCTCATCAGCAGCCATTCCTCTGACGTTGAGCCCTACAACCCCTGCAGTGGAGCCCCTCTTCTTTTCTTCTATGCCGGCTGTCACGCCAGCCTGCACCCTCTCCTCCACTGCCAGATCCCTTGTCACCTCAAAGTTTCCTTCTACGGCCAAGAGGTCTTCTAGGCCTTCACCGGGTACATCTACTCCCGTGTCTGCTGGAGCGGCTCCTCCACGTTCCATTGAGGGGCCTGGGTTCACCGTAGACACAGAGAGGGACAACACTCCTCCAGCTGCAGCAGGCTACATCACACACCAGGAGGGCAGGCAAGTGACATTTATTTCTTCTCTTTGTTATGATAATTTGTCTTGCCTGATTCCTGGTAGAGAGACTCAGGGGTGCAGTCACCTGAGTTCTCTTGACCCGCTGCAACCTATACTTCCCATTTTGTCCTCTCCATGTTTCCTCTACTTTCTTCTGAGTGTCCGAAAGTCCCTACACGAAGCCACCAGACAAAGGAGGAGCTTGTAGTCCTGGAAAACCCTAATCTTGGGCCAGCGCGGAGCAGAACCCCAGCAGCCACGCCGGACGGGCCATCAGTGTGAGCTAATTTGCCTGGGGGCACCTTGACTGCTATCACTGTCATGCCTGCTGTGGAGGCTGCCGCAGCAGAGTCCCCAGCTGAGCCGGGCCTCCTGAGGGCTGAGCCCAAAGTGTCGCCTTCGTCCGGATTGTCGGAGTCCTGGACGGCGGTGAAGCTTGAGCTCAGACAAGTGCTCTCTTTTGTCTTCCTTCTTTCAGTTTTGGCGCAATCTTGCCTGGCCCTTTGTGAGGAGAGCCTGGTGCAGCCGCCTGCTGCACCTGAGCTCACCTTGCTGGGCTCTGCCACTGCCTGCGACCCTGAACCCTCTTTTCTCTGTGTGTCTGAGCTCTCTTTCAGGGTCGCCGGAGAGGATCCATCACCACCAGATGTCTCCAAGGGTCCAGGTTCACCACCAAAGGCCACCCAGGGTCCAGCTTCATCTATTGAGGCCGTCACGGGTGCAGTGTTGGCCCAGCCAGGGCCCACCGTGGGTGCTGCAGTGCTCCAGCCTGGAGCCACTGCAGGTGCAGCAAGCTTCTACCTGAAGCCACCGCGGGTGCAGCGAAGCTCCTGCCCAGAGCCACTGCGGGTATGTCCCAGACCGTAACCCCCGCAGGTGCAACCATTCTCCTTCCCGAGACCATCGAAGGCACCACCTTTCCTCCTTCTCCACCTGACGCCATCGGGGTACGTCCTCCTCCTTTGTTGCCAGACGTCATCGTGGTTCCTTCTCCGTTGCCAGACGCTGTCATGATTCCTTCTCCTCTGCTGCCAGACGCCGTCATGGTTCCTTCTCCTCTGCTACCAGACGCCATCATGGTTCCTTCTCCTCTGCTGCCAGATGCCGTCATGGTTCCTTCTCCTCTGCTGCCAGACACCGTCACGGTTCCTTCTCCCCTGCTGCCAGGCGCCATCGTGGTTCCCTCCTCATCGTTGCCGGATGCCATCGTAGTTCCCTCCTCGTCGCTGCCGGACACCGTTGTGGTTCCTGCCTCTTCACCACCAGACGACACCGGGGCTCCCCCTCCTCGGCTCTCCTCTCCAGTTATGGGTCTCCCTGTGGGGGAGCCGCCTCCTGGGCCACCTTGCCTAAGCTGGTGGCTGAAAAACTCAGGCCGGCTGCCAGATAAACTGTGCCGTTGGGTTGGGTGGCCAGTTTTCCCTGGCAGGCCACCTGACTCATTCAACCTGGCCGTCCAGCTGGTCTGGGACTTCGGCAGGCCACCAGACAGGGTGCAACATGCCATCCACTGGGCCGGGGACTCTGGGCGGCCTCCTGGGCCTTCTAGCTTCTGAACTTGTGGGGGGGGGGGGGGGGGGGTCGTCTAATTTTTTGTTTGTTTCTTTTTTCTCAGGTGTGGGCCCTGAGCAAGGTTGTCTTTTGTTCCCTCCTGGCCTGTTTCCCCCACCACCAGTCCTGGGTAGATTGTGGTAGTTCCTGCTGGGGGGGGGGGGGGCAGGTTTTTTCCTTTTTTCTTTTGATGTTACGTTGGGTATATGGTATCCACCCCTTGGGGTGGGGGGCTCTGTCACAAACTGGGGCTGGGATTCCTGTCAGACCCAGCTTCATGGCTCTTTTTTGTGTATTTGTTGACTGTATTTTTGCGCTCCTTTTGGTGTTATTCTCTCTTTTATTTTCTCCAGTTGTGTTGCAGTTATTTTTATCATGTCCTTTTTTAGTTGCACTGTTTTGGCTCATGTTTATTTCTCATTTTTATTCTGTGGTCTAGCGGCTGTCAGATGACTGGTCTTCCCTCACCTGTCATTACCGTCAGCCACTCTCCCTCATTATAACTGTCAGCTGTTCCCAGTTATTATTTGTTGTTTTCCTCTCCTGTTCAGGTAACCCACAACTGTCTGTACTCATGTTATCATTATCACTCACTTCTTAAGCTTACTTGTTCACTTCGTCCTCGCTACTCCATCAATTGTCTTCTGTTGTACCAAACTTCCACAGTTGTACTCCCTCCTGAGCTTAGCCTCACTCTGAGCCGCTATATGTAAATTTGTCGTTTGTCCTTTTGTTTTTGGCACCGTTGAACTATTACACCTCTGTTAATAAAACACGCAATGTGGGACAACATGTGTATCACTATAAGCTTCACATCTCAGAGAGAACAAAGAACTGGGCCTCCTTTGAGATAACAGGAGGATGTGAAAATTTGGTCTTTGGTATGCAGAGACGATCTTGGAGGATTTCCTGGTCTCCCAGAGATTATGAGGAGGATGTTATAAGATTTAAGGAAAGATGTATTGTTACTTGTGATTAAATGCAATGTGACTGTGAGCTTTGAAGGTCCTGGTATATAAAGGACGAATGTCTGAGTTTTTTTCCTCTTTCTGTTTTTGCTGATGTTGGAAGATGTGAATAAACCTGACTCGTGAGATAAACTCTGCCTCGTCATTTTCACATTTCCACACTGGTGACCCTAAGACGTATCATGGATGAGAGAAATTCCCCCGGGCCAGCCGAGTCAGGAGCTCCCAGCCAAGCGTATGCCGCTACTGTCCAGCTACCGGACTTTTGGCAGGACAACCCGTGCTCCTGGTTCCACTTGGTCGAAGCACAGTTCGCCCTCCCGGGGATAACGGTAGACGACACAAAATTCTACCATGTGATCGCAAAGCTCGACAACCGCATGGCTCGGCATGTGCAGAGCCTATTGGAGCGGCCACCGGCCAACGACAAATACGGCGGGTTGAAGGCTGCGCTTATCCAGCGTTTCACTCTCTCAGTCGAGGAGAGAGCGGAGAGGCTCCTGGCTCTGAATGACTTGGGAGATGGCACGCCCATTGACCTGCTGGAGAACATGCTGAGGTTGAGAGGCTCAGATGGCGACGATTTCCTCTTCACCCACATTTTCCTCAGGACCCTACCGTCGGCCATGAGAGCGACCCTGGCTAGTTCGCCATTGTTGGACCAGCGGGACTTCCGCGCACTGGCCCAGGAGGCGCACCGGATTCTCAATGCCAGCAAACAGCGCGCGGCCACCGCAGCAGCGACGGAGTTCGGCGCGACGGCCGGAGATGGCGGGGGGCCAGAGACGGCGGCGGCGGGGGCCAAGGATCGCGGAGGAGACACCCTCTGTTTCTACCATCGCCGCTTTGCAGAGAAGGCATGCAAATGTATACCACCGTGCCAATTCAAGCGCTCGGGAAACGCCAAGACCGGGGGTCGGTAGCAGCTGCGGCCCTCGGGGAGGAGAACAAGCTGCTCTACTTGAAGGATGTGCGAGGCAATTCCTCGTGGACACAGGCTCCCAAGTGAGTTTCATCACGCCTTCCTCCACTGACCGGCTGGCGGTTCCCAGAGGTCACGTGGCGTCAGCAGCAAACGGCTCGGAGATTGGAGCAGCAAACGGCTCGGAGACCTTTGGTGAGAGGGCTCTGCTTCTGTCCCTACACGGCCGTACATTTGAGTGGACTTTTGTTATAGCTGCAGTGAATTTCAATATGTTGGGGGCTGATTTTCTGTGCGCACATAGTTTGTTGGTTGATCTTGCTAACAGGTGCCTGGTTAAAGCACTTTCTTTTTATTCTATTCCCTGTACAGCCCGAGTGACCCCGCCCACAGCACAAGCCAACGTCACAACTGCAAGCGGTAAGTTCCACACACTGCTCACTCAGTTCCCAGCACTCACGGTTCCCACATTTTCAGCAGCCGTCGCTAAACACGGAGTGGAACATTTTATTACTACCACCGGACCGCCCGTTTTTGCAAAAGCTCGGTGCTTGGATTCAGCTAAACTGACGATAGCGCGCGAGGAGTTCGCCAACCTGGAAAGGTTGGGCATCATCAGGCGTTCGAACAGCCCATGGGCTTCCCCACTGCACATGGTCCCGAAAGCTGACGGCTCGTGGCGACCTTGCGGAGATTTCCGCAGGTTGAACAATGCCACAGCACACGACTGCTACCCAATCCCGCATATCCAAGATTTTTCCGTTCATTTGGCGGGGGCGCGCGTTTTTTCTAAGATAGACTTGGTCCGCGGTTACCACCAAGTCCCAGTGCGCGCTGAGGACATACCCAAAACAGCGGTAATAACTCCGTTCAGTCTATTCGAGTTTTTGCGCATGCCATTTGGGCTTAAAGGCGCTGCGCAGACGTTCCAACGCATGATGGACGCGGTGTTGCGCGATCTCCCCTTTGTATTCGTCTACTTGGACGACATCTTAGTCGCCAGCGCGTCCGAGGACGAACACGAAAACCACCTCACGGCAGTTTTCCGGAGGTTGGGAGAGCACCGTTTAATAATCAACCCAGCAAAGTGTCAGTTCGGAGTGACGCAGATTGATTTTTTGGGGCATCGCGTCTCTCCAGAAGGGGCGGTTCCGCTTCCTGACAAAGTGCACGCGGTAGCAAATTTTCCCCAGCCACAAACGGTCAAGGCGTTACAGGAGTTTTTGGGAATGGTGAATTTTTATAACCGTTTCCTCCCCCGCGCAGCGCAGCTCATGCAACCATTGTATGACGCACTCAAAAAGCAAAGACCCACAAATAAGATAGAAAGGTCTCCGGAGCGAGAGCGAGCATTTTCGGACGTCAAAACAGCCCTGGCAAACGCTACGTTGTTAGCACATCCAGACCCAACGGCCCGCATAGCGCTCACTACTGACGCATCAGATATGGCCATAGGGGCGGTCGTGGAGCAGCATGTAGCCGGGGCTTGGCAGCCGCTTGCCTTTTTCAGCAGGACTTTGCGCGATAGTGAACGAAAATACAGCGCATTCGACAGGGAGTTGTTAGCTCTCCACTTGGCCATTCGCCACTTCCAGTTCTCGCTGGAGGGACGCCGTTTCACCGCGTTCGTTGACCACAAGCCGCTGACATTCGCGATGGCCAAGGTTTCAGAACTGTGGTCAGGCCGGCAGCAAAGACAGCTGGCCGCTATCTCAGAGTTTACTACCGATATTCAACATGTGGCGGGTAAACTGAATGTAGTGGCAGACTGTCTCTCGCGAGCTATGGCGGCCCCAGTCCGCGTAGGGATAGATTATGCAGCCATGGCCGCAGATCAGGTTAGCGACACGGATGTGCGCGCGCTCCAGTCTGGACCAACGGGGTTAAGGCTGGAGAACAGGGTGCTGCAAGACGGTATGCATCCCCTAACCTGCGATGTCTCCACTGGGCGACCGCGTCCTGTGGTACCGGCCGCGTGGCGCCGCCGCGTTTTTGACTCAAATCATTCTCTGGCGCACCCGGGAGTGCGCGCGTCGGTCAAAATGGTAGGAGAGAAATTTGTATGGCCGAGCCTGCACAAACAAGTTAAGGAGTGGGCAGCAGCCTGCATGGCCTGTCAACGAGCCAAAGTACACAAACACAGGAGAGCTCCCTTGGAGCCGTTTCACATCCCGGCTAAGAGGTTCGATCATGTTCACGTGGACCTCGTAGGCCCCCTCCCACTGTCACAGGGGTGCACACACCTTCTGACAATGGTGGACTGCACCACGCGCTGGCCGGAAGTGGTCCCACTGGCATCAACCACAGCCGAGGAGGTGGCGCGCGCGTTTTTAACAGCATGGGTAGCACGCTTTGGAGTCCCGTCGGACATTACGTCCGACAGAGGTCCTCAATTTGTTTCCGAACTTTGGTCAGCAATGGTCCGCAGCCTGGGGGTAACGATCCACCGCACAACCGCGTACAATCCGCAGGCTAATGGGTTATGCGAACGTTTTCATAGGCCATTGAAAGCAGCTCTCAGAGCATCGCTGACGGATGCGAATTGGGTGGACAGGCTACCGTGGGTTTTATTGGGGTTGCGTTCTGCACCTAAAGAGGACTTAGAAGCTTCCCCGGCTGAGCTAGTTTTTGCGCAACCACTTCGGCTGCCCGGGGAGTTTCTCCCAGATAATCCTGCGCCAGATAGCTCCCCGTCTCAGCGGTTGCAGCATGGCACGGAATCGGGCACGCTGCCTGGCCCCGTTCACCACAGTTTTCCGCGCGTTTTTGTGCCTAAGGCTTTGAAAAGCGCGGAATTTGTTTTTGTCAGACACGATGCCCATCGCCCACCGCTGCGACCACCTTATGATGGACCATTTAGAGTGCTGGAAACAGGGGACAAACATTTTTTGCTAGATTTGGGGGGCAGGAAGGAAAAGATTGGCATAAACAGGCTCAAACCCGCCTTTATGGTGGCGGACGAGGATGTGCTGTTGGCCAGGGCTCCTCGACACGGCAGACCTCTCCGGGGACAGTCCCCAGAACACCCACAGAGAGTGACAAACAGTTCTCACCCCAAGACAGCAGCGCCCCAGTGGGATGGTGCCGCAGAAGTGTCGAGGCCCGCTTACAGCAGATACAGGAGGAGACTGAGGCCCAAGCAGCACGTGGGTTAATGTGTAATGATTTTATCATGACATGCAGACTGTATTCTGTTGTTCCATCTTAGATGTTTGGGGGGGGGGGTCATGTGGGACCACATGTGTATCACTATAAGCTTCACATCTCAGAGAGAACAAAGAACTGGGCCTCCTGTGAGATAACAGGAGGATGTGAAAATTTGGTCTTTAGTATGCAGAGACGACCTTTCCTGGTCTCCCAGAGATTATGAGGAGGATGTTATAAGATTTAAGGAAAGATGTATTGTTACTTGTGATTAAATGCAATGTGACTGTGAGCTTTGAAGGTCCTGGTGTATAAAGGACGAATGTCAGAGTTTTTTTCCTCTTTCTGTTTTTGCTGATGTTGGAAGATGTGAATAAACCTGACTCGTGAGATAAACTCTGCCTCGTCATTTTCACATTTCCACAGCAACACCATTCAGCATTTGAATTAGTCTCTCTCTCTCTGCACCTCGTAGAGATGCACATGACACTTCCGACCTATTGTATTGCTGAATTCTGATATGAAAGTTTTTACTAAATTGTTAGCAAATAGATTAAATAGACATATTGCCTCTATTATTCATGCTGACCAAACGGGCTTTATCCCCAGTAGATTTTTTTTTTCAGTGTTAGAAGACTAATGAATATTTTGTACCATAATTATAAAAAAGACAATAAGGTAGCTGCCCTCTGCCTAGATGCAGAGAAGGCATTTGATCAGTTGGAATGGTCATATATGTGGAAGGTGCTGGAAGAATTTGGATTTGGCTTCCAGTTTATTTCATGGATTAAAATAATATATGCCAATCCCTCATCTTCCATTTTGACGAATCAAGAAAGGTCAGCCCCATTTTTATTGCAACGGGGAACCCGTCAGGGCTGCATCCTCAGTCCCCTGCTTTTCGCAACAGCTATGGAACCTCTTGCTATCAGTACTAGGCAGCACCCCAGTCTCACACCCATACAGCTAGGAGATGTGGATCACCATGTTTCTCTTTATGCAGACAATGTTGTATTCTTTCTTTTACAACCTGAGCATTGCATTCCAATTTTACTGGACCGTATTAAATCATCTGGCAAAATCTCAGGATGTACAATTAACTGGCAAAAAAGTGAATTTATGTCTCGTGGCGCTGACCTTGATGTTGAATTTTTGCATAATCTCCCTTTTACAATTACAGACAAACTGAAATATCTTGGAGTAGATTTACCAAAGGATTCCAAATTAATCTTTAAACTGAATTTCCTTGAAAAGTTAGACAAGCTTAAAGGGGATATTGACAAATGACGTATCCTTCCTCTTTCTATGGTGGGTTGTATAAACACCATCAAAATGGTAACCCTACCAAAAAGATTTTTTTTTTTTTACATTTTTCAAAATCTCCCTATTTTTTTTTTACAAAAGCATTTTTCAAAACACTAGATTCCATAGTACCACCATTTATTTGGGGTTTTAAAGCCCATAGAATTTCAAAAACTCATTTATATAAACCAAAAGAGAAAGGAGGATTGGGGCTTCCTTGCTTCCAGCATTATTACTGGGCTGCAAATTTAAAGGCACTTATTTACTGGCAGGAAGGTTATAAACAGGAAGTCTTGACAGATACCCCCACTTGGGGTGCCACTGAATTGAAAGATGTTATAAACACCTTGCTACCGGCATTTCTTTTTTCAACACCTGTTCTGCCTGTAGGCACAAAGGTGAACAACCGGATAGTTTCAAACTGTCTTAAAATCTGGCAACAAATTAAGAAGATCTGCAAGTTGACAGGTACTTCTGTTTACACCCCAGTTTATAATAACCATGCATTCCTTCCATCACTTTCAGATACTGCGTTTGACAGCTGGAGGCTAAAAGGCACAATCACTTTAAAAGATCAATATATTAATAAAAAATTTGCCTCTTTTGTCCAGCTAAAAGACAAATTTTCCATTCCACCAACACATTTTTTTAGATATTTGCAAATCAGAAATTATGTCCACCAATGCTTGCCAGCTTGGTTACTAACTTTATTAAAATATTCCTTGAACAAGTTAACCCTTTAACTTTAACAAGTTAAAGGCATGATGAAATATTGAAAACCTCCCTGAGGAAAATAAGGTTTGCTCACTTTTGCTAAGACCATGCGATTCCAGAGGCTTGGTTACTAACTTTATTAAAATATTAAATATTATATACTATACTATTATATATTAATACAACTATATTAAAATATTCCTTGAACAAGTTAACCCTTTAACAAACTTTAACTTTAACAAGTTAAAGGCAGCTTGGGAAGCAGAGCTGGGAATTCAGATTGAGGATGATGATATGGGAGGGGAGCCTCAGCAGAATCCGCTCCTGTTCCATTAATGCTAAGCACCAGTTAATTCAATGCATAGGCTTCACTATTCAAAAGTCAAATTGAATAGAATCTTCCCCTCAATCTCTCTATCATGTGATTGGTGTAAGTCTGCCGTAGGCTCTCTAACCCATCTTTTTGGGACCTGTCCAAGATTGTATAACTTTCGGCGTAAAATATTCAAGTGGTTTTCTGAAACGTATGATTGTGTATTTAACCCTGACCCTGAGCTTGCATTGTTTGCATATTCTCTGCACATACAAAAACACAGCCACTCAGTACAGAACACCATTATGTATGGAATGGTAATTGCTAAGAAGCTGATTCTAAGATTATGTAAACTGGCTATTGTGCCACAGTTCAAGACGTGGCTAACAGAACTTATTAGTGTATTACATATGGAGAAAATCTGATACGACATGATGAACCAACCTGAGAAGTTTTACAACATCTGGCAGCCATTTTTAGACCAACTTGTCCGGTCTTCTGGAGACTAACACATGCACAGTGGGCCACCTACCTCGACCTTGAAAATCCTCTGACGGAATGTTGGATTGTGATACTCTAGTGATGCAATATTATATCGTATGCCCTATGTCAAGCCCTGTTTTATTTTTTTTCCTTTTTTTGTGTGTGTGGGGTGATTGTCTTGTTGTTTTATGTTTGTTATACTTTCGTCTTTTACTCGTATGAAAAGCTTTAACAAAAATATTTATTAAAAAAAATGTGTTTTTAAGTCGCTCCACTTGTATTGTGCCTTCAACGAACATTACTATGCTGTTCAAATAAAACATGTTTGTGCTTATATTGTGATTTTTTGGGGGGGCAGTGTTATGTCTTTAAATAATGGAGTCGGAGTCAGTCTTCATGCAGCATAGAACTCTCTCAACTTTATTACAGAACAGGGGTTTATACAGAGTGGGCTGTGCCCACTTGGCATCACCCAGCGGGTGGGCACGGCTTCACATACACACACATTCTCCCCCCCTTTAGAAAACATGCAAAGCCACACACACCATTGAAAACCTTCCAAATTTAGAACCTGAATCACGCACTAAGAACATGGGGAAGAGTAAACTGCAATAAAACAACCTATCACATTCACACAAAGAGCAACTAAAATCGGACCATGTCTCTTTAAAATGTATAAAATAATCCCATATTACTCACATTCTCACCCACATGCACACCAGCAATCAATATATACAAAATACACACACACACACATATATATATATATACGTATATATACATACACAGATATTTACACAAGAGATATATTCTCAGGTAACACCAATGTCTCTGGGCAGCCACCATTTTTCACACTGCCACGGAGGCCCAGGGCAGCCCCACAGCATCCCCACATCTGGCCACTGTCTACCCCCTGGGTCGAAGCCCCCCTCCCTGGAGAAAATGTCTTTTCCCGCCATAAGGCGCTTCTTCCCTCTCGGCTCACCATGCTGGTTTCCCCGTGCTCCGTCTCTTCGCACCAGAAGAACTGTTCCCGACCGCCATCTTCACCACCATCACGGCCCCAGACACTCCGGCCCCGGCCCCCAGTGGCCGCGCTTCGGGAAGAACCAAAGCCTGCTCTTTGGCGTCATCCGCTGCCGCAGGCACCTCGTCATGGCACCCAGCACCCTCCTCCAGGGTGCTCCGCTGCACTGCCTCCGCATCCAGCTGCTGCAGATCACCATCAGTGTTCACCACGACGCCCTCACCAATGTCGTTCTCCGACTCAGGCACCTCGCCGCTTCTTCCAGTACTCACGTACCAGGCGCATTGCTGCATCGTCACTGTACCCAGCTGCGGCTGCTGTCCCTCAGGGCTTTCAGTGACACTCCCGTTGGCTCTATTCTCTGACCCGGGCATCTCATCACTGCTCTCGACACCCTCACTCCAGGTGTCCCGCTGCGTCGTCTCTGCGTCCTGCAGCTGCTGCTCTTCCCCGGGGCCCTCAGCCTGCATGGTCAGGCTCTCCTGCTGCTTAGCTTCTAGCAGCGGGACTGACTCCTATTGCACTCCCTCTCTGCCGTCCTCGCACACCACGCAGTCTGACCTGTCAGCGCCATGGTTCTGTGCCAAGTTGAGCTTCATGGCTGGCTCGTTGTCTTCAATGACAGGGGAATCTTCTACTCGTGGTCTCGATTCTGCCTTGAGGTCCAGCTTGCCGCTCGCTGCCAGGTTTTGGCACAAAGTTAGCTCCTCAGCTAGCCCGTCCATAGACTTAGAATGGGCCGTTAGCTTCCTGAGGCTAACTAGTGCAGACGCTCCTGGCGCCATCATTTCCAGCACCTGCAGCTTCACAGACCACGTATGCTCTTCAAAGTATTCACCCAGTCGCTCGGCGGCATCCTCATAACACTCCGTTGCGCCCAGAGCACCGAGGATTCTCTGGCCCTCTGCGCCAAGGTTGTGAGCCAGGAGTGCCCGCCGCCATCTCCTGTCCAGCCCATGCAGGCCCAGCACCCTAATGTAAACCTCAAACTCAACCTTCCATTTTGGCCACAGGTTCACCGGCTCTCCAGCTCGTTCCAGAAACGGAAGCAGTGGCAGAGGTAGCCAGCACGCTTCCATTTGTCTCCTCTTCGCCATTGTTATGTCTATAAATAATGGAGTCGGAGTCAGTCTTCATGCAGCATAGAACTCCCTCAACTTTATTACAGAACAGGGGTTTACATACAGAGAGGGCTGTGCCCGCCTGACGTCACCCAGTGGGTGGGCACGGCTTTATGGAAGGGGGGGACATGACCCCTGCCCCCCCCCCCCGGATTTACGCCCCTGGTCTGGCCTGTCCTTTGTTCAGGTAACTCGTGTACAAGAGATACTGGCTTCCTTTACCTGTGGCATGGAGTTGTTCTCTGCATTTTGTTGCTGAAAGCTAATGTCGTACTGTACTTAGAATTAAGTACAGGAGTAAGGCAGCAGTTAACAGGTGGGATTGTAAGAGATGTAAAGGTTTTGCTGTAGTTTTAGCTGTTTTTTTTGGCTTAAATGCAGGACTCGCCACGCTGCATGCATGCTCTGTGTCTGAATAATCTCAGGTGTAGGACGGTGTCAAGGGTAGTTTTGCTCATGCTATGGGTTTCAAATCATCTATGCCATTTACTATTCTTTTTAAGACAAGCTTCTTATTTCTGGAGTTGTGAGTTTATTTAGTTTGCCAAATCTTCAAAAGACAATTTTCTAAACTGGCGAGAAGTTTGGCACAAGACAGTCATCCTGGATTTGGACACTTTAGATGGCAAGTATTGTCATTTCCCCAGAAGGACACTTCAGAGTGGCTTGAATTGAATGGCACAATTTCAGACTGCTGCTGAAGCTGTGAAACGTACCGGAGTCCATCTTCAGATGTGTTTTTTTTTTTTTTCTTACTTCATCTGCCATGTCACCTTTTTTTAAGCAGATTTGCATCCTGATCCTTTTTCCTGTTGAAGAGCTCGCTATCGTCACAATTTGATGTGTGATTCACAGGTCACGGCTCATTCAGACAACGAGGTGTTCGTTGAGAAGGTCAGAGAAATGCAGGTGGTGGTCAATTGCTAACGTAAATGTCAAGGGTTCAAGCTTTTTTTTTTTTTTTTTTGGACTGCTGCCGCAATATCATGCTAGACCTTTCTTCCATTTGCAATCACCTCATTATTAGTTGACCATATATCAAACACATAGCTTATTATACTCCATTATTGTGCCATTCTGGTTAAGCTATACACGGGGATAGACATTTTCTGCACTAAACACAATGAAACAACCGATTAAATGGACTGAATAAAACGTGCAGTTAAACCAGCAAAATCAGAATAGCTGCATTAAAGTTGTACACAAGCAACATACAGTAACTGTACTTAGCACTGTCATGTTTGCCCCTACGGGGTGAAGAAGAGGACCCAATTGCATGGCAAAGTTTGTACATGATTTATGTACAAAATAAGAGAATGCAGCACGAGGGCTGGGAAACATAACTGAAACTGCACTACAGAATAAACAAAAGGAAGCCTAAACCACGAGTAGCTTGGATAGAGGTGCGTACACTGTGTGAGTCAAAATGGTGGTGAAAGTAACAGTAACTGTAATCATAGCAGTCACAGTACAGTAGGTCACCGCACTGAGGGTGCGGCGAGAGCTGTATAAATAGGGCAGGAGGTGATTAGTCCGATCAGGTGCAGCCGTGAATAATTAACACCACAAAAGAACCAATCACAGGAAATTAAGGTGCTGTCACAATAAGTAAACACAAAATGAAGAGTAAGCCAGGATGATGGCAATAATAATAATGCAAAGGATAACATGACTAAGAGTAGATATAAGTGAGTTAGAATATAACTGAAAGCAGGGGCATGAGAATACCAATAATGATGATGAACACAATAAAGACTCCTAAAGGAACACAAAGTGTGGACAGGGTCTGTGACCAGGCGGGCCAAAAGGCCAGGCGGGCCAAAACAAACACCTTCCCCCCACAAAGTCCAACACAAAACGCAGTTTGTGGGGGCAACCCAAAGTCCAAGGTCCCAAAACAAAACAAGGTGGGTCAGGTGGTCTCCCAAAGTCCCGGGACCACCAGACCATAGAACAAAGTGGGTCAGGGGACCTACCCAAGTCTATGGGTCCCTAGACTGAGGAACAGGGTGGATCTGGCAGCCTTCCAGAGTCTCTAGGCCACCAGACCATGGGACAAGATGGTTCATGGGGTCTACCTGAGTCTACAGGCCCCCAAATCAGGAAACAGGATGTGCTGGGCAGATGCTGAGGTATGCCAACCTCAGGGGCTGACAGGTGAAGTGTGCCGACCACAGTCTCCTCTGACTGAGGCATGTCGGCCTCAGGAATCAACAATTAGAGCTCGCTGACCTCCAGATGAGACGACTGGGGCGCGCTGACCTCCAAATGAGGCGGCTGGGGCACGCTGACCTCCGAATGAGGCAGCTGGGGCGCGCTGACCTCCGAATGAGGTGGCTGGGGCGCGCTGACCTCCGAATGAGGCAGCTGGGGCGCGCTGACCTCCAGATGAGGCAGCTGGGGCGCACTGACCTCCAGATGAGGTGGCTGGGGGGTGCTGACCTGTGGATGAGGTGGCTGGGGTGCGCTAACCTCTGGATGAGCGGCTGGGGTGTGCTGACTACTGGATGAGATGGCTGGGGCACGCTGACCTCTGGATGAGATGGCTGGGGTGTGCTGACTTCGGGATAAGACTGCTGGGGCTGAAGCACATCTGGCCCAGGTGCCCAGGAATCCCTCTCTGACGCAGTCACCTCGGACAGGGAGGCTGAGGTACAGGTTGGAGTATGGCCCACACCATGACAGACAGCAGAAGAGCTTGGTGGGGAGAGCTCAGAAGCAAATGGAGGCTGCAACTGGGTCTCCCCACCAGGAGTAGACAAGACCTCTTTAATACAGATATTAAGAAAAGAAGGAAGAGGACTTTCCTTAACTCCTGCTCTTCCACTGGTGAGGAACCTGATGACTCTGCCAATATTGTTATGACGACCTTGAAAGGAGCAGTCTCTGCAGGGGCATGCACATGAGGAGAAGCAGTCTCTGCAGGGGTGTGTGCACAAGGAGAAGCAGTCTCTGCAGGAGCGTGCACGTGAGGTGGAGCAGTCTCTGCAGGGGTGTGCACGTGAGGAGAAACAGCTTCTGCAGAAGTGTACATGTGAGGAGAAGCAGTGGCAGTGGTTGAGCTCACCTCCTCCGTTATGGACCCAACTGAGGATGAGATGACCTCGGGGAAACAAGGAGTAGAGGTGAATGGTAGAATACACATGGGGGCAGCAGCAGAAACAAAAAATGAGGGCTCAGCAACAATAGGAAGTGGCTGCTGAGGCTCCTCACTGGGAACAAGGCAAGACTTCTCACTATTAGATGTCCCAAAAAAATGAGAAAATAGTACTTGCTGCTGTTGAACCTGCCGCTGGAGAACCAGATTAATCACTCTGAGTGGCTACGGTGACCACCTGGTGAGGAGCTTTTGCACAGTGGTGAGGAGCTGGTGTTGGAGCAGAGGAGAGGTGTGTGGAACTTGTGGAAGCCAGGGAATGTTTCTCCGTCGGCACAAGCTTCCAGGGTGCTGGGACTGGCGAGTGGCAAGGAGGCGCAACAACTGACTGAGCCAGGGGACGCTGATTCGTCGGCACAGTCTCCGTCATCAAGGGTGAATTCCTCCTCAACCCGTGGTGTGGCTGCAAAGTGGGTGAGCGGTCTCTCCTCCACCCCAGGCCGCCAAATGCCCAGCGGGTCCCGTTGTAATCCTTGGGCTCGGCAGGTGACGAAGAGGAGGCTGGCAGTAATGGTACGGCAGGGAGTGGGAGCCCCTGCAGCCAGGGAAGAGAGTGCAGGCTTGGGCGAGCCTCCAAGATGTTGGTGACTGCCTCACAGCAGTACTTGCCATCCTCTGGGGAGCTGCAGGACACGGTAACAAGGTTCCACAGTATGTCAACAGCCGGCAACTCTCCCCCCTTCTGCCTCCTCCTTCTCTTGCTTTTTTCACCTGCTAGTGTTGGCAGCAATCTTTTGTCATGTTTGCCCCTATGGGGCAAAGAAGAGGACCCAGTTGCGTGTTGAAGTTTGTACATGATTTATTTACAAAATAACAGAATGTAGCACAAGGGCTGGGAAACACAACTGAAGCTGCACTGCAAGATAAACAAAAGGGACCATAAACCATGAGTAGCTTGGATAGAGGTACGTACACTATGAGTTGAAATGGTGGTGAAAGTAATAGTAACTAATCGTAGCAGTCACAGTACAGTAGGTCACCGCACTGAGGATGTGGTGAGAGCTGTATAATAGAGCAGGAGGGGATTAGCCCAATCAGCGGCAGCCATGAATAATTAACACCACAAAAGAACCAATCACAGGAAATTAAGGCGCTGTCACAATAAGTAAACACAAAATGAAGAGTATGACAGGATGATGGTAACAATAATGTTGTGTTGTTGTTCGTCCATCATTGTCGATGATGACCTCGTAATCCTATTGATGAGTTGACGGTTGACGGTGAGTCCTGAGATGACTGATCAGTCCAATTTGGGCAAGGAATGTCCTGGCACATGTGGGGCAGGCATGCATTATCATGTTAGCTGATGTGCTGGGCTGTCTAGTCTTGCACAGTTCGTGCTTGGCTTTAGCTCCAGCAATACGTCTGGCTTCGAGATTTCTGCAGCCATCCTTAATGCTCATATGCCAGGCCAAGCGGTCTTGTGCTAGAGTTTCCCAGGAGGCCACGTCTATATTGAGGGATTTCAGAGAGAGACCTTCAGGGTGTCCTTGTAGCGTTTCTTTTGTCCCCCTCTCGACCGTTTTCCTACTGAGAGTTCCCCGTAGAACAGCTGCTTTGGAATGCGTTCATCAGGCATCCTGACAACATGACCTGCCCACCTGGCTTGCAATCTTATTAGCATGGTGTGGACCATTTCCATTTTAGCTCGCTCAAGGACTTCTGTATCAGGTACCTTGTCCTGCCAGTTGATGTTGAAGATCCTTCGAAGACAGGTTAGGTGGAAACGGTTGAGCTGTCTGGCATGCCTTGCATACACCGTCCATGTTTCACAGGCATAAAGGAGTGTTGGGAGCACAACAGCACGGAAGACCTTTAGCTTCGTTTCTAGGCTAATGCCACATCTTTCCCATGCAATTTTGCGGAGTCTGCCAAATGCAATGCTGGCCTTGGCTATTCTGTGGTTGACTTCAGTATGTATTGTTGCAGACTGGGAGAGGGTGCTACCTAGGTATGTGAATTGGCCTACAACTTGCAGTCTCTGCCCCTTCACTGTAATAGTTGGTTCTGCCTGTTGACCATTTGGAGCTGGCTGGTGCATAACTTCGGTC
This sequence comes from Pholidichthys leucotaenia, assembly GCA_020510985.1. NCBI lineage: Eukaryota > Metazoa > Chordata > Actinopteri > Cichliformes > Pholidichthyidae > Pholidichthys > Pholidichthys leucotaenia. The sequence continues at coordinate 227,119,502 of CM035844.1, forward strand.
TTCTTGGTGCTGATGGTGAGGCCGAAGTTGTCACATGCCATGGAGAATTTGTCCATGCTTGACTGCATCTCACTCTGAGCTATCATTTAAGGCACAGTCGTCGGCAAAGAGGAAGTCCCTCAGTACAGTCTCTTTTACCTTGGTGATAGCCTGGAGTCTTCTTGGGTTGAAAAGCCTTCCATCCTGCCTGTACCTGAGGCTTATCCCAGTGGTGCTATTCTGAAAGGCATCAGTGAGCATGGCTGAGAACATCACACTGAATAAGGTGGGTGCGAGCACGCAACCTTGTTTAACATCATTCATGACTAGAAAAGCCTCTGATGCCTCACCATTGTCTAGGACGCGTGCGTTCATGCCATCGTGGAACTGGCACACCATCAGGATGAATTTGTCTGGGCAGCCAAACTTTGACATTATCCTCCATAGTCCATGGCGACTGACAGTGTCAAATGCTTTGGTGAGGTCAACAAATGTGGTGTAGAGCTCGCGGTTCTGTTCTAGACACTTCTCCTGGAGTTGACGAGCCGCAAAGATCATGTCCACAGTCCCTCTACCCTTACGGAAGCCACATTGTGATTCTGGCAGCAGGCCTTGTTCTAGGTGATGACGATTTAGCAAGAGTCTTGCAAGGACCTTACCAGCTATGGAGAGTAGCGAGATACCTCGATGGTTGTCGCATACTTGTCTGTTGCCCTTTCTCTTGTACACGTGGACAATTGATGCATCCCTGAGTTCCTGAGGAATGGTGCCTTGGGTCCAAAAGGACCGGAACAGTTCAGTCAGCTTCTCAAGGAGTGCTGGGCCACCTGTCTTGTATATCTCAGCTGGAATGGCATCTGACCCTGGTGCTTTGCCACTTGACAGTTGGCCAACAGCCTTTTGGACTTCAACAACAGTAGGAAGTTCATCCATGGCATCGTTGATCTAAACCTGGGGCATCCTGTCGAATGCCTCATTGTTTATAGTAGAAGGCTGGTTCAGGACTCCTTCAAAATGTTCAGCCCATCTTTGGTTCAGGACTCCTTCAGAATGTTCAGCCCATCTTTGGAGGATTTGGGTCTTCTCTGTCAGAAGGGTTGAACCATCTGATCCCAGAAGTGGGCAGCTTCCTGATGGCTTGGGTCCGTACAGGGCATTGAGAGACTCGTAGAATCGTTTTGAGTCATTCCTGTCTGCATAGCCCTGGATTTCATCTGCCTTGGCACTCAACCATGAGTCTTGCATCTCTCGAAGATTGAGTTGTACTGTCCTGCGTGTGCTGGTGAAAGCCACCTTCTTTGAGACGGATGAGGGATCATTTTGATGGGCACGATGAAGGCTATGCTTCTCCGTTAGTAGAGCTTTGATTTCCTCATCATTTTCATCAAACCAATCATGCTTTTTTCGTGTTGAGAGGCCCAGGATTTTCTGTGCAGATGAGTGGATAGTATTCCTAAACAGCACCCAGTCTTTCTCAGCATTGGTTGTGAATCTCAGATTTGCAAGTTCGCGTTCCAGGTCTTCCGTGAGTGCATTAGCCTTGGAGTAGGTTTTCAGTTGGGACACATCAAGCCATTTCATGCTTTTGTTCTTGTCCCCCTGTGGTCTTCTCTTAGGTCTGATGTGCAGTTTCATCCTGGAGACAATAAGCCTGTGGTCGGTCCAGCAGTCAGCACCACACATGGCCTTTGTGACTCTGACGTCCTGCTTATCTTTTTGCCTGATGATGACATAGTCGATGAGGTGCCAGTGTTTGGAGCGGGGGTGCCTCCATGAGGTTTTGTTTCGAGTGGGCATGTGGAAGACAGTATTTGTGATGAGGAGGCTATGTTTGGCACAGGTCTGTAGCAAGAGAAGACCGTTGCTATTGCACTTGCCCACTCCATTTTTGCCTATGATACCTTCCCAGGCAGAACTGTCCTGTCCTACTCTGGCATTGAAGTCCCCGAGCAATATGAGCTTGTTGTTGTGCTTCACAGTAGACAGGAGAGCATCAAGTTCTTCGGAGAACTTGTTTTTAGTCTCATCAGGGTTTGTCATCGTTGGTGCATAGGCACTGATGAGAGTAGCCTGCTTGCTGTCATGCAGTGGAAGCTGCATTGTCAAGAGGCGGTCATTCACGCCCTTTGGGAGGCTGGAGAGTTTGCTGACAAGGTTGTTCCTCACAGCAAAACCAACTCCTGCTTCGCAGCGCTCATCTTTGCTATGGCCACTCCAGAAGAATGTATATCCACCTCCCGACTCATTTAACTGACCTTCTTCTGCAAGCCTGGTTTCACGCAGAGCTGCAATGTCAATGTTGTATCTTGCAAGTTCCCCGCTAACTAGAGCTGTTCTTCTTTCAGGTCGATCAGCTGACGGGTTGTCTAAAAGTGTGCGCACATTCCATGTGCCAATGTTGAGTGGTGTCACCTTTTTCTTTCCTCTGTTGTTTCAACCGCTAGTGTGGGATCCCCTCCAGCCACGGTAAGCTGGCCAGGGTGTTGTGAAGCAGGCAATGTTTAGGGCACCTTTTCTAGCCCCTTCCTCAGACTGTGGAGGTGAGCAGGGCAATCCTAAAAAGGGTTGCTCAGTCACTCAGACAGACACCAAACCCCACTGCTGCTTCTGTCAGTGAGGAGCGATCATTAGGCCTGAGCCGCCTGTGTGCAGGTCCATGACTACAGCTGCCAGTGTATCCTCACCTGCTGCTTTGCCACTCGCCCATCGCCACAGGACTTTTGAAATGGATTGACGAGACTTGCGCTAGAAAATTGGATTAAAGTGAGGGAGAGTTGCGCAGCGTCGGCCTCACTCTCTCTTCCAGGGTCATCAGATTCCAGTGGCAGGACGTAGTCGAGACGGCTGGAGATGACACTGGATGCAGGAGTTGCCGGAGTCTTGGCATAATTTGACCATTACTCCGCCTACGGGGCTCCACTCCGATTTTTCTGTCACGGTTGATTTCCTTATCCTTATGCTATCCCTAGCACTCACAGGGCAGTGAGACTATTTGACCCATAGCTGGGGGTCTGTTCATGGGCATCAGGATGTGTCCACATACTGGTGGGCCTGGCATGCCACATGTCTGGGGGCAGACCTCCTCCGAGTCCCTTGCAATTTGGCCTGAGACCGCAAGGTGCTCAGTTGACGTGTGTCGCCACGAGAAGGCATTGCATAGGGCTTATCTACTGAGAGGCTATGTACTGGCAGGGAAGACTTACGCACTCGGCTTCCTTTTCGCAATAGCTAGCCAGCGGCAGAGGCTGAAAGCGAGAGGTGACAAGTACACAGACACACAGCGCACCGCACTAGACGCATCAATAGACCAATTTGACACACTAATATAATAATATATACTATAATTATTACTATATATATATATAGTAATTAGTATATATATATACTGTATATATATACTGTATATACTATATTATTACTGTACTAATATAATAATATACTAATATTATAATATAACTAGAAAAGCACTCGGAGAGCGCAGACCTCCGCCAAGCGCCACAGTTCCCCCCATACAGTGTTTGTGTGTACGTTTTCAGATTCCTTGACCATGAAAACATATGACTAGCAATTGGACTGACAATGATAGGATTAGTGGTTCAGTAGTTATTCACGAAAATGGCATTTTCCGTAATGGCGGCCACAGTTCCCCCCATACAGTGTTTGTGTGTACGTTTTCAGATTCCTTGACCATGAAAACATATGACTAGCAATTCGATTGACAATGATAGGATTAGTGGTTCAGTGGTTATTCACGAAAATGGCATTTTCCGTAATGGCGGTTTTCTTGTGGACGGTGCTCCGAATCATCGCCAAAATTTAATCAGTTCTTCCTTGTACCATTTCCAACAATGCCTGAAAGTTTCATCGAAATCCGTGCAAAACTTTTTGAGTTATCTTGCTAACCAACAGACAGACAAACAAACAGACAAACAGACAGGCAAACCCCGGCAAAAACATAACCTCCTGGCGGAGGTAATAATAATGCAAAGGATAACATGACTAAGAGTAGATATAACTGAGGCAGAATATAACTGAAAGCAGGGGCATGAGAATACTAATAATGATGATGAACACAATAAAGCGTCCAAAAGGAACGCAAAACGTGGACAGCGTCCGTGACCCTGTCCAGATCACTACAAGCACTTGCTAATGTTGCTAACAGGCTCTCCAAACAGCAATAACACTGATCACATGTAACTGCTTCAGATCAAACACATTTTATTACACTGTGGAGAATGTGGAAATGACGAGGCTGGGTTTATTTCACAAGTCAGGTTTATTCCATTCTCCAACATCATCAAAAACAGAAAGAGAAAGAATTCCCCAACACCTGTCCCTTTTATACCCCAGGGCATCAAAGCACACAGTCACATTGTCTTTTAATCCCAAATCACAATGCGTCTTCTTCCAGGTCTTCTCACCTCCACCTAAAGTCACTGGTGGTCAGGAAATCCCTCAAGGTCATCTCTTTGCATACAAAAGGCCACATTTCACATCCTCCTGTTATTTCCTAGGAGGCTCAGTCCTTTTGTTCCTCTGAGACGTGAAGCATACAATAAGCATACAGTAATATACATGTGAAGCATATGAAGCCCACATATGTGTCCAACATGACCCCCCCCCCCAAACGTCTAAGATGGAACAACGTAATAACAGTCTGCATGTCATGATAAAATCACACACATCAGTCCACATGCTGCTTGGGCCTCAGTCTTCTCCTGTATCTGCTGTAAGCAGGCTTTACCACCTCCGCGGCGCCCCCCTGCTGGGGAGCTGCTGTCTGAGGATGAGAACTGTTAGTCAATCTCTGTGGGTGTTCTGGGGAATGCTCTCTAGGGGGTCTGCCGCGTCGAGGAGCCTTGGCCAACTGCACACCTTCGTCGGCCACCACAAAAGCGGGTTTGAGCCTGTTTATGCCAATCATTTCTTTTCTGCCCCCCAAATCTAGCAAAAAATGCTTATCCCCTGTTTCCAGCACTCTATATGGTCCATCATAAGGTGTTCGTAACGGTGGGCGATGGGCGTCGTGTCTGACAAAAACAAACTCCGCATTTTTTAAAGCCTTAGGCACAAAAACGCACGGAAAACTGTGGTGAACGGGGCCAGGTAGCGTGCTCGAGTCCGTGCTACTCTGTAACCGCTGAGCTGGGGAGCACTCTGGCGCAGGATTATCTGGGAGAAATTCCCCGGGCAGCCGAAGTGGCTGTGCGAAAACTAGCTCAGCTGGGGAGGCTTCTAAATCCTCTTTAGGTGCAGAACGCAACCCCAATGAAACCCATGGTAGCCTGTCCACCCAATTTGCATCCGTAAGCAACGCTCTGAGGGCCGCCTTCAATGACCTGTGAAAACGTTCGCATAACCCGTTAGCCTGCGGATTGTACGCGGTTGTGCGGTGGATCGTTGCCCCCAGGCTGCGGGCCATCGCTGACCAAAGTTCAGAAACAAATTGAGGGCCTCTGTCGGACGTAATGTCCGACGGGACTCCAAAACGCGCTACCCATGCCGTTAAAAACGCGCGCGCCACCTCCTCGGCTGTGGTTGACAACAGTGGGACCACTTCCGGCCAGCACGTGGTGCGGTCGACCATTGTCAGAAGATGTGTGCGCCCCTGTGACAGCGGGAGGGGGCCTACAAGGTCCACGTGAACATGATCAAACCTCTTAGCCGGGATGTGAAACGGCTCCAAGGGAGCTTTCGTGTGTCTGTGTACCTTGGCTCGTTGACAAGCCATGCAGGCTGCCGCCCACTCTCTAACTTGTTTGCGCAGGCTCGGCCATACAAATTTCTCTCCCACCATTTTGACCGACGCGCGCACTCCCGGGTGCGCCAGAGAATGGATCGAGTCAAAAACGCGGCGGCGCCACGCGGCCGGTACCACAGGACGCGGTCGCCCAGTGGAGACATCGCAGATTAGGGGGGGCATACCGTCTTGCAGCACCCTGTTCTCCAGCCTTAACCCTGTTGGTCCAGACTGGAGCGCGCGCACGTCCGCGTCGCTAACCTGATCCGCAGCCATGGCTGCATAATCTATCCCTACGCGGACTGGGGCCGCGCACATTTCTGCATCGCTAACCCGATCCGCGGCCATGGCTGCAAAATCTACCCCTACGCGGGCTGGAGACGCCACGGCGCGCGAGAGGCAGTCTGCCACTACATTAAGTTTACCCGCCACATGCTGGATATCGGTAGTAAACTCTGAGATCGCGGCCAGCTGTCTCTGCTGCCGGCCCGACCACGGTTCTGAAACCTTGGCCATCGCGAAAGTCAGCGGCTTGTGGTCAACGAACGCGGTGAAACGGCGTCCCTCCAGCCAGAACTGGAAGTGGCGAATGGCCAAGTGGAGAGCTAACAACTCCCTGTCGAATGCGCTGTATTTTCGTTCACTATCGCGCAAGGTCCTGCTGAAAAAGGCAAGCGGTTGCCAAGCTCCGGCTACATGCTGCTCCACGACCACCCCTATGGCCACATCTGACGCATCAGTAGTGAGCGCTATGCGGGCCGTTGGGACTGGATGTGCTAACAACGCAGCATTTGCCAGGGCTGTTTTGACTTCAGAGAATGCACGCTCTCGCTCCGGAGACCATTCAATTTTATTTGTGGGTTTTTGTTTTTTTAGTGCAGCATACAATGGTTGCATGAGCTGCGCTGCGCGGGGGAGGAAACGGTTATAAAAATTCACCATTCCCAAAAACTCCTGTAACGCTTTGACCGTTTGTGGCTGGGGAAAATTTGTTACTGCGCTCACTTTGTCAGGCAGAGGAACCGCTCCTTCTGGAGAGACGCGATGCCCCAAAAAATCAATCTGCGTCACCCCAAACTGACACTTCACTGGGTTGATTATTAACCCGTGCTCTGCCAACCTCCGGAAAACTGCCGTGAGGTGGTTTTCGTGTTCGTCTTCAGACGCGCTGGCTACCAATATGTCGTCCAGGTAGACGAACACGAAGGGGAGATCGCGCAAAACCGCGTCCATCATGCGGTGGAACGTCTGCGTCGCGCCTTTAAGCCCAAACGGCATGCCCAAAAACTCGAATAGCCCGAAAGGAGTTATTACCGCTGTTTTGGGTATGTCCTCAGCGTGCACTGGGACCTGGTGGTAACCGCGTACCAAGTCTATCTTAGAAAAAGCGCGCGCCCCCGCCAAATGAACTGAAAAATCTTGGATGTGCGGGATCGGGTAGCGGTCGTGCGCTGTAGCGTTGTTCAACCTGCGGAAATCACCGCAAGGTCACCACGAGCCATCAGCTTTCGGGACCATGTGAAGCGGTGAAGCCCATGGGCTTTTCAAACGCCTGATGATGTCCAACTTTTCCAGGTTGGCGAACTCCTCGCGCGCTATGGTCAGTTTAGCTAAATCCAAGCGCCGAGCTTTTGCAAAAACGGGCAGTCCGGTGGTAGTAATAAAATGTTCCACCCCGTGTTTAGCCACAGTCGCCGAAAATGTTGGGACCGTGAGTGCTGGGAACTGAGTGAGGAGTGTGTGGAACTTACCACTTGCAGCTGTGACGTTGGCTTGTGCTGTTGGCGGGGCCACTCGAGCTGTACAGGGAATAGAAGAAAAAGAGAGTGCATTAACCAGGCGTCTGTTAGCAAGATCAACCAACAAACCATGTGAGCACAAAAAATCAGCCCCTAACATGTTGAAATTGACTGCAGCTATGACGAAAGTCCACTCAAATGTACGGCCGTGTAGGGACAGAAGCAGAGTCCTTTCACCAAAGGTCTTAATCGCCGAGCTGTTCGCTGCTGACACCCCGGGACCACTGGAAAGCGCCAGCCGGTCAGCGGGGGAAGGTGTGATGAAACTCTGCTGGGATCCTGTGTCCACGAGGAAATGCCTCCCCGAGCGCATCTTTCAAGTAGAGCAGCTTGTTCTCCTCCCCGAGGGCCGCAGCTGCTACTGACCCCCGGTCTTGTCGTTTCCCGAGCGCTTGAAATGGCACGACGGTATACATTTGCGTGCCCTCTCTGTGAAGCGGCGATGGTAGAAACAAAGGACGTCATCTGCTCCGTGTTTCTTGGCCCCTGCCGCCGCCATCGTCGGTGGGTCTGGTACTGCAACCTCTGGCCCCCTGCCATCTCCGGACGTTGTGCCGAGCTCCGCTGCCGCGGCCGTGGCCACGCACCGTTTATTGGCGTTGACGAGTCGCTGCGCCTCCTGGCCCAGCTCGCAGTAGTCTCGTCGGGCCAACAGTGGTGAACTGGCCAGGGTCACTCTCACCGCTGACGGTAGGGTCCTGAGGAAAAGGTAGGTGAAGATGAAGTGATCATCGTCAGAGTCTTTCAACCTCAACAGCTTCTCCATAAGGTCCGCAGGCCTGTCGCTTTCAAATTCAGTCAGTGCCAGGAGCCCCTCTGCTCGCTCCTCCACCGAGGGGGTGAAGTACCGGATGAGTGCAGCCCTCAACGCGTCGTACTTGTTGCTGTCCGGCGGCTGGTTGATCAGGCTCTCCACCCGCTGGGCTGTGTGGTTGTCCAGCTTTGCAACCACATGGTAGAACTTTGTGTCGTCTACCGAAATCCTCCGGAGGTTGAACTGCGCCTCGACCGCGTTAAACCAGGAGCGCGGATTGTTCTGCCAGAAGTCTGGTAGCTGAACTGTGGCTGCATTCATTTGGCTGGCTCCTGACGAGTCTGGCTCGGGAGAATTTCTTCCACTCATGATATGTCTTAGGGTCACCAGTGTGGAGAATGTGGAAATGACAAGGCTGGGTTTATTTCACAAGTCAGGTTTATTCCATTCTCCAACATCATCAAAAACAGAAAGAGAAAGAATCCCCCAACATCTGTCCCTTTTATACCCCAGGGCATCAAAGCACACAGTCACATTGTCTTTTAATCCCAAATCACAATGCGTCTTCTTCCAGGTCTTCTCACCTCCACCTAAAGTCACTGGTGGTCAGGAAATCCCTCAAGGTCATCTCTTTGCATACAAAATGCCACATTTCACATCCTCCTGTTATTTCCTAGGAGGCTCAGTCCTTTTGTTCCTCTGAGACGTGAAGCATACAATAAGCATACAGTAATATACATGTGAAGCATATGAAGCCCACATATGTGTCCCACAACACAAAAGTAACCAGAGTAAATACAAAATGCAGTTTTTAAACTAGAAAAGCACTCGGAGAGCGCAGACCTCCGCCAAGCGCCACAGTTCCCCCCATACAGTGTTTGTGCGTACGTTTTCAGATTCCTTGACCATGAAAACATATGACTAGCAATTTGATTGACAATGATATGATTAGTGGTTCAGTAGTTATTCAGGAAAATGACATTTTCCGTAATGGCGGCCACAGTTCCCCCCATACAGTGTTTGTGTGTACGTTTTCAGATTCCTTGACCATGAAAACATATGACTAGCAATTTGATTGACAATGATAGGATTAGTGGTTCAGTAGTTATTCACGAAAATGACATTTTCCGTAATGGCGGCCACAGTTCCCCCCATACAGTGTTTGTGTGTACGTTTTCAGATTCCTTGACCACGAAAACATATGACTAGCAATTGGATTGACAATGATAGGATTAGTGGTTCAGTAGTTATTCAGGAAAATGGCATTTTCCATAATGGCGGCCACAGTTCCCCCCATACAGTGTTTGTGTGTACGTTTTCAGATTCCTTGACCATGAAAACATATGACTAGCAATTGGATTGACAATGATAGGATTAGTGTTTCAGTAGTTATTCAGGAAAATGGCATTTTCCGTAATGGCGGCCACAGTTCCCCCCATACAGTGTTTGTGTGTATGTTTTCAGATTCCTTGACCATGAAAACATATGACTAGCAATTGGATTGACAATGATAGGATTAGTGGTTCAGTAGTTATTCACGAAAATGGCATTTTCCGTAATGGCGGTTTTCTTGTGGACGGTGATCCGAATCACCACCAAAATGTAATCAGTTCTTCCTTGTACCATTTCCAACAACGCCTGAAAGTTTCATCGAAATCCGTCCAAAACTTTTTGAGTTATCTTGCTAACCAACAGACAGACAAACAGACAAACAGACAGACAAACAGACAAACCCCGGCAAAAACATTACCCCCTTGGCGGAGGTAATGATTTCATTTAAGTGGAAAAAAAAACTATCCAAACCTACCTGGCCCTATGTGAAGACTAATTGCCCCCCTGAACCTAATAAATGGCTGTACCACCCTTGGCGGCAACAGCTGCAATCAAGTGTTTAAAATAACTGGTGATGAGTTTTTCTACATCTCCATTGAGGGCTTTTGGCCAGCACTTCTTTGCTGAATTGTTTTCATTCAGACATTTCAGGGCTTGAGCTTCAGGTCATGAACTGATGGCCAGACATTCTCCTTCAGGATTTTCTGCTAGAGAGCAGAATTCATTGTTCATTCAGTTACGGCAAGTCATCCAGCTCTTAAAGCAACAAAGCAGCCCCAGACCATGACACTACCACCACCATGTTTGACTGTTGGTATGATGTTCTTTTTATGAAATGCTTTATCAGTTTTACGCCAGATGTAACGGGATGCATGCCTTCCTAAAAGTTCAACTTTTGTCTCGTCAGTCCGTAGAATATTTTCCCATAAGTCTTGGGGATCATCATAATATTTTGGGGCAAGTGTGAGATGAGCCTTTATGTTCTTTTTTGGTCAGTAGTGGTTTTGGCCTTGGAACTCTGTATTTTTCCCATGAGACAGTGAGGATCCAGCCCAGCCTTGACCACTGTAGCAGAACCTTTAGACATCAACTGATTACTCAGTGTTCTCAGAACAAGGCTTATCTGCTTGGTCTATTGTATTAAAAAACTCTGCTCTGTTCTGAGACTTTGAATCCTCACATGACACCCACCTGCGTGTGGCACACAAGCTGTAATACCCAGAAAAGGCATCTTTGACTCTGCACTGTATTTATTCACCAGATCAACAAGGGACATTATAAAGAAAATCCACAACAATGTCGACTCTGAAAATACCAAGCTAGATATCTTCATTTTATAGTTAGCAGCCAACTAACACCACACCCAATAACGCAGGCCATAAAATGTGCCACTTATAATTTTTTCAGTGTTCCAACTTAAACAGCAAAATTACATACAGGTAGTCCTGTTGAAGGCATTGGTCAGACTGATGTACCAATCAAAACAATTACTTCAAGGTGAAAATCTTCCCTTCTGTTGCTTTAGCTGAATATCTATCTATAAATTCAAGACATCTCTGTCTGAGTGTGTTCCTCATATCTCTCAAACTGTTTGTCACAATGACCTAAGATTTTAAACATGCTTTGCTGAAGCTACGAGGGTGTGCATCCATGAATATGGAGTCACTCAGTCAAAATATGTAATTTTCAAGAGATTCACAGGCTTTATTATCATGTGCACAGTTAAGAAATGCAACATTTCCTGAGCAATGAAATTCTTACTTTGCTCTCCGAACAAATGCCAAGGTAAAAGGTACAGAAACAACAATTCTAATAAGGTCATGACACATTAACACAGTAACTCAATTCTAATACTAATGGATGCTAATAACACACACACACCAACACACAGTTAGGCAATTAGGACTCCTTAAGCACACCTTGATACTAAATACTAAAACTAATGAGTACTAATAACACACACTAGGCAGTTTGGGCAGTTAAAGCAGTTAAAGCACTCAGACAAGAGGAATGAAATTGAAAATTTACTGGATGGCTAAAGTGATAGCGGTATATTGATATCAGAGATGATGTGAACCTGAGATGGCATGAGCCTATGTACAGTGTGCAACGAGCAGTGTATAATTACAAATTAGCACCCGGTGCTAATTTCTGTATCAGTAGTACCAGTAGACTGTGCATGATAAGTAGCAGCAGAGATGATATGTACATCAGACGAGTGAGACTATATCTACTGTACAGGTGAGCAGTATGCAAATTTAGCAACCGGTGTGTGAGTTCATATATGCAAAGCTGTGTTACGGAGTTTTGGGAGTTGTTATCTGTTCAGGAGTCTGATGACAGTGGGAAAGAAGGAGTTCTTCAGTCTGGTTGTCCTGCATTTCACACTTCTGTACCTCCGGCCTGAGGATACAAGTGTGAACAATCTGTGCTGGGGGTGGGTGGGGTCCCGGAGGATGGCGTCAGCTCTCCTTTGGACTCTGCGGTGGTAGATGCTCTGCAGAGAGGGGAGTGGAGTCCTGATGATCTTCTCCGCTGTCTTCACCACTCTCTGCAGGCATTTGCGGTCCAGGGCAGTGGTGCTGCCATACCACGCAGTGATGCAGTTGGTCAGGATGCTCTCAATGATGCAGCTGCATGAACGTTCGGGGGGAGGCACACTCAGCTTGCCCAGTCAGTGGTAGACAAAAGTCCTGACTGCTGCTTCATTGTGGAGTGGAATGACCAGATCAACTGCATATTACATGCGGACACATGCTTTAACTCAATGACAGCAAGACGCAAAAATGTCCAAATAACAAAATAAATCATTTTTATTTAAATATGTACAGACAAATGGGCAACACTGATGCAAAACTTGCAGCCAAATGGGTCATTCTGCTGTGTGAGTGACACTGGTGAAGGTATCAGCGCTGTACCGTGGATGCCCTGAATTTCCCTCTTGTGATCAATAAAGTATACAAGATACAAATACAGAAAAAAAAAATGTTTGGTGTTTTGGACTTATATTGCTAAAATTGTCATGAGTCTGAGCTCAGTATTCCCACAGAGCTCAGACTCTCAATTTATGTCTGAGTATTTTATGTTTGTTATTATTTTCCTGTTTCTGTGTTTATTTTTGGTTTTGTGACAGAAGCGCCCTTCTTTCTTCCCAGACACTCCCACTAGCTACTCACTTCGCTCTCCTGCCATCTCAGCTGTGAGTAGTTGATTAATTAGGTCACCTGATCGCTCATCGCCCACACCTGCTGCTCATTTGTACCATACTGTTTTAGGACTGCCAGTTTATTCTGTCACTGGGGCAGTCTTCACTGACTGACTGAATGATTGAGTGAGCCTACTCAGTTGTCTTCTCAGCACTCGCAGTGCAATTCCAGTACTGGAGTGCTTTTCCCTAAGTTATCTTCGTTTGTATTTTTATGTTTTCTGCACAGTTTTCCTCCTCAGTTGCCTGCTCAGCACTTGCAGTGCAATTCCGGCGCTGGAGTGCTTTTCTATAAGTTAACCTTGCCTGTATTTTTTTTCCTGCACAGTTTTTGGTTTTTGTTCTCTTTTGTTAATAATTATCACTATGCAGTTCAGTGCGTGGGTCTGTCTCTCTGCCCTGGAGGGGTGTTCATAACAAAAATATAAAAGGATGCACTACAATGGGTCTCAAATATTTGTAAACGTGCCCTGTTATAGTACTGCATGAGTTTGACGATAGACTATAAACTACACATATAAACTAAATTAAAATGGTGACTGAACAACTCCCATTCCCCAAAGTGCAACATACAACATTTATGAATACAACTCAAAAGATCACACAAATAAGTGATCTGACAAAAAAAAATAAACAAGCAGTTCTTAAACAGTGGCTAATATTGGATGTCCCATTCATTTTCAATTATTCTGTGATTAATATTCACACAATGGTTCCAAGGTTGTCATAGCCAGGAGAGGCACTGGGGTTAAGCTACCAGTGCTTATAAAATGCTCCTTATGGCGTGCGTCTCAAAAAGCCTCTGACAACTAAGTCCAACTCCTAGCCTGCCCGTGTGATTTAGTCTCTAAGCCCGGCGGAACTGCTTTTACTAATAGGAGAAGGGGCGAGGGCGGATCTCTGGCGCCTTAAAACCAGATGCTTCGGGTGGATGGTGGCTCGTCAACCTGGGAAGGTAGCCCATCTAGGGGAAGGTAAACCCTGATTTCAAACCTCTGCTGCCTTGCGGCACACCCAGTCACGGGAAAGGCTTCGGGAGTCAACCATGAGGAAAAATCTGGAGTCGGAGTCCCTAAGGCAGTTCTCTGTTGTGCTCAACATCGTTCTGGCAGCTCCTGCGACGGCGCTGGTGCCAAACTGTACCAGCCCTGCTGTTCCTTTGGATTCATCAGTGACGTGGAGAGGGGGGACATGCTGCATGGGCAACATCTTGTCCTCCATATCTTCCTGCCCAGGCTTGAATCCTACCAACGCCCAACGCTGGAAGGTAGAACACCGGATCACTGGAGAGGACACTCCAGCTTCGCCTTTGGCATAGACAAAACACGGGGAATGACAGTTACCGGTTATAAGCCACCACTCAATTGGCGTGGAGCGCGGCGCCAGGGGTTGTTCCCGACAGTGGGAGGGATCATTGGATCTCACTGGACAGCTACTGCCTGCCTCAAGCTGGGCAGCCCCCAGCCAATAAGGTGTTGTCCCGCCACAGCCTGCTTTCCTCATTGGGTGCATGGGGATGCGGAGAAGTCTGAACGGCAGGCTGAGAACTTTCGCACCAGGCAAGACAAAAAAAAACAAAAGAGACCAACTCTAAAACTAGGAACTTGGAACGTCTGCACTATGATGACAGGACTCGCTGCTAACCTCAAGGACATCAACGACACCAGGAAGACTGCCATCATCAATAATGAGCTGAAGAGACTGGAAGTGGATATCGCCACTCTCCAGGAAACGGTCAGAATGGAGGATGGGGAAGCGTGGTTAAAATCACCAGAGATGAGCTGGAGAGCAGTGGGGTGTTGTCTGTAGTCTGCTGGTGACTGTGTGGATGACATCACACACTGCCTCGGCGCTCGCCAATTTGACCACAATGAACTTTTCAGCCCCCCTCCACCCACCGTATCATATGATATAGAAATGTTTATGATGACATTGGGAGGGCCAATTCTCTCTTTTTCTAGGCTGGGTGGGCGGATTGTGCCCTCTGTCCCTCCGTTGTTTTTAGAATATTAATTGCAATGGGGGGATGCCATCCCCTTTATTCCCATATCAAATCACCTACTGTGTGTACATCTGTAAAACCTGTTTGTACCAATAATTAACTTTGGCTGCAGATAGGGGTTACATTAGTACCTTAGTGTCATTAATAAAAACTAGAGCATACCCGTAGAAAGCAAGTATTCCTGTCTGAAACGGGTAGCGCTATCAGGCTTTACAAACCCAAACGTAGACTGTGTTTGAAAGTGGAATACAGAGGTGTAGCCTCTGTCGACAATCACACATTAGACTTTGACAGATATGAAAGGGACTGAACTGAGATTTATTTGATTGTGTGAATCGTCGGCCTCCGTCAGTCTATGATGACCATGGAAGAGAATCCTAAACGTCTACTCTGCTGGAACAGCACCGCCTGTGGCTGAACAGGCCGATGCGCGAATGGCAGTCCCTGTCACACAGGTCGCACTTGTGGGTGGTCTCTGTGCTGCTGGAGCTGTGGCGGTTCTTCCTGCGGGTCGTTTTTTCATCTGCTGCAGCAGTCAGTCTCTCTTCACCCGTCTTGAGCTGTCTGGTCAGGGTGCCTCTCCATTTGGAGCGGTCCGTTGCAAGGTCCTCCCAGCGCTCTGTGTTGATCTCCAGGGCCTTCATGTCTCTCTTGCAGACGTCTCTAAAGCGCAGCTGTGGGCGGCCAACGTCTCTCCTGCCAGTCGGCAGTTCTCCGTAGAGGACGTCTTTGGGGATTCTGCTATCCTTCATACGGTGAACGTGGCCTAGCCAGCGGAGCCTGCGCTGCCTGAGTAGAGTGAACATGGAGGGAAGGCCGGCGCGGGACAGAACTTCTGTGTTGGGCACTTTGTCCTGCCAGGATATGTCCATGATGCAGCGAATGCAGCGCAAGTGGAAGGAGTTCAGTCTATTTTCCTGTCGGGCGTATGTTGTCCACGTCTCACTCCCATAGAGCAATGTGCTGATGACGCAGGCGTTGTACACTGCCATCTTTGTCTTGACAGAGAGTTTGGGATTCTCCCACACTCGTGTGGTGAGGCGAGCGAGTGTGGAGGCTGATTTTCCAATCCTCTTGTCGATCTCTGTATCAAGGGAGAGGCTGCTGCTGATCGTGGACCCCAGGTACTTGAACTGATTCATGACCTCCAGCTCGTAGTCATCGATGGTGATGGTTGGTGGTGCTTCCGTGCCTTGCGCCAAGACGTTAATCTTCTTCAGGCTGATGGTAAGCCCGAAGTCCTTGCATGCCTGGGAGAAGCGGTCCATCAGGGTCTGAAGCTCCTGCTGTGTGTGGGTTGCGACTGCAGCGTCGTCTGCGAACAGCGTGTCTCTGATTAGAGCCTTGCGTACTTTGGTTCTGGCTTTCAGGAGGGCGAGGTTGAAAAGCCTGCCATCAAATCTTGTATGCAAGTAGATTCCCTCTGTTGCTGTGCTGAAGGCATGCCTCAGGAGCATAGCAAAGAAAATCCCAAAGAGGGTTGGCGCAAGTACACAGCCCTGTTTCACTCTGCTGCGTATGTTGAATGGCTCTGAGACGTTGCCGTCGTGCTACACTATCCCCTGCATGTTGGTGTGAAACGATTCGATGAGGCTTTGCAACTTTGGTGGGCATCCTATCTTTTGCATGATCTTGAAAAGGCCCTCTCTGCTGACCAGATCGAATGCTTTGGTGAGGTCGATGAAGGCGACGTACAGGGGCATGTTCTGTTCTCTGCATTTCTCCTGGAGTTGGCGGATGGAGAATATCATGTCTACCGTCGATCGCTCAGCGCTGAAGCCACACTGAGACTCGGGGTAGACACGTTCGGCAAGCTTCTGTAGACGAACGAGAACAACTCGTGCGTAGACTTTGCCAACAACGCTGAGGAGGGAGATGCCCCTGTAATTGTTGCAGTCGCTTCTCTCCCCTTTGTTTTTGTAGAGGGTGATGATCTTGGTGTCCCTCATGTCCTGTGGTATGGCACCTTCCTTCCAGCACTGGCAGAGGACGTCATGCAATGGCAGCAGTAGGGCGGTCTTGCAGTGCTTGATCAGGTTGGGGGGTATGCCGTCGTTGCCGGGTGCCTTGCCAGCGGCCAAGCTATCAATGGCCTTGCTGAGTTCGTCGATGGTTGGCTCGGTGTCAAGTTCGTCCATGAATGGCAGGCAGTTGATGGCATCAAGGGCTGACGGTGTCACAGTGTTCTGTCTGGAGTAGAGGTCGGAGTAGTGCTCCACCCATCTCTCCATCTGCTTGTTCTTTTCTGTGATCATCTCCCCAGTGGAGGATTTGAGGGGGGCTGTCTTGCTCTGAGCCTGACCAAGTGCTTTCTTGATGCCATCGTACATGCCACGGATGTTCCCTGTTATGGCAGCGGTTTGAATGTCTTGGCTGAGCTGAGTCCAGTACTCGTTGGCACAGCGCTGAGCAGTCTGCTGAACTCTGCTTCTCGCAGCCCTGAGAATCTGGAGATTCTTCTCGTTTGGGTACTTCTTGTACTCAGCAAGTGCTGAGCGCTTGGCTTCAATGACGGGGGTCATCTCGGTCAACTTGGCATCAAACCAGTCCTGTGACTTCGAGGTCTTCCTCCCAAAGGTAGCCAAGGCTGTGCGGTGGATGGTGTTTCGCAGCTCTTCCCACTTCTGCTTTGCAGATTTTCCTTCTTGTGGTACACCAAGTTCCTTCTCAAAGGTGGAGGCAAACTGCTCAACAAGTTCTGGTTGGGCCATCTTGCTGGTGTCAATCCGTGCCTTTCCAGGCTGTCTAGCACGATGGAATTTCTTCAGCTGCAGCTTAACCTTGCTGCACACCAATGAATGGTCTGTGTCGCAATCTGCACTCTGGAACAAACGGGTGATTAGCACATTCTTCAGTGAGGTGTGCCTGGTCAGGATCAAGTCCAGCTGGTGCCAGTGCTTTGAGCGCGGATGTCGCCAGGAAACCTTGTGTTGGGGCTTGGTCTTGAAGAACGAGTTTGTGATGCACAGATCGTGATATGTGCAGAACTCGAGCAGCCGCTGTCCGTTGTCGTTCATTCTGCCCACGCCAAATGGTCTAAGACAGGAGGGCCAGGAGTCATGGTCAGCACCCACTCTGGCATTGAAGTCTCCAAGGAGAATGAGTTGTTCAGAGTTGGGGATGATGCTGACAGTTGTTGCGAGATTCTCGTAGAACTCGTCTTTTGCCTCTGGTGTGGCTGTCAGTGTTGGGGCATACACACTGACGAGGGTGACTGGGCCTTGAGTGGTGTTGAGGCGGAGGGTGAGGAGTCGTGCAGAGCCATTGCTGCCCGGTTCCACCATCTTCAGCAAGGTGTTCTTCACTGCGAAGCCCACTCCGTGTTCCCTGTGTTTATCTCTGCCCTTTCCCTGCCAGTAGAACGTGTAGTCCTTCTCTCTCAGTGTGCCTGCGTCAGCCAACCGTGTTTCCTGGAGAGTGGCGATATCCACTTCCAGTCTCTTCAGCTCATTATTGATGACGGCAGTCTTCCTGGTGTTGCTGATGTCCCTGAGGTTAGCAGCGAGTCCTGTCATCATAGTGCGGACGTTCCAAGTTCCCAGTTTTAGAGTTGGTCTCTTTTGTTTTTTTGTCTTGCCTGGTGCGAAGGTTCTCAGCCTGCCGTTCAGACTTCTCCTCATCCCCATGCACCCAATGAGGAAAGCAGGCTGTGGCGGGACAACACCTTATTGGCTGGGGGCTGCCCAGCTTGAGGTGGGCGGTAGCTGTCCAGTGAAATCCAATGATCCCTCCCACCGTCGGGAACAACCCCTGGCGCCGCGGTCAACGCCAATTGAACGGTGGCTTATAACCGGTAACTGTCATTCCCCATGTTTTGTCTACGCCAAAGGCAAAGCTGGAGTGTCCTCTCCAGTGATCTGGTGTTCTACCTTCCAGCGTTGGGCGTTGGTAGGATTCAAGCCTGGGCAGGAAGATATGGAGGACAAGATGTTGCCCATGCAGCATGTCCCCCCTCTCCATGTCACTGATGAATCCAAAGGAACAGCAGGGCTGCTATAGTTTGGCACCAGCGCAGTCGCAGGAGCTGCCAGAACGATGTTGAGCACAACAGAGAACTGCCTTAGGGACTCCGACTCCGGATTTTTCCTCAGGGTTGACTCCCGAAGCCTTTCCCATGACCGGGTGTGCCGCAAGGCAGCGGAGGTTTGAAATCAGGGTTTACCTTCCCCTAGATGGGCTACCTTCCCAGGTTGACGAGCCACCATCTACCCGAAGCATCTGGTTTTAAGGCGCCAGAGATCCGCCCTCGCCCCTTCTCCCATAGTAAAAGCAGTTCAGCCGGGCTTAGAGACTAAACCACACGGGAAGGCTAGGAGTTGGACTTAGTTGTCAGAGGCTTTTCGAGACGCACACCATAAGGAGCATTTTATAAGCACAGGGAGCTTAACCCCAGTGCCGCTCCTGGCTATGACAACCTTGGAACCAAGTTGTCATAGCCAGGAGCGGCTATGACAACTAGGACAACCAAGTTGTCCTAGTTGTATACCGGAGGTATACAACTAGGACAATACCGGTCGCTACGGAGAGTGACAATATGTATGGGTACATAATCATACCATGTAGGATAACTAAGTAGACGGTTATGCTGTTCATTCCATCTAGCTACAATGCTCCGCACTGTGTGTTTATATATTTATATGTACATATGTATATTCGCTGCTCTTGTTTTTTTCTTGTCTTCTTGATTGTAGCTAGAGTGTTGCTATCCCTGTGCTGTTGCAATCCTGGAATTTCCCCATTGTGGGACTAATAAAGGCTCATCTTATCTGACCAAATTTGCAACTTTCTCATAAAATTAAAACCCTCATAAAATTGCAACTTCTCAGAAAATTGGCAACTTTTTGTAATAAAATTACTTTTGTCATGAATTTGCAACTTTTTTCTTGGAAATGTGCAACTTTATCATAAAATTGCAACTTTTCTCAGAAATTTGCAACTTTTTTCCAGAAATATGCAGTTCTCAAAACTGCAACTTTTTCCTCAAATTTGCAACTTCTCATAAATTTGTGACCTTTTCAAATAAATTTGACTTTTTTGCTAAATTGCAACTTTTTATTGTAAAATAACTCTCATAAAATTCCAACTGTTTTCAGAAAACTTGTAACTTTCTCAGAAATTTGCAACTTTCCCCAGAAATATGCAACTTTTCTCAGAAATTGCAAATTTTTCTTACAAAATTGCAACTTTTTTTCTCAACTTTGCAGGTCTTTTCTTGTAAATTTACAACTTTATTTTCATACATATGCATATTTTGTAAATTTGTAACTTCTCATATTTGCAACTTTTTCTCCTAAATTTGACTTTTTTGCAAAATTGTAACTATCGTAAAATTACAACTTCTCAAAATATGCAACTTTCTCATAAAATTAAAACTTTGTCTTAAAATTGCCACTTTCTCATAAAATTAAAACTTTGTCTTAAAATTGCAACTTTTTCTCAGAACATTTGCAACTTTAACTGTAAAATTGTGACTTTTTTCTCCAAAATTTGCAAGTTTTGTCCTAGAAATGTGCAACTGTGGCGGCATGAAATAAGCGGTGAACAGAGTTTTTAAAGGGAGTTTATTAATCATACCGCCATCACAGAGCTCACCCCAGCCCCGTGGGTGCGGGCTGGAGCGTGCTCTCAGGCTCTCGTAGCGTGTAGTCAGATGCAGTGGTCAGAGAGAGAGTGAGTTACAGAGCATATGCAGTTTTTATACCCAGTTACAGACAATACATGAAAGGCATGGGACATTTGCATCACAGTCAGAGCAGGAAGCATGAACGTTTGCATTTGAGTGTCACACATAACAATAGGGAGATTACTAGCCGGAATTCGCCTCTGCTCCGGAGCTGTAGGACAAAAGAGGTTACAAGGCACATCTACATATTGTTATCAGTCCATAGATCACACTGCTGTGTTAATTGCTCCCGCTGAGCGCTCTGCTTGTCCGTGGCTGTTGTGGGGGTTACCCATACACAACTACTTTTTTCATAAAATTGCAACTTTCTCAAATTTGCAGCTTTTTTCTTGTAAATTTGCAACGTTTTCTAATAAATTTGTAACTTTCACAAAATTGCAACTTTTTATTGTAAAACTGCAACTTTTTTCCTCAAAAAATTTCAAAAATAGTTTCACAACTGAAACAATAGCTCTCGGAGCCCAAGAAAAATGACTCAAAGTTGGCAATCAGCTTCAGTGATTCTAAAAATCAACAGCCAAGCCAGAAATCTGGGTGTGGTTCTGGACTCAGACCTGAAGCCACATTAAGACAGTAGTGAAGTCAGCCTATTATAACTCAAAAAACATCGCAAGGATTTAAGGTCTGATGTCTCAGCAGGATCTAGAAAAACTTGTCCATGCATTTATCTTCAGTAAACTGGATTACTGTAACGCTGTCCTCACAGGTCTCCCTAAAAAGTCCATCAGGCAGCTGCAGTTGGTTCAGAACACTGCAGCTCGAGTCCTCACTAAGACCAAGAAAGTGGATCGTATAACTCCAGCTCTCACATCTTTACACTGGCTTGCTGTCTGTCAAAGACTAGATTTTGAAATACTGCTGTTGGTTTATAAAGCTCTGAATGGTTTAGGGACAAAATACATTTCAGATCTGTGGTCTGGTATTTATATCCCTGGGGGCAGTGATGGGGCAGGGTTTGGGTGACATGACAGAGATGCCCTATTTTAGGCCCGCCCAAAAAATCCTGGCAAGAGAACTGCCAGAAAACTGTTTAGTGGTGGAACTCTGTTTAGCTCTGCATACTTATAAGCCTTTTACTATGATTTAAGCACCACATTTGTATTATATACAGTGTATTATGTTTAGAAGACAAATGCTGAATTCACTTGTCAGGGTCTTTAACTTTTAATTTGACAGGGGATGATTCTCAAATTACAACTTCTCTCAAGTTTACTAGATTTGTCATTTTATTTTCTCATAAAGCTATTTTTCAAATTGATGTGTAATCTATAGCGTCAGGTTTTCTTTTTTTTTTGTCAAAGCCTCAGGGAGCTGCTGGATGTAGTTATAAGAGCCCCATGTGGTTCCAGGGCCGCAGGCTGGAGACCCCTGACCTATACAAACTCATGCTGCGCAGCCAAATTTATTTCAGATTCTACTGAAATAAGTTCTACTCAAGTTTCCAAAGAAAAACATGAATAGCACTCAGCCACTTATCCCTTCATTCAGGCTCTAAATGTCTCTTTGGCAGCTCAAAAAATTACACTGGTTTGTCTTTCTTCAAACTGTGGTTATGACAGCCTACAGCAATGCAGTTTCCTGCCATATTTCACTGCAAGAACATTTTAGTGGAGCTCCCCTCTCACTCAGTGGTTCTGAATGGTTGCTAGGCGCTGTGCTTTAGAGCAGCTAGCATGTCTGTTGATGCTGCTGTCAAAAAGAACGTAATTGGAAATAACATGTTTCCTATTATTAGGTTGCCAAAAGGGAATATTTGAGCCACAAAGATGATTAATACACAATGGTGCTACCCAAGGGATGAGGTGGAAACACAGGGAAACTGAATAAATAATGACTCATGTTGGCTCGGACCATTAGCGTTCATTCAGTGCTTGTTGGGCCTTTGAAACCAGAAATGAAAGTGTTTTGTTTTGTTTTTTTTTTACAGAAGTTCTAAATGAAACATGCAATGTGCCACAATAATGGCTTTCCTGTCTGTGGGGATGGTAAATGCTCTGATGTAGATGGCATGTTTCTGTCAGCTGCTTTATGCAAATGCGAGAGCAGTGTGTGTGTGCATAATGTGAGACTTTGTGAGAGTTGTGCAACAATCCGACCGCATGCTTCCCTTTCTTCTCTTCGTCCTCCGCGGATAAGTCTGCGTAGAAAACCCACACAATGCCATCTTCAAAGAGGCAGAGAAAGGCCTGCTCGGTGCTTTGTTTCAGACCAGAGACCGCTGGAGAAGCTTCTTTTGCAATTCAAAACGACACTTATGTGATCTCTGGCTAACCGGGAGCGGCGGCTCTTTGAAGCTAATGGTGTGAAGTGTGAGTGAGGGCATGATGGGATCAGGAGGAAAAAGTTCACAGATGATTCTGTTATGTCTAAACTTGGAGTCAAGGAGAATGCCAGGAGTGGAGCTGAATACTTGTTTATTTAATATAGGGCTTCGGGCACCTCACCATGCATGCAGCCATTGGCAGAGGTAAAGGCGGAAGAGACCGCTCCCCTACCTGCGGCCCCTCTTACACGCGTGGGGTTGGGGGAGTTGGAGTCGCCACCCCGTGCCACACAAATAAGAGCTCCAATATGAAACAACATATGAACAATGAATAACTACAACACGGATTCCCCCTCAGATTCGTGAGTTTCTGAGAGTGGACGGACAGCCCGGCCCAGTCCACTCCAGGACTGGTCTCAGAGCTCATATCGCCACGACTCCGGCGCCATGCTGCCGCTCCATCTTCCTGACACCTGCATTATGGGTAAGTGTGAGAAGCTTCCACGTGATTGGCTCCCACGGGTGTTTACAGCAGATACGAAGAGAATGAAGAGGGATTTTTGTTTGAGAAGGGCAATGTACATATTTTGGGTCTCAGTATGTAAAACCAGTAGGAGATTTGAGGGGGTGGGGGGGGCGTCACCCCCATGGTGGCAAAATGAGCCCAAATCATAGTCCCTGTTAACCCGCCATTCTCCCCATCCCCATAGGTGTAGTCCCCCCCCCCCAACCTGGAGAAAAGACAGAATTGCCGCCCCACCCCAAATATAACCCTTTTAAAAAAAAAAAAAAAAATCAGCCCGGTCTCAGTAAAAAAACATATCTAATAAACGTTTTCCCACCCCTCTAAAAACGTACATTTGCACGTTTGTTTTTTTTACAAGCTCACTCACTGCACATACAGTCCTCACCACGCATGTGCAGAACAACGCATCTTTTACTTTGGTTTCCCAACGATTATTGGGTTGGTGGGAGGGGGATGGCGGACACTGTTATGTCTGATATTACCCTGGTTCACAGATGAGGCGAGGCGACTTGTGGAACTCTGCTTCATTGAACTCACTGGCGATGACAGCCACAGACAGCACCGGCCAAGGTACAGGCAAGATAAAAAGAAAGTAAGATGTCTGACCCGGCCTTATATAGGGCGGGGTGGAGACGCCACCAGACGTGCATGTCCATCTTACACTTTCATATTAAAATATATATTTCTCACAGACAGCTACCTACACAGACAAAAACACTTGAATTTGATTCCCACTCTTGTCTGTGAATGACCTTTTTCTTCATTTTTTTTTTTTTCTTTGTTTTTCACTCCACTAATGAAAGGTTCCTGTGAGGTCAGGCTTAGGGATTAAAGTGTGGGGCAGCTGCTCGATGCTGAAAGACAGTAAAAGTGACAGGAACACAAACTGTCAAACGTTAAAGCTGCCGTTCGACACCTTTCTTATAGCCATAAACGCCACGTACCCACTGCACGTCAAAAATCTTTACATGCCTGTGTATGTTTTCTTTGAGTGACGAAACGTGCAATTGAACGTTTTTTGTTGCTGAGACTGGGCTGAAAAAAAATCATGTTACATAATTGAATAAAATGAATTTCAAGTACAGATTTGCAAAAAAAAAGAAACTTGTACTTTTTTCTTATAAAGTTGCATTTTTTTCCCTGTCAATTTTCAGCTTTTTTTTTCTTGTAAGTATGCAAGTTTTATCTGTAAATTTGCAACTTTTCTACTAAATTTGCTTCTCATAAATTTGTAAATATTTTCCTGTAAATTTTCAACTTTTCTCCTCACAAATTTGCAACTTTTTTCTTGTAAATTTGCTACTTAAATTTGCAATTTTTCCTGTCAGTTTTCAGCTTTTTCCTCATAGATTAGCAGCTTTTTTCCTGTAAATGTGCAACTTTCCTTGAAAATTTGTTATTTTCTTGTAAATTTCTTGTAAATTTGCAACTTTTTTCTCCAAAATTTGCAAATTTTGAAACTTTTCTATAAATTTGCAATACTTATCAGGATGCTGAATAAATTTTTATTCTAATTAAATTGTAATTTGTGACTTAATTTTTAAACTATCCCATCTTTGCACCTTTATTCTTACAAATGTACAACTATTTATATTCATACATTTGTACCTAATGCTCCCATCCCCCTTGTTAAAACAAACAGCCTAATGATGTGTGTAGCCAAGCGATATGAGAGTATTTGCAGCTAATACTTTCAAGAACTGTATAAATATTTCCTCATAAAAATACTGATTAATAGTCTCGGCTATATTTCTGTTAACCAAAGTAAAAATCTGTAATTCTCACAGGTCTTATTTTATTTTTTCTGTGAAAAGGCAGAGAGCACCTAAAGTAACTCTCCTCTCCTCACAGTAATCTTGTGCTCTGATCCCACTTAGTCATCCCAGAGCCGTCGGTAGCTGATGAGCATTACAAAACACTTGAACTGTGTGACACGCGCTTTGCTGTTCTCCGCGAAAACCGACTTGACAGTTTGACAGAATCACTCCAAATGCTTAAGGAGGCAGGATGGATGCTCTTCACCTCCCACAGCTTTTATAGTCATCTCAAGCTGCTCCACACACATTAACACAGGCTCCTCTGACACAATCAGAGGCGTTTTCGTGGGATGTAAATTTAATATATTCCTAAAGATCACAGATTCATAGGGAGTAAATGTTTCCCTTTTTTACTGCTAAAACATCTCCTGATGCATGGTGGAAAGTAGCATATCATTCTGGGTTCTATGGACCTTGTTAGTCAGAGGCTTTGCTATTGGCTGCTGTCAAAGCTGGCCTGCTTTACAGACATGCAGTTGGAACGGGGAATGGTGTAGGACAGGGCTCAGTTGGGGCACAATTTGAAATCAAGACATGTAACTGGGCCGCACATGCTTTGTGGTCTGTTGAATATGACAAATTTCAAACCAACACAGATTAGTATGATGAAAAATATGCACTCCCCTCCCATTGTCTTGGTTTTAAATGTGTGATTGGCACATGACAAAGCACATCAAAAGTGCATAAAGCACAATAAAAGTGCTGCAGTTGAGCAGAACTTGTAGAACTATTTTTCCTCTTGAACAACAAATAGAATGAAAAAAATAAAATTATGTAAATAACCATTTTGGTCATATCTTACTCGGGCATATCTCAAAGTGCATAAAAACTCAATGTGCACTGTTAGTAGCATTAACATTTGTTTCACTTTTGAAATCAAATGTACTACATCCTGGTCATAACTGACCTTGGCACATCAAAGTGCATTTAGGTGAATAAAAAGGAATTGTCAAACACTTCAGTGCACAAACCCCCCCAAGAAAAGATTGATAACATTAACAAACATTGCACATCCATTATTGTGGTTTGTTTTGTTTTAAAATCACATGTGAGTAGGAACCTTTTTATAACTACACATTCCATTACACACACATCAGTCCAGGCAGGGTTAAACCAACAATTTTCATCATCAGTTTTACACTTCAGAGTCAGCAATGACATGTTTTTATGTGCCTTCACACCAAATGCAAACAGACAAAGACATGAATTCACCATATGAGTGAGTTGTAAGCAGGTGAAGTCTGACTTTGCAACTTCTGCAGCTGTGTTCAACCTGCTGTTGAAATCCCCAAAATAACATGCTTAGGTTTACATTATCCAATGGGGGGGCTCACCTGAAAAAGTTGTCCCTACCTCCAAAACGTCACAAGATGATAGGCATTTACGTTGCTAGCACATCCGTGGCAGGAATCCTTGGGTAAATAACGACACCCCAATTCAGCTGAAGAGCTTCCTTCTTTCTCCAGGTGAGTGTCAGTCTCATTTTCAAACTAGTTTATTCTCCAACGTTGATACTTTTACTCCGATGATGGCAGAATCTCAAAGCTATATCCCTCAGACACAAATGCACGATTTCACGTGTGCTCGCCTCTTTCCATTGACCTTGTATGCATTCACGCCGCCCATTTGCATTTGGTGTAGGCTTGGTATCTTGCCACTAGCACCGTTAGCCACAGTCATGGCCCGCATTTCAAAACAAATGCGCTGCATTGTGCATTGATGGTTGCGAGGCTATGCGTAGTGTTGCATTTACGTCTGTAGCAATTAATGGATTTCTGCAATTCTGTGAAACGTGTTGACCTTTGCTTCTCCTGCTGGACCACAGACTGAGCCTCTCGGAGGTTGGTTCTGGGCTGCTAATTGAGTAGGAGTGGTGCACCAGTGCTAACGATACATGCAAAGCAATTATTTTGGGGGGAAATTTGCAACTTTTCTTACAGCTGTGTGATTTTTTCTCCCCCTCATAAATTTGCAACTTTTTTCCTTATTAATTTGCAACTTCTCATGCAAATTTGCAACCCTTTTCTGCTTAACCTGCAACTCTTCTCATAAATTTGCAACTTCTCTCGTAAATTTACAACTTAAAAAAAAACAAAAAAAACAGCTTTGTCAAATTTGCAACTTTCATATAAATTTATAGTTTTTCTGATTAATCTGCAACTTTCTCAAATTTGCAGTTTTCTCCTAGTAAATCTGCAACTTTCTTTGAAACCTGCAACTTCTCAAATTTGCATTTTTTTCTCATAAATTTACAACTTTAAAATGCAGCTTTTTATCATACATTTGCAACTTTTTCATATAAATATGCAAGTTTCTCAATTTGGAACTTCTCATGTAATATGCAACTTTTTTCTAATTTGCAACTATTCATGTAAATTTGCAACTTTTTTCTTGTTAATCCGGAACTCTTAATCTTGCAACATTTTCTAGTAAATCTGCAACTTTTTTCCTTTAAATCTACAACTCCTCTCATAAATTTGCAACTTTGTAAATTTGTGACTTAAATTTGTAACATGAATTCTAGTTTTTTTTTTATTCTACGTAATGCCTTAAATTTTCTCTCATCTAGACAACGACTCGTTTGTTTTCATAAAGTTTGTTTTAAAGGGTTTGAACTGTTGTTCCCCATTACAAAAATTGTGTCCCCCTCAGTCTTTACTCTGGAGAAAATGTTTTTTTGTCCCCCCAACAATGATGTGAAATATCTACCCACGTCTGTATTATAACATTTCACAATAATCTCAAAGCTCTTTAATTTGTAGGGTAAAGACCTATAATCGGTGGTGATCAATCACATTTTTAAAAAAAACTATCGCTCCATCTCCCGCTGAAAATAAAACCTTGAACGCTGCCGTCTGGTCTCTGCGGCTCCTGAAGGACATGATGGATGCCTACTTGAACGATCCCTTCTGTCATCCAGACGCCCAATTAGGGCCCCGGCTACGGCTGGCCACTCCAGACCGAGCGGTAGGAGGGCAGCATCAGTCACTCGGCAGACTGGTGCTGCTCAGCGGTCACCTGACACAGCAACAAAAGCAGCTCCGTGGACGCCGTTGTTCCCTCTGACATGAAATGAAAGCATTTCCCTTTATGCTGAAAATACATGCATCACAAAGATGTGAGGGTGGTCATTTTTATTTCTTTCTAACCAGGCCCTGTGTGGTTCGGTGGTGCCGACATCAGTGGGGCTGGGGGTTTGATTTCCACCGCGGGCCTCCGACGCTCAGGTGTATGCACTCAATTAGGCGGCAAGGCAGTGAAGGTCGGGCTGGAGAAAATGTAGATCAGCCAGCAGCCGCAGTGAAACATGACTGACTGTGTTATTAAGGGGCCTTACAGCACTGACTGCACCGACACACCGACGCCAAAGTGATGCCTAATTAGCTCTTTTTTTCTTAGGGTGAGTAGTTCTGCCCTGGACACAGTAGTGTTATGTGAGATTTGACTCTCGGGGCTTGCTGTAGCCTGGCCGGGGGGGTTGGGGTAATGACGTCAGGTGGGCTACAGCTGGAGTGTATATCGTGTTCTCAATAATAAAGTCAGTTCAGTGTTCAGCTGAGAGGCTCCAGTCTCATGTTATTCGGACATAACATTTGGCGACGAGGATAAACCATGGGGGCGTGTATCAGGCAACCACCTCCATTTTTACAATGCATGTAGGAGCAGCCCTACAAGGGCGTGGTGGTCACGCCACCACCCTGCCAGTCACGGGTGGTGGTGTGACCGGCAGGTGGAGCCACCACCCCAAGCCACACAAATGGCATAATTCACAAATAACATTTTCCCTCCCCCTCAAAAAAGGTCCCAAAACACACAACTGAGGCCCCGCCAACTAAGAACCCAAATCACGCACTAAGAAAACTAAGCTTAAATCACTATAAGGGGCCTATCAGTCATGCAAAACGACTCAAAACTAGGGGAGGACATGTGGACTGCCGTCCCACCCCCACACAGCAAGATGGATTATTCTGCCATTTGTACTTAAAAGTCCACCTAAAAAAAAAAAAGACTGTTCCTACACTAAAATAAAATACATAAAATAATCCCAAACTATATGCATAACAATTAAATTATGTACAAACACGACTAAGGGAAGAAGGCCCATGGGCCCCCTGGACCGTTCCCCCTTCAGCCCGCCCCTGGAGGTGGCTCGCCTCCCAGACCGCAGCTTGCCGTCTCAGCCTCTGTGCGCCGCCACCTCCACACCGTCAGATTGCCGTGCTCGTCCAGGCCCACGTCTCTCGGTCTTCCCCGGGGCACACCGTAGCTCGTTCGGGTGCCGCCACAAGCCATCCAACAGCAGGAGGTAAGCGTCACTCCACCCAGCCGCCACCCGCAGCCGGCCCTCATGCTCCCCCACCTGTCGTTTGGCCCGTACCCGCCGTGACCTCGGCTCCACTCGAGCCAGAACCCAGTCTGACTCCCAACGAGGCTCTGCTCAGCTTGCAAGGTCTCTGCCTGGCACTTGTCCCCTCAGTGCCAGTCAGTCTCGCCCGACCTCTTCTAAATCTGCTGCAGGTCTCACCGATGTGACCCTCATGTCGACCGGCCCACTTCAACCAAATTCCAGGAACACCTGGGACCATCCTCTCGGCATCGCTCGTCAGTGCAGGCGCCTCCCCATACTGCCCAGTGCCCTCATCCAGGGCAACTCGGCTCTGGGGCCCTCCTGTGGTGACCCTGAGCGCGACAAGGCCTGTTCACCCTCCGGGGTGCTGGGCAACTTTTCATCCCACACTGCGTCATCCCGTACTCTCGGAACCGGTCGGTCCCACAGTCCGCGACCTGACCCCTCTCCCCCAGTGCCGCTCTTAATGGCAAAGCCAAGGCCACAGAAGAGGTTGCAGCCCATGATGTTCGCGCCACGACGAACACCAAATCAGACATCTCCGCCGACTTGAACTGGGCCGTCAGTCTGATTGTTCCCACCGTGGCCAGTCGTTCTCCTCCATAGCCACAAAGCAGCGCCGAGTCACCTCCAATCCTGTAGTGTGGAAAAAATTGCCTCACTGTAGCCCAGTTCAGCAGAGAACTCTCCGCCCCCGTGTCAATCAGCATCGGCACCTCCACTCCATTCAACTCCACAGTGCAATACGTGCACCCACTGGTGCTCAGGGACACAGTATAGGTCACTGTCGGGGCAGGAGGGGCTGAACTCTTCTGCAGGCTCCCTTGCTCGTCCAAATGGCACACCCTCCCGTAGTGACGTAAAGTGCCGCAGCGCTTCCCTCTTGCCGAACAATCTCTGCTTTTGTAGCGGCGCTTCATGGACCCGCAACCCATACATCTGGGCTTCCTCGGGGCAGACCTCATCCTCACAGCGTTGGCACCTCCCGCGTCTTCCTTGATGCTCCCATCGCTGTCCGGGTCCACTACTTGTGTAGCCATGGGGGATCCCAACTCTCGCGATGACAGATGCTCACTCAGCCCCCAAGTTAATTTATCTGCTGCCTCCAGCTGGCATGCCAAGTCGACGGCCCTGGACAGCATCAGGTCACCTGCAAATGTGAGCAGCTTCGACCGGACTGCAGCACAGTTGGCATGTTCTGCCAACTGGCCACAGACCATTTCTTCCTCCAATAGTCCGAACTGACACTTGGTGGCCAGCTGCCTCAAGTCTGACACGAACCGTTGGATGACTCGCACACCTGTTGGCAGCGCCGCCAAAATTTAATCCTCCAGATGAGGACGTTGTCCGGTGCACAAAAATGGTGCGCCATCAGCTCAACCATTTCTTCATAGTCGTCCGCGTCACCGAGCGTGCCCAAAATCCGTTGTCCTTCCATTCCCAGGTTATGCACAAGCAGCGCACGTGCCCTTAATTTCTCCATCCTTCCCAGGTCCAAGCCACCATATACGTCCTAAAGGCGCACTACCTAGGCCAGGGAACAACTGGCTCACCCGACAGCTCCAAAAACGTCCGAATCAGGGCACCACACGCTTCCATACCTTCAACTTGATCCGCTTTCATCCTCGTTGCCAAATGTTATGTATGAGATTTGAGCCAAAAGGGGAGACCAGGTGCTGAACTGAACACACGTTTATTGACCAGGGCAGTGCAACCTAACCACACCAAACGCAGAGCAGAGAGATGGTCAAGAGGCCGTCCGTCCTACACGCAGCCCTTTTATAGTCATGGGTGATGGCGGAACTGGAAGGCGGAGCCACCACCCCGTGTCACACAATTAAGAACATAATTCATATAACAAGCTCCTATTACTATAATAAAAAAAGACCACCAGAATTGTTGTGCTTTTTACTCTTAATATACCCCCTTTTTTCCTTGTTAACTGGAATGAGAATTTTGTATATTTTTGTGGAACTTCTGATTTTGTAACTTATCCTCATCGACAGTTTGTTGTATTTTGTTCTATTAAATTAAAAAAAAAAAAAACTGCTCACGTCACTTCTGCTTTGTATTGCGTGAATCAGTGTTGAGTGGGCGTGTTGAGCGCATCATCACTACCCCTATGGATTGGGACCCCCCTTCATGGCTGCAGAGTGTAGCCGTCTTACTGGCCACAGCTGAAATTCACCAGCCACTGGCCGTTAATATCAAGCCCTGCATCTCTCCCTCAGAACTTTTCCAGCAATGACTACAAATTCTGAAAGCTGTTGATCATTTGACATGACTTTTTCCTTGTAAATTTGTTTTTTCCCCATGAATTTGCAACATTTCTTGTAAATTCAGAGCTTCTGAAAAATGTTTTTACTAACTAACTAACCTGCACTTATATAGCGCTTTTCTAGTCACAAAGACCACTCAAAGCGCTTTCACTAGTACTAACCCTCTATTCTAAGGGCCTATAGGAAACAGATATCTAGGGACAATTTAGAACAGCCAATTAACCTAACATGCATGTCTTTGGATTGTGGGAGGAAACCGGAGCCCCCGGAGTAAACCCACACAGCACAGGGAGAACATGCAAACTCCACACAGAAAGGTTCCTACCCCTGCCAGCCTGGGGATTTGAACCAGGAACCTTCTAGCTGTAAGGCAACAGTGCTAACCACTGCACCACCGTGCTGCCCACTGCAGTTTTACTATAAACTTGCAGCTTTTCCTCATATTCAGGACTTCCCAAATTTTTAATTTACTCATACATTTGCTACTTTAATTTGCAACCTTCTCATTTTTCCTCATAAATTTGACTTCTTGTAAATTTGCAAATTTTTCTTCTTACGGGTTTGTTTTTTCCCCCGTCACAAGTGTAACTGAAACCTGCTCACCTGCACCACAGGTAAAGTCCATGTGGACAGACAGATGGGACCAACATGGAACCCGTGGGCAAACCCACACGAGACTCAAAACCACCCAGATTAACCCATTATGGAGTCCACGTTGGCATGCCGTCTAGGAGGAGATGGGACAGTGGGACTAATAAAGGCTTATCTTATAACGAGGAGGATGGGGGGGGGGGGTCACCGATTTAGCATGAGGTACCAACGTATAAATGTAAATTTGGTACAAACTTGCAACAATAAGAGATGCAAAGATATGATAAAAGATGCCAGTTTAAAAAGAGGAAAATTACAATTTAATTACACAAAAAAATGTAACCAGCATCCAGATGTGTTGCAAATTTACCAAAAAAAAAAAAATGTAAATTTGAGAAGTCAAATTTTAAAAGAAACAAATGAGAAAAAACCTTGAAAATTTTCTGGGAAAAAAAGCAAATTTTGAACAAAGTCAGATTTGAGGGGAAAAAAACTTGCAGATATAATTAAAAAAAAAATGAAAATTTACAAGAAAAAATTTCCAAATCTGAGAAAGTTGAAGATTTCAAATTTGAGGAAAAAGCTGCAAAAAAAGTTACAAATTTGAGAAAGTCCCAAATCTACAAAAAAAAAAGTAGCAAATTTACAAGAGTAAAGTTGCAAATTACAGGAAGAGAAAAAATTTGACAAAAATGTTAAATTAGGAAAAAGTTGAAAGTTTCCAGAAATAGTCAAATTCATGAGGAAAGTCAAATCTGAAAAGGTTGTGCATTTACAAGAAAAAAAAAATGCTCAGAAATAATTCGAAAATTTTGAAACAATTTGCAAATCAAGTAAAATTTAATGGAAAAAAATGCAAATTTACAAGAAAAAATTGCAAATTTCTGAGAAGTCTGTGTGGAAAAGTTGCACATCTTCAATAAAAGTTGCATATTTGAGAAAAGTCAAATCTACAAAAAAAGAAAATTTATCAGAAAAGTTGTACATTTGAGAAAAAGTTTCATATTTGAGGAAACTGGTTAGTTTAACATTTCTGCTTAGAATTGGTGGTTCAAAGTGACATTCAGTTCTGTAACATGATATAGAAAAGTTTATGATGACCTTTCTATATCATGACCCCACCATCCACACCAATGAATGGGGATATATGTTAACAAGGGGGATGACTTTGGGTCATTTTCCTAACAAAGTTAATTTTATGCACAGGTAAGCAACACTTTAATTAGGCCATTTCCAAAAAAAAAAAAAAAAAAAATCCACAAGTTATATGGTCTGTACGTTTTATCCTCAAAGTTGTCTGAACTACTTGTACGTTTCCAAGTTATTCACTAAAATGGAAAAAAACTACATCATCCGGACTATCCTACACTTTAATGGTCCCCATTCATACCGGATCATTGTCTAAATTAGTATAAAAGATTAAACGGTCAGTTGTAAATCATGTCCACTTCATGGTGGTCTGGATTGATAGAACATAAAAATGGCTCCATCTAGTGGATCAGCTCAGCTACAGCTGTGGGTAAAAAAAAAAAGGCAATTTCAGCAGCCACACTGTTAAAAAGTTGAGTTTATTTGAATAAATAGTGAACATTGTGATTGACTGTACAATTAAAACATGGAAATCAAGTGGAATCATTGGTTACAAGTGGAAAAGACGTGAACTGTGCTTCGGTGCATAATCAACATTGTGCCTCTTTTGATCGAGTTCCTGTGTGAGGGGGGAAAAAAAAAAAAGTTATATTTTAATGATATTCACATCAGAATTACTACTGAAACAGCACAACATGGTGAGAGTTTTACATGATTTTCTAGAAATGCATCCTATTAGATATAGATTACAAATTTCATGTCAAAGTTAGTTTAGCTTTCCACATTTCAATCAGAAAGGGCAAAGACTGTAGAACAAGAGTGCTTAATTTTTTTTTTTTTTTTTTTTAACTGCACTTTTCCCCACACGTCTTAACGAAATTTGACACATTTTGGTGAGATTTCCTTTAATTATTGGAGCATCATCTCTTGCACTCTCTCAGAAGGGTTTGTTTTAGCACATGTTTCTTGCCCAAGAGCTCCGTTAATGCCACCCTCCCTGTGTCACCGCTGCCATTATCTGGCCAACTCAGCTCGGGCATCAAACCTGAGCCAAACAAATCAGTCTCAAAGAACGTACATGGAAATTTTTAACATGGGCAGAAAGTTGCAAATTCACGAGGAAACTTCCTTCGGCTGCTCCCTTCAGGGGTCTCCACAGCAAATCATCTGCCTCCATCTCGCCCCATCCCTGGCATCTTCCTCTGTAACACCAACCCTCTCCATGTCCTCCTTCACTACATCCATGAGTCTTCTCTATGATCTTCCTCTTTTCCTCCTGGCTGACAGCTCCATCTTCAACATCCTCTGTCCAATATCTCCACTATCCCTCCTCTGCACATGTCCAAACCATCTCAGGCTTGCCTCTTACTTTGTCTCTAAACCGCTTAACCTGAGCTGTCCCTCCCATACCCATTTCTAATCGTCCCTCCTAGTCACGCCCATTGAAAATCTTAGCATCTCCAACTCTGCCACCTCCAGCTCCACCCTGTCTTTTTGTCAGTGCCACCAGCTCCAAACCATACATCATAGCAGGTCTCACTATTGTCTTGTAAATCTTCCCTTTCACTCTTGTAGCTCCTTCCTGACACAAAAATCACCCGACACCCTTTTCCACCCACTCCACCCTGCCTGCACTCTTCACCTCTCGTGCATTCTCCATTGCTTTGGATGGTTGACCCCAGGTATTCAAGCTCATCTACTTTCACTACTGCTACTCCTTCCATCTTCACCATTGCACCTGCCTCCCTCTCATTCACACTCGTGTATTCTGTCTTGCTTCTACTGACTTTCATTTCTCTTCTCTCCAGAGCATACCTCCACCTCTCCAGGTTCTCTTCCACTTGCTCCCTACTCACTGCATATCAATGTCGTCTGCAAACATGGTCCACAGAGACCTCCTGCCTGACCTTGTCTGTCAACCTGTCCATCACTATGGCAAACAAGATGGGGATCAGAACCGATCCCTGATGTAATCCCACCCCCACCTTGAGTCCATCCGACACTCCTACAGTGTACTTCACAATCTCACTGTCCTCATACATGTCCTGCACCACCCTCGCATACTTCTGCCACTCCTGACTTTCTCATACAATACCACACTTCCTCTTGCCACCCATTCATATGCTCTCTAGATCCATAAAGACAGTGCAAATTCACAAGAAAAAAAAATGAATATGGAAACTTTCAATATGGGCGAAAAACTTGTGTTGAAACTTCTAAATTTAACATTAAAAATGACATGTTTACCTGTGTAAAACTACTAATTTAAAGCAACACCATGCAAGATTTTCACCTTAAAGTTTCCAAAGTTTTTTGATCTTACACCAGCCTTGAACCAGGTGAATGTCACTTCCCCCAGTAGCCTGAGTAAGACTGCATCGCCTGCAACGTTGCCGTTTTTGGTCGGAACACTGAAAGGACTGCAACCGTGGTGACAGTGACCTCAGACCCAACAGTCAATCACAGGGCATGGCTGTAACCACCAACAACTAAGCACCCTGTGATTGGCTGTTGGGATTGAGGTCATAGTCGCCATAGTTGTAGTCCTCAGTATTTTTAACCCTCAAACAGTCATAGTGCCACTTTAAAACTTGAAACAATGATGGCCAGTAGGTGATTATTTTTTTTTTTTTTAACAAGGGGATGGGGGGGTATTCACAAATTTAGCATGAGGTAAAAATAGATGAATGCAAATTTGTACCCAATGGACTACTTGCACAAAGACTGCCGTGTTTTACGTATTGCGGCCCTGTCACATCGTGTTTCTATGTTCTACACTGGCTGTGCATCAAAGCTCAACAAAATTTAAGATCAGTAGCTTTCTGCAGATTAGTAAAATAATAAATATTCACTGCTATAAATGTGGGGGACATGGTGGATAACTGTTGGGTCATTTTAAGCCAATATTGGCTTTTATTTTGTCATCAGCAGAAACTTTGCTTTTGTTGGTGTGTTGCCATGGTAACAGAGTCCCAATGGAGGATATGAAGCTTGTGGCAGGTATGGACGTTAAATGTCTTCTTTACTGTCAGATATAATGGAAAGACTAGAAATAAAGGATAGATTAGGTAAAAATGACTCACTGTGTGGATTTGTGTTGTTGCATGATATATTTAAATAAAGCTGATTCATGAGCAACTTCAGCCTTTTATCTGCTGGTTTATTCATGTAAAAAAAAAAAAAGTGTTTTATTGCTGAAATTTCTACACAGCATTTCCTCCGTTGATACCTTTGCAGGAACTAGAACAATTTTCAGTAATAAGTCACTAAATAGCATTTTTTTTAATTTCTTCTCAAAAAACACTTCAAATAATTGCCTTCTGTAATATCATCATTATCATTATTATGACCAGTTACACACTAAGGGGTCATTTGATGATTTAATGCAGTTATTTTTTGTCGACATTTATATAACAACTTAGATTTATATGGCCTGTATGAGTGAAGGAGGTCATGTTCCGAGCAGACAAACTCAATGGACAGCGTCGACAGTCAATTTGAGGACAGCAATGGGGTGGGACAAAAGATCGGTTCAGTGATGGATCGCGATACTTGACACCAACAACAACCCACTGATCCCTAAACACATGGATCTTTCAAATATACACACATACATACATATATATATATATTTATATTCATGTAAACATTGCATACTCTTTGTATTAGTCAACCAATTGCATTTTCAGTCCACTAGATGGTGTGAAGCAAGCACCTAGTCAAGTGAAGTCATCTCGTCTCGCCAGATTTGCAGCCAACTTTGAAGGTTAGAAAGCGGTTGAATGCGACAAAAAGTTAGCTCAAATATCGGGCCTTTTTTGGATTTTATGACAAAGATGGAATGGAAGACCTTGACATGACAACCCGCAAGAAGAGCAGCACAAAAAAAAAAAAACCTCAAACACGCAGCACCATGGCAAGCACCCGTAAACCCTGGAGACCTGCCACCATCAATCTGTGTGCAGAGATGCATCTCTGTGGAAAATTCAATTCAGCTTTATATCAGATTCAGATCGTGATACTTGGTCACAGTCCAATACTATCACGATTAGGGTTGCCAACTTTCTCACAGCCAAATAAGGGACAGCGGTTTTAACTATTGCTTGGTGCCACAATGTTGTGGAAAAGCAGGGCTGCTACAGT
Organism: Pholidichthys leucotaenia; assembly: GCA_020510985.1. Lineage (NCBI taxonomy): Eukaryota > Metazoa > Chordata > Actinopteri > Cichliformes > Pholidichthyidae > Pholidichthys > Pholidichthys leucotaenia. The sequence goes on from CM035844.1 coordinate 227,157,052, forward strand.
TTGGCACCAGCGCCGTTGCAGGAGCTGCCAGAACAATGTTGAGCACAACATAGAACTGCCTTAGGGGCTCCGACTCCGGATTTTTGCTCAGGGTTGACTCCCGAAGCCTTTCCCGTGACCAGGTATGCCGCAAGGCAGCGGAGGTTTGAAATCAGGGTTTACCTTCCCCTAGATGGGCTACCTTCCCAAGTTGACAAGCCACCATCTACCCGAAGCATCTGGTTTTAAGGCGCCAGAGATCCGCCCTCGCCCCTTCTATGAGTAAAAGCAGTTCCGCTGGGCTTAGAGACTAAACCACACGGGCAGGCTAGGAGTTGGACTTAGTTGTCAGAGGCTTTTCGAGACGCACGCCGTAAGGAGCATTTTATGAGCACTGGGAGCTTGACCCCAGTGCTGCTCCTGGCTATGACAACCTTGGAACCATACTGCATGGGTAACATCTTGTCCTCCATATCTTCCTGCCCAGGCTTGAATCCTACCAACGCTCAACACTGGAAGGTAGAACACCGGATCACTGAAGAGGACACTCCAGCTTCACCTTTGGCATAGACAAAACACGGGGAATGACAGTCACCGGAGAGGTGGCTCAGTTGGTAGAGCATCCGCCCCACACCCGGGAGGCAGGGGTTCAAATCCCGGCCGGGTCATGCCAAAGACCTTATAAAAGTGGAACTTCCTGCCGTCCAGCTTAGTGCTCAGCAATAAATGGAATGGAGGAGGGAACTCTGTGGTGGCGCCTTGCATGGCAGCGTCCCTCTGATCCTGCACTTGGGGTGTGTGTGATTAACAGTAGATAGGTAAAGCACAATCTCGTTCTGCTGTACATGATTGGTTGTACGGTTGAATGACAATAAGGGTGATTTATTATTTATTTATTATTACCGGTTATAAGCCACCGCTCAATTGACGTAGAGCGCGGCGCCAGGGGTCGGTCCCAACGGTGGGAGGGATCATCGGATCTCACTGGACAGCTACCGCCCGCCTCAAGCTGGGCAGCCCCCAGCCAATAAGGCGTTGTCCCGCCACAGCTTGCTTTCCTCATTGGGTGCATGGGGATGAGGAGAAGTCCGAACAGCAGGCTGAGAACCTTTGCACCAGGCAAGACAATAAAACAAAAGAGACCAACTCTAAAACTGGGAACTTGGAACGTCCGCACTATGATGACAGGACTCGCTGCTAACTTCAAGGACATCAACGACACCAGGAAGACTGCCATCATCAATAATGAGCTGAAGAGACTGGGAGTGGATATCGCCACTCTCCAGGAAACACGGTTGGCTGACGCAGGCACACAGAGAAGGACTACACGTTCTACTGGCAGGGAAAGGGCAGTGACGAACACAGGGAACACGGAGTGGGCTTTGCAGTGAAGAACACCTTGCTGAAGATGGTGGAACCGAGCAGCACTGGCTCTGCACGACTCCTCACCCTCCGCCTCACCACTCAAGGCCCAGTCACCCTCGTCAGTGTGTATGCCCCAACACTGACAGCCACACCAGAGGCAAAAGACGAGTTCTACAAGAATCTCGCAACAACTGTCAGCATCATCCCCAACTCTGAACAACTCATTCTCCTTGGAGACTTCAATGCCAGAGTGGGTGCTGACCACGACTCCTGGCCCTCCTGTCTTGGACCTTTTGGCGTGGGCAGAATGAATGACAACGGACAGTGGCTGCTCGAGTTCTGCACATATCACGATCTGTGCATCACAAACTCGTTCTTCAAGACCAAGCCCTAACACAAAGTTTCCTGGCAACATCCGCGCTCAAAGCACTGGCATCAGCTGGACTTGATCCTGACCAGGCGCACCTCACTGAAGAACGTGCTAATCACCCGTTCGTTCCAGAGTGCAGATTGTGACAGACCATTCATTGGTGTGTTGCAAGGTCAAGCTGCAGCTGAAGAAATTCCATCGTGCTAGACAGCCTGGAAAGGCACGGATTGACACCAGCAAGATGGCTCAACCAGAACTTGTTGAGCAGTTTGCCTCCACCTTTGAGAAGGAACTTTGTGTACCACAAGAAGGAGAATCTGCAAAGCAGAAGTGGGAAGAGCTGCGAAATACCATCCACCGCACAGCCTTGGCTACCTTTGGGAGGAAGACCTCGAAGTCACAGGACTGGTTTGATGCCAAGTTGACCGAGATGACCCCCGTCATTGAAGCCAAGCGCTCAGCACTTGCTGAGTACAAGAAGTACCCAAACGAGAAGAATCTCCAGATTCTCAGGGCTGTGAGAAGCAAAGTTCAGCAGACTGCTCGGCGCTGTGCCAACGAGTACTGGACTCAGCTCAGCCAAGATATTCAAACCGCTGCCATAACAGGGAACATCCGTGGTATGTACGATGGCATCAAGAAAGCACTTGGTCCGGCTCAGAGCAAGACGGCTCCCCTCAAATCCTCCACTGGGGAGATGATCACAGAAAAGAACAAGCAGATGGAGAGATGGGTGGAACACTACTCTGACCTCTACTCCAGACAGAACACCGTGACACTATCAGCCCTTGATGCCATCGACTGCCTGCCATCCAAGGACGAACTTGACGCCGAGCCAACCATCGACAAACTCAGCAAGGCCATTGATAGCTTGGCCGCTGGCAAGGCACCCGGCAACGACGGCATACCCCCTGACCTGATCAAGCACTGCAAGACTGCCCTACTGCTGCCATTGCATGACGTCCTCTGCCAGTGTTGGAAGGAAGGTGCCGTACCACAGGACATGAGGGACGCCAAGATCATCACCCTCTACAAAAACAAAGGGGAGAGAAGCGACTGCAACAACTACAGGGGCATCTTCCTCCTCAGCGTTGTTTGCAAAGTCTACGCACGAGTTGTTCTCGTTCGTCTACAAAAGCTTGCAGAACGTGTCTGCCCCGAGTCTCAGTGTGGCTTCCGCGCCGAGCGATCGACGGTAGACATGATATTCTCCATCCGCCAACTCCAGGAGAAATGCAGAGAACAGAACATGCCCCTGTACATCGCCTTCATCGACCTCACCAAAGCGTTCGATCTGGTCAGCAGAGAGGGCCTTTTCAAGATCCTACCAAAGATAGGATGCCCACCAAAGTTGCAAAGCCTCATTGAATCGTTTCACACCAACATGCAGGGGATAGCACAATGGCAACGTCTCAGCCATTCAACATACGCAGCGGAGTGAAACAGGGCTGTGTACTTGCGCCAACCCTCTTTGGGATTTTCTTTGCTATGCTCCTGAGGCATGCCTTCAGCACAGCAACAGAGGGAATCTACCTGCATACAAGATCTGACGGCAGGCTTTTCAACCTCGCCCGCCTGGAAGCCAGAACCAAAGTGCGCGAGGCTCTAATCAGAGACATGCTGTTCGCAGACGACGCTGCAGTCGCGACCCACACACAGCAGGAGCTTCAGACCCTGATGGACCGCTTCTCCCAGGCATGCAATTCTCCCAGGCATGCAAGGACTTCGGGCTTACCATCAGCCTGAAGAAGACTAACGTCTTGGCACAAGGCACGGAAGCACCACCAACCATCACCATCGACGACTACGAGCTAGAGGTCATGAATCAGTTCACGTACCTGGGGTCCACGATCAGCAACAACCTCTCCCTTGATACAGAGATCAACAAGAGGATTGGAAAATCAGCCGTCACACTCGCTCGCCTCACCACACGAGTGTGGGAGAATCCCAAACTCTCTGTCAAGACGAAGATGGCAGTGTACAACGCCTGCGTCATCAGCACACTGCTCTATGGGAGTGAGACGTGGACAACATATGCCCGGCAGGAAAAGAGATTGAACTCCTTCCACTTGCGCTGCATTCGCCACATCCTGGACATATCCTGGCAGGACAAAGTGCCCAACACAGAAGTTCTGTCCCGCGCTGGCCTTCCCTCCATGTTCACTCTACTCAGGCAGCGCAGGCTCCGCTGGCTAGGCCACGTTCACCATATGGAAGATGGCAGCATCCCCAAAGACGTCCTCTACGGAGAACTGGCAACTGGCAGGAGAGACGTTGGCCGCCCACAGCTGCGCTTTAGAGACGTCTGCAAGAGAGACATGAAGGCCCTGGAGATCAACACAGAGCGCTGGGAGGACCTTGCAACGGACCGCTCCAAATGGAGAGGCACCCTGACCAGACAGCTCAAGGCGGGTGAAGAGAGACTGACTGCTGCAGCAGATGAAAAAAGGACCCGCAGGAAGAACCACCACAGACCCAGCAGCACGGAGACCACCCACAAGTGCGACCTGTGTGACAAGGACTGCCATTCGCGCATCGGCCTGTTCAGCCACAGGCGGTGCTGTTCCAGCAGAGTAGACGTTTAGAATTCTCTTCCATGGTCATCATAGACCGACGGAGGCTGACGGTGCCACGATGTTGTGGACATTGGTGTCTTTTTTTTCCTCCCGGCGCCACACAAGTCGCAACAGCTGCTCGATTCCGAGTCTTTTTCCCTTCCTCTCTCTTTTTGATCCGTCTTTTTTTTTTTCACTCCACTTATATCACGGACACACAGATCATCCCAAATGTCTCCTGAGCCGGTGGACGGAGCCACTGTTTATAGCAGGATACGATACAGCAGGGAAGAGCTGCTAGCATTCAACCGCCACCCGGTCCCATTGGAAAAACTCGACATACCGAGAGAACTGAGGCGACAACGCCACGGCTGCCGGGCTGGAGTAAGGCGGAGGACAAAAAATATAAAGTACAGACCCTCGCTTCCATCTATTGTCATGGGAAATGTACGGTCGTTACTGGGAAAGGTAGATGAGCTAGCAGCTATCTGCCGTTACGATAGCACATATCGGGAGTGCTCTCTCCTTTTGTTTTCTGAGACGTGGCTAACTGAACTAGCAGCAGATGCTAACATTGAGCTGGAGGGTTTCCACATGATACGGGCAGACCGAACACCAGACAGTGGCAAAGCAAGGGGCGGTGGAGTGATAATGTATGTTAACAACAACAACTGGTGCAGACCGGGACATATCACTGTTAAACAACGACACTGCAGCAAAGACATTGAGTTGCTAGCTGTTAGCATGCGGCCTACATATCTCCCGAGAGAACACTCACACGTGATCTGCATTGTTGTTTATGCAAATCCGACGGCGAACGCTGGGACAGCGCGTGACGTCATCCATTCAGTAACCAGCAGGCTGCAGACAGAACACCCAGATGCTCTTCTCATCTCAGGCGATTTCAACCATGTTTCACTATCTCCCATTCTACCCACGTTCACCCAGTATGTCACATGCCACACTAGAGACAACACTGGACTTATTCTACGCAAACACTAAGGGGGCGTACACCTCATCACAACTCCCCCCACTCGGGAGATCGGATCACAACTTGGTTCATCTCCAGCCGGTGTACAAACCCCTAGTGCACAGACAACCTCCGGCCATGCGCACAGTGGAGTTATGGTCTGAGGAGACAATGGACACTCTAAAGGGCTGTTTTGAAGCCACCGCCTGGAAGCAGCTCTGCGATCCACATGGCGAGGACATCGATGGCCTCATTCACACCTTCACGGACTACCTCAGCTTCTGTGTGGACAAATCCGTTCTCACCAAGACCATACGGTGTTGCTCAAACAACAAACCCTGGATCAACCCTGAGATAAAAACACTTCTGAGAGAGAAGAAGAGGATCTTCAGGTCGGGGAACAGGGAGATGCTGAAGTCTGTACAGAGGGAGCTGAGGAGAAAGATCAGAGAAGGCAAGGACAGCTTCAGGAAGAAGATGAGGACAAGCTGCAACAGAGCGACATCAGCGGGGTCTGGAGAAACCTCAAAACCATCTCTGAGCTCCAGAATACCTCCCCCCAGGCCACGGGGGGCAGGGAGTGGGCGAACAACCTGAATCTGTTTTTCAATAGGTTTGACCAACCGCCCTCCCCCCTGACTGCACAACAACCACTGCTGCCTCTAAAGAAATCAAGTCCTGCTGCCCACTCCCCACTCCACCAACACCCCGCCACTCCCAACACACAGCCCCCCATCCTGACCCTGACCAGGACCCAGGTGAGCACGGAGCTGAGGAAGATCAAGGCGAGGAAGGCGTCGGGACCGGACGGCATCAGCGCAAAGCTCCTCAAGTCCTGTGCAGACCAGCTGTGTGGGATTGTGACATACATCTTCAACCTGAGCCTGAAGCTGGGGAGGGTACCACAGCTGTGGAAAACATCTTGTATGGTACCTGTACCAAAAACTTCCCACCCCAAAGACCTGAACAGCTACAGACCGGTGGCCTTGACGTCCCACTTGATGAAGACCCTGGAGAGACTGCTCCTTGCTCACCTCCGCCCCCTGGTGGAACCAGCGATGGATCCACTCCAGTTCGCCTACCAGCATGGTTGGGGTGGAGGATGCGGTGATCTTCCTCCTTCACCGTTCTCTCCCCCACCTGGAGAAGCCCGGGAACATGGTGAGGATCATGTTCTTTGACTTCTCCAGTGCTTTCAACACCATCCAACCGATGATCCTGAAGGACAAGCTGCTGCGCGCAGGGGTGGACCAGCACCTGTCATGGATCCTGGACTACCTCACGAACCGGCCTCAGTTTGTGAGAACCCGGGACTGTGTGTCCGACACGATCATCGGTAGCATGGGGGCCCCCCAGGGAACGGTGCTGGCTCCCTTCCTGTTCACTCTTTATATTGCGGACTTCTCACACAACACAACACACTGCCATCTACAGAAGTTCTCTGATGACTCTGCGATCGTTGGCCTCATCTCCAATGGAGATGAAGCTGAGTACAGAGGGCTTATCCAGGACTTCGTGGACTGGTGCCATCGGAACTGCCTCCAGATCAACACGAGGAAAACTAAGGAGCTGGTGGTGGACTGCCGCAGGCATGGGCAACCCCTCACAGCACCAGTAAATATACAGGGAACAGACATCGAGATGGTGACATCCTATAAGTACCTGGGTGTTCATCTGAACAATAAACTAGACTGGTCACACAATACTGACGCACTCTACAAGAAGGGACAGCGCAGGCTGTTCCTGCTGAGGAGACTCAGGTCTTTTGGTGTACAAGGGGCGCTGCTGAAGACATTCTATGACACGGTGGTGGCATCAGCCATCACTTTTGGAGTGGTCTGCTGGGGCAGTGGCATTACTGCAGCCGATAGGAAGAGACTGAACAAACTGATCAAGAAAGCTAGCTCTGTCCTGGGGCAGCGCCTTGATCCGGTGGAGGAGATGGGAGAGAGAAGGACAGTGGCTAAACTGTCATCTCTGCTGGAGTCCGAGTTCCACCCTATGCAGGACATACTGAATGCACTGAGGAGCTCATTTAGCAGCAGACTACATCATCCCAGGTGCACAACCGAGAGGTTTCGCAGGTCCTTCCTACCAACGGCTGTCAGACTGTACAACCTAAGCAGGGCTGCTCGCAGAGATAGCAAAAAGACGTAACAAACTAATAGTTTTTGAATGCAAAAGATGCAATAGACTTACACAATGGTCCCCTCCGGCATACAACTAGGAAAATACCGGTCGCTATGGAGGGTGAGAATATGTATGGGCACATAATCATACCATGTAGGATAACTAAGTAGACTGTTATGCTGTTTCATCCCATCTAGCAACAATGCTCTACACTGTGTGTGTTTATACATTTACATATTTATTCCATCTAGCTACAATGCTCCGTACTGGGTGTATTTATATTTATATATTTACATATTTATTCCACCTAGCTGCAATGCTCCGTACTGTGGGTGTTTATATATCTACATATTTATTCCATCTAGCTACAATGCTCCGCACTGTGCGTTTATATATTCATATATACATTCCATCCAGCTACAATGTTCTGCACTGTGTGTCTGTGTGTGTGTATATATATATATTTTATAGTAATATGTACATATGTATATTAGCTGCTCTTGCTTGCTTTTTTTCTTGCCTTCTGATTGTTGCTGTGAGTGTTGCTATCCCTGTGCTGTTGCAATCCTGGAATTTCCCTATTGTGGGACTAATAAAGGCTCATCTTATAATACGGGGATTTTTTTTTTTTTTTTTTTTTTTAACCTTGATAATACCTTAAATATTGACATTCAGTGTCATGTTTGATGCAACTTTGAGCTAGAAAACAACTACACTGCAAAAAATCAGATTTGTAAAATGAAATAAATTAAGGCTGTTTATGCTAGTTTTTGTCTGACAAGATATTTATTCCTGCTGTGCGGTTTGTGAATTTTTTTTTTTTTTTTTTTTTTTTTTTTTTTTAAGTGGTTTCAGAACGCCATACGCGAGTATGGCGTTCTGAAACCGCAAGTTTGGTCAGTGTCAGTGTGATGACATGGCCGCTCGGTGACGTCATCATGCCGAACATATAAATGTAAGGACGGGCATTTTACAGCCGCTTTTCAGCTCTCTGGCTCGGCCTCCCAACTGATAATATTCCGTACCACCATAATAAGGGTTTATGTAATAAAGTTCACGTTCCCAGCAAACGCCACTCTCCGTTGGTCCTCCCATGTATTCCAGACATAACATTTGGTGACAAGAGTAAACTATACAAGCATGTCTGAGGCCACTACAGCCGTTTATGGAGACCCCTGGTGAGCCACCCATGTTGTGGCGCCACTGGTTCGACATGTTTAAAGATTATGTCAAAGCAGTTGGCCTGAGTGACAACAAGAAGCTGAAGAACATGTTGGCTCTCAGTCTAGGCGAAGAAGGGCGGCGTGTGCTTCGCACTCTGGGACAAACTGACTCATTCGGCAAATGCGTGGCTCTGATGGAGAAATATTACCATGCGAGCAATGTCGCACCCTGAAGGACAGTCTTCTGCCGCAAACATGTTGCGGAGTCAACTCAACATTATGCGATTGAGCACCGAGTCTTGGCGAGCATGTGCACCTTTGGGCCCTTATGGCCCTTTTCCACTAGCACCTACTCAACCCTACTCGCCTCAACTCTACCCTGTAGGGTTTTCCATTGGCACCAGGTACTTTTTTGGGACCTACTTCAGTGAGGTTCCAACCGTGCTGAGTTGAGCTGAAAATGTGACAACGGATTGCAGGCCACCGACTGGCCGGGGCGTAACGTCAGTGGATGAGAGCGACATCTTCACAAGATTCAAAGCCGCCATTTGTAAATTCAGCCGCGAGTTAATTTTTCCTGTGATAATCAACGAAATAAATGGCTACACACAAATCAACATCGTCACAGAACACTCACCATCTTCTCCGTGAGCAGCCATCAGTTTGGAAACCTCCTGATATTTCACTTTGGAATGCTCCGCCGGCACCGAAAAGTTCATAGGCTGAAAAGTTCAGTGGTCAAATTTGACCAAATTGTTATTTTTCAACAGTCTCCCCGTTGGTGCACACAGTTCTTCCCATCAGTGTTGCAGCGCTTGAATCCCTGCACTTGGAAAAATAAACTATTTGGTCAAAACTGACAACCATGAACTTTTCAGCCCTGTCAGCTCTGCTGCGGCAGAGCAAGCCGAACTGAAAAGGTATACCAGGGGGTCTCTGAGCTGATGGCTGCTCACGGGGAAGATTATGAGTGTTGTGATTTTAAGCATCTTTTACGTTATTTATCAGTGAAAACGTCAGTATGTCAACGGGCCACATTCCTGTAATGAGCCCAACCCCACCCACCTGAGGTGGTACTCAGTTGAAATGGAAAACCAGTCACACTGCGTCGAGCCGAGTAAAATCAAGCAAAGTCAAGGCAAGTCGGGCTGAGTAGGTACTAGTGGAAAAGGGGCTTTAGACAAGCTAATCCACGACAAGCTAGCCGAAGAGCACAGAGAGTGAACACAGCACGGGCAGAGAGCACAGACCAGACTCGCCTCAGATCCTTGCCCAGCATAAGCATCAGGGAGCCACTGCAGAGCTGCAGGAGAGGGAGCCCGCGTCCATCGTGAACCCCGGGACACAAGAACCCAGCCCAGGTTCTACCAATGGCGACAGCAGCACATTGCCGTGACCAGACTTCACAGGAGAGGGGAAGAAGAGGCCCGACTGAGCCGCTGAGGTGCAGGATGAAGAGTCCATGATCCAACAGGATGCAGCAGAACCACCACAACCTGGTGGGTGGCCCATAGCAGATGTGAGAGCCGCACCATCACAACCATGATGCCGAGTGCAGCTGAACAGAGTGTCACTTGCAGTGATGGACTGGGTTTTGGTCTGCAGAACCCAATGACCGGACCCACAGTCGGCCTCAGCACCAACTCCACCACTACCAGCACCCATCAAGATCACCGCGCAGCTGTGGCCAGCGACTTTCCAGCTGGCAGATGGGTCGTGTGGCATGCCAACTGTTTTTGCCAAGTTCAAGCAGCCGCCCCGGATGACACGGCTATGCGGGAGTGGACTCACATGGTGTGGGACCCAGGTTGAATTTTCAAATAAAACCATTCCAGTCCGTGGGCCTCCGCACTTCCAGGGGCGCGTCCACCACGGGCTTGCCTCAGGGCCCCTCCAACTGAACTGCCTTCCTCAATAAAAAGGACTGTTTAGCTAGAGGCGTGGCTGCCAACAAATAATGGCACAATAAACCACTTAGCCTGCTGCACCACACAGTAGTCTGTTCACTGGCCCTAGCTAGTTTGGGGTTCTTTACTGTAACAAATTGGGGCAGGTCAATTCAGCTATGTGTGTTATTCTGTTTGTCCAAGGGTGGGGTGAATGTGGTGTTCTGAAACCGCAAGTTTGGTCAGTGTTGGCGTGATGGCACGGCCGCTCGGTGACCTCATCACGCCGAACATGTAAATGTAAGGGACGGCCATTTTACAGTTGCTTTTTGGCTCTCTCTGGCTCGGCCCCCCAACTGATAATATTCTGTACCACCATAAGGGTTTATGAAGTTTGTGGTCCCAGCAAACTCCACTCTCCGTTGGTCCTTCCACATTTTCCTGACTTAACAGTGAGGTCCCTCACGATTCAGACCCCTCGACAGCAATGTATCCGATTAAAGCAGCAGCAAGCGGTGATGACAGGGACAGAACCAGAAGATCATGCATACACAACCATGTGTAAACAGTCCACAAACTGATGTGTAATGACAGATTAACTAGGTCTGATCTACAGTGAACATAGGACTGATGAGCACGAAAAAAATAAGTCCTCACGAACTGAGAAGCTCCGACAGTGTCCTCGCAGCGTCATAGTAGTCAAAATATAATCAAAGTGTGATCCTGTGAACAAGATTAATCTTTACATTAGCTTCCATCTCCCCCCCCCCCGTCCTGTCAGGCACCTAGGCAAGCAGAACAGAGACCTGCCACTCTTATTGTGCCAAAACAGACTTACTTTGCCAAGAGGAGCTTATACAGTACCTGTGTATTGTATATTGTTGTAAACTCCTCCTGTAATAACTTTTAATACTTTATTTTAATTATTTTACCCAACAGGATGGGGAAGAGGGAAAGGAAGCGTGTGGAGGGGGAAGGAAAAGGGAGGGGAACAGACAAAAAAAAAAAAAAAACTAAAACAAAATAAACTGTTTCTTTCACCAAAGATGTCAACACGAGTCTGGTTTCCACACCTGTTAAAGGAGAGACACTTGTGCGCGTATGTCTGCGTGCATATATATGATAGCACGCAAAAACGAAGTGTGTGCATGCGAGTGGTTTGTCAGGGAACATACGAAGCGGGGGGCCGGTCGCAGCAGCTCTCCCCCCTGGGAACCACAAGCAGACAAGGCAGCGCCACAAACCCCCCTTAGGGCACAAATGTCCGAGGTCAGCAAGCCCCAGGAAAGCCAGGCATCCGCCCCCAGAGGGACAATCGAGGGAGGCCAGGTAGCTTCCATTTTAATGTTCAGTCACTATGGTTTAAAACAACATTCCAAGTTTTCTCCAAGGTAAATAGCAGCCCTGTATGACAGTTTAAACAAGGAGCTTGGTTCAAATGATTGTAAAACCGTAAAAATGTACATTTCTGTCATAAAACTGATGCCAAGCAAAGCAGAGACATTTTTGGAGCATTTTTCCCCTCCTGTCCTTGGAAACGCTCCAAATTAAATATTTTTATGTACATTTGTGATTAATCTTCCTAGATCTTCCACAATCCTATATTGTAAATACAAACTGGATGCCAAGAAGGCAGAACATTTATAACCAGCTATACATCATGCCGTTCAGTGCAAGCAGTCCATTTACAAGAACAAAAAAATAAATTTAATATTTCTACATGGGAAATTCTATATCCACAAATGCAAATCTAAAAAAGTCTCCCCTTATTTTGAAGGACTTCTTCATAAATTTTGGGAATGCATTAACACAATTTATAAACCAAGTAACAGAACTATAAAATACAAAGAATTTTTAAAGAGGAATAATCAAAAAAGTTGTACACGTTGTTTGTTTCGTTAACCATTTCTGTATTTGTTTCCTTCTTTGTTCCTTTTGTCTTCATCCTCTTGTAATGTAATAAGTGAAGGAGATATGTTTATATTGTACAATATTCAATCTTACAATAAAAAAGTTACAAAAATTAAAGGTGCAAAATGTGATAAAATTTAAAAATAAAGTTGCAAATTCTAACTGCATAGAAAATTTAACCAGAATTAAAAAGAATGTGCGGACTTCCGGTTATGGCTGCCACGTAGGACGGACGTGTCTCACTCTGCTCTGCTCCTGGAAAAAAAAAAATCGGCAAATAACTCTCTCATTTGGGACAGAACGTATCCCAGCATTTGGGCGAGGATATGTCGGCGAAGCCTAAGGCTGGAAAACCAGGAAAAGGAAAAAGCGAGCCGCCGAAACAGTCCAAATTAACGGACTTTCAGGTCTGTGACGCAGCAAACAAAACTCCATATATGGCGGAGGAGGCTGGCAACGCTGCGATTTCTGCGGGGAATGGCGCAGATGCGCTGATGGCAGCCATGAGTTCAATGAGAGCGGACTTTTCCTCTAGATTTGATGGGATTATGACAGCGTTGGAAGGAATAAGAAAGGAATTGGGTGACTGTGTAGAACGAACGGCGCAGATGGAGCTCCGTCTTGCTAGTGCTGAAGATGACGTCACCCGTCTTCAATTAAAGGTGCGCACTTTGGAAAAAAAAAATAAATGTCTGGAAGATAATATTTTGGATTTGGAATCTCGGTCGAGACAGAATAATTTGAGGCTGGTGGGTCTTCCAGAGGAATCAGAAGGTCGGGACGTATGTTCCTTTCTGGAAAAGTGGATTCCGGAGGTGCTGGGCAGCGAGGAGTTGCAATCAGCAGTGGTTCTGGAAAAAGCACATCGTATTGGCCCACGGAGAGATAAGGGACCGCCGAGGACCTTAATTATGAAGTTTCTTAGCAACAGAGACAGGATGAAGATCTTCAACGCTGCACGTGCTAAAGGAGAGATTAAACACCAGGACCAGCAGGTGCGGTTCTACCCAGATTTGGCCACAGGAATCCAGCAATTGAGGAAGCAGTTTGATCCCGTACGTAAGGAGCTGCGCAACCTTGGGATTCGTCATGGTGTAATCTATCCTGCGAGACTGCTGACCACGTATGAGGGCAGAACCCACATCTTCAAGACCCCAGAGGAGGCGCAGGAGTTCATCAAGAAGATCAAAGAAGAAGAAGAGACTGGTGGGAGCTAAGCATGAACAAAATATAAGGTAGAATAATTAAGCATTTGCACAGGCATCTGACTGACTTGAAGTAAATAGTAAGTTTACAAAATATAGATTGTATTATATATTAAAAAAACAAAACAAAAACAAAACAAACAAAAAAAAAAAAACTATGATGTACAAAGTTGTTAAAAATTTTGGAGTTAAGTTGGAAAACTACAGAGGAGAGTTAATGTTACGTCATTAAAAGCAGTAGAGTTGGGGTGATTGGGAGGATGAAGAAGGAGTGGCTTAGGCTGTTCCCCGTGGGTGTGGAACGGTCGATGGCTATATCGGGAGACAGAATTTTTCTTTTGATTTTGGGGGGTTTGCCACAAGTGTGGGAAGGGGAAATTTGTTTGTGTGTAGTTTGTAGGATGAATGTTCAACCACTCATGTTTTTGCTTCTCTGTATGAGCATGTTTACACTGCAAGGTAATCCCAAACTCTCTATTGATCATGGACCAAAGTGTTAATCTTAATTTAACTTCATGGAATTGCAGAGGTCTACAAAATTTAAAAAAACTTAAACAAGTTATGAATAAAATAAAGGACATGGGTTCAAGAATTGTGTTTTTACAAGAAACTCATCTGATAGAGGAGGATGTTAAAAGAATTAGGAGTAGATGGCAGGGAAGTGTATTCACCTCTTCATTTTCATCCCGAGCCAGGGGAGTTATGACTCTCATACATAAATCAGTTCCTTTTCAAGTGAAAAATGTAATTGGAGACAAATTTGGAAGATATGTAATCATTCAAGGTTCTTTGCTATTAGAAAATATAAATCTTGTGAACTTATATGGTCCCAATATAGATGATCAGAAGTTCTTTGCTAATTTATTTCTCATCTTATCATCACTTACAGGGCAACATATAATAGCAGGGGATTTTAATTGTACATTGAATCCAGGTGTGGATAGATCAACAGGACTGGATTGTACGCACATTGGATGTAGGATGACTATCATTTTATGAAAGAATTGAGATTGTTAGATATATGGAGAGAAATGAAACCACAAGTTAAAGCCTATTCTTGTTATTCCAGTACCTACAAGACATTCTCACGTATTGATTATTTTTTGATTTCCACAGAATTAAGGTCCAAGATTCAAAACTGCTTTTATGATAACATCGTGATCTCTGATCATGCACCCTGTTGTCTAATATATGTAGATAAAAAATTGACAAAGGAATCAGGTAGATGGCAATTTCAGCATAAATGGCTTCAGGATGAGGAATTTGTCAAGTATATAGAAAAACAGATAGACGAGTTCTTTGACATCAATACTACACAAACATCAGCAGGTGTAAAGTGGGAGGCTTTCAAAGCTTTTATTAGGGGACATATTATTAGTTATACAGGATCAAAATCTAAGAAGACTCGAGAGGAGAGAGCTAAATTGGAACATAAAATAAAAAATCTTCAGGAAAAAGTGTATGCAGGAAGTGACCCAAGGTTGGAGAATGAATTACTGATTTTGAGAGCTGAATACGACAAAAAAATCAGCGAATAGAGCTGCCTCGAGTCTTCTAAGATTGAAACAATCTTTTTATGAACAAGGTGAAAAATCAGGAAAATTATTAGCATGGCAGATTAAACAATTGGAAATTAAAACACCAATTACCAGTATTATAAGTAAGGGACAGGTAGTTATAGATCCTTTAGAAATTAATAGAGCCTTTAGAGATTACTATGAAAAATTATATGATACCAAAAATGAACCTGATTTAACAAAACTAAATGGGTTTTTGAACGAACTATCTATACCGTGTATTCCAAATGAAAACAGGGAGATATTGGAGTCTAAAATTAGTCAAGAAGAAGTTGGGCTAGCCATTGATAATATGAAATCAGGAAAAAGTGCAGGACCAGATGGTCTTCCAGTTGACCTTTATAAAAAATTTAAGAATAAATTAATAAAACCTTTTTTGGAAATGGTTTTAGAAGCATTTCAAAATAATAATTTACCATCATACATAAATAATGCCTTAATTATACTGCTGCCAAAACCAGGTAAGCCCTCTAATAAATGTGAAAATATGAGACCAATAAGCCTATTAAACGCCGACCTTAAGATAATCTGTAAAATTTTAGCAAGACGAATACAAGAAATTTTACCAAATATTATTAATCGAGATCAGAATGGCTTTATAAAGGGTAGACAAGGCTTCCATAATGTAAGAAGACTATTTAATATTATTTATTTTAATAAAGAAGCACCGGATACAGCTCTCCTATCATTGGACGCCGAAAAGGCCTTTGATAGAGTTGAATGGCCCTTTTTTGAAGTCCTACAAAGGTTTGGACTTGGAAATAATTTCATAAAATGGGTTCAAATAATATACAATAATGCTACAGCAGAAATCCTAACAAATAACAATATTTCAAAACCAATAAAAATCAATAGAGGATGTCGACAAGGCTGTCCACTTTCACCTTTACTGTTTACTATGGCAATTGAACCTTTAGCGATAGCGATACGTTTACATTCACAAATATATGGAATTAAAGTTGGACCAACAGAACATAAAATCTCCCTGTACGCCGATGATATAGTTTTGTTTATGTCGAATCTAAAAAAATCAATTCCAACCTTGTTGAATTTAATAAAGAATTTTGGGGAAATATCAGGATATAAAATAAATAAAACTAAATCTTCAATATTAATGCTAAATGAGACCCAGAGAAATTACCCAGCCCCTGAGGTAAATCAATTCAATGTTGTAAATCAGTTTAAATATTTAGGAATCCAAATTATGCCTAAGCTAGAATCAGTCGCCAGTGTCAACTATGAAGCCTTAATGTCAGATATCAGTGAGTTAACTCAGAGATGGATGTCACTACCAATGTCGATGATCGGGAGAATCAATATACTTAAAAGTAATATTTTACCTAAAATACTTTATTTATTTCAATACATTCCCTTATCACCACCTTTAGATCTATTCTCAAGAATAAAAAAAAAGTTAGTGGAATTTATATGGAACAACAGGAGGGCTAGATTACGTTTGTCTTTATTATATTTACCATTTGATCGTGGAGGTCTGAAATGTCCAAATTTTATGTTGTATTATTGGTCGGCACAACTGAGGTCTATGACATTATTTTTCATCAAATGATCTCCCTCACTGGACTGAAATGGAATCATACAATTTACCTTTACCTCTTCCCATATTCATATACTCAGATTCGGCAAAAAAATTACAAAAACAAGTTAAAAATCCATTTGTAAAGCATATGATCAAAATATGGTGTGAAGCTAAAAACTATTTAAAAGAACCACAGTTATTGTCACAATTTAGTCCAATATGGGGTAATCAATATTTTAAACCAGGGAGAGCGGACGCTGTATTTAAAATATGGAATTTAAAAGGGATACAAAAGATTCAGGATTTATATTTACCATGTGCAGACAACATAATGTCTTTTGAAGAGCTGAGGATCAAATTTAATCTCAATAGAACACATTTTTTTAAATATCTTCAACTTAGAAACTTTATTCGATCAAATCAAAATAAAGCTCTCACTCGACCTATTTATTCATCCTTGGAAAAAATGATGATGAAAGATAGTAAAAGAAAGGGTATTATTTCAGAGTTTTATAACTCATTGACACTATCTTCAAGTGAAAATTCACTGAAAAGATTAAACTACTGGAAAGAAGATCTGCAAATTGAAATTTCAGAGGAACAATGGGAATTGGCTTGTACAGAAGCTCAAACCAAATCAATAAATGCACGCCTTAAATTGATACATTTCAAATGGTTAATGCGGATGTATGTTACACCGGAGGAGTTAAATAGATATAACAAAAATATACCAGATACATGCACAAAATGCATGGAAAGTAAAGGAACCCCATTTCATTGTTTATGGGAATGTAGATTAATAAGAATGTTTTGGGAAGAGGTGAGGGTAACAATTGAAAAAATAATCTCAAAACAAATCATATTGAATCCTAAACTGTTTTTGTTGGGTCTGTACCCAGAAAAGCATAATTTTAATAAAAGTGAAAGAACATTCATAGACCTCAGTTTGCTTAATGCCAAAAAATGTATTGCACTATTATGGAAAAAGACTCATTGACCAGATGTGACTCAGTGGTTAAGACAGATGTTAACAAACCTTCCATTAGAAAGAATAACATATATACTAAAATCAAAGGAAATTGTGTTTGAGAATATATGGAGACCTTTTATTGATTATGTAAAAAATTTAAACATAACTCTTGAAGAAGAAGGTGAATGATGTGTGTGGACCTTGTAAATTCCAAACTGGTGAACATAATATGTATACTTATGTATTGGATTGTCTAGACTAAACAGAGGAGCATTGTTGAAGACTTGATTTTGTTGGTGGTTGTTGGTGTTTTTAGTGCATTTTTTTTTTTTTTGTAGTACTTTAGTGTTAGTGTTTGATTGTTTGTATCATGTTTGTTAAAAAAAAAAAAAAAGGTTCAATAAAGATATTGTGGAAAAAAAAAAAGAATGTGCAAATTTATTTGGGAGTGGGGGGTTGCCAGTTTGAGGAAAAAAGTTAGAAAATGACACCCCGATCCCCAAATTTATGCCCATGAATTGAAGTGGTTAATTAGGGGGATGATTTTGGATCGTGTTGCAAACAAGGGGGATAGCAGCATCCCCCCATCCCCTCCCCAATATCACTCACTGATGGCATTCTACACACTCTGCACTTGTTGCTGACAAAAATGTAATCTTTTCTCTGGCAATATTAACCCTAATTGACAGTTTCTGCTAAATTAATTGGTTTAATTTATAAATATGAATAGAAGCATGCAGGTACAGTACATCTGTATGGGACTCCCCTTAGGTTTTGCTTACTAAAATGTTTTAGGTCAATTTGTAAACTTCTTTCAACACAATGCTGCATTTTCCAACTGAAATGAACAATTCTCATTTATAAGCTCAAGAGAGTCTGCTAGTATTCATGAAGATAATCTTTAGATGTAGAAATTACTTTAAACAACTCGGGTTTTGAAATGTAGCTGAGTAAACTTCTGAAAACAAACCTTGTGATTTGTGTCCAACTGTGTGCTGTGGTCTAGTTTCATTCTGGGAGCCATCAGTCATTGCGTCTCTCTGTTCTGTTAGTTTAAAAAAAAAAAAAAAAAAAAAAAAAAAAAAAAAGTCAAGTTGGACCATAGGTCAGATTAAAAAGGTGAGATGAAATTCCAGAACTCGTCAACTTACCAGCTTGCCATCTGTGTATCTGGTCCATGTTCCTCAGTTTGTCCTGATGAAAAGCCAGCACAGGGGAGTTCTCATCCATTTCCTGGATGGCATTGCCATGGGGGCAGTGGTGTGGACGCTCCCACATAGTAGGCCGACGCTGTGGCTCGTTATGCTCACAGTTCTTCTCCCTTAGCTTTGGATGCAGCACTGGAGAGCATCTCTCCAGGCTCTGCTTTAATGCCAGAAGTCTCTTGAGGTCTTCCAGCTTCCTGGGGTCACTGCTGAACCTCCAGTTTGGGCTTCTGTGAGGGGAGCAGTTTTCTGATGATTCTCCCCCAGTGTCGTGTCCGCGGTGAGGAACACCGATGTCGGGGTTGGAACCTTGCCTTTTCAGCCGCCTCTTGGCATGGGGTTTGCAGGCATCACAAGTTGGAAAGAGGGCACCACTCCACTGTTGAAAGGGAACAGCTTTTCTTTTCAAGCTTCGACTGTCACTTCTAGGACCAGGGGACATGCACTTCCTGCTTTTTGCCAGACATCTGGTACAAAGATGTTCCTTTATAGACATTAAAGGGGTAAACGGGGTCTTGAAGTTTCTGGTCATGCAGCATTCGTGGTCAGACAAGCTTCCGTGGTCCCCTTTGGCTCTAGGATTGTACTTCTTTTTACATTGGAGAATGTCATGTTGTTCCTTGCCCTCCATGTTTAACTTTCTTCTCCGGGAGGGCACATCTAAATTATTGCCCACAGGCCTCCGAGGTTTCCTGGGACCTAATTGCTTTCTGCCATAGTAGTACGTATGATCAAAGTCAGCTAGCCAGCTTGTTGATGGGAGGTAGGCGGGCAATGACTCAAAGGAGGTGTCCTGATAATCCAGAGTACTCATTTCCTGTCTGGATTCATCTTCATTTGCCTTAAAAGGTGAATTCTCAGAGACAGGAAAGTTTGGTGAAGCAGCCTCCTCTGTTGTCATCTTAGTCTCAGGTGATTCTTCTGAAACAAGATCATCCACCAGAATGGAGATGTCATCTTCAGACGCCACTTCAAGACTGTCAATGTCTGGAACAGTATCCTTCAGGTCAGCTTTTTCAAGAGGAGGTACATCAACCCCCGAGGTGACCCGTTTAAGAGGGGCTTCCAGTCCCAACATCAGGAAATCTGTCGAAGTCAATTCAGGAGCAGCAATCAGGGTTTCCTCACGAGAATCCACAACAGCATTTTGGATCAGAGAATCAGGAGAGTTGATAAGCGTATCCTCTGTTGACCAGACAGTGGATTCCATCTTCTTCAGTTCATCCAAATATTTGAAGTCCAGCGGTAAGTGAACAACTTGATGGTGAGAACTTTCTGAAGTCAAATTTTGCTCTCTCTCACAAGCCGCTTCTTGAGATTCCATGTTTGAGGCCACAGATACAGGAACCATCTGAAGAGGAGACCCCTGCTGTGAACTCTTCTCCACAGGGCTCTGTGTTCCCACTAAGAGGATGTCTGGACAAACCTGGAGTTCCTGCTCCAACTGGTCTGCGGACAGGCCCAAGCCCTCATCATGTAGGATATGGCTCTGAAGAAGGGTACTGCACTGAACCATGTCTTTGGAAAAGCCTTGAGACAATTCTGATGTCTCATGAGTGTGAAGTAGTTGCAGTCCCACTGGGGTGGTGCAGCATTCAAGCATCACCTCTTCAGTTTGAATTACGAAACCACCTTTTCTCTGCAGCGACCTTGTGGAAGATGGCACCACCATATCCTTGAGACCTGGAGAATGATCCTCCTCCTGTGATAAAGATATGAGCTGACTGCTCGGGACAGTGGACATGGTTGTGTCAATGGAACAAACTGGAAGGATGTCTGAAGGCTCAGTAATGGTGGAACTTGGGGTGCTAGTCCTCTGAGGTGCCGCAAGTGGTTCAGTTTGAACCTCCGAGCTGGTCATTTCTCTGGACGTAGAGCTGTGTTGGTAACGAAACTTGTTAGCATGGTATGCCATGGACTGGTAATATTGGGGATTGAGCAGGCGCCTGTAATCCATCAGATGAAGGTGGGTATGGGGGACAACAAAACCAGGTGGCTCCATGTATGGGTTTGGCTGAAAGTGGGGCATCACCGGCATCCCGTAACCTACAGAGAAATGTACAAATATTGATGTGATTAATATGTGGTTTGGAGTGGGATCTGAAACTTTTGGAAACTCTGGTTAGGGACACCATCAGATGAATAGAACTAGAACCCATTTCTAAAACAGACCCACACCCCTGGGGGTGCAATTCATTTGGTGACTGAGGTCTCGGTAAAACAAGAATTTCCAAGAGTTCAATTCAGCTTCACTTGTGTAATAGCAAGTCACATCTGAAAGTACTTAAATAGCAAGTTTGTTTTCTTGAAGCAGTCAGATTTTAGTGACATGACTAATGTCCAATTCAACTGCATTCCATAACCCAGAAAATTAGTTTACCCTTTTTCCTTCATTGCTAGCAATGGGTAGCCAGTTAGCCACTGCTAGCAACACTGAGCATGATGGTGTATGCAGTTATTTGTGTATAAATCATTGTAGCGATATCATGGGTGGATATTTCATGTCACTGTCAACTAAAACCAAGTTGCACATTTACAACAAAAAAGTTGCACATTTACGAGACCATTCCAAACTTGCGAGCTTTTTTCCATTTAGCACTGATACTTCAAAGTCTTATGCAACATGACAAAGGTTTATGACAAATTAATTTACACACATGAGCAACATGTTCAAAAGTACATAAGTAAATGTTGGACAGTACTGGTGTAGGACTGACTACAGCGGAGGGAAAAACAGAAGTGCTAATAAATAGTATATGCTACACTACTGAAGAAGTACTTGTTGGGCACATCCCCAAATTCAAGTTGCTCTGAGAAATGGAACTCACCTTAAATTGCAAAAAACCCACAGTACCCTTAAACTTGTCATTCATTTCTTGCCTGCCATGCACACATTTAATTGTTTGTGTCCAACCTTTTTCAATTTGTGATCATCTCTTGGGTACCAGAGATATTCTCAATTTTACAGTAATGGCCTTTGAACGTAAAGGATTATTTTTAAAGAAGCTTTTTTCCTATAAATTATATTCCCCTCCCCCCCGGAATCCTTGTTCATCCATCAGCACTTGATCATATGTTGCTCTTAGACAGTTTTAGCAACTAGCTTATGCTAACAGCTAGCTAGTACTAGCTAGGTGCTTTGGGTCACCATTTATTGATGAATGCACTTATTGTACTCCAGGGACCAGTTATATCCTATTGACCACCGAAACCACACACCCCTGTCCACCAGTGATGCTTTATTTTGTTCATTAGAACAAATTTTCATTAGTTGGCTCAGACTTGCTATCTGAGCTAAGAGCTAGCCAGCTAAAATTAGTAATAGTGATGTAAGGGAGGGTGCAGTTTACAGCAGTTCTTTGTCATTTAAAGAGGCATGCACTGAAATGAGCCATTCTGAGAAAGGTGCAAAAGAGGATTCACACTGATGCTGCAATAACTGAATAATTAAAGAAAATTTAATTTCATTAAGACTTGTGGTAGCTGTCCACATGTGGGGAAAGTGTAGTAAATGGTGCCTTGTGGTCTATATTAACCATATATTCCATAACTACATATGTTGAAGCATGTGGAAATGTTTGGTAATTACATATGTAAAGAACTTCACACCTCTGAAAGGACAAAGGACTCTCACCCGCCGAGCGAAGAACAAAGACGTTCCCGGACGCGGCGGAGGAGCCACCCTCACCCCCCGAGGCGAGGAGAGGAAATACCAAGACAATGGGGGGGGATTAAGATAATGAGGGATGTCAGCCTTTATTATGCATGTCTTTTGTTGTGTGCATGTACAAAAATCAGTGAGTTGGAGAGATTCTGTTTCTTTTCCCTTCTGCCACTCTCTGCACCAGATGAGACTTGTTAGAAGAGCTGAATATTAAAGCTTTGCTTATAAACCAAATCGCCTCTTCATTTCCAAGCTCTTCTACACTGGTGACCTTGACGCGAGTATGGACCTGAGGCGTTCCCCCGCAATCGACTCATCCGCGGCGACCCAGGCAGACGCCAGCCGCCACGCAGACGAGGGAGCAGATGGACAACTGTTCCCCCTGGCAGAAGAGATTGAGAGGGCTCAACCGAGCACCAGCACCGCCGCGAGAGCCGAGGCAAGGCACTCTCACCCGGCGGGCACAGCAGTGATTGTGTGCACGAATGCCGTCGCTGTCCAGCTGCCAGACTTCTGGCAAGAAGACCCCGCCTCTTGGTTTCAGCAGGCTGAAGCCCAATTTGCACTGGCGGGCATCACGGCTGATGACACCAAATTTTATCATATCGTCTCCAAACTCGACGCCGCCACTTCGAAGTGTGTGCGGAGCATGATCCGGCGACCACCGGCCCGGGACAAATATGAGACGCTCAAAGCAACCATCGTGGCGAACTACGTCCCATCAGCGGAAGAGAGAGCCGAGAAGATCCTGGCGGTCTACGGCCACAGAGGGTGCAAACCGAAGGCCCTCATGGAGGATTTGCTACAGCTCAAAGAAGAGGACAATGACAACTTCCTCTTCCAGTTTATTTTCCTCAGCACGCTGCCGCCACACATGAGAGGGACACTCGCCAGCATGAAGTGCAACAACCACCAAGACTTCCGCGCGCTGGCCAATGAAGCTCATCGGCTCGTCAACGCCTGCAAGGAGCTTGACACCCACAGCAGCATCCGCAGACCTCAACGCTGACGCCCCGAGCCACGAGGAGCCACAACCCACAGAGCAGACCCAGCCCACGGTGACAGCGACACGGCCAAGACGTAACAGACGGAGCAATGTTTGTAATTACCACCACCGCTTCGCCGAGAAGGTTCACAAATGCGTTCCCCCTGCAAATTTAAACGCCAAAGCCGAGAGCCGTTAACGGCAGCGGCTCTCGGCGAGAAAAACAAGCTGTTGTACGTGACGGATGGACACACAGGCAAGCAGTTCCTCATCGACACAGGAGCCCAGCTGAGTTTCGTCATGCCCTCCCACACAGATCGAGCCACGGGCACCCGGGGCAACGGAGCCGTGGCAGCCAACGGCTCTAGCATCGACACGTTCGGCGAAAAGAGCCTGCACCTCCTCATCCACGGCCGCAGCTACAGATGGACATTTGTTGTAGCGGCGGTGAGTTTTAACTTATGAGGCGCAGATTTTTTGTGTGCACATGGGTTATTAGTGGATCTAGCAAATAGGCGCCTGGTTAATGCACTGTCCTTTGCTTCTATCCATGCTCAGCCCGAGTTTCTCCGCCACCTGTGCAGGCCAACGTCACCACAGCAGGAGGTAAGTTTGAGCAACTCCTCACCCAATTTCCAGCACTCACAATCCCCAAATTCTAAGCCACTGTGGCTAAACATGGGGTTGAACACTTCATTCCCACAACGGGACCTCCCGTTTTTGCCAAAGCTCGCCGCTTAGACGCGGCCAAGCTCAACATAGCACGGGACGAGTTTACAACTCTTGAAAAATTGGGCATTGTTAGACGCTCGAAGAGCCCCTGGGCCTCACCACTTCACATGGTTCCGAAATCCGACGGTTCTTGGAGACCGTGCGGAGATTACCGCAGATTAAACAACGCTACAGCGCATGACCGTTACCCAATCCCTCACATTCAAGATTTTTCACTACATCTAGCGGGTGCGCGCATTTTTTCAAAAGTAGACTTAGTCCGCAGTTATCACCAAGTCCCAGTCCGAGCAGAAGATGTTCCTAAAACAGCGGTAATAACCCCTTTCGGCCTTTTTGAATTCCTGCGAATGCCTTTCGGCCTCAAAGGCACTGCTCAAACTTTTCAACAAATGATGGACGCGGTCCTACGCGACCTCCCTTTTGTTTTCGTCTACCTCGACGACATGCTGGTAGCCAGCTCGTCTGAGGAAGAACACGAGCGGCACCTCACTACGGTTTTTCAGAGGCTAGAAGAGCACGGGCTAATAATCAATCCAGCCAAATGCAAATTCGGCGTGTCACAAATTGATTTTTTAGGACAAAGTCTCTCCGAAGGGGGCAGTTCCACTTCCAGACAAAGTTCATGCGATAGAAAGTTTTCCACGGCCACAAACTGTCAAATTGCTACAGGAATTTTTAGGGATGGTTAATTTTTACAACCGCTTCCTCCCCCACGCAGCTCAGCTCATGCAGCCCCTATATGACGCGCTCAAAAAAAAAGAAAGCTTCCAACGCGGTCGAATGGACCCCGGAGCGCGAACGCGCTTTCGCGGAAGTAAAAAGCGCCCTAGCTAACGCCACATTGTTAGTTCACCCAGATCCCTTGGCCCGCATTGCACTAACCACAGATGCTTCAGACCTAGCTATAGGGGCAGTTGTAGAACAACTTGTCAGCGGGGTCTGGCAACCTTTAGCATTCTTTAGCAAATCGCTAAACCAAACTGAACGCAAATACAGCACTTTTGACAGAGAGCTGCTGGTGCTTCATTTATCCATCCGCCACTTCCAGTTCTGGTTAGAAGGGCGGAGTTTCACGGCTTTTGTAGACCATAAACCGCTCACCTTTGCTATGGCTAAAATTTCAGAACCATGGTCAGGCAGGCAACAAAGACAGCTAGCTGCGATTTCAGAGTTCACCACAGACATTCGACACGTGGCAGGCAAACTTAACGTAGTAGCGGACTGTCTCTCTCGCGCTGTGACACCACCAGAGTGCGGGGAGACAGATTATACTGCCTCAGCAGCAGAACTCTTCACTAACGCAGACACATACGCAGCACCTATCCATGCAGGGATAGATTATGCAGCCATGGCAGAGGAACAAAACAGTGACGCGGACGTGCGCGCACTCCTGTCTGGACCAACAGGGTTAAGGCTGGAGAAAAAGGGTTTACGCGACGGCGTGCCCCCCCTAATATGCGATATTTCAACCGGCCGACCTCGCCCGTTAGTCCCAGCTACATGGCGCCGCCGTATTTTCGACACAATTCACTCCCTCGCGCACCCAGGTGCACGCGCCTCGGTTAAAATGGTCGCCGAAAAGTTTGTGTGGCCAGGCCTGCGCAAAAACGTAAAAGAATGGGCAAAAACTTGCATTTCTTGTCAACGCGCCAAAATACACACACACAAAAGCCCCTCTGGAGCCTTTTCCAATCCCTGCTAGAAGGTTCGACCACGTTCATGTCGACCTCGTGGGACCACTACCTTCCTCCCAAGGTTTCACACACCTGCTAACAATGATAGACCGCACCACACGCTGGCCAGAGGCAGTCCCTCTAGCGGCAACCACAGCGGAGGAAGTCGCTCGCGTTTTTTTGACAAACTGGGTGGCACGTTTCGGCGTCCCATCGGACATCACGTCCGATAGGGGGCCTCAATTTGTCTCAGAGCTCTGGTCAGCCATGTCCAACAGCTTAGGGGCAACAATTCATCGCACCACCGCTTATCACCCTCAGGCTAATGGGTTATGCGAGCATTTTCACAGGTCTTTAAAGGCTGCCCTCAGAGCCTCACTAACGGACACAAATTGGGTAAATAAACTTCCCTGGGTTTTATTGGGGTTGCGTGCTGCACCTAAAGAGGATCTAGACGCCTCTCCCGCAGAATTAGTTTTTGCACAACCTCTCAGGCTCCCAGGTGAATTTTTGCCAGAGAACCCAGAGCCAGGGCACCTTCCAGTCCCAAGGTTTTTAGGCAGCAACGGACCGGACTCTCTCCCCGGTCCAGCCCATCACTCCTTCCCACGGGTTTTTGTCCCTCAAACTTTAAAAAATGCTGAGTTCGTTTTTGTTAAGCATGAAGCTTTAAAACCAACTTTACACCCAGCATTCGATGGGCCTTTCAGAGTGCTGGAACATGGTGATAAATACTTTGTGCTTGATTTTGGGGATAGAAAAGAAACAGTCAGCATTGACAGACTTAAACCTGCCTTCTTGTTGAAAGACGAGCCTGCACAGTTGGCGAGAGCACCTCGGCGAGGTAGACCCCCCAAGAGAAAAGACTCAGCCCCCAGGCAGGGAACAAATAACCTCTCTACTTCCCACACTGCAGATTCCTCACAAGAAGGTCCCAGCAGGACACCTAAATCAAACCTACAGCAGTTTTGGGAGAAGATTAAAACCCAGACAGCACAGGGACTGATACCAACCACTCCACAATTATTCACTAATTGTGCTGCAACAGTTTAGGACTGACTTATGATTTTACTATGCTGTTATGTTTACCACTGAACTCTCTTAGGAGCATGGCTGCTGGAAAGTTTCTTCCGTGGCAACAGATGTAACACCTAGTATGTCATAATAACTAGCTTAGACTGTGAACCTTTCTGTTGTCCTTTCTTAGTTGTTTGGGGGGCCTGTGGTCTATATTAACCATATATTCCATAACTACATATGTTGAAGCATGTGGAAATGTTTGGTAATTACATATGTAAAGAACTTCACACCTCTGAAAGGACAAAGGACTCTCACCCGCCAAGCGAAGAACAAAGACGTTCCCGGACATGGCGGAGGAGACCGGAGGAGCCACCCTCACCCCCCAAGGCGAGGAGAGGAAATACCAAGACAATGGGGGGATTAAGATAATGAGGGATGTCAGCCTTTATTATGCATGTCTTTTGTTGTGTGCATGTATAAAATCAGTGAGTTTGAGAGATTCTGTTTCTTTTCCCTTCTGCCACTCTCTGCACCAGATGAGACTTGTTAGAAGAGCTGAATATTAAAGCTTTGCTTATAAACCAAATTGCCTCTTCCTTTCCAAGCTCTTCTACACCTTGTATAAAAAAAAAAAAAGCGGTGTATTCAGTAGACTTTTTAAATGATGGGGTATTCACAAATTTAGCAGAAGGTGTAATGTATTTTAGTGCGTTTTTAAGGAGAGCAAGTGGAATAAACAGACAGGACAGCGAGGTCTTCAGTAATGTCAACAACAACAACCGTTTTTACTCTTACTTAATCTGCATACAACACTTAACAGCGCCCCTAGTGGCAGACCATATTACTACATTACATCTCCCTTCTTTAGAAGTAGAATATACTATATTGTTACAGAAAAACAATAAATCCTAATATGACTCAAGTTAAAAAGTATGGTTTTAACCTGAACAACTGCTTTTCTTTTCATTACAGGGCTAACATCCCTTAAGATACACTTAAACATTTATGTTGTTTCACATTGTATAACGTTGTGTGGGTTTAATCAGTCTGCCAAAGCGTGAAGTTTTCCTTGGCTCTTCAGTAACTGCTTTGGAATTCTCAGTTTCCTTTACAGGAGAATGAACAGGTGCTTGCTCCGATGAGATGGTCTCTGTTGGCTCACAAGCAGGGGTCGGGAAATCCTCCTGATCAGTATTTGTGGTTTTAGGAACACTTTCTTCTCTGCACTTCAGTAGATGGCGCCCGTTTCTCCTGAATTTACATCCCCCAGGGGTCTGAATCACAAATGATCTTGGCGTGTTGTGGCTCTTTACCACAATAGCTGGTTGCCATGTATTCTCAGCTCTGAATCTAACTGTCTCTCCCTCTTGTAGAGCAGGTAAGGCTCTGGCTCCACGGTCAAAGTAATGTTTCTGTCTCATCTGTCTCTCCTTCAGTTGTTTTTGCTTATTCTTGTTCAGCTGTGGCATTAACAGCTGACCTGATGTTGGCAATTTTGTTTTCAGTCTCCGATTCATCAACAATTGTGCTGGAGACAATTTGACTCCATCCAAGGGCGAATTTCTGTATTCAAGAAGAGCAATATAAGGATTTCCTTGGCTCTCTTGTGCCTTCTTCAGTAGGTTTTTTATTGTTTGAATTGCACGTTCACTTTGCCCATTTGATTGTGGGTATCCCGGGCTCGATGTGGTGTGTTTAAACTCCCACGTTTCTGCAAACTGTGAACTCTGCACTTGAAAACTGTGGTCCATTGTCTGACATGAGCTCGTCTAGAATTCCATGTCTGGCAAACAGATTTAAGAGCTACAATGACACATTTGCTTATTGTTTGTGGCAATTTGGCAATTTCAGGATATTTTGAGTAATAATCTACACACAGTAGATAATCACCTTGGTCAAAATGGAAAAGATCAACACCAACTTTTGCCCAAGCTCTGCTGGGAATGTCATGACTCTGAAGTGGTTCTTTGACATTGTTCCTCTTGTGTGTGTTACAGATAGAACACCTTAGCACCGTTTCTTCTATTTGTTTAGACATACTGGGCCAAAACAAAACATCTCTTGCTCTTTCTTTGCATTTAACAACGCCAAGATGTGCTTCATGGATTTTCTGAAGCATTTCCTTTCTCAGACTTTGAGGCACCACAAGTCTGGAGTTCTTGAATATTAGTCCTTCTGAGCATGTGAGTTCCTCTCTGAATGTCCAATACTTCCTTATCTCAGCTGGAACTTGACTGACTTGTGCTGGCCATCCTGACTGAACTGCTTTCATTAACATTTGCAGTTCCTCATTTGCTGCTGTTGCTTTCTGGAATAACTTCAGCTTTTCCTCTGAGACAGGTAGGTGTGTTGTAAGGAGATCAACTTCAAGTTCCTCCTCCAATAGTTTTTCTGTCTGCTCTTTAAGAAAAGCTCTGCTCAGAGTGTCTGCAATGTACAAGTCTTTGCCTGGTTTATATGTAACCTGCAGGTTGAAAGGCTGCAGACTCATCAGCATACGTTGTAGTCTGGGTGGTGCTTTATGCAACCCTTTTCTGAACACAGCTTCCAGTGGTTTATGATCTGACTCAACCTGTACTGGTCTTCCATACAGATACTGCTTGAATTTCTCACAGCCATACACAATAGACAAAAGTTCCTTTTCAATTTGTGCATATCTTTTCTGTGTGTTTGTTAGCGATCTTGAACCATAAGCCACTAGCTGACCCTCTTGCAATATCACAGCTCCCATCCACAGACAATGTAACTGGTTTATTTATGTCATAAAATCTCAGCACAGGGGTTTCACTGACAAGTGACTTCAGCTGTTCAAAGCTCTTTTGTTGCTGTGACTCCCAGTGCCATGCAACTTCTCCTTCCAGAAGTTTTCTGAGTGGTGCACTTACCTCTGACAGGTTTGGTATGAACTTTGCAAGGTACTGCACCATACCGAGAAATCTTCTGAGTGCAGCCACATCTTCTGGTTGAGGCATGTTAACTATTGCTCTGACTTTTTCTTGGTCTGGCTTCAGGCCTTCTGCACTCAAAATGTGTCCAATATATCGTATTTCAGTCATGCCAATCTTACATTTGTCCTTGTTCAGTTTCAGATTAATGCTTTTCACTCTTTCCAGTAGTTGTCTCAGCCTTTTGTCATGTTGTTCTTTATTTACACCCCACACCAGGATGTCATCCATAACATTATCAACTCCTTCCAGGTCCTCCAGTCTCTGGGCGATGTACTTTTGGAAGACTTCTGGGGCTGATGACACACCAAAGGGAAGCCTCTTAAATCGGTATCTACCAAATGGTGTGTAAAAGGTACATAACTTGGAGCTTTCTTCATCAAGCTGTATTTGCCAGAAGCCATGATTTGCGTCTAGCACTGGAAACACCTTTGCATTCGGCATCTCTGCAACAACTTCTTCCACTGTTTGTAGGGGATAGTGCTCTCTTTTTATAGCTTTGTTAAGATCTTGAGGATCTATGCATATTCTTCTTTTATTTGCTTTCTTGACAATGACCATGCTGTTGACCCAATCAGTTGGCTCTGTTTGCTTCTCAATCACACCCAGGGTCTCCATTCTTTCTAGTTCTTTTTTTATATCATCCTTCAGTGCTAAAGGCACCTTTCTGGGTGGGTGAATCACTGGAGTTACAGCTGGGTTGACCTGAATGTGATGTAGTCCCGGTACACACCCCAGTCCTGTAAACAGATCTTTGTATTCTGTCAGAATATCAGTTTCCTCTTCTCTATCCACCTTGTGGACTCTGGTTATCAGTCCCAGTTGTTCACATGAATCCCCTCCGAGGATCGCTGGCAAATCAGCTTTTATAACTTGAAATTCAAGCTCCTGTTCTTGAGTTTTGTATTCACATTTCAGCTTTGCCATGCCCACTGGTTCCATCTTGTGGCGAGAATATGATACTAACTTTGTTCTGGATTCAAACAGTAGCATATCTCCTTTGGTCACTAAGATTTTGAGAGGTAGCACATTGCAACATGCACCCGTATCTAATCTGAAGACGACTTGTTCACCATTCATTGTCAGAACTGTCCATCTTGATTTTTCAGCTTCTTCAATATTCATCGTATCAACATGAGCTGGCTTTTTATTTTCTCTTCTCTTTGGTTCAATGGTTCCAATAAACATTTCTTTTTTCTCTTGTTCTCTCATTCACATTTTTCTCCAGTCTGTGTGAACTTTCTCTGCTTTCTTTGTGCATCCTTGTGTGGCACATGCGAGCAAAATGGTTTTTTCGTGAGCAGACTTTACATGTTTGCCCATACGCAGGACACTTGCGAAGCTCATGTTTATACCCACATTTATTGCATTCTCTTTTTGCGTGGACGTTACTTTAGGCCTCTTAGTTAGCTTTATTTTGCTTAGCTTGTTTACTGAAACTTCTGTTTCTTCTTGTAAAGCTTTCATATGGCTTTGTGTGGCTTCATTAGCTCTGCATATATCCACAGCTTTACTCAGGGATAAGTCTGGTTCTCCAAGCAATCTTGCCCTCACCTGGTCATTGGTGACTCCACACACAATACGATCTCTTATGAGTGAATCAGTTAACAGTCCAAACTCACAGTCTTTGGCCTTGTTTTTCAGGTCTGTCACATATGCATCGATAGGTTCACTCTTGTCTTGTACTCTTGTGAAAAATATGTGCCTCAGGTAGGTTATATTTTTTCTTGGCTCACAATATTGCCTAAATCTTTTAGGATGTCAAAATCATCCACATCATCATCATCAAAGTCCATGGTATTAAATACCTTAATAGCTTCATCACCAGCCACATGAAGAAACGTAGCACATTTTATTTTCTCTGATTTTTCAGCTATGCCGCTAGCAATCAGGTACAGCTCAAACTTCTGGATCCACGAACGCCAGTTTTCTGCGAGGTTTCCTTCCAGCGACAGACTGTTCGGCGGCTTTAGTTCGTCCATCTTCATATGAGTGACACTTCTGACACCATGTAATGTATTTTAGTGTGTTTTTAAGGAGAGCAAGTGGAATAAACAGACAGGACAGCGAGGTCTTCAGTAATGTCAACAACAACCGTTTTTACTCTTACTTAATCTGCATACAACACTTAACAGCGCCCCTAGTGGCAGACCATATTACTACATTACAGAAGGTACAAACAAATGTAAACTGGGTGCCAAATTTGAAAGCATTAAAAAAGGTGCAAAAGTATGTAGAGCTGTCAAATTAAAAAGCTGCAAATGACAATTTTATAGAATAAAAATGTAACCAGCTTCCAGTTGCCCCATGTAAAAAATGAAGAGGTGTAGGGGAAGAAAAAAGGTGAAATTTTGAAAGGGGAAAAAAAAAAAGCCAATTATGAAAAGATGCAGACTTTTGAGAGAATGGTTGAAAAGCTATAGGGATGGTTTAGCATCCACCCACCCTCAAATCACCCATGGGTGTACTTAATTTACTGACAACAGAACTACAAGAGCTCACTGGGTTGCACAAGATTAGAATTGAGGTTCTTACCTAAACTAGGATAGCCATAGTAGGGGTTGTAGGTCATGGCCATTGCCATAGGCCACTGCATGCCCTGCGGAGGCACATATGGCTGTGGAGGATGTATGTAGAAGAAAGGTTTGTGGTGCTGCTCCTCAGGACACGAACCCCCAGAAGGTCCCGGAGCCGACGGCTGGGCTGCATGTGGTGGGTTTGGCCCTGGGGGGCCCAGATCAAACGGCTGCTTCAAGGTCGACGTGGCTGCGTCCATATCTGCAAAATAAAGAGAAGCAACTCATTACATCTGAATGTCTCAACACGTTTCTCCACGGGGCGAGGGGGGGGGGGGATGCACCTACATGCAAAGATTTGCCAACAAGAAACGAGCCCGGAGTTTTACACGTGTTTTAAAGTGCGCATCAAGCACTTGTGATTGCAGCAAGTTGGCTGCGTGGTTCCGCTGCGGGGCAGGTGAGAAGCTGATTGGCTCTAATGAGTTCAACCTGCGGCTCCTGATGATGCGACCAAACGGCACGTCTTGCTCTTTGCGCATCTCTCTGCTGCGCTTGCCTCATTTGCAGGCGATGCAGCGCGTCTTCGAGCCCCGTTTTAACTTTGAGCTTTAACCCCATGAGAGCCAAGTACGAGGTTAGACGTCTGACAGGCCGCAGCTGCGTTTGTAGACGGCCACGTCATTCATAAAGGCCGAAAAAGTTTGAATTAGTGTGTCTGTGGACTTTGAAGTGTGTTAAAATACAAATACTTTAGATTTGTACAGCGCATAACCAGGCCCACTTCTGTAGCTTTGACGAAAACTTAGACATTTCCATGAGGAAAAAGTTGCACATTTTTAAAATTAAAGTTTTAAATCTGCGAAACTGATGTGCTGACGTCTGGATCCATAGTTTCTGCTGGGTAATTTAATTAACTGTAATGCTGTTGATGCAATGCTCCTGCACTATGTATAGATCTGTGTTCATATGTATATTTATTTTCTGCTTTGGCTAACCAGTTTTTATCTTATGTACTGTAGCTCTGAGTGCTGCTATCCCTTTGCTGCTGCAATCCTGGAATTTCCCCATTGTGCCACTAATAAAGGCTCATCTTATCTTTAAAATTGCTACTTTTTTCCTGTAAATTTGCAAATTTTCTTGTAGATTTGAAAATTTTTTTCTTGTGAATTTGCAGCTTTTTTGCCTCATAATTTTACACATTTTTTCTAATAAATTTAGACATTGTTTTCCTGTAAATCTGCAGCTTTTTTCAATTTGCAACTTTTTTCAAAAATTCCGTTCTTTTTCCTGTAAATCTGCAACTTCTCTCTAAAAACTTTTTACTCAGAAATGTGCACCTTTTTTCTTCAAAAATTTGCAAACTTTTCTGGTAAATTTTCAAGTTTTTTTCTTGCAAATTTGCAACTTTTTGGGGGAAAAAGATTAACTTTTTTCTTGCAAATTTGCATTTTTTTTTGAAAATGTGGTACTTTTTCATGTAAACTGCCAAACTTTTTCTCATAGATTTGTGACTTTTTTCTCAAAAATTTGCAATTTTTTACTCATAAATTTGTAACTTTTTTCCTCAAAAATCTGCACATTTTTCTTTTAAATTTTCACCCTTTTCCTTGTAAATTTGCAACTTTTTTTCCCCCAAAATTTGGTACTTTTTACTGTGAATTGGTAAACTTGTTCTGATAGATTTGTAACTTTTTTCTCAAGAATTTGCAAGGTTTTTGTTTTTTTTTGTAAATTCTAAAAAAAATTGTAAATTTTTTTAAATTTGCAATTTTTTCTCCTAGATTTGGGAATTTTTTTCTTTAAACTTAAAGCCTTTTTCTCATAAATTTGTAATTTTTCTCCTCAAAAATCTGCAAAATTTTCTAGTAAGTTTTCAACTTTTTTCTTTCAAATTTGCAACTTTTCCTCAAAATTTTGGTAGGATTTATTTTTTCAAAAATTTGGTACTTTTTCCTGTAAATTGGCAAAATTTTTATTATAGATTTGTGGCTTTTTAACCCAAATTTTCATACTTTTTTCCTGTAAATCTGCAACTTTTTTTCTAAAAAAAAATTTTCTTACAAATTTGCACATTTGCTTTCCTGTAAATTTGCATTGTTTTCTCCTGGATTTGAGACTTTTTTCTTTAAATTTGAAAATTTTTTCTCAAATTTGCAACATTTTTCCTCAAAAGTTTTCAAATTTTTGTTGTAAATTTTCAACTTTTTTCATTCAAATTTGCATAGCTTTCATTTTTTTTTTTACTTTTTTCCTATAAATTGCAACTTTTTTGTCATAAATTTTCCAATTTTTTCCTGTAAATTTGCATTTTTTTTTCTTCTAGAGTTGAGGCTTTTTTCTTTAAATTTGAAACTTTTTCTCATAAATTTACAACTTTTTCCTTAAAAATTACCAAATTTTTCTAGGAAATTTTCAACTTTTTTTCTAGCAAATTTGCAACTTTTTTCAGAAATTTGGCACTTTTTCCTGTAAATTGGCAAATGTTTTCTTATAGATTTGTGGCGTGTTTTTTTTTCCCAAAAATTTGCAACTTTTTACTTATAAATTTGCAACTTTTCTATTAGATTAGAAATTATTTCTTAGAAAAAAAAATTTTCCTTGTAAATTTGTGATTTTTCTCTTGTAAATTTTCAGCTTTTTTTAATGTAAATTTGCAGCACTCAGTTAAGTTTGGGTGCTGGTAAACTTTTTATTCAGTGTAATTAAATTGTAATTTTTGACTTGTTTTATCATATTTTTGCACTTTTATTCTTGCCAATTTGTATGTAATTTACATGAACACATTTGTACCTTGTGCTAAATTTGTGAATACCCCCACCGCCCCTTGTTGAAAAATAGCAAATCGCCAACTGGCCACAATTGTGAATTTGTTTTTAATTTACAAAATAAAAACTATAATAATGTTTGCTGGTAGTATTGTATTTTTTCCATATCCTACAATTGTGTATATGTAGAAAAACATTCCATTTGTGTTTATAAACATGCTAATATGAAGTATAAATACACCGTATGAATGCAGCTTTGGAGAAAACTAGTGAGTGAGACAACGGCAAGAGAGATGAAACATTTTCTTGTCAGTTGTGACACGGTGAGCGTAGTGACAGATGCTGCCAGAAAACATGCAACAGCTGGATGACTTCCATCACATTTGCGACTTTTGAGAGCTCCTTTTATTGCAGATGGACCCCTCCACTGAGCGCACAGTAATTTCAGAAGGTGTTAAGGTAAATAAACTTGTTATATTAAGTACTCATCACTATACGTTGTAACAACCGTCACAAACCCTATAATCTAGTACAGAGCATCTTTACCCTGTGTTTAATGGGATTTTGTTTCTGTACATGGTCCCTGACAAATAAACCAATACTATCTTGTCATTTGGTCAGTAACATGGGCCTTGTTTGTGTAATCCTGTCTCCTGATTGAATAAAGTAGGAATGATAAGCTTGAAAATGTTATTTTAAACTCAAAAAGATAAAATGTGCCAACTGCAAGATGGGATTTTTCCGGCGCTCGTTTGTGTTCACATGCTATTAGACTGCATAACAGCCAGAGATACAGCCTGACACAGCACTGGTCATCAATGCTACCATTATTTCCCTGTAGAAAATGTTAATGCACACTTCACTTGTATTTGTGACCCATCCATCCATCTTCTTCCGCTTAATATGGGATGGTATGGGAGCTGCTCTGTCGCTGACCGCAAGGCGCTGCAGCGGGTGGTGAAAACCGCCCAAAGCATCACAGGGACTCCACTTCCAGTTATAGAGGACGTCTACAGGAAAAGATGTCTGCGCCGGGCACGCAGCATTCTTAGGGACTCCAACCATCCTGCTCATGGACTGTTCCAGCTTCTCCCCTCCAGAAGACGTTTCAGAAGCCTTCGGACTAGAACCAGCAGGTTTAGGAACAGTTTCTTTCCAACAGCTGTCACGTTATTGAACTTAGTTCCCCGCTGACTCTCTTACCATCATCTCTTACCATCCTCACCTGTACATAACTGCATAACTACATAACTACATCTAACTTATTGCACATTATTTGCACATAACAGTACTCTTAACTTTCTGCACTGCTGCATATATTTGCATATATTTGCTCAAATTGCACATACTGTTAATTACCGTATATACTGCACTGCTGTCCTTTGCACTTCTGATTGGATGCTAAACTGTGTTTCGTTACCTTGTATTCATACATGTGTAATGACAATAAAGTTGAATCTAATCTAATCTAATCTTAATCCTTTTTGGGTTGTGGGGGGGCTGAAGCCTATCCCAGCATCTTTGGGCGAGAGGCAGGGTACACCCTGGACAGATCGCCAGTCCATCGCAGGGCGAACACAGAGAGACAGACAACCATTCACTCTCACAGTCATACCTAAGGACAATTTAGAATCCCCAGTTTTGATGCCAATTAACCTAACTTGCATGTTTTTGGCATGTGGGAGGAAACCGAAGAAATCCCAGAGTAAACCCACACAGACACCCATACTGGCAAAATGAGTCACTTTGAGGAAATTATCAAAACTGAGGTAACGTTTTTTCCATATTCTGTATTAAGAGACCTTCAAAATGATATTTAATTTGTAGGAAGTGCATAAAAACAGACACCAGAAAAAGACAATTTGTTTATATTTTGGCTAGGTTTAAATCTCGCGTTTGATCGGTCGGGAGTTATGTCTTCCACAAAAAACATATGTATTTTTAGAAGGTACGTTTTTTTAAGCTTTCCAATGATACCAGGAACTCACGGGTTTTTTTCCAGGACTTGCCGCTAGCAAAGAAAGAGTCATGATTTATGACTTCTCCTGTCTGCGGCTCGTAATGACGTGGTACGCATTCCAACTCATTTTGCCAGCACAGGTCACATTTCTGCAAACATTTTGCACTGATAAACATGTGCTAACCATTGTTCTATTGCATCATAATGTTGATGTCCATTCATTTGGAGGGGTGTCCCAATACCTCTGGCAATTCAGTGTATATAGTACAACATACTGGAGTGGTGGCCTAGTTGATAGAGCATCCACCCCACAGCCGGGAGGTTGGGGGTTCAAGTCCCAGCCGGGTCATACTGAAGACTATATAAAAATGGTACTTGCCACCTTCTAGCTTGGTGCTCAGTGTAATAGAATTGGGGAAGAAGAAGTTGTTTGTGGTGGCACCTTGCATGGCAGCAACCCGTCTGATTCTACATGTGATTAACATTGTAGGAGAAACATGATTGGCTGTATAGACTGAATGACAATAGCCATGGCTTCTTATTATTATTGCCGTTTTTCTGTTATATCCACTGTCTTTGAATTCAGGCTGCTCTAACTCCTGAACTTCCCCTTGTAGGGGAAAAAAGGATCATTTTAAATATGCATAAAGCTAAAATTTGGAGTGCTCAATTGATTAAAAATAGTCACAAAATACTGGGATATTGGTGGGTCTTTTCCTTTTAATTAAAAAAAAAAGTCAGTCTTCACCTTAAAGTAGAACTGAACTCACCTTTTTGCCAAAAAAGTAGAATAGCAGATTAATTCCTTATTACCTATTGCATTTTTCAACACATAAAAGAAATTTTTAGGCCGTGCGATGGCCAAGCTATAAGCCGATAAACTTTTGCCTCTGGCTGGCAGTGCCAAACAAACCGGAAGTAGTGCAGACAACGCTGCGTGACGTCACGAGTGTGACCCTTATCAAAACAACAATGGCAGATGATAGCAGTTCCAGCAGTCAAGAACACCAGAGTTTTCAGAGTGAAGAGGCATTCAGGATCGGTGACAAGACAGAGGAGGATGCAGGAGTGTCAAGTGAACAGGAAGAGAGCGAGGGAGGCATCGAACCGTACAGATTAGAGCCAGAATTTTCGGGGGATTCCAGCACTGACTCAGACCGCAGCAGTGATGGGGAGGAGAGTCGCTTATTGAATACAGAATGGTGAGTCTTTACTTTGGCATGTTTGGGCTGTCAGGATAAGGAAAATTAACAATAAAAAAGAAAGGGAAAAAAAAACATCAGCATTTTTCGAACTTATTACAGTTATCCCTCACTTATCGCGTTTAATGCGGTCTTCCTTCGCTGGGTATAGGCGCTCGGCAGGGAGCGAAGCTGGGTAAAACGTCTCCGCCAATCAGCTTGCGAGATAAAATGTCTTGGCCAATCAGCTTGCGAGGTAAAACGTCTCGGCCAATCAGCTTGTGAGATTCCCGAGCGGGCTGGGGAGCCGGGGAGAGCGGGCTCTCCGTATTGATACCTGATGTTCTAATGTAGTCTCCCTGCCTTCTCATTAGAACATCAGGTATCAACACGGAGAGCCCACACAGCTCAAAATCTACCTCTGACCACCGCTCCACTCCTCTCCGCCCACCTCTTCACCGCTCGGGAATCTCGCAAGCTGATTGGCCGAGACGTTTTACCTCGCAAGCTGATTGGCCGAGACGTTTTACCCAGCGAAGGAAGACCGCATTCATTGTTCTTTATCGCTCGTGTTGCTTAGTGGCACTTTTCGCTGTTCTCTTGTGCCTTTTTGTGCAAAATAGTGCTTGTGACACCCTTGGGGGGGGGTGACGCTACTTCGCAGTTTTTCACTTTTCGCGGTCGGTTCTGGTCCCCATTAAACGCAATAAGTGATGGATCACTGTATATCTAGAAACGCATCGCTTCCCGGTCGCTTTTCCTCCCCCTTTCTTTTCTTTCGTCACCATGACAGCTTTCCTTGGCCACTGAACAGATCTTCCCAGGTGTTGGAAGTGTTTTGTAGTCGACTATCACGACAAAATGCACCAAAAACAACCAGTGTCGACGTGCTCGCAATGGTAAACATGAGGACTGGGTCACACTCGTGACGTCACGCAGAACTCCGGCTGCGCTTCGGCGGATTTGTCTGATTTTTCAGGGCGGGAAATTCTAAATCGCAATTTTCTCCAAGATTCCGGGATTTGTGGAGGGGGTGCCAATGATAAATTATCTTTATAATTGTATGTACTATCACCCAGTGACGTTCAATGCCATTCAGTTCAGTTCTACTTTCAAGACATTGTTTCACCCAAAAGTCTGGTCAAGAATTGTTTCCTTCACCTAAGGACCACAGTTTGAAAACACATTCCATGGTGAAAGGTATGATAAGGATCTCATTTCGTGCCAGGAACGGATTAGTCTGAGTCATAAACCCCGGAGCTTCCTCTCCAACAAGGCAGTTTTATGCTTAAAGTACCGTTTGAGACATCTCAGATCCCTTGACTGCATTCCACAGGTTGCTAGGAATTATCCACAGCTCAACATTGCCCCCTTCTGTCAACTCAGGGACATGTTGGATTTAATCAACATTGGAATTTTGTTTTATCTGCTAAATAATCCTCTCTCTTCAAGACTTTATTTTTCCAGGAAATACTGCTCAGAACACTGTTAAAGATGACCGCCTCTGTGATGGGTTTGAAATGTTTCATTAATCACTGATTTTAAATGTGTTACATATTTGAAAATGCTTAAATGAACCTTATTCTAATGCATGTTAATTATGGAAGGACAAGTATATAAAAGTGCATGCTCACTGAAAGTTAGTCATGAATCACCGAAGTTAGCTTAGATTTTGTATTAAGTATATAAGAAATTTCACAGTTGAAATCTGTATATGCCTTCTGAAGACTTATGCCAGTCATCTGACTGGTACCAGCCAATCACCAGGCCATCTCTGTTGGATGACACCCCTTTCATTCTATTGGTCGGTTACCGACAAAGGACTGCTTTCTTATTGGACCACAGCCTATTCAAATCTCCCACGACAGCCGATAATTGGTTCTTCCTGCTGCCAGTGATGACCCAGGAAGCACACCCAGTTAAATGGAGAGGAACGCCCTAGTTTTTCAGTTCAGTTTTTGTCGAGTTCAGTTTTGTCAGTTTCAGAAGTCTTTTTCTGTTTTCTGGTATTTGAGGAGAGATTATCTTTCTTGTTGAGCTAAACCTTCTTACTTGGAGTGAAACTCCAAAACGCCTTTTTCCCCTCTCCTTAAATGCTGTGTTTATTCTGCTGAACTTTTTCTATTGATTTTCATTAACTCGCCTTTAAAGTGGACTGATTGTGATTTGTGAACTTTTTCCCCTTGAGACTGCCTCACCCACATCCTTCAATGTCAGAAGAACTAGGATTTTGTGGGTGGAACTATCTAAATACATTTTTCCTTCAGCCTGTGGTTTTCTTATTGGCTGGTGGACCCTCCCAAAGTTGCAGGCCAGGAAAGATGTTACACCTGCCCCGGTGCCAGCCATCCACACGCTGAGTCTGTAAAAGCTATAACTGGGAAGGACTGCTGGCAGTCTTGCCTCCTTTTTGCCATCTGCTGGCGTTCAATATCACCAATTCTGAAGACACAGCTGTTCGCAAGTCAGACTCCCACTTTCTATCCGCTGGGCTAAATGATGTCTAATTTTAATTGAATATTACCAATTTTTCATGTTAAAAGCTAGTCAGTAAGCTACGATAGGAGCTATAAGCTGAAGGAAAATTAATTTTCCCCTTTTCAATAACTTTTATAGAGTAACTCACAAGTGCCTCCATGTAATCAGCTTTCATCATTTTCTCCATAAAATTGCATCCAATTTTATGAGCATTTGTTAGATACTTCAGTCTCCCATTGCATTACAGTTACAAATTCAAAGTCTGTTTTTTGTTTCCACAAAGGTTTAACTGTAGACTTTATGCTCAGGAATCCATTACCAGTTAACATATTTGACCTTTGCTGATCATTTCACCTGCTTACAAATCAATTGAATGTAATGTCATTTAACCCGATTCTGATTATTAAAACTGTTAACGGTATAGACAAGTTTCTGCTTGATTTCTTGTGCGCGCTTTTTTGGGTCACGGCAAAAGAATTCACAAATATTGAGACTGGTTAATGAAAAGGTTCCAGGATTAGATATTAATAAATTGTCCAGGTGGACTGGTGCCCTTATGAGTGTTTTTGGTCACGAAGTAAACCTCCATCTCCACACACACCCCTCTAAATATAAATTAAATAATCCTTGTACCTTATCACACTTATAATCGTTACACGCTATACACATGCAAGAATGTACCAAATTTGCAAGCTCCCCCCCCCCCCCCCATTTAGCATTGATGCTTCAAAGCCTTATGCAACATTAAAGATTTTGACAGTTGGGGGGGGGGGTGGGGACAATTCTTTGTCCAGGTTGGGGCAGACATGCCCCCCACCTCCCGATTTATACCTATGGTTGCAAAGTTAAGTTTTTGTTTTTTTTTGGTCATTACATAAAATGAGTTCATGCATTAGGAGAATGTCCTGAATCCCTAAACAAGTTAAAATGTTTATTAGTATTTTTCCATCTATACAGTAAAGTACCAAAATGAATAAAGTGACGTATCAAGTTTAAATAATGACATTTATTGGACTGGCCCCAAACAATAGCCCACCACCATTTGTAATGACCCCATTTGCCTGTGAAATCCATTAGTCAGGAATAGTGCAAGGCACTGTCACTGCATATAAAGTTTGTTTTCTTTAAACTTTCATCCCATAAAGAGGTCTCCTGTGCCGTGCATTTCACCCGGTGCACCAAGTATCTTCCAACATGGAAACCCTCAAACGGTTACAACTTTTGGGGACCTGTAGAGAAGAAAAGTCATTTTATCAGCCATCTGGGAAGAACCTGCTGCAGTTTCTGAATGTTACCCACAGTTCCACAAACTTAGTTCAGTCAAGGGACGTCAACGTCTCGATTCTCTCATCGTGGAGCCTTAAAGAAGAAAGTATTTTTAAGTTGCAGCATTCAAAGATGAGCATCCTGAAAAGCTCCAGCGTAAGAAAAAGAGGCTGACCTCTCTGCCAGTGTAGTGGCTCATCTTGGTCTTCATCTCTTGGCCTGTGGTACACCAGTTTCCACTGAGTGCTCGTCTCTAGTTAAAACAGGAAACAATGATGATCTTGCTGTGACTACCCAGCCAGCATGTCCATGTGGGCCCCATGAAAGGTTTAACT
Organism: Pholidichthys leucotaenia; assembly: GCA_020510985.1. Classification (NCBI taxonomy): domain Eukaryota; kingdom Metazoa; phylum Chordata; class Actinopteri; order Cichliformes; family Pholidichthyidae; genus Pholidichthys; species Pholidichthys leucotaenia. The sequence goes on from CM035844.1 coordinate 227,199,398, forward strand.
GGGCTGTCTTATGTTGGGGACCTGTAGAGAAGAAAATGTGTGTTTGCCCACATGGACTTTACCTGTGGTACAGGTAAGCCGTTTACCCACTTTAAACCCACATGGGTTTAAAATGGATGAGAAGGTTTCAGTAACACTGGCGCCATAGACAAAACCAGTCAAATTTACTACTGGGGGGGGGGGGGGGGGGGGGGAGTCAAATTTTTGAAAATAAAGTGAAAATTCATGAGGGGAAAAAAAGCCGCAAACTTACAAGAAAAAAAAAAAAAAGTAAAATTACTGAGTTACAAACAAGAAATGTTTTGCAAATTTACAAGAAGTCAAATTCTTGAGAAAAAAGTCCCAAATTTCGGAGGAAAAGTTCCAAGTTTATAGGTTTTTTGTTTGTTTGTTTTAAATAAAGTATAACATTGAGAAAGTTCAATGTTTACAAAAAAATGTCAGATTTATGGGAAAAACTCAAATTTACAAGGAAAAAAGTAAAATTAGAAAAGTTGCAAGATTACAGTAAAAAGGGCAAATTTATGAGCTCCAAAATGACAAAATTTTAGCAAATCTGCAAGAAAAAAGTTTTACAAGAAAAACAAATTTGAGGGGGGAAAAACTGCAAATTTACAAGAAAAAAAAAATCAAATTTAATTAGAAAAGTTGCAAGTTCACAGTAAAAGAAAAGTTGCAAATTGATAAAATTTCAAATTTAAGAAAAATTTATCAAATCAGGGGGAAAAGTCAAATTTACAAGAATATCAAATTTCAAAAAAATTAAAACAAATTAAAATGACAAATTTGCAGTCCGTGGGTTATAGCCAATTTGAATTTCACTGTAGTTTTTCCTGCATGTAACAATAAAGCATCCTTTATCCTTGATGTTTATGAGAAATAAGTTAAAGTCCATGTGAGCTTACTCAGATAGGCCAACATGGAATCCACAGACAAACCCACAAAGGACCCAGAAGACACCTTTAACCTTTGGTGGGACCCACATGGACATGCTGGCTGGGTAGCGTTAGCTACCGTTTTCCATAAATTCTATTCAAGATGTAGTTTCTGGAGGAGGTGGTGACATTTTCCCCAGCTGTGTGACAATCAGGATCATGTGAACGCAAACATGACAAGGATAGTATGTAGAGGGGTGCTTCCTTGACTCAAAAACAACTTTTGTTTCTTTTTAGATAGGATATTTCATGCAAACATCCAAAAGAAACTTCAAGGCACTCATTTTACAAAGGTAAAGCCTTTATTGTAATGGCTATGGTCATATAAACCTGTTAAAAAAAATTTAAAAAGCTCCTTTGCATTTCAGCATCAAGCCTGGGGAGTCAAAAACTCCCTTTTTAAACAGGTTTATATGATCGTAGTCATTACAATAAAGACTACTTTTGTACAAAGCGTGCCTTGGAAGTTCAAGTAGGTTCATTCTGTCATTTTCAATTATAGGTTTTGTTTTTGTTATTTCAGAATGAAATAAGAAAAACAAAAAACCAATACGAGTGCCTTGGCGTTTCCTTTGGATGTTTGCATGACTGTCTTTTTGGGGATTTTCACAGCAGGTACAAAGCTGCTGCTGAAGTTTTATGAAGAAGGTGATTTTTTGAAGAAGAACAGACTCTATACTGCCACTCACTGACATGGAAGAGCCACTACAGACACCAACACAATGGAAAATTTCCAATTTTTTTGGACCAATCAAGTAAAATTAGACAATCTCAATACCCTCAGGTGGTGGGACACTGGTAGAAAATCACCTTCTCACTCCAAGTAAAGCACCTGGAAGCTGTTTAACTGCTCATTAAAACCTGAAGAGGAAGTTGATACACAAGCAAATCCATTACCCTTCCTCCTCCTGGTGATCACGTCGTCATCTGCCCACCGGCCTTGTTCGGCTGTGGCCACGTCATCCATGCAGACTCGTTCTGTGAATGAGTTCACATTTAATTGAACAGCACAGAAATTTAACTAATAATTTGTGGCAGAGTCTTACCCCGACACGTCCGGCACTGCGGCTCATTACTGTCCATCTCTGCAACCTCACCTTCAGCCACCTCCTGCTCCACAGGGTCCGACAACTCCTTGTAGAGGCCCCTTTTGTGCGAATGTTTCCCCGCGTGTCTTGGCTGAACCGAATGCACCTTCCTGGGTGAAGAATGCTTCCTCACAACCACCCTGACCTGCTGTTCACACCCTCTTCCATACCGACTCTCCTCCTCCTCCGAGTCCACACCTTCATCCCTGTAGCTCTTGGAGCTGGAGTGGACTCTGCTCCTGCCCGTCCCTTTCGTCAGGTCCTTCCCGCAACAGGCACACACCACCCTCTTTGAATCCGGCCTCCACACTCCCTCGGCCTCTTCCATGTTTTGAGGAGAACCCGCGATCACCTCTGCAGTCCTCCTGCCGGTGTAGATGTGCTTGGGGAAGAGGTCCACGTCATCCAGGTCAGTGGAGAACATTTCGTCTCGGGAAGACAGCTCGTCCAGAGAGGGGCTGAGGACACTCATGCGTTCAGTTTTCGTCTGTGTGGAGAGGTAGTTATAGTAGTAGGGACTGGCGGGGGAGCAGAGCCGACCTGCTCCGGCAGCTCCAGGTGTTAAAACGCTGTTGAAGGGCAGCTTGATGATGTGACAGCTCCCATCAGCTTCAGCTTCATCCAGAAGCACCTCTTGGTTTTCATCCTTTGAGACTTGCTCGCTGGTTTTGGTGTCCCTGGAGGAAGCAGATTGCTGTGGTGCGGTGTTTGTGGGCTCTTTGGCGTCACATCTGGAGACGTTCTGGTTGGTCGGTGAAATATCTGGCTGAATATCCATGACCTCTTCTTTGTTGTCTGCCATCTGCCCAAGATCAAGACACTCTTCGTGGACAGAGGAGCTATCGACCGGCATCTCCTCTTCCAGTCCTCCTGACCAGCAACCTTGAGGATCAAGCGTGTCCAAGAACGTCTGGTTGGAGATGCAGGTGTTAGCCGCCGTTGTGGATTCACTCAAGGTCACAGGTGTAGACTCTACACAGCAGTCACGAGGAACTACAGCGAGGTTGGCCACCTTCTCCTCACCAGGGGAAAACATCGCAGAGGAGTGGGACCCAACGCCAGAGTCAAGCTCTCGGTTGGCACCCTGCAGCTCGCCAGCTCGAATCTTATCCAGGCACTCTATGAGCTTGGTGATTGTGTCGCTGGGGTCAGTTTGGGCCTCCGAACATGTCATTTCTCGCCGGTCGTGAGGCGGCGGCTGCTGCGGGCGAGGCACGTCACCCCATGTGGGGACGTGGAAACGAGGTTCAAATACGCGCCTGTAATCCGTTGGGTATATTGGAGCGTGAGGAATAACTAAGCCCGGATACTGCATGTACTGGAGAGGGTGCATACAGGGGCGGCCGAAGACAAAACCTACAAGAGACGTACATGAACAGGTGAAGGAGGTGATGCAAGTTTCCTTCATGGGCGGATATTTCCTGTCACTGTTGGGAGGGGACAATAAACAGAACATTTTCTCCTGAGTAAAGATGGAGGGGGACACTATAGGTAGTCGGGGCCCAATGCAAGATTGTATTTAGGAGTCCATCTTTGTAATCTAGAAGAGTTTAAACCCTTTAAAACAAAAACTATTTAAAAAAACTTGAGGCATTGTCTAGATCAAGAGAAAATTTAAGGTATTACATAGAATTAAAAAAAAGTAAACAGCATATGTTGCAAATCTAGAAGTCAAATCTACATCAAGATAGTTGTAAATTTGATGAAAAAAAAGTAGCAGTAGACTTAAAAGAAAAAAAATTAAGTTCATGAGAAATTCAATTCAATTTTATTTATATAGCGCCATTTCACAACAACAGTCATCTCATAGCACTATCAACTGTAGGGGGAACCCCCACAGTTGCAGAAAGAAAATGTCAATTTGTTTAAAAAAAAAAAGTTGCACATTCGTCGGGGGGATAAAGTTGCACATTTGTGTGTGTGTGTGGGGGGGGAAGTTGCCCCCCACCAAAAAAAGAAATAAAATATCCACTTTTTTAATGAAATACCTCCTGTTCCCGGTAATCCGTAGTGACCGTAGGGGTTGTTGTGCTGCCACTGGGGGTAGATGAAGTAGGGCTGGGAGGGCGGCTGGATGTAGAAGTACGGTCTGGGGTGGGGGCTTCTCTGCTGGCCGTTCCCAAACTGCTTGTTTGCATCTACAGAAATCAGAAGAAGGAAAAAAAAATCATTCCCAAGGCGATTTGTCAATTCCAAACGTGGAAATGAAATAAGGTATTTTACCGTCCATTTCCCGCGACCGTCCTGCTGAAGCTTCGATGATGAAACGCCACACAGAGACGACAAGACAGTTCAGCACCTCATACTTTCTGGAGATTAAAACCGATTCGTTCCGTTTGTTTTTCTTACATTCAGTTTTCTTTCTTTGAACAAACAGCAGCAGAAAAGCTTCTCTCTCAGGAGGACATGAAGGCCGACTAATAAAAGCCCCAAACCTCCGTTAATCAGTCGTATAGGAAACAGCTGCTGTGCCGCTGCAAAATGAACCGCAGACTCCTTAGAAATAACCAGGAGCGCTTGCTTTCTTTTCTTTAAATTAATTGTGTTTTTGGTATTGTTTTGAGTTGTTTTTTGTTTTTTTTACAAAAAAATAATAATAATAGATTTTAGTTTCCCCAAGATAATAACTTTTTAAGAACTGTTTCTTAAAATGGTTTGTGGTTTTTGTTTCTGTCTATAAGTTAGTAGCCTATAATAATCAAAGCCTGTTTTGTGCCCCCCCCCCAAAAAAAAATAATTAAAAAAACAAATGGAGCAATCCCAAATAATTTATCCGATAAACATATATTTCCTTAGGTGTAGTAGATGATTTAAATTTGGATGAAGGGGATCATTTTTCTAGATTTGCAGTTTTTTTCCTTTAAATCTGTAACTTTTTCTTTTCCATCCATCCATCCATCTTCTATCGCTCTTCCGGCAGTCCAGGTCATGGAGGCAGCAGTTCAAGCAGAGAAGCCCAGACTTCCCTCTCCCCAGCCACCTGCTCCAGCTCTTCAGAGGATACCAAGGCGTTCCCAGACCAGCTGGGAACGCCTTCTTTCTTTTCTTTTCTTTTTCTTTTTTTCCAAAAGAAAAAAATGAAAAAAATCTGTAACTTTTTCTTATAAACTTGTAAAAAAAAAAATTCCTGTAAATGTGCAACTTTTTTCATGTAGATTTTCTACATTCTTTATAATAGATTTTAAGTTTTTTCATCATAAATTTGCAACTTTTTTCTTGTATATCTGCAACTTTTTTCTTGTACATTTGCAACCTTTTTCTTGTAAATATGCAACATTTTTATCATAAATTTGAAACTTTTTTCTTTGCAACTTTTTTTTTCCAATTTGCGCCTCTTTTCTTGTAAATCTGCAACTTTTTCTTTTTTGATTTTTCCCTTGAAATTTTTCCTGTAAATTTTTAACTTTTTTCTTGTATATTTGCGACTTCTTTTCTCTTAAATTTCTAACTTTTTTCCTTTAAATTGGCAACTTTTTTGTAGATTGTCAACTATTTTTTTTAGACTTTTTTTGCTCAAAAATTTGCAACTGTTTTCTTAAGAAATTGCTACTTTTTTCTTGTATATTTGCAATGTTTTCTTGTAAATTTGCAGCTTTTTTCTTGTAAATCTGCAGCTTTTTTCTTGTTAATTTTGTCATGATCAGGCAAGCGCGTCTCCCCCTTCCGTCCTGTCTCTGTTTTCCCGGCTCCGGAGCTCATCAGGCGCACCTGCGTGACTACACGCCTGCTGCCTGACTCACCAGCTTATTTAAGGGCCAGAGTGTGAGGAGCTCTCCACTGGATTGTTGGGTTTGTGCTGCCATTCAAAGGCAGTTCTTGGTGTTTGGCAAAATTATTGTTCCCTTCCGTTGTCTTACCTTTTTGTCCTCCTCTTCCCCCAGGTTTGCTGTTGCCTCCAGTGGTGCATCTCCGGGGCTGTGTGGGTTTGCTCGCTCGCCTGAATCATCATCATCATCATCCTCAACAACGGCTTCTCTACCCAGGTCCTCCAGTCACTCCTCCTCCTCGCCGGCCATCATCAATTCTTCTTCTCTTCTCCCTGACTGGAGTCACGGCCAGGCTCTCTGCCAGTACCGTAACATCCATTCCCTCAGCAGTATTTACCCTGTACTCCTCATCCGTTATTAATCCTTCCTCTCCTCTCCTTTTCCCTAGATCGCATGTGGCTCCAGCGTGCAATTGTTTTCTTGTACATGGTGTGGCGTTTTGGTTGTGGGTTTTTTTAATTGTGGTGTGTGTGTTTATTATTTAAGTCGGCGTGTTTTGTATAGGGTTTGTGTTTTTCATTAAAGTGGTGTAAATTTTTCATCTGTGTCTGAGTGTTCTTCCGAAGTGGTTGCCCAGCACTTAAGTTTTGTCAAATTATCCAAAATCATGACAGAACGATCCAGCCAGGATCGAGACTTAGCAGGCGCTGCCTCAGAAGAACAGTCAGCGCTCTCGTGTTTGGAAGCCACAGAACACCAGGTCATGTTCTTGTCTGAACAGCTCCATACCATAACCCAACAATTAACCATGGTTACAGAGCATTTGTGTCAGCTTCCTGGTGCGGCCGCTCCCCATCACGCAACTGCTGCCCCAGCAGCACCCGTTTTCCACAGGACCATTTCCATTCCCGCACCTGCCCCCTATGGGGGTGAGGTGGGGGGATGTAAAGGGCTCCTGCTGCACTGCCGGATGTATTTCCAGCACGTGGAGAGAGAATATAGGGATGACTTGGCCAAAATTCAATTCCTGACCCTGTTACTCCGCAACCAGGCACTCAAGTGGGCCCAATCTGTCTTGGGTGGTCCAGCAAGCCCAATATACCTTGGAACATTTCGTTCAGGAATTCTTCCAAGCATTTGATCACACAGAGTCTCGGGCCTCCCTCCTTCTCAAAGTAACACTGTCATTTTCACTATCACTGATCGCTTCTCCAAAGCTGTTCATCTGGTTCCCCTTCCTGGTCTCACCTCTGCTGCTGAGACGGTCAACCTCCAGTCTATTCATGTCATCTGACTGCACGGCATCCCTATGGACATTGTCTCAGATCGTGGACCACAGTTTACATCTCAGGTGTGGAAGGCATTCTGTCGATCCCTGTGTACCTCTGTCAACCTCACTTCAGGATATCATCCCCAGAGCAACAGTCAGGCCAAGCGTGCGAACCAGTCCTTGGAGGCCACCCTGAGGTGTGTGGCATCCTGCAACCCGTCTACCTGGAGCTCCCGCCTGACCTGGGTGGAATATGCACTCAACTTGGCCATCTCCTCCACTATGGGGCTTACTCTTTTTGAAGCCGCCATGGGATACACACCACCACTCCTACCTTTGATGGAGAGGGAGATCGCAGTACCCTCTGTGGAGGCCCACGTACATTGCTGCCGCCACCTCTGGAGGTCCACTCGAGCGGCTCTTCAACGATCGTCCGAGCGGAACTGCCTGTATGCCAACCGTAGGCGTGTGACAGCGTCCAAATACTCCGTAGGCCAGAGGGTCTGGTTATCCGCAGAGAAGGTACCAATGAAGACAGACTCCCGGAAGCTGTCCCCACACTTTCTGGGTCCATTCCCAATCTCCCGGATCATCAATGACATCACCGTCTGGCTGACGTTGCTTCCATCTCCCCATATCATCACACCTTTCACGTTTCCCAAATCAAGCCTCCCTCTGCCAGTCCGTTGTGCCCTCCTCTGGACCCCCTTCCACCTCCCCGGATCATTGATGGACAGACCACATACATCATCCAGCGGATTGTGGACATATGCCGCCGGGGCTTGCAGTACCTGGTGCACTGGAAGGGGTATGGTCTGGAGGAGTGATCATGGATTCCACAGTCCTTTTTCCATGACAAGGGTATGGTCGGGCATTCCACCTTGCCCATCCACAGAAACCCGTGGGGGTCCCGTCCTGTCTCTGTTTTCCCGGCTCCGGAACTCATCAAGCGCACCTGCGTGACTACACACTTGCTGCCTGACTCACCAGCTTATTTAAGGGCCAGAGAGTCAGGAGCTCTCCGCTGGATTGTTGGGTTTGTGCCACCATTCAACAGCAGTTCTAGTTGTTCGGCAAAATTATTGTTCCCTTCCGTTGTCTTACCTTTTTGTCCTCCTCTTCCCTCAGGTTTGCTGCCATCTCCAGTGCTATGTTTGCTCGCTTGCCTGAATCATCATCCTCCTCGACAACGGCTTCTCCACCCAGGTCCTCCAGTCACTCCTCCTCCTCACCGGCCATCATCAACTCTTCCTCTCTTCTCCCTGACTGGAGTCATGGCCGGCCTCTCTGCCAGTACCGTAAGACCCATTCCCTTAGCAGTATTTACCCTGTACTCCTCATCCATTATTAATCCTTCCTCTCCTCTCCTTTTCCCTAGATCGCATGTGGCTCCAGCGTGCAATTGTTTTCTTGTACATAGTGTGGCGTTTTGGTTGTGGGTTTCTTTAATTGTGGTGTGTGTGTGTGTGTTTATTATTTAAGTTAGCATGTTTTGTGTAGGGTTTGGATTTTTCATTAAAGCGGTGTAAACTTTTCATCTGTGTCTAGTGTTCTTCCAAAGTGGTTGCCCACCACTTAAGCCTCCTCAAATTATCCATAGTCATGACAAATCTGCAACTTTTTTCTTGCAAATCTGCAACTTTTTTCTGTAAATTATTTGATTTTTCCCTTGAAATTTGCCAAAATTTTCCTGTAAATTTTTTACTTTTCTTGTATATTTGCAACTTCTTTTCTCTTAAATTTCTAACTTTTTTCCTTTAAATTTGCAACTTTTTGTAGCTTGTTAACTTTTTTCATAGATTTTAACCTTTTTTTTTTTCAAAAGTTTGCAGCTTTTTTCTTAAGAAATTGCTATTGTTTGAAAATTTGAAACTTTTTCCTTTGTGATTTCTGTTGTAAATTTGCAACTTTTTTCTTAATTTGTGATTTTTCTCTTGAAATTTTTCAACTTTACAGTAGAGGTATTGCAGACAGATAAGTTTAAATACCTGGATGATAACCATCCAGAACAACAGACAGTGCACAAGAGAGGTGAAGAAGAGAATGCAGGCAGGGTGGAGTGGATGGAAATCAGTGTCAGGGGTGATTTGTGACAGAAGGATAGCAGCTAGAGTGAAAGGGAAGATTTACAAGATGGTAATGAGACCTGCTGGGATGTATGGTTTGAAGACAGTGGCACTGACAAAAGGATCATCACTGGAATAGGGAGTGACAGGATTAGAATTGAGTAGTCTATATCAGGACAGCTCAGGTTTAAAGACGACATATGATAGGTGAGATTGAGATGTGCAGAGGAGGGATGTTGAAGATAATCTGCCAGGCAGGAGGAAAAGAGGAAGACCACAGAAGATTCATGGATGTAGTGAAGAAGGTCTCAGACAGGGTGGGTGTGACAGAAGAGTAGACCACTAAAGAGAGCAGCTGAATCATTATGAAGACAAACTACAAAAATATAGCAACGATCATCGGGTTCCAAGCAGGTGTAGATTCCAAGGTCTTGTTTTGTTTAACAACATTTAAAACCTAAGGTCTGCTACGCATTAGTTTTTAAAGCAGCACTATGTAAGGTTCACGTTCCTTATAGGCAGAGGTGGTGTGTCAATAGAGGATGCAAGTGTGCCACCCCCTTAATACTCAGAGATAAAAATATTTCCTTAATAAGTCAATCATGATATGCAAAATAAATGAGAGACATAACATGTCTGTCTATAATTGAAATGTAAGCTTCTATAGGAGTAGCCATTTTAAATAGCATTTCAATATGTAGGCTTACATTATAGACCACTTCCTGGTTAGGGGCACCTGTCTCACTTATCATCATTGAAGCCAGCAAACTTTTTCTCACCATGTGACCAACAGCAGCTTTTCACTGGACATCCAAAACTCGATTCTGGGATGCATATCTGGGTGCCCTGGAGCCAATTGGAAGGTTTTTTGTATTTTTATCTTAATGTGATTGGGAGTAAAAGCTGTCAATCATCAGATCCCTCCCACTTGCCAGGAAACACGGAGCCGGCGCTAGCGGAGCGGCTAGTTTCATAACAAACACCATTTTGATGCAGAAAAAAAGAGGATGAAGGAGTTGGGACCCGATCGTCCATATTTAATCATACAGCAACAGACCAAAGATCGCGGGAGGACTTATACAAGGAGCTTCTCTCAGAATGCGACCATAAGAGAAGAAGAAGCCAACTTTTATTGTCATTCAATCCATACAGCCAATCATGTACAGTAGAATGAAATTACGTTTCTCCTATCTACAGTGTTAATCACATCTAGAATCAGGATTGCTGCAGAGCAGAGATAAGTTTGTGTTGTAGAAAGTTAAGAAAAAATGGTTAGAAGTGTGAATCTAAAATTCAAATTAAAGATCTCAAGTTGATCCAAGGAATTTAAAACTACAGAAAATAATAAAAGTTAAAGAAGAGGCTTCTCTGTGTCTATAAGTGCAATAGATGCAGTATTTTTATTAGTTTTGTAATTTTCCAGTTGGTGATCAATAAAGTACATCTATCTATTGATCTATCTATCCTAAAATAATCTAAAATAGGGCCAGTGGGTGGACTACCACATGGTCTGCACGGCACAGTGGGTTATTCTGCCGCTGGTAAAGCTAAAAGTCTTTTATTTCAACTAAAAATAAAATTTGCCACGCTCCTAAACTAAGCACAGAACATTAAAGAGAACTATAAACACATTAAACTGTCACAGCACAGTCACTTGGGGAAAAGGTGGGACAGGCAGGGGGGGTCCTGGGCAGCCCCGCAGCAGGCGCACCCCTGGAGGCGACAGGCTCCTGGGGCAAAGGCTGATCTCCTGAACGTTGGAGCCCGGATCCCAAACCACCTTCAAGGACTCCCGTCCAGCCTCAACACCTGGAGCATCCTCCTGGACACGCCGCAGCTGGCTAGCGTGCCTCATCAAGTCATCAGACAACCGGAAGCATGCCGCTCCCAACATCGCCACTATCCGCAGCATGCTCGATGTTTCACCGGCTGTCATCTGGCCCAACTTTGCCGTGGTCGTTCGTCATCCTGAACCCAAACCAAATCCATAGCCCGAAGTGGGACCTTACTCGGCCTGATGTGTTGCTGCTGAGCATGCGGTAACTCCATGCTCGTTGGTCATGCCCTCTTCTAAGAACGTAGCAGTGGTCACCTTCATAGCTGCAGACCCCCCACCCAACTGCAGACGAGTACCGGAGGCGTCCAAAGCTAGCATGGTGTTGCTTGTCGGCACAGGTGTCCTGCCATCACGCTCGACCCCCACAGCTACCTCTTACCAATCACAGGCACTGAAACTTTCCCATGCCAACACTGAGCAAGAACTGGCCGATTTGAAAGCAAGAGTGTCCGCTAGTCCTTCATCCCAAACCACGTCCTCTTCGGTCACTGGAGCATGCGAACCCCAGCAATCACAACCCGACCATTCATTCCCAGCGCTGTCCTTGATGGCAAAACCCAGTCCGTAGAATAGGTCACACCTCATGATGTTATCGCCGTGTTCCGCCACTTGGGACATGAAGTTGTACATCGCCTCGGACTTGTAACGAACAGTCAACTCCACAGTCCCAACAGTGCACAGCCTGCTACCATCGTAGCCATACAACGGCGCTGGGTTACTCCTAATTCTGTTGTGGGGAAAAAACTTCTTCACTGTGGCTCAGTTCAGTATTGACGCACCGCCGCCCTGTCAAGCAACAGTGGCACCTCCACGCCATCTAATTCCACCGTACAATACGAATGAATACCCTTTGGTATTGGGACTCACCGAGTGGATAGTTGTCGGGGGTGAGCAGGGTGACTTCTTCCGTGGGCTTTCTGGGTCAGACAAACGGCACACCCTGGCGTAATGATTCAAGCGTCCACATCTACTGCATCGTTTCCCTCTTGCCTGGCGCTCTCTTGCTTTGTGGCGGTGCGTCGCAGACCCACAACCCCTGCAAATGGGGTTCCCTGGGGCAGATCTTCAGCTGGCAGCCTTGGTTTCATAATCATCATCATCCGAGCTATTCTTGCTATCAGGGTGTGCAACATTAGCTGAGGTGGACCGTTCTGGCGGTTTCAGTGACTGCCGCCAGTTTAGCTTCAAAGCTAGCTTATTGGCGGTCTCCAACTAGAGAGCTAGCTCAACAGCCCCAGCTAAAGTCAAGTCATTAGGCACCGTTAGTAGCCTAGCACGTAGCCCAGCACTGCACGTGTGCTCAGCCAATTAGTCTTATACTATCTCGTTTCCCAGCAGCCCAAAACTGCCCTCGCTAGCTAGCTCCCACAGGTCAGCGACATACTGGCGGATAGGCTCACCAACACGTTGGCGTCTCTGGCAAAAGTGCATTCTCCAAACAGTCATGCTGTCTGAGGTGGTGAAATGCTTAGCTAGTAGCTCTACGATGTCCTCATAAAAGTCCAACACGTCGAGCGTCCACAGGACCCTCTGGCCTTCAATGCCCAGGTTGTGGACAAGGAGTGCATGTGCCCTCACCTTATTGAGCTTCCCAAGGTCCAGCACCGTGATGTACATTTAAAAGGCCTCCAGCCAATGAGGCCATGGCACCGGCGCCTCACCCGGGAGCTCAAGGAAGGGACAGAGTGGTGTGAAGCACGCCTCCATACATTAATCCTCAGTTGCCAAATGTTATGTCCACAAACCTGGTGAAGAATGAGGCTGACAGAGACATACCACTGAACGCGTGTTTAATGAGTAATTTAGGAACTGTGGTAGACTGCAAGTCTAATTTAAAACATTACTGGCACATGCCTCTAGGGGGAACTACCTGTATTGTTCAGCACTACTATTAAGGGGACACATTAGAGCAAGAGTGTGAAAACCCCGCGCAGAATCCATGTTCAGTCATATTATGTGTGTTGCAGAATAAATGGCAGAGTTAGCCAAAGAAATAACTCAAGTGTGATCATTGCTACACGGTAGGATATCACACAATTGGCGACGAGGATTAAAAGAAAAAAATCAGCGGCGAGAAACAGAGAACATTGCAAGTGTGGCGAACTCAAGTGACTCCAGTAGTTCGAGTGCAAGTTCAGAGGAGGAAAAACGAGGTTTCCCCACCACGACGAGCAATGGCGGCTGTAATCGGAACGGTAACCCCTTTTGATAACTCGACTCAGTCATGGGAAGAATATAGTGAAATGTTGGACTTTTTCTTCGAAGCTAATGACATTGAGGAGCCAGACAAAAGGAAGGCTGTACTGTTGAGTGGAGTTGGTGCAACTACTTACAGCTTGTTGAGAAATTTAATAAGCCCTGCATTACCGAAAGATAAAACGTACGACCAGCTTACTGCTGAGCTTCAGAAGCACTTCAGCCCCAAACCGAGTGAAATCGTGCAACGATTCAAATTTAATTCACGCATAAGGAGGAACACTGAGTCCATAGCAGAGTATGTGGCAGAATTGAGGAAATTAACACTGCACTGTGATTACAAAGACTCATTGGAAGAAATGTTAAGAGACAGACTTGTGTGTGGAGTGAATGATGACCGAATGCAACGGCGACTTTTATCTGAAACAAAACTCACTTTTGCAAAGGCTTTGGAATTATGCCAAGCGATGGAAACAGCATCTAAAGATGTGAGAGAGATGCAAGGGAAGCTAACAGAGGACACAGCAACGCATGTTCGTGTGCCTAAGACCCAAGTAGGTGTCCACAAAGTGTTGACTGACAAAACTCAGCACAAATTCCCCAGTTGTTATCGCTGCAAAGGCCAGCACAATGCCGCCGAGTGCAAATTTGCCACTGAGCTGTGTCATAATTGTGGCAAGCGAGGGCACATTAAGAAAGCATGTAGAATAAAGGTGGACAGCGCACAGGTGCTGAAAGCGACAGTTAATGGGCAAAAGTATGAAAACAAGGGCCCAGGAAAGGAACAGCGAGCGAATCAACTGAGAGGGGAGGGAGAAAGTGATACAGAAGACATGGGTTTTCACACAATTTACAACACGTCAGAGGAGCTGACCAAGGTAGCGCCCATCACGCGTACCATGAATGTTAATGGAATGAAAGTAACATTTGAAGTTGATACAGGCTGTGGAGTAACCATATTAAGTAAACAGCAATATACACAACTGTGGAAGAAAACGGACACAGCAGAATTAAATCCCTGTTCATTAAAATTAAAAACATACACAGGAGAGAAGCTAGACGTGCTAGGCATGGCACAAGTGAAGGTGCAGCACGAAAACAAAGAAAAGGACTTACCTGTAGTAGTAGTTGGGAGCGAAGGACCAAATCTACTAGGGCGAAGTTGGCTACAAGAACTGGCCATGATTGATCAGTTGGTGAATAAAGTGGAATCTCAGCCCAAATTGCAGCTGGAGGAGATCCTCGAAAGACACGCTGAGGTGTTCAAAGAAGGCGTAGGACAGCTAAAAGGTGTCACTGCAAAGATTAATGTGGACAAGGAGGCCCAACCACGATTCTGCAAACCCCGACCGGTACCCTATGCAGTCAAGCCACTGGTTGAAAGCGAGCTACAGAGGCTGCTGGATGACAAGATCATTGAGCCAGTGCAGGTTGCAGAATGGGCGGCGCCCATAGTCCCAGTGAGAAAGCCGGATGGCTCCATTAGAATATGTGGAGATTACAAACTCACTGTCAATCGAGCATCACGGGTGGATCAGTATCCAATTCCTAAAGTGGAGGACCTCTTCGCACAGCTGAATGGCGGCCGACACTTCACGAAATTAGACATGAGTCACGCCTACCAACAAGTAGTCCTGGAAGAAGAATCAAGAAAGTATGTAACCATCAATACACACAAAGGCTTATATACCTACACACGCTTACCATTTGGAGTAGCTTCCAGTCCTGCTATATTCCAGAGAACTATGGAGGGCATCCTAGGTGGAATTCCGAATGTTGCCATTTAATTGGATGACATCCTTTGTACAGGACCAAATGAACAAGAACATCTGAAAACGCTGGAGGAAGTGCTTCAACGGTTGGAGAAAAGCGGTCTGAGGTTGAAAAGAAGCAAGTGTGAGTTCATGGGAAAAGAGGTGGTGTTCCTAGGCCACAAGATCAACGCCAGTGGTCTACACCCTCTAACAGACAAAGTGGAAGCCATTGCGGAGGCGCCTGAGCCACAAAATGTTACTGAGTTAAAAGCCTACCTGGGCTTGTTGAACTATTACCATAGGTTCCTCCCAAAGCTCTCCACGCTGCTGGCACCACTACATACCTTACTTAAGAAGGAAGAAAAATGGTCATGGGGGGTCAAGCAGCAGAAGGCGTTTGAAGAGTCCAAAGCGCTACTTCAGTCCTGTAGTGTGTTAGTGCACTATGATTCAAACAAACCACTCATCCTGGCGTGTGACGCATCACCCTACGGTGTGGGTGCTGTACTCTCTCATCGTATGGAGGATGGCTCAGAGAGACCCATAGGGTTCGTCTCAAGAACTCTTAGTGCAGCTGAGAAAAACTACTCCCAGCTAGACAAGGAGGGCCTTGCAGTAGTATTTGGTGTAAAAAAGTTCCACAAATACCTGTATGGGAGACAGTTCGCTATAGTGACTGACCACAAGCCACTAATTTCACTGTTCAGTGAAATGAGAGCCATACCCCAGATGACATCTCAGAGAATTCAGAGATGGGCCGTTACATTAGCAGCGTATGAGTACACCATCGTTTACAAAGCCGGACGGGACCATACGAATGCTGACGCGATGAGTAGGCTACCCTTGGATGGAGGAAGAGACAGCACGCCTGAGGAGGAGGAGAGAGTGCTATTGTTTGAAGATATCGGCGTGCCCCTGGTGAACGCACAACAAATAAAGAAGTGGACAGACAAAGACCCTGTTCTAGCAAGAGTGCGAGAATACATCTTGCGAGGATGGCCGAAGATGAACAGTCCTGAGTTCATTCCCTATGCCCGACGACAGGATGAGCTCAGCACCCAGGAAGGTTGTATCCTGTGGGGAGGACGCGTGGTTGTTCCACCACCTGGTAGGAATGCCTTACTGCAACAACTACACCAAGCACACCCTGGCATCACTCGCATGAAAGCGTTGGCGAGGAGTTACATGTGGTGGCCCAACATGGATGCAGAGGTGGAGGCGCTTGTGAAGTCATGTACGGCATGCCAGGAGAACAGGAACAGTCCTCCAGCAGCCCCACTACATCCCTGGGAAGTTCCAGATAAACCATGGAGAAGAATTCACATTGACTACGCAGGTCCATGGATGGGAAGAATGTTCCTGATCATAGTTGACGCATACTCAAAGTGGATCGATGCATATTCTGTGAGTAGCTCTACTTCTACTGTTACCATTGAATGTCTTAGAAAGAGTTTCAGCCAACATGGGCTACCTGAAATCATAGTATCAGATAACGGTACATGTTTTACGAGTGAACAGTTCCAAGAGTTTTCTGAAAAGAATGGCATACGTCACATCACGACTGCGCCATACCATCCTTCTTCTAACGGCTTAGCCGAGAGGGCCGTGCAGACGTTCAAGTCACTCATGAAAAAGATGACAGGAGACTCTATTGAAACCCGAATGTCGAGAGCTCTGTTCAGCTATCGAATAACACCCCAATCTACAACTGGCAAGTCACCAGCTGAGCTGTTGTGTGGAAGGAAGTTGAGGTCAACATTTGACTTAATACATCCAGACTTCAGAAACAAAGTGCATGATAAACAAGAGAAACAAAAAGGTTATCATGACATGCATGCTAGAGAGAGAATACTGAGAGAAGGAGACGTGGTCTACACCCGCAACTTTGGCTCAGGACCAGCCTGGGTACCAGGAGAAATAACAGAAAAGACAGGCCCTGTGTCATTCAAGGTGACATTAGGTCATGGACAAGTGGTGAGGCGACACATCGACCAAGTTCGTGGTAGGAGCTCCATTCCCCTGCCGATGGCACCAGAGGTGTTGTCTGACACCCATCCTGAGGAGAGCATCAACGAACCACCACTTCAGGTGAAACCTGAGGTAACCGTCTCTGCAGATTCTACGGGCAGCACTGCAGCAGCCGAAACAGTGGAGCAGTCTGAGTCTTCACCTGCAGTTGGCTCACCCGCCGTGAGAAGATCTCAGCGAGCTAGGAAAGCTCCAGACTACTTGAAGGACTATACTTAGTCAGTAGTGAGTTCCCCAGCCACAGGACAAGAATGCGTCCTGGAACCTCACTGGGATGCGGTAGTCAAACCAAATCCCCAGTTAGACTGTTATGTGTGTTATACATGTGAAAAAAAAAAGAAAAGAAAAGAGAAAGAAATTATATGTATGGCACATGTGTTTAAGAAGTTAAAAGTAACTGTGATTGTTTAGGATTAAATGGGAGTTCCAGGATGTCTAGCATACTTGGCTAGTGTAATTAAAAGTAGTTTAATCTAGAGGGGAGGGATGTGGTAGACTGCAAGTCTAATTTAAAACATTACTGGCACATGCCTCTAGGGGGAACTACCTGTATTGTTCAGCACTACTATTAAGGGGACACATTAGAGCAAGAGTGTGAAAACCCCGCGCAGAATCCATGTTCAGTCATATTATGTGTGTTGCAGAATAAATGGCAGAGTTAGCCAAAGAAATAACTCAAGTGTGATCATTGCTACACGGTAGGATATCACAGGAACACTGTGCAGACTGCACCCAGCGGAGTCATCCGGCCCAAGAGGAAGTCCTCATGGCGGCTGCCCCGTAATATAGGGCAGTGTGATGATGCAACAGGAAGGCGGCGTCATCACACCGCACTTGACATTAAAACCCTTCATAGCAGGTCCTTAAGTGATTTCACCCATCACATCCAAGTGCCCCCCCCCCCCCAAAAAATAAATAAATTTTATCAGCCACTGCTTATAGGAACACTGATAAGGACACGACCCCAGTCCCAACAGCCAGCCACAGAGCTTTTTCTTGTTGGTTGCTAGGGTTGTGCCGTGTGATTCGCTACTGAGACTGAAGCCACTGCCACCACAACTGCTGTCACCCCAGTGATCACACCAAAAAAAGAACTGTTGCAGGTAATGTGTGCCCACTCAGACTATGAAGAAAGTGACATTCATTCAGTCAAACATATATGTACCATCAAAATTGTTTTGTAAAAATCTAACAGTGCTGTTTTAAACTGCCCAGAAGAGCCATGCTGTACTTCAGAAGAACAAGACATCCCTGGCAAGATTCAAACCCGGGTCCTTCTTTACCTTCTTTACAGTTGAAACATGTAAAGAAGGTAAAGACATCTTTCTATTTTACTTTTGTCTTTCAAAGGAAATAAAAAAAAAAAAAGGATAAGAAATTCAAAGTGCTCTCCAGTCAGTGCCCCATTTATAAAAACATTGCCCCATTATAAAAAACATAGACCTAAAATTACTAAAAACCAGTTAAAATAATAATGAAAAGAATAAATAACTAGCCACATTCACACAGACATCAACACAGGACATCATGCACACACAGTCATTACAAAGAGCATTCAGCAATATACAATCATGTCCATTGAGCATATTACTTCCTCGTTTTATTCAGAATGGTTATTGCTGTTGGATAGAAGCTGTGTTTGAGTCTGTTTGTCCTTGTGTTCATTTGTCTATATCGTTTCCCAGATGGCAGTAGTTCAAACAGTGAGTGTCCAGGATGTGAAGTATCCTTTAAAATATTTTGGGCTTTCTTCTGGCAACAAGAGCGGTGTAGGTCTTCCAGCGTGAGGAGAGGACAGCCAATGATCTTCTGGGCGATGTCAATGACCCTCTGGAGTGCTTTCCTCTGAGCTACTGTACAACTACTGTACCAGATGCATATATAGTATGTTAATATGCTCTCAATGGAAGCTCGATAAAAGGACACCAGCAGTCTCTGTGTGATGTTCTCCTTCCTGAGAATCCTCAGGAAGTACAGTCTCTGCAGAGCCTTTTTCACCAGCTCAGAGGTGTTCACACTCTAGGACAGGTTCTCCTCCATGTGGACTCTCAGGAAACGGAAGTCAGCTACCCTCTCTACACAGTCCCCGCTGATGATGAGAGGGGGAATCTCTGTCTTCTTCCTCCTGTAGTCTATTATCAACTCTATGTTTGATTGAAAGGATTCCTGGCAGCTGTAGTATAGCATTTGAAACTTAATGGGAACTACATAGTTGTTTTCCCCCAAAATGCACCAAAGAGGTATGTTGCACTTCCAAAAATCAGCCTGTTACAGGCTGTCCTGCCTGGCAGGACAAATATCATAACCCATACACCACACAACCACTTTGGGTCAAGCAATGACTTCCTCACACACTAAAAATGTTCCATTGACAAGAAAATGGCTTACTGACATTTCATAAACATAATTTTTGAATAACAGAATTGCATAAAATTTGGTGGTTAGCTGAAGAATACTGTTGTGATTATCAGTCTGAAGTTTCATCAAATTTGAATCAGTATATCTGGAGTTAAACCCAAAACTACATGCCAAAGAGAAACTGTACAGCTTGATTGACCTAGAAAACAAAACAGACTGACATTTTTTGATAATTTTAACAGCTTTTCATTATCAAGGTCTGTAGATGATCTTTGCTTAATTTCAAGCAATTTGAACGAATGGCCTAGGAGGAGTTCATTTTGAGTTTACTTGCACATTTTTGAAAACATGGTGCAGAAAACTTCATTTTCAGAGTTTGCCACCATTGACAAAAAGTTGTGGAAGATTTCAGTGAATAGAATGATGAAATAAATTTTAGTTAGGCGCTGCTGTTATGTCCATAGTTGGGTAAAGGCAATACACGAATAATGTAGTTTACGGAGCTTTATTATATTGAGAGTCATATGCATAAAAAGGCTTACGGCACTTGCCTGTTTGCCAGGTGGCTCCTACAACGAAAGAGGCAGAGCCTCCTCCGTCCACCTCCTTTATACCTCAGGCGGCATCACTACTGGAAACCGGTAGTAAGCCACCCCAGTCTAGCCCATGACCAACCCGGCTGCCATCTTGATAATACAGCCAGTTTACATACACAACACCTGCCATTCTTGAGATATTTGCAAAAACATAAAAGTGTTTCTTATAGTGCCACCTATATATGCAGTGCCTTGATTTTTTTTTGATTTTTTTTTTGTCTCTGAGTAGTGGAGAGAGTTTCTGATCGGGCTGTAAACTTGTAAGTTTCCACATATCACCGTTTCTGTTCCCCATGCACTTTTAGTGGAGGAGAAGAAGAAGAAGAAGAAGAAGAAAACAATAGCTACATTCCAATCCACAGTGTACTTCAACTGTATTCCCTACTCCCTGCTCTGTTCTCAGGGAAGCTACGTTAACTGCCCTTCACAAAATTTCTCCATCTGAAACACCCTGTAACCGTCGACTCCCTTCTCCGTGTGTTACCACGGTAACCATAGACGTGTACTGATACTATCGTGGATAACTGATATTTCTTAAATCAGTTGACATAAACAATAACCAACATCAATTTAGCTTGTCAATAATGTTGGCAACAATAGTTTGTTTTACTCATATTTGAGGCGCAATGGATTATGGGTAATCTTCTTGTCAACCTCCAGTGAAGTGATGTACCGTTGTTCACTTCTTCCCTGTTCAGTTCTCAGTTCCCACTGAACTGAAGACGGTACACTCCTTTCGGTTTGGAATCTCAGTTAATATGGCAGAATACCCTGCGTAGTCCACTTCAGAGTACACTACTGGGCGATTAGAATGCACCCAATAGGTTTCCCGCAGCACAGCTGCTTGGAACCCTCATGAAAATGAAAATTCAACTGCAAAAAAAATAAAATAAAATAAAATAAACAAAATAATACAACAAATAAACTCTTTATACAGTTCACCAACAGTATTTAAAGCCAAGCATTTGCTACAATTTAGGTTCTAAAAAAGCCTCACTGCCTACTTCATTGATCAAGATTGGAATTTGAAAAGCAAATGTCTTCAAACTTTCCTGAAAACCATATAGGTGAAGTCATTGCTTTAGGACTGACCAAAGCACTTGCATCCTGGAGACTGAGTGAAGACAAGTCTGCATCACATGCACAGTGGGACAAATATAGTGAAGGCCACATCACTAAATGAGTGGACACAGCTGCAGTGCATTGGGTATGTACTTCACTCAGCTGTCGCTGAATTGGTGAGCAGAATATTATAAAACATTTATATTTTATAATGTTTTATAATTATTTGAAACTGTACTTCAAATAATTATAAAACATTATAATAACAAGGGTAACATTCCTTATGCCTTATCACTGTACAATGAGTAAAGTTCGGGTCATGAGTAAAGTTAGGGTCACCAGACTTGGTACACAGGTTCATCCTGTGACCCTGAAGTGTGCCTGTGGTTTTGGGATCGCAAGGTCAAAGGTCAACATCAAAATGGCTTATAAACTATATCTCAACAACAAAGAAAGCTAGGGTCACCAAACCTGGTACACAGGTTCACTCTGAGACCATAACCTCTGACTACAGGTTTGGGGCCAAAAGGTCAAAGGTCAAGGTTGGCACTCCCTATGATCTCTTGCTATAGAACATATAAAGCTCTCTGGGGTCACCATACTTGCTACACAGGTTCACCTTGGGATCCTGACCTACAACTATGGGTTGTATACTTTGTTGTATAGTCGTGGATGATAGGCTTATCATAATTTGGTTCTACCACAGTAATTATATTGCAAAGTTGAAAACTGCTCTCCGTCAGTAAGTACTGGGATCTTCAAAGAAAACGGAGGCGGGGTATATTGCACTCGCCTCAGAGTGCTCTTGTTGAAAATATGGTTCAGGAAACCTCATTTTTAGAGCATAAGGCCAGTGGAGAAAAGTTGTGGATGGTTTTGGAGAATAGAATGATGAAGGAATTTTTGGTCCAGGCCCAGTCGTCTAGGCACAGTTGCTTGGAACCCTGCAGAAGAAGCAAAGGAACTTTGGAACTCGATTTACGCAATGATTACGTCTGTAGTGCCACAATTTGTCCTGCAGGGGTCGCCATTTCTCTCGCTAAACAGGACAGGCTATAGCTCTGTGTGCGCACATGCGCAGTATCCTCAGTTGGCCTCTGCTCTGTGAGGCGCTTAAGATGCTCAAACGGTTTGTCTGCTGATTCCACTCAGCAGCCCAGCTTCAGAGACAAATTAATGCTTTCTGCTGACGGAAATAGATACCAGGACAGTTCACTGTGTGGAGGCCATTTCGCAGTTACCGTAAGCAAAGCTTGGTATTTTGTTTTTTTTGAGTAATTGAAGTGGTTTATGTGAGAGGTGGCTCAGCTTATGTATCTGTGTTAGCATTTAGCCTAGTTGTGTGCAGTATGTCGGCTATCTTTTTTATGATGTTATTATCGTTTTCGGTTCTTGTTAGACATTTGGAGGGATGACAGCAGAAGTCTTGCGTTGTAAAACACAGCTAGTTTGCCTCCATCAGACTCTAAGCCACGGTAGCTGGCAGTAAAGCTTCTCCGGAACTACATCGACGGAAGGCTAAACTTGCTAACTTGCCGCGGGTAGCGTTACATGATTGCTAGCTGGTTAGAAGACAGGGGTGGGCAGCTCCCGGGGTTATACCATCCCTTCACACTGAATCATGTTTTATAAGGATTATTTAACGAAACTTGTTCAGGGTCGGGTTTAGGGTTTGTTTTGGGCGCTATGAGGGGAACGTCAGCGGCGGCTGGGTTACGGTTACGAGCTAACTTTAGCTAGCCAGCGAATATTTGGCTAAATCCGAAAACTCAACATCTACCCAGAAAATTCTGTCGCTAAGAAGGTTGTGAGGCCAGTCTGTGTTTTTATATAGTGCATTAGTGTTGATTGGTGAAGGATGAATTGCGATAGCTAGAATGTCCCTGGGTTTTATAAAACCCAGGGACCCTTTTTTATCATAAAAAAGGCTTTAAAGATGAGCCTTGAGATGATCATTGCGCTCTGGAAAGAGAAGATACGTCCTAACTTCGAGTATTGAATCCAAACATGGTCCCCGTATTACAGGAAAGGCATCATATTGATGGAGAAGGTCCAAAGGAGAGTAACCAAGATAATACTCAGCTTGTCAGAACTGCCTTATGAGGACCGACCAAAGGAAACAAACCTCACAACACTAGAAGTACGACGAGTCCGTGGTGCCATGATAGAAACTAATAAATGGTAAATGGCGTTCACTTACAGTGGGGCACAAAAGTATTGTCAGCCACCAATTGTGCAAGTTCTCCCACTTAAAAGGTGAGAGAGGTCTCCAGTTTTCATCATGGGTATACCTCAACTAGGAGAGACAAAATGAGGGGGAAAAAAAATCCAGAAAATCACATTGTCTGAGTCTTAAAGAATTTATTTGCAAATTATGGTGGAAAATAAGTATTTGGTCACCTACAAACAAGCAAGATTTCTGGCTCTCACAGACCTGTAACTTCTTTAAGAGGCTCCTCTGTCCTCCACTCGTTACCTGTATTAATGGCACCTGTTTGAACTCGTTATCAGTATAAAAGACACCTGTCCACAACCTCAAACAGTCAGACTCCAAACTCCACTATGGCCAAGACCAAAGAGCTGTCAAAGGACACCAGAAACAAAATTGTAGACCTGCACCAGGCTGGGAAGACTGAATCTGCAATAGGTAAGCAGCTTGGTGTGAAGAAATCAACTGTGGGAGCAATTATTAGAAATTGGAAGACATACAAGATCTCACCCCATGGGGTCAAAATGATCACGAGAACGGTGAGCAAAAATCCCAGAACCACACGGGGGGACCTAGTGAATGACCTGCAGAGAGCTGGGACCAAAGTAACAAAGACTACCATCAGTAACACACTACGCCATCAGGGACTCAAATCCTGCAGTGCCAGACGTGTCCCCCTGCTTAAGCCAGTACATGTCCAGGCCCATCTAAGTTTGCTAGAGAGCATCTGGATGATCCAGAAGAGGATTGGGAGAATGTCATGTGGTCAGATGAAACCAAAATAGAACTTTTTGGTAAAAACTCAACTTGTCGTGTTTGGAGGAGAAAGAACATCATACCTACTGTGAAGCATGGGGGTGGAAACATCATGCTTTGGGGCTGTTTTTCTGCAAAGGGACCAGGACGACTTATCCGTGTAAAGGAAAGAATGAATGGGGCCATGTATCGTGAGATTTTGAGTGAAAACCTCCTTCCATCAGCAAGGGCATTGAAGATGAAACGTGGCTGGGTCTTTCAGCATGACAATGATCCCAAACACACCACCTGGGCAACGAAGGAGTGGCTTCGTAAGAAGCATTTCAAGGTCCTGGAGTGGCCTAGCCAGTCTCCAGATCTCAACCCCATAGAAAATCTGTGGAGGGAGTTGAAAGTCCGTGTTGCCCAGCGACAGCCCCAAAACATCACTGCTCTAGAGGAGATCTGCATGGAGGAATGGGCCAAAATACCAGCAACAGTGTGTGAAAACCTTGTGAAGACTTACAGAAAACGTGTGACCTCTGTCATTGCCAACAAAGGGTATATAACAAAGTATTGAGATGAACTTTTGTTATTGACCAAATACTTATTTTCCACCATAATTTGCAAATAAATTCTTTAAAAATCAGACGTGATTTTCTGGATTTTTTTTTTTTTCCTCATTTTGTCTCTCATAGTTGAGGAACTTGCACAATTGGTGGCTGACTAAATACTTTTTTACCCCACAGTATATAGCGCTTTTTCTCATCTCTGGATGACCAAAGCGCTTTACAGATCCTGCTGTCCACCCATTCACACATACGTTCACACACTGATGGCGGCAGGGCTGCCATACACACACAGGCGCTAGCCTGGCCACCAGGAGCAACTGGGGGTTCAGTGTCTTGTTCAAGGACACTTCCACATGCAGGCTGCAGACAGAGCGGGAATCAAACCCATGACCCTCCAGTCAGTAGTGGGTCACATTACACCTGCGCCACAGCCACCCCCAGATAGTCGCTGGAAAAGAAGACCTGGACAGAGACGTGTTTCTCAGCAGGATCGATCTGGAGAGGAACACCAGAGGTCATTGACTTAAAAGTTATAAGAAAAGAGTAAGGTTAGACTGTAGAAAATACTTTTTATCATAGGAGATTGTGGATGGATGGAATAATTTGCCTAGTGACGTCATCGAAGCAGAATCTGTGAATGCCTTCAAGAGACAATATGATAAGCACAGAGAGGCTGTAAATGAGCCTAATGTTCTCTTGCCCCTTATGCCGAGACAGTGACAGACGTCCGGCGTACAGGTGAATACAGGTAAACATGTTTCATTCAGCTAGTTAATTGTTCCTTTTAAGCTTTATTACTGTAAAAATTTCCCAGGGATTGGCAACAGTTATTTTATAGGGAGTTACACTGACTTTAAACTTGGTATGCTTAATCATCCCAAAGGCAAACAACTTTTCAATTCCACAGTTTTAAGATACTTGGTATGAGAAAGTAGGGATGGATGATATGGACTCAAGATTTCGTCACATTTTCTCGTATTTCTTGTACTAACTATATAAAATGACGTTTAAAAAAACAGTGTAATTCAAAATATGTTTGGCTCTGTAATTGCTACACCATCAAACTACTCCTGTTATATTTTAAAGAAAAAGTACAAAATGATTCAAATCAACCTTTATTGTCATATTGCTGTACATACAACTGTAGTGCAGGCAAGATGAAATTGTTTCTCTCAGCATCCATATAAGTAAAAAGAACATAATTTAAGACACACACACACACTCACCCCCCACCCCAGCACAGCCATTCACACATCCCTGAGACATACTTGAAAAGTAACTAGAACTATAATATCCATAAGGTGCAGTAGTATGTATGAAAGATTCCGGATCAACTGTTCAGCATCCTAACAGCTTGTGGAAGGAAGCTGTTGATCAGTCTGGTGGTTCTGCCTCTGATGCTCCTGAATCGTTTCCAGATGGCAGAAGTTCAAAGTGACAATGTTCAGTGCCCTGCTCCTCAGGGATGGCAATTTTCCGCCGATCTGCGGATTTCCGCCGATTTATGATTTTAGCAAAAATTAATATGATTACAAAAGCGCTTGGCGCTTCCCTGAGTGACAGTCTCCCGCGATAACCCGGATGTTTGCTACTGCTGTAAACGGCCCTGCGATTGGATAGTTGGAAACGGTTGGACCAATCAAATGGCTCGTTGTTGCTTTGTCAAAAAGTCATAGCTGCTGGAGCAGGTGGCTGGGGAGAGGGAAGTCTGGGCTTCTCTGCTTGAACTGCTGCCTCCGCGACCCGGACCTCCGGAAAAGCGGTAGAAGATGGAAGATGGATGGTAAGGTACCTTATTGTCACCGATTTTAGCGAAAATCAACACAATATATTAGCGCTCGGCGTTTTCCCGGGTGAGTTTCCCGCGATAAACCCGGATGTTATGTGTAAACAGCCCTGCGATTGGATAGTTGCAAATTTGGACCAATGAAATGGCTCGTTGTATGCTTTGTCATCGGTGTGTTGGCGTTGGAATTTTGAGCTTTCGGTAATATTTTCAGCGGAATTATGAAATTTTTATCGAAGGATCAGGAGTCATCAGTGGCAGAAATAGACAGAAGTGTCAAAAAGTTCCGATGGAATTGGCTTGAGAGAAAAGTGACGGTAAAAGTGAAAATTGGCTCAAAGTTTGACGAGGTAACAGAAACACTCGGACAATTTTTGAAGAAACCAGACGTGGCAGGAAAAGCTTTTTGTGTGTATTGTAAAGAGCTGATTAACTATGGATCGCGTGGATGTGTGGCGCTGTCAGACCACGCATCAAAAGTGAAAAAACATGCCCACTACCTTGCCATTCGGCGGAGCAACTATTCTTTGGGATCAGCGTTTTTGAAACAATCTTCCACAGTAGGTAAAGCAGTCAAAGATGTTACACACTGGGGGACTTTGGCATAGATAAAATTAACTGATTTTGATTTGATCAAGTGTTAAAGCATATGATGGATAATGCTTGTTGGAATATTTTAGGAATGCTATCTTCTTGGAACATAAGTCAATATTATACAGTAATAAGTGGCATTCAGCTGTTTGTTTTATGTCATTTAAGCACAGTTCTGGTACTTAAAAATCATAAAAACCCAGGAGCTTCGGGGGGCTTTGCCCCCCTTGCCCCCCCTGCGTTCCCCAGACCCCCTGCTAAATTTTCAGATAATTTCCCCACCCCCAAATCACATCACTGGTTCGTGTTGGAATTCTGAGCTTTCGGTATTGTTTTCAGCGGAATTATAGATTTTTATCGAAGGATCAGGAGTCATCAGTGCTAGAAATAGACAAAAGTGTCAAAAAATAAGTTCCGATGGAAATGGCTTGAGAGAAAAGGGACGGTAAAGGTGAAAATTGGCTCAAAGTTCGACGAGGTAACAGAAACACTCTGACAATTTCTGAAGAAACCAGAAAAGGAGATGAAGTTCAAAGTTCAGAGACTGACACAGCTTGCTGCCAAAAGGAAGAAAGTTTCACATTAGAAGTGACTTGGTGACCAGTGTAAATATTGTAATAAACTCTTACAGAACTGTTAAATATGTTGGACTAAAGACGGTGAGATAACATTGAAGAAAAAGTAAGTTAACTTTTCATTAAATTTAATGATTTATCTAAGTCTAGTATTTCATTTTTTTTAACCATTTTTTTCAGTCTAAATTACTTCTGTTTTACTGAAAACCTCCCAGCTTCAGGGGGGCTGCCCCCCCCCCCCCGGCCCCCCATAAGTCAATCGACCAAATTAGATTTCAGCTGAAATCATAATTTCCTGTTGCCATCCCTGTGCTCCTACAACGGTTCTGAAAAAGTTCTTGGACAGAGGGGAGGGAAACTCCAATTACCCTCTCAGCTCCCTTAACTATCCTCTGCAGGGCTTTTTTGTCTGACATCCTGCAGCTGCAGTACCATGTTGCAATGCAGTACGTCAGAACACTCTCCACCACACCTCTGTAGAAGGTCCTGAGGATGCAGATGGGGAGAGGGGCCTGTTTGAGTTTCCTCAAGAAGTGCTGTCTCTGCTGGGCCCGCTTCCTGATCCCCAAGGAATTCTTGCTCTAGGTCAGGTCCTGCGAGATGTGCATTCCGAGGAACTTGATGTTCTCCACTCTCTCCACCAAACGGCCACTGATGCTGAGAGGGACGTGTTCAGGCCGTGACCGCCGGAAGTCGATAATCATCTCCTTCGTTTTGTCCACGTTGAGCACCGGATTGTTCTCCCTGCACCAGCCCTCCAGATCTCTAACTTCTTCCCTGTACATTGATTCTTCATCCCTCTGAATAAGTCCCACCACCGTGGTGTCGTCTGCAAACTTAATAATGTGGTTCCCCTCGTGTCTGGATACACAGTCATGTGTTAGAAGTGTAAACAACAGTGGACTGAGTACGCAGCCTTGAGGGGATCCGGTGCTCAGCGTGATGGAGTTGGAGATGTTATTTCCAACACGGACAGACTGAGGTCTCTCGGTCAGGAAATCCAGGATCCAGAGACGTGTGGCGGTGTTCAGACCGAGAAGGAGTAATTTCTCCATCAGTCTCTGGGGAATAATGGTGTTGAATGCTGAACTGAAATCGGTGTACAGGAGTCTGGCGTAGGTGCCTTTCTGATCCAGGTGCGTAATGACAGAGTGCAGGGAGGTGACTATAGCATCCTCCGTGGAGTGGTTTGAACAATATGCACACTGGAGCGGGTCATGTGATGCAGAGAGGCAGGCTGTGATGTGTGGTTTGGCAAGCCGTTCAAAACACTTCATCACAATTGGTGTCAGTGCAACAGGACGATAGTCATTCAGACAGGACACAACTGGTTTCTTTGCCACCGGTACTATGGTAAAGGTCTTAAAGCATCTGGGAACGATGGCCTGACTCAGGGAGATGTTATAAATGTCAGTCAGGACATCTGCCAACTCGCTCGCGCAGTCTCGGAGCACACGTCCCGGGATGTTGTCCTGACCTGCAGCTTTATGTGGGTTGACCCTGATTAGGGTCCTCCGTGTGTCCGCTGCGTTGATGATGATGGTTGGCCCAACAGATGGTGGTGATGGGCCAGCCCTCCCTCTGATTGTCGGGTTTGATGCTTCAAAACGTGCAAAGAAGTTGTTGAGCCTGTCTGGAAGCGAAGCGTCGTCATCATCGACCCCCTGCCTAGACTTATAATCCGTCAGCGCCCGAACTCCCTGCCACATCCGTTTGGTGTTCCTTGTGTCACAGAGGTGTCCCTGGATTTTCTCCGCATAGGCGCTCTTCGCCGTCTTAATTCCCTTTGAGAGCGCAGACCTGGCTGAGTGGAGGGCGATCCTGTCCTTCACTCTGAAGGCTGCATCTCTGGCTGTGAGCAGCGAGCGCACCTCTGCAGTCATCCAGGGCTTATAGTTGTCCCATGCAGTGATAGTCTTCACTATAGTGACAACAAGACAATAGATTCCAAGACAAGTTTGAAATGTAACGGTGAATTCTGCATTTATTTACTGTCATGGCACAAACATTGATGCTAGTGTGTCTAAACTAGAGTTTATCTTGATCACCTTGGAATGACATTATCATTATACAGAATTAAAAATGTCTTAGAGCCTAAAGCGTATATCATACATGTAGTGTAAATCAGTGCACATTAAGTCGTCATGAAATACAGGAAAAAGCAGAACACTCCACAGCATACACATTAAAGCTCAACTCAATCTGACTAAAACTCATACCAAATGCACATTTTCCACCCCCTCAAAAAACATGCATTTGTACATAAAATAACACACACATACCTGAGATACGGATTAACGCCTTTACTCAATGTGCAAGCGCAAGAATGACACACATGCTTTAGATACGGAATAGATACACGTGTTAATTCACCCATCCATTGTCATTCAGCGCATGCATAAAAAGAATACAGTTCTCACTGCACGTGAGCAAAACGACTTCCTAATGCTCATTCAGTTGTTGGTTGGGGATGGCGGACGGTTATTTACCTGCGGTTTCAACCAACAGGCCACGAGTTTGCGCCCCACACTGAGTTGCTTATCACTTTGACCTTTTTTTCCCCTCAGTCATTTTTCACTATAGGTTAAGGTGAGGAAAAAGTTAGGTTTAGGCATTTTTCGCTAATGGTGAAGATGAGAAAAGCCAAAGTTAGGCATCACCTCTGTTTATAGAAAAAAGAGAGCGAAAACGGCAGACAAAAATTACAGTACCAGCAGACATGTTTCTTTAAGGTGTAAACTAGTGCTGCAATGATTCGTCAACTAATCTACCAGTCAGTCGTCAGAAAATTGACAACTAACTTGATAGTTGACTAATCGCCTATGTACCCTTTTCCAGGGAAAATTCTAAAAAATAATGTTTCAGGCTCTAAAACAGGAAGAATCACCGCTTTTCTTGTTTGTGCATGGTGAGTTAAATAAATTATGGTTTAGTAAAGTCTGACAATTGTGTTGCTACAAGCTCAAGTTTCAAACTCAAGTTTTATGGGTAATTTTTTTTTAGTTATGGGGACATTTTATAAAACATTAAATTAAAGGCAGAGACTGAGGAAAATGGTGATATTCTCAGGTGTACGGACTTGAGGTGCTTTCACATCCACAGTGGATATATAAATTTTACACACCCCTGTTCAAATGCCAGGTTTTGTGATGCAAAAAATGAGACCAAGATAAATCATTTCAAAACTTTTTCCACCATTAATGTGGCCTACAACCCAATAGAAAAACAAACTGAAATCTTACACGAGGAAAAAAACAAAAAAAAAACAAAAACAAAACCTGACAATAACCTGTTTGCATAAATATCATCATCATAGCAGTC
The DNA here is from genome assembly GCA_020510985.1 of Pholidichthys leucotaenia. Classification (NCBI taxonomy): domain Eukaryota; kingdom Metazoa; phylum Chordata; class Actinopteri; order Cichliformes; family Pholidichthyidae; genus Pholidichthys; species Pholidichthys leucotaenia. The sequence goes on from CM035844.1 coordinate 227,230,084, forward strand.
TGTTGTGGGCGACAATGACTGTTTCGTTTAGGTCTGATCAGATTCCTCCACACAGCTCTGTCCTTAGTCTTCCGCTGCCAGGATGCACACCCTTAAACTAATACTTTATTGCAACACCTTTGGCTTTTATTACAGCACCCAGTCTTTTTGGGTAGGAGTCTGTCAGCATGGCATATCTTGATGTAGCAATATTTGCCCACTCTTCTTTGCAAAAACTCTCCAAATCTGTCAGATTGTGAGGGCATCTCCTGTACACAGCCCTCTTCACATCACCTCACAGATGTTTGATCAGATTCAGGTCTGGACTCTGGCTGGGCCATTCCAAAGCCTTAGTCTTCTGTTGAAGCCATTCTTTTGATTTGGATGTGTGCTTTGGGTCATTGTTGTGCTGAAAGATGAAGTTCCTCTTCATCTTCAGCTTTCTAGCAGAAACCTGAAGGTTTTGTGCCAACACTGACTGGTATTTGGAACTGTTCAGAATTCCCTTCACTTTGATTAAGGGTGTTTTCACACCTGAATTCATTTAATTTGGTCCGAATCAGTTGACAAGTTTGTTACTTTCTCATTTTCTCCTTGGTTCGGTCCCCTTTCACACAGGCAAAAATTCGAGCAGACCAAACTGCGTCACGTTAAATCCCACAAAACGTGCATCAGAACGTTTTCTCTTCTTATTGGTCAGATTTTTTTGCTCTGAGAACAGAAAAGGTAAATACAGGCAGTAGGATGATTATTGTATTTATGCATTTCTGGGGAGAAAATAATACGTATCATAGTGTAAATTACGGGGGGGGGGGGTGTCAGGGCCCTGGTTATTGTTTTACATAAGTGCATATACCACTTTCGGCATATCGTACACTTTGAACATGAACCACTGCTACCAATGGGAAATAACATGTTAACATTCATTAATCCTCCAGAATTGTGACATACTCAGCCACAGATATTTTCAAAGATCTATCAGGTATGTACAGTGACATAAAATGTTATACCGTTTGCCACTGGTCCTGTTTTAGTGCGGTCGCTTTCTCACCTGCAGGACCACACCAGAGTTCGCCATTTGATTCGACTCAAGACCACCTCTTTCTGGTGGTCTCGGTACAGTTGTTTTGGTATACACTTGAGTGCAATTACCTTGTTCTCACCAGACAAAATGAACCACACTAACGGAGAAAACGAACTCGAGTTCAATTGAAACAAACTAAAGCCTGTAGGTGTTAAAACACCCTAAGGCCCCAGTTCCAGCTGAAGAAAAATAGCCCCAAAGCATGATGGTTCTACCATCATGCTTCATTGTAGGTATGGTGTTCTTTTGGTGATGAGCAGTGTTGTTTGTGCCAAATATACCTTTTGGAATTATGGCCAGAATGTTCAGCCTTGGTTTCATTGGACCATAACACATTTTCCCACATACATTTAGGAGATTTCAAATGTGTTTTTGCAAAACGTAGCCGGGCTTGGATGTTTTTCTTCACAAGATAAGGCTTCCATCTTGCCACCCTAGATGGGAGATTGTCATATGTACTAAATAGTCAGTACTTACCAGAAATTCCTGCAGCTCCTTCAGTGTTGCTGTCAGCCTCTTGGCAGCCTCCCTGAAAAGTTTTCTTCTTGTCTTTTCATCAATTTGAGGGACGTCCAGTTCTTGGTAATGTCACTGTTGTGCCATATTTTCTCCACTTGACAATGACTGTCTTCACTGTGTTCCATGGTATATTTAATGCCTTGGAAGTTCTTTTGTACCCTTCTCCTGAGTGATACCTTTGAACCATGAGATCCCTCTGATGCTTTGGAAGCTCTCTGCGGACCATGGCTTGTGCTGTAAGATGTGACTACAAAAATTTCAGGAAAAACCTACTAGAACAGCTGAACTTTGTTTAGGGTTAATCAGAGGCACTTTAAATGGTGGCAGGTGTGTGCTGAATCCCATTAACATGAGTTTGAACAGGGGTGTGTAGACTTTTCATATCCACTGTAAATTTGTTTACTTTGGTCTGAATCAGTTGATAAATTTGTTACTTTATATCATTTTCTCCTTGGTTCAGTTCCCTTTCACACGGCAAAAATTCAAGTGGACCAAATTCCTTCACGTTAAATGCCGTGAGACTTGCGTCAGAATGTTCCCTGTTCTTATTGGTCAGATTTTTTTTGCCGCAAGAACAGGAAAGGTAAATACAGGCAGTAGCATGACTGCTATGAATTTATGCATTTCTGGGGAGAAAATAATAGAAATCGTAGCGTATTCTACGGGGACTTTTCATCGCCCTGGTTATTGTTTATTACATTACGTCCATGTACCACTTTGGGCAAATGTACAGTTTGAAAATGAAGCACAGCTATGGAAGGAAAATGACATGCTAACATTCATTAATGCTCCAGAACTGTGACATACTCAGCTACAGATATTTTCGAAGATCCATCAGGTATGTACAGTAGCATAAAATGTTTTACAGTTTCCTGCTGGTCCTGTTTTACGCTGCATTCAGACCAGGATAGTCCGGGGGTCTGGGTTTGACTGGGCGGGAAATGCCGAGAATTTTCGCACCGTAGTTTGGTTTGGTTTGCATTCACACTGCAGTGGATCAAACTGCCTGGACAACATCACACAGTTGCAACAACTGCTCATTCAAGGCACTGTAGCTGAAACCACCACTGACCAGGAAGAAAAAAATCTTGGCGAAGAAGAAAAATCAGGCTCATCGGTTGGCCAGGACCAAAAATGGAAATCCATTCTCTTCAGTCGGATTGTCCACCACAAACGAGACATTTTTTTAACTTTTCTCCTCAGCTTTCACAGGTAAAAGGATTTCTCGGATTTGCGCTGTTGTCTTTATTTTCTACTCAAAATGTACTACGGTAAAGGCCACTTCCTCTTCTCAGACTACGTGTTGCTATGGTTACACAAACGCCGAGTGGCACTTCCACCATTTGGTTCACTGGATAGTCCGTTTGGATTCACATTGCAAGCAGAGTATACCAGACTTTGTTTGCAAGAGAACCGAGACCCCCGTTTTCAGGGGGACCAGACTTCGCTTGTTTGGGGCACTCCAGAGTTCCAATGCACGTTCAGACTGCACCAAATGAACCAAACTATCAGTGGAAGCCACTGTTTGGTCCTTTGGTCCAGACCAAATGGTGGCCGTCTGAATGCACCCATAGTGCGGTCCCTTTCTCATCTGCAGGACCACACCAGAGTTCGCCAGTTGATTCGAATCGAGACCTCCTCTGTCAGGTGGTCCCAGCACAGATGTTCTGGTGCACACCTGAGTGCGATTACCGTGTTGTCACCAGACAAAACCAACTGCACTAAGGGCGAAAATAAACGAGTTCGATTGAAACGAACTAAAGCCTGCAGGTGTGAAAGCACCCTTAAACAGTTGAGGTTTCACATGTGCTGGAGCCCTGAACAGGAGCCGTGCCAACAGGAAGCGGAAATGGTGGACATGACAGAAATAACGACTAGTCAGTCTATCCAAAAAAAAAATAGTCGTTAGATTAGTCAACTACCAAAACGGTCATTAGTTGCAGCCCTAGTGTAAATGCCACATATCCAGGGCACATTAATTTAATTTTTTTTTTTTTTCTGCGTTTGCATGTTTTCTTAGGGTGGAAAAACTGCTTTGGCACTTTTTTTTTTTTTTTTTTTTTTTTTTTTTAAATTTTAGGTGAGATTGGGCTATAAAGCTAGTATCTCACAGAGCAGCGATTGCTGATGAACATCGCAATTTTTGGGTTCGCCACCTTTTCTGAAGAATGTTTGCAAAAACCAGAGTTTGCCTCTGTCATTAGCAGTATTTGGTGACATTTGTGTGAATGTTTGCAAAAGCCAAACATTAGTGATTGTTGGCAAATGTCAGCAACAGCATTTGTGACAATTGGCATCTGTTTGCCATTGTTTTGGAATGTTTGGGACTCCGGGTAAAATATGAGGCGAATCTTGGACCCGATCCTGTAATTCTGGATTTCCACTAACTCCAGATGCAGTCCATCACAGATGCTGTGTGGAGCCTTACAGCCATCCTTACCAACTCCATTTATGTTTTGAAGCGGCATGATTAAAAACAAGGTTGGAAATCCAGGATCGCATGATGGTTATTATATAAAATAACACTAGATCTTGGGAAAGATCCGAGTGAAACCGAGGAGAACTGAATGCGATCACGTGATAACAACAAGGAAGCGTCATGTACTGGCTCTCCACCTGGATTTTTGTGCTCTAATAATACGCAAGTAGCCCGTTAATTTTAATTCTATGAAGTATTTGTATGTTATGTCAATTTTTATCTTCTCTGGCACAGTAGTGGAGGAGTAGACCTCAGAAAATAATGGCCGATCCTTGAATTGTTTTTAATGAACAAATAACTTTAAATACTGCAAGATAACGTAGCATTTCCTTGCGGATTGGGTCTGGCATCTGTCGTTGTTAGTGATCCGAATCTGACGAGCCAGATTCGGTCCACAATGGTCTGGACCAGGTGGTTATTAGACTACTTTTGCAACGTTTGCAAATGTTTGTGGAAAAAGAAATTGGCAAAGAAATTTTGAACATGTTCAAAAGACAAGAAAAACTGAACGATTTTGCAACCTTTTACAATTGCTGACAAAATCCACAGATCTTGACATTTGTCAGCATTTGCCACTTTAGCTTAATATAAAGTTGCAGTTTTGTATTTAATATACTCGCACATACAAGAAGTATTCTTCTTTTCTTAGAAATTAGGATCAGTTCACATCAAATGGAAATTAGCTTGTCTACAGTTTAATGTACAGTATACTAGGACTGTACTCAAATATTTGATTGTACGGGTATTTTATCATTATACTGGTATTCGGTTTTAACATTTGTTATTCGGATAACCCCCCCCCCCAAAAAAAAAAAAAAAAAATTAAAAATGGGGGGGAGGCTTATAAATTCACAAGGAAAAAAGTTGCAGCTTGATAGTCACATATTTACATGACTAAACATGTACATTTTAAACAAAAATACTCACATTTGCATGGCTAAAATGGCAAATTTATAAGGGGAAAATTAAATTAAAATCACCCTTTGTCATTCAACCATACAACCAATCATGTACAGTAGAAGGAAATTGTGCTTTATCCTATCTACAGTGTCAATCAAACACACCCCATGTGTAGAATCAGGAGGGCCGCTACCATGCAAGGCGCCGCCACATATTTCCCTCCTCCATTCCATAATTGCTGAGCACCAAGCTGGACGGCAGGAAGTTCTGCTTTTATATGGTCTTCGGCATGACCTGGCCAGGATTTGAACCCCTGCCTCCTGGGTGTGGGGTGGATGCTTTACCAACTGAGCCACCACTCCGGTAAATTCTACCTTTACAAGAAAAGGTGCAAGGTTATGAATAAAAAATACTAGGAAAAAAAATGCATATTTATCCATCCATCCATCTTCTTCCGCTTAATCATTTTTGGGTCGCGGGGGGGCTGGAGCCTATCCCAGCATCTTTTGGGCGAGAGGCAGGGTCCACCCTGGACAGATCGCCAGTCCATCGCAGGGCCAACACAGAGAGACAGGCAACCATTCACTCTCACAGTCATACCTAAGGACAATTTAGAATCCCCAGTTTGATGCCAGTTAACCTAACTTGCATGTTTTTGGCCTGTGGGAGGAAACCGGAGAAATTCCGGAGTAAACCCACGCAGACACGGGGAGAACATGCAAACTCCACACAGATCACTGTTGGTTGGTGGCTGGGATCGAACCCAGGATCCCCTGGCCAAGGGTGGATTGCTGTGCTGCTGCAGTGCTAACCACTCCGCCACCGCACTGCCCAAAATGCATATTTATAACAAATATAATTTTACAAAAAAAAATACTTGAAATTTGCAGGAAAAACTGCAAATTTGAGGGGAAAAAATGCAAGAAAAAATTGCAGACTCGCATAATAAAGTTCCACATAACAAAAGTCACATTAATGCTGATCCAGTTCACCGAGGGAGAAGAAAGACGACAAAATATTCTGGATCAGAGCCCCTAAAACTGACAGAATGGAGTACATCATAGCTTGTAAAGCCTGCAAATTAATTTGTCTGGTTTAATAAAAGTTGTTGCCCACTTCAACTCGGTGTGTGCTGCTGCCAGCTGTTGGGCTGTCAGTGCCGTTTCTGGAGGAGAGGATGAAGAGGGTGTGGAGGGAGGCACAGCAGCAGGTGACCTAAGAGGGGAACTGGCGCTGGTTTTCAGCATGTTGGTGGTTCTGACAGCCTCGAGAAAATTGGAGGAATGTAAATACCGATTTCTACAGGGTTGTTTCTAGCTTTTTGGGAGCCCTATGGAAGATTGTGTTGTCAGGGCCCCGTTTGATAATGAGAGAGTTCAGACACTTTAAAAATGGAGGAATAAAATCGCTCTCTTCACAACAAAAACATTAAAAAAATAAACTTGTGTAATGTCTAGATCAGGGGTCTGCAACCTGTGGCTCTTTTGCCCATATTCCGTGGCTCTTTATGGCAGAATAAATTCACTAATGTACAAAAAAGCCGCACATTAATGCAGAAAAAACTAAAATATGTGGAAAAAAATTGACAAAAATTTGAGAATATATTGCTTATTTATAAGAACAAAATTATGATTTCACAAGAAAAAAATTACAAATTAAGGAGAGAGAAATGTACATTTACACAGAGTTGTAAATTTAAAAAATATGAGAAAAACCTGTGCATTTACAAGGAAAAAACCCAGATTTATGAAAAAGTTGCTTTTCAAAAAGTTACAAATTTACATGGAAAATGTTTCAAATTTGCAAATAAAAGCTGCAAATTAAAGAGGCCAAGGTCACAGATTTGAGAGAAGTTATGTACATTTACAAGAAAAACTTTACAAATTTCTGTGAAATAAATTTTCAAGAAAACAGTTGCAGTTTTACAAGAAAAAAGCCACAAATTTAGAAAAAGCTGCAAATTAAAGCAGAAAAACTCTAAAATATGAGAAAATGGACCAAAAAAATTGAGGATATGTTGCTTTTTTTTAATAAGAACAAAATTAGTTTTTACAAGAAAGTTCCAAATTAAGGAGAAAAAATGTAGATTTACAGAGTGGTAAATTTAAAGATTATGAGAAAAAGCTGTGCATTTACAAGAAAAAAGCCCCTGTTTCATGAAAAATTGCATTTTATTTTATTTTTATTTTTTTTTAAGATCATAAGTTTACATGGAAAAATTCTGGAAAATTGCAGCTAAAAAGCTGCAAATTAAAGAGGCCAAGGTCACAAATTTGAGAGAAATTATACACATTTACAAGAAAAAACATTGCAAATTAACAAGAAAAATGTTACAAATTTCTGAAAATAAATTGCATGTTTTCAAGAAAACGGTTGCAAATTTACAAGGGAAAAAAGCCAAAAATTTAGAAGCATAAGTTGCAAATTTAAGAGAAATGTTGCAGATTTGCATCGAAAAATCTGCAACATTTCTCTTTTTAAAAATTCACAGGGAAAGAAGCCTCAAATTTATGAGCATTTACAAATTTAAATGAAAATAGCAAATTTATGTTTAAGTTGTAAATTAAAGGGTGCAAATTTATTTTTAAAAAAGGGTAAAAAGCTGTTTATGAGATAGTGATGTTGCAGTTTTATTTGGCCATTTTACCTCTTGTAAGGCTCAAGTAAGTTTTGTGGCTCCATGCAGATTTGTTTGGGACAAAAACTGCTTAAAATGGCTCTTCTCCTTGTGTAGGCCGCTGACCCCTGGTCCAGATGAACAGAAAAAATTAAACTCCATGGACTAAAAATGTAACCAGCACCCATATGAACACTGTGGAAAAAGTAAATTAATGAGGGGAAAAAGTTGATGTTAATTCTCCCCCTTTAGCGGCTGAGGAGTCTGTGTAACGTTTGTGTACTCTGCTTCACAGCCAGAAACTGCTCTGATTTTATATTTCCTGCTGTGTAACTTTTTTTTGTTTTTAATCTTTTTTCAGCCGAGCACTGATGTAGCAGACCTGCACCGTAGCTGTGCTCCCACTCTTCACCTGTAGCTCCCAGCACCTCACTGCATGACCTCTTCAGAGAAACTCCCCGTTCCCCCACCCCGGACCATCTCCGTTGGTAGGAGCAGCAACACCCTCCCGCACATGAGTTGAACGCCTCTGCTCGGCCTAGCGGAGGTGTCGAAGAGCGCTCCTCCCTCCCCAGGATTTGTGGCTATCCTTTTTCTTTTCTTTTTTTTTTTTTCCTTATTTTTTTTTATCGTGGTTGGCTGGAGTCCGGTTCTGCCGGCTGCATTGACTTTTCAAAACTGGGGCGGGATTCATGGGATGCAACCATGTCGGATCTCAGTGAGCGCAGGCCGGTCAACACGGACTACGCTGTCTCCCTGCTGGAGCAGCTCAAGTTCTTTTATGAACAGAAACTGCTGACGGACGTGGTGCTGCTGGTGGAGGACACGGAGTTCCCCTGTCACAAGATGGTCCTGGCCACGTGTAGCTCCTATTTCAGGTGAGTGCGCCTCGCCGTCAGCCTCATGCCACTTGTATGGAGTAACTTGTGTGTGTTTCTGTTTCTAACAACCTCAGGATGTTGTTTTTCTGCACAAGTTATTCCACTTCTAATATATTTCTGCTTGTACATCAGTTAGTTTTGACGGAGCGATCCGATTGGACAGTAGGGATTCCAGGAGTGACTTGCACATCTGAGCGGATATGTATCGGTCCACTTCAGCAGTCTTTAAATTATAGTTACTGTCAGTGGCTTGTAATTGGGGCTGGACAATTAACCAAAATAAAACCGGAACCGACATTTCAGGTGTAGAACTGATGTAATCTTGCTCGTTTTTTTTCCCCCTCTTCCTGTTGTGTGCGTGTATGTGAGAGCTTTTCATTTACTTCCCCTTTAAGATGTGCCCACGGAGTTACAGGCATGGGCACATAACTGCAGAAGGTGCGCAGACAGTGCCATTCAGGTGCAGCAGAACACGGGAAGAACAACTAAAGACTGCCTATAACAAAAACAGGCGTCTCCATTAGGACTGTGTGATATGACAATATATATATCGGATGACAGGATAAAAACATCTATCATTTCATATGAAACCGTTGTTTTTATCGAGGTGTTGCAAAATACACTGTTTACAGTAGTGCCTTTACATCATTCTGGCGACGGTTTGTGGTCTATGCATGCACTCTCTGGACAGAGCGTGCCCCGGCTGGCCTGGTTCCAGCATGTTCCAACATGGCGACCTTTACTAGAAGGTGCGTCAGTGAGTTTCTCAATGTATATAAATGTATTTTATGAAAACTGAATCATAGTAGGCCACATAGAATTTAATCTACTAGTTAAACAAGCATGTGAAACATTTGAGTAAATGTTGGTGAGCAGTCGAAGTAAACCTCATTATATTTAAAGTGACATTCTGCCAAAAATCAATTTTTTTTTTTTTTAATTATTTTTTTCTTGTTAACGTGTCTGTTACATGTTTTTATGACTTACAAGACATACCAAGAGCAAAATCACGCAAATGTCTCATGTCTCTATTTTTGCTGTAAAGTCTCACTTAAGCTCCGCCCCCTGAGAAAAGGTGAGTTTAGACGGAGCATTTTTGGTGACATAACTATGCATGAAGCTGGCATGTGGGTAGTGTTGAGCCAATCAGGACTCTCTGGGTTAACTGAAGTTATCCTCCAGGCGAGTTATCATTTAATAACTAGCTGCACTGAAAACTTGACCCAAATTAGATTAGATTAGATTCAACTTTATTGTCATTACACATGTATGAATACAAGGTAAGGAAACACAGTTTAGCATCCAATCAGAAGTGCAAAGGACAGCAGTGCAGTATATACGGTAATTAACAGTATGTGCAATTTAAGCAAATATATGCAAATATACTGTTGCAGCAGTGCAGAAAGTTAAAAGTACTGTTATGTGCAATAAATTACGATGAGTTTTACCATTAACTTGCTTTTTAAGGACCGATGCAGCTTCAGTCATTATCCTGGGCCACCGTGCATACAACTGGGCATGTCTTTCAACTGGTAAGGCTTTTTATCACAGGATTAATCTGATAACGTAGTGCTAGCCTCTGTTGGCCTTGTGGGGATGTGGGTGGGCCTAGTAATCACAGATCTTGGCATTTGAAGGAGGGGGAAAGTTGAAAAGATTTTGACACTACTAAACTAAGACAAAAGGTTTTGTTTTTAGCAAAAAGGGCATAAGGTACCTTTTTTGGGGGGGAAAAAGTGAGGTTTAGAGGAGGAGCACTAGGTTGTTTGTTTTTTTTTTCCTTTCTCCATTTCTTCTCTTTGGGCACATACCATGGACTACATTCATTTTTTTTTCCCTCTTTGCATGCATACCATAGACTACAGTCCTTGCAAGTCATGTGACTTCTTTGCAGGTTATTTATTGGCCAGACACACTTCCTGCTGCAGTCTGACAACTGATGATGGTGTTCGGATGAACACTGAAATGTCTTGTATTTTAATTAGTTTTTAGTCCAGTGTTTTTAAATAAAAAATCCTTATCTGACACCTGGATGTTTTAAAATGAACTTACATGGCATAAGGTACCATTTTAGACAATCTAGATTTGTTTTTATAGGGGATTTTTAACCACTGGTGTTAGTCTTGCCTTTTTTTTCTTTTTCTTTTTTTTTAACAAAATAAATGTTTGTGTTGAAGTGCCTTGGTTATTTAAAAAAAAAAAACATGCTAGAACTGCAATGGTATAGCCACAGTTGATATTCTGTCAAATTCTGAACAACAAAGAATAACATGTTAGAATAAATCAAGTATTAATACCTTGTGCTCCAATTTTGATTTTATCTGTCTATCTATAATTAAATAAAACAAATAATCGTTATCGGGGTACAAGATTGCTTATATCAGGATATGAAATTTTGGTCATATCGCACAGCCCTAGTCTCATCTGAGTCTACATGTTATGATTGAGTCATTTTTCCATCTGAAGATGCCAAGAAAAAGTGAGTGAAGTGCGCCCATACTAACAGTAAAAGGAGCAGAAGCTAAATTGCCATTAGCTTCTGATGGCTATCCGCATCATTTCAGCTGTTTGACAGAGGGAATGGACAAGCTAAGGCTGTATTTAAGAACTTGATAAGAGACTCATAATCGCTATGTGGTGGTGACTAGGGATGGGCATAATTTACCGATTAACCGATAATTGATCATTAAGAATTTCACCGAGGAAGTTCATTTTCGTCGACAAACCGTTTTTTTTTTTTTTTTAAACAATCCGAATGTAGGTTATTAGGACTAGTGCACGGCCGTCCTCAAAACAATGCAATGCATTTAACTGTGCCACTGGCAAAATTTGGGCACCAGGGGGCAACATTACACCATCGCCGTACCCTGGCGTGCCTCAGTTGATACATGCGAGCTTCCGTAGGGCAATCGCCAAATCATGAAGCGGTTACGGCGAAGTGTTGCGTGGGACCATTTCAATTTAAAAAATGACCAGGTGTACTGCAATCACTGCAATGCAGCATACAAATATACCTCATCGACAACTCAAATGATGTATCATTTGAACACCACTCATCCAAGCCTGATAAAAGACGGTGGCGGCGGTTCATCTCTAACCCAGGCTAGCCTGGACTCGATACTAGCACGGAGGAGCTTCAGTGCTCAACGAGCAGGGAAGGTCACCGAACTGATAGTGAAGATGGTCGAAATAGACATGCTCCCTGTCAGTGCCGTGGAGGGCAAAGGTTTTCAGGAATTAATCAAATTTTTGGAACCGGAATACACCATGGCGTCAAGACGCACCGTGACGAGACGGCTAGAAAGACACTACGAACAGAGGGCACAGGAGCTGGTTAAAGAGTTGTCCATGGCGGAGAAAGTGGCTATAACCACTGACTGCTGGTCTGCGTTAACCTCGGAGAGTTATATCACGATCACCTGCCACTATATCAGCGATGAGTGGAAAGTCAATTCGGCTGTACTGCTGACCGAAAGCCTGCCAGGACGACATACAGCTGATCAGCTCGCTGAAAAGCTAAACGAAGCTGTAGGGCAGTGGGGTCTTGAAGGCAAAGTTCTTGCATGTGTCCATGACAATGCAGCGAATATTGTTGCTGCCAACAACGCCACCAGAGTAAGCTGGATTTCATGCCCTTGCTTTGCTCACACTTTACAGTTGGCAATCAGTGACGGGTTTGCTCTGTACCTGCATCGGGTAATATCAGCGGCCAGCAAGCTCGTGAGCCACTTTAATCACAGCACATCAGCAACCACAGCACTGCTAAAGAAGCAAGAACAGATGGGGCTCGCAACTCACCGGCTTATCCAGTCATGCAAAACACGGTGGAACTCCGTGTGCGAGATGTTCGATCGGCTTGTGGAGCAGCGTTGGGCTGTTGTTGCTGTGCTATCGGATCGAAACATAACCAAACTCCAAGATGCCAGGATGCTGGAACTGAAGGATGAATATTGGCAGTTGATGGAAGACACACAGCCTGTGCTGTCAGCACTTAAATGTGCCACCACAGTTATCTCTGCCGAAGATGACGTGTCCATTTCAAACATATATCCTGTCACCTTTGGGCTCGTCAATATCCACCTCATTCGCCGTGAAGAAGACGGGGCCAGACTTGTCGAATTCAAGGAAAAAGTGCGGTCCTCCTTCATCAAGCAAATGAATGTAAGTTTAACTATTTTGGAAGCCTTATTTTATTCTATATGATTTCAAATTAAATGGCTATATAATTTCTATTAGTTACCATAATTGCTTAACTGTTCTGTTGTGTATAGAACAATATGTATCCTAACTCTTACTTCATTTTCCACCATACAGGTCCAGTCTGAGTTTGTGTCATCCGTCAGCATGATAGCTACGATGTTGGACCCACGCCACAAGCATCTCGGCTTTGTTTCACCAGCACAGAGAGTGGTTGCCAATGCGAAACTGGTTCACCTGGCCACAGCAGTGGGGACCAGTGAAGAAGAGGCTGTTCCACTGGATGGGGACGAGGTTACGTCTGACTGCGCAAACACTGCTGCTGCGGACTCAGATCACCACGTCTCAGCTACGGCACTCCTTCTTGGAGATGACTATGCCACTCATCACGAGACTGACATCGATGCTGAATTTCAGAACTTTTTGCGAGAGACTCCACCACCACTGGGTTGTACCCCAACCGACTGGTGGAGAGATAACGGAGTTCGGTTCCCAAGGTTGGCGAAATTAGCTAATAGGTACTTGTGCATCCCGGCCACGTCTGTCCCATCTGAACGGGTTTTTTCAGCGGCAGGACTGACGGTGACCAGAATTCGGTCACGTCTGACGCCAGAGCATGTGAATATGCTCATCTTTTTAAACAAAAATGGGTAGCCGTCTCTGTAATAATACTGGCGTCGTGATGCTATCCTGATTGGAATATACAAATGCCTTGTTGCCTTGTTACAGACTTTTCAAGATTATTATTTTTATTTAGGGTAAAAAAAACGGCTGTTCCATTATGTTGTCACTGTCAGTGTCACTGACATGAGTTCACGTTTTACTGCCAAACACTGAACAAGCACTTTTTTTTTTTTTTTTAACAAAAAGCAGGCCTAGCTAGCTTTCTTATTTTGATATCCTTGGTTTAAATAAAGGAAAAGAAAAAAAGTAAAAAGAAATATATGTTCCGTTATGTGACCTGTATGTGTCTCCCGTTGTTATTGCTCGCAACTTGAAGCCTCCCTCGTTTGCGCAATGCGCATGTGTTCACGTTTTACTGCAAACTTGTCTTAATAAATTCATCCTCGAAGAAAAACACTCTGTATTTTTTTTTATTATTCTCAATACATAAGAGTACAGTGATCCCTCACTTATTGCGTCACCCATAAATAATACGTACGTTCATTCTCTCACTCTCTCTCTCATATGATACGTGTGTGTGTGTGTGTGTAAGTGTACATACATACGTAGATGTAAATAAAGTGTACATAAATATGTTTTTAGAACTCTTTTATTCTTATAACAAGATACGTAACTCAAGATGAAAATCATTTACTGCACAGGTTAATGAGAGCTTTACTGCTCCTCAGGTGCTAGAGGCGCAGGATCGTCGAGGGAAGCTGCAGGAGGCGGCGTAGTGGCTCGACGGGAAGACTATTTCGCACAAAATGGCACAAGAGAACAGCAAAAAGTTCCACGCGGCTAGACTAAGCAACACGAGCGATAGAGCAATGAATGCGGTCTTCGTTTGTTGGGTGGCCGCTCGTTAGGGAGAGAAGCTGGGTAAAACGTCTCGGCCAATCAGCTTGCGGGGTGAAACATCTCGGCCAATCAGCTTGCGAGATAGCCGAGCCAACACGAGAACAGCGAACAGAGAGAGAGGGATTTGAGAGAGAGAGAGGTGGATTTGAGTTGTGCGGCTCTCCGTGTGGATACCTGATGTTCTAATGTAGTCTACCTGCCTTGTTACCTACCTAAAAATGTTAATGATTAACCGATTATTAATCATTAATTCTCCCGACGATCGGTGAAGAAAATTTCACCGAATGCCCATCCCTAGTGGTGACACAATCATGGGTGCATAAAGGACTCCCCCAATGCAGCTAACAAGTTAGTTGACATGCACTTGATGTGACCCACAAACACTGGACAATGTTTATTTTGTGTGTGAAATTTCTGTTCTGTATCTTATGCTCATTTATTACACACCGCAGTGATACAGTGCCACATTCTTGTGTAATATTGCTTAATTACGAGCCCTGTCAGTAAGAAGAAGGGAGGAAAAAAATAACTGAAAACCGACATGGTCTGGGTCAATTCACCGTGATGCTGATTTAAGGTCAAATTACCCGGCCCGAATTGTAATGCTTTGTTGTGCATCTTAATTTCTGTGATGAGGTTCTTTTGAAATGTGCCGCCCAATACTTATTAAACATCTGGTTGAATAGAGCCTGCTTGTCTGCTTCATATTTCCAAATCTCACATCTGTCAACAATAGAATAGACGAGCAGAAGTCAGGTGTTATTTCGATTGACAACTGTAATACCTGATGTGATAATGGACACGTTATTTCATGTGAAAATGCCAAGAAAAAGCAGGTGAGGTGTACAGACCCTAACGAGCTAAAGCTAAATCGTCTTTAGCCGCTAATCACCATCAGTGTCATCTCATCCACTAACTATGGACGAGCCAACAGCAAACTAGTCAAGGTAAAGGTTGGATCAGTTAATGGTAACTATTAAATAATTGTGCGTGTGGAACTGTTGTATAAAATTAATGTTGCACTTTAGGTCATGCGGTAACATGGTGTAACATTGCTTCAGTAGACTGACTAGAGTAGCAGCTGATGTAACAGTTGCACAGATGCATCACTGGAAGCCCTTGGGAGGCCTCATTCTTATGCACAACATTGCATAATGAAATGTGCGCTGCAGTGACAATGACAGAGCAGCAGCATTGAATCTGGGAAGAGTTCATCTGTACATGACGGGAGCTCATGCAGCATTCGGACACACTGTCTACCTCATTGTCGCACCCCTACCCTCCCTTGCTAGCGTCTTGTATTCCAAGAAAACGTCCCAACAACATGATGCTTCTCTCAATGCCCACTTTTTCCCACGCACTCGTTGTCTGGTGTGAACACGTCAGGCATTGCCCCTTTAGGGTTCAGAGATGTTGCAGCACTTTCTCTCTCCTCCTTTCTCCGTCTCCGTGCACCGCTCCTCTTTCTACACGCCTGCCTCACTTCAAGGAGATGAGGAGGAGGAGCAGAAGGAGTCGGCTTGTGTTGGTGGGGGAAAGTCTGGTGTTGGTGAGAGATGAATGGGGTGGGGGTATGCCTGCAGGATTGCGTAATACAGGCTGGCAGTTTGGCGTCCGCCCCCCGGGGATCGGCACATAGACACCCCGCCCCAAAAACCACTGTTTAGGAGGGCAGAGCTGTTTTTACACGCACTGTGTTTAAAACATCTTTGAAAGATAGTGAGGTATTCTTTTCCATCATAAAATTTACATTCATATGTCAGTCAAATTTGTTTATATAGCACATTTACAAAAACCCAGTGTTGACCAAGACGAGCTTTCTCAGTCAAACAAAACGGTTCATTTTAGAAACCATACGTGCACAACAAAAATGACAAACTCAACTCGAGTTCAAAGCCAAGTAAAGGGGGAAAAAACCTCATACATTTCCAAGAAAAGAAGCAATAAATTTACAAGAAAAAGGTTGCACATTTATGAAAAAAAATCGTAAAAATAAGAAAATCTGAAAACTTATACAAAAAAAATCTTACAAATTGAGGATTTTTTTTTTGTGCAATTTTCTGAGCAAAACATACAATTCATGAAAGTCACAACATTTTGAAGAGACCACAAATTTATTAGAAAAGTTGCCGTTTTATGAGAAAAATTTAATTTATGTGAGATGCTATGGTTTTGCCCATGAAAGCTAATAAATTTACAAAGAAAAGTATAAAAAGAATGTGAGACTATCTGAAAATTTATGAAAAAAAAGATTCTCAAAATTTAAGGAAAATGTTGCAGTTTTATAAGGGGGAAAAAATTCCCACAAATTGGCAAGAAAAAAGTCAGATTTACCCGAAAAGCTACAATTTTATTAGAAAATTGCTGCACATTTATATATTTAAAAAAGCAGTATTTTTATCTGAAAGGGTAACTGATAAAACAATCTTTTGAGAAAAGCACAAGATTATGCCAAAAATATGAAAATTTATGAAAAATATAACTATTGGGAAAACTGTCAAAAATGTACATGGAAAAAAGCTTCAGTTTTCCTCAAAGGTTTTAAATTTGCAAAGAAAAATATGCCAAATTTAGAGGGGAAAAAAGCAAAACGCATGCCAAAAGTATTTTAATTTTTTTTTTTTTGAAAAAATACAGTTTAATGAGGAAAACAGAATTTTTCAAGAAAAAAAACTTTGTGCAAATAAAAAAAATTACCAGAAAGTCTCAATTTTGTAAAGGTAACACATTTACAATAAACAAGCTGCAAATTTATAAGAAAAAAAAAAACTCTTAATCCTGACATTGTCAGGCTAGATTGTAGTTGTAATGCACCTGTTATCTCGGTTTTTAGGATCAGATTTTTTTTTTTTTTTTTTTTTTTTTGCAGATATTATTTCCTCCACCAAGGAAGGACGTAATGTTTTTGCCGGCAGTGGTTTGTTTGTCTGTCTGTAAGCAACATGGTGCTTCGCTGCGCTCTTTGTTTGTTTTTGTTTGTCAATTGTGTGTCTGCTTGCACTTATACCTGTGAAGAACTTCTAAATATCAGGACTTTCACCCCCACGGACCTCCTCCCAGTTTTTTTAGCCCCTGCCGCCGATCTGGTTCATTGCCTGGCTCGGAAAGTGAGATGGCGGAAGAGAGGTAGACGAGCGGGCGCTCTCGTGCGGCTTCGCAGAAGAGGCTCGCGAACGGCGCTGCCTGGCATATTTCTGTCCAATACCAACTCTCTCTCTAACAAGGTAGATGAACTGAGACTGCTGATGCGTTTTAGGGACCTCGCCTCCTCAGCTGCCCTCTGCTTTACTGAGACCTGGCTCCAGGAAAATATACCGGACAGCGCGCTGCGCCTCGACGGCTTCCAGCTCTTCCGTGCTGATCGTGACACAGAGCTTTCTGGCAAGACCACAGGAGGCGGAGTCTGCTTCTACATCAACTGCAGCTGGTGCTCTGATGTAACGGTAATTTCCAAACACTGTTCTCCCGCCCTGGAATTTCTTGTTATCAACTGCAAGCCTTTTTATTCCCCGCGGGAGTTTGCTTCTTTTATACTGATCGCTGTGTACGCCCCTCCCGACGCGGACACGCGCGAAGCTCAGCGCGTGCTCGCGGATCACATTCAACACACAGAGCGGAGTTTCCCAGACTCGCTGATTATTGTGGCTGGCGACTTTAATCAGTGCAATCTGAGCCACGATCTCCCCCGCTACAAACAGTTTATTAAATGCCCCACCAGAGGATTAAACACACTGGATCACTGTTACACCACAGTGAAAGACGCATATCGCGCTGTTCCTCGCGCTGCGCTGGGATTATCTGATCACGTGATGGTTCACCTCATTCCCACATACAGACAGAAATTGAAGCTCACTAAACCTGTTGTGAGCACTACGAAGATACGGACCAGTGATGCTGAGGAGAAGCTGGAAACGTGCATGGAAATATCTGACTGGGGCATGTTTAAAGGAGCCACGCATGATCTGGATGAGTACACGGACACTGTGAACTCATATATCCACTTTTGTGAAGAGAACATTCTTCCATCACGCACCAGGGTGAGTTACTCTAATGACAAACCCTGGTTCACAGCTAAGCTCAGACAGATCAGGAAGGAGAAGGAAGCAGCGCTGAAAAGTGGAGACAGGGACTGCTACAGGGAGGTTAAATACCGGTTTAACAGAGAGCTGAAGAGGGCTAAATCTGTGTACTCAGAGAGACTCCAGCAGCAGTTCACTGCTAATGATTCGGCTTCCGTATGGAGAGGACTGAGGCAAATCACCAACTATTGGCCTCAGGCTCCTAAAGGTCAGGATGACAAAGCCCTTTGTCAAAGACTGTCCCAACACTATGCCCGTTTTGACACCTCGTCATCTGTGTCCAACTCCCCCCCCCTCCCTCCAGCTCCACAGCCTCCACAATCCCAACTTCATTAAAGGCACCCCCCCCCTCCTCCCCCCCTGCCCTTATCATCAGTGAGCAGGATGTGCTCAAACAGTTCTCCAGACTGAACCCGCGCAAGGCCCCCGGCCCGGACGGCGTGTCTCCCTCCACCCTGAGACACTGTGCGAAACAGCTGGCTCCTGTCTTCACAGACATTTTTAACACCTCCCTTAAGTTATGCCACGTGCCGTCCTGCCTCAAATCCTCCACCATCATCCCTGTCCCCAAGAAGCCACGGATCACTGGACTTAATGACTACAGACCTGTAGCGCTCACCTCTGTAGTTATGAAGTCCTTTGAGCGCCTGGTCCTGCCCCACCTCAAGTCCATCACCACCCCTCTCCTGGACCCGCTGCAGTTTGCCTACCGAGCCAACAGGTCTGTAGACGACGCAGTCAACCTGGCCCTCCACTCCATCCTGCAGCACCTGGACTCCCCGGGAACCTACGCCAGGATCCTGTTTGTGGACTTCAGCTCCGCATTCAACACCATCCGCCCCGCTCTGCTCCGGGACAAGCTGTCCCTGCTCAACGTGCCTGACTCCCTCTGCAGGTGGATCACCGACTTCCTGACGGACCGGAGGCAGCATGTGCGGCTAGGAAAGACTGTCTCAGACTCTACTAGCATCAGCACCGGATCACCCCAGGGCTGTGTACTTTCCCCCCTACTCTTCTCCCTTTACACCAACTCCTGCACCTCCAGCCACCAGTCTGTCAAGTTGATCAAGTTTGCGGACGACACCACCCTCATCGGGCTCATCTCCAACGGCGACGAGTCCGCCTACAGGAGAGAGGTGGCCCAGCTGGCGTCCTGGTGCAACAATAACAACCTGCAGCTGAACGCTCTGAAGACAGTGGAGATGATTGTAGACTTCAGGAAAGTCACTACCCCTCTGCCCCCCCTCACCCTCTCAGGCTCTCCCATCACCACTGCTGATTCCTTCCGCTTCCTAGGCACTACCATCACCAGGGACCTCAAATGGGAGCTGACCATCAGCTCCCTCATCAAAAAAGCCCAGCAGAGGATGTTCTTCCTGCGGCAGCTGAGGAAGCTCAAGCTACCCACCAAGATGTTAGTGCAGTTCTACACAGCCATCATCGAGTCCATCCTCACCACCTCCATAACCGTGTGGTACGCAGGAGCCACTGCCAGGGACAGACTAAGGCCGCAGCGCGTCGTGCGCACTGCTGAGAAGGTGATCGGCTGCAAGCTCCCATCTCTCCAGGATCTGTACATCTCCAGGACCCGGAGGCGTGCTGGCCGGATCATAGCCGATCCCTCACACCCTGGTCACGTACTGTTTGCCCCCCTCCCCTCTGGTAGAAGACTTCGGTCCATCCAGACTAAAACCCCCCGTCACATGAACAGCTTCTTCCCCTCTGCCATCAGACTGCTGAACACTAAGTGACTTATTGACTCTCGTGCACTATGTACAGCAGCTCAACCAGACTCATGTCAATCATCACTGTTTTCTTCCTGCATTACCGACTGCACTATATAGTTCTCCACAGTATCTGCTGTTCGCTAATATATTTTAACTGCTGACCAGTATCACTTACTCTTATTCTACACTTTATTGCATGTATAGTTTATTTCTTTTATCTTATCATGTTTAATGTTGCAGCATTGCACCGAGACAAATTCCTAGTTTGTGTACTACATGAACAATGGCAATAAACCTGATTCTGATTCTGATTCTGAAGCAGCATTACTCCAAAGTTATGAACGGATTTTGATAAAATTTTCAGGAAAGGTGTGTAATGGCACGGGGAACAAATGATTAGATTTTGGTGGTGATTTGGATCATGATGTGGATCCAGGAATTTTTTGAAAATTATTTTATATACAGTGGGGCAAAAAAGTATTTAGTCAGCCACCAATTGTGCAAGTTCTCCCACTTAAAAGATGAGAGAGGTCTCCAATTTTCATCATAGGTATACCTCAACTATGAGAGATAAAATGAGGGGGGAAAAAAATCCAGAAAATCACATTGAATGATTTTTAATGAATTAATTGGTAAATTCCTCGGTAAAATAAGTATTTGGTCAATAACAAAAGTATTCTCAATACTTTGTTATATACCCTTCGCTGGCAATGACAGAGGTCAAACGTTTTCTGTAAGTCTTCACAGGGTTTTCACACACTGTTGCTGGTATTTTGGCCCATTCCTCCATGCGGATCTCCTCTAAAGCAGTGATGTTTTGGGGCTGTCGCTGGGCAACACGAACTTTCAACTCCCTCCAAAGATTTTCTATGGGGTTGAGATCTGGAGACTGGCTAGGCCACTCCAGGACCTTGAAATGCTTCTTACGAAGCCACTCCTTCGTTGCCCAGGTGGTGTGTTTGGGATCATTGTCATGCTGAAAGACCCAGCCACATTTCATCTTCAGTGCCCTTGCTGATGGAAGGAGGTTTTCACTCAAAGTCTCACGATACATGGCCCCATTCATTCTTTCCTTTACACGGATCAGTCGTCCTGGTCCTTTTGCAGAAAATCAGCCCCAAAGCATGATGTTTCCACCCCCATGCTTCACAGTAGGTATGGTGTTCTTTCTCCTCCAAACACGTCAAGTTGAGTTTTTACCAAAAAGTTCTATTTTGGTTTCATCTGACCATATGACATTCTCCCAATCCTCTTCTGGATCATCCAAATGCTCTCTAGCAAACTTCAGACGGGCCTGGACATGTACTGGCTTAAGCAGGGGGACACGTCTGGCACTGCAGGATTTGAGTCCCTGGCGGCGTAGTGTGTTACTGATGGTAGCCTTTGTTACTTTGGTCCCAGCTCTCTGCAGGTCATTCACTAGGTCCCCCCGTGTGGTTCTGGGATTTTTGCTCATCGTTCTCGTGAGGGGTGGGTTCAAAGGATCGATATATCGATATGGATCGATACATGTTTGACTGAGCCGATATCGATCCACAAAATCCACGGATCGATCTTTTAATATTAATATGTTTTAATATAATATTTTTACGTTTGTGAACGTCTGCTGAGTATAATCGGGTTGAAACCGGGTCAGTGAGCCAGTAACAATGGCTGAGAAGCGTAAACAACCAACGCGTTAACGGAGCTAGCAAGCTAACGGATATGCTAGTTCTTCTTCTGTGGTGTTAAAACGGTTCTCATCCAGCAAGAGTTTCCTGCCGCGCGTGCTCTTTCGTGTTTACACGAGCGGAGATAATAACGTGCGTCTCTTAATTTAGCAACAAAAGTCACCGTAAAGATTGTCCTCAACAGCTTCTGAATATTTTTCATAAATAAAACTTCTGTGTTCCCTGCGGCGCGGGCACACGTCTTTTGTGTTTACATGACGCGGAGTTAATAACGTGCGTCTCTTAATTTAGCAGCAAAAGTCACCGTATAGACTGTCCTCAACAGCTTCTGAATATTTTTCATAAAGCGGGGATAAACGGACTTTTACTCCGTGCAGCGCTGTGTTGGAACATAAAGTTGACGACTGATAAAGGGAAAATGCGCGGAGGCTGAAACCCGTGAAGCAGAGACTTGGAGCTGCTGAGACTGTAAGTATAATATTTGTTTGTTTTAACGTTTGTGTCGTCAATTAATAATTTATCTGGCATGATGATGGTTTATTTTACAAACTATGAACACAGAGAGAACTGTTGGTTAAGCGCTGTGAATAAATGCAGAATTAAGGTATATTTTATGAGATTATGGACTCTGCCACTTAAGCGATGTGAAGAGAATAAATCACAATAAAATTAATAAAGGCTGCAGTACAACAAGCTATTTTTACTCAGTAGAACTAAATTGAAATGAACAAACCTTCTCAGGAAATGAACTGAAACCCTTTTCCAACATTGAAAGTTAATTTGTAGTTAAAATATAAAAAAAAAAACCTAAATTATTAAACCCTACTGTGGTGTGGCGATCTAAAAATATGAATGTTAATTTTACTGTGAAATCTATTCTTTTTATCTGCCTTCAGATGTGTGAAGATTGGAAGCTTCATCCTAACTGAGACCTTCTGAAGGTCAGAGGTGGTCGGTGGAGGAGCATCCCTGCTTCATGTGGATTTCAGCACAGAAGAAGACCTTCAAGATTCAAGGAGGTGCTGCCATCACTTTCTCCACACTAACATGCATTCAATGCAATTTAGTTGTTGGAATGACAAATTCTTTTATTTCTTTTTTAAAGTTCTCAGCAAGAACACAATATTGGTCTTTTTTTTTTTTTTTTTTTTTTACAATTTTACTGAGCATTTAATTCTAAATAAATCACTGTTTAACAAGAAATTTTTGGCAATCCTGTACTTTTCTTGTGGTGTTACATAGAATAGCATCACTGTAAACTATGGAAAAAGCAGCTGCTTTAAAATTTGTACTTCCTCACACAACTTTGAGTGCAAAAAAACTCTAAAAGTGCCATAACTTTTTGGAAAAGCTCCCACAAATCCAGGCTTTTTGGGCCACAACAATCACAAAAACAGCTGACAAAATCCTGGAGGGACTGAAATACAGTGAGATTATATCTGCATGGTTCATGCATTGAATTTGTTTACTTACTCTGGGTGGTGAACTTGACACGACACACCCTTTGCACTAAAGAAAGCACCTGTGAGCACTTTATGAAATGATAAGTTAAATAATAAAAAGTGCATTATTGTAACTGATTTTGGGTCAGTTCTACATGTGATAATTTATGTATTAACAAAGTTAGAAGATTCTTGGTACAATTTGCAGCATTAGGTCTCGAAGATTTTTGTTTCATGGGAAGTAAAATGGCTATTAAAATGGTAATTCCCCGGATCGAATCGGGATTGAATCGGAATCGAATCGAATCAATTCAGAATCTCAAGAATCGGAATCGAATCGATTCTGGAAATTAGGGATCGTTCCCAGCCCTAGTTCTCGTGATAATTTTGACCCCACGGGGTGAGATCTTGCGTGGAGCCCCAGATTGAGGGAGATTATCAGTGGTCTTGTATGTCTTCCATTTTCTAATAATTGCTCCCACAGTTGATTTCTTCACACCAAGCTGCTTACCTATTGCAGATTCAGTCTTCCCAGCCTGGTGCAGGTCTACAATTTTGTTTCTGGTGTCCTTTGACAGCTCTTTGGTCTTGGCCATAGTGGAGTTTGGAGTCTGACTGTTTGAGGTTGTGGACAGGTGTCTTTTATACTGATAACGAGTTCAAACAGGTGCCATTAATACAGGTAACGAGTGGAGGACAGAGGAGCCTCTTAAAGAAGTTGTTACAGGTCTGTGAGAGCCAGAAATCTTGCTTGTTTGTAGGTGACCAAATACTTACTTTACGAAGGAATTTACCAATTAATTCATTAAAAATCATTCAATGTGACTTTGTGGATTTTTTTTTTCTCATTTTGTCTCTCATAGTTGTGGTATACCTATGATGAAAATTGGAGACTTCTCTCATCTTTTAAAGTGGGAGAACTTGCACAATTGGTGGCTGACTAAATACTTTTTTACCCCACTGTATTAATATTGCACTTTTCATGTACTTCCCTTTAAGACGTGTCCACGGAGTTGCATGCATGGCCACGCCATGGGGCCACACACCTCCGCAACCCGGGAGCAGTGCACTCTTACCATCAAACAATGCAGAAAAAGTAAAACAGCTTGGAACAAAGGGGAATGTGGTCTCCATCCTCATAGCATGTGATGATTGACATTATTTTATCTGAAGACGCCAAGAAAAAGCAGGCAAAGTGTGCAGTTTAAGACGGCATTTGGAGTGTGTGCGGATGCAACTCCGGCCAGCAGACAAGGATGCAAGCCACATTACCCGCACAGTATGTAAACACAGTAAACAGCACTGGACAATGTTTAATTTTTTTGTTTGTGAAATCACAATAGGCCTTTTCTATTTTGCTCGTTTACTACACACCGCAGTAATATGATACCGCACTGTTGTGCAATATTGCTTAATAATTATGAACCTTGTCAGTAAACTGTAAGGGAGAAGAGAGGGGAGGGAAAAAAAATGAAAACCGACCTGAAAAATTCAATAAACCATGATGCTGATTTAAGGTCGAATTGCCCAGCCCCAATGTGTGGTCAATACAATTGACAGTCTTGTTATAATGTAGTCAGTCTGTTAGCAGGATCACGTAAAAACTCATTGATGGATTTGGATAACATTTTCACCAGAGGTGGCCCTTGGCCCAAAGATGAGCTCTTTAGATATTGGAGGTGATCCATAAATGCATATCTCTGCCAAGGCCCTGTCTCGCAATGTACAGATGAATGGCGATATGGACAGAGAAGAGGACAAAAAGAGGGAGGGACAGAGCCTTGGTGGAGGTATGCGTTCTGAGTGCACTCTAGCTTATACAATAATCATTCACAGTGGCTCTTTGTGTAGTACAGGCTTCCAACCACTAGGGGTGGAAATCGTGAGGGACCTTGCAATCCAATTCAGATTCCAATACTTGGGTCACGATCCAATACTATCACGATCCCATCACTTACGATCCATCACGATATCATACATCACCCCCCCCCCCCCCATGTCAACTTCAAATTTTTTCCCGAAACTACAACCGTCAGTATCTGTTTCATGTATAGTTTTAACTTTTCAACTCACCATGGCCGCTTTTATTGTGGTGGCTGGCGCCTCTCAGTCTTGCAGTTGCTGCAGTCGTTTCTGCTGCCGACATTCTCGGGGCTTCATTTTCCGCAGAGACATGTCTCTCCACACAGGTTGATGGTTGCAGGTCTCCAGAGTTTGCTCGTCAGCATCGCTTGGAGAAAAAGCAAGCTACATGCCAGTGTGTTTTTAGCTTAGCCGTTGCTAACACTTCTCCGAGATGTGTGCTGGCCGTGGTGCCGCGTGTTTGAGTGGGTTTTTTTTGTTTTTGTGCATTTCTTCTTGCAGGTTGTGTGTCATATAAAGGTCTTTCATCTTTGTTATAAATCCAAAAAGGCCCGACATTTGAGCTAACTTTTTGCCACATTTAGCTGCTTTCTAACTTTCAAAGCTGGCTGCAAATCTCAGGAGACAAAGTATGACTTCACTTGACTGGGTGCTTGCTTCGCACCATCTAGTGGACTGAAAACGCAGTTGGTTGATTAATACTCAAGAGTATGCAACATTTCATGAATGTATATAAATAATAAAAGATTGATCCACGTGTTTAGGGATTGATGGATCGTCATTAGTGTCAAGTATCGCGATCCATCTCTCACTCAATCTTTTGTCCCACCCTGACTGACCACTGATCTAGAAGAAGCTTGTTAGATGACCTTGTTGTTCCGACTGGGGTGTGAAGTTTTTATCATCTTCCGGTCGAAGACCCGTTGGGGCAAAGACTGAAAGGGGATTATGATCTGGGGCGGTCCGTCTGTTCTGTCCCTCTTTAATGAAATCAATTTCTCCTACAGTTTTATTACGATTGTTTTGAAACTTGGTACCAGGGTTTGATATACACTGATGTGCATATTGCAGTTTGACTCAGATCGGAATATTTTTGCAGGAATTATAGCCTCTGATTTACTATGAAGCATTTCACCTCAGTTCAGAGACAGTAACTGTCTTGTGAAATCAGCACCTCCGACAGTTCCAGATGTTTTGAAATGGGATTCCAGGGTTTGATATACACTGATGAATAAAATGATCTTCATGACATCAACGGTAGGGATTGGCATTCGGTGAAATTTTCTTCGCCGATCGTCGGGAGAATTAATGATTAATAATCGGTTAATCATTAACATTTTTAGGTAGGTAACAAGGCAGGTAGACTACATTAGAACATCAGGTATCAACACGGAGAGCCGCACAACTCAAATCCACCTCTCTGTTCGCTGTTCTCGTGTTGGCTCGGCTCGGGAATCTCGCAAGCTGATTGGCCAAGACGTTTCACCCCGCAAGCTGATTGGCCGAGACGTTTTACCCAGCTTCTCTCCCTGCCGAGCGGCCACCCAGCAAACGAAGACCGCATTCATTGCTCTTTATCGCTCGTGTTGCTTAGTCTAGCCGCGTGGAACTTTTTGCTGTTCTCTTGTGCCATTTTGTGCGAAATAGTCTTCCCGTTGAGCCACTACGCCGCCTCCTGCAGCTTCCCTCGACGATCCTGCGCCTCTAGCACCTGAGGAGCAGTAAAGCTCTCATTAACCTGTGCAGTAAATCATCTTCATCTTGAGTTACGTATCTTGTTATAAGAATAAAAGAGTTCTAAAAACATATTTATGTACACTTTATTTACATCTACGTATGTATGTACACTTACACACACACACGTATCGTATGAGAGAGAGAGAGTGAGAGAATGAACGTACGTATTATTTATGGGTGACGCGATAAGTGAGGGATCACTGTACTCTTATGTATTGAGAATAATAATAAAAAAAATAGTGTTTTTCTTCGAGGATGAATTTATTAACAAGACAAGTTTGCAGTAAAACGTGAACACATGCGCATTGCGCAAACGAGGGAGGCTTCAAGTTGCGAGCCAGACAATAATGGGAGACACATACAGGACACATAACGGAACATATATTTCTTTCTTTTACTTTTTTCTTTTGTATGCTGCATTGCAGTGATTGCAGTACACCTGGTCATTTTTTAAATTAAAATGGTCCCACGCAACACTTCGCCGCAACCTCTTCATGATTTGGCGATTGCCCTACGGAAGCTCGCATGTATCAACTGAGGCACGCCAGGGTACGGCGATGGTGTAATGTTGCCCCCTGGTGCCCAAATTTTGCCAGTGGCACAGTTAAATGCATTGCATTGTTTGAGGACGGCCGTGCACTAGGCCTAATAACCTACATTCGGATTGTTTAAAAAAAAAAAAAAACGGTTTGTCGACGAAAATGAACTTCCTCGGTGAAATTCTTAATGATCAATTATCGGTTAATCGGTTAATTATGCCCATCCCTAATCAACGGTAATATTGTTTGTGATAATTTTTGGAAAAAATGTTTATTTTGGCCTTGCTCCATTGGCTTCCTGGAAAATCTAGAATCAGATTTAAAATCCTTATTTACAAAGCTCTAAATGATCAGTTGCATTGTTATTTAAAAAATCTCATGGTATGTTATCATTCTCATGGAGCTCTGTGCTCCTAAAATGCAGGATTACTTGTAATACCTAAAATCTCTAAAAGTACAATGGAGTACAATAGGAGGTTGAGCATTCAGTTATCGGGCTCCTCTCCTGTGGAGCCAGCTGCCATTTTGGGTTCAGGAAACGGACTCAGTCTTCAGTTTTTAAGAATAGAGTTAAAACTTTCCTTTTTTGACAAAGCTTGTAGTTAATTTAGGATATTTCTGTGTAAGCATCATCATCTGTGATCTGCAGCTCTTCTTCTCTTCAGTCCTGCTCTGTTCGCAGCAGCAGAGGACGGAGGTGTCGGTAGTCATCAGCCTGGACTCTGTCTCTCCCCGCCTGCAGCTTCCATGCAGGTCTGAGGCCAGTTGAGTCCACAACAGCCTGGAGCTCTCTGTCCTCGTGTGATCCTCCTGCTCACTTCTGTCAGTGGAGGCTTCTGTCATGGTCTTTATGGTCAAAGTCCTATTCCCCCTTTGATTTCATTTCTCAACCTCCTATTTTGTTAATCATCGTGTTAAATGGATATTACAGCACTGACCCAAAATGTCATGGGGCTGGGCAGTATGACCAAAACTTTATCAGTTTTTTTTGGCATGATGGGGCTTTTCAGTAGTGGTATGCTAAAACAAACATTTTATCTTTTAGCTGCATTAATAGCTTTGATCTTACTCCGTTCTTACTGAGACTCAATTAAGCAGTATTGCACAAGAGTGTGGTATCATATCACTGTAGTGTGCTATTAAATGAGCATAAAATAATAAAGACCAGGCATATTGTCATTTCACACACAAAATAAACATTGTCCAGTGTTTACAACATATACCTCTTGAGGGTTTGTGGGTCATGTCATGTGCGCAGCAACTAATTAGCTTCTTAGCCGTTGTTGGGGGCGTTTTACTCACCCATGATAGTGATTATGAGTCTCTTTATCAGGTTCTTAAATACAACTATAAACTAAAACAATTGAGAGGACATGGATAGCCATCAGAGGCCAACAGCGACTTAGATTCTGCTCCTTTTAGTGTTCGTATGTGCGCACTTTTCTTGATTTTTTCTCGGCATTTTCAGATGAAATAGTGATCACATACAAGGGGGGGCTGAAAAGTTCCATCCATCCATCCATCCATCTTCTACCGCTTTTCCGGAGGTCCGGGTTGCGGAGGCAGCAGTTCAAGCAGAGAAGCCCAGACTTCCCTCTCCCCAGCCACCTGCTCCAGCTCTTCAGAGGGGATACCAAGGTGTTCCCAGACTAGCTGGGAGACATAGTCTCTCCACCGAGTCCTGGGTCTGCCCCGGGGTCTCCTCCCAGTGGGACGTGCCTGAAACACCTCAAGTGGGAGACGTCCAGGAGGCATCCTAATCAGATGCCCATACCACCTCAACTGACTCCTTTCAATGTGGAGGAGCAGCGGTTCTACTCTGAGCCTCTCCCGGATGACTGAGCTCCTCACCCTATCTCTGAGGGTGAGTCCAGCAATCCTACGGAGAAAGCTCATTTCAGCCGCTTGTATCCGCGATCTCGTTCTTTCGGTCATTACCCAAAGCTCGTGACCATAGGTGAGAGTAGGAACGTAGATTGACTGGTAAATCGACAGCTTTGCCTTAGAACTAAGCTCCCTCTTCACCACAACAGACCGGTACAACGTCCGCATCACTGCAGATGCTGCTCCAATCCGTCTGTCGATCTCTCGCTCCATTTTCCCCTCACTCGTGAACAAGACCCCAAGATACTTAAACTCCTCCACTTGGGGCAGGAGCCTGTCCCCAACCCGGAGAGGACAATCCACCTTTTTCCGGCTGAGGACCATGGACTCGGACTTGGAGGTGCTGATTCTCATCCCAGCCGCTTCACACTCAGCGGCAAACCGTCCCAGCAAGAGCTGTAGGTCATTGCTGGATGAAGCCAACAGGACAACATCATCTGCAAACAACAGAGATGAGATCCTGTGGTCACCAAGTATGACACCCTCCATTCCCTGGCTGCGCCTAGAAATCCTGTCCATAAAAATTATGAACAGGACCGGTGACAAAGGGCAGCCCTGGCGGAGTCCAACTCTCACTGGGAATGACTCCGACCGAGTGTTGGCAATACGAACTAAACTCTCACAACGGTCGTACAGAGACCGAATAGCTCGTAACAACAAGCCCGATACCCCATACTCCCGAAGCACCCCCCACAAAAATCCACGAGGGACGCGGTCAAATGCCTTCTCCAAGTCCACAAAACACATGTAAACTGGTTGGGCAAACTCCCACGAACCCTCAAGAATTCTCGAGAGGGTAAAGAGCTGGTCCGATGTGCCACGGCCAGGACGAAAACCACATTGCTCCTCCTGAATCCGAGGTTCGACCAACGGCCGGACTCTCCTCTCCAGTACCTTGGCATAGACCTTCCCAGGGAGGCTGAGGAGTGTGATCCCTCTAAAGTTGGAGCACACCCTCCGGTCCCCTTTTTTGAAGAGAGGAACCACCACCCCGGTTTGCCATGCCAAAGGCACTGCCCCCGACCTCCACGCAATGTTGCAGAGGCGTGTCAACCATGACAGCCCAACAACATCCAGGGTGAAAAGTTCATAGTGGCCAAATTTGACCACGTGGTTTATTTTTCAACGTAGTCTTCCCTTTGGTCCACACACTTCTTCCATCGTTGTTGCAGCGCTTGGATTCCTGCGATTGAAAAATAAACCACATTTGGCCAGATTTGAACACTGAACTTTTCAGCCCCCCCTCGTGCATTGTAGATGGAGACTGCATTTGTTTTCGTTTCAAGCCATCTTTAATTGTTCTGCTGCATCTGAACAGTTCTGACTCCGCTGCTACCAGAGTTACGTGCTCATGCCTTTAACTCCGAGGGCATGTCTTAAAGGCCTGTATATACTCCGCAAGAACTGAGAATTTTTTTTTTTTTTTCTTGAGGTGGCAAGAATAAAGTTCCTACTGGCCAGGACATTGCATACTTAACAAGAAACTTGAGTGCAGAACTCTTGGGAAATTTATATTTCTGACCAATCGCACAACAGTTGTCAAACACCACTCAAGAAAAAAGTTCTGCCCAGATGATGTGTCAAGAACAAGCTGCAAGAACTCCCAAACCAGGGCTGCAAGAACAAAATGACATCATTTTTTTGTTCTTGCAGCTCTTGGAGAGAAAACAAATTTCTCTGTTGTGGAGTATCCATGTTGCACTGAAGATGCATAAAGGGGCAGTACATGAAAAGCTGTCACAACGGGGAGAGGGAAAAAAAACCACATGACTCAGATTAAATCGGTTCTGGTTTTACTTTGGTTAATCGTCCAGCCCTGATGCAAACACCACGCAATGTTTTGTACCCCCCCCCCCCCCCCCCGGGGGTATTCTTTTTACCACAATTTTTTGTGACCCGCTCGGGACGTTTGTCTGCAAGTAACATATCTGGCAGCATGGCAGCTGTGAATTCAGTAATGCTGCAGTATGGAGTAGGGGTGTGCCATATCGTATCATTCACAATAATACTGGTATTGTAGAGGGTAAAGGGAAGGATGTGGGGGCGAGGCATGAGCATAGGTCGACACAGAATCTTTATTGATCCTGTAACATATATGTACAGCCTGTGGCCCCCAGCATGGCCACTGGGGCTGAATCTCTGTAGAAGAGCCTCCATTGTCTCTCTGCATTCTCTTTATATAATTTTATTGACCTCGCATAGAGACTGGGGCTGGCACATTATGTTTTGGATATGTCAAAGGAAATGTGTGGCGTGATTATCATAACGCGTTACTTTCATCACAATACATTTGCCTCCCTGCGCCCCATGCTGCAGTTTGGAGCAGCAGGGGGCGAAGGTGCCCCGTCGTCTGGTCTAGTTACCCCCCCGAAGGGGCTTTAACCCTTCAGTCCATTATTCCGCCCCTCTTCCTGCTTCTGGGTGTGAGAGAATGTCCACACGCTGTGTCGAGTGTCACCACAGTATAAATTTTGATACCGGTGAAAAAATGCAGCAAGAATGTCACGGGATCAATTCCACCCCTGACCATGGTGGTTTCGATCCCGTCCCTAGACCATCGGTGACCCTTCTGTGTGGAGTTTACATGTTCTCCCCGTGTCTGCATGGGTTTACTCCAGGTACTTACCGGTTTCCGCCCATAGGCCAAAGACATGCAGGTTACGTTAATTGGCATCAACTGGAGATTCTAAATTGTCCTGAGGTATGAATGTGAGAATGAATGGTTGTCTGTCTCTCTGTGTTGGCCCTGCGATGGACTGGTGATCTGTCCAGGGCATATCCTGCCTCTCGCCCAAAGATGCTGGGATAGGCTCCAGCTCCCCCCCTCCCCGGGACCCAAAAAGGATTAAACGGTAGAAGATGGATGGCTGTAAAAATGAATATCGCGATATTTGGGGTTTGCTGCATGACGACGTTACTCCGCATAGAAACGGCAAAACAAACATGGTGGGAAGCTGCAGCTTCGAAATCAGTCAGCTGTTGAGTGGAAATACGAAGTTTCATTTTCTATTTCAGACTGCTGTCATGTTGAAAAAAACAAGGGGGCAGCAGTGTGGATCATCTGCCTGCATTTTTTTCCGCATGTCAACAATCAAGCGAGCAAGCAAAGTATTTGTATAGCACTTTACACAGATATAGATCACAAAGTGCTTCACAGCAAATTAAAATTTAGAAATACACAAGAAATTAAAATAGAAATAAAATACGTATACAGTGGTGTGAAAGTGTTTTGTTTCATGTTCGTTACACTTAAATGTTTCAGATCATCAAACAAATAAAAATGTTAGACAAAAATAACACAAGTAAACACAAAATGCAGTTTTTAAATGAAGGTGGTTATTATTAAGGGAAACAAAAATCCAAACCTACATGGCCCTGTGTGAAAAAGTGATTGCCCCCTAAACCTAATAACTGGTTGGGCCACCCTTAGCAGCAACAACTGCAATCAAGCATTTGCAATAACTGGCAATGAGTCTTTTACAGCACTGTGGAGGAACTTTGGCCCACTCATCCTTGCAGAATTGTTGTAATTCAGCCACATTGGAGGGTTTTTGAGTAGGGATGTGCCATATCGTATCGTTCACAATAATACCGGTATATTTTTGATACCGGTGTAAAAATGAATGTCGCGATATTTGGGGTCCGTGATGCTGCCTACGGAAGTTACACGTTACCATAGAAATGACAAAACAAAAATGGCGCGAGAAGCGGCGCTCTGTGCTTGGAATGTCTGTGTCTAGTTGGGAGGAAGTAATTTAGTTTTAAAGGTGTTTCAGACTGCTGCCATCTTTAAAAAAAAAAAATAAAAAAAAAAATGGTGCAGCGATGCGGAAAATCTGCCCGCATTCTTTTCTGCACGTCAATAACGTGGCTTCAGTGAAAAGTTTTACTTCTCCCTGAAGCAGTGTTGTTGACGTCCGGACTCCGAAGTGACCAGAGGTTTATTTTCGTTCCCTTGTGGCTGCTCCAGATTGATTCATTCAACCAACCTAAAGGGGAAAAAAAATCCATTAACAGCTCCAGGAGTTGTCTGTGCAACGGAGGTTTCGAACATGGGTAAACTGAGAGAGAGACGGGAGGTCGAATGCAGTGGTCATTTATGTGCAGAAGTGTCTTGTTTGGGGAAATGGCAGACAGGTAGGCCAAATGATGAAATAATACTTTCAAATAAGCCCGCTCCCTCCCTGTTTGATTTAGACCCTCTTCCTGACCTGGTGAAATAACAGACTAAATTAATTGAATATGTTAAAATAACCAAAACCCCCTCATGCTCCAGAGCATAAAAATGAGTTGAAGACAGAAGTAATAGGGTGAATGAGTGGCTGTGGTTATATAAACTGCTGTAGCTGCTTATACTGTAGTTTCGGGTTTACGTTTTTAAATGTAATAAATTGATTGCATTAACCATAGCTAAATTGCCCTTACATTTATAAGGAAATGTTTTCAGGACTATCCAGATGTTTTAAGAAAAACCTTTATAATTTTCAAAACTATGGGCGATATGTAGTCTGCAGTACCAACTTCACTCTCATTTGCTTGTTCCCATTTTCTCCTAAATTTGTTTCTTATTTTTTAAACATCTTTCATAAGGTACTTTTTTTTTTTTTTTTTAAATTTTGAATGTTTTTGGTGACAAATTATGACCTTTTTCATGTAGAATTGTAATGTTTTACCTAAAGCCTCTTACCTTGTGTATTTATTCGGAAAAGGTGAAGAAATCAGAAACGGCACCAGATTAAAATTGAGATTGGTCAATCAATTGTTTTAATAATCAATAGATTAGTTGACTATTAAAATCCAAATTTATAATTTTCCTCCCAGCTGAAGGTTATAATTACATTTATAACTAGTTTGATAGCTGTTATTTTAAAGTCCAAATATCACGTAATAGGGTCCTTAAAATGTCTTGAAACTAGATATAAAAGAGAACCGATCCGTTCGGGTCTTGGTGCATATGCTTCAGTAACGCCGGAACATTCGTTAATTTAAAACTGCCGCGCTTGGCCTGACGTTACCACTTAGGGCTCCCGGAATCGCCTGGGGAAGAAGGCGGAAGTGACGAAACAGATTGTACCCTAGTTTGATGCTTGGGGTATCCCGATTGATTGTTTATATGGAGACTGGAAGATTGAAGTGAGCAACAAGAAAGGGGGAAAAAAAAAAAAAAAAAATTGGATATTTCACCCATACCGTAAAACGGGGCTATAAGGGACAGCTGGGTAATAAGGGACACCTTTCTGGGAAATGTTTTCATACCTGTCAAGTGATACGTTTTTGCCGTATTTTAATACGGCGAAAATGCAATT
Source organism: Pholidichthys leucotaenia (assembly GCA_020510985.1). Classification (NCBI taxonomy): domain Eukaryota; kingdom Metazoa; phylum Chordata; class Actinopteri; order Cichliformes; family Pholidichthyidae; genus Pholidichthys; species Pholidichthys leucotaenia. Next base: position 227,264,511 of record CM035844.1, read on the forward strand.
TTAGCAAATAAGGGCGTATTGCCATTTCTGTACGCCCAAAAGAAAAATATACGGGAAAAAAAATTAGTGAGTGTGTGGAGGAACACGTCATGTGTGTGACCCCCACAGCTAGGGGGCTGGCAGAGCGCTCAGCGTGAGCGATTCTCACTACAGTGAGAAGTGTGGACTCAATCATTAGGCTGATGGCCTCACACTTTCTACTGTCCTGCGGCTCCGGAACAGAGAGGAATCGCCTTCCAAATCCAATGCATCACTAGCAGAAGTGATGGTTTGTCTTTTTTTTTTTTGTGGCAGGGCACAATCTACCCCCATTGGTGGCAGATCACTTCTGATCTGCCACCTGATCTGATCTGCCACATCAGAAATGCTAGAGTCAGCAAAGGCTGCTACTTGGAACTATAACAAGCAGCATCAGTGAACATTTTCTTGTTTCAAGTTCATCCAAGTGCATTAGTGTAACAAAGCTGACAAATAAAAACTCTTTAATTCCAAGTGTATATACAGTATCTAGCTGACAATTAAGAACTATATTCAGAATAATTCTTATTGTGTACTTTCAAATTAAGCAATCTACCTTGTGCTAATGCAAATTTGAAAAATATTTTTGTATTTTTTTTATTTTATTTATTTTTTTTGTGCTACTTGGCTTATTATTTTCACATTACCAAAAAGTTGTGGCTCAAGATTGTCCATAAAAGTGTACATTTGAATAAATACAGTGGGGGGAAAAAAGTATTTAGTCAGCCACCAATTGTGCAAGTTCTCCCACTTAAAAGATGAGAGAGGTCTCCAATTTTCATCATAGGTATACCTCAACTATGAGAGACAAAATGAGAAAAAAAAAATCCAGAAAATCACATTGAAGGATTTTTAATGAATTAATTGGTAAATTCCTCAGTAAAGTAAGTATTTGGTCAATTACAAAAGTTCATCTCAATACTTTGTTATATACCATTTGTTGGCAATGACAGAGGTCAAATGTTTTCTGTAAGTCTTCACAAGGTTTTCACACACTGTTGCTGGTATTTTGGCCCATTCCTCCATGCAGATCTCCTCTAGAGCAGTGATGTTTTGGGGCTGTTGCTGGGCAACACGGACTTTCAACTCCCTCCAAAGATTTTCTATGGGGTTGAGATCTGGAGACTGGCTAGGCCACTCCAGGACCTTAAAATGCTTCTTACGAAGCCACTCCTTCGTTGCCCGGGCAGTGTGTTTGGGATCATTGGCATGCTGAAAGACCCAGCCACGTTTCATCTTCAATGCCCTTGCTAATGGAAGGAGGTTTTCACTCAAAATCTCACGATATATGGCCCCATTCATTCTTTCCTTTACACGGATCAGTCGTCCTGGTCCCTTTGCAGAAAAACAGCCCCAAAGCATGATGTTTCCACCCCCATGCTTCACAGTAGGTATGGTGTTCTTTCTCCTCCAAACACGACAAGTTGAGTTTTTACCAAAAAGTTCTATTTTGGTTTCATCTGACCATATGACATTCTCCCAATCCTCTTCTGGATCATCCAAATGCTCTCTAGCAAACTTCAGACGGGCCTGGACATGTACTGGCTTAAGCAGGGGGACACGTCTGGCACTGCAGGACTTGAGTCCTTGGCGGCGTAGTGTGTTACTGATGTAGCCTTTGTTACTTTGGTCCCAGCTCTCTGCAGATCATTCACTAGGTCCCCCCGTGTGGTTCTGGGATTTTTGCTCACCGTTCTCATGATCATTTTGACCTCACGGGGTGAGATCTTGCGTGGAGCCCCAGATCGAGGGAGATGATCAGTGGTCTTGTATGTCTTCCATTTTCTAATAAATGCTCCCACAGTTGATTTCTTCACACCAAGCTGCTTACCTATTGCAGTTTCAGGCTTCCCAGCCTGGTGCAGGTCTACAATTTTGTTTCTGGTGTCCTTTGACAGCTCTTTGGTCTTGGCCATAGTGGAGTTTGGAGTCTGACTGTTTGAGGTTGTGGACAGGTGTCTTTTATACTGATAATGAGTTCCAACAGGTGCCATTAATACAGGTAATGAGTGGAGGACAGAGGAGCCTCTTAAAGAAGAAGTTACAGGTCTGTGAGAGCCAGAAATCTTGCTTGTTTGTAGGTGACCAAATACTTATTTTACCAAGGAATTTACCAATTAATTCAATAAAAATCCTTCAATGTGATTTTCTGGATTTTTTTCCCCTCATTTTGTCTCTCATAAGGCCCTTTTCCACTAGCCCCACTCAGCCCCGATTTGAAAACCCGGCTCTACTCACTTCGGTTCGGTTCAGCCTCAGTTGCTTTTCAACTACTGCTGGCGCACCTGCTGGCACACCTGCTGTGGGTGGGATTTGTTGAACAGCAGGCGGCGCCACACCCTCGTGACGTGAAACACACGCGACTGAATCCTCCACAACAAACATGGCTGATGACGAGGAGAGAAGGAAGGAGGAATGACTGTGACATGAAACTGGTTAAAGCTATGGTGCTGACTTGTTGTGCTCTGCACAATCTGTGTGAGAGTCATGGAGAGACGTTAGACACTACATTGGATGATGCAGTAGATGAACCAGTGGTGGCAGCGGCACAGAGAGCAGAGGAGCAGGGTGGTGATATTGTAGCGAACTCAATATAAGCACCCTACTTGGCTTGACAAGTGGGTTGACCCTATTGGCGACACAGGTAGAGTGCGGGACTCCGGAGCGGGAGGCATGAGTTCAAACCTCCCGGTGGGATGTCGAGCTGTACGTTACAATATAATACAAGATGCTGTGATGCAATACTTGCCTATTTCATCCACATTTATGTGCATACATATTTCAAAAATGTTTTTTGTAAATAAAATGTTGTGCATGGTCCATCTACCTGTCCTCTTGTTCATAACACTTATCTGTTAAGAAGGTGCGAAGCCATCAGCCTAATGATGAGTCCACACTTCTGTTGTGATAATTGCTCACGCTGAGCGCTCTGACAGCCCCGTATGCTGTGGGGGTCACACACGACGTGTTCCTCCCCACACTCTCAATTTTTTTTTCCCGTATATTTTTCTCTTTGGCGTACAGAAATGGCAATACGCCCGTATTTGCTAAAATTGCATTTTCCCCGTATTAAAATACGGCAAAACCGTATCACTTGACAGGTATGTAATTACATGCAGAAACACCGCACAGGCCATCTTCACAAAAATCCAGCTCGACAAGCCACTTTTGCTTAGGTGGAAATGCAAATTGAACTATAAATCATGTGCTGATACATGTCATATTTTCCCATGTAAAGGTCTCCCACTTTTACTTACAAATTGATTTTTAATTTTTGGGAAAAGGGAATATAAATTTTGCACTTGTTGGTAACAACAGTCGTGTGCGACAAAAACACAGTTGTGTATCCTTGTCCGATTTGTCTACTGTTATTAGTGCCAAATTTTTGCTAGATTCCTTCTTTCTTTTTTTTTCCACAATATCTTTATTGAACCTTTTTTTTTTTAAACAAACATGATACAAACAATCAAACACTAACACTAAAGTACTACAAAAAAAAATGCACTAAAATCACCAACAACCACCAACAAAATCAAATCTTCAACAATGCTCCTCTGTTTAGTCTAGACCAGGGGTGGGCAATCATGTGCCATGGAGGGCCATTCTACTGCAGGTTTTCTGTTCCACCCAGTCTCTTCAGCAGGTGTTTTCAGTGATTAGCAATCCTTGAAGGTGATCAGAGCAAACACCTGCTGAAGAGACTGGGTGGAACAGAAAACCTGCAGTGGAATGGCCCTCACTGCCCACCCCTGGTCGAGACAATCCAATACATAAGTATACATATTATGTTCACCAGTTTGGAATTTACAAGGTCCACACACATCATTCACCTTCTTCTTCAAGAGTTATGTTTAAATTTTTTACATAATCAATAAAAGGTCTCCATATATTCTCAAACACAATTTCCTTTGATTTCAGTATATATGTTATTCTTTCTAATGGAAGGTTTGTTAACATCTGTCTTAACCACTGAGTCACATCTGGTCTGAGTCTTTTTCCATAATAGTGCAATACATTTTTTGGCATTAAGCAAACTGAGGTCTATGAATGTTCTTTCACTTTTATTAAAATTATGCTTTTCTGGGTACAGACCCAACAAAAACAATTTAGGATTCAATATGATTTGTTTTGAGATTATTTTTTCAATTGTTACCCTCACCTCTTCCCAAAACATTCTTATTAATCTACATTCCCATACACAGTGAAATAGGGTTCCTTTACTTTCCATGCATTTTGTGCACGTATCTGGTATATTTTTGTTATATCTATTTAACTCCTCCGGTGTAACATACATCCGCATTAACCATTTGAAATGTATCAATTTAAGACGTACATTTATTGATTTGGTTTGAGCTTCTGTACAAGCCAATTCCCATTGTTCCTCTGAAATTTCAGTTTGCAGATCTTCTTTCCAGTAGTTTAATCTTTTCAGTGAATTTTCACTTGAAGATAGTGTCAATGAGTTATAAAACTCTGAAATAATACCCTTTCTTTTACTATCTTTCATCAACATTTTTTCCAAGGATGAATAAATAGGTCGAGTGAGAGCTTTATTTTGATTTGATCGAATAAAGTTTCTAAGTTGAAGATATTTAAAAAAATATGTTCTATTGAGATTAAATTTGACCCTCAGCTCTTCAAAAGACATTATGTTATCTGCACATGGCAAATATAAATCCTGAATCTTTTGTATCCCTTTTAAATTCCATACTTTAAATACAGCGTCCGCTCTCCCTGGTTTAAAATATTGATTACCCCAAATTGGACTAAATTGTGACAATAACTGTGGTTCTTTTAAATAGTTTTTAGCTTCACACCATATTTTGATCATATGCTTTACAAATGGATTTTTAACTTGTTTTTGTAATTTTTTTGCCGAATCTGAGTATATGAATATGGGAAGAGGTAAAGGTAAATTGTATGATTCCATTTCAGTCCAGTGAGGGAGATCATTTGATGAAAAATATGTCATAGACCTCAGTTGTGCCGACCAATAATACAACATAAAATTTGGACATTTCAGACCTCCACGATCAAATGGTAAATATAATAAAGACAGACGTAATCTAGCCCTCCTGTTGTTCCATATAAATTCCACTAACTTTTTTTTTAATTCTTGAGAATAAATCTAAAGGTGGTGATAAGGGAATGTATTGAAATAAAGTATTTTAGGTAAAATATTACTTTTAAGTATATTGATTCTCCCGATCATCGACATTGGTAGTGACATCCATCTCTGAGTTAACTCATTGATATCTGACATTAAGGCTTCATAGTTGACACTGGCGACTGATTCTAGCTTAGGCACAATTTGGATTCCTAAATATTTAAACTGATTTACAACATTGAATTGATTTACCTCAGGGTCTGGGTAATTTCTCTGGGTCTCATTTAGCATTAATATTGAGGATTTAGTTTTATTTATTTTATATCCTGATATTTCCCCAAAATTCTTTATTAAATTCAACAAGGTTGGAATTGATTTTTTTAGATTGGACATAAACAAAATTTTGTCATCGGCGTACAGGGAGATTTTATGTTCTGTTGGTCCAACTTTAATTCCATATATTTGTGAATGTAAACGTATCGCTATCGCTAAAGGTTCAATTGCCATAGTAAACAGTAAAGGTGAAAGTGGACAGCCTTGTCGACATCCTCTATTGATTTTTATTGATTTTGAAATATTGGTATTTGTTAGGATTTCTGCTGTAGCATTATTGTATATTATCTGAACCCATTTTATGAAATTATTTCCAAGTCCAAACCTTTGTAAGACTTCAAAAAGAAAGGGCCATTCAACTCTATCAAAGGCCTTTTCGGCGTCCAGTGATAGGAGAGCTGTATCCGGTGCTTCTTTATTAAAATAAATAATAATAAATAGTCTTCTTACATTATGGAAGCCTTGTCTTCCCTTTATAAAGCCATTCTGATCTCGATTAATAATATTTGGTAAAATTTCTTGTATTCGTCTTGCTAAAATTTTACAGATTATCTTAAGGTCGGCATTTAATAGGCTTATTGGTCTCATATTTTCACATTTATTAGAGGGCTTACCTGGTTTTGGCAGCAGTATAATTAAGGCATTATTCATGTATGATGGTAAATTATTATTTTGAAATGCTTCTAAAGCCATTTCCAAAAAAGGTTTTATTAATTTATTCTTAAAATTTTTATAAAGGTCAACTGGAAGACCATCTGGTCCTGCACTTTTTCCTGATTTCATATTATCAATGGCTAGCCCAACTTCTTCTTGACTAATTTTAGACTCCAATATCTCCCTGTTTTCATTTGGAATACACGGTATAGATAGTTCGTTCAAAAACCCATTTAGTTTTGTTAAATCAGATTCATTTTTGGTATCATATAATTTTTCATAGTAATCTCTAAAGGCTCTGTTAATTTCTAAAGGATCTATAACTACCTGTCCGTTAATTATAATACTGGTAATTGGTGTTTTAATTTCTAATTGTTTAATCTGCCATGCCAATAATTTTCCTGATTTTTCACCTTGTTCATAAAAAGATTGTTTCAATCTTAGAAGACTCGAGGCAGCTCTATTCGCTGATTTTTTGTCGTATTCAGCTCTCAAAATCAGTAATTCATTCTCCAACCTTGGATCACTTCCTGCATACACTTTTTCCTGAAGACTTTTTATTTTATGTTCCAATTTGGCTCTCTCCTCTCGAGTCTTCTTAGATTTTGATCCTGTATAACTAATAATATGTCCCCTAATAAAAGCTTTGAAAGCCTCCCACTTTACACATGCTGATGTTTGTGTAGTATTGATGTCAAAGAACTCATCTATCTGTTTTTCTCGTCGGCCTCCGTCGGTCTATGATGACCATGGAAGAGAATCCTAAACGTTTACTCTGCTGGAACAGCATCGCCTGTGGCACTTGACAAATTCCTCATCCTGAAGCCATTTATGCTGAAATTGTCATCTACCTGATTCCTTTGTCAATTTTTTATCTACATATATTAGACAGCAGGGTGCATGATCAGAGATCACGATGTTATCATAAAAGCAGTTTTGAATCTTGGACCTTAATTCTGTGGAGATCAAAAAATAATCAATACGTGAGAATGTCTTGTAGGTACTGGAATAACAAGAATAGGCTTTAACTTGTGGTTTCATTTCTCTCCATATATCTAACAATCTCAATTCTTTCATAAAATGATTAATAGTCATCCTACATCCATTGTGCGTACAATCCAGTCCTGTTGATCTATCTATGCCTGGATTCAATGTACAATTAAAATCCCCTGCTATTATATGTTGCCCTGTAAGTGATGATAAGATAAGAAATAAATTAGCAAAGAACTTTTGATCATCTATATTGGGACCATATAAGTTCACAAGATTTATATTTTCTAATAGCAAAGAACCTTGAATTATTACATATCTTCCAGATTTGTCTCCAATTACATTTTTCACTTGAAAAGGAACTGATTTATGTATGAGAGTCATAACTCCCCTGGCCCGGGATGAAAATGATGAGGTGAAGACACTTCCTTGCCATCTACTCCTAATTCTTTTTATATCCTCCTCTATTAGATGAGTTTCTTGTAAAAACACAATTTTTGAACCCATGTCTTTTATTTTATTCATAACTTGTTTAAGTTTTTTTAAATTTTGTAGACCTCTGCAATTCCATGAAGTTAAATTAAGATTAACGCTTTGGTTTATGATCAATAGAGAGTTTGGGATTACCTTGCAGTGTATACATGCTCATACAGAGAAGCAAAAACATGAGTGGTTGAACATTCATCCTACAAACTACACACAAACAAATTCCCCCTTCCCACACTTGTGGCAAACCCCCCCAAAATCAAAAGAAAAATTCCATCTCCCGATATAGCCATCGACCATTCCACATCCACGGGGAACAGCCTAAGCTACTCCTTCCTCATCCTCCCAATCACCCTAACTCTACTGCTTTAAATGACGTAACATTAACTCTCCTCTGTAGTTTTCCAACTTGACTCCAAAATTTTTAGCAACTTTGTACATCATGGGTTTTTTTTGTTTTGTTTTGTTTTTTTAATATATAATACAATCTATATTTTGTAAACTTGCTGTTTACTTCAAGTCAGTCAGATGCCTGTGCAAATGCTAAATTATTCTACCTTATATTTTGTTCATGCTTAGCTCCCACCAGTCTCTTCTTCTTCTTTGATCTTCTTGATGAACTCCTGCGCTTCCTCTGGGGTCTTGAAGATGTGGGTTCTGCCCTCATACGTGGTCAACAGTCTCGCAGGATAGATTACACCATGACGAATCCCAAGGTTGCGCAGCTCCTTACGTATGGGATCAAACTGCTTCCTCAATTGTTGGATTCCTGTGGCCAAATCTGGGTAGAACCGCACCTGCTGGTCCTGGTGTTTAATCTCTCCTTTAGCACGTGCAGCGTTGAAGATCTTCATCCTGTCTCTGTTGCTGAGAAACTTCATAATTAAGGTCCTCGGCGGTCCCTTATCTCTCCGTGGGCCAATACGGTGTGCATTTTCCAGAACCACTGCTGATTGCAACTCCGCGCTGCCCAGCACCTCCGGAATCCACTTTTCCAGAAAGGAACATGCGTCCCGACCTTCTGATTCCTCTGGAAGACCCACCAGCCTCAAGTTGTTCCGTCTCGACCGAGATTCCAAATCCAAAATATTATCTTCCAGACATTTTTTTTTTTTTCCAAAGTGCGCACCTTTAATTGAAGACGGGTGATGTCATCTTCAGCACTAGAGAGACGGAGCTCCATCTGCGCCATTCGTTCTACACAGTCACCCAATTCCTTTCTCATTCCTTCCAACGCTGCCATAATCCCATCAAATCTAGAGGAAAAGTCCGCTCTCATTGAACTCATGGCAGCCATCAGCGCTTCTGCGCCGCTCCCCGCAGACATCGCACCGTTGCCAGCCTCCTCCGCCATATATGGAGTTTTATTTGCTGCGTCACAGACCTGAAAGTCCGTTAATTTGGACTGTTTCGGTGGCTCGCTTTTTCCTCTACCTGGTTTTCCAGCCTTAGGCTTCGCCGACATATCCTCGCCCAAAAGCTGGGATACGTTCTGTCCCAAATGAGAGAGTTATTTGCCGATTTTTTTTCTCCAGGCGCAGAGCAGAGTGAGACACGTCCGTCTTACGTGGCAGCCATAACCGGAAGTCGCTAGATTCCTTCTTAATTTATTAAATTTTGATTGGCGATGCAACATTCAACTTACACGTACTTACCTTTATCAGTGTCTACAAGTTAAAGCACACCTGTACAACTGCTTATAACATAAAAAATGTACCCGTTCAAGAGAAATGGATTCAGCATTGCAAATTTGTTTAAAATAAAAAAAAAAAAAACTACCAAGACATTACGTTTCGTTGTGTTGTTAAAAATTAAATTACCATTAGAAGGCTATACACCTGACCTGATGAACAGCAGCATGTGGAGTGAACAGAGAATGGAATGTGTATGTAATTATCGGCTTTTCTCATACGGTGTCATAACAGATAAACCAGACTTTTGATGCAAACAATACAATTTTATTCCAGAAGCAAAATTTACAAACAAAAAAACAGACTGGGCGATGACATCTCTGCGAGCTCTTCCCTTCGTACCGCAGCGTCCTGCTCCAGGGCTTCACGCGCATCTGCCCGCACATCTGCGGCCACCTGTCGCAAATGCTGCATGTACTCCTGATTCTTGCCGCTGGTCATGTTGCCGTTCCAAGAGCCGCATCTCTTCGTCATGCATGTTGACCATCGCTAATGTAAGGTCAGCGATGGGAGTTGTCTGTTTTCGTCTTGCCTAGATGGAAAGACAGAAAGGCATGGTCGTTAAAGCTGGATCACTACATATATTATGGAATTACACAGGTCAAAGTCTGTGGTGGAATGTCACTATTATATTATGCTTCATTGCTGTATATAAGCTGAACTGTCATGTTGCTGCCCCTCAGTAGAGCAGATTTTGCAACACGCAGTGTGCTGTCTTCGGCTGCAGCCCCCCTGCAAAACTAAAAAGGATTAAGATTAAGAAGATGGATGGATGGGTAATGTTTAAACTAGTTGCTTGTAGTGTGGCCGCAGAAATCTGAATGGGTTAATACAGTCAGCTGACGCGAAGCATTTCAATGAAGCATGTTGATTTCAACGGCAGTTCATGCACTTTGTTTGTCTAAAACAGGAGTTACAACAGCACCAATCACCACACCTAAAAATGGTTGTGGAACACCGCTAAGTGAAGACCAAAGAATAACCTTTTTGTACTTTTAAAAAGACATTTTCAATTAATTAATATGCAGCTACAGGAAATTGCATTAATCAATTTGGTACATAACTTATTAGGCTCCAGCCCCATCGCGACCTGTAAAGGATTAAGCGGTAGAAGATGGATGGATGGATGGATGCATTTTCAACCCTGGTTTCCGCTGCTGGACCTGTTTCAACCAAAAAAAAAATCGTGGTTATTGTGCCTTACCGGCACTTGAACGTGATCCAGATGGAGCTGGTGATGTGGAGCTGATCCAGCTGGCGCTCAGCCAGACGCACACGCAGACGCAGCGCCAGGAGAGTCCGCTGTGTCAGTCATCTCCACTGAGGTGGACCCCTGTGATATGAAATGCGATTCTAGAAAGAAAATGCACGCAATTTAAAACTTAACACCAAAGTGTAACATGTACACAACACTCTCAAGTTTTTAACCGGAATACAATAAGCGTAATTCAGCGTTTTGTTCGCGCTAATACTTAACACAAAGCAAGCGTGAATCTGCAGTTGGCTGCAAAACAATACGCAAGCCTCAGTAACAACCATAACCCACAATCTAACAACCTTCCTATTTCTTAAAAACAGTGAGCTTGGCACAGAAAGGATCAAAGTGGCGAACAGATGCGCAATATCAAATAAACACTCACCATCCACTGTTTCCAAGGGCCGTGACCGTGACGGTGGCCGTGACAGTGACGTGTCGAGCCCAATGTCTCTCAGCGAACCACTTCCACTCCTTCCATCCGCTGAACTTCGAGCAATGTGGTCCTTCACTGCTCGGTAATCGCTTTTCAGCTTTTTCAGCTTCTCCCGACACTGTTTGGCAGTACGGATGTGCCCTTGAGAAGCCATCTGCTCGGACACCTGCATTTCAAGTAGATCCGTCCAGCTCGCGCTGGATGCGATCGTCGCCTAATATAGAAAGAAAATTGCGCACCTCCTAATATATAATATTAGGAGTATATTATTATATAAGTATATTATACAGTATATTAATATAATATACCGTATTAAAGGGGCGCACCGTGTTCACTGCTGAACAATTACAAATGGCGGTCGTGGAGTAAATTCAGCAGAAAAAGTCGCTTTCATGACGTTACAACCTGACCAATCAGCGGCGACCAGTCTCTTAAAGTCATATCACAGCCCTACTCAGCCCGGTTAGACCCTGCCCTGGATCAGGTACGAAAAAAGTACCTGCTAACCGGTGCTGGGGCTAGTAGAAAAGCGCCTAAAGCGGGCTGAGTGGTGCGGTGTAGGGCCAAGTGAGGCTAGTGGAAAAGGGCCTATTGTTGAGGTATACCTATGATGAAAATTGGAGACCTCTCTCATCTTTTAAGTGGGAGAACTTGCACAATTGGTGGCTGACTAAATACTTTTTTGCCCCACTGTATGTTTGAAATAGGTCATGTTGCAGTTTTTTTTGTTTGTTTTTTTTTTTTGGGGGGGGGGGGGGTTCAGTTTTCTTTCATCTGCTGATAAATACAGTTTTTAAGTACTCAGTACAGGTGTGAAAGCCCCCCAATAAGGGAGGCATGAGGTATGCCTAGACAGGTATGTGTTTTAAGTGTAATTCTGCTTTTTTTTTTATTTTGAGCAGGACGCAGAAAAGTGTCCCTTATTACCCAGGGTTATGGCCCTATACACACGATCCTGGGGATTTTAATACAAGTCATTTTCCACAATTACTTCCATTTCATCCTTGATTTTGTTGCTACAACTGAATGAGGAAAGAAAGGGTTCTACTGTAAGCTAGCGCCCCACTGTATCGTCATAATAATGGCTTCCGAAAAATCTACTAACTAACTAACCTGCACTTATATAGCGCTTTTCTGGTCACAAAGACCACTCAAAGCGCTTTCATTAATACTAACCCTCTATTCTAAGGGCCTATAGGAAACAGATATCTAGGGACAATTTAGAACAGCCAATTAACCTAACATGCATGTTTTTGGCATGTGGGAGGAAACCGGAGAAATCCCGGAGTAAACCCACGCAACACGGGGAGAACATGCAAACTCCACACAGATCACTGTTGGTCGGGGGCTGGGATCGAACCCACGATCCCACGATCCCCACAATCCCTCGGCCAAGGGTAAACTGTGCTGCCGCAGTGCTAACCACTGCGCCACCGTGCAGCCCGATATTTATGGGGCGCCCTCGACAGACCCCCTTCGACTTCCCAATTTTGCCGGGGGTTATAATTAATTTAAACATCACAGATTTCTTTTGGCTTACCATTCAACATTCTGGAGGCGATTAATGTCCAATTCAATGACATTTTCCACTGGTTCTGCTCTCTGGTCATCGTTGGAACTGTTGTCATCAGACAAAGCATTTGATTCTGTCTCGGACGGCTCGAACCTGTAAGGTTCTATGCCTCTGTCACTGTCTGAACCACTGTCATCAGTATCTGGGGTGTCGTCTTCCCTGAATTCCAAGTCCGATTCACCAGAGGACAAAACTAAACTAATTTATTCACAATCGCTGTCACTTTCCGTCATGATTGTCCAATGTTGATAAGTGTGAATGTGGATACGGCAGGCAGCCAGGGTGAAATTTGTGACGTCAAAAACATGGCCGCGGTCTGGATTGGCTGTCACACACTGACAGCCGCTAGGGGGGCCTTCGCCTGGTGTATTTTGTGCAATTATGTAAATACGGGTGGGTGATATGGTCTCCGGTATGAATATTTGGTTTAAGCTATGTGTATTTTATCAAAATTCGTTGGCATTTGGAAAAAAAAAATTCCGTGACATTTGGACTTTAAAATGTTGGCCTACTAAAACTGTGGTGGTTTCTGGTTTCCAACAGCTGGGTGGCCTAGGATGAAGTCAAATTCCCATCCTGAGTTTTTGTTCCAGTCCACCCCTCAGTGCACTTAAGATGTGGTGGTTTATAATATTTTCTGGTAATACTTGATTCAGATTAAAAAAAGATTGAAACACATTCTAAACTGCTCTTTATAAACTAGAGAAATAAGAGTTTTTGTTTTTACTGAATATGTTGAACATAAATAACACTGGCCTGTGATACTGTACTTTATAAATTTAAAAGAAAAAAATGTGATATCATGAAGAATATCGTTATCGTGAAAATTCACAGAAATATCGTGATATTATAATTTTTGGGCCATATCGCCCACCCCAATTTTAAGATAAGATAAGATAAACCTTTATTAGTCCCACAATGGGGAAATTCCAGGATTGCAACAGCACAGGGATAGCAACACTCAGAGCAACAATCAGAAGGCAAGAAAAAACAACATCTAGTAAACATATGTCCATATTACTATAAATGTGTATATATATAGACACACAGTGCAGAGCATTATGGTTGGTTGGTGAATGTGCAGCAGAAAGTCTAAGTTCTCTCTCCGCGGATGCGGCGGGCCAGCTGGAAGTCTTTGGGCATGATGGTGACCCCCTTAGCGAAGAAGAGACCACCAGGTGGGCCTCGCTGGTCTCCTGCAGAGCCATGACGGCGAAGCTCAGGAAACGCAGGACGGTCTTGAAGTCCTGAGCGATCTCCCTCACCAGGCGCTGGACGGGCAGCTTACGGATGAGCAGCTCCGTGGATTTCTGGCAGCGACGGATCTCTCTCAGAGCCACGGGCCTGTGACGGCGAGGCCTCTTCACTCTGCCGGTGGCCGGAGCGCCTCTCCGAGCAGCCCTGGTGGCTAGCTGTCTCCTGGGGGGCTTCTTCCTCCAGTAGATTTTACGGGCGGTCTGCTTGGTTCTTGCCATCGCTCTTTATTATTCTGTCTTATATTTCTTGCACGCCGCCTAAACTCCAGCCCGGCACCCGCGTCGTTTTCGCTACAGCTCCCGGTGTGTCGAGTTTCCCATTAGCACCGGGCGGCGGCCAAGTGCTAGCTAGCACTAGCTCCTCCCCGCTGTAGCGTCTCCCGCTGCAAACCGTGTCTCCGTCCGCCGACCCGGGAGACCCCCGGGGCGATCCATGCGTCCGTGATATATATACAGAGTGAAAGGTGTAGAAAGAAGAAGGAAGATTATATATATAAAAAAAAAAAAGGCTGTTGCAACGGGCAGCCGACTCGTGTGGCGCCACCGGTCCGGCGGAACCGGAAAACCACATTTTCGAGCATGAATCGCCGTTTTAAGGTCATGCCACAGCATCTTAATCGTATTCAGGTCAGGACTTTGACTAGGCCACTCCAAAGTCTTAATTTTGTTTTTCTTAAGCCATTCAGAGGTGGACTTGCTGGTGTGTTTTGGATCATTGTCCTGCTGCAGAACCCAAGTGTGCTTCAGCTTGAGGTCACAAACAGCTGTTCGGACATTCTCCTTGAGGATTTTTTTGTAGACAGCAGAATTCATGGTTCCATTTACCGCAGCAAAACGGCTCCAGACCATCACACTACCACCACCACATTTTACTGTTGCTTATGATGTTCCTTTTCTGAAATGCTGTTACTTTTACGCCGGATGTAATGGGACACACACCTTCCAGAAAGTTCAACTTTTGTCTCGTCAGTCCACAGAGTATTTTCCCAAAAGTCTTGGATCATCAAGGTGTTTTCTGGCAAAACTGAGACGAGCCTTTTTGTCCTTTTTGCTTAGCAGTGGTTTTCGTCATGGAACTGTGCCATGCAGGCCATTTTTTCCCAGTCTTTCTTATGGTGGAGTTATGAACACTGGCCTTAACTGAGGCAAGTGAGGCCTGCAGTTCTTTGGATGTTGTTGTAGGTCTTTTGTGACCTCTTGTATGAGTTGTCGCTGCGCTCTTGGGGTAATTTGGGTCGGCCGGCCACTCCTGGAAAGGTTCACCACTGTTCCATGTTTTCACCATTTGTGGATAATGGCTCTCACTGTGGCTCGTTGGAGTCCCAAAGCTTTAGAAATGGCTTTATAACCTTTTCCAGACTGATAGATCTCAATTACTTTTTCTTATTTGTTCAGAATCGGAATAAGAATCAGAATAAAGTTTATTGCCAAGCACATTTACAAGTAAACATACGAGGAATTTGACTTGACATTGGGCGCGCCTGATAGGCGCTTCCCAATGATGCGGCGAACCATGGAGGCGCCTGTCAACAGGAGGGGAATAGAGGGCAAGGGTCAAGGAACAAAACAATAGGTAGAGAGAAAAAAACATAGTTAATCAAAATAACGCTCATAAGCTCAAATAAGCCGAATTATGATCACCCAGAAAAAAAAACCCTCAATGCACAATTAGCAGACAATGAATCACACTTAACAAACAGCAACAGTAGAGAGAACAGTGAATGTGTCTTTCATCAGTATAAATGGGTCGTCATGTGTGTGTTGGATGCAAGGGTGGCAGTTATCAGTTACTGGTGAACAGCAGAGATCTCTCTCTCAGCAGATGTTATGACTAGTGTCTGAAAGTCAGAGGCACATGTCCTTGAGCACGGCAGATGGAATTTCTCTGAGTCAGACACATGGCTGTCCTTGAGAGTTCAGATACTGTACGCCAAATGTTTATGAAGGGGAAAATCAACATTTATACTGATATTCATCAGGAGGACTGAGTGCTGAGGGTGCCGAAAACAGGTCGAATAGCACTGACTTCAGAGAAAAACTTTCCATTCTCTTACGGATTCAGTGCTCCAATTCCATCGTTGCCAGGCTTTGAAATCATATCCTGGAGAGCTCTTAGCACCACCATGATGTTTTCAATCTTCCTGTACAGTTCTCCATTAGCCGCTATCAGAGTCCTCCCCAGCTGGTCGAATTGATGAAAGAGCTTCGCAGGGTCAGCTTTTTGATAAGCTCTGTCCATCTTCTTTAATTTGCGATACACCAGGACTGTCCCAAAGCCGATCAGTAGAAGTCCTGAGACCGTAGCTCCAAATAGATATATATCTTCTATATCTTCAATTGAAAGATCGCACAGATACATAAGTTTCCAATTGTATGTATCTTTAATGTAACCCGCAGCAGCAGTACCTGTAGGACAGATGGGCTCCCCCGGACCCGATTTCCTCGTTGAGAAGACAGTGTTGATTGCGTTCAAGGCCCAGCTTATTAAATCCATAATTTCGTTAGGATGAATCACCAGTAGAGAGCCACGCAGACACAGACAATAGCAAGCTGGGATCCAGTCAGTTAGGGAGGGAGAGACAGGGAACAGGAGCAAAGAAAAAAGCGACTGCTCTCTCTGGAGGGCGGAAGTGAAGAATTTCTCCTGAATTTCCTGTCTTCTTCCTGAATTTCTTTGAATTGCAACATGATGTCTAGCTTTTGAGGATCTTTTGGTCTACTTCACTTTGTCAGGCAGGTCCTATTTAAGTGATTTCTTGATTGAGAACAGGTGTAGCAGTAATCAGGCCTGGGTGTGGCTAGGGAAATTGAACTCAGCTTTCCAAAGATGTGATAAACCACAGTCAATTTATGTTTTAACAGGGGGGAATCACTTTTTCACACAGGGTTATATAGGTTTAGATTTTCTTTTTACCCATAATAATAAACACCTTCACTTAAAAACTGAATTTTGTGTTTACTTGTGATATCTTTGTCTAATATTTAAATTTGTTTGATGATCTGAAACATTTAAGTGTGACATACAAAAAAAATGAGAAATCAGGAAGGGGGCAAGCACTTTTTCACACCACTGTATATGTACTGTATATTTATAAACTCCTCTTGTAATAACTTTTGATACTTTATTTAAATTGTTTTACCCATCAAGGACCCGACGGGGGGAAATGGGGAAAGGAGGGGTAGGGAGGGGAAAAGAAAAGGGAGAGGAACAGACAAAGAAGACAAATGGACTAACACAACTGAAACAAACGGAAGATGAGCTGTTTCTTCTACTGAAAAGTTCTCATCACGAGTCTGGTATCTGCACCTGTTAAAAGAGAGACGTGTGTGTGTATGAGAGCGCGCACAAACTAAGTGTATGAGTGGTTTGCCAGGAAACGTACATCAAGGGTGGCAGGTCACAGCAACCCCCCCCCCCCCCGAAACCCCGAGCAAGAAAAACAACCCCCACAGAGACGCACACAATTGTCCCGAGACCAACAAGCCCCAAGACAGCCAGGTATCTGCCCCAGAAGGGGCGGCCAAGGGAGGCCGGGCTGCCAAGCGACCAGCGCGGCGCATCCCTGCCCCCGGACCAACCAGCCCCCGCCCCCAGCGAGGCCAACGCCAGCCCCCGGGCCTCAGGCGCTGGATACAGAACTAAAAAATATTTTAAACTAAATCTGAGCTGCTGTTTATAAAATGGAGAAATAAGAGTTTTTTTGTTTTTCCTGAATATGTTGAAGGTAAAGAACGTTGGCCTGTGAAACTGTCCTTTCTGCATAAATTAAAAAGAAAAAAAAATATTCTGTAATATCACGAAAAATATTGTTATTGTGAAAATTCTCAAAAACGTTTATCATTTTTAGGCCATATTGCCCATCCCTAGTATGGAGGTATGTTCAAATTCCATACCATGTGGGAAATTAAGACCAGTATACCGGATGAACGGGTACACGGCCCATCCCTGTTACGTCAGATTGTTATTCATCTTTGGTATTTGTGGTTATGTAATTTATACATCAATTATTTTGTCGTCACTTTCTTGTTGGGAGACAGTTTGAAGAGTTTATTATCCACTCACTTATCTGAAGTACTTCAACTGAAGAGCTCCCGACATGATAAATGAGATTTATTGTAGGCTAATAGTTATTAAATCTTTGCAAAAGAGTAACCATTTATCGGTTGTAGTTTAACATGGGCATGCGTGTGTGTAAGTATCTGTTCTTGATTTATTTCTTAAAGGCATCACAGACATGTTGGCATATGAAGTAATTTGATGCCTGACAGGTCTGTTTGATGTGTGAGCTCTGATAGTTTTCACTACTGCAGTAAATGACATTACAACCTCAACCCTGTAACTGCTCCATGAATGTGTAGAAGATGTTTGTGCGTAAGATGTTTGAAGACGCTCTGACTTTATTTTAAAGCTGATAGATGACAACATGAGTGTGAGCCCGGCTGGAGGTAAACTGTTAATTCAGCCCTCAAACCTCAAAGTTAGAAGGTCCCCCAACACTATCAAACCATAAGAAAGAGAACTTTCCAGTACATAAATTGAGATGTTTCTTCTTTTGGTTGTTAGTATTACTTAATAATAATCATTTAATCTTTCACAGCGCTGTAACAGTCAAAGTAAATATATTAGGTGTGATGCTGGTAATTGATGTCGTTAAAATTATTGAAACTTTGTTTGTAGTAGTGGAAAACCTTAGTATAATGACACCTGTGACCAGTAAGTGAACTGTGATTTTCTTTAATAAATGTTCACAAGAATAAATTTGCATTGGCTACTCAGTGATGCTTTGGGGGGGAAAAAAAACATGGATGACAGTTTTTCCGACAAGGCCAGGTGTGAATGATTAAGTAAATTACAGGAACAGTTTAAAGAACAGAGGCATTGTTGAGGATCTTGGAAGAACACCTGTGCTTTTTCTACACTGACGGATGAATGGTTCTGCTGTGATAGACATCTACCAACTATTAAAAAAACAACTGTTGTCTGCTGTCTTCAAAGCAAAGAAAAACAAACGCGTGTTCATAAATCTACATGATGTGAGTTTTATCTTGATCCTACATTGCTCATCTGCACCTCTGTAGATCAGATGTGTAATGTTGAACACATACAATACATGGTGTAGCTGTGAAATAACACAACCACGACGGGAAATGAACTCTAGCAATTACAGGCACCCTGGCTCCAGTTGGTAGCTTTGATTTTCCAGTTGCTCTGGCAAGTGGCCAGCTATCATTACGAGGCCATGTTTGTGTAAAAGTAAAACTTTGGTAATACAGTGAACAAGACTGAAAGGAGATTCTTCACCCACTAGTTATTTATCCCATCCTTCTGCTTTGATAAGTTGGATACAGTGGTGTGAAAAAGTGTTTGCCCCCTTCCTGATTTCTCATTTTTTGTATGTTTGTCACACTTAAATGTTTCAGATCATCGAACAAATTTAAATATTAGACAAAGATAACACAAGTAAACACAAAATGCAGTTTATAAATGAAGGTATTTATTATTAAGGAAAAAAATCCAAACCTACATGGCCTTGTGTGAAAATGTGATTGCCCCCCCAAACCTAATAACTGGTTGGGCGACCATTAACAGCAACAACTGCAACCAAGCGTTTGTGATAACTGGCAATGAGTCTTTTACAGCACTGTGGAGGAACTTTGGCCCACTCATCTTTGCAGAATTGTTGTAATTCAGCCACATTGGAGGGTTTTCGAGCATGAACTGCCTTTTTAAGGTCATGCCACAGCATCTCAATCGGATTCAGGTCAGGACTGTGACTAGGACACTCCAAAGTCTTAATTTTGTTTTTCTTAAGCCATTCAGAGGTGGACTTGCTGGTGTGTTTTGGATCATTGTCCTGCTGCAGAACCCAAGTGCACGTCAGCTTGAGGTCACAAACAGATGGCCGGACATTCTCCTTGAGGATTTTTTTGTAGACGGCAGAATTCATGGTTCCATTTACCACAGCGAGTCTTCCAGGTCCTGAAGCAGCAAAACAGCTCCAGACCATCACACTACCACCACCACCATATTTTACTGTTGGTATGATGTTCCTTTTCTGAAATGCTGTTACTTTTATGCCGGATGTAATGGGATAAACGCCTTCCAAAAATTTCAACTTTTGTCTCATCAGTCCAGAGTATTTTCCCAAAAGTCTTGGGGATCATCAAGATGTTTTCTGGCAAAACTGAGACCAGCCTTTATCTTCTTTTTTCTCAGCAGTGGTTTTCATCTTGGAACTGTGCCATGCAGGCCATTTTTGCCCAGTCTTTCTTATGGTGGAGTCATGAACACTGACCTTAACTGAGGCAAGTGAGGCCTGCAGTTCTTTGGATGTTGTTGTGGGGTCTTTTGTGACCTCTTGTATGAGTCATCGCTGCGCTCTTGGGGTAATTTTGGTCGGCCGGCCACTCCTAGAAAGGTTCACCACTGTTCCATGTTTTCGCCATTTGTGGATAATGGCTCTCACTGTGGTTCGCTGGAGTCCCAAAGCTTTAGAAAAGGCTTTATAACCTTTTCCAGACTGATAGATCTCAATTACTTTGTTTCTCATTTGTTCCTGAATTTCTTTGGATTGCAGCATAATGTCTAGCTTTTGAGGATCTTTTGGTCTACTTCACTTTGTCAGGCAGGTCCTATTAAAGTGATTTCTTGATTGAGAACAGGTGTGGCAGTAATCAGGCCTGGGTGTGGCTAGGAAAATTGAACTCAGCTTTCCAAAGATGTGATAAACCACAGTTTGTGTACATATGTATATTCACTGCTCTTATTTTCCTCTAAATTATTGCTCAGAGTGTTGCTATCCCTGTGCTGTTGCAATCCTGGAATTTCCCCATTGTGGGACTAATAAAGGCTTATCTTAATTTGTTGTTTTTTTTGGGGGGGGGGTCACTTTTTCACACAGGGCTATGTAGGTTTGGATTTTTTTTTTTTACCCTTAACAATAAACACCATCATTTAAAACCTGCGTTTTGTCTTTACTTGTGTTATCGTTGTCTAATATTTAAATTTGTTTGATCTGAAACATTTTAAGTATGACAAACATACAAAAAATGAGAAATCAGGAAGGGGGCAAACACTTTGTCACACCACTGTATGTACTGGGAAACGCAAAGTTGAATGGAAAATGAGTGTTGTAGCAGCACTGTTCAAGCTTTGTTTTGTTTGATTTTTACAGTGTTGAGTAATATCAGACTCACCCAGTGTTGTATAATGCAGTCGATCCTAAACTGGGGTCTGGGGCCCTTTAGAGGGGCGCCAGAGATCACAAAGTAGGGCTGGGCAATTTGACTGTAAAATTGGCATAATTGGCACTTTCATATCAGTGTTTTTCTTTCCCCCCTCCCCTCTTCTTACTGACAAGTCTCGTAATGGAGCAATATTGGTGTGGAGAGTGGTAGTAAATGAGCATAATATAATAAAGACAAGGAATATTGCCATTTCACACACACAATAAACATTGTCCAGTGTTTACAGCACATACGTCGTGAGGATTTGTGGGTCATGTCAGGTGTGCAACAACTAATTAGCTTGGTAGCTGCGTTGGGGAGTCCTTCATTCACCCATGATTGTGTTACCACCTTATAGGGTTGTGCAGTATAACCAAAATTACATATCACGATATAAATAATGTTGTATTAGGATGATATTTATCCCAATATGCATTTTCTGTAAATTCTACAGCTTGGATATAATCAATCAATCAAACTTTATTTGTATAGCACTTTTAAAACATTGCTGCTCAAAGTGCTATACATAGATAAAAGCATCCATCCATCTTCTTCCGCTTAATCCTTTTCGGGTTGCGGGGGGGCTGGAGCCTATCCCAGCATCTTTGGGCGAGAGTCAGGGCACACCCTGGACAGATGGCCAGTCCATCGCAGGGCCAACACAGAGAGACAGACAACCATTCACTCTGTCATACCTCATTACACATTACATGTGTAATGACAATAAAGTTGAATCTCAATCTCAGGACAATTTCGAATCCCCAGTTTGATGCCAGTTAACCTAACTTGCATGTTTTTGGCATATGGGAGGAAACCGGAGAAATCCCGGAGTAAACCCATGCAGACACGGGAGAACATGCAAACTCCACACAGATTACTGTTGGTTGGCAGATGAATTTAATTACATATGTTTACATAATACATCCCAACCCTCCCATCCACACACAGGCACATGCACCACTCCCTGCTTCTCTCACACACATATAAAATAAAAGAGAAATATAAAATAAGACATACTGTAGCTTAGCACCAAAGCACCATGTGAAGGAGCGACCATCCTGTGGAGCCCCCCATGCCGGGAGACCACACAGTGCATGACCACAGGGGGTGCCGCAGAGGCCACTTGGACCAGGACAGACTGGGACCCACACCACAGCTGTAGGCAATGGCATAAAGCCCCCACCCTCCCAAGCCAGAGCAACCCACAAGACCAACACCCCTGCAGATGGGCCAAGCAGCATCCGGCATGAAGGACTCCACTGAGGAAACACTGGAGCTAAAACACTTAAAATAAAAAATGAAATTAAGAACACATAAAACAAAGGGAACTAAAAACCCATACTTATAAAATAAGCTAAAAACACATCAAAATGAAGAGATTAGAATAATCTAAAAACAAATGTTGCAAAGAAGAACGTAAAATAATGGAACATAAATGACTACTAAAGTAATAGTTAAACAGGTTTGTTAAAAGCCAAATTTAAAAAGGTACAAAATACTAAGGATCCTTCCTTACAAACTGAACTAAAAACACATCAGAACAGATGAGAAAATCTAAAAATAAATGGAGCTAAGAAGAACATCAAACAACGGAACATAAATGACTACTTCAGTAATAGTTAAACAGGTTTGTTAAAAGCCAAATTAAAAAAGTGGGTCTTGAGCCTGTTCTTATAAACACCTATTGACTCTGCGGCCCTGAGGCTCTCTGGCAGGCTGTTCCACAGATGAGGACCATAGTAATGAAAGGAGGCTTCACCCTGGGTCTTGGGCTTGACTTTGGGACCCACAAAAAGGCCAGTACCAGAGGACCTCAGGGCCCGCAAGGGCTCATAAGGTAAAAGCAGCTCAGATAGATAAGAAGGCCCAAGACCACTGATAGATTTTAAGGTTCTCTTAGTAGTTTTTAAATACATCTTAAAACACATGGGGAGCCAATACAGCGATTTTATTTTTATTTTTTTAAAACAGGTGTGATATGCGCCTGCTCCCCTGGTCCTTGTCGGCACTTGTGCTGCTGAATTTTGGAGCAGCTGGAGATGTGATTATCTTTTTTGGGGGAAGACGAGAAAGCAGGACATTACAGTAGTCAATATAGCCTGTTTTCCACTAGCCCAGCACACTTCGGTACGGCTCGATTCACTTCAGTACGGCTCGGAATGCTTCTGTCTCCATTAGTACGGTGTTGTGCTTGTGCTGTGATGGTTTGTGTTAGGAGGTTTTAGAAGCGGGGCGGCGGCAGATTCTCAGCGAGGTGGGGCCACACTCCCGTGACGTTACGCACCCGACTGAGTCCTTATTTACACAAGACAAAAAATGGAGGATCCAAGGATTATTGCCTTGCTCGCTCTGTGGTTTTATCTCACAATTAATTTTATCTCATAATTAAGCTGCAACAACACAAGTCACTTTTGTTTTGAATTAACTGCCAAATGACCTAGAAATAATGAGCTGAAACTTGTTTTTATTCGTATTAAATAATGAGACGGTGGCACACTGGCCAACACCAAATTGTATTATTTTTTACATCCTAGGGCATTTTGGATGTACTGAATTAAAAAAATTCATGTTTTTCACCTTCAGGTCAACGTTTGGAACAACAGTATTATTATTTTCCGTTTAGATGATGCTACACTCCTTCTAAAGTATTGTAAATCTCTGAATTTGGAATGCCGATAGAACATTCAATTTGCATATACTTGTACCTACTTTGTCTTGGTGCTAATTTTTTATATTTCAATAAAAAGAACAGAAAGCTTACAAAAAGATTTCTTTTTTGGTCTAGTTAAAAATTACATTACCTTTACAATGGTTGACCCCTGACAGGATGATCAGCATCATTTTGATCAGACTAGGCAATGGAATTTCTATGTAATTATACTGTTTTATAATTCAGTGTTACAACAGACAAACCACACTTTCCAAAACAATTCCATTTTATTATATACAAAATATTAAAAGAAAAAAAAAACTTTGCAACACAACATGAAGGTTAATCGACATTTTATACACGCCGACCACTGAGTTCCTCTACACCAGCTTCCCAAACTGGGTCAGCAAGGCTCGGTTGAATGAAGCCGTCTCTGCCAGCTCTGGGTCAGCAAGGCTTGGTTGAATTAATCCGTGCGGGCTGTCGCGGCGGACGCGTGGGATGATTCTACAAGGAAAATGCACACAATAAAATACAGCACGAAAGTGCAAGATATACAGAAAAGACAATAGTTTTTAACAAGAATACATAAGCTTATTTCAGCGTATTGTTCACATGAATAATTAAAATAAAAGCTTTAGTCCGCAGTATGCTGCAGTAAAGCAGCGATCATCATCCACAAATGAACACCTTTTTTATTGCATAAATAAACTGAGCGTCTTACCGAATATATTTGCGAAAAAACGCACAATAAAAAAAAAAAAATTAAAACTCACTGTTAAAGGACTCCGATGTCGAGACCTCCCGGTACATTTTTTCATTCCGGGCGGCTCCGTCTAACTCGCGCTGGATACATTCGTCTGACAATGCAGTGAGCAGACACTGCACCTCCTTATTGGTCCATGGAACACCCTTATTACGCGAAGCCATTTTTGATAGAGAATAAATGAAAATAGCACAGCAATACACTGAAAAGAAATCGCCAACAGTGGTTGCGTGCTGAGTAGGTCGTGAAGATATTTTTTTTTTTTTTTTCAAAAACTTTATTGAGAAGGTCGTGAAGATTCGGTAGAAGAGGAGGAGGAGAGGGGCGGTTACAACCTGACCATTCAGCGCCAGTTACAACCTGACCAATCAGCGGCGACCAGTCTGTTAACGTCACAACACGGCACAGCTCAGCACTGCTGTACCCTGCCCTGGAGCGGGGCTGAGAATCGCGGCTGTTAAACCGTGTTGGGGCTTGTGGAAAAGCGTACAAAGCGTGCTGAGCCGTCCCGTGTCGCGCTAAAGCGTGCTAGTGGAAAAGGCCCTTATGACTGGTAATAAAAGCATGCATCAAGACCTCTGTGCTGGCAAGAGAGAAAAGGGCAGACTCTGGCTATATTCCTAAGATGGTAAAATCCAATTTTTGTGATGTTTTTAACGTGTGGAATAAAATTAAAATCAGAGTATAGAAGGATGCCCAGGTTCGTGACACAATGTGTAGGTTTTAGACTGTTAGAAAAATTCTTCTTAACCTTCAGTCAGAAACCAGGCAGGATCAGAGTTTCAGCAAATTTAATTACACTGGCCAGTGGGGAACAATACAAAAACAGTCTCGGAGCCTATTCGGGCATCATTCTGACTCAAACACACATCACTCAGTCCTTTAAGCCCTTCGTTATCCGAGAGGTGGAGGAGAAAATGTCCATGATTGGTTCAGTACATCTGGCCAAAACTTGGTGTACAGATTATCTCTTTCTCAAGAACCATGACGCTCACTCAGCACCAGTCACACAGGAACTGTACAAAATGAACTAAAACAAAATGATAAAGTCCAGCTGCATCCTTGACACTTTGACACAGACTCTGAGGCAAAGCAAATCACAAATATGAAACTTTTCTATCATAGACCTAGCAATTTGGATAAAAGTTTCTCTTGTCTTTAGGACCGATGATTAAGGGCACATTCACACTTCCACTGTTTGGTCCAGACCAAAGAAACTCTGGTCCATTTCCATGGATAGTACGGTTTGTTTGGTGCAGTGTGAATGCGCAATCAAACTCTGGTGCACACCAACCAAGCGAACTCCAGTGTTTCCTCTAGCTTAAAAACCTTGGCGCTGTAGCAACATTATTTTTTTATTTTTTTTGGGGGGGGGGGGGGGGGGACATGACACTATTGTAACCAGAATGTTAATTTTATACTATTTATTTCTTTTTTTAAATTTTGCACAGTAACTTTGGATATGGAACTTACCATTTGAAGTCCAGACGCCCTGTGTTTGGACTTTTTATTGGTGTCATCCTTCTCTCCTTCCTCTGCTCTCACATCTCCTGGACCCTCTGCCTGAACATTTTCCTCTCCTTGGCTCATCTCTTCTGTCTTATCTTGCTCTCTCTGAGCTCTGTCTAATTCAGGTTCTCTCTCTTGTCTATGGTGGCATGCAAACAGGTTAGAAAATATCAAGTCTCTTGTTTTGTCCTGCAGGATTTTTTTTGTCATGGTTTACATAAATGACAAAAATATGTGTATTTTTTTGTATTTTTATTCTAGTGTTTCTTTTTTCCAGTGAGAGTAGGGAAGAGAAGGGGAAAAAAAAAACATTAATAGTAATTTACTCATGCATACTTAAATTATATACTGTATATGTGTGTATATACATAGTGGGGTAAAAAAGTATTTAATCAGCCACCAATTGTGCAAATTCTCCCACTTAAAAAATGAGAGGGGTCTCCAATTTTCATCATAGGTATACAGTGATCCCTCACTTATCACGGTTAATGGGTTCCAGAACCGACCGCGAAAAGTGAAAAACCGCGAAGTAGCGTCACCCCTAATGACGTCATCCATAAATAATACGTACGTTCATTCTCTCACTCTCTCTCTCTCATATGATACGTGTGTGTGTGTGTGTACGTGTACATACATACGTAGATGTAAACAAAGTGTACATAAATATGTTTTTAGAACTCTTTTATTCTTATAACAAGATACGTAACTCAAGATGAAAATGATTTACTGCACAGGTTAATGAGAGCTTTATTGCTCCTCAGGTGACGCCTCATCGTGAGATGCTGGAGGCGCAGGATCATCGAGGGCAGCTTCCGATAGAGCTGAAGCTGCAGGAGGCGGCGTAGTGCCTCGACGGGAAGACTATTTCGCACAAAATGGCACAAGAGAACAGCAAAAAGTTCCACGCGGCGAGACTAAGTAACACGAGCGATAAAAAGCAATGAATGCGGTCTTCCTTCCCTTCATGGGTGCTCGGCAGGGAGAGGAGGTAGGTGAAACGTCTCGGCGAATCAGCTTGCGGGGTGAAACGTCTCGGCCAATCAGCTTGCGAGATTTCCGAGCCGAGCCAACACAACAGCGAACAGAGAGTTGTGCGGCTCTCCGTGTTGACACCTGATGGTCTAATGTAGTCTCCCTGCCTTCTGCTAGCGCCCGCCCATTATTTCTCAATTTTGAATTTTTGATGAATATTTTTGAAAAATCCGCGATGCACTGAGGGCGCGAAAGGTGAAGCGCGAAGTAGCGAGGGATCACTGTACCTCAATTATGAGAGACAAAATGAGGGGGGAAAAAATCCAGAAAATTACATTGTCTGATTTTTAAAGAATTTATTTGCAAATTATGGTGAAAAATAAGTATTTGGTAAATAACAAAAGTTCATCTCAGTACTTTGTTATATACCCTTTGTTGGCAATGACAGAGGTCAAACGTTTTCTGTAAGTCTTCACAAGGTTTTCACACACTGTTGCTGGTATTTTGGCCCATTCCTTCATGCAGATCTCCTCTTGACCAGTGATGTTTTGGGGCTGTCGCTGGGCAACACGGACTTTCAACTCCCTCCGCAGATTTTCTATGGGGTTGAGATCTGGAGACTGGCTAGGCCACTCCAGGACCTTGAAATGCTTCTTACGAAGCCACTCCTTCATTGACCGGGCGGTGTGTTTGGGATCATTGTCATGCTGAAAGACCCAGCCACGTTTCATCTTCAATGCCCTTGCTGATGGAAGGAGGTTTTCACTCAAAATCTCACGATACATGGCCCCATTCATTCTTTCCTTTACACGGATCAGTCGTCCTGGTCCCTTTGCAGAAAAACAGCCCCAAAGTATGAGGTTTCCACCCCCATGCTTCACAGTAGGTATGGTGTTCTTTCTCCTCCAAACACGACAAGTTGAGTTTTTACCAAAAAGTTCTATTTTGGTTTCATCTGACCATATGACATTCTCCCAGTCCTCTTCTGGATCATCCAAATGCTCTCTAGCAAACTTCAGACGGGCCTGGACATGTACTGGCTTAAGCAGGGGGATACGTCTGGCACTGCAGGATTTGAATCCCTGGTGGCGTAGTGTGTTACTGATGGTAGCCTTTGTTACTTGGGTCCCAGCTTTCTGCAGGTCATTCACTAGGTCCCCCCGTGTGGTTCTGGGATTTTTGCTCACCGTTCTCGTGATAATTTTGACCCCACGGGGTGAGATCTTGCGTGGAGCCCCAGATCGAGGGAGATTATCAGTGGTCTTGTATGTCTTCCATTTTCTAATAATTGTTCCCACAGTTGATTTCTTCACACCAAGTTGCTTACCTATTGCAGATTCAGTCTTCCCAGCCTGGTGCAGGTCTACAATTTTGTTTCTGGTGTCCTTTGCAGGGATGTGATTTTTCCGCTAATTGGCGGAATTCCGCTTTTTTTATCTTCCAAAAATTTTCAGACCAGATGGCGGCGCGTGCTCAACGCGAGGCTCAGCGTCTCTTCATATTTTGCGGATTAGCAGTGATATTTCTGCTCATTTTGGGTTTGTTCGTTCAGAACAGCTTCGCTTTTACATCCTACACCCGAAATGAACTTTTGGACATTGGATTACAAAATAACGACCTTTTTATCAGCAACCTACATCTCATTCCTGAGCTCTGGAGAACACCCGACGCTAGGCAAGCTACCCGGCTGACCCGAAGTGCTCACAGGCGGCGTAGAGACTGTAAACAAAGGCGGGGGAAGCGCGGAGGGCTAAGAGCTAAGCTAAAGCTAACACCGCACCGGCTTTCTCTACCCAGCATTTTCCTTGCTAACGTAGGTCACTGGCGAACAAAATGGATGAGCTACGGCTTCGGATCACCAACAATAAGAAACTTATGAACTGCAATATCAGGATTTTCATGGAAACATGGCTACATAGTGGAGTACCCGACGGTGCTGTCAAGCTGGCCGGACGGCACACTCTCCGGGCAGACAGAGCAGCTGATGACTCCAGTAAGACCAGAGGTGGGGGAGTATGCATTTATATTAACAAGGCTTGGTGCACTTCGGGTTATGGCGGCCACGTAGGAAGACGTGTTTCACTCTGCTCTGCTCCTAATAATAAAAAATAGGCTAAAACTCTCTCAATTGGCGCAAAAACCTATCCTAGCGTTTAGGCGCGGATATGGTAAAAACCAAGGCTGTGAAATCAGGCGGAGGAAAAACTGATTCGTCGAGACAATCCAAGTTAACAGACTTCCACGCTAGTGACGAAGCAGGAAAATCTCCAGGGACCATGGCTGAGGACGGAGCTAGCGGCGGAGCGGTGACTGCAGAAGGAACGAATGCGGTCCTTGCTGCTATCAGCGCTATGAGAGCAGACTTTTCGTCTAAGCTTGATGGGATTATAGCAGCGATAGAAGGCATGAGAAAAGAAATAAGCGACTGTATGGAACGAGTTTCGCAGGCAGAGCTCCGGATCTCCAACGCTGAAGATAACGTCACCAGCCTACAATTAAAGGTCCAAACATTGGAATTAAAAAATAAACGTCTGGAAGATAACGTCCTGGACTTAGAATCCCGGTCGAGACGGAATAATTTAAGGCTGGTGGGCCTCCCGGAGGATACGGAGGGACAGGATGCATGTTCCTTTTTGGAAAAGTGGATTCCAGAGGCGCTGAACAATGCAGATCTACAGTCATCGGTCGTCTTGGAGAGCGCACACCGAATCAGCCCACCGAGAGATAAGAAGACACCACCGAGGACGCTGATTATGAAGTTCCTCAACTACAGAGACAAGATGACGGTCTCCAACGCAGCGCGTACTAAAGGAGAAATCAAATACCAGGATCATCAGGTGCGGTTCTACCCAGATTTGGCCACAGGAATCCAACAATTAAGGAAACAGTTTGACCCCGCCTGTAAAGAGCTGCGCAGCCTCGGGATTCGTCACGGGGTGATACATCCAGCAAGACTGCTGGTCACATATAAAGGGAGAACCCATATCTTCAAGACCCCTCAGGAGGCGCAGGAGCTCATTAAACAGATCCAAGGAGAGACTGGCGGGAGCTAAGCATGAAGCAAGAACAAGATATAAAGGTACAATATTTAAGCATGTGTACAAGTATCTGACTGATCTGAAACATATAGCATGTCTACAAAATATAGATTGTATTATATATATATATATATATATATATATATATATATATATATAAAAGCTATGATGTACAAAGTTGCTATAAAATTTTGGAGTTAAGTTGGAAAAACTACAGAAGAGTTATTGTCATGTCATTAAAAGTAGCAGAGACAGGGTGATTGAGAGAAGGAAAGAGTGAGTGGTTTGACTGAACCTCGCGGGTGAGGAGCAGTCACTGGCTATAACGGGAGACGGAATTTTTATTTTGATTTTGGGGGGATTACCATAAATGTTGGGAGGGGGAATTTGTTTTTGTGTAGTTTGTGGGATGAATGTTCAACCATCCATGTTTTTGCTTCTCTGTATGAGCATGCTTATTTTGCAAGGTAATCTCAAACTCTTTATCAATCATAGACCAAAGCGTTAATCTTAATTTAACATCATGGAATTGCAGAGGTCTACAAAATCTAAAAAAAACTTAAACAAGTTTTGAATAAAATAAAAGATATAGGTTCAAAAATTGTGTTTTTACAAGAAACTCATCTAATAGAGGAGGATGTAAAAAGAATAAGGAGAAGATGGCAGGGAAGTGTGTTCACCTTGTGGAGATTGTGTGGAAAGGATGAGGCAGAGTTATTTCTCAGGTTCCATTTTATTCACAACACACTCTCCAACATTCAAAAGCAGAGGAAAAAAACCCCAACATCTGCCAGTCTTATACTCCTGACATCAAAGTACAAAATCCCATTGTCTTTAAATCCCAAACACAATGCATCCCCCCTGCAGTTCCTCTCTCTTCCACCCAAACCTGGGTGGTCAGGAAATCATTCATGTCCATCTCTTTGCATATCAAAAGGCCAACTCTCTCGTCCTCCTCTTATCCCCAGGAGGTTCAGACCTTTTGTTCCTCTTCAGACGTGAAGCCAAAATAAGCACACCAGCCATATACATGAGAATATGAACAGTCATATACATGTGAGCCCGTGAAACTACATATGTGCACCACATATAACCCCCCCCCCCCAAACGTCTAAGATGGAACAAACAAACACAGGTTGCATGTCATAATAAAATCGCCACACATCAGTCCACATGCTGTCTTGGTCTCAACCGTCTGCCGTATCTGCTGCAGGCGGGCTTAACCTCTTCCGCGGCGTCCTCCTGCTGTGGAGCTGCTGTCTGGGGATTAAAACTGTTAGTCAATCTCTGTGAGTGTACTGGGGAATGCTCCCTAGGGGGTCTACCCCGTCGCGGGGCCCTCGTCAACTGCACAGTTTCGTCGGCCATCACAAAAGCAGGTTTGAGTCTGTCTATGCCAATCATCTCCTTTCTGCCCCCCAAATCTAGCAAAAAATGCTTACCACCTGTTTCTAGCACTCTAAATGGTCCACCGTAAGGCGGTCGCAGAGCTGTGCGGTGGGCATCATGTCTGACAAAAACAAACTCCGCATTTTTTAAAGCTTTAGGCACAAAAACACGCGGAAAACTGTGGCGAACGGGGCCTGGTAGGACACTCGGGCCATTGCTATTCTGCAACCGCTGAGCCGAGGAGAACTCTGGCGCTGGGTTGTCAGGGAGAAATTCTCCAGGCAGCTGAAGTGGCTGTGCGAACACTAGCTCCACTGGGGAAGCATCTAAATCCTCTTTAGGTGCAGAACGCAACCCCAATAGAACCCATGGTAGTTTGTCAACCCAATTTGCATCCGTAAGCGACGCTCTGAGAGCCGCCTTCAGCGACCTGTGAGAACGTTCGCATAACCCGTTAGCCTGCAGGTGATACGCGGTCATGCGGTGGATCATTGCCCCCAGGCTGCGGGCCATCGCTGACCAAAGTTCGGAAACAAATTGTGGGCCTCTGTCAGATGTAATATCCTACGGAACTCCAAAACGTGCTACCCATGCAGTTAAAAAAGCGCGCGCCACCTCCTCGGCTGTGGTTGATGACAGGGGAACCACTTCTGGCCAGCGCGTGGTGCGGTCAACCATTGTCAGAAGATGTGTGCACCCTTGCGAGGGAGGTAGAGGGCCTACGAGGTCCACATGGACATGATCAAACCTTTTAGCTGGAATATGAAACGACTCCAAAGTTGCTCTCGTGTGTCTATGCACTTTGGCCCGCTGACAGGCCATGCAGGCTGCTGCCCACTCTCTAACTTGCTTGCGCAGGCCCGGCCATACAAATTTCTCCCCTACCATTTTGACCGAAGCTCGCACCCCCAGGTGCGCCAGCGAATGGATCGAGTCAAAAACGCGGCGGCGCTACGAGGCCAGAACCACCGGATGGGGTTGCCCGGTGGAAACATCGCAGATTAGGGGGGGGGCATACCGTCTTGCAGCACCCTGTCCTCCAGCCTTAACCCTGTTGGTCCAGACTGGAGCGCGCGCATGTCCGCGTCGCCGCCTTGCTCCGCGGCCATGGCTGCGTAATCTATCCCTACACGGACTGGGGCCGCGCGCACTTCTGCGCCGCTACCCTGGTCCGCGGCAACGGCTGCGAAATCTACCTCTACGCGGGCTGGAGCAGCCACGGCACACGAGAGGCAGTCTGCCACTACGTTAAGTTTACCTGTTACATGCTGGATATCGGTAGTGAACTCCGAAATTGCGGCCAGCTGTCTCTGCTGCTGGTCCGACCAAGGTTCCGAAATCTTGGCCATCGCAAAAGTCAGCGGCTCGTGGTCAACGAACGCGGTGAAACGGCGTCCTTCCAGCCAAAACTGGAAGTGACAAATAGCCAAATGGAGAGCTAACAACTCCCTGTCGAATGCGCTGTATTTTTGCGCACTATCGCGCAAAGTCTTGCTGAAAAACGCAAGCGGCTGCCAGGCTCCAGCCACATACTGTTTCACAATCGCCCCTATGGCCACATCTGACGCGTCAGTAGTGAGCGCTATGCGGGCCGTTGGGACTGGATGCGCTAACAACGCAGCGTTTGCCAAAGTTGTTTTGACTTCAGAGAATGCGCGCTCCCGCTCGGGAGACCATTCGATTTTATTTGCAGGTTTTTGTTTTTTAAGCGCAGCATACAATGGTTGCATGAGCTGCGCCGCGCGGGGGAGGAAACGGTTATAAAAATTCACCATTCCCAAAAACTCCTGTAACGCTTTGACCGTTTGTGGCTGGGGAAAATTTGCCACCGC
Source organism: Pholidichthys leucotaenia (assembly GCA_020510985.1). Taxonomy (NCBI): domain Eukaryota; kingdom Metazoa; phylum Chordata; class Actinopteri; order Cichliformes; family Pholidichthyidae; genus Pholidichthys; species Pholidichthys leucotaenia. The sequence continues at coordinate 227,297,693 of CM035844.1, forward strand.
GCGCACCTTGTCAGGCAGAGGAACTGCTCCTTCGGGAGAGACGCGATGCCCCAAAAAATCAATCTGCGCCACCCCGAACTGACACTTCGCTGGGTTGATTATTAGCCCGTGCTCCGCCAACCTCCGGAAAACTGCCGTGAGGTGGTTCTCGTCTTCGTCTTCGGACGCACTGGCTACCAAAATGTCGTCCAGGTAGACTAACACGAAAGGGAGATCGCGCAACACCGCGTCCATCATGCGTTGGAAAGTCTGCGCTGCGCCTTTAAGCCCAAACGGCATGCGCAAAAACTCAAAAAGCCCGAAAGGAGTTATTACCGCTGTTTTGGGTATGTCCTCAGCGCGGACTGGGACCTGATCATAACCGCATACCAGGTCTATCTTAGAAAAAATGCGCGTCCCTGCCAAATGAACTGAAAAATCCTGGATATGTGGGATTGGGTAGCGGTCGTGTGCTGTAGCATTGTTCAGCCTGCGAAAATCACCGCACGGCCGCCACAAGCCATCAGTTTTAGGGACCATGTGAAGCGGTGAAGCCCAGGGGCTCTTTGAACGTCGGACGATGCCCAATTTTTCAGGTTGGCGAACTCCTTGCACACTATGGCCAGTTTAGCTGAATCCAAGCGGCGAGCTTTTGCAAAAACGGGCGGTCCGGTGGTAGTGATAAAATGCTCCACCCCGTGTTTAGCCACGGACCCCGAAAACGTTGGCACCGTGAGTGCAGGAAACTGAGTGAGGAGTGTGTGGAACTTACCACCTGTAGCTGTGACGTTGGCTTGTGCTGTTGGCGGGGCCACTCGCGCTGTACAGGGAATAGAAGAAAAAGAGAGTGCATTAACCAGGCGTCTGTTAGCAAGATCGACCAACAAACCATGTGAGCACAAAAACTCAGCACCTAACATGTTGAAATTGACTGCCGCTATGACGAAAGTCCACTCGAATGTGCGGCCGTGTAACGACAGAGACAGGGTCTTCTCCCCGAAGGTCTTAATCGCTGAGCCGTTCGCTGCTGACACCACAGGGCCACTGGAAGACGCCAGCCGGTCAGCATAGGAAGGTGTGATGAAACTCAGCTGGGAGCCTGTGTCCACGAGGAAGTGCCTCCCCGATCGCGCGTCCCTCAAGTAGAGCGGCTTGTTCTCCTCACCGAGAGCCGCAGCTGCTACCGACTCCCGGTCTTGGCGTTTCCTGAGCGCTTGAATTGGCACGGTGGAATGCACTTGTATGCCCTCTCGGCGAAACGGCGATGGTAAAAGCAAAGGACGTCGTCCGCTCCGCGCCTCCTGGCCCCCATCGCTGCCGTCGTCGGTGAGTCTGGTGCTGCAGCCTCTGGCCCCCTGCCATCTCCGGATGTTGCGCCCAGCTCCGCTGCTGCGGTCGTGGCCATGTGTCGTCTATGGGCGTCGACGAGTCGTTGCGCCTCCTGGCCCAGCTCGTGGTAGTCTCGGTGGGCCAGCAGCTGTGAACTGGCCAGGGTAACAATCACCGCTGGCGGTAGTGTCCTGAGGAAAAGGTGGGCGAAAATAAAGCCATCATCTTCGGCGTCTCTCAAACTCAGCATCTTCGCCATCAGGTCTGCAGGTCTGTCGACCTCACGCTCAGTCAACGCCAGGAGCTTCTCTGCTCGCTCTCCCAGCGAGGGGGTGAAAAAACGGATGAGAGCAGCCTTCAAAGTGCCGTACTTGTCGTCGTCTGGCGGGTGGTTGATCAGGCTCTCTACACGCTGGGCTGTGTGGTTGTCCAGCTTTGCAGCTACATGGTAGAACTTCGTGGCGTCTGCCGAAACCTTCCGAAGATGGAACTGTGCCTCAACTGCGTTAAACCAGGAACGCGGACTGTTCTGCCAGAAGTCCGGAAGCTGGACTGTGGTAGCTGCATTAGCTTGGCTGGCTCCTGATGAGTCCGGTGCAGGAGAATCGTCTCCGGCCATAATACGTCTTCAGGTCACCAGTGTGGAGATTGTGTGGAAAGGATGAGGCAGAGTTATTTCTCAGGTTCCATTTTATTCACAACACACTCTCCAACATTCAAAAGCAGAAAGAGGAAAAAACCCCAACATCTGCCAGTCTTATACCCCTGACATCAAAGTACAAAATCCCATTGTCTTTAAATCCCAAACACAATGCATCCCCCCTGCAGTTCCTCTCTCTTCCACCCAAACCTGGGTGGTCAGGAAATCATTCATGTCCATCTCTTTGCATATCAAAAGGCCAACTCTCTCGTCCTCCTCTTATCCCCAGGAGGTCCAGACCTTTTGTTCCTCTTCAGACGTGAAGCCAAAATAAGTACACAGGAATATACATGAGAGAATATGAACAGTCATAAACATGTGAGCCCGTGAAACTACATATGTGCACCACAACCTCATCATTTTCATCCCGAGCCAGGGGAGTTATGACTCTCATACATAAAACAGTTCCATTTCAAGTGAAAAATGTAATTGGAGATAAATTGGGAAGATATCTAATCATACAAGGATCTTTATTAGAAAATATAAATCTGGTGAACATATATGGTCCCAATATAGATGATCAAAACTTCTTCGTTAATTTATTTCTTACTTTAGCATCACTCACAGGGCAACATATAATAGCAGGGGATTTTAATTGTACATTGAATCCCAGTATAGATAGATCAACAGGACAGGACTGTACGCACAATGGATGTAGGATGACCATTAATCATTTTATGAAAGAATTGAGATTGCTAGATATATGGAGAGAAATGAAACCACAAGTCAAAGCCTATTCTTGCTATTCTAATACCTACAAGACATTTTCACGTATTGACTATTTTTTGATCTCCACAGAATTAAGGTCCAGGATTCAAAATTGTTTCTATGATAACATCGTGATATCTGATCACGCACCCTGCTGTCTAATATATGTAGACAAGAAATTGACAAAGGTTCCAGGTAGGTGGCAATTTCAGCATAAATGGCTTCAGGATGAGGAATTTGTGAAGTACATAGAAAAACAGATGAGTTCTTTGATATCAATACTACACAAACATCAGCATATATAAAGTGGGAGGCTTTCAAAGCTTTTATTAGGGGGCATATTATTAGTTATACAGGTTCAAAATCTAGGAAGACTCGAGAGGAGAGAGTCCAATTGGAACGTAAAATAAAAATTCTTCAAGAAAAAGTGTATGCAGGAAGTAATCCAAAATTAGAACGAATTACTGATTCTGAGAGCTGAATATGACAAAAAATCAACGAATAGAGCTGCCTCGAGTCTTCTAAGATTGAAGCAAACCTTTTATGAACAAGGTGAAAAATCAGGAAAATTATTGGCATGGCAGATTAAACAATTAGAATTTAAAACACCAATTACCAGTATTATAAGTAACGGACAGGCAGTTGTAGATCCTTTAGAAATTAATAGTGCTTTTAGAGATTATTATGAAAAATTATATGATACAAAAAATGAAACGAACTTAACAAAACTAAATGGGTTTTTGGACGGATTATCTATACCATGTATTCCAAATGAAAATAGGGAGATACTGGAGTCAAAAATTAGTCAAGAAGAAGTTGGGCAAGCCATTGATAATATGAAATCAGGAAAAAGTGCAGGACCTGATGGTCTTCCAGTTGACCTCTATAAAAAATTTAAGAATAAATTAATAAAACCATTTTTGGAAATGGTTTTAGAAGCATTTCAAAATAGTAATTTACCACCATACATGAATAATGCCTTAATTATACTGTTGCCAAAACCAGGTAAACCCTCTAATAAATGTGAAAACATGAGACCAATAAGTCTATTAAATGCTGACTTTAAGATAATCTGTAAAATTTTAGCAAGACGACTACAAGAAATATTACCAAATATTATTAACCGAGATCAGAATGGCTTTATAAAGGGAAGACAAGGCTTCCATAATGTAAGAAGACTATTTAATATTTTTTATTCTAATAAAGAAGCACCAGATACAGCTCTCCTATCATTGGACGCCGAAAAGGCCTTTGATAGGGTCGAATGGCCCTTTCTTGAAGTCCTACAAAGGTTTGGACTTGGAAATAATTTCATAAAATGGGTTCAGATAATATACAATAATGCTACAGCAGAAATCCTAACAAATAGCAATATCTCAAAATCAATAAAAATCAATAGAGGATGTCGACAAGGTTGTCCACTTTCACCTTTACTGTTCACTATGGCAATTGAACCTTTAGTGATGGCAGTACGTTTACATCCACAAATATATGGAATTAAAGTAGGACCAACAGAACATAAAATCTCCCTGTATGCTGATGACATAATTTTGTTTATGTCGAATCTTAAAAAATCAATTCCGACCTTGTTAAATTTAATAAAGAACTTTGGGGAAATATCAGGATATAAAATAAATAAAACTAAATCTTCAATATTAATGCTAAATGAGACCCAGAGAAATCACCCAGCTCCTGAGGTAAATCAATTCAGTGTTGTAAATCAGTTTAAATATTTAGGAATTCAAATTGTGCCTAAGTTAGAATCAGTCGCCAGTGCCAACTATGAAGCCTTAATGACAGATATTAATGAGTTGCTTCAGAGATGGATGTTACTACCAATGTCGATGATCGGGAGAATTAATATACTTAAAAGTAATATCTTACCCAAAATACTATATTTATTTCAATACATTCCTTTACCACCACCTTCAGATCTATTCGCTAGAATTAAAAAAAAGTTAGTGGAATTTATATGGAACAATAGGAAGGCTAGATTACGTCTGTCCTTACTATATTTACCATTTGATCGTGGAGGTCTGAAATGTCCAAACTTTTTGTTGTATTACTGGTCAGCACAACTGAGGTCTATGACATATTATTTTTCATCAAATGATCTCCCTCACTGGATTGAAATGGAATCACACAATTTACCTTTACCTCTTCCCTTATTCATATACTCAGACTCAGCTAAAAAATTACAGAAACAAGTTAAAAATCCAATTGTAAAGCATATGATCAAAATATGGTGTGAAATCAAAAAATATTTAAAAGAACCACACTTATTGTCACAATTTAGCCCAATATGGGGTAATCAATATTTTACACCAGGGATAGCAGATGCTGTATTTAAATTATGGAATTTAAAAGGGATTCAGAAGATTCAAGACTTAGATTTGTCACGTTCAGATAACATAATGTCTTTTGAAGAACTGAGGGTCAAATTTAATCTTAATAGAACACATTTTTTTAAATATCTTCAGCTTAGGAATTTTATTCGATCAAATCAAAATAATGTTCTCACCCGACCTACTTATTCATCCTTGGAAAAATTTTTGACGAAAGATAGTAAGAGAAAGGGTATTATTTCAGAGTTTTATAACTCATTGACACTATCTTCAAGTGAAAACTCACAGAAAAGAATGAATTATTGGAAAGAAGACCTGCAAATTGAAATTTCAGAGGAACAATGGGAAATGGCTTGCACAGAAGCTCAAACCAAATCAATAAATGTACGTCTTAAATTGATGCATTTTAAATGGTTAATGCGGATGTATGTTACACCGGTGGAGTTAAATAGATATAACAAAAACATACCAGATACGTGCACAAAATGTATGGAAAGTAAAGGAACCCTATTTCATTGTTTATGGGAATGTAGTAAAATTAGAATGTTTTGGGAAGAGGTGAGGGTAACAATTGAAAAAATAATTTCAAAACAATTCATATTGAACTCTAAACTGTTTTTGTTGGGTCTGTATCCAGAAAAGCATAATTTTAATAAGAGTGAAAAGAACATTCATAGACCTCAGTTTGCTTAATGCCAAAAAATGTATTGCACTATGGTGGAAAAAGACTCATAGACCAGATGTGACTCAGTGGTTAAGACAGATGCTAACAAACCTTCCACTAGAAAGAATAACATACATACTGAAATCAAAGGAAAATGTGTTTGAGAATATATGGAGACCTTTCATTGATTAAGTAAAGAAATTAAACATAACTTCTGAAGAAGAAGGTGAATGATGTGTGTGGACCTTGTAAATTCCAAATTGGTGAATGTATAATATGTATACTTATGTAATGGATTATCTAGACTAAACAGAGGAGCATTGTTTGACTTGCTTTTGTTAATGGTTGTTGGTGTCTTTAGTATTTTTTTTAAATTTTATTTTTGAATTGTTTTAGTGTTAGTGTTTGATTATTTGTGTCATGTTTGTTAAAAAAGGTTCAATAAAAATATTGTGGAAAAAAAAAAAAACAAGGCTTGGTGCACGAACTCTGTCACTGTTGGGAGACACTGCTCAGCTAACCTGGAGTTTCTCATGGTTAAATGTAGATCTTTCTATCTGCCACGGGAGTTCACTTTTCACTTTGCTTCATCTTGCCTGCTGAAGATGTTTTGGACTTTATTTAAAAAATATTTTTAACGCCACACATGTGATGGATAATGCTTGTTGGAATATTTTAGGAATGCTATCTTCTTGGAACATACACTACCGTTCAAAAGTTTGGGGTCACTTAGAAATTTCCTTATTTTTGAAAGAAAAGCACTTTTTTTCAATGAAGATAACTTTAAACTAATCAGAAATACACTCTATACATTGCTAATGTGGTAAATGACTATTATAGCTGCAAATGTCTGGTTTTTGGTGCAATATCTACATAGGTGTATAGAGGCCCATTTCCAGCAACTATCACTCCGGTGTTCTAATGGTACAATGTTTGCTTATTGCATCAGAAGGCTAATGGATGATTAGAAAACCCTTGTTCCCATCATGTTAGGTCTGCAATGCTGTAATTGCTGCAAATGGAGGATTCTTTGACGAAAGCAAAGTTTGAAGGAAAAAATTATTTCAAATACAAATCATTATTTCTAACATTGTCAATGTCTTGACTACTGTATATTTTCTATTCATTTTACAACTCATGGTGGTAAATAAGTGTGACTGTTCATGGAAAACACAAAATAATTGTCTGGGTGACCCCAAACTTTTGAACGGTAGTGTAAGTCAATATTATACAGTAATAAGTGACATTCAGTTGTTTGTTTTGTCATTTAAGCACAGTTCTGGTACTTAAAAATCATAAAAACCCAGGAGCTTCGGGGGGTTTCGCCCCCCTTGCCCCCCCACCAGGGCTCTGCCCCGGACCCCGGTGGGGGACTGCGTCCCCCAGACCCCCTGCTAAATTTTCAGATAATTTCCCCAACCCCAAATCACATCCCTGCCTTTGACAGCTCTTTGGTCTTGGCTATAGTGGAGTTTCGAGTCTGACTGTTTGAGGTTGTGGACAGGTGTCTTTTATACTTGTGCCCTTCAGAGGTAAAGTGGGCTATCCCACATGTAGGTCAAAAATGAGTTAATTGTACTACACTAATTGTTAAGGGTCTATCATTTTCTTAAACTGCCTAGCTCTGCATAAACCTTGAAGGTATTTATAGGGGGTAACTTTTTAATGATATAGGCACACTGATTTTTTGAGAATATTTCAACTTTAGAGCTCATTTTCTCAAAATAATGGTTTTGTGGGATAGCCCACTTTACCTCTGAAGGGCACACTTATAACGAGTTCGAACAGGTGCTATTAATAGAGGTAACGAGTGGAGGACAGAGGAGCCTCTTAAAGAAGTCACAGGTCTGTGAGAGCCAGAAATCTTGCTTGTTTGTAGGTGACCATATACTTATTTTCCACCATAATTTGCAAATAAATTCTTTAAAAATCAGACAATGTGATTTTCTAGATTTTTTTTTTTCTCATTTTGTCTCTCATACTTGAGGTATACCTATGATGAAAATTGGAGACCTCTCTCATCTTTTAAGTGGGAGAACTTGCACAATTGGTGGCTGACTACATTTTTTTTTTTGCCCCACTGTATAGCCAGAAATTTTGCTCATGTGAAAGCAGTGCCTTGAAATTCATAATTAAAAGTAGACAACCAAAATTTTCTAGTTAAGGGTACAGAGTACCCACTTAGAAACTTGAGTAATGACTTCAGTCTTGAAGGTTTGAGGTATTTCTCCAAAATTTATAAAAATTTTCTGATAGTTTTCTACTTTTCTTTGTAAAGTTATCTAAATTAAAAACAGTTTTCTTCAAATTTGTAATTTCCTCTTGTAAAATTGACTTTTCTTGTACATTTGAGACTTTATCGCTTGTGGGTCGGATGACGTGCGTGCACGTTGGCATCACAAGGCAACACAGCACAGACACACACATCACAACTCCAGCTTGTGTCGAAAGTGGAAATTTGAAACTCTGTTTTTAAACTGTGTTGATGATCCAAGTAAAACCACAGTTATGAGAAAATAATTAGTCATGCTTTTCCGAATATTTTTGTCATGTTTTTTGCACGTTTGGAGCAGCAAAAAATGGTAAAAACAAAATGAAGCAAAGAAAGTGCGGATTCAAAACACAATGTTTGTTGATACACGGAGAAATTGTTTTAATTTTATAGTACAAAAATATTTACCTGTGTGTAAAGGTGGGATGGGCAGGTGTCACATTTCTTTCCATATATTTGTCATTTTTTGTCATGTTACTTGATGAAACAGGAAAAAAGTCAGATCAGGTGATGACGTATCGTCACGTGGGGTGATGACGTGTGCTGCGCTTCCAGGACATTTAAATTTTAAATCTCTCTCTAAATATATATAATATACAGTGTTTCCTCTGGCTTAAAGACTTTGGCGCGGTGGCAACATATTTTTCCCGGGGGGGGGGGGTAAACATACCAGAATATTTTAATTTTATACCATTTAATTTGAAGTATTGTGCAACCGAGGCTTGAATATTGGGCCAGTTGGGGTCTTACCCAGACATCCTGTGTTTAGACTTTCTAGTGGTGTTATCCTTGTTTCCTTTCTCTGCTTGAACACTTTCCTCTCCTTGGCTCCTCTCTCCTGTCTCATCTTGCTCTCTCTGAGCTCTGTCTAATTCATCTTCTCTCTCTGTCTATGGTGGTATACAAACAGGTTTGAAAATATCAAGCGTCATGTTTTGTCCTGCAGGATTTTTTTGTCATGGTTTACATAAATGACAAAATATATGTATTTTTTGTATTTTTATTCTCATGTTTCTTTCTTTCCATTGAGAGAGTAGGGAAGGGAAAGAAACATTCATAATAGTAATGTACTCATGCATGCTTAAATTATATGATCAGGTGGGTATAGTAACCAGAAATTCTATTCATGTAAAAACAGTGCTTAGAAATTTATAATTAAAAGTAGACAACGAAAAATTTCTGGTTGAGGTTAGGGTACAAAGAGCACCCACTTAAAAACTTGAGTAATGACTTCAGTCTTGAAGGTTTGAGGTTTTTCTCCAAAATTTATAACAATTTTCTTATGGTTTTCTACTTTTCTCTGTAAGTTTATCTGAATTTGAAACAATGTTCCTCAAATTTGTAATTTCTTCTAGTAAAATTGACTTTTCTTGTACATTTGAAACTTTACTCTGAATTTGTGGATTATTTTGACTAATTTTTTGTCTGTTTTTTTTAAAATAAAATTAGGGTTTTTTTTGTTTGTTTTTTTTTTTTTTAGATAAATTTGAAATACTGGTAATTTTTTTTTTTTTTTTTTTACTTATAACAATTTACATTTTTGACCATAATTTTGCAGTCAGAACAGAACAATAATTTAACTCTGATTACAGAGGAAAAATACTAAAAAAAAATTGTATTTCACGAAATAAATTAACTTAAATGACCATGGATGCCATTATTTCTGTTATAATATTACTTTATAGGTTTGGGGGTTTTTTCCCCAGAAATCTCCTCACCACCCAGACAGCAGGAAAAACCTCTTATTTTGAAATCAAATGTTGGCACGTTTAGTTTGTCTGAAGGCTGCTGACAGGTTAAAGTCATTGACTTCGTGAATTTCGGTCATCTTAACCTGCCAGGTACATAACAGGAAACTGTAGCGGACTCTAAAGACATAATTCACCACAATATGTGTTCATGTACAGAATGATCTGTTTAGGCAGTTATAGTTGTGCTCTCAGGCTTTCTCATCAGGCACCTCTCTAGGCAGCCGCTGAAGGACCTCAGTTTAGAGTGAAAATGGAGCTAGCGTTTTTGGCTGTTGCTTTTTGTCACTGCTGCTGGAGAATAAAAACGGCACGCCTGCTCGTGCGAGAAAAGGGAGAAATTGCCAGTCTCTTCATTCCTGCAATTCCTACAGAACATAATATTGTAGTGGCTGGTGAAATATATCCTCAGCAATTCATCAGTCTGCCTCGCCTTTCCCTTCATATGAAGCCGGCTGCATATGAATTCTAACCACATCTCTTAGCTAAGCGACTCTTCCGCTATTGCTCCCGTTAACAGTGGGTTAAAACCATGATAAACGCCTCCAGTGCTTCCATACATACCTCTCTGATTTTTGATTTTTTTTTTGCGTTTAAAGTACTTGAACAAACTCATGTTTTTGTCGACAGTCATGCTTAGCGAGACACTGCCTGCTGACTGAGTCGGGAACTCGTGTGGGTGGGGCTGATGAAAGTCATTGACTTCGTGAATTTTGCTCATTTTAACTTGTTAGGTACATAATAGGGAACATAACTTAATTTTGTAGTGGCTGATGAAATATATCCTCAGTAATTCATCAGTCCACCTCGCCTTTCCCTTCATATGAAGCCGGCTGCATATGAATTCTAACCAGGTCTCTTAGCTAAGCGACTCTTCCATTATTGCTCCCGTTAACAGTGGGTTAAAACCATGATAAACGCCTCCAATGCTTACATACATACCTCGTCTGATTTTTTTTTCCACGTTTAAAGTACTTAAACAAACTCATGTTTTTGTCGACAGTCACACTTGGCGAGACACTGCCTGCTGACTGAGTCGAGAGTTCGCGTGGGCGGGGTGCTTCTAAACTCCGCGCGGATGACGGCCACGCGCGTTGTTCGTGTGCGAGCTTGTGGAAAGTCATTGCTTCATATATTTTTCTTAATGAAATCATATCGGCTTGGAGTGACGGTCCCATTTCTGGCGAGGCGGGCCACCACAGAGAAATGTTACCAGAGGAAACCCTGATATAAATAAATATAATATATATAGATACTGTAATATAAATATTACATATATTTGTCATTTTACAAAATGGAAAAAAGTGGTCAAATCAGCTGAAAGTATTGTGCACACAAGCTGATGTGCCCCTCTGTGTTGTTGGTGGCAGGAACTGCTTTTTTCAGTGGCACAAATTATTTGTCATCTTTTTGTGACACATGATTGTTTTGCAAATAGCTGTACAAAAAAAACGCCTGAGCAATGCCTGCATTTTCATGTAAATAGTTGTGTGTAATTATGTTTGCTAAATTTTTACATGACTTTTTGAAATTTACAATTTACATTTGCATCCTGACATGGTTTATTAGACATGTTTGTGGGTTTCACAGTAAAAAATCTAACTTTTTCATACTCAGATTTTATGTTCTTGGGTGATTTTAGGTCCAGTGTGTTTATATAATATGGAGAAATGAAAAAAAAAAAATAACTGAATTCACACATGAGGTTGTGCTGAAACAAATGACACAAGACAAGGCAAGGTAAACAGTTTTTAATATGAAATATTAAGGTAAAATCAAAAGGAGTCAAAAATGCCCAATTACAACCTGGACCCCCAAGGGTTATTATAAATTTGTGGATTATTTTATGGCTAATTTTTGTCTGTTTTTTTAAAATAAAATTGCTGGGCTAATTTTTTTTTTTTTATTAATTTGAAAGGGACTGTGGTAATTTTTTTTTTTTTTACTTTTTCCTTATAACAATTTTTGACCATAATTTTGCAGAGCCAGAATAGAACAATAATTTAACTCTGATTTCAAAGAAAAAAAATGTATTTAATGAAATAAATTAACTTAAATGACCAAAGATGGATTTATTTCTGTTATTCTATATATTTATAGTTTTTGGTTTTTTTAGAACTCTTCTGACCACCCAGACAGCAGGAAATCCTCCCTTATTTTGAAATCCAAATGTTGGCACTTTTAGTTTGTCTGAAGGCTGTTGACGGATTAGTCATTGACTAATTGTCATTGTTGACTAATTGAAGTCATTGACTTTGTGAATTTCGGTCACCTTAACTTGCCAGGTACCTAATAATGAACATTAATTAGTTAATTAATAACTAATGTAAAGGTAAAAACATCTCCTTTTTATTCTTGTCTGAAATAAGAAAAACAAAAAACTAATAATTAATAAGACAAAATGAACCTACTCGAGCTCCTAACCACACTTGTTGGCTTAGCGGCTCTTCCATTATTGCTCCTGTTATCAGCGAGTTAAAACCATGATAAATGCCTCCAGTGCTTACATACCTCTTCTGCTTTTTTCTGCATTTTAAGTACTTTAATAAGCTCATGTTTCTCTCGGACAGTGAAGCTGACAAGACACTGCCTGGTGACTGGAGCAGTCACATGGGCGGGGCGCTTCTGAAATCCACATGGATGACAGTCACGTGTTGTTAGTGTGCGTGCTTGCAGACCATCATTCCTTCATATTTTTTTCTAAAATTTATTTTTCCTCATAGTGACAGAATAAATTCAAGCGTGGTGGGCTGCCACCCAGAAATGTTACCAGAGGATACCCTGAACTCTGGTCCGCTTGAAAACTGGGGGTCTCGGTTCACTTGCAAGTGAACCCTGGTGCGGTTTGCTTGCAGTGTGAATGCAAACGGACTAGCCAACAGACCAAAGGGTGGAAGTGCCCCTCAGTGTTTGCGTAATCATAGCAACACAGAGGAAGAGGAAGTGACTCAGAAGAGGAAGTGACGTTTACCATAGTGCATTTGGGGTAGAAAATAACAAGACGTCCTTTGCCGCCTCCTTCGTGCATTCATCTCATGTACAGAACAACATGCTGGATAGTTTGCTGCCTTGCCTGCTGCTCATACTGGGCACTGTGTTCTGAAGACAATAATACGTGTCTACACCAAAGTAAAAACGGAAACCCCAAGATCACAGCAAGACCAGGGAGATGGTGATTGACTTCAGGAAGAGTAAGGCTCCTTCTCAGCCACTGCAGATTAGGGGGGAGGATGTGGGAGTGGTTGAAGACTACAAATATCTGGGTGTCAGGATCAGTAGCGGGTTGGACTGGAGATCCAACACCGATGCTGCGCACAAGAAAGGGATGAGCAGACTCTATTTCCTGAGAAAACTGAGATCCTTCAACGTGTGCAGCAGGATGCTGGAGCTTTTCTACCAGACTGTTGTCGCCAGTGCCATCTTTTTTGCTGCGGTCTGTTGAGGTAGCAGTATCAAGGCCAGAGATACCAACAGACTTGACAAGATTATCAAGAGGGCTGGCTCTGTAATTGGTCTCAGACCGGAGACCTTTGAGACAGTGGTGGAGAGGAGAACACTAAATAAACTGCGATCCATCATGAACAATCCTGATCACCCCCTCCACCACACACTAGGTAGGCAGCGAAGCACTTTCTCCAGTAGACTACTACAGCTTCGTTGTCGAACGGCCAGGTACAGGAAATCTTTCCTGCCACATGCAATTTCACTGTACAATAACTCACTATGATGTTGTATTCTGGTCATAGCTATGCTGCCACACTGCACCTTACAGACTAACTGGTACCTCACATTTCACTCTGCTCCTGATAGTCCTTCTTTGTGCAATGGGATGATTCATGTGTCTATACGGATCATCATATATTAAGCTATGATGTATATAGGTTCTATAGTCGTGTTAGTTTTTTTTACTTTCCATGGGTAATCCCTTTGTCTGTTGTGTGTGTTTCTGTTGTTTGGCTGTCAACTGTCATGCTGCTGTTACACTGTAATTTCCCAGTTTGGGATCAATAAAGTACATCTATCTATCCATCTATCTATCACGTAAATTTGGTGCTGCTCCATCGTTTGTTGCAGACAAACAACCCAGCTGAAGGGAACCGATTTCTGTTTTCAGTCCTGGCTAATTAATGAGCCAGATTTTTCTTCTTCGCCGAGATTTTTTTCTTCCTGGTCAGTCAGTGGTAGTTTCCGCTAGAGCGCCCCAAACGAGCAGTTGTTGTAACTGTGTGACATTGTCCAGGCAGTTTGGTTCGTTTGAGTAAAGTGCAGTGTGAATGCGAATGAAACGAAGGTGCGAAAATTCTCGGCATTCCCCACACAATTGAACCGAGACCCCCAGACTAGTCTGGTGTGAATACTGCCTGAAACTTCTGTTTTGTCCTGGTTGAGCTGTAGGAAATTCTCTGCCATCCATGACTTTATATCTAAAATACAGTTCAAAAGGGCATTAATTGGTTTTGTGTCATCAGGAGACGCGGCAATGTACAGTTGTGAATCATCCGCATAGCGATGAAAATTGATTCCGTGTGTCCTGATAACATCCTCATGTGGTAGCATATGAAGATTAAAAAGTATTGGGCCTAAAATTGAACCTTGGGGTACCCCACACTTGATTCCATGGATTCCTGATGACCATGTATTCATATTTACAAAATAGCAACGATCTGTGAGATAGGAATGAAACCATTCAGAAACGATACCTGAGAGGCCCACCAGGTTTTTGAGTCTACTTAATAAAATGTGGTGATCTGTTATGTCAAAGGCAGCACTGAGATCCAGCAGCACCAGGGCTAGGGGTGGGTTCAAAAGATTGATCCACGTTTGACTGAGCTGATATTGATCCACAAAATCTTTGGATCGATCTTTGAATATAATGCTTTTTACAGTCTGTGAACCACAAAACGTAAGCAGCCGGCTGAAGTCTCGCTTGATGAACAGTCACGCGACCGTTCCCTTCGCTGTGTGCTGACATTACTTCCGTGTTTACATTTGGCAGGTAGCCACAGAATGGAGTTACCAACGTTAATTTATCACCAAAAGTCACAGCTAAAGACTGCGTTCAACAGTTCCTGAATATTTTTCATGAAGCGGGGATAAACGCTTTTGTATTCGTGCAGCGCTGTGTTGGAACATAAGATGACAATTGATGAACAATTTTCAAACGGAAAACAGAGAATGGACAACAGACCAGAGAGGGAGACTGTTGCAGCTGCTGGGGGTAAGTAAAATATCGTTGTTGTTTTTAAATAGTTGTTGTAAATTAATAATTCATCCAGCATGATGATGTTTTCTTTTACAGACTATGGATACAGTAGTTACCTGTTGGTTAAAAGCTGCAAATAAATGCAGAATAAAGGTATATTTTTGTCAGGACTTCATAACGGAGGCAGCTGCCTTCATGTAATGTTTCTATTGAATGACGCATTTATAATTTTGGATTTCTAGCACTACAGTGAGAGATTGGAAGATAATAATAATTACAATAAAATTAAAATGGAAGGATTAATAAAGATTGCAGTACAACGAGCCATTTTTACTCAACAGAACTAAACTGAAATGACCAAATCTTCCAGGAAATTAATTGAAACCCTTTTCAAAAATTGAAAGTCAATTTATAGCTTAAAAAAAAAAAATAAATAAAAGAAACTGAATGATTAAATTCTACTGTGGTGTGGGGATTTAAAAATCATTATTAATTTTACTTTGAAATATATTCTCCTTTTTATATCCGCTTAAGATCTGTGAAGACTGGGTTTCCACTCCAAGATCCATCCTGCACTGAGATGTTCTGAAGGGAAGAGGTTGTCAGTGGAGGAGCCATACCTACTTCGTTGGGGGATTTCAGCACAGAAGACGACCTCAAATTTTTCAGGGGTCTTGGTTTTCAATTTCAAAATTCAAGAGCCTACTCCAACCACAATAATGGTTTCTGACAAAAAGGAAGACAATGACTTGGCTAAAAAGGAAAAGGATAATAAAGAGGAAAAACCAAAAAACCTTGCAGCAGTCAAGATCATGAAAGACATGGGAGTGCTGGGCAATGATCCAGAACCGTCAGAAGGAAACTGTTCGAGCTCCGTCTTCCGTGCTGAAGACTGGAGTAGATTATGAAAAGAAGCAGTCTAAGTTGGCTGATGCCGCTTTTGCTATTTTTGAGAGGAAGCTCTTGGGTGGGAATGATCTTTTTAAGAAGCCCATGGCTCCTGTGAAACCAAAAGAAGAAAAGTTAAAGCGAATGATGGGCTCTCTCAGAATGCTGGCGTCAGACTACGTGGCTGGAAGTGATGAAGAGGTAGAAGAGGAAGAGGAGGAGGTGACTGAACGCAGTCAAAGCAGCCAACCAGAATAAAAAAGATGGCAAACTAACTGACTGGAAGAAAATGGCCTGTCTCCTGTGTCGGAGGCAGTTCCCTAACAAGGATGTTCTAATCCGACACCAACAGCTTTCTGACCTGCACAAACAAAATATGGAGATCCACCTCGAGATCAAAAGGTCAAAAAAGGAACTGGAGGCACTAGAAAATCAGGAAAAAGAGATGAATGCCAGAAAATCTTCAAACTCTCCACAACCAAAAAGAAGAAAGCAGCAGCACAGTAACTGGGCTGGGAGCTCCAGGGAGACAGTCAGTGAAAGGCCTGGTTTAGGGGCTGAATCTGTCCAGCAGAGGAAGAAGAAAGAGCCCGTCGTTTGGACCCATGCCACCTACAAACAAGCAGTGTGCAAAGCCATGTTCATACAATTCAAGGAGCTCAAGTGATCATATCTGAACATGTCTCTGCTTTATGTGAAATTAAAGACACTCTTACCATGACATGAGAAATCCCTTTGATTGTCTTCACACGCTCTCTGCCATTGACATTATTACACCATCAATATGTATTTTCTATTCCCACAAAGCATGCAAGTTGAAACGAATATTGCGCAATGAAACTGGAGCAAGAAATGCTGAAAATGCCATCTTCAATAATGGATAATGTACAGAAATTGTGCTAATGATTTTCTTTTGGTTTTTGAGCCTGTATGTAATGTTGTGAAATGTCCCATTTTATTCTTTTCTGTCATAATGGCCACAGTTACGTTGTTTAAAAAATTGAATCATTTTTACATGTTCATTTTCAAGAATTATATGTGCATATTTTTAGTTTTAAAAAAAAAAAAAGATTCCAAAAGGTGCTGCCATAATTTGCTGAATATCGGAGTGGTGGGTTAGGATTAAGCAGAAGAAGATGGATGGATGGATGGGTGGGTTAGAGGTAGAGCATCTGCCCCACAACTGGGAGGTCAGGGTTCAACTCCCGTCCGGGTCATGCCAAAGATCATATAAAAATGGAACTTCCTGAGATCCAGCTTGGTGCTCAGCAGAAAAAGGGAACAGAGGAGGGAAATGTGGGCGACAGTGGCTCAGGAGGTAGAGCGGGTCGTCTAATAACCAGAGGGTTGGCAGTTCAAATCTCGCGCTCCCCAGCCATCCTGCCGTTGTGTCCCTGGGCAAGACACTTTACCCACCTTGCCTCCAGTGTCCATGACACTGGGCATGAATGTGTATAAATGTTGGGTAGTGGTTGGAGAGGCCATTGGCACAGGTTGGCAGCCACGTTTGTCAGTCTGCCCCAGGGCAGCTGTGGCTACAGCAGTAACTTACCACTACCATTGTCTGTGGAGTGAATGAACAATGTATCCATTGTAAAGGATTTGAGTGTCTATGAAAAGTGCTAAATAAATCTGATGCGTTATTATACTGTAACATGCATTCGATGCAATTTGGTTGTTGTAATGGCCAGTTCCTTTAAGTTCTCAGCAATGTTGGTAATTTTTTGACAATTTTACTGAGCATTTAATTCTAAATAAATTGCTGTTTAACAGGAAATTTTTGGCAATCCTGTGATTTTCTTGTGGTGTTACATAGAATAGCATCACTGTAAACTATGGAAAAAGCAGCTACTTTAAAATCTGTCCCTCTTCACACAACTTTCAGTGCAAAAAACCTCTAAAAATGTCACAACTTTTATTGCAACTTTTTGGAAACGCTCCCACAAATTCAGGCTTTTGGGGCTGCAACAATCACAAAAACAGCTGACAAAATCTTGGAGGGACTAAAATACAGTGAGATTATGTATACATGCTTCATGCATTCAGTTTGTTTACTGACTCTGGGTTGTTAACTTGACACTACACACCCTTTGCACTAAAGAAAGCACTTGTTAGCACTTTGTGAAATCATAAGTTAAATAATAAAAAGTGCATTATTGTAACTGATTTTGGGTCATTTCTTTGTGTTAATTTATGTATTAATAAAGTTGGAGTATTCCTGGTACAATTTGCAGCATTAAGTCTGTAATATTTTTTTCCTCGTAAGTATTAAAATGGTAATTTCCCTGATTGAATTGGGATCGAATCAAATCTGAATTGAATTGATTCAGAACCCCAAAAATCGCAATCGAATCGATTCTGGGAATTAGTGATGATTCCCAGCCCTAACCAGGACTGACAGTTTGTGGGAGTCCATATTACACCTGATATGAAGAATTTTTAAAAGGGCTGTCTCGGTGCTGTGGCTTGTCCTAAAACTAGATTGAAATTTTTCAAAAATATTGTGATAAGAAAATTTAGTTGGATTAAAAACAATTTTTTTCTAAAACTTTACTTAAAAACGGTAAGTTGGATACGGGTTGATGGGTACTGAGGATATCAGGATCTAAGTTACTCTTCTTCAAAAGGGGCTTCACCACAGCCGTTTTAAAGGCAGTAGGGAAGACACCATGCCGAAGAGAGCAGTTTACAATGTTTAAGATCTCGTGTACAAAGAATCCATAAAATGTTTTATAAAGTGTTGTGGGAATCGATCTAAAAGGCAGGAGGTTAAGTTTACCTGGGAGGAAACTCTACCAAGCATCTTAGCATCAACTAGGGCAGAACAGTCCAGTGTTTCCTCAGCTAAAAGCAAGCTGAAAGGTGCCGTCACACGCGAACAGGCGAATTTTTCACACGGCACGATTACATTATAACTCAATGTAAACACGCGAATAGGTCGCCACCGGGGGACTACAAATGCAAATTAGCAGTATTGCTAAATCTGGCATACTTGCATTTGTATTAATGTTCATTAGCATGGAATGTCCCTTTCAAATAAACATTAAACTAAACAGACTCCCTCACTGGGGATCACTTTTGTGTCTGCTACTCCTTTGTGACCCCAAATGGGCAAATTGGGAATAGCAGTTACTTCATTGAAAAAGTGCTGCTCATGTATCCTATCATTTCATTTTCACACTTTGCAAATTCATCCCGTGAGCCGGTTTGGACACTCTGGCTGGCAGGTTTTGGCCCGTGAGACGTATGTTTGACATCCCTGGTCAAGACAATGACTCAAGTTTGTTTTCATAAAGTTTTTGTTTTTAAGGGTTTGAACTCTTTTCTTTCTTTCTTCACAAAAATAGATTACAATTAACACACAGGCTGGTCAAAATTGGGTTCCAGAATGGGAACCTGCACCGACCCTGTCGGCCTGAGTGGGCGAACATGAATCCAATGTAAAGCACTTGGTTTATATTTTGGGGAAACATTTTACTCTTCTCCAGTTACCGTGATAAGCATGCACTTCTCACAAAACACGGCGAATGCACGTGATAGAATCTTTTATCTTTACAGACATCCTTGTGAATCTTAATCAGCTTGATTATTTGATTGTTGACTTCCTGTCGTCTATTTTTTGTCTCGCAGAGCGATGTTCATGAGCGGCCTCAGCGAGAGCACGCAGACCCACGTCCACCTGAAGAATGTGGATGCAGCCACACTGCAGATCATCATCACCTACGCCTATACAGGAAACCTGGCCATCTGTGACAGCATGGTGGAGCCGCTCTATGAGACCGCCTGTTTCCTACAGGTCAGTGCTGGCTTGGGAGTCACAAAGCTCTGTCATCTTTTGAGGAAAATATTCAGTATGGCTGTTTTTGAGCTGGAACAAAAGTCTGATGGGTTCCTTCTAAGCTTGGTTTAATACATGGGTCTGTAACCTGCAGCTCTGGGGCCACATGGGGCTCTTTGGCCCATAGATAGTGGCTCCCTGAGGCTTTTGTGGGGCGGGGGGACTCATACATTTCCAAGAAAAGAAGCAATAAATTTACAAGCAAAAAAGGTTACACATTTAGAAGGAAAATGTCATAAAAAGCAGAAAATGAGAAAGTCTGAAAACTTGTGCAAAAAATCTCACAAATTGCAAGCAAATACAATTTTCAGAGGAAATCCTCAAATTTCTAAGGAAAAAAAGTCACAAAGTTTCTGGAAAAGAAATCATAAATTTACTGGTAAAGAAGTTGGAGTTCTATTAGGGAAAAAATGTAATAAATGTATGTAAAAAATGCTGTAGTTTTGTTCATAAAAGCTAATCAGTTTTCATAGAAAAGTCTAGAACATTTATGAGAACAGCTGAAAATCTGAGAACATTTTTTCCAAAATTTAAGGGAAACTAGTGCATGCTCATAGAAAGCAAGTATTCTTGTCTGAAACAGGTATCCCAATTAGGCTTTACAGGCCCAAATGTAGGAAAGTAGTTTGAAAGTGGAATCCAAAGAGGTGTAGCCAAAATGTAGGCTGTCTGTCTGGGAGTAAATGTCACTAAGATTTATTTGATTGTGTGAATATCAATTACAGAATACCTAATTATTGAAAATGAATGGGACATCCAATATTAGCGACTGTTTCAGATCCCTTGTTTGTTAGTCAGATCACATATTTGTGTGATATTTTATCATTTATATTCATAATAGTGTATCTTGCACTTTGGGGAATGGGAGTTGTTCAGTCATCATTATAATTATTATAGTTTATATTAGGGCTGCGGGATATGATAAAAAAAATTAGTATCACGATATGTCATCTTATATCACGATAACGATATAATCACGATATACTTCTTCTGTAAGTTCTGCAGTTTAGATAATGCCATAAAAAGGACCATCTTTTTTTTTTTTTTACTTTTTTTCATGTACTGTTTTCCGTCATAATTTTGCAGTGTTATAAAATAGTTTTTTAATGTGCATTTGAGACTTGAGTCTCAAATTTCAGGTTTTTCTTCTAAACCATATATGAATAAAAGTAAACATCAATAAGTTAGATATTTCCTGAGCCTGAGGAGAACAGCAAAAAACAACAACCAAAAAAACCCAGATAAAATTAAAAAAAAATGTCTGAAAATGAGAAAATAACCCATGGCTGTACCTGCAGATATAAATTAGCTGTTGGTTTAAATCAGTGAAAATGTAAGTGTAGACCTACAACCTGCCATTCTGGCCTGATTTAACCTGTTTGCTTCGGAGTAAAAATATTTCAGATTGGTCATGATCTGAAAATCAAAGACACAAAAGGTAATCTTGTGGAGGAACAAATAAGTTCAGGCGAGATGTGGTGAGCTAGAAGGTGGCAGGATTTTATTTTCCTCGAACATCATGAGACACACTGTAGCGCTGTGCGCCATGTTGTGCTGTGTGTGCTCGCTGTGCTGTGTCGTGCTGCACATGCTGTACTGTGTGTCTTGTGTTGTGTTGCGCGTCTCTTGAGGCATGTATAGCAAGCTCTTTTATACATGTTATACAAAGAGAGAGAATGCATGGCACATTTGCATATTGATATACATAAGATAAGATGAGCCTTTATTAGTCCCACAATGGGGAAATTCCAGGATTGCAACAGCACAGGGATAGCGACACTCAGAGCAACAATCAAGAAGACAAGAAAAAAACAAGAGCAGCGAATATACATACTGTATGTACATATAAATATATAAACACACAGTGCGGAGCATTGTAGCTAGATGGAATAAATATATAAACACACACAGTGCGGAGCATTGTAGCTAGATGGAATGAACAGCATAACCGTCTACTTAGTTATCCTACATGGTATGATTATGTACCCATACATATTGTCACCCTCCGTAACGACCGGTATTGTCCTAGTTGTATACCGGAGGGAACCATTGTGTAAGTCTATTGCGTCTTTTGCATTCAATACTATTAGGTCGTCACGTTTTTTTGCTATCTCTGCGAGCAGCCCTGCTTAGGTTATACAGTCTGACAGCCGTAGGTAGGAAGGACCTGCGAAACCTCTCGGTTGCACACCTAGGATGATGTAGTCTGCTGCTAAATGAGCTCCTCAGTGCGTTCAGTATGTCCTGCATAGGGTGGGACTCGGACTCCAGTAGAGATGACAGTTTAGCCACCATCCTTCTCTCTCCCATCTCCTCCACTGGGTCAAGGCGTTGCCCCAGGACAGAGCTAGCTTTCTTGATCAGTTTGGTCAGTCTCTTCCTATCGGCTGCTGTAACGCCACTGCCCCAGCAGACCACTCCAAAAGTGATGGCTGATGCCACCACCGTGTCGTAGAATGTCTTCAGCAGCGCCCCTTGTACACCAAAAGACCTGAGTCTCCTCAGTAGGAACAGCCTGCGCTGTCCCTTCTTGTAGAGTGCGTCAGTATTGTGTGACCAGTCTAGTGTATTGTTCAGATGAACACCCAGGTACTTGTAGGATGTCACCATCTCGATGTCTGTTCCCTGTATGTTTACTGGTGCTGTGAGGGGTTGTCCTTGCCTGCAGCAGTCCACCACCAGCTCCTTAGTTTTCCTCGCGTTGATCTGGAGGCAGTTCCAATGGCACCAGTCCACGAAGTCCTAGATAAGTCCTCTGTACTCAGCTTCATCTCCGTTGGAGATGAGGCCAACGATCGCAGAGTTGTCAGAACTTCTGTAGATGGCAGTGTGTTGTGTTGTGTGAGAAGTCCGCAGTATAAAGGGTGAACAGGAAGGGAGCCAAAACCGTTCCCTGGGGGGGCCCCGTGCTACCGATGATCGTGTCGGACACACAGTCCCAGGTTCTCACAATCTGTGGCCGGTTAGTGAGGTAGTCCAGGATCCATGATGACAGGTGCTGGTCCACCCCTATGCACAGTAGCTTGTCCTTCAGGATCATCGGTTGGATGGTGTTGAAAGCACTGGAGAAGTCAAAGAACATGATTCTCACCGCATTCCCGGGCTTCTCCAGGTGGGACAGAGAACGGTGAAGGAGGAAGATCACCGCATCCTCCACCCCCATGCCATGCTGGTAGGCGAACTGGAGTAGATCCATCGCTGGTCCTACCAGGGGGCGGAGGTGAGCAAGGAGCAGTCTCTCCAGGGTCTTCATCATGTGGGACGTCAGGGCCACTGGTCTGTAGCTATTCAGATCTTTGGGGTGGGAAGTCTTTGGTACAGGTACCACACAAGATGTTTTCCACAACTGTGGTACCCTTCCCAGCTTCAGGCTCAGGTTGAAGATGACCTCCACAATCCCACACAGCTGGTCTGCACAGGACTTGAGGAGCTTTGCCCTGATGCCGTCCGGTCCCAACGCCTTCCTCGCCTTGATCTTCCTCAGCTCCGTCCTCACCTGGGTCTTAGTGAGGGTCATGTTGGGGGGCTGTGTGTTGGGAGTGGGGGGGGGGTGTTGGTGGAGTGGGGTGTGGGCAGCAATGGTTGTTGTGCAGTCGGGGGGAGGGCGGTTGGTCAAACCTATTAAAAAACAGGTTCAGATTGTTTGCCCACTCCCTGCCCCCCGTGGCCTGGGGGGAGGTAATCTGGAGCCCAGAGATGGTTTTAAGGTTTCTCCAGACCCCGCCGATGTCGCTCTGTTGCAGCTTGTCCTCCATCTTCTTCCTGAAGCTGTCCTTGCCTTCTCTGATCTTCCTCCTCTGCTCCCTCTGTACGGACTTCAGCATCTTCCTGTTCCCCGACCTGAAGATCCTCTTCTTGTCTCTCAGAAGTGTTTTTATCTCAGGATTGATCCAGGGTTTGTTGTTCGAGCAACACCGTATGGTCTTGGTGGGTACGGTGTTGTCCACACAGAAGCCAATGTAGTCCGTGATGGTGTGAGTGAGGCCATCAATGTCCTCACCGTGTGGATCACAGAGCTGCTCCCAGGCAGTGGTTTCAAAACAGTCCTTTAGAGCGTCCATTGCCTCCTCAGACCATAACTTCACTGTGTGCATGACCGGAGGTTGTCTGTGCACTAGGGGTTTGTACACCGGCCGGAGATGAACCAAGTTGTGATCCGATCTCCCGAGTGGGGGGAGTGGTGATGAGGTGTACGCCTTCTTAGCGTTTGCGTAGAATAAGTCCAGTGTTTTATTGTCTCTAGTGTGGCATGTGACATACTGGGTGAACGTGGGTAGAATGGGAGACAGTGAAACATGGTTGAAGTCGCCTGAGATGAGGAGAAGAGCATCTGGGTGTTCTGTCTGCAGCCTGCCAGTTACTGAGTGGATGATGTCACGCGCTGTCCCAGCGTTCGTCGTCGGATTTGCATAAATAACAGTGCAGATCAGGGGTGAGTATTCCCTTGGGAGATATGTAGGCCGCATGCTAACAGCTAGCAACTCCATGTCTTTGTTGCAGTGTTGTTGTTTAGCCATGATATGTCCCGGTCTGCACCAGTTGTTATTAACATACATCATCACTCCCCCACCTCTTGCCTTCCCACTGTCCGGTGTTCGGTCTGCCCGTATGGATCCACTCCAGTTCGCCTACCAGCATGGCATTGGGGTGGAGGATGCGGTGATCTTCCTCCTTCACCGTTCTCTGTCCCACCTGGAGAAGCCCGGGAATATGGTGAGGATCATGTTCTTTGACTTCTCCAGTGCTTTCAACACCATCCAACCGATGATCCTGAAGGACAAGCTGCTGCACGCAGGGGTGGACCAGCACCTGTCATGGATCCTGGACTACCTCACGAACCGGCCTCAATTTGTGAGAACCCGGGATTGTGTGTCCGACATGATCATCAGTAGCACGGGGGCCCCCCAGGGAACGGTTTTGGCTCCCTTCCTGTTCACTCTTTATACTGCGGACTTCTCACACAACACAACACACTGCCATCTACAGAAGTTCTCTGATGACTCTGCGATCGTTGGCCTCATCTCCAATGGAGATGAAGCTGAGTACAGAGGGCTTATCCAGGACTTCGTGGACTGGTGCCATCGGAACTGCCTCCAGATCAACGCGAGAAAAACTAAGGAGCTGGTGGTGGACTGACGCAGGCAAGGACAACCCCTCACAGCACCAGTAAATATACAGGGAACAGACATTGAGATGGTGACAGCCTATAAGTACCTGGGTGTTCATCTGAACAATAAACTAGACTGGTCACACAATACTGATGCACTCTACAAGAAGGGACAGCGCAGGCTGTTCCTACTGAGGAGACTCAGGTCTTTTGGTGTACAAGGGGCGCTGCTGAAGACATTCTATGACACGGTGGTGGCATCAGCCATCACTTTTGGAGTGGTCTGCTGGGGCAGTGGCATTACTGCAGCCGATAGGAAGAGACTGAACAAACTGATCAAGAAAGCTAGCTCTGTCCTGGGGCAGCGCCTTGATCCGGTGGAGGAGATAGGAGAGAGAAGGACGGTGGCTAAACTGTCATCTCTGCTGGAGTCCGAGTTCCACCCTATGCAGGACATACTGAATGCACTGAGGAGCTCATTTAGCAGCAGACTACATCATCCCAGGTGCACAACCGAGAGGTTTCGCAGGTCCTTCCTACCAACGGCTGTCAGACTGTACAACCTAAGCAGGGCTGCTCGCAGAGATAGCAAAAAGACGTAACAAACTAATAGTTTTTTTTGAATGCAAAAGATGCAATAGACTTACACAATGGTCCCCTCCGGCATACAACTAGGAAAATACCGGTCGCTATGGAGAGTGAGAATATGTATGGGCACATAATCATACCATGTAGGATAACTAAGTAGACGGTTGTGCTGTTTCATCCCATCTAGCAACAATGCTCTGCACTGTGTGTTTATATATTTACATATTTATATCATCCAGCTACAATGCTCCGCACTGGGTGTGTTTATGTTTATATATCTATATATTTATTCCATCTAGCTACAATGCTCCGCACTGTGTTTATATATCTACATATTATTCCATCTAGCTACATTGCTCCGCACTGTGTTTACATATTCATATTTATTCCATCCAGCTACAATGCTCTGCACTGTGTGTCTGTGTGTGTGTGTGTATATATATATTTTATAGTAATATGTACATATGTATATTGGCTGCTCTTGCTTGCTTGTTTTTTTTTTCTTGCCTTCTGATTGTTGCTCTGAGTGTTGCTATCCCTGTGCTGTTGCAATCCTGGAATTTCCCCGTTGTGGGACTAATAAAGGCTTATCTTATCTCATCTTATCTTATTGCGTGGAAACCCTCCCGTTCAATGTTAGCATCTGCTGCTAGTTCTGTTAGCCACGTCTCCGTGAATAGCATGAGGCAGCACTCCCGGTATATGCTCTCGTAGCGGGAGGTAGCCGCTAGCTCATCTGTTTTTCCTAGTATCGATCGTACATTCCTCATAACAATGGATGGGAGGGTGGGTCTGTACCTTATATTCCTCGCCCACCGTCTTGCCCCAGCTCGACAACCACGCCGTTTCCGTCTTATCTCTCCCGGTATGTCGAGTTTTTGCGTTAGCATCGTGGGCCGGTTAAGTGCTAACAGCTGGTCCCTATTGTACTGCCTCCTGCACGAAACAGTGCATATCAATCGCGTGACCAACTGGCGCCCGGACTTCCTCTTCTTAATCTGGGGATGTATAACAATAGTCCATTGTTCTGGTTGTCCCCCCAGGGGTTCTCTGTCCGTATGCAATCCCTGCTGAGCGTGAATAGTATCAGTCTGCATTGTGCTGGGTGACCACAATGTAATAAAATACATGTGATGACTTTAACTTTATTCATTATCACTACTTGACTAATTAAAATGATTAGAAACCAGATAAATTACATTAAGAGCCAGCTTGCTCCTCCAACCCGTTTTAATGTATTTATTACTTATTTTGTGTGCTGTGTACCACCATCATACACTTTTACAGCTTTTAATAAATTTTTTTCCAGACAAAACTAAAAAACTCGGCAGTAATTTAAACCAAAAAAAAGTCTGCTACATTTTCCAGTTAGCACAACTTAGCATCGTCATTTACATTTTATAATTAGACATGGTGTTAACGTTACTTACCTCCTATTAAAACGAGGTTAGCAAACTATCCTCTCTGGTGCAGCACGATGGAAAACAGTCCCACATCCCTGGCAAACAGGAGCAGCAGCTATCCGACCCGGTAGTTTGGAGTTAGCAACCACCAGACTGTGCACACTGCACAGGAGAGACGGGGCGCTGACGAGTAGTGGTGAGGAGCTTTACTGAATCAACGGGAGTATGTGCATTTTAAATAACAATATAAACAATAGAGTATTCTATGAAACGATAGACGTTTTTATATCGTCATCTGATATACAGTATATCGTCATATCGCACAGCCCTAGTTTATATCACTGTTCAGTGGTGGAGTTCAGTGTAATTATGAATTTCTTCTTCTGTGTATCGTCAGTAAACTCATGCAGTACTATAACAGGATACGATTACAAATATTTGATACCCATTGTAGTGCATCATTTTATATTTCAGCAATATTTTAAAGGGTTTTTTTTTTAAACTCTAATCAACTGAATTAACTACAAAACACCCAACATCAATAAAGTACATCTATCTATTATTATACACGGCAGAAGGACCCGTTTGACTACAACTGCTGCATCAGTGTTGCCCATTTATCAGTAAATATTTAACTAAAAGTGATTTATTTCATTATTTCACTGTTTTTGTCTCCTGTGTTTGGTCGTTAAGTCATTCCGGCCATTCTGCTCCACAATCATGGCAGCATTAAATTTTTAATTTTTAGATACTCTTGTGGGAGGGGGGGACTTGTGGTCCTGCAAAGTACAGTGGTACCACATGGGTGAAGCAGAAACGGGTACTCCCATCTACTACTGACTGG
This sequence comes from Pholidichthys leucotaenia, assembly GCA_020510985.1. Classification (NCBI taxonomy): domain Eukaryota; kingdom Metazoa; phylum Chordata; class Actinopteri; order Cichliformes; family Pholidichthyidae; genus Pholidichthys; species Pholidichthys leucotaenia. The sequence goes on from CM035844.1 coordinate 227,325,309, forward strand.
ACAGGCTGGGCTTGCCTCCCCACAAAGGACCGTGGTCCACCCGGTCGGGCTGCTGCTTCTCCTGGCATGTTCTGTGTTGATACACCAGTATTCTTTGTCGGGCCCAGGTCCCCCCGACACTCTGCCCAGTCTGCTCGCGCACCTCATGTTCTCCACATATGGCGAATTATCCCTTAGACCTACACAATCACGGCAACTTTATGGTATAATTTTTTAAGCATTAAATCTTCAGTATTATCTTTTCTAGTCAAGTTTGTTATTTTTTACTTCCTTGTTTTGTCCAGGGAACACTGTGGTGATTGACAGGTCGTGATGCTGCGCATTATCCAATCAGCACGGAGTCAATCCGAAACCCCGCCCATACTTCTTGAAGCCAGGGCATGAAGAGACACAGAGCAGTGGCTAAACTTTTATTGATAAAAATTACATATTTTGACTGAGCGACTCCATACTGGGGGATGCACACCCTCGTAACCTCAGCAAAGCACATATAAAATCTTCGGTCAGTCTGAGGAACGGTTCAAGAGATGTGCGTGGAACAGACACACACACACATATGCTGCATTTATAGATAGATGTTGCAATTTTATGTGTGTGTGGGGGGGGGGGGGGGGTCACAAATTTACCCGAAAATCTTCAGTTTATTAGAAAACGGTTGCAAAATTATATTTAAAAAAGGCAGCATTTTTAGCTAAAAAGGGTAACGATAAGATAAAACGATCTGAGAAAAGCAGAAAATTATGCAAGAAATGCCAAAATTTATAGGAATAAAAAGCTTGAAATTTTACTGGGAAAAAGTCAGATTTACATGGAAGAGGTCCTCAATTTTACTCGACAAAGGCTTTAAATTTGCAAAGAAAAATATGCCAAATTGGGGGGGGGGGGCGCAAAACATATTTTTGCCAAAAATAAAACATTTTGATAAATAAGTTACAATTTAATGAGGACAACACAATTATTCAAAGAGAAAAATAACTTTTTGCAAATTAAAAAAAAAAAATACTGGAAAAAGTAGCAATTTTGTGAGGAAAAATGTAACATATTTACATTTTAAAAAAGCTGTGAATTTGTAAGAACAAACTTTTAATCCTGATGTTGTCAGGCCATATTGTAGCTGTAATTCTGCTGTTCTGCTGGCAAGTTCAGGGGGAAAAAATGCAAATTTACCAGAAAAAAGTTGCAAAATTGAGTCAAAAGTTGCACATTTATAAGAAAAATAGTTTTAAATCTGAATTTTTTTTCTTTTAAATCTGCAGTTTTTTCTTGTAAATCTGCAACTTTTCTTTGAAATTTACAATCTTTTTCTCATAAATTTGCTATTTTCTTTTAAATCTGTTACTGTTTTCTTACAAATTTGCAATTTTTTTTCTTGTAAATTTGCAGCTTCTCGCATATTTTAAACCTTTTTTCCTTGTAAGTTTTCAGCTTTTTTCTCGTGACTGCAACTTTTTACAGTTCTTATGCTCAGATATTTTTGTGGCTCCTTACAGATTGATTTTTGTTTATTAAAAAAAAATCTCACAGTGGCAGCTCTTTGTGTAGTACAGGTTGCCGACCGCTGGTTCAACACAAATCCAGCTGTGTTTGACTACTGCCTTCTGTCCCTCCCCAGGTGGAGGATGTCTTGTTGCAATGCAGAGACTACTTGGTGAAGAAGATCAACGCAGAGAACTGTGTCCGCATGCTGAGCATCGGGGACCTCTATAGCTGCATCGAGCTGAAGCAGAGCGCCAAGCGGATGGTGGAGCACAAGTTCCCCAAAGTGTACCGGCAGGAGACCTTCCTCCAGCTGTCCCACGAGCTCCTGATCGACATCCTGAGCAGTGACAACCTCAACGTGGAGAAGGAGGAGACGGTGCGTGAGGCCGCCATGCTGTGGCTTGAGTACAACATGGAGGCGCGCTCGCAGCACCTGTCCTCCGTGCTGAGTCAGATCCGCATCGACGCGCTCTCGGAAGTGACGCAGCGCGCCTGGTTTCAGGGTCTGCCGCCCAACGACAAGTCCGTAGTGGTGCAGGGCCTCTACAAGTCCATGCCCAAGTTCTTCAAACCGCGGCTAGGAATGACCAAAGAGGAGATGCTGATTTTCATGGAGGCCATGTCGGAAACGCAAGGAGACGGTTATGTGCCATCCTCACCCATGTCTACGACCATCGTGTGTTACAGCCCGCAGGCGGAGAAAGTCTACAAGCTCTGTAACCCCCCGGGAGATCTGCAGAAGGTGGGAACCCTCGTGACTCCAGACAACGACGTTTTCATCGCCGGCGGGCAGATCCCTCTCAAAAACTCCATCACCAACCACGGCAAGAGCAGCAAGCTGCAGGCCGTCTTCCGCCCCGTTGACAGCTTCTTCTGGTTTGACGCCCAGCAGAACGCCTGGGTGCCCAAGACTCCCATGCTGTGCGCCCGAATCAAGCCCTCGCTGGTTTACTGCGACGGCTTCATCTATGCAATTGGGGGAGATAACGTTGGCGGGGAGCTGAATAAACGTACGGTGGAGCGCTACGACTGCGAGAAGGACGAATGGACCATGATGAGCCCACTGCCCTTCGCCTGGAACTGGAGCACCTCAGTGGTGGTGCACAACTGCATCTACGTGATGACCCACGACCTGATGTACTGCTACCTGCCGCGGGCGGACACTTGGGTTGAGATGCCGATGCGCAAAACGAGCCGCTGCTTTGCATCGGCGGCCGCCTTCGGTGACCTAATTTTCTACATCGGCGGCCTCCACGTGGTCAGCAACTCCGGCATCCGCATGCCAACCAGCACCATCGACGGCTCCTCCGTCACCGTGGAGATCTACGATGTGAACAAGAATGAGTGGCGCCTGGCCGCCAACATCCCCGCCAAGCGCTACTCGGACCCATGCGTGCGAGCGGTGGTGTTGCTCAACTCGCTCTGCATCTTCATGCGGGAGACCCACATGAACGAACGCGCCAAGTACGCCATCTATCAGTACGACACAGAGCTGGACCGCTGGTTCCTGCGGCAGCCCGTGTCCGAGCGCGTGCTCTGGGATCTAGGCAAGGACTTCCGCTGTGCCGTGGGGAAGCTGTACCCCTCCTGCCTGGAGGAGTCCCCCTGGAAACCGCCGACCTACCTCTTCTCCCCCGACGGAGCCGAGGAGTTTGACATGGACGAGGAGTTTTTGATGCCCCCTGACGTATAGCCCCTGAACTCCCCTTCCCTTCGCTCCGCCAACTGACGCGAGAGACTGTAACCCTGAGGGATGGACCTAAAAAAGGGAGGGGGTGTGTCAGATCTTAAGAATTATAAAGGTTTGGCATTGTCTGTGTCGTGGAGGGAGCTGTGGACCTCAGAGGCTGCTGCTGATAAACGGCTCAGCCCAAAATAAGTTTGGAGTGAAGTAATGCCCCTCAAATACTAGTAATCTAAAAATTTGTTTTGGGGTCTTTATTTTTCTTTCCTCCTTATTTGGTCACTTCTAACTTATGTTAGATAATACAAAGTCTGGTAGAGCCCGACTGATGCTGCTCGGTTTGGACCTGTTACATCTACATTAAACCATATTACTGCAGTCATGGGTGGACATTTCATGTCACTGTTGTGTGTGTGTGTGGGGGGGGTTATCTAGACGAACAAAGAAAATAAAATAAGTTGGAATAAAAATTAAGCCAGTGTCCATATGAATGTTGCAAATTTAGAAGCAAAAAGTCACAAATTTGCAGATTTGACAAAAAAGTAGTGAATTTATGAAGAAAAAATGCCAAGTTCATGGGGGGGGGGGGGGTTGCAAATTTACAAGAATAAATTGCAGGTTTAAAAGAAAAAAGTTGCAAATTTACCAGGAAGAAAATTGCAAAATTATAAGAAAAAAAATCACAGGTTTAAAAGCAAAAGGTTTCAGATTTACCAGAAAATAAGTTGCAAATTTATAAGAATAAAGTTTTACATTTGCAAGTTTCTTTTAAATCTGCAATTTTTTTTGTTTTAAATCTGCATTTTTCCTCATAAATTTGCAACTTTTTCTTTTAAATTTGCAACTTTTTTCTCGTAAATTTGCAATTTTATCCTTTTAAGTCTGCAACTACTCATAAATTTTCAACCTTTTTGAATAAATTTTCAACTTTTTTGTATAAATTTGCAACTTTTTCCTCAAATTTTCAAGTTTTTTTTGTAATCATGCAAATTTTTTTCTTTTGAATTTGCTATTTTTTTTTCCTCCTAAATTTGTTATCTTCATTATAAATTTGCTACTTATTTGCTGTAAATTTTTAATAGAAAGCCGGTATCCGGTCCATTCCTCTCGGGCATTTCCTGTCCGCTCAACTGAAACTGATTGTTCTTGGTTACTTTGTGTCATAGCAGTACAGCCGCAGTATTAACAGCATAACTGATCATCCCAAAATCCGCTATATTAGATCAGGTAGACACAATATATCATTAGTATTGGTAAAACCCAGTGTCAGTCGGGCTCTGGTCTCCGCTGTGGGACTTATAAACATCAGCTGGTCATGAGGGGGATGATGCAGATGCACTTAAACTTTTCCATAAATGACAATGGCAACTGTACCAAACTCCTCAGATCGCGGCTTCCCTCTCTTAACCCACCTCTCTGCCTTTTCATCTTCTCTCATCATTGGTAAAGGGATACTCCATGGAAAATCAGTGTCAGACATGAATTTTCTAAAGTTCCAAGTGAGAAAATTTAATGTTACATGAGCTACTTCTTTGGCAAAACAAACTGGACACACACAATAGAAATGTAGCTTCGCTAAAGAGAAAGTGAAAATTGGGGAATGATTGTTTTTAAGTCAGAGGTTGTATAATTTTCTATAGTTTTTATCCCCCACCGGTCGAAGACCGAAGGGGGATTATGTTATGGGTCAGTCCATCCATCTGTCTGTCCCACTTTTGTGAAATCAACTCCTACAGTTTTGGTCCGGTTGTTTAAAAACTTGTACCATGGTTTGACATACACTGAGGATGCACATATTGCAATTTGATTCTGGTCGGATGATTTCTGCGAATTGTAGCCCCTGACCTATGACCACCTATTTCACCTCACTTCATAGACAGTAACTGTCTTATGAAATCAACTCCTCCCACGGTTTTGTTCCGATTGTTTTGAAACTTGGTATCACTGTTTGAGATACTCTGATGTGTATATTGTAGTTTCACTCATCAGGGGTCATTTGAGGTCAAAGGTCAGATCAGATTTTCCCTAAATCTTCTAAACACAGTAACTACTGAAAGAAATGATGTAGGCTTTTCAAATTGATACAGTAGTTGTAGCTAATAAACATCTTGGATGACTTACACCCTGACCTAACTATGGGTTTGGGGTCAAGGGGTCAAAGTTCAAATTGAACATTGCAGTTGCACTATGGTAAGTGCTACATTTACTATTACTGTAAAACGAGTAAAGTTAGGGCCACCAAACCTGGTATACAGGCTCACCTTGGGATCCTGACCTCTGACAGTGGTTTTGGGGTCAAAAGGTCAAGGTTTAACATTCCTTATGCCTTATTACTGAACAACGCATAAAGCTAGGGCCACCAAACCTGGTACGTTGGTTCACAGTGGAATCCTGACCTCTGACTATGGTTTTGGGGTCAAAGGTCAAGGTTAGCATTCCATTTGCACTGTTACTATAAAACGAGTAAAGCTAGAGCCACCAAACCTGGTCCACAGGTTCACCTTGGGATCTTGACCTCTGACAGTGGGTTTGGGGTCAAAAGGTCAAGGTTAGCATTCCCTATGCCTTATTACTGAACGAGTAAAGTTAGTCACCAAACTTGGTACACAACTTCACCCTGTGACCCTAAATTGTGACTGTGGTTTTGGGATCGCAAGGTCAACATCAAAATGGCTTATAAACTACACTCACCGGCCACTTTATTAGGTACACCATGCTAGTAACGGGTTGGACCCCCTTTTGCCTTCAGAACTGCCTCAATTCTTCGTGGCATAGATTCAACAAGGTGCTGGAAGCATTCCTCAGAGAGTTTGGTCCATATTGACATGATGGCATCACACAGTTGGCGCAGATTTGTCGGCTGCACATCCATGATGCGAATCTCCCGTTCCACCACATCCCAAAGATGCTCTATTGGATTGAGATCTGGTGACTGTGGAGGCCATTTGAGTACAGTGAATTCATTGTCATGTTCAAGAAACCAGTCTGAGATGATTCCAGCTTTATGACATGGTGCATTATCCTGCTGAAAGTAGCCATCAGAAGTTGGGTACATTGTGGTCATAAAGGGATGGACATGGTCAGCAACAATACTCAGGTAGGCTGTAGCGTTGCAACGATGCTCAATTGGTACCAAGGGGCCCAAAGAGTGCCAAGAAAATATTCCCCACACCATTACACCACCACCACCAGCCTGAACCATTGATACAAGGCAGGATGGATCCATGCTTTCATGTTGTTGACGCCAAATTCTGACCCTACCATCCGAATGTCGCAGCAGAAATCGAGACTCATCAGACCAGGCAACGTTTTTCCAATCTTCTATTGTCCAATTTCGATGAGCTTGGGCAAATTGTAGCCTCAGTTTCCTGTTCTTAGCTGAAAGGAGTGGCACCCGGCGTGGTCTTCTGCTGCTGTAGCCCATCTGCCTCAAAGTTCGACGTACTGTGCGTTCAGAGATGCTCTTCTGCCTACCTTGGTTGTAACGAGTGGTTATTTGAGTCACTGTTGCCTTTCTATCAGCTCGAACCAGTCTGGCCATTCTCCTCTGACCTCTGGCATCAACAAGGCATTTCCGCCCACAGAACTGCCGCTCACTGGATATTTTTTCTTTTTCGGACCATTCTCTGTAAACCCTAGAGATGGTTGTGCGTGAAAATCCCAGTAGATCAGCAGTTTCTGAAATACTCAGACCAGCCCTTCTGGCACCAACAACCATGCCACGTTCAAAGTCACTCAAATCACCTTTCTTCCCCATACTGATGCTCGGTTTGAACTGCAGGAGATTGTCTTGACCATGTCTACATGCCTAAATGCACTGAGTTGCCGCCATGTGATTGGCTGATTAGAAATTAAGTGTTAACGAGCAGTTGGACAGGTGTACCTAATAAAGTGGCCGGTGAGTGTATATCTCAACAACAAAGAAAGCTAGGGTCACCAAACCTGGCACACAGGTGCACTCTGAGACCATGACCTCTGACTACTGGTTTGGGGTCAAAAGGTCAAGATTGACACTCCGTATGCTCTCTTACTACAGAATGTGTACAGCTCTCTAGGGTCACCAGATTTGTTACATAGGTTCACCTTGGGATCCTGCTCTACAACTATGGGTTGGATACTGTTGTATATTCGTGGATGATGGGCTTATCATAATTTGGTTCTGCCACAGTAATTGTATTGAAAAGTTGAAAACTGCTTTCCGTTAGTAAGTATTGGGATCTTTTAAAAAAAAAAAAACAAACAAACAGGCGGGGAATATTGCACTCGCTTCAGAGTGCTCATGTTAATTAATTCCACCAGAATATTTCTGAAACTTGGTGAGGTACTACTTTTAGTTTCCAACTTCCTGTAGCTCAAGGTGATACTTTCAGTTCTAAAGAGTGTGTCCGTTTCCCCACAATTGTTGCCTTTTACTTTAGATCCAAAGACGAGCATGTTCGGTTTTCACCGGAGTATTCCTTTACGAAACAGGGATCATGTTTTTTTTTTTCCTCAAAAGGCCCGGCAGACTACAGCGACGGGGGTTGCAGTTTTGGGTAGCGGAGTCATAAACGGGAAGAAGGTGACTGCAGGTTCAGTTACCTTTTAACCTTTCCTCCTCACAGATTGCCTCCCACCCCCCAAATCCACGGCTCGTCTGTCTGCCTGCAGGTCTTTTACATCGTAGACAATTATGTATGTAGACGCTTTCATACTGGTCCGGTCTCTTGTGGTTTCAGCTCTTCAAGACTGAAATAGGGGAAAGATAGACACGTTTTGTGCTTCTTCTGCCAGTTTTTAAATTGAAAAATGGTTTTAGCCACAACTGCAGCCAAATATCCGAAAGTGACTGTGGCTAGATCGTAAAGTCTTGAATATATGTTTAAAAAAACTACTTCATAGATGCTTATTAGTTTGTTTTTCCCCCCACAACAAATTGTAGTACAAGTATCAGCAGAGGAACTCTTTTAGGAATTGCAATCTTTGAGGACCTTTTCCATTCCCATTGAGATGAAGAGCAAGTTAATGACAGAATTATACAAAGACAATGTTATCATAGCTATGTGGTCATTGGTTCGCTTTAAAATTTTCCTTTACTTGCCACGGACAAACGTCAGTGATGGCGCATTCCATTTGTCGTCGTAGGTTGAATATTCCCAGGCAGTCAACAGAAGTCGTCGAATGCTACACCCCCTGAAATCGGATTTCTGGTTGTGCAAGTTGGCACCATACCACAGTTTAGCATTTAGCAACAGAGCAAGCACAATTGTGCCTTTCATGGTTTCAGTCTTGGTTTTTGAATGTATTTGTGGTTAGAAATCCGACTTCAGAGGATTTGGAATTCAACATCTTCCTTTCTGGGGAAAATCCAGTCTACGACAACTCATTGAACTCTCTATGAAACACTATTATCCCGACACTTGGGCCATCTTTTTGCCCAGCTCTTGACTAGATCTCACAAGTCGCTCCTCTGGTGTGCCAACTTGGCTAAACATCATATAGCACCATCGAGTGGACTGAAGAGCGCCTCTGGATCGATACAAGTATCGCAATACTGTGCCGTATCAGTTTTACTTCCACTAGTACTCTCTGAAAGTCCTTACTCTTGAGTGGGAGCTGAACAGTTCCCGAAATGAGATTTTTGGAGATGAAAACTCAAACAAGAACTCGCGGTGAGAATGTGCAAAATTTATCCCAAACGTTACAGATCCCACCCCCCCCCATTCTTTTGTTTCATTAGCCTATATTTTGTTAAAGACCAGCTCAATATGGCGTCTACGTAGCTAAACTCTACGCCTCACACGTACCCATCAGCCCCCCCCCCCCCCACTTAGAGGACAAACACATTTCAGGCTCATGCATTTTCCTTTTTTTAATTTCCAAGCTGCTGAAATAAATATATATATTGAAATATATATTTTTCATATGTTTAAAGACAACAGTTCCAGAGTGTATGTTGCGGGGTCTGTTTTGTATTAGTATCATTTTTTAAATTTAATTTAATATCAAACATTACTGTAGTGACTGTGGGTGTTGCATCCATTCTCCTGTCAGGTTCCACGTTGGAGAATCTCACTGCCGATTGGTTGTGAGAGGACAGGGCTGTCGTCATGGAGACGGCCTGGGCAACCACTGTCAGCAGTAGAGAGGAGGGTGGTTGAGGGAGAAGGAAGTCTTCATCTTACCTTTTTTTTTTATTTTCCCAGAAACATGAGCACAGGTGCTTCATGACGAACCCTTAACTAGCATGTTTGGCTGCATCATATTCTTTTGGCACTGTATTTTGAATGAACGTTAATTTATTAAAAAAATGTACCAAAAACGTTCTTGAAAATGACTCTTGTGTTTGCTTTGTTTTGACAAAGTGGTTTTCTTTAAAAATCTACAGTAGGTTGTAAACTGTCCAGTACTCATTTCTGTGTATCATTTATTATTAAAATGATTCTCAGGGCAGCAACTCAAAAATTACATTTTTTTTTCTCAAAACTTCCAATTTTAAATATTTGCACAGTTGGAGCTTAATTTTTTTTTCATTTGTTCAAAAAAAATCTGTAGGGAGCTGCCAAGCGTAATTTGTAATGAAGATAAAATTAATTGGTAATGGGTGTAAATGAGCACTAATTAAGAATCTTTTTCTACATGCGACTAATCATTTCAGTGATCATATGATATTTTGTACAGTGGCCCAGAGAGCTCATCATAATGTAAATGCTCCAGCAACACTGATTCAAAAAGTCACAACACACGTACAGTGTTGGCATTGATGCTAATGCTTGGCATACTAGTGTTAGTATTTGCATGTGAATGTTGGTGTTTAGCACTGACACTAATATTATGTTGGCATTGGCGCACATGTTAGCATGTTAATTAAAAAAAAAAAAAAAAGGCAACACACGCGGACCATTCTCAGTGAGCTCGACTCGAAGGGTAGTATCTCACTGGGCTGAGATGGCTTGAGACTAGTTGGAGAAAGGCATTCTCGAGGGAGTTTCCAAAATGTCTCCAAACATTCTCAGCGGTTCTCATTTTCCTTTCCCGAGTTGCAGGGTCTCACAGGAATTTTGAACATGTTCAGAAAATTTGTGCAACAACTTTCTGTCAAAGTAGTCTCAGTCATTGCAGGTGTCTCGAAAACTTTGGCCAAAAACACACCGGGAGTTTGTGCAGCATTATTGCAACATTCATGAGACTGTCAGATTCCAAGTGAAAATTATCGCAAGTTCTCGGATTTGCCTCATGTTTTGTTTTTTTGTTTTTTTTTAATCTCCAACTAGTTGTGAGCTGTCTCAGCCCAGTGAGATACTACCCTAATCAGTGCGGTATAGTGCTAACATTAGCATGCTGACTTGTGAAACGGCTGCCTGATAATGTTGGCATACCAATTTTAGCATTGGTGCTAATATTAGCATGGTAATGTTAGCATTGACGCTAACATTAGCGTGCTTTCGTATTTGTGTTGCAGTTGTGCTGTGGGTTTTGCATTTTAGCTCTCTGGGCCACTGTAATTTTGACCTTTTATTAGAGTACTTTTTTAAATGTACAAGTTTTTTCCTCATAAGCCTCATAATATGGATTTAATAACTGGTCAAACCTCTTTTAATCAATAATCTCCAACAAATGCTTCCAGTAGCTGCTGCTTAGACCTGGACACCGTTCAGGAGGAATTTTGGACCATTCTTCATTACAGAACTTCTTCAGCCATATTCCTAGGATGTCTGGCTGCATCTCCTAACTTCTACTGAGCTTCAGCTAGTGGACAGAAACCCTGACATCATTCTGTAGGACACCTTGATAAACTTGATTCATTTTTCCTGCGATGATGGCAGTGAAGCATCATGATGCTCCCTCCACCATACTTCACCACTGGTATGATGTTGACATGCAGGGCCCTTTTTATGCCATACATGGTGCTTGTGTGCCCTTCCCAAACAATTCAACTTAAGTTTCATCAGTCCATCAGAAAATTAAAAAGGTGTACAGTGATTTATTTTTATTTTTTTTAAAGTCTGGTTCCTCTGTGGCTGTTCAATGGTTTGTGTATGGTAGACTCATGAACAAATATGCTAACCAGTTCCAATGTTTTCGTCAAGCCTTTAGCTGTTACTTTTTTTTTTTTTTTTTTAATGCCTTTGGAGGCAACTTGACTGGGTACAGACTTCTAGGGAGAGTAGTCGGTAATCGTCTTCATCCACCAATCGTCTCCACAAACTCATGGCGTTTGTCTACAATGACTGGTAAATACGTAAAATCTTGGAGATTACTTTGTATCCCTTTCCATTTTTATACAAATCATCAATTCCCGATTGTAGGTCTTTTGAGATCTTTTTTGCGAGGCATGGTTCACATCAGCAGATGCTTCTTGTGAATAGCAAACTCATAAATTTGAGTGTTTTTTAAATAAGTCAAAGTAGCTCGACACCTCGCTACAATCTTGTTTCTTTGCTCGGACTCCAGGTTTGCTAACTCCTGGCTTTTGAAGTCATTAGCACAAAGTGTTGACTTACTTTTTCTACTAGCACTGTGAACGTTCAATGAATGTGTTAAATAAAAACATTAAATATTGTAATTGTTTTGGATTAGGTTAAGTATATTGTCTAGTGGGACTTGGATGTAGATGGGAGCCGATTTCATGACCAACTAGAAAAGCACTCAGAGAGTGCATACCTCGGCCAAGGCTCCTTCTGTCCCTCATGGATCACCTCCAAAGTGGAAAGGGTTTGTGTGTAGGCCATGAGCCAGTTCTGGTGAAAATTGCATCAAAGTCTATCCAGTAATTTTGGAGGGTTCTTGCTAACACATTGAGAAGATAAGAGCCTTGGTGGAGGTATGCATTCTCAGATCACCAAAATGTAATGGGTTCATCTCTAGCCCAAGGACCACCTATGGTGAAGATTACATCCAAATCTGTCCTGGAGTTTTTGTGTAATCAAGGTCCATGGTGGATGTACAGTGCATATGGAAAGTATTCACAGCACGTCACTTTTTCCACATTTTGTGTTACAGCCTTATTCCAAAATGGATTAAATTCATTTTTTTTTCTTCAAAATTCTACACACAATACTCCAGAATGATGTAAAAAAAAAAAATTGGTTTTTTTTTTTTGAGGTTTTTGCAAATTTATTAAAAATAAAACATGTACATAAGTATTCACAGCTGTTGCTATGAAGCTCAAAATTGAGCTCAGGTGCATCTTGTTTCCACTGATCATCCTTGAGATGTTTCTACAGCTTAATTGGAGTCCACCTGTGGTAAATTCAGTTGATTGGACATGATTTGGAAAGGCATACAGCTGTGTATATAAGGTCCAACAGTTGTCAGTGCATGTGAGAGCACAAACCAAGCATGATGTTAAAGGAATTGTCTGTCGACCGCCGAGGCACAAATATGGAGAAGGGTACAGAAAAATTGCTGCTGCTTTGAAGATCCCAAAGAGCAAAGCAGCCTCCATCATCTGTAAATGGAAGAAGTTTGGAACCACCAGGACTGTTCCAAGAGCTGGCCGGCCGTCTAAACTGAGCAATCATGGGAGAAGGGTCTTAGTCAGGAAGGTGACCAAGAACCCGATGGATACTCTGTCAGAGCTCCAGTGTTCCTCTATGGAGAGGGGAGAACCTTCCAGAAGGACAACCATCTCTGCAGCAATCCACCAAACAGGTGTGTATGGTAGAGTGGCCAGACGGAAGCCACTCCTTAGTAAAAGGCACTTGGCAGTCCGCCTGGAGTTTGCCAAAAGGCACCTGAAGGACTCTCAGACCATGAGAAACAAAATTCTCTGGTCTGATGAGACAAAGATTGAACTCTGGCGTGAATGCCAGGCGTCCTGTTTGGAGGAAACCAGGCACCACTCACAACTTAGACCAATACCATCCCTACAGTGAATCGTGGTAGAAGCATGCTGTGGGGATGTCTTTCAGCGGCAGGAACTGGGAGACTAGTCAGGATAGAGGGAAAGATGAATCCAGCAATGTACAGGTACATCTCAAAAAATTAGAATATCATGAAAAAGTTCAATATTTTGTCACTCATTTCAGAAAGTGAAACCTGTGGAGTGTGTGAAATAAGAGGCTGACTCATGGCACACAGTTTATTACACACTTCACATCTCACAAGCACAGAACAGAATGAATCATTTCAGCAGGCACTCTCTGACAAGTTTCATGGCATTTCTCCACACACGACATTTGCATTACACTGCATTCAATCCCCTACATCCCTGACTCCTTCCTGCCATCTCGCCAGGAGCCTCCTGAGTGTTGTTCTCCCATGCTTATCCACTGTCTCTTGTCTGAGATGCTAAATAATCTGACTCCCCCAAGGTGCTATACTTCCCCCCCCCCCCCCAGCATCTTAGAACAATAGAACATCAGTCCACATGCTGTTTGGGCTTCCGTCTCCTCCCGTATCTGCTGTAACTGGGGTTAACCGCCTCCGTGGCGCTGCTGTGCCAGTGGGGGGCTGCTGGGAGTGTGTCTGACTGCGGGTGGGCCGTGACGAGGGGGGGGCCACTTCGGTCTGTCCGTGTGGCTGCTCTGGTGAATCGTTTCCCTGGGGAGCCCTCCGTGGGGGTCTTCCACGCCAAGGGGCCCTCGCCAACAGCACTTGCTCGTCCGCCACAACAAAAGCGGGTTTGAGTCTGTGTATGCCAATTTTTTCCTGCCTACCCCCCAAGTCTAGCAAAAAATGCTTATCCCCTGTTTTCAACACTCTGAACGGTCCTTCATAAGGTGGGCGCAATGGAGGGCGGTGGGCGTCGTGTCTGACGAACACGAACTCCACGCTCTTCAAAGTTTTAGGCACAAAAACACGCGGAAAACTGTGGTGGGCAGGGCCCGGCAGCGTGCCTGTGTTTGCGCTACGCTGCAAAAGCTGAGACGGGAAGCTGTCCGGCGCGGGATTATCTGGCAGAAATTCCCCGGGCAGCCGTAGGGGCTGCGCAAAAACAAGCTCTGCCAGGGAAGCTTCCAGATCCTCTTTCGGTGCGGAGCGCAACCCCAATAAAGCCCACGGCAGCCTGTCTACCCAATTTGCATCCGTCAATGAAGCCCTGAGTGCTGCTTTCAGTGATCTATGAAAACACTCGCATTATGGCGGCACATGGGGAAAGCATAATTGTGTAACATCTTAGATAAGAACAAAGAGCAGAGGTTCCCTGGTGAGATAACAGGGAGGTGTGAAGGATGAATGCAGTGTGACCTTTTGTGTATGAGAAACTTCTAGAAGGATGGTAAAGGATTAAGGAAGTGAATGCAATGTGACCTTTTGTGTGTTAGAAGCTTCTGGAGGAATGCCATAGTATTTAAGAGAAGAGTCTTTGCTGAGATGTCATTCTGTCTGTGCTTCTTGTGTGAGCTGTGTAATAAATCGTCCGAAGCCAAATCCGCCTCTTTCTTTACACGCTCCACAGCATAACCCATTGGCCTGTGGGTTGTATGCGGTTGTGCGATGAATTGTAACACCCAGGCTGCGGGCCATCGCGGACCAGAGTTCGGAAACAAATTGCGGGCCCCTGTTGGACGTAATGTCCGACGGGACTCCAAAACGTGCCACCCATGCTGTCAAAAAAGCGCGTGCTACGTCCGCGGACGTGGTTGCCACTAGCGGGACTGCTTCTGGCCAGCGCGTGGTGCGGTCCACCACTGTCAGGAGGTGCGTGCACCCCTGTGATGGCGGGAGGGGGCCCACGAGGTCCACGTGAACATGGTCAAACCTCTTAGCCGGGATACGAAATGGCTCCAAGGGAGCCTTCGTGTGTCTGTGTACCTTGGCTCGTTGGCACGCCACGCAGGCTGCAGCCCACTCTTTCACTTGTTTGCGTAGGCTCGGCCACACGAACTTCTCTCCCACCATTTTGACAGACGCGCGCACTCCTGGGTGTGCCAGAGTGTGAACCGACTCAAACACGTGGCGGTGCCACGCGACCGGGACCACCAGACGCGGGCGTCCCGTGGAGACATTGCAGATTGGGGGGGGGCCGCCATCTTGCAGCACCCTGCTCTCCAGCCTTAACCCTGTTGGTCCAGACTGGAGTGCGCGCACGTCTGCATCACTAATCTGCTCTGCGGCCATGGCTGCGTAATCTATCCCCACGCAGACCGGGGCCACCACGGCACGCGAGAGGCAGTCTGCCACCACATTAAGTTTACCCGACACATGCTGAATATCTATAGTAAACTCTGAGATCGCGGCCAGCTGTCTCTGCTGCCGGCCCGACCATGGTTCTGAAACCTTGGCCATCGCGAATGTTAGTGGCTTGTGGTCCACGAACGCGGTGAAGCTGTGCCCTTCCAGCCAGAACTGGAAGTGGCGTATGGCCAGGTGGAGAGCCAGTAACTCTGTCGAACGCGCTGTATTTACGTTCGTTGTCACGCAAAGTTCTGCTGAAAAAGGCGAGCAGCTGCCAAGCCCCGGAGACGCGCTGCTCCACGACAGCCCCTATGGCCACGTCTGAAGTGTCGGTGGTGAGCGCTATGCGGGCCGCCGGGTCCGGATGTGCCAGCAGTGCGGCGTTTGCCAGGGCTGCTTTAACTTCCGAGAACGCCCGCTCTCACTCCGGGGTCCATTCGACCCTATCCGCGGGTTTCTGTTTCTTGAGCGCGGCGTACAATGGTTGCATGAGCTGTGCCGCGTAGAGAAGGAAACGGTTATAAAAGTTCACCATCTCCAAAAATTCCTGCAGCACCCTGACCTTCTGAGGCCGGGGAAAATCCGCCACGGCGTGCACTTTGTCGGGCAGCGGGATCACTCCTTTCGGAGAGACGCGGTGCCCCAAAAAATCAATCTCCGTCATGCCGAACTGGCATTTCGCCGAATTGATTATTAACCCGTGCTCCTCCAACCTCCGGAAAACCGTCATGAGGTGGGTTTCGTGTTCGTCTTCGGACGCACTGGCTACCAGGATATCGCCCAGGTAGACGAACACGAACGGGAGATCGCGCAGCACTGCATCCATCATGCACTGGAACGTCTGTGCCGCTCCTTTTAACCCGAATGGCATGCGCAGGAACTCGAATAGACCAAACGGAGTTATTATCGCTGTTTTGGGTATGTCCTCAGCGCGCACTGGGACTTGGTGGTAACTTCGGACCAGGTCTATTTTGGAAAAAATACGTGCTCCGGCAAGGTGAACGGAAAAATCCTGTATGTGGGGAATTGGGTAGCGGTCGTGCGCTGTGGCGTTGTTAAGATAAGATAAGCCTTTATTAGTCCCACAACGGGGAAATTCCAGGATTGCAACAGCACAGGGATAGCAACACTCAGAGCAACAATCAGAAGGCAAGAAAAAAAAAAAAAGCAAGCAAGAGCAGCTAATATACATATGTACATATTACTATAAAATATATACACACACACACACACACACACACAGTGCAGAGCATTGTAGCTGGATGGAATAAATATATGAATATATGAACAGTGCAGAGCATTGTAGCTAGATGGAATAAATAGGTAAATATATAAACACCCACAGTATGGAGCATGATGGGTCGCCACGATCCCTCAGCCGTAGGGACCATGTGTAGCGGGGATGCCCATGGGCTGTTCGAGCACCTGATGATGCCCAACCTTTCCAGGTTGGCAAACTCCTCGCGCGCTATGGCCAGTTTAGCTGCGTCCAAGCGCCGAGGTCTTGCAAAAACGGGCGGCCCGGTGGTGGTGATAAAGTGCTCCACCCCGTGTTTAGCGATGGCCGCCGAAAACGTCGGGACCATGAGTGCTGGGAACTGAGTGAGCAGTGTGTGGAACTTACCGCCTGTAGCTGTGACGTTGGCTTGTGCTGTTGGCTGGGTCACTCGAGCTATACAGGGGAGAGAGTCAAAGGACAGTGCATTAACCAGGCGCCTGTTAGCAACATCAACCAGTAAACTATGTGCACACAGAAAATCAGCCCCCAGGATATGGTAATTCAGTGCTGCTATGACAAAAGTCCACTCATATGTACGGCCGTGTAGAGATAAGAGCAGAGTCCTCTCACCAAAGGTCTTAATATCCGAGCCGTTTGCTGCCAACATCGTGGGGCCGCTAGGTCCTGCCAGCCGGTCGGCGTAGGTCGGCAGGATGAAGCTCTTCTGGGCTCCGTGTCCACGAGGAAGCATCTCCCCGAGCGTGCATTCGTTAAGTAGAGCAGCTTGTTCTCTTCACCGAGGGTCGCAGCTGCTACCAACCGCCGGTCTCGGCGTTTTCCCGAGCGCTTGAATTGGCACAGTGGCGCACATCTGCGTGCATTCTCTCTGAAGCATTCTCTCTGAAGCGGCGGTGGTAGAAACGGAGCGTGTCTCTCTGGCGCTCCTTGGCCCCCGCTGCCGCTACCGTCGGTGGCTCCTCGCCTCCTCTGGTCGTCGCGCTGGGCTCCGCCGCTGCTGCGTTGACTGAGATCGTCCTGGTGGTGATGATGATCCGCTCTGCCTCCTGGGCTAGCGCACGGTAGTCACGCGCGGCCAGCAACGGCAAATTGGCCAGAACCGCTCTCACCACTGTTGGAAGGTTCCGGAGGAAGAGGTGGGCAAACAGAAAGTGCCCGTCGTCCGTGCCCATTAATACCAGCATCTTCTCAATCAGGTCTACGGCCGAACCATCTCCTAACTCGGCCCACGTCAGGTGCCTCTCCGCTCTCTCACAGTCCGAGAGCGTGTAGCGCCGGGTGAGTGCAGCCTTGAGCGCCTCATATTTGTCGCTGGCTGGTGGCTAATCGAGCAGGCTCGCTACCTGCTGGGCTGTGCGGGCGTCCAGCGCTGCTACCACATGGTAGAATCTGGTGTCGTCTGCCGTTACTCCCCGGAGGGCGAACTGGACTTCGGTGAGGTGGAACCAAGAGCGCGGGTTGTGCTGCCAGAAATCCGGTAGCTTGACTGAAACCGCACACGCGTGGCTGTAGGTTCCAGTCCGGGCTGTCTGTGGGATGGCTGCCGCCTTGCTGGAGCTTCCTGACCGAGCCAGCTCCAGGGTTCTTGCCTCGTGTTCCATAATACGTCTTGGGTCACCAGTGTGGAGTGTGTGAAATAAGAGGCTGACGGTTTATTACACATTTCACATCTCACAAGCACAGAACAGAATGAATCATTTCAGCAGGCACTCTCTCACAAGTTTCATGGCATTTCTCCACACACAACATGACATTTGCATTACACTGCATTCAACCCCCTACGTCCCTGACTCCTTCCTGCTATCTCGCCAGGAACCTCCTGAGCATTGTTCGCCCATGCTTATCCACTGTCTCTTGTCTGAGATGCTAAATAATCAGACTCCCCCAAGGTGCTATAAACCCATATATAGATTCATTACACAGAGTGATATATTCCAAGTGTTTTTTAATTTTGATGATTATGGCTTACAGCCCATGAAAACCCCAAATTCAGTTTATCAAAAAATTAGAATATTACTTTAAATGAATTTTAAAAAATAGTTTTTAAATAGAAATGTTGGCTGACTGAAAAGTACGTCCATGTACCACTCCATACTTGGTCGGGGCTCCTTTTGGATTAATTACAGTATCAATGTGGTGTGGTATGGAGGTGATCAGCCTGTGGCACTGCTGAGGTGTTATGAAGGTCCAGGCTGCTTTGATAGTGACCTTCAGCTCATCTGCATTGTTGGGTCTGGTGTCTCTCTTCTTCCTCTTGACAATCCTCCATAGATTCCATACCTGCCAACTACTCCAGTTTTGCCGTAATGGTTACGGTTTTCAAGACCCCATTCCGGGTTAAGGCTTTATTTATCAAAATTACGGTTTTTCACTAAAAATTCAGTCAAAAATTTTAAATCATAAAAAAAACTTGAAAGCAATTCCAAACACGAGATCGCTAGGAATTGTATCTAAATTTACCTGAAGCGTTTGCTAAGCTAATGCTATCGCTATAGCTAACGCCATAGCTAGTCGTAGCACCTAACGCCAATACAAAGAAGCGACTCCGTCCCTGGTGATTGGGGCTCGCCGGAGGAACCAACTGAGGCAACAGTTGGACGGGAGCCGGATCGGAGCTCAACTACAGTGGTGGTGGGCGGCGGGACTCAGTGGAGGAGCTGCCGGTACCCCGGCTGGACAGGAGCTCAATTGCAGCGGGACTAGCAGCGGAGGGGGCTAGCTGAGGCCCAGCTGGATTCGAGGTCGGTCGGATCGGATATCGGCGTCACAGCAGAGATTGTTTTACTATCAACAAGTCAGTAAAAATGCCACCAAAGAAGGAAATAAGATGAGACAAGACAAGCCTTTATTAGTCCCACAATGGGGAAATTCCAGGATTGCAACAGCATAGGGATAGCAACACTCAGAGCAACAATCAGAAGGCAAGAGAAAAAAAAGAAACAACAGCAAGTATACATATGTACATATAAATATATATAGACACACAGTGCGGAGCATTATAGCTGGATGGAATAAATATGAGTATATAAACGCAGTGCGGAGCATTGTATCTAGATGGAATAAATATGTAGATATATAAACACAGTATGGAGCATTGTTGCTAGATGGAATAAATATGTAGATATACTGTATAAACACACAGTGCGGAGCATTGTATCTAGATGGAATAAATATGTAAATATACAGTATAAACACAGTGCGGAGCATTGTAGCTAGATGGAATAAATATGTAGCTATATAAACACACCCAGTGCGGAGCATTGTAGCTAGATGGAATAAATACGTAAATAAAAAACACACAGTGCGGAGCATTGTATCTAGATGGAATAAATATGTAGATATATAAACACACCCAGTGCGGAGCATTGTAGCTAGATGGAATAAATATGTAGATATATAAACACAGTGCGGAGCATTGTAGCTAGATGGAATAATATGTAGATATATAAACACACAGTGCGGAGCATTGTAGCTAGATGGAATAAATATGTAGATATATAAACACACCCAGTGCGGAGCATTGTAGCTAGATGGAATAAATATGTAAATATATATACACACACAGTGCGGCGCATTGTTGCTAGATGGGATGAAACAGCACAACAGTCTACTTAGTTATCCTACATGGTATGATTATGTGGTTCCAAGATTGTCATTGCCAGGAGCGGCACTGGGGTTAAGCTCCCAGTGCTCATAAAATGCTCCTTATGGCATGCGTCTCGAAAAGCCTCTGGCAACTAAGTCCAACTCCTAGCCTGCCCGTGTGGTTTAGTCTCTAAGCCCGGCGGAACTGCTTTTACTAATAGGAGAAGGGGCGAGGGCGGATCTCTGGCGCCTTAAAACCAGATGCTTCGGGTAGATGGTGGCTCGTCAACCTGGGAAGGTAGCCCATCTAGGGGAAGGTAAACCCTGATTTCAAACCTCTGCTGCCTTGCGGCATACCCGGTCACGGGAAAGGCTTCGGGAGTCAACCCTGAGGAAAAATCCGGAGTCGGAGCCCCTAAGGCAGTTCTATGTTGTGCTCAACATCGTTCTGGCAGCTCCTGCAACGGCGCTGGTGCCAAACTGTAGCAGCCCTGCTGTTCCTTTGGATTCATCAGTGACGTGGAGAGGGGGGACATGCTGCATGGGCAACATCTTGTCCTCCATATCTTCCTGCCCAGGCTTGAATCCTACCAACGCTGGAAGGTAGAACACCGGATCACTGGAGAGGACACTCCAGCTTCGCCTTTGGCGTAGACAAAACACGGGGAATGACAGTTACCGGTTATAAGCCACTGCTCAATTGGCGTAGAGCGTGGCGCCAGGGGTTGTTCCCGACGGTGGGAGGGATCATCAGATCTCACTGGACAGCTACCGCCCGCCTCAAGCTGGGCAGCCCCCAGCCAATAAGGTGTTGTCCCGCCACAGCTTGCTTTCCTCATTGGGTGCATGGGGATAAGGAGAAATCCAAACAGCAGGCTGAGAACCTTCGCACCAGGCAAGACAATAAAACAAAAGAGACCAACTCTAAAACTGGGAACTTGGAACGTCCGCACTATGATGACAGGACTCGCTGCTAACCTCAAGGACATCAACGACACCAGGAAGACTGCCATCATCAATAATGAGCTGAAGAGACTGGGAGTGGATATCGCCACTCTCCAGGAAACACGGTTAGCTGATGCAGGCACACTGAGAGAGAAGGACTACACGTTCTACTGGCAGGGAAAGGGCAGTGACGAACACAGGGAACACGGAGTGGGCTTCGCAGTGAAGAACACTTTGCTGAAGATGGTGGAACCGGGCAGCACTGGCTCTGCACGACTCCTCACCCTCCGCCTGAACACCACTCAAGGCCCAGTCACCCTCGTCAGTGTGTATGCCCCAACACAGACAGCCACACCAGAGGCAAAAGACGAGTTCTACGAGAATCTCACAACAACTGTCAGGATCATCCCCAACTCTGAACAACTCATTCTCCTTGGAGACTTCAATGCCAGAGTGGGTGCTGACCACGACTCCTGGCCCTCCTGTCTTGGACCTTTTGGCGTGGGCAGAATGAACGACAACGGACAGCGGCTGCTCGAGTTCTGCACATATCACGATCTGTGCATCACAAACTCGTTCTTCAAGACCAAGCCCCAACACAAGGTTTCCTGGCAACATCCACGCTCAAAGCACTGGCACCAGCTAGACTTGATCCTGACCAGGCGCACCTCACTGAAGAACGTGCTACTCACCCGTTCGTTCCAGAGTGCAGATTGCGACACAGACCATTCATTGGTGTGTTGCAAGGTCAAGCTGCAGCTGAAGAAATTCCATCGTGCTAGACAACCTGGAAAGGCACGGATTGACACCAGCAAGATGGCCCAACCAGAACTTGTTGAGCAGTTTGCCTCCACCTTTGAGAAGGAACTTGGTGTACCACAAGGAGGAGAATCTGCAAAGCAGAAGTGGGAAGAGCTGCGAAACACCATCTACCGCACAGCCTTGGCTACCTTTGGGAGGAAGACCTCGAAGTCACAGGACTGGTTTGATGCCAAGTTGACCGAGATGACCCCCGTCATTGAAGCCAAGCGCTCAGCACTTGCTGAGTACAAGAAGTACCCAAACGAGAAGAATCTCCAGATTCTCAGGGCTGCGAGAAGCAAAGTTCAGCAGACTGCTCGGCGCTGTGCCAACGAGTACTGGACTCAGCTCAGCCAAGACATTCAAACCGCTGCCATAACAGGGAACATCCGTGGTATGTACGATGGCATCAAGAAAGCACTTGGTCCGGCTCAGAGTAAGACGGCCCCCCTCAAATCTTCCACTGGGGAGATGATCACAGAGAAGAACAAGCAGATGGAGAGATGGGTGGAACACTACTCCGACCTCTACTCTAGACAGAACACCGTGACACCGTCAGCCCTTGATGCCATCGACTGCCTGCCATCCATGGACGAACTTGACGCCGAGCCAACCATCGACGAACTCAGTAAGGCCATTGATAGCTTGGCCGCTGGCAAGGCACCCGGCAACGACGGCATACCCCCTGACCTGATCAAGCACTGCAAGACCGCCCTACTGCTGCCATTGCATGACGTCCTCTGCCAGTGCTGGAAGGAAGGTGCCGTACCACAGGACATGAGGGACGCCAAGATCATCACCCTCTACAAAAACAAAGGGGAGAGAAGCGACTGCAACAACTACAGGGGCATTTCCCTCCTCAGCGTTGTTGGCAAAGTCTACGCATGAGTTGTTCTCGTTCGTCTACAGAAGCTTGCCGAACGTGTCTACCCCGAGTCTCAGTGTGGCTTCCGCGCTGAGCGATCAACGGTAGACATGATATTCTCCATCCGCCAACTCCAGGAGAAATGCAGAGAACAGAACATGCCTCTGTACGTCGCCTTCATCGACCTCACCAAAGCGTTCGATCTGGTCAGCAGAGAGGGCCTTTTCAAGATCCTGCCAAAGATAGGATGCCCACCAAAGTTGCAAAGCCTCATCGAATCGTTTCACACCAACATGCAGGGGATAGTGCAGCATGATGGCAACGTCTCAGAGCCATTCAACATACGCAGCGGAGTGAAACAGGGCTGTGTACTTGCGCCAACCCTCTTTGGGATTTTCTTTGCTATGCTCCTGAGGCATGCCTTCAGCACAGCAACAGAGGGAATCTACCTGCACACAAGATCTGACGGCAGGCTTTTCAACCTTGCCCGCCTGAAAGCCAGAACCAAAGTACGCGAGGCTCTAATCAGAGACATGCTGTTCGCAGACGACGCTGCAGTCGCAACCCACACACAGCAGGAGCTTCAGACCCTGATGGACCGCTTCTCCCAGGCATGCAAGGACTTCGGGCTTACCATCAGCCTGAAGAAGACTAACGTCTTGGCGCAAGGCACGGAAGCACCACCAACCATCACCATTGATGACTACAAGCTGGAGGTCGTGAATCAGTTCACGTACCTGGGGTCCACGATCAGCAACAACCTCTCCCTTGATACAGAGATCAACAAGAGGATTGGAAAATCAGCCTTCACACTCGCTCGCCTCACCACACGAGTGTGGGAGAATCCCAAACTCTCTGTCAAGACGAAGATGGCAGTGTACAACGCCTGCGTCATCAGCACACTGCTCTATGGGAGTGAGACGTGGACAACATACGCCCGGCAGGAAAAGAGACTGAATTCCTTCCACTTGCGCTGCATTCGCCACATCCTGGACATATCCTGGCAGGACAAAGTGCCCAACACAGAAGTTCTGTCCCGCGCCGGCCTTCCCTCCATGTTCACTCTACTCAGGCAGCGCAGGCTCCGCTGGCTAGGCCACGCTCACCGTATGGAGGATGGCAGAATCCCCAAAGACGTCCTCTATGGAGAACTGGCAACTGGCAGGAGAGACGTTGGCCGCCCACAGCTGCGCTTTAGAGACGTCTGCAAGAGAGACATGAAGGCCCTGGATATCAACACAGAGCACTGGGAGGACCTTGCAACGGACCGCTCCAAATGGAGAGGCACCCTGACCAGACAGCTCAAGGCGGGTGAAGAGAGACTGACTGCTGCAGCAGATGAAAAAAGGACCCGCAGGAAGAACCGCCACAGACCCAGCAGCACGGAGACCACCCACAAGTGTGACCTGTGTGACAGGGACCGTCATTCGCGCATCGGCCTGTTCAGCCACAGGCGGTACTGTTCCAGCAGAGTAGACGTTTAGGATTCTCTTCCATGATCATCATAGACCAACGGAGGCCGACGAGTATGATTATGTACCCATACATATTCTCACCCTCCATAGCGACCGGTATTTTCCTAGTTGTATGCCAGAGGGGACCATTGTGTAAGTCTATTGCGTCTTTTACATTCAAAACTATTAGGTTGTCACATCTTTTTGCTGTCTCTGCAAGCAGCCCTGCTTGCAGAGTGGAGAGGCACAGAATCTAAGTTGCTTGAGGTTTAGTGTGAAGTTTCCACAGTCAGTGATGATTTGAGGAACCAGGTCATCTGCTGCTGTTGGTCCACTGTGTTTTATCAAGACCAGTCGTCTACCAGGAAATTTTAGAGCACTTCATGCTTCCCTCTGCTGACGAGCTTTATGGAGAAGCTGATTTCATTTTCTAGTAGGACTTGGCACCACACACACACACACACACTGCCACAAGTATCAAAACCTGGTTTAATGACCATGGCATCACTGTGTTTGATAGGCCAGTAATCTCTCCTGACCTAAACCCCATACAGAATCTGTGGAGTATTGTCAAGAGGAAGATGAGACACCAGACCCAACAATGCAGACGAGCTGAAGGTCACTATCAAAGCAACCTGACCTTCATAACACCTCAGCAGTACCACAGGCTGATCACCTCCATGCCACACCACACTGATACAGTAATTAATCTAAAAGGAGCCTCGACCAAGTATTGAGTGTGTACATGGACATACTTTTCAGTCGGCCAACATTTCTATTAAAAAAAAACTTTTTTTTTTAATGTTATGTAATATTCTAATTTTTTGAGAAACTGAATTTGGGGTTTTCATGAGCTGTAAGCCATAATCATCAAAATTAAAATCAACACTTGAAATACCGTATATCACTCTGTGTAATGAATCTATATAACACTGGTCAACACCAAATTTATTGTCTTAAGTTTTTTTGTTGTTGTTGTTGGGGGTTTTTTTAGCTGATTTAGGACAATTTTGACGTGCTGAATCCAAAAATCACATTGGTTTTGCTCAATCAGGTCAACTTTTTTGAACTATGGCCACATGTTTTTTACGTTTTTGTTTACATGTATGGGTATTTTTGCTTTATATGACGCAAAATTCTTTAATTCTCTGAATTTTGAACAATGACACAACATTCAATTTACATGTACTTATCTTTATCAATGTCTACTATTCAATTTACATTACACCTGTACAACTGCTTATAACTTGACATAAAAATCTGATCGAGAGAAATGGATGTCATTTTTGGATTCAGCAGTGCAAAACTGTCTTAAATCAGTTGAAAAAAGCAACTTACAAAAAAAAATATTTTCATGTTGTGTAATATATGGGTTTCACTTTCTGAAATGAGTGGGGGAAAAAAAAATATTGAACTTTTTCATGATATTCTAATTTTTTGAGATGCACCTGTACTGAGACATCCCAGATGAAAACCTGCTCCAGAGCACTCTTGACCTCAGACTGGGGTGATGGTTCATGTTTCAGCAGGACAATGACCCTAAGCACACAGCCAAGATATCAAAGGAGTGACTTCAGGACAACTCTGTGAATGTCCTTGAGTGGCCCAGCCAGAGACCAGACTTGAATCCAATTGAACATCTCTGGAGAGATCTGAAAATGGCTGTGCATCAACGCTTCCCATCCAACCTGATGGAGCTTGAGAGGTGCTGCAAAGAGGAATGGGCGAAACTGCCCAAAGAGAGATGTGCCAAGCTTGCGGAATTATATTCAAAAAGACTTGAGGCTGTAATTGCTGCCGAAGGTGCATCAACAAAGCACTGAGCAAAGGCTGTGAATACTTAAGTACATGTGATTTCTTAGTTTTTTATTTTTAATAAATTTGTAAAATTCTCAAAAAAAAAAAGTCTTCCATGTTGTCATTATGGGGTGGTCTGTGCAGAATTTTGAGGGGAAAAAATTGAATTTAATCCATTTTGGAAAAAGGCTGTAACATAACAAAATGTGGAAAAAGTGAAGTGCTTTGAATACTTTCTGGATGCACTGTATGCGCACTCAGATCATCACCAAAATTTAATGGGTTCATCCTGGGCCCAAGGGCTACATTTGGTGAAAATTTTTATCAAAATCCATACAGTAGTTTGTGCGTATGCCTGCTAACAAACACAGACAAACCACTCGGATTACATTACCTCCTTGGCGGCTGTAATTAATGCAGAAAACCAGGTAATTTCAAAGGGTTCACATACATTTTCTTGCCACTGTACATTTATGGCTAAAAAAAATTGCTAAAAATGTTTCCCCCTGCAGTGGAGCTTGCCGACCCCTGGTGTGACTGTGGGTAATTATGTCCATAACTCAGGTAGACAAGGAGGAAGCTGAAGATGCCGTTGAACGTAACTTTATTAATAACCAGCAGCTACGATATGGTACTCCTTACAGGCCAAGGGGTCAACGGTGAAAGAGGACGAGCCTCTTCTGCATCAGCCCTTTACACCCTGGGTGATGGCAGAACCGGAAAGGCGGGCCGTGACCTCGACTACACCCAGGGTGTACTCGGGTGCCATATTGGTACACCACAGTAATGAAAGGGGTCCCTGAGGTCAGAGATGTTTTTGTAGCAGGGTAAGTTGAGCAGGTGTGAACTTTTCGGAGGTCAGCAAAGTCGTCGGTCCCCGTCATGCTGCTGAATAGCTGAGAAATGACACACTAGTGTGTATGTGGGGGGGTTTTTTGTTTGGTTTTTTTTTTTAAGTCATGAACCACTGTCACAACAGCAGCAGCCGTCTGTCCCTACTGTGTTCGGCTGAAATACATGTTTCAGACAGATCAACAAAATGTGTTTATCAGAAGTTTTCAGCAATTTTTGACTGAAACAATAAAAATCAATCACAGGCCACTAACCAGAGAGGTGGCTTAGTTGATAGAGCATCCTCCCCACAACCGAGAGGTTGGAGGTTCAAGTCCCGGCTGTGTACACATACTAAAGACCATATTAAAAAAAATGATACTTCCCACCTTCTAGCTTGGTGCTCAGCATAACAGAATGGGGGAAGGAGAAGTTATTTGTGGTAGCACCTTACATGGTAGCAACCCCTCTGATTCTACATGTGATTAGCATTGTAGAAAGGAGAAATTTCGTTCTACTGTACATAATTAGCTGTATGGACTGAATGACAATAGAGGTGGCTTCTTCAAATTACAGCTTTTTCCTTTTCAGTTTTTGACCTTGTAAAATTGTTTTCTCTCAGGTTTCACAGCAAAAAATCAAGAGTCACAGGTTGCAGAACCCTGCAATTTTTTTGCTGTTGATACTATCGATCATAACATTTCACTTGATAGATTAGAACAGTTTGTTATACTTAAAAGAATTTCTTTGCAGTGGTTTAAAATATATTTGTCAAGTTAGTTCCAATTTGTTCAAGTCAATAACTTTCCAAAGCTCATAGAGTTCCACAGGGTTCTGTGTGAGGTCCAGTTCTTTTTTACTTCATATATGATTTGGCTAGCTAATGTAATACAAAGTATTGTAGCAATATTCATTGTTATGCAAACAATACACAACTATACAGTATTTATCAAAGAAGCCAGATGCCAGTAATCAATACCCCCGTGTGTCAGGAAGTGGTGAGTGCTGATGAACATAACGATTTTTGGCTTTGTCAGAAGTTGCCAAACAGTTTTTCTTGTCACCAAAAACTGTTAAATTATTTTAATTTTTTGTTTTTGCAAATGTATTTTACCGCAAAAGGTTTCAAACATTTGCAAAAGGTCATAACATGTTTGCAAACGGTTGCAATGCGTTTTGCCAAAGTGTTTTTTTTTTGGTTCACCAAGTAGTGAATTCTCGAAACTGTTTAAGACCCTTTAAGACAAAATTGTGTGTGAAATGTATTGCAACCTTTCAGGAACCCTGGTGAAACCCAAAAAGGGCAACGTTCTTGAACATTCCTCACCATTTGTTTGTTTTTGGGTTTTTTTGTAAGATTTTTGTTTTTTGTTAACATGTCTGCTCTCTCCACTTCCGGTTATGGCTGCCACGTAAGACGGATGTGTCTCACTCTGCTCTGCTCCTGGAGAAAAAAAATCGGCAAATAACTCTCTCATTTGGGACAGAACGTATCCCAGCGTTTGGGCGAGGATATGTCGGCGAAGCCTAAGGCTGGAAAACCAGGTAAAGGAAAAAGCGAGCCGCCGAAACAGTCCAAATTAACGGACTTTCAGGTCTGTGACGCAGCAAATAAAACTCCATATATGGCGGAGGAGGCTGGCAACGGTGCGATGTCTGCGGGGAGAGGCGCAGAAGCGCTGATGGCTGCCATGAGTTCAATGAGAGCGGACTTTTCCTCTAGATTTGATGGGATTATGACAGTGTTGGAAGGAATAAGAAAGGAATTGGGTGACTGTGTAGAACGAACGGCGCAGATGGAGCTCCGTCTCGCTAGTGCTGAAGATGACGTCACCCGTCTTCAATTAAAGGTGCGCACTTTGGAAAAAAAAAATAAATCTCTGGAAAATAATATTTTGGATTTGGAATCTCGGTCGAGACAGAATAACTTGAGGCTGGTGGGTCTTCCAGAGGAATCAGAAGGTCGGGACGTATGTTCCTTTCTGGAAAAGTGGATTCCGGAGGTGCTGGGCAGCGAGGAGTTGCAATCAGCAGTGGTTCTGGAAAATGCACATCGTATTGGCCCACGGAGAGATAAGGGACCGCCGAGGACCTTAATTATGAAGTTTCTTAGCAACAGAGACAGGATGAAGATCTTCAACGCTGCACGAGCTAAAGGAGAGATTAAACACCAGGACCAGCAGGTGCGGTTCTACCCAGATTTGGCCACAGGAATCCAACAATTGAGGAAGCAGTTTGATCCCATACGTAAGGAGCTGCGCAACCTTGGGATTCGTCATGGTGTAATCTATCCTGCGAGACTGCTGACCACGTATGAGGGCAGAACCCACATCTTCAAGACCCCAGAGAAGGCGCAGGAGTTCATCAAGAAGATCAAAGAAGAAGAAGAGACTGGTGGGAGCTAAGCATGAACAAAATATAAGGTAGAATAATTAAGCATTTGCACAGGCATCTGACTGACTTGAAGTAAATAGTAAGTTTACAAAATATAGATTGTATTATATATTAAAAAAAAACAAAACAAACAAAAAAAAAACTATGATGTACAAAGTTGTTAAAAATTTTGGAGTTAAGTTGGAAAACTACAGAGGAGAGTTAATGTTACGTCATTAAAAGCAGTAGAGTTAGGGTGATTGGGAGGATGAAGAAGGAGTGGCTTAGGCTGTTCCCCGTGGGTGTGGAGCGGTCGATGGCTATATCGGGAGACGGAATTTTTCTTTTGATTTTGGGGGGTTTCCCACAAGAGTGGGAAGGGGAAATTTGTTTGTGTGTAGTTTGTAGGATGAATGTTCAACCACTCATGTTTTTGCTTCTCTGTATGAGCATGTTTACACTGCAAGGTAATCCCAAACTCTCTATTGATCATAAACCAAAGTGTTAATCTTAATTTAACTTCATGGAATTGCAGAGGTCTACAAAATTTAAAAAAACTTAAACAAGTTATGAATAAAATAAAAGACATGGGTTCAAAAATTGTGTTTTTACAAGAAACTCATTTAATAGAGGAGGATATAAAAAGAATTAGGAGTAGATGGCAAGGAAGTGTCTTCACCTCATCATTCTCATCCCGGGCCAGGGGAGTTATGACTCTCATACATAAATCAGTTCCTTTTCAAGTGAAAAATGTAATTGGAGACAAATTTGGAAGATATGTAATCATTCAAGGTTCTTTGCTATTAGAAAATATAAATCTTGTGAACTTATATGGTCCCAATATAGATGATCAGAAGTTCTTTGCTAATTTATTTCTTATCTTATCATCACTTACAGGGCAACACATAATAGCAGGGGATTTTAATTGTACATTGAATCCAGGTATAGATAGATCAACAGGACTGGATTGCACGCACATTGGATGTAGGATGACTATTAATCATTTTATGAAAGAATTGAGATTGTTAGATATATGGAGAGAAATGAAACCACAAGTTAAAGCCTATTCTTGTTATTCCAGTACCTACAAGACATTCTCACGTATTGATTATTTTTTGATTTCCACAGAATTAAGGTCCAAGATTCAAAACTGCTTTTATGATAACATCGTGATCTCTGATCATGCACCCTGTTGTCTAATATATATGTAGATAAAAAATTGACAAAGGAATCAGGTAGATGGCAATTTCAGCATAAATGGCTTCAGGATGAGGAATTTGTCAAGTATATAGAAAAACAGATAGACGAGTTCTTTGACATCAATACTACACAAACATCAGCATGTGTAAAGTGGGAGGCTTTCAAAGCTTTTATTAGGGGACATATTATTAGTTATACAGGATCAAAATCTAAGAAGACTCGAGAGGAGAGAGCTAAATTGGAACATAAAATAAAAAGTCTTCAGGAAAAAGTGTATGCAGGAAGTGACCCAAGGTTGGAGAATGAATTACTGATTTTGAGAGCTGAATACGACAAAAAATCAGCGAATAGAGCTGCCTCGAGTCTTCTAAGATTGAAACAATCTTTTTATGAACAAGGTGAAAAATCAGGAAAATTATTAGCATGGCAGATTAAACAATTAGAAATTAAAACACCAATTACCAGTATTATAAGTAACGGACAGGTAGTTATAGATCCTTTAGAAATTAACAGAGCCTTTAGAGATTACTATGAAAAATTATATGATACCAAAAATGAATCTGATTTAACAAAACTAAATGGGTTTTTGAACGAACTATCTATACCGTGTATTCCAAATGAAAACAGGGAGATATTGGAGTCTAAAATTAGTCAAGAAGAAGTTGGGCTAGCCATTGATAATATGAAATCAGGAAAAAGTGCAGGACCAGATGGTCTTCCAGTTGACCTTTATAAAAAAATTTAAGAATAAATTAATAAAACCTTTTTTGGAAATGGTTTTAGAAGCATTTCAAAATAATAATTTACCATCATACATAAATAATGCCTTAATTATACTGCTGCCAAAACCAGGTAAGCCCTCTAATAAATGTGAAAATATGAGACCAATAAGCCTATTAAACGCCGACCTTAAGATAATCTGTAAAATTTTAGCAAGACGAATACAAGAAATTTTACCAAATATTATTAATCGAGATCAGAATGGCTTTATAAAGGGTAGACAAGGCTTCCATAATGTAAGAAGACTATTTAATATTATTTATTTTAATAAAGAAGCACCGGATACAGCTCTCCTATCACTGGACGCCGAAAAGGCCTTTGATAGAGTTGAATGGCCCTTTCTTTTTGAAGTCCTACAAAGGTTTGGACTTGGAAATAATTTCATAAAATGGGTTCAAATAATATACAATAATGCTACAGCAGAAATCCTAACAAATAACAATATTTCAAAACCAATAAAAATCAATAGAGGATGTCGACAAGGCTGTCCACTTTCACCTTTACTGTTTACTATGGCAATTGAACCTTTAGCGATAGTGATACGTTTACATTCACAAATATATGGAATTAAAGTTTGTAATATAAATATTTTTAATGTGTGCCCTGATTTGTTTTTCAGTTGGGGAAGAAGGCACTTAGTTGGGGAAGAAAAGCAATTATCTTCACCAACTTAACAACTGATCACAAATAAGGTCAAAGGGTGGAATGTAATATAAATGTGTTTTTAATGTGTGCCCTGATTTGTTTCTCAGTTGTTTTTAATATGTTTTAACAATCCAGTTCTCTTCCCATGAATCCAGTTCTCTTTATCTTAAGGCACACCATGACCTGGACAATATGACCTGTTTCTAGAAACTGTTTTCCTTAGCACAGCAAGTTTCTCACTCCTTAAATCACTGTTGCATGCTTATGAAACGAAGGCGTGACCTTTATTCCTTATATGTGTATTGGGAGAAATGTAGCAGGTGTTCCTGTATGTTTTGGGAATTGCCTGGGAACAGAAATTGGCCCTTCCTGTTCCCCACGCAATTCTATGATGGGAGGGGGGGGGCTTGCTCGGAGCAGAGATGGCCACTCTGTTCTGTACCTAGCCTTCCTTTAAAAACAGGGGTTTTCCCTCAATACGTTGAGTCTGCCGTGAGTTTTCTTGCGCAAAAACGTCCGGCTGAGAAATCCCGCTCTTCCTGGCCGTGGGCTCCCGGTCACCTGTATCAAACGGTAAGAGCTTGTGAAATGACATGAAATGCATTGATCCTTGTGTGTGAAGGAAATGTGTGACATGCAATGATTTCTCTTTTGTGTATGGAGATATGGTCTGTGGGGAATAAAGAGATACAGTTTTATTCTAGCAGCCGTGTCTCAGTGTGAATACTTTGTCTCAGTGTACATTCTTTTCTATGTGCCGACTTCTCACGAACCTGTCTAAATATTTTCATAAAACAAAGTTGGACCAACAGAACATAAAATCTCCCTGTACGCCGATGACATAATTTTGTTTATGTCGAATCTAAAAAAATCAATTCCAACCTTGTTGAATTTAATAAAGAATTTTGGGGAAATATCAGGATATAAAATAAATAAAACTAAATCTTCAATATTAATGCTAAATGAGACCCAGAGAAATTACCCAGCCCCTGAGGTAAATCAATTCAATGTTGTAAATCAGAATCAGAATCAGAATCAGGTTTATTGCCATTGTTCATGTAGTACACAAACTAGGAATTTGTCTCGGTACAATGCTGCAACATTAAACATGATAAGATAAGAGAAATAAACTATACATGTAATAAAGTGTAGGATAAGATTAAGTGATACTGGTCAACAGTTAAAATATATATATATATTAGCCAGCAGCAGATACTGTGGAGAACTATATAGTGCAGTCGGTAATGCAGGAAGAAAACAGTGATGATTGACATGAGTCTGGTTGAGCTGCTGTACATGGTGCACGAGAGTCACTTAGTGTTCAGCAGTCTAATGGCAGAGGGGAAGAAGCTGTTCATGTGACGGGAGGTTTTAGTCTGGATGGACCGAAGTCTTCTACCAGAGGGGAGGGGGGCAAACAGTACATGACCAGGGTGTGAGGGATCGGCTATGATCCGGCCAGCACGCCTCCGGGTCCTGGAGATGTACAGATCCTGGAGAGATGGGAGCTTGCAGCCGATCACCTTCTCAGCAGTGCGCACGACGCGCTGCAGCCTTAGTCTGTCCCTGGCAGTGGCTCCTGCGTACCACACGGTTATGGAGGTGGTGAGGATGGACTCGATGATGGCTGTGTAGAACTGCACTAACATCTTGGTGGGTAGCTTGAGCTTCCTCAGCTGCCGCAGGAAGAACATCCTCTGCTGGGCTTTTTTGATGAGTGAGCTGATGGTCAGCTCCCATTTGAGGTCCCTGGTGATGGTAGTGCCTAGGAAGCGGAAGGAATCAGCAGTGGTGATGGGAGAGCCTGAGAGGGTGAGGGGGGGCAGAGGAGTAGTGACTTTCCTGAAGTCTACAATCATCTCCACTGTCTTCAGAGCGTTCAGCTGCAGGTTGTTATTGCTGCACCAGGACGCCAGCTGGGCCACCTCTCTCCTGTAGGCGGACTCGTCGCCGTTGGAGATGAGCCCGATAAGGGTGGTGTCGTCCGCAAACTTGATCAACTTGACAGACTGGTGGCTGGAGGTGCAGGAGTTGGTGTAAAGGGAGAAGAGTAGGGGGGAAAGTACACAGCCCTGGGGTGATCCGGTGCTGATGCTAGTATAGTCTGAGACAGTCTTTCCCAGCCGCACATGCTGCCTCCGGTCCGTCAGGAAGTCGATGATCCACCTGCAGAGGGAGTCAGGCACGTTGAGCAGGGACAGCTTGTCCCGGAGCAGAGCGGGGCGGATGGTGTTGAATGCGGAGCTGAAGTCCACAAACAGGATCCTGGCGTAGGTTCCCGGGGAGTCCAGGTGCTGCAGGATGGAGTGGAGGGCCAGGTTGACTGCATCGTCTACAGACCTGTTGGCTCGGTAGGCAAACTGCAGCGGGTCCAGGAGTGGGGTGGTGATGGACTTGAGGTGGGACAGGACCAGGCGCTCAAAGGACTTCATGACTACAGAGGTGAGCGCTACAGGTCTGTAGTCATTAAGTCCAGTGATCCGTGGCTTCTTGGGGACAGGGATGATGGTGGAGGATTTGAGGCAGGACGGCACGTGGCATAACTTAAGGGAGGTGTTAAAAATGTCTGTGAATACAGGAGCCAGCTGTTTCGCACAGAGTCTCAGGGTGGAGGGAGACACGCCGTCTGGGCCGGGGGCCTTGCGCGGGTTCAGTCTGGAGAACTGTTTGAGCACATCCTGCTCACTGATGATAAGGGGAGGGGGGGAGGTGGGGGGGGGTGCCTTAAATGAAGTAGGGAATGTGGAGGCTGTGGAGCTGGAGGGAGGGGGGGAGTTGGACACAGATGACGAGGTGTCAAAACGGGCATAGTGTTGGGACAGTCTCTGACAAAGGGCTTTGTCATCCTGACCTTTAGGAGCCTGAGGCCGATAGTTGGTGATCTGCCTCAGTCCTCTCCACACGGAAGCCGAATCATTAGCAGTGAACTGCTGCTGGAGTCTCTCTGAGTACACAGATTTAGCCCTCTTCAGCTCTCTGTTAAACCGGTATTTAACCTCCCTGCAGCGGGGAAAGAAGACCCTGTCAGCGGGGAAAGAAGACCCTGTCAGCGGGGAAAGAAGACCCTGTTGAGATGGCGCTGGGGGCGATGTCCTACGTCGCCCCCGGCCGATCGAAAGGGAGTCGGGTTCAGATCCCCGAACCTGGAGGTGTGGAGATAGGCGCCGCCAGGCGCCCAGTGCGGTAACGCAAACGAACCTGGAGAAGCTGGCGGGAGCCCCGGGGAGAGTTCTCTTTTCTTTGTGAAGGGCAGGGCGCCCTGGAATGGGTTCGCCCCGAGATAGGGGCCCGTGCCCTGGAAAGCGTCGCGGTTCCGGCGGCGTCCGGTGAGCTCTCGCTGGCCCTTGAAAATCCAGGGGAGAAGGTGTAAATCTCACGCCAGACCGTACCCTTATCCGCAGCAGGTCTCCAAGGTGAACAGCCTCTGGCATGTTAGATCAAGGCAGCTAAGGGAAGTCGGCAAGTCAGATCCGTAACTTCGGGATAAGGATTGGCTCTAAGGGCTGGGTCGGTCGGGCTGTGGTGCGAAGCGGGGCTGGGCTCGCGCCGCGGCTGGGGGAGCAGTAAATCAGTTTAAATATTTAGGAATCCAAATTGTGCCTAAGCTAGAATCAGTCGCCAGTGTCAACTATGAAGCCTTAATGTCAGATATCAATGAGTTAACTCAGAGATGGATGTCACTACCAATGTCGATGATCGGGAGAATCAATATACTTAAAAGTAATATTTTACCTAAAATACTTTATTTATTTCAATACATTCCCTTATCACCACCTTTAGATCTATTCTCAAGAATAAAAAAAAAGTTAGTGGAATTTATATGGAACAACAGGAGGGCTAGATTACGTCTGTCTTTATTATATTTACCATTTGATCGTGGAGGTCTGAAATGTCCAAATTGTATGTTGTATTATTGGTCGGCACAACTGAGGTCTATGACATATTATTTTTCATCAAATGATCTCCCTCACTGGACTGAAATGGAATCATACAATTTACCTTTACCTCTTCCCATATTCATATACTCAGATTCGGCAAAAAAATTACAAAAACAAGTTAAAAATCCATTTGTAAAGCATATGATCAAAATATGGTGTGAAGCTAAAAACTATTTAAAAGAACCACAGTTATTGTCACAATTTAGTCCAATATGGGGTAATCAATATTTTAAACCAGGGAGAGCGGACGCTGTATTTAAAGTATGGAATTTAAAAGGGATACAAAAGATTCAGGATTTATATTTGCCATGTGCAGATAACATAATGTCTTTTGAAGAGCTGAGGATCAAATTTAATCTCAATAGAACACATTTTTTTTTAAATATCTTCAACTTAGAAACTTTATTCGATCAAATCAAAATAAAGCTCTCACTCGACCTATTTATTCATCCTTGGAAAAAATGATGATGAAAGATAGTAAAAGGGTATTATTTCAGAGTTTTATAACTCATTGACACTATCTTCAAGTGAAAATTCACTGAAAAGATTAAACTACTGGAAAGAAGATCTGCAAACTGAAATTTCAGAGGAACAATGGGAATTGGCTTGTACAGAAGCTCAAACCAAATCAATAAATGTACGCCTTAAATTGATACATTTCAAATGGTTAATGCGGATGTATGTTACACCGGAGGAGTTAAATAGATATAACAAAAATATACCAGATACATGCACAAAATGCATGGAAAGTAAAGGAACCCTATTTCATTGTTTATGGGAATGTAGATTAATAAGAATGTTTTGGGAAGAGGTGAGGGTAACAATTGAAAAAATAATCTCAAAACAAATCATATTGAATCCTAAACTGTTTTTGTTGGGTCTGTACCCAGAAAAGCATAATTTTAATAAAAGTGAAAGAACATTCATAGACCTCAGTTTGCTTAATGCCAAAAAATGTATTGCACTATTATGGAAAAAGACTCATAGACCAGATGTGACTCAGTGGTTAAGACAGATGTTAACAAACCTTCCATTAGAAAGAATAACATATATACTGAAATCAAAGGAAATTGTGTTTGAGAATATATGGAGACCTTTTATTGATTATGTAAAAAATTTAAACATAACTCTTGAAGAAGAAGGTGAATGATGTGTGTGGACCTTGTAAATTCCAAACTGGTGAACATAATATGTATACTTATGTATTGGATTGTCTAGACTAAACAGAGGAGCATTGTTGAAGACTTGATTTTGTTGGTGGTTGTTGGTGTTTTTAGTGCATTTTTTTTTTGTAGTACTTTAGTGTTAGTGTTTGATTGTTTGTATCATGTTTGTTAAAAAAAAAAAAAGGTTCAATAAAGATATTGTGGAAAAAAAAAACATGTCTGCTCTCTTCCATAGATTGAGTCCCCTGCATGTTGTTTGTTCTTCTGTTTCCCCAGATGAGTATCAACAGTCGGTGATTTGAAGGGGGATGCTATTCCACCTTGTTAGCAAAATGACCCAAAAGCATTCCCCCCCTTGTTAACCCGCCATCCCCCCATCCTAATTCCTATTAATGTGCTCCCCCAACCTGGAAAAAAGAGAGAAATGCGCCCCCCCCCCCCACCATCATCATCATACAGTGCATCTGGAAAGTCTTCAGTGCTTCACTTTTTTCTACACTTTAGTATGTTACAGCCTTTTTCCAAAAGGGATTAAATTAATTTTTTCCTCAAAATTCTACACACAATATTCCATAATGATGTGGGAAAAAAATTGAGATATTTGCAAATTTATTAAAAATAAACTAAGAAATCACATGTACTTAAGTATTCACAGCCTTTGCTCAATACTTTGTTGATGCACCTTTGACAGCAATTACAACCTCAAGTCTTTATGAATATGATGCCACAAGCTTGGCACACCTGTCTTTGGGCAGTTTCACCCATTCCCCTTTGCAGCACCTCTCAAGCTCCATCAGGCTGGATGGGAAGCGTCGATGCACATCCATTTTCAGATTTCTCCAGAGATGTTCAATTGGATTCAAGTCTGGGCTCTGGCTGGGCCACTCAAGGACATTCAGAGTTGTCCTGAAGCCACTCCTTTGGTATCTTGGCTGTGTGCTTAGGGTCGTTGCCCTACTGAAGGATGAACCGTCGCCCCAGTCTGAAGTCAAGAGTGCTGT
The DNA here is from genome assembly GCA_020510985.1 of Pholidichthys leucotaenia. NCBI lineage: Eukaryota > Metazoa > Chordata > Actinopteri > Cichliformes > Pholidichthyidae > Pholidichthys > Pholidichthys leucotaenia. Next base: position 227,363,192 of record CM035844.1, read on the forward strand.
AGAGCAGGTTTTCATCCAGGATGTCTCTGTACATTGCTGCATTCATCTTTCCCTCTATCCTGACTAGTCTCGCAGTTCCTGCTGCTGGAAAAACATCCACACAGCATGATGCTGCCACCACCATTGGTGAGGTTATGGGCAGTGCCTGGTTTCCTCCAAACATGATGCCTGGCATTCACACCAAAGAGTTCAATCTTTATCTCATCAGACCAGAGAATTTTGTTTCTCATGGTCTGAGAGTCCTTCAGGTGCCTTTTGGCAAACTCCAGCACTGCCATGTGCCTTTTACTAAGGAGTGGCTTCCTTCTGGCCACTCTGCCATACAGGCCTGATTGGTGGATTGCTGCAGAGATGGTTATCCTGGAAGGTTCCCCTCTCTCCACAGAGGAACGCTGGAGCTCAGAGTATCCATCAGGTTCTTGGTCACCTCCCTGACTAAGGCCCTTCTCCTCCGATCACTCAGTTTAGACGGCCAGCCAGCTCTTGGACGAGTCCTGGTGGTTCCAAACTTCCTCCATTTACAGATGATGGAGGCCACATTGCTCATTGGGACCTTCAAAGCAGCAGAATTTTTTCTGTACCCTTCCCCAGATTTGTGCCTCGAGACAATCTTATCTCAGGTCTACAGACAATTCCTTTGACTTCATGCTTGGTTTGTGCTCTGACATGCACTGTCAACTGTGGGACCTAATATAGACAGGTGTGCCTTTCCAAATCATGTCCAATCAACTGAATTTCCCACAGGTGGACTCCAATGAAGCTGTATGTACTTGATATTTCTTAGTTTTTGATTTTTAATACATTTGCAAAAAGCTCAAAAAAAAAAACTTTTTTCACATTATGAGGTATTGTGTGTAGAATTTTGAGGGGAAAAAATAAATTTAATCCATTTTGGAATAAGGCTGTAACATAACAAAATGTGGAAAAAGTGAAGTGCTGTGAATACTTTCCGGATGCACTGTAAACCTTTCTATTACCATGTTACATCACTGAATAATGTAACAGCCTTGAATTCTAAGCAGAAACACACAAAAAAAAATCTCAACTTTTTCTTGGGAGATTTGTAACTTTTTCCTCAAAAATTTGACTTTTCTGAAAAAAAATTTGCAGTTTTTTTCTTGTTAATTTGCAATTTTGTCCTGTAAATTTGCAACTTTTTTCTCATAAATTTCCAACTTTTCCTCAAATTTGACTTTTCCTTTAAATGTTCATCTTTTTCCTCATATTTGTAACTTTTCCTCATAAATTTGCAACTTTTTTCCCTCTGTAAATTTTCATATTTTTTCTGATAACTATCAAATTTGATTTTTTTTTCCAATGTGCAACGTTTTTTCCTCAAATGTGCAACTTTTTCCGTGAATTTTCTAGTTTTTTTTCCCTCGTAAATCTGCATCTCCCCTGTAAATTATTTTTTTTCTCAAAAATCCTTTACTTTTTCTTCTAAATTTGCAGTGCTCTCAAAATTTAACCCCCCCCCCCCCCAAAAAAAAAAAAAAATTTTATTACTTTTTTGTAGATTTGAAACACTCATCTAGACTCTGGTTAAATGTTTATTCTGTGTAATTAAATTGTAATTTGTAGCTTTTTTTTTTTTTTTTTTTAAATGGCATCTTTTATTTATCATATTGTTACCTCCACCAAGGAGGTTATGTTTTCATTGGCGTTGGTTTGTCTGTCTGTCTGTTTGTTAGCAAGATAACTCAAAAAGTTATGGACGGATTTTCATGAAATTTTCAGGAAAGGTGTGTAATGGCACGGGGAACAGATGATTAGATTTTGGTGATGATCTGAGAGTGCATACCTCCACCAAGGGCTTTTTTCTATTTGTGCAGCAGGATTACACAAAAACTACTGGATGGATTTGGATGAAATTTTCACCAGAGGTGGTTCTTGGGCTAGAGAGGAACCCATTATATTTTGGTGATGATCTGAGAATGCATACCTCAGCCAAGGTGCTTATCTTCTCACAGTGTGTTAGCAACAGTACTCCAAAACTGATGGACAGACTTTGATGCAATTTTCACCACAAGTGGCTATAGGCCTACATACAAACCCATTACATTTTGGAGGTGATCCATGAGAAATGGAAAGTGTCTTGGTGGAGGTATGCGCTCTGAGTGCTTTTCTAGTTGCACCTTTATTCTTGCAAATTTTTACCCAATTTACATTTATGCATCATGCTAACTTGGTGAATAACCCCATCCCCCTTGTTTAAAAATAAATAAATTGTCTACTGACTATTGAGGGGGTCGTCAAGGTTGTGACCTCACAGCAGTGAGGTCTCCTGCCATTCAGTTGAACGAACCACGAGATGACTGCTGCCGTCAACTGGAGCTATATCATTAAAGCTAAACTGAAAACAAAAGCCTGTGTTTCTTTTATTTCTTTTAATACAGTATTATAGCAGAATATCACTTTCTCTCCAATACATTAAAATTATCTCTCAGGAAAATATTCTGTTTATCAGAATTTACAATATTCATATATTATAAATACAAAAAAGAAAATGTATCAGGATAAAAAAAACAAAAAGCAGCTTTTTTTTTTTTTTTTTTTTTTTTTTACAGTTGAACTAAAAAATGTAGCTCTCAGGAAGTGTGGATGGTCAAAAGAAGAGACGGAAACAAGAAGCTGAATTTTGAGTTCTGCTGGGTGTCCCATTATGGAGAAGAAGATGCTGCAGGAGCGTCACAATTACAGATACAGATGATGTGCAAATCCACACTGGTCCACAGGTTTTCCAGTGATAAAACATGGATATTTATGAGATAACCAGTTGCACAACAAACATGGTTTAAAACTATCATTGGATATACTAAATATAGTTCTCCAAATATATACAATATATATATATATATATGCATGTATATACTGGTGGTAGAAAAAGGCATAGGAAACAAACGCACAGTAGAGCGGGTTCTTTTTGAATTGGGAGACGAGGTTCCTCACTCAACAGTCGGGCATCAGGCTCACAAATATTCGTGTAATAACATTATGGTTTGATTGGTAAAGCAGCACACGCTCAATTTAACAGCAATATTTTTGCCACATTTAGCTTTGCAAAACATCGAACTTGATCAGGATTTTTCAGTCGATTGTTTTAACAAAATTTGCAGTCATTTTTGCAGAAAAAAAGTCAAATTTTTGAGGAAAAAGTCAAATCTGTGGCAAAAGTAGCAAATTTACAAGAAAAATTGTGAAAATTTGAAAATTTAAAGAAAGTTAAATTTATGAGAAAAAAGTAAGAAATTTACAAGAAAAATTGTGAAAATTTGAGAAAAGTTGAAAATTTAAAGAAAGTTAAATTTATGAGAAAAAAGTAAGAAATTTACAAGAAAAAAAACTGAAAATTTGAGGAAAAAAATCACATTTGAGAAGTTTTTATTTTTTGCATTTCTGCTTAGGACTGGTGGTTCAAAGTCATGTCATTATAATTATCATACATACACTCGCCCAATAGGTGCATCTAAAACCTAAAGTTCCCAAAATTCTGTCCTTAACAGCGATTATCCGACGCATAATCATAATCCTTTTCTATTTTATATTGTATAACATATAAAAGAACTGAATTACTTCATTGATGAGTTCACACCGTTACCACGACAACTGTGAGAATGTGGTGGGGGTGGGGGGTAACAGCTCATGCTTCAAATCCTGGGATGCAGAATATTATTTTATTAACATGATTTCTCAGCAAAATTGTCAAAACACGCAGCAGAGAGTAAACACCACAAAGCCCCCAAAACTACGCCGTACCAGCAGGTTTAGTGTTTCACAGGAAGGCGTCCAGCAGTTGAACTTGGATCACTGCCTCACAGTGTTCAGTCTGTCATATAAAGGCCAGACGGGGGGGATGTGTTGACACGATGCTGGAAAAATCCCCCTAACCTCCAGTCTATGGGCCAGCAGCTTTTCCTAGTTTAGAGATGATCACTTTTCCTCTTTAGATCCTTCATAAAATTAGCGATCACGCCGCCGACACGGTGATCAGACGGTAAAAGGAGGGACCGTCGGTGAGGGAACCCACCCCCGGTCACGGTTTGACCTCGGTGGCTGGCTCGGGGACGGGTTCGCCAGTTACCGGGGCGGGCTGGGCCAGGGTGGAGAACCAGGAGGACATGGCCGACTTGGCGCTGGTGAGAGCTCCGCCCACGGACTGACCTACGGGAGGGAAATGGGAGGGATTTAGTTTCAGCAATTTTATTCTTGTCTATTTGTTTTTTATTCCCATAAATGTGCAACTTTTTCATTTTAATTGGCAACATTTTCTTTTAAATATGCATTTTTCTTATAAATTTGCAACTTCATTCTTGTCTATTCTTATATTTCTTATTTATTTGCATAAATATGCAACTTTTTTCTAGTAAATTTGCAATTTGTTTTCCACAAAATTAAATTTGAAACTTTTGTCAAATTTTCAATATTTTTCTTTCTCTGTGATTCTTCTCTTAATTTTTCAGTTTGTTTCTCACGAAACTGCAACTTTTTGTTTAATTCTGCAATTTTTCTTGCTTTTTTTCTGTGTAAATTTGCATCTTTATTCATGCCAGTTTTACATTTCATATTTACTCTAATAAATTTGCAATTTTTTTCTCATAAATGTGCAACATTTTTCTGGTAAATTTTCAGTATTTCTAACACATTTGAATATTTTTTCCTAATAAATTTGTAATATTTTTCTTGTAAATTTGCAACTTGTATTTCAAACTTATGAATTAAAGTTTTGTAGTTTATTTCTGGAAATTTGGTATTTTTTTCTCCGATTTAAGTTTGCGATTTTTCTTGTAAATTTGCAACTTTTGCTTTTAAAGTTGGAAACTTTTTCTTGCAAATTTGCAATTTTTTTTTCCACAATATCTTTATTGAACCTTTTTTTTTTAACAAACATGACACAAACAATCAAACACTAAAACTAAAGTACTACAAAAAAAAAAATGCACTAAAAACACCCACAACCACCAACAAAATCAAGATAAGATAAGATAAGATAAGCCTTTATTAGTCCCACAACGGGGAAATTCCAGGATTGCAACAGCACAGGGATAGCAACACTCAGAGCAACAATCAGAAGGCAAGAAAAAAAAACAAGCAAGCAAGAGCAGCTAATATACATATGTACATATTACTATAAAATATATATATACACACACACAGACACACAGTGCAGAGCATTGTAGCTGGATGGAATAAATATATGAATATATAAACACACAGTGCAGAGCACTGTAGCTAGATGGAATAAATATGTAAATATATAAACACCCACAGTACGGAGCATTGCAGCTAGGTGGAATTCAAGTCTTCAACAATGCTCCTCTGTTTAGTCTAGACAATCCATTACATAAGTATACATATTATGTTCACCAGTTTGGAATTTACAAGGTCCACACACATCATTCACTTTCCTCTTCAAGAGTTATGTTTAAATTTTTTACATAATCAATAAAAGGTCTCCATATATTCTCAAACACAATTTCCTTTGATTTCAGTATATATGTTATTCTTTCTAATGGAAGGTTTGTTAACATCTGTCTTAACCACTGAGTCACATCTGGTCTATGAGTCTTTTTCCACAGTAGTGCAATACATTTTTTGGCATTAAGCAAACTGAGGTCTATGAATGTTCTTTCACTTTTATTAAAGTTATGCTTTTCTGGGTACAGACCCAACAAAAACAGTTTAGGATTCAATATGATTTGTTTTGAGATTATTTTTTCAATTGTTACCCTCACCTCTTCCCAAAACATTCTTATTATTCTACATTCCCATACACAATGAAATAGGGTTCCTTTACTTTCCATGCATTTTGTGCACGTATCTGGTATATTTTTGTTATATCTATTTAACTCCTCCGGTGTAACATACATCCGCATTAACCATTTGAAATGTATCAATTTAAGATGTACATTTATTGATTTGGTTTGAGCTTCTGTACAAGCCAATTCCCATTGTTCCTCTGAAATTTCAGTTTGCAGATCTTCTTTCCAGTAGTTTAATCTTTTCTGTGAGTTTTCACTTGAGGATAGTGTCAATGAGTTATAAAACTCTGAAATAATACCCTTTCTTTTACTATCTTTCATCAACATTTGCAAATTTGCAATTTTATTCCTTTCAGTTTTATATTTCATATTAAGTCTCATAAATTTGCAACTTTTTCATTTAAATTTGCAACATTTTCTTTAAATATGCATTTTTCTTAAGAATTTGCAACTTTATTCTGCAACCTGAATCTCATAAATTTATAACTTTTTTTAAAAAAAATAAATTTGCAATATGCAATTTGTTTCTTGTAATTTTGGAACTGGTTTCATGTCAATTTGCAACTTTGTCTTTTAAAATTTGCATTTTTTTACCTTGTAAATTTTCAACTTTGTTCTTGTTAATTTTAGATATTATAATTATGCTCAGAAATTTGCAACTTTTATTTCATGTAAATGTTCAACTTTTTCTGGTGAATTTGCAATATTTCTCATAAATTTTAATATTTTTCACTAACACATTACAACTTAATAATTTGTAAGTTGTTTCTCAAGAATGTGCATCTTTTGTTCTGATAAATTTGCAACATTTTTCTTGTAAATTTGCAACTTGTATATTAAACTTGCAATTTGAATTTTTACAGTGTATTCCTGGAAATTTGATATTTTTCCCCCCCATATAAATTTGCAGTCTTTCTTGTAATTTAGGACTTTTCTTTTTAATTCTGCAATTTTTCTTACTTCTTTTTCTTTGTAAATATGCATCTTTGTTTATGCCAGTTTTGTATTTCAACTTATTCTCACAAATGTACATTTTTCCCTTATAAATGTGCAACATTTTTCTGGTAAATTTTCAATGTTTCTGTTGTTGTTCTTTCGTCATTCTCAACGATGACCAAGGACATCACAGGGAAGATGACTGGGTGCGGTGTGTCCGGCTGTGGCTGATCAGTCCGATGTGGGCACGGAAGGCTCTGCCACAGGTCGAACACAGGTGGTCTGCGCAGGCCGAAGATACAGGGGTGGCTCTGGACTTGCAAAGCTCACGTTTTCTCTGGGCCTTGGCAATCCTGTTCAGCTCAAAGGAGGCAGCACCTTTGCTGGTACGGCTACGCCAGTCTGGTCAATCTAGCGCTAGGGTCTCCCAGGTGTCAGGACTGATGTCAAAGCTCTTCAGGGAGGCCTTAAGAGTGTCTTTGTAGCGCTCCTTCTGACCACCTTGTGAGCGCTTGCCCTCTGCTCGTTCACCGTAGAACAGTCTCTTTGGTAGACGTGAGTCGGGCATACGAACAAGGTGGCCAGCCCACCTAATCTGGGCTCTCTTGAGTAGGGAGTGGATGTTAGGCAACTCAGCTTGGGAGAGGACCTCTGTGTCAGGGATTTTGTCCTGCCAGGTGATCTTCAGGAGCTTTCTGAGGCAGTTCAGGTGGAAGCAGTTTAGCTTTCTGGCATGGTGCTCGTAGACTGTCCAGGTCTCGCAGGCGTACAATAGGGAAGGCAGGACAACTGCCTTGTACACCTTCAGTTTTGTGGTCAGCCTGATGCCTCTCCTTTCTCACACTGTTGCAAGTAGCCGTCCGAATGCTGAGCTTGCCTTGGCAATGCGCAAATCGACCTCGTCGTTAATGTTGACAGACCTGGAGAGTGTGCTGCCGAGGTACGTGAACTTGTCGACAGCCTTGAGGGTCTCCTCGTTGACAGTGATGGCTGGTTCCATGTAAGTCTTCTGCAGTGCCAGTTGGTGCAGGACCTCAGTTTTCTTCGTACTGATTGTGAGCCCAAAGTTTTCGCAAGCAGTGGAGAAGCAGTTCATGCTCTACTGCATCTGGGCCTCTGTAGCAGCATTGAGTGTGCAGTCGTCTGCGAACAGGAAATCACGCACTGAGTCCCCTTCCATCTTGGTTTTGGCTTGGAGCCTCCGCAGGTTGAAGAGCCTGCCGTCCATCCTGTGCCTGATCCTGATGCCGCTATCTTCATCGTCGCAGAAGGCATCAGACAACATGGCTGTGAATATCATGCTGAAAAGTGTGGGCGCGAGTACACAGCCCTGCTTGACCCTGTTGGTGACTGGGAAAGCTTCGGAGACGTCTCCATCATCCAGTACTTCAGCAAGCATGCCGTCGTGGAACTGGCGCATCAAGCTGATGAACTTGTCTGGGTAGCCAAACTCTGCCATGATCTTCCACAGCCCCTCACGACTGACTGTATCAAAAGCCTTGGTCAGATCTACAAATGTTGTGTAGAGGCCCCTGTTCTGTTCTTGACACTTCTCCTGAAGTTGGCGTGTGGCAAAGATCATGTCAGCAGTTCCACAACCCTCTCTGAAGCCACACTGGCTCTCTGGCAGGTGACCACCTTCCATGTGCTGAATGAGGTAGGTGAGAAGGACTCTTGCGAGGATCTTGCAGGCGATGGCGAGGAGAGAGATCCCACGGTGTTTGTCGCAGGACTGCCCATTTCCTTTTCTCTTGTAGAGATGGACATTGGAGGCGTCCTTGAGCTCCTGGGGGATAACTTCCTGCTGTCACATGGTCTGAAAGAGTTTGATGAGTTTCTATAGTAGAACTGGTCCTCCTGCCTTATAGATTTCAGCTGGGATGGAGTCAGAGCCTGGTGCTTTGCCATTCAAAAGGAGTTTGACCGCTTTTTGGACTTCTGATTCTGTTGGAGGTTCTGCCAGAGACGTGTTCACCTCTACTTGGGGCATGCGAGTGATGGCTTCTGCATTGATGGACGAAGGTCTGTTCAGGACGCTGCTGAAATGTTCTGCCCATCTTTCCAGGATTGCGTTCTTGTCGGTGAGGAGAGTGGACCCATTAGCACTGAGCAGTGGTGATGTTCTGGAAGACTGAGGCCCGTAGATGGTCTTAAGAGCATCGTAGAAGAGTTTGCAGTTGTTGCTGTCAGCATACTGCTGTATTTCATCTGCCTTCTTGCTGAGCCAGAAGTCTTGCATCTCTCTGAGCTTTGCCTGCAGCTTTCCTTTGATGGAGTTGAAGGTTGCCTTCTTAGAGACAGATCTGCTGTCTTGCTGGTATGCTCTGCGAGCTTCACGCTTCTCATCAAGCAGCTTTTGGATGTCCTCATCGTTTTCATCGAACCAGTCTTGGTGTTTGTGCGTGTTCTGGTCCAGATGAGTGAGTGAGGTGTCGTACACCATGTCTCTGAAAGCTGCCCAGTCTTCTTCTGCTCCATACGCCCCAAGGTCAAGCTGACTAAGCTTGCTGTCCAGGCCCTTACTGAGGTTCTGTTGCACAGAGTGCTGTTCCAGCTTGCTGACACTGAGTCGCTTGTTTGCCTTTTTCCCTTGTGGACGCCGTTTGGGCTGGATGTGCATGTTGAGCTTTGAGAGAATGAGTCTGTGATCCGTCCAGCAGTCTGCGCCACACATCGCCTTTGTCACTGTAACGTCCTGCCTGTCCCTCCTTCTCACAACGATATAATCGATCAGATGGCAATGCTTGCTGTGTGGATGCATCCAGGAGGTCTTGTTGCGATTAGGCAAGCGGTAGACGGTATTAGTGATCAGATGGTCATGAGAGGCGCATGTCTTCAACAGGAGAAGACCATTGCTGTTGCACTTTCCAACTCCATTTCTCCCAAGGACTCCCTCCCATGTCTGGTAGTCTGTACCAACTCTGGCGTTAAAGTCTCCAAGAACAATGAGTTTGTCCTCCTTCGGTACACCTTCAAAGAGAGTTTCTAAGTCCTTGTAAAACTTGTCTTTGATCTCATCTGGGTTCGTCATGGTGGGGGCATATGCACTGATGAATGCGGCATGGCGTTTTCCTCGGAGGGGGAGCCGCAGGGTCATGAGGCAGTCATTGGTTCCTTTGGGGAGGCTGGTAAGCTTGCTGATCAGATTGGAGGTGATCGCAAAACCCACTCCTGCTTCATGGCGTTCTTCGCTGCCTCAGCCGCTCCAGAAAAAGGTGTAGCCGGCTTTGACCTCTGTCAGCTGACCTTCGTCTGCAAACCTGGTCTCGCTCAGAGCTGCGATGTGGATGTTGTACCTGCTGAGTTCTCTTGCGACAAGTGCTGTCCGTCTCTCAGGTCTGTCCACTTTGGAGCTGTCCATGAGCGTTTGCACATTCCAAGTGCCAATGGTGAGTGATGTCACCTTAGTTGATTTCTTCTGAGAATTTCGACCGTGGGGGTGGGATCCCCGCCAGCCACAGTTTGCTGGCCAGGGTGTAGCAAAGCAGGCTATGTTTAGGGCACCTTTTCTAGCCCCTTCCTCAGGCCATGGAGGTGAGCAGAGGGAATCCTAAAGAGGGCTGCTCAGACACCCAGGGGGCTGCCGAACAACACTGCTGCTTCAATCCAGTAGAGAGCAACTCTACGCCTTGGGCCGCCTGTGTGTGGGATTGTGGCTACAGCCTCCAGTGTATCCACACCTGCTGCTTCGTCACTTGTCCATCGCCACAGGACTTGGTTGGGGGGGGGGGGGGGGGGTCTTGACTTGCACATGAATTTGATTTAAGTAAGGGAGAGTTGCCCAGGGTCGTCAGCCTCACTCTCTCATCCCAGCCTATCTGGATCCAGTGGCAAGACATAGTCAAGATGGCTGGAGATAGGTTAGGATGCAGCGGATGGCCAGCAGTGTCCTACGTGTCTCACTGTGCCCTAGTTGCGCTCCACAACGCTTTGCTGGGTCTGCCTTCCTCCCCATTGAGCCAATCTGGTGGTTTCCTCCGCGTAGTCCCCCAGGTCCAGTCTACGCATGTGTAGGTAGACAAGCCCTACCTCACCGAGGGTTTCAAACTCGTCGGCTACCCTCACCTGGTTTTGCCCGCCAGTCGAAGCGGTTTACCGGGGTGTGGCTGCTGTTGCATGCAAATAGCTACTTGGAGCCACAGGTGAGAGTTGAGTGCCAAGTGGGAACCAAAGCAGACCAACCACCCGGAGGTGCAACTGTTGCCCCATCAGAGGTACTATCCCTCCCTGACACGCCATACACCCCATGCACTCCATGCAAACTTACAATTTGAATTTTTGCAGTTTATTTCTAGAAATTTGGTGGGTTTTCCCCCCATGTAAATTTATATTTTTTTGTAAACTTCCAAGTTTTTCTTGCAAATTAGGAATTTATTCCTTTCAGTTTTATATTTCATGTTTAGTCTCATAAAGGTGCAACTGTGTCATTTACATTTGCAATGTTTCCTTTTAAATATGCATTTTTCTTGTGCATTTGCAACTTTATTCCTGTCAGTTTTATATTTCACATTTATTCTCACTAATGTTCAACTTGTTTTTTGTAATTTGCAGTTTTTCTCATAAATTCACAACAATATTGCATATTATATATTAATATGCAATATATATATATATATATATATATATATATATATATATATATATATATAAGATAAGATAAGCCTTTATTAGTCCCACAACGGGGAAATTCCAGGATTGCAACAGCACAGGGATAGCAACACTCAGAGCAACAATCAGAAGGCAAGAAAAAAAAACAAGCAAGCAAGAGCAGCTAATATACATATGTACATATTACTATAAAATATATATATACACACACACACACAGACACACAGTGCAGAGCATTGTAGCTGGATGGAATAAATATATGAATATATGAACACACAGTGCAGAGCATTGTAGCTAGATGGAATAAATATGTAAATATATAAACACCCACAGTACGGAGCATTGCAGCTAGGTGGAATAAATATGCAAGTATATAAACACACACAGTGCGGAGCAATGTAGCTAGATGGAATAATATGTAGATATATAAAAACACAGTGCGGAGCATTGTAGCTAGATGGAATAAATATATAGATATATAAATATAAACACACCCAGTGCTGAGCATTGTAGCTAGATGGAATAAATATGTAAATATATAAACACACACAGTGCAGAGCATTGTTGCTAGGTGGGATGAAACAGCATAACCGTCTACTTAGTTATCCTACATGGTATGATTATGTGCCCATACATATTCTCACCCTCCATAGCGACCGGTATGTTCCTAGTTGTATGCCGGAGAGGACCATTGTATAAGTCTATTGCATCTTTTGCATTCAAAAAAAAACTATTAGTTTGTTACGTCTTTTTGCTATCTCTGCGAGCAGCCCTGCTTAGGTTGTACAGTCTGACAGCCGTTGGTAGGAAGGACCTACGAAACCTCTCGGTTGTGCACCTGGGATGATGTAGTCTGCTGCTAAATGAGCTCCTCAGTGCATCCAGTATGTCCTGCATAGGGTGGAACTCGCACTCCAGCAGAGATGACAGTTTAGCCACTGTCCTTCTCTCTCCTATCTCCTCCATAGGATCAAGGCGCTGCCCCAGGACAGAGCTAGCTTTCTTAATCAGTTTGTTCAGTCTCTTCCTATCGGCTGCAGTAATGCCACTGCCCCAGCAGACCACTCCAAAAGTGATGGCTGATGCCACCACCGTGTCATAGAATGACTTCAGCAGCGCCCCTTGTACACCATATATATATATATATATATATATATATATATATATATATATATATATATATGGTGTACCTAATAAAGTGGCCGGTGAGTATATATATATATATATATATATATATATATTAATAATATTGCATATTATATTATATAATGCATATTGCAATAATAAAATTGCAATATGCATTTTAAGCTTGCAATTATTTTTTTTTTTCAATTTGTTTCTTGGAATTTTGGAACTTGCTTCATGTCAGTTTGTAACGTTGTATTTTAAAATTTACAATTTTTTTTCCTTGCATTTTTACCTTGTAAATTTTCAACCTAGTTGTTGTTAATTCTAGACGTTAATGTTCAGAAATTTTAAAACTTGTAACTTTCAAACTTTTTTCTGCTGAATTTGAATTTTTTTTTAATAATAAAACTATTAACATTTTTACATACATTTGAAGCTCAGTTGGCAACATTTTTCCATTAAAAATGTACCTTGTATTTCAAACTTCCAGTTTTTTATATTTGAAATTTGTTTCTTGTAATTTTTAACTCTGTGTACATAGGTTTTCTTGCAATACTATGTTGCAACTTTTTTCTTTTTTTGATGAAATGTGGGACTGTCTAATAAGGCTTTTTTAAGTAAAAAACAAGAGAAAATGCATGACAAATACACAAACTTCAGAATACATGTTACATTTTTCAGTGCTCGTTTTATTTCATTGTGAATAACAGCATCGTACTCTGACTATTTGACTGTGATATTATTATCTGAGGAGTTTTCTTACCCACTGCCTTCCCCGTCTGAACCATGCTCCGACTGGTGGTCATCATGGCGTTTCCGATCTTCTTTCCTCGTTCACTGTTCTGCACTGAACTGGACAGAGAAAAAACAGAAACATGTACCACACCCTTCAGCTCCAAGAAGAAATTCCTCACTTCATTTATGAGAAAACCCCCACAAATACACAACAGCTGCACATTTATAAGAAATTTTACAAATTAAACATGAAAGTGTCAGAAATTTACATTTAAAAGTTCCAAATTTTCAAGTAAAAAATAAAGTAACACATTTATGCAAAAAATTATGTGAGAAAAAAACTCCAATATTCAAGAAAGAAGTTGTAAATTATGGGAAAAAAAGCTGTAAATTCATAAATAGAAATAAAATTTATTCACAAAGATAGCAAAGCTACAAATTTAAGAGTAAAAAGCCACACAGCTGCATCAGAAAAGCTGCAGATTTACAAGAAAATTCAAAAATGTATGAGAAAATCTGTAAATTTGGGAGAACAATTACAAATATTCAAGTAAAATAGTCACAAATTTACAAAAAAGCAAAAAATACTGACAATTTTTTTAAATTGGAAGAAAATCTGCAAATGTTAGAGAAAAAGATATAAGTAAAAGTTTGAAGGAAAAAACTTAAATATACAAGGAAAAGGCTGGAAAACTGACAAGTATTGAAAATGTATAAAAAGTCACAAATTTAAGAATAAAAAGTCATACAATTGTGTCAGAATATTCGCAGATTTACAAGAAAAACTAAATTTATGAGAAAAGTCATAAATATCCAAGTAAAAAGCTAACAAATTTACAAAAAAACAAATGGATAAATTAATTTTAAAAATTAATTTTCAAGGAAAATATTTGCGTCACAAAGTCACAGATTTATGAGAAAAAACCCTCAAATATTCAAGTTAAAAATTTCAGAAAAAAACATTTTTTAAAATGTTGCAAGAAAAGTTGAATTTTATGAGAAAAAAGTTGCAAATTCATGAGAAAAAACACTGCAATTTTACAATAAAAAAGTTACAAATTTTCAATTACAAGAAGCTGCAATTTTACGAGAAAAAAGTTTTAAATTTGACGGAAAAAGTTGCAAATTTATGAGAAAAAAGTGGCAAATTTAAGAGAACAAAGCTGGAAAACTATGAAATAAAAGTTACAATTTTATGAGAAAAAGTTGCAAATTTACAGGAATAAAATTTGCAATTTATGAGAAAAAAATTACAAGAAAATAGTTGCAAATTTATAAGGGGGAAAAAAGTCACAAAATTACAAGAAGAAAGTTGGAAATTCATGAGAACAAAGTTTGGAATCTATGAGGTTGCAGTTGTCCAAGAAAAAGGTTGCAAATTCACAAGAAACCGTTTTCAAATTTATGAAAAAAAAAAAAAAGTTGGAATTTTAACCATGTTTTTTTAATCTGCCCTGCAGATTATTGTGGACAATAATCTTCCACTCCAAACTGTAGCTGGGACTGTTAATTGATGTTGCTGAATTGCTCTCAGTCAGCTTTGCTTCCATAACAGCACATCACCAATGAAAACACGAGCAGCTGCAGCACCGCTTTCTTTTTTCTTTATTTAAACCCAGTGCTGAGCTGCTGAATGAACTACGTTTTCCTTTTTTTTAGCCACTGGGATACATGAGGCATGCCACCGTTTGGTCCAGTAACCCCAGTATGCCCCCCCACCACCACCAACAACAACAACAACTGGTATCAGCTTGCAGGAGAAGCAACTCTGAGGCAAGGAGGGCCAATATCTTCAGACACCAAAATAAACAAACGAAGCCCTCAAGACTGAATTCAAATGCTCAACATGGCTAATTAGCTTGATACAGTACGCTGTTTTACTGCTTCATTATGCTTTCATTTTTGTTTAGTAGATGCCGAGGTTTTCCTACATTTAATCTTAACCACTTCAGTAATGTGTTTTATCAGTAGGGCCATCTACACATCCATGGATTTGCATGTGAACGCGCAAAGTGTGGAGGTAAGAAGAACAGGCAGTTTACCATTGAAACAATACGGAATATCAATATTATGACGAGCTTTCACCGCAAGATTGGATCAGATATGATCAAAAACTTTAAATTTGTGACCTCAAAAAGTGTCCCTACCGTCTACCAGCCAGTATGTGGAAGAATGATCCAACAGAGTGTCCACAAGCAATATTTATTCATATTTGTAACGACGAATAAATTCACCAACTTGGCTGTACATTAGCGGAACACTCCAATAATAGAAAATAAATTGTACCTGCTGCAGAAATCCCCAAAAATCTGTCATGTTTAGTTTTGCAAAATTTATCCACCGGAGCTCACAGGAAAAACAGCCTCCCGTCTCCCGTACGGGAAACGCTGTTTATTTACACTCGTTAGCCCTGTTAATCCCGACACTTCGTTTCAGCTGTACAGAGCTTCGGTCCCTTTGTCAGCAGGTGAGTGTCAGTCTTATTTTTAAACGAGTTTAATTGTAGTGTTGGTATGTTTATTCTGAGGCTGATAAACAGCTCAAATTGGAATTAATATTTCTACTGAGCCAATGCGTTTCTATGCTAATGCTATTTTAGCTATTAACTCCCTCTGATGCAAATTCAGGTGTTTTTCGCATGTTTGCATTAACTTTAAGTGTAGGCAAGTTACTTTTAATGATAAATCAGAGTCATAGTTTGGTAAACAGACGTACCTGCAGCAGGAGCAAGCTCCATTTGCAGCCAGACTCAGACGTGGGTCATATCAGCACTCAGCCAACTCATATGAAAAGGCAGCCCACAAAATCCTCCTTTGGTAAACTCTGGTGGCCGATGTGAAAAACTTGTATTCTGATTGCTGTCAGCATCTTTCATAAGATAGTGATGGCTACATGGGCCAGTTGCGCACCATTTTGACATTTTCTTTGTTTAAATTTCGCTAACATTGTCAAAGAAATGCAATGACATGGTCATTTCTTGATACCTCGGCGTGTCGTTCTGTGTGTTCATGAGATTGGTGACGTAAGCGTAGACAGCCCTATGAATCCAATCTCA
Organism: Pholidichthys leucotaenia; assembly: GCA_020510985.1. Classification (NCBI taxonomy): domain Eukaryota; kingdom Metazoa; phylum Chordata; class Actinopteri; order Cichliformes; family Pholidichthyidae; genus Pholidichthys; species Pholidichthys leucotaenia. The sequence goes on from CM035844.1 coordinate 227,379,413, forward strand.
GAGATGACTTTAACATTTTAGCTCAGTTAGCTCTACTCTGGAGAAAAAGTTGCATAAAACCACAAAACATTTAACTTCTAATAAATTCTCCTGTATTTCCCTAAATAAGTGTGTTTTTAAAATTACAACTACAATATTTGTTTAGTTGAATGTTTACTTTCTTTGGATGAATCCTCTCATAACTTTACAACTTTTGCATACATTTTACATATTTTTCTGTTAAAAACTTAAAAAAATATATTTAAACAGATAATTGCAGTATGAAAAAAAATCGCATGAATTAAATTAGATGTCTCAGATGGTTTAACTGTATTCACATTCATTTCAAAAGCAAAAACGATTTAATATTATACCACCTTGCTTGCATTAACACTCCACATTATCCACCTTACTCTTAGCCCCCATGATGCCTTGCATGAATTATGGACACAACCTCTGGTGGAGCTGTCATGGAAACAGGACATTTTTCCTTGTTAAAAACAACGACTTTGGCATCAAAAATGTTGGAACATGACCTTTTGCTCCTCAAAAAGAGTAATACAATCACACCACTTCCCCCGACTATTGAGGGGTGGCAAGATGACCTTAACAAGTGGCCTCGCTTTATATACAGTAGCTCTGTTAGCTCCGTTGCTAAGAGGGTAACACTAAACAAATAAAATCTTTGCGCTATATCAATATCTCCACTGCAATAAAGTCAGTCACATTTTGTTAAAAGATGTTGGACATAATCTATTTTACCTTACAGCAGATGTAGAATCTAATCAGAGTCACAAAGAACCACATCACGTTTCGGTGATTAAATGTCGGGGTATAACAGACGACTGCAGCTGTTTTACCCCAACATTAAAATGCTCATGCTGCTGTCACGCCATGAATGCTTGTTATTTAACTACAGACCTTTTCTAACAACTGTTCAAAATCTTATTGACCTGTATTTTATGATAATTTAAAGATTAATCCATGCTGAAGCTGCTAATATCAAGTATATATCATTGCATTGCTGTGCAACAAAAAAACATTTGATATCTTTCTTACATCGTTACACCTTAGGGAGGAAACTGTTACTATTTTGATTACCTCCGCCAAAGGAGGAGGTTTTTGGAAGTGTTGGTTGGTTGGTTTGTTAGCAACATTACTCAAAAAGTTCTTGGATTTTGGGGGGCGCTAGTGAGCCATGCTGGAGTAAAGACGTGTCCCTCAGTGCTCCTGCAGACTTTTGGACATTTTACGTTTAAAAACGAAATTTCTTTGGTAAAGCTCAATACAACTCGTCACCTATCATCATCGGACTCTCCTGCCCACTTTTTTCGTCATGATGGATAAACTTCAGAAGTTTAAATTCGACGCTACCGACAAACCCAACAGGCCTAACACGAGGCTGCAAGCCGAGCTGGAAAAGAATGATGAACCACAGAGCGCAGTGCCAACGCTGACCACGGATGAAGGCTTTAAAACTCAGATTTTGGCATCCTTAAGAGAAGACATCACACAAATTATACGGGAAGAATTTAAGAATGCCTTAGCTAATAATTTTGCCTCTCTCAAAGCCGAAGTCCAGGCTGTACGTTCGGAAATAGCCCGCAACGCCACCTCCGTTAGCACACGATTTGGCACAATTGAAGCTAACATTCAAGACGTGAAAGATGGCTTGTCTACTTGGTCAGATGACATAACTGGGCTTCAGAGCTCGGTGAAAGAGCTCCAAAGTGAAGTGAAGTCACTACGGAGCAAATGTGAGGATTTGGAGGGGAGAATGAGACGTGGAAATATCCGCATTGTCGGTGTCGATGAGCAAAACCCCTGCAATCCAAACGAGGTGGCTAAAATTATTAAACAAGCCTTATCCATGGACCGAGAAGTGAAAGTTGATCGATCTCATCGTACACTAGCACCACGGAAAGTGGGAAAAGACAGACCCCGAGTGATAATCGCCAAGATGCACTATGATGGAGATGCAGCGGATATTTTGAGAAGAGCCAGGGAAAAGGCACCTTTGATGTATAACGGTAACAGGATCAGCATCTTCCCTGACTACACGACAGGTGTTGCTAAAGCCCGGGCTGCCTTTTCAGATGCACGGAAGGCGCTACAAGGCTGACGTCATGTGCGCTTTGGTCTTTTTTACCCCGCAAGATTCCGGATCACTTTCGGGAATGAGAGTCTGGACTTTCACGATCCTACAAAGGCCATGGTCTTCATAAAGAACAATATCCTGTCCAAAGCTGATGATCCTTGAGGTACCATGTTTGGATTATATAGCGTGAGTCCACAGGTTATGATCGCAGTGGGTGCGTAACCTGTTAAAACATGTTTTTTATGGTGACGAGAATAATACATTATTTCCCCCTTTTTTTTTTTTTCCTATCCTGTATTGTTATAGTGTAATGTGTTGAGTATTTTGAAAATCTTTACTTAATGTTGTTCCTTATCGTAACTTAGTCTGCAGGGGCCTGAGCTCCTTTAGTAAATTTGTTTTGCCGATTTAATTTTTGCTCCTCTTTTTTGCTGTGGACACAGCCTACCATAGTAGGTTGTGTATTTAGCTGCTAACACACAGTGGCTAGGGACTTAATCCCATCCTTTAGTATTTCGCTTGTTCGATATACATTTTGTTTTTATGTTTCTTGCATTCTGATCCCTCTGTTCCCCGGGGGTCACATATTATTTAAAAGAGCAACAGAGTCATTATTTGCTACTTACTGGAACCATATTCTCTCAGTCATAAAGTCTTTCCACTTCGATGCAACATTCCTTTGTGAAGTAATATTCCCTATGTTGTTTCTGCTGTACCCTCGATCATGGGCCCGCCTCTGCCTCAAAACAACTTTTATGGTGCCCTATACTGTAACTATCTGCACCACAGTACTTAAGTTATGAGTCCATTGACAATTATAAGTTATAATATGAAGGGTCTAAATAGCCCCATCAAAAAGAAGAAAATATTATTACAGCTTAAACATTTGAAGTGTCAAATAGCACTATTACAAGAAACCCATTTGTCCGATGATAAGCACCAGAAATTAAAGAAATCCTGGGCAGATAAGGTGTATTTCTCATCTCACTGCACAGGTAAAAAAAAGAGGGGTTGCAATATTAATACATAGACAAGTTAATTTTGTTGATACATTTGTACATGCAGATGGAGAAGGTAGATTTATTCTGGTAAATGGGCTGCTTGATGGCATACCTGTCTCCCTAATTAATGTGTATGCCCCAAATGAGGACCAACCAGGCTTTATCAAATTACTATTTAACAGAATCACGGAGTATAGCGCTGGTCTTTTACTTATGGGGGGAGACTTTAATTGTGTAATGTCACAACAAGACAGACAACCTCCACCTAAAGTACCCATATCCAAGATGGGCAAGATGCTTAAATATTTGACTGCTGAAGCAGGAATAGTTGATGTATGGCGATCAAAATTTCCAAAAGAAAGAAATTTTACATTTTACTCTAACAGACATGCATCCTATTCAAGGATTAATTACTTTTTCACTTCTAAAGCTGAACTCCATAGAGTTGAAGACATAACCATCATGCCCATTACAATCTCTGATCATGCCCTAGTGGTTCTTCAGTGGGACATGGGACTGACACCAACTTATAAACAATGGAGGTTGAACGCCTCTCTTCTTAATGATAAAGATTTCATTACTCTCATTAAAACAGAGCTCAAGAACTATCTTAATATAAATGATACACCTGGCATGTCTCCTCTTGTACTTTGGGACTGTGCAAAAGCCTATTTAAGAGGTTGTATAATTTCTTATGCTACTGCAAAAAGGAGGCAAAAAATGGCTAAACAAACAGAATTGGAGCATAAAATTAGTGAGCTCGAACATAAGCATAAACGAGGGATGGCGTCTAATCTCTTAACTGAACTCAAAGCAGCCCGTACAGAGCTACAAGAGCTGCTATCAGAGAAGATCGAGGGAACTTTACGTTTTGCCAAGCATCAGCATTATGAATATGGAAACAGAGCGAGCAGGCTTCTGGCTTTCAAATTACGTAAACAACAATCTTCTAAAATTGTACATAAAATAAAATCTGGACACAAATATATAGTAAAGCCTAAGGAAATAGCTGAAACATTCGCAGAATTTTATAAATCCCTCTACCAAGATACTGATACATGCCCTGATGAGTCCAATATTGCTCAATTCTTACAGGATATTAATATACCTCAGTTATCTGGTGAAATTACTGCAAATTTGGATGAACCAATCCAAGATTGGGAAATAAAACAATGTATTTTATCTCTTAAAAATAATAAATGTCCTGGTCCAGACGGATTTATCAATGAATTTTATAAATGTTTCCATGAAGAACTTATTCCACTCCTCTTAAATGCCTATCACTATTCATTAGAAACAAAAACAATGGCTGTGTCATGGGCAGAAGCTACTATAGTGGTATTACAGAAGGAAGGTAAAGATCCCACTGATTGCAGCTCTTACAGGCCATTGTCTATGTTAAATGGAGATGTTCATATTCTGACAGGTGTATTAGCACGGCGACTAAATGACATAATAACTAACATTATTCATCCAGACCAGACTGGGTTTATTGTTAGGAGACATTATGCAAATAACTTACGTCGTTTGTTTAATATCTTATCATACCAAAAACAAAGCAAAACCAAGACAGTTGTATTATCACTGGATGCCCAGAAGGCTTTTGATAGAGTGTCATGGAAATATCTTATTCAAACACTAAAAAGATTTAATTTTGGCCCTAAATTTATCGACTGGATTGAAACCATCTATTCTTCACCTCAAGCAGCTGTGAGAGTTAATGGGGTTCGATCTACAAGGTTTAACTTGGAGCGTGGTTGCAGACAAGGGTGTCCTCTGTCACCCTTGCTCTTTGCTCTAAGTATAGAGCCATTGGCTCAACTCAATAGAGATGACAATAATATTAAAGGGGTGCTGATTGGCAAAGAAGTACATAAAATATCACTGTATGCGGATGATGTCCTACTGTATCTGACAGAGCCATCCTGTACAATTCCATGTTTAATGAAAATTATATCAACATATGGATATTTCTCAGGATATAAAATTAATGTTGATAAAACTGAGGCAATGGACGTTTTGGACAATATTTCACCAGAGTTTAAACAACAAAGTGGCTTTCGTTGGCCTAAAGAAGGTATAAAGTATTTGGGCATCTATGTTCCCCTTTCATTAGACAAGATATTTGATGCAAATTATGGTAGGATAATTAGTACTATAAAAAATGACCTAAACCGTTGGTCATCATTGCCTTTGTCTCTCCTAGGTCGCATAGAAGCCATTCGTATGAATGTTCTGCCTAGGCTTTTATATCTGTTTCAAATGTTACCAATACTAATACCTAAGTCAACATTTGAAGAAATGGACAAAACATTCTCAAAGTTTATATGGCAGGGTAAGCGCCCTCGGATAAAATATAAAACACTTCAGAGACTTAAGGAAGAAGGGGGGCTTAACCTGCCAAACTTGAAATATTATTTTTGGGCTTCACAATTAAAACCACTGATTTCATGGATGCAGAATGACATTCATACGAGATGGGTGGACATTGAACAAAACCTGAGCCTCAAACCATTACAAGCTTTGCCATTTGCTAATATTCCAGTTGTGGGCTTATCAAGGTGGACTAAAACCACACTTGATATCTGGAAGAGAGTTGGAATTGCCTTTAAATTACCAACTAGTCTATCTGCCTTGTCTAGTATTGGGCATTTAAAATCCTTTATACCAAGCAGATTGGATACGAGCTTTCTCAAGTGGGCTGATCATGGGCTTATTTACATACATCAGTTAATCGATAAAGATGGTTTTGTATCGTCTGAATATTTGAGAAGACACTTCCAACTCCAAAAAAATGATTTTTTCAGATATCTGCAAATACGATCTTTCTTGGTCTCTCATAAAGAGTGGGACAAAGTACTACACCCATCACTCATTGAACATTTTTTAATTCAAACTCAAAAACACAAAGAGGATAAAAAAGTGATCTCAAAGTTATACAAAATATTTGGTTTAATGGCTCAAAATAAACCTATTCTGGCAAAACAAAGATGGGAGGCAGAGGCGGGCCAAATTTTCTCTGATCAAATGTGGGAAGAGGTATGTACAGTGGCGCATAAGACCACAAATTCAAATACATGGAGGGAATTTAAATGGAAGATATTTAGTAGATATTTCAGAACGCCAGATATTGTGGCTAAGATGACACCAAATGTTCCAAGCCTTGTGTTGGAGAAATTGTGGTACAGAAGTGCCTAATCACACACACATTTTCTGGTCGTGCCCTAAAATACAAACATTTTGGGATGGGGTGTACAAGGCAATAAATCATATGTTTCAAGTTACAATACCAAGGGACTTGACAGTAGCAGTTCTTGGCATCACCCCTCCGGAAGTGCATGGGAGAGCACCAACATACCTCCTAAACATACTTTTTGTAGCAGCCTTGAAATGTGTCACTGCCTCTTGGATGAAAACAGACCCACCCTCCTTCAGTGCATGGCTTCAAAAAGTACAAGAACTTTATTACATGGAGAAGATTACTTACGCACTGAGACTCCAATTACCTACTTTTAAATCAAGATGGCATCCAGCAGAAGTCTCTTTATTGTAGTTGCTCAAGGTGGCTATTAAGTGCTTGGTTCTATTTTTTTTTTTTGACAGATGCTGTTTCTCTTATATTGATGTGGAATTTGTGTATTAAATAATCTTGACTACATATGGTAATTATACCTGTAATGACTCTGTTGTTAAAAATTTTTAATAAAATATAAGTTCTAAAAAAAAAAAAAAAAAAAAAAGTTCTTGGATTTTGATGACATTTTCAGGAAAGGTGTGTAATGGAACAGGGAACAGATGATTAGATTAGATGATTAGATCCGGATCATGATCTGGATCCAGGAATTTTCTGAAAATTGTTTTATATATTAATATGGTACTTTTCTTTTTTTCCCCTTTGTCCTGTCAAGCAGCTCAGTAAGCAGAACAGAAATCTGCTTCCCTTATTGTGCCAAACAGACTTACTTTGCCAAAAGGAGCTTTATACAGCACATATACAGTATATATGTACTGTATATTATTTATAGACTCCTCTTGTAAAAACTTTTAATACTTTATTTAAATTGTTTTACCCATGAAGAACCCAACGGGGGGAAATGGGGAAAGGAGGGATGGGGGGGAGAAAAGACAGAGGAATAAACAGAGAAAACAGACTAACAACTGAAACAAACAGAAGACAAACTGTTTCTTCTACTGAAAAGATCTCATCACATGTCTGGTATCTGTACCTGTTAAAGGACAAAGACATATGTGTGTGTTTGAGTGTGTATGAGAGCACACACAAAGCAAGTGTGTGCATGTGAGTGGTTTGCCAGGAAACATACAAAGAGGGTAGCAGGTCACAGCACCCCCCCCCCCCCCCGAAACCCTGAGCAAGTAAGACAGCGCCACCAACCCCCACAGAGCACAAATGTCCCGAGGCCAACAAGCCCCAGGACAACCAGGCATCCGCCCCAGGAGGGAAGGCCAAGTGAGGCTGGGCTACCAAGCAGCCAGTGCGGCGCAACCCAGCCCCCACTCCCCCAGCAGGGCCAACACCATTTCCCAGGCCCCAGGCGCCAGAAGGCGCACACACCGGGAGCCCTCAGGCCCCCACGCCAAAGGAAGGCAGCAACAAGGTGCAGGAGCCCCACAGGGGGCCAGCCCCACAGGAGGCAAGCCCCTCCAGTCCAAGGGAGCCCATGTGGCCAGGAGGTGCCACCCCCTCAGTCCAGCACCCCCCAACCAGCACACACACTCATCCCCATGCACTTACACCCTCATGCTCTCACACGCACCCACTCGCACACGAATCGTGATGGGTGGATGTTAGTTGTGTGGTGTGATTGTGTGCAGGTGTGTGAACTACCAAAGTGCAGTTAAAATTGGGGGGATAGTGTGTTAGGGCACTGCTAGCCACTGCTATGAGCAGCGGGGCTCCCATCCCCCCAAGCCCTCAGTGTCTACAGTGCAATTAAAATTGAGGTGAGCATGGCCACACTGCACAGTAGACAGAGGGATCCTCTTCACCGACACAGTGGTGGTGGTGGGGGGTTCCAAAGAGAGCCCCACCCCTTCCCACAAGCCAGCTCCCAAACTGGTTCTGGAGGCCACCCACTGCCCCCAGATCCCATCCCATGGCAAGGGCCACCAGACCGTGCAGCCTAGGACCTGCCAGCATCACACCCCGGCACTCACCAGCACCACAGCCATGATGGGGCAGCCACACTCACACTTACTCTCATGCATCTTGTACACACAAACATACATATGGCGATTTTCAAACACTGCCCCTTTAAAACATGTCCACTGAGTTACATGCGTCACCACACCATAGGCCCACACACAACACCCGGAAGTTGCAGACGTGCATAGTATGTGATGATTGACATTTTTTCATCTGAAGACGCCAAGCAAGAGCAAGATGGGGTGCCCTAGCGGCACAGCGAGGTATCAACAAACGATGTTTTCAATGCATTTCTATGGCAATATTAGTTAATTTAAACAAAGAAAACGCTAAAATGGTGCACGACTGGCTAATGTAACTATCACCATCTTTCATGAGATGGTGATAGTTACATGAGCCAGTCGTGCACCATTGCCATCACCATCTTATGAAAGATGGTGATAGCAATCAGAAATACAAATTTTTTAGATTGACATCGGCCAGCAGAGATTACCAAAGGAGTATATTGTGGGCTGCCTTTTAAATTAAATTAAATCACCCTTATTGTCATTCAACCGTACAACCAATCATGTACAGTAGAACGAGATTGTGCTTTACCTATCTACTGTGTTAATCACACACACCCCAGTGCAGAATCAGAGGGCCGCTGCCATGCAAGGCGCCGCCACAGATTTCCCTCCTCCATTCCATTATTGCTGAGCACCAAGCTGGATGGCAGGGAGTTCCACTTTTATATGGTCTTCGGCATGACCCGGCCGGGATATGAACCCCTGCCTCCCGGGTGTGGGGCGGGTGCTCTACCAACTGAGCCACCACTCCGGTAACCGGAGTGGTGGCTCATTCCAATTTGAGCCGCTAATCAACCTCAGAGTACAGTAAACATATCAACACTGCAATTAAACTATTTTAAAAATAAGACTGGCACTCACCTGCTGACAAATGGACCGAAGCTCTGTAGAGCTGAAACGAAGTGTCAGGATTAACGAGGGCTAACGAGTGTAAACAAAACAGTGTCTCCCATACGGGAGACAGGAGGTTGTTTTTCCTGTGAGTGCCGATGGAGAAATTTTAACTACCGGACAGATTTTGGTGAAAATTTTACTAGAGGTAGCCTTGGGCCAAGGATTTTGGTAATGATCTGAGAGTGCATACCTCCAGCAAGGGCCTTGTTTGTATTGGTGCAGCAGGATTATCCAAAAACTACTGGAGGGATTTGGATGAAATTTTCACCAGAGGTGGTGCTTGGCCTACAGAGGAACCCATAACATTTTGGTGATGATCTGAGAACGCATACCTCTGCCAAGGCTCTTATCTTCTGACAGTGTGTTAGCAAGAATCCTCCAAAACATTACTGGATAGACTGATGCAATTTTCACCAGAACTGGCTCATGGCCTACACACAAACCCATTACATTTTGGAGGTGATGCATGAGGGACGGAAGGAGCCTTGGTGGAGGTTTGCACTTTTCTAGTTTATTTATTATTTTACTTCATACAGCCTTGCACCTGGCTGCATATAAGACTTGTACTTCTATAGCACTTTTCTAGTCTCAAAGACCACTCAAAGTGCTTCACTCGTACTAACCCTCTATTCTAAGCGCCTATGGGAGACAGATACCTAGGGACAATTTAGAATGACCAATTAACCTAACATGCATGTCTTTGGATTGTGGGAGGAAACCTACGCAGCACAGGGAGAACATGTAAACTCCCTGCAGAAAGGTTCCTACCTCTGCCAGCCTGATTTGAAGCTGGAACCTTCTAGCTGTAAGGCAACAGTGCAAACCACTGTACCACTGTGCTGCCCATATACAGGGGGTGCTGAAAAATTTTTAGTGGTCAAATTTGACCAAATGTGGTTTATTTTTCAATCGCAGGGATCTAAGCATTGCAACACCGATGGAAGAAGTGTGTGGACCGAAGGGGAGACTATGTTGAAAAATAAACCACATTTGGTCAAATTTGACCACTATGAACTTTTCAGCCCCCCCTCGTATATCCATATACTTACTTACTTACTTACTTACTCTTCATCCCCTGTGGGACATAAGGCTGCAGTAGCTGTACGCCACTTCTCCTTGTCCTGCGCATGTTCTTCTGCTGAGGCCCAACTGCTCTTCGCCATGTTATTCTGACAGGCTTCCTCTTTCCTGATGACTTCCAGTGTAGTCTTTCTGCATGTGGAGTGTGGGGACCAACCAACTGAGTCTTCTCTTTCTGATCTCTATGACTATGTTATTGCATTCGGTCTTCTTGTACAAGTCATCACTGGAGATCTTCTGTGGCCAAAATATACTACAGATCTTCCTGAGACAGCTATTATGAAAGGCTGCAACCTTTTGCATATATCCTTCTCAACAGTGCACCAGCACTCAGAGCCATATAATAACACTGTTTTAACATTACTGTTGTAGATCTGAAGTTTCAGCTTGAGACTATATTGCTTAGATTTCCAGATGTTGTTGAGCTTTGAGAAGGCATTGCGGGCTTTGGCCAATCTGGATTTGATATCCTTGCCAGTACCATTGTCTTTACTCATAATACTTCCAAGATATGTGAAGTCTTCCACCTCTTCATGTGGTCATTAACTGTTGTCTGAGATGGGCCAGATGTATTAATATACAGTGGGGCAAAAAAGTATTTAGTCAGCCACCAATTGTGCAAGTTCTCCCGCTTAAAAGATGAGAGCGGTCTCCAATTTTCATCATAGGTATACCTCAACTATGAGAGACAAAATGAGAAAAAAACAAATCCAGAAAATCACATTGAAGGATTTTTAAAGAATTTATTTGCAAATTATGGTGGAAAATAAGTATTTGGTCACCTACAAACAAGCAAAGATTTCTGGCTCTCACAGACCTGTAACTTCTTCTTTAAGAGGCTCCTCTGTCCTCCACTCGTTACCTGTATTAATGGCACCTGTTTGAACTCGTTATCAGTATAAAAGACACCTGTCCACAACCTCAAACAGTCAGACTCCAAACTCCACTATGGCCAAGACCAAAGAGCTGTCAATGGACACCAGAAACAAAATTGTAGACCTGCACCAGGCTGGGAAGACTGAATCTGCAATAGGTAAGCAGCTTGGTGTGAAGAAATCAACTGTGGGAGCAATTATTAGAAAATGGAAGACACACAAGACCACTGATAATCTCCCTCGATCTGGGGCTCCACGCAAGATCTCACCCCGTGGGGTCAAAACGATCACGAGAACGGTGAGCAAAAATCCCAGAACCACACGGGGGGACCTAGTGAATGACCTGCAGAGAGTTGGGACTAAAGTAACAAAGGCTACCATCAGTAACACACTACGCCGCCAGGGACTCAAATCCTGCAGTGCCAGACGTGTCCCCCTGCTTAAGCCAGTACATGTCCAGACCTGTCTGAAGTTTGCTAGAGAGCATTTGGATGATCCAGAAGAGAATTGGTAGAATGTCATATGGTCAGATGAAACCAAAATAGAACTTTTTGGTAAAAACTCAACTTGTTGTGTTTGGAGGAGAAAGAATGCTGAGTTGCATCCAAAGAACACCATACCTACTGTGAAGCATGGGGGTGGAAACATCATGCTTTGGGGCTGTTTTTCTGCAAAGGGACCAGGACGACTGATCCGTGTAAAGGAAAGAATGAATGGGGCCATGCATCGTGAGATTTTGAGTGAAAACCTCCTTCCATCAGCAAGGGCATTGAAGATGAAACGTGGCTGGGTCTTTCAGCATGACAACGATCCCAAACACACCGCCGGGGCAACGAAGGAGTGGCTTCGTAAGAAGCATTTCAAGGTGCTGGAGCGGCCTAAACAGTCTCCAGATCTCAACCCCATAGAAAATCTTTGGAGGGAGTTGAAAGTCCGTGTTGCCCAGCGACAGCCCCAAAACATCACTGCTCTAGAGGAGATCTGCATGGAGGAATGGGCCAAAATACCAGCAACAGTGTGTGAAAACCTTGTGAAGACTTACAGAAAACGTTTGACCTCTGTCATTGCCAACAAAGGGTATATAACAAAGCATTGAGATGAACTTTTGTTATTGACCAAATACTTATTTTCCACCATAATTTGCAAATAAATTCTTTAAAAATCAGACAATGTGATTTTCTGGATTTTTTTTTTCTCATTTTGTCTCTCATAGTTGAGGTATACCGATGATGAAAATTGGAGACCTCTCTCATCTTTTAAGTGGGAGAACTTGCACAATTGGTGGCTGACTAAATACTTTTTTACCCCACTGTACATAACCTTGGTCTTTGTTGTACTAATATTGAGACCGGTTTTCTGGGCATAGAAGTTGAGCCTGTTTGTCTTTTCTTGCAGATCCTGCTGATTAGATGACACTACTGCTAGGTCGTCTGCAAAATCTAGGTCTTCAAGTTTAGAACTTTGGGTCCACTGTATGCCCCTTGGCCTGTCAGATGTTGTTTTTCTCATAATCCAGTCAATCACCACAAGGAAGAGGATCGGCGACACAATGCAGTGCGAACCCGATTCCACAGGGAATGCCTCAGAGATGGTGTTGTTGAGGACAATGCTGCATTCAAAGTGGTGGTAAAACCTGCCTATGAGAGTGATAATCTTTTGCGGGATGCCGTAGTGCCTAAGAATCTTCCACAGGCTGTCCCTATGCACGCTATCAAATGCCTTCTTGAAATCAATGAAGCTGATGTACAATGGTGCATTCCATTCCAAGCATTGCTCCATGATGTTATGCAAAGCAAAGGTCTGGTCAATGTATTAACCAGATATCCATATACAACACCTAAACGTCAGATCTGTGGCATTCATACGAGTGAAACCATGCCCGGTGCTCTTGTGTCTGTCCTGTGTCTACCACCAATCACACTAACAGTCGTTTTTTAAGTTTTTGGTGCATGATCTACACATTGCTGTTGAAACCACAGATTTAGCTGTGCTTGGTTGTGAGAAGCCTCCACATACATGCAGTCTGTAGCACAACCACGAACAGCAGCAGCAATGGCCAGAACTAAGCAAAACCATTAAAAAAAACAAAAACAAGTGTGGAAATTAGCTGCAACTTGACTGCAAAACACATATGAGGACAAGACAAAATTGAATTTGAAAAAACTTTTAAAAATGCTACTTTAAATGCCCCGCTACTCCACTCTTGCTGACTGACTTGATGCCACTTCTGGCCGAAAGCGGAAGATGCAACCACAATCGTGTCTAAAGCAGCACCCTCAGAAATAAGGTGGATTACTTCAGTGTGTATTTGTTACAAATTTTTCAAGTTGCTACAATGAGAAGAAACGCAGATAAATGTTGGCAATATTGGGTGATTGAATCCATTTACTGTAAACACTGTCTTGTTTTAAGAAAGAGAAGCTAATAACTTGAATTTAGAATGACTGTCATGTTTAGGTTCTCTGGTTTTAAGATCCTTTCATGAAAACTGAGAAACAATCTAATAACAATCTGACTTTATGCGCTGCTTGGAAATAGCGTTTCGCCACTATGTGTGTGTGTGTGTGTGTGTGTGTGTGTGTGTGTGTGTGTACGTGCGTGCGTGATCAGAGTCTCCTTTCATCTAAACTTCCCGGAATGAAACCTGAGTCGAGACCGAAGTCGTCTCCGGCTCCATTTGCTTCTTTTTATTTTTGAGAATGAAACTCTTATTCATAATTAATGACTTCTGTTGCTAGGAGACACCCCCCCTCCAATTTCTGTACCCAAGGACGCGCCTCCTCCTGTGATGTACAATAACTTATTCACAGCACTGAACCTTGCAACCTCTGGAAATTTAATCAGTGGCGGTCTAAAAACAGATCCCGGCTCAAACTTCAGCTTAAAAAAAACACAACCTCACATACTGTACACACTATAATAAACATAAATAAATAAAGTCAAATAATAATCAAGTATGACTGGAAAGGCAAAAAAAATTGTAGATTAAGGTTGGGCTAGATGATATTGCAAAAAAAACAAAACAAAACCATGAGCTGATTCACGTTGACGGGTTATATTATATTAACTTGACAAATTATACTCGATAGGCAGGATATGGGCATTTTACGTATTGCACACAGACAAATGTTCTGATATATTGAGTATATTCGGTGTATCGCCCAACACGAATTTAAGAGGAAAACCTCACAATTAAAAAACAAAGTTGGAAAATTTTTAAATTAAAAGAAACAAGTTTTTTTGGAAATACAGAAGACAAAAGTCATAAATTTACACAAATTAATCAGTAAATCTATAAGACAAAAGTAAATTTATGAGAAATAAACCCACAAATTCCCACAAAAGTCACAAGTTTACAAGAATTTTGTTTTGCAAATTCATAAGAAGTAAACAAGCCATTCAAATTTAAATGAAAAAAGTCAAATTAAAAACAAATACATAGTAAATTTATAACAAAAAGCTATTTTATGAAAAAAATTAAAATTCATGAGAACAATGTCACAAATTTATTTTTAAAAAAATTCTCAGCTTACAAGGTTAAACATAAATATAAAATCTCACTTTTTTCTCATAAATTTTCACCTTTTTTCTTGTAAAATTGTAACTTTTTTCTCAGAAAATTGCAACATTTTTTTGCATAAATTTCAAAGTTGTGCTCATAAATTTCCCCCCTTTTTCTCATAAATTTGCAACTTTTCTTGTAAATTTGCAACTTTCTCATGAATTTGCAACGTTCTTATAAAATTATAGCTTTTCCTCGGAAAATTGCAACTTTTTTCTCAAATTTCAACTTTGTTATCATAAACTTCCACCTTTTTTTCTCGTAAATTTGCAACTTTTTCCTTGTAAAACTTCAACTTTTTCTCATGATTTTTGCAACTTTTATCTTGTAAAACTGTATGTATCTTTTTCCTTGTAAATTTGCCTCTTTTTCCTCATAAATTTGCAACTTTTTTCTTGTAAAAGTGCATGCTCATTTGGATGCTGGTTAAAATTTTATTCTATGTAATTAAATTATAATTTGCAAATTTTTAAAAAATTTTTAAATTGGTGTCTTGTCATATTTTTGCACCTTTATTCTTGCAAATTTGTACCTAGTTTACATTTATATGTTTGCACCTCATGCTACGTTTGGGAACACCTCCATCCCCCTTGCTAAAAATAATAAATGGCCTACTGCCTGACACCATCTCTTTTCATCCAACAATTCAGGGGAAAGTTCTATTCTGAAGCTGTATTCTGAGCCGTTTCGCCTTCTCCACCCCACTAGGGAGCAGCAGTCAGCATGTTTTGATCTTTGAAACTGGATCAGCTGGACAGGAAAATAAAATGTGACCCAGAAAGATGACCATCTACTACTGCTGCTAACTGTTGTGTGTTGCTGGTGTTTTTATTACAGCAGACAGACTCACTGTGACAGTCGCAGTTTGACGTCGGCTACGCTGTACTGGCCCTGGAACGGGTGACTGAAACACAGAAGAAGAGAGTGAGAACACATAGAACAACAGAGTAGAACAAAACACAAAATTCAAGTGTTCAAGAGGCCCTATTTTGTTCTCTTTCCACATGTTGACACACCTCCCAGAGACGTTAATGAAATGTCTGTGACGCACTTTGGTCAAAACACCTCAGGGTTTAACTGCTGCAGGACCACTTTACACACAGGGAAGGAGCTCTCCTCAAAATGAGCTAGATGTAGTGCAAGATATATAATCAAATGGATCAATGAATGAGCTGGGACTACAGATGTCTAGTGGGGTGACCAGAATTTACAGAGAAGAGCTCTAAAAACCACGGTCAGGCCGCTAGCTAAGTTAGCTGCACTGTAGCCAGTAGATGATTTCTTATTTTTTAGCAATGGTGACGGGGGAGGCAGGGGGGGGTCACCAATTTAGAATGGGGTACAAACAAATTAAGTATAAATATGCAAGAATAAAGGTGCAAAAATATAATAAAAGATGCTAATTTAAAAATGTAAAAAAAGTCCCAAATTGCAAATTAATTACACAGAATAAAAGTTTGACTGGCATCCAGATGAATGTTGCAAATTTACAAGAAAAAAAGTCACAAAATTATGAGAAAAAAATTCAAAATTATTGAGGAAAAGTCACAAATTAATGAGAAAAAGTTGCAAATTTACAAGAAAAAATTTGTTAATTTATGAGAAAAAAGTCCCAAATTAATGGGGAAAAAGTTGCAAATTTATGAGAAAAAAAATGAAAATTTACAGGAAAAAAGTAAAATTTTTGAGAAAAAGTTCCAAATCTACAAGAAAAAAAATTGAAAATTTACAGGAAAAAATTTCAAATTTATGAGGAAAAAAAAGCTGCAAATTTCTGAGAAAAAGTCCCAGATTTATGAAAAAAGCTGAAAATTTATAAGAAAAAATTTGCAAATTTACAAGAAAAAAATCACAAATTCATGAGAAAAAAAGTTGGAAATTTATGAGAAAAAAAGTTTAACAGTTGTAAGAAAGAAGTTGCAAATTTATAAAAAGAGTCACAAATTTATGAGAAAAAAGTTTTTAGATTTTTGAGAAAAAAGTTGGAGATTTACGAGGGAAAAAAGGCATAAATTTATGAGAAAAAATATGCTAATTTATGAGAAAAAAAGTCACATTTTTGTGAAAATGTTGCAAATCTACAAGAAAAAAGTTTAAAATTTACAAGAAAAAGCTGAAAATGTTTATTTTTTTTGCATTTCTGCTTAGAAGTGGTGATTCAATAGAGGAGAAACGCCCTAAAAAGCAGAATAGGGGCTCTTCAGTGACACAGACCAATTATGAAAGGAATCAAACAGGCTTGTGTAACGGTGTGAGTTACTCCACTGTAAAGTTAAAGTCATCAGGGGTCACATGTCACCGTCCTCCTACCCTGGAGTGATGGCGGTCATGCCGGCGTGTTTGTTGCTGTGCCACACCCGGTAGTTGTGGGTGATCTTCCACGCTGAAACAAATGGAGACCCGTAGTCGGCCAGCAGCCTCTCGTTATCTGAGCGGAGACGACACAGGAAACGGAGACAGCGGTCAGCGGCGGAATAAGCGGATTTACAAAGTCATTCATCACTATAAACAGATGTAATGTGGAGAATCTGTAGTCGTGGTCGCAGTTCTTTTTCCTACCTTGCTGCAGTGAGGACGACAGCAGTGAGTGGAGGTAGAGGGTGAACTGGGCTCTGATCCACTCATCGCCGCCCTCCCAGCCCGTCCCGTCGAGGAAGACGTCGTCGCGGTTCTCCGTCACGTGTTTGACCAGGTAGTCAGCAAAGCGCAGGTCAGCCGTGGACAGGCTCAGGACCTTCCTGAGCTCCGGGTCCTGGATCAGGATACGCGCTTCCTCCACCTACAGCGCGCACATACACACACACACATTACCATTGATGTAAATTGGGGGGGGGGGGGTCCGAATAACCCCCTCCATTTCAACATAAACCATTTTTATATCATGTTACATAACAGAATAAAATGCATCTGAAGCACCAATTTTAATTCTGCAACGTTTTTCTTGTAAATTTACAACTTTTTTTCCTCATAAATTTGCCGGGTTTTTTTTTTTGTAAATCTGCAATTTTTTCCTTGTAAATTTGCAACTTCTTTTCTTATAAATTTAAAACTTTTTTATACAGCTAAAACTTTTTCTCATAAATTTGCAGCTTTTTTTATTGCAAATTTGCAACATTTTTCTCATTTATGTAAAACTTTTTTCTCATAAAATTGCAGCTTTTTCTTTTAAATCTGCAACTTTTTTATCATAAATCTGCAACTTTTTTCTTGTAAATCTGCAACTTTTTTATCATAAAATTGCAGCTTTTTTCTTTTAAATCTGCAACTTTTTTCTTGTAAATGTGCAACTTTTTCCCTCAAATTCAGAACCTTTTTCCTCAAATTTGCAGCATTTTTACTGTAAATTTGCAACCTTTTTCTCATGAGTTTGTGCCTTTTTTCTTTTAAACCTGCAACTTTTTTCTCATAAATTTGCAGCTTTTTGTAATTTTGCAATTTTTTTCCTCATTTGCAATTTTTTTCCTCATTTGCAACTTTTTTCCTCAAATTTAAAACTTTTTCCTCATAAATTTAAAACCTTTTTCTTGAAATTTGTAGCTTTTTTCATTTAAATTTGCAACATCTTCTCATAAATTTAAAACATTCTTCTCACAAAATTTTTTCTTGTAAATTTGCAACTTTTTAAATTTTAAATCTACAATTCTTCTCATGAATTTGCAACTTTTTCCCTTTAATTTCACAACATTTTTCTTGTAAATTTGCAACTTTTTTCTTCATAAATTTGCCATTTCTTCTTCATAAATCCACTACTTTTTGTCAAATATCTGCAACTTTTTTCTTGTAAATTCATGACTTTCTTTTCTTCTAAAGGTGCAACATTCATATGGATACTGGTTTAATTTTTATTCTGTCTAATTGATTAAATTTTCTTTGTTCTTCTCGACAATGACTCAAAGTTTTAGAATGTTTTTGTTTTTGAGGGTTTGACCTCTTTTCTATTACAAATATAGGGGCTCCTCAACACAATCCTGCATGGGGCCCCGACTGCAACAACACCTACAGTGTCCCCCTCAATCTTTACTCTGGAGAAAACGTTCTCGTTATTGTCCCCCCAACAGTGACATGAAATAGCTGCTCCTGCACATTACATTTATAAAACATAAAACATTCATTAGTACTCCCAAATGTAAAACTCAGGATTTACAAGGAAATGACATATTAAATTAAAAAAGTAGTAAATCTAGGAGTAAAAGATACAAAATGAAGTGGCAAACATGACAAAAGGCCTCATATTTATGAGAGAAAACCTTCAAATTTTACATAAAAAGTTCAAAATGTCTGAGAAATGTCACAATTTTCTGGTAATGATTCTGACGTAGTCCACTCAGTGCGGAGAAAGACCAAACAAAAGATCTGGATATTTGTGCTGTATTATTTCTGTACATGTGCAGCCCCGGCAGTTCACTTAGTGACCACAAGGAGTCCCTAAAACAAAAGTTGACAGGTGGTAGAAGGAAAACCATTTATAAACGCAGGATTTACTTCAATAATGGCGTCGCTGAGGTGCTTCTGCTGATGGAAGAGGATGTTGGTCGCCCCAGCAACGAAGCCCCGCACCGTCACGTCCGACAGGAGGTGATGCTGCTGCAGCGCCATGTAAGGCAGGCACAGGTAACCCTGGCAACAACAAAGGCCATAAGGTCATGTCATGTCAGATTTGGAGGCAAAAGAGTTTTTTTTATGTTTTATTGGAATTTCTCGCCATTGCTACAGCACAGCTAGCTTAGCTAGTGAACTGGCTAGCAACCTGACCACGGTTTTTAGAGCTCTTTACTGTAAATTCCCGTCACCCCACTAGCATCTGTGGTCCCAGCTTAATCCACAGTCGATACTACAACTTCTTGGCATGACACAGGTACAGAATCTGTTAGCAAAACTAGCTTACCTAGCATGACCAGGGATTTTATATGGCTCTTTCTTATAAGTTGTCATTAATTCGTTCAGTCAATATTTGTTAGTATGTTAGGGTGCATCCCAATTCACCCCTTCGCCCTACCCCGTAAGGCTGCACCTTTAGTCCAACAACCAAAGCTAAAAGCTAATGTTAGCCTTAAACATTGTATTACGAGCAACACATATATCTCAGGGAAATGACAAAAGAGGGAGGGCGCGACGAGACGAATCTTATTAGCATTTAAAGCTAAATTTCAGGTAGCCGTGATCACCTTTGTGAAAATGGCGAGTGGCAGACCATGCTGGTCCTCCTCCAGCCCCGACAGCAGACCGTGGGTGACCCCTCCCTGCCCACCGGCCGCCTGCGGCTGCACTGTTATAGGCGTCCCCGGTTTGGAGTCGAAGGCATCCTGGAGCTCCGGCAGTGTCTCCGAAGGCGCCTCTTTAGTCCCGCCCTCCTCCAGCACGCTGGGGTCCAGGGTCTCCCAGTCACTCTCCGAGGACTCCGGAGAGGCGCGTAACGGGGGTTTGAGGAGGTGGCTGTCCTCCTCGGAGCCGGTCTCTGAGGAGTTGGCGGTGGGTGGGGCCTCCTCTGGCTCTCCAGTAGCGTTGGCGATGTCGGTGACGGACACAGAGATGAACTCTTCGGCTCCAGAGACGCTGTCCGACAGACTGGGGTCCTCAGACACGCTGCTCTTGGGTCTGTAGTGGGACGAGTCCACCAGGCCGTGCTCGATCATGCCTGAAGGGAAACATTAATAAAGCAAAATGTTAAACTGGTAGAAATGGCTGACATGTTTGTGTGCAGGTGAAATAAACGAAGCAGCTTAAAAAAGAATGAACAAAAATGATGATTTATAATCAGCAACAATGGGCCTCTGCTGAGCAAGGAGCTGTAGTTACAAACGCAACTGTCACAAAAAAAGAGCATGAAGCTGCAAAACATATTTAAGTCTTAGAATAAAGATAAAAAACAGGCAAGTTATAAGAATCACTGTTAACAGATGATTCTTTTCCCTTTAAATATACTAATTCTCTCATGAATTTATGACCTTTTATAAAAAAATAAAATTTTTACTTGTAAATTTTCAACTTTCTTATAAATGTGTGAGGGTTTTCTCATAAATGCATCCACCTTATTCCTAGCCCCCATGATGCCTTGCATGAATTATAGATGCAACTTCCGGTACTAGTTTAGAATGTGTGGTTGTCACTGAAACGGGACACGTTTCCTTGTTAAAAAAAAACAATGACTTCAGCATCAAAAATGTGGGAATGCGGTCTTTTGCACCTCAACAACAGTAATATAATCATACCACTTCCCCCGACTATGGAGGGATGAGAAGATGAGCTTAAAAAGTGGCCTGACCGACAGTAGCTCCGTTAGTTAGCCCCGCTGCTAAGATGCTAATGCTGTAAACAAATAAAAGCTCTGAGATAGATCAATGTCTCCACCGCAATAAAGTCAGATGCATTGTGTTAAAAGATGTTGGACATAATCAGATTTACCTCAGAGCAGACGTAGAATCTAGTCAGAGCCACAAAGAACCACTACAGAAAAACAGACAGCTGCAGCTGTTTGTTTTACCCCGAAATTAAAGTGCTCACGCTGCTGTCATGCCACGAATGCTTGTTATTTAACTTAACACGTACAAACCTTTCCTGACAATTGTTCAAAATTTTATTGATCTATATTTTGTGATAATTTAAAAATTAATGCATGCTGAAGCTAATATCAAGTCCATATCAAGCAGACCGCCCGTAAAATCTACTGGAGGAAAAAGCCCCCCAGGAAGCAGCTAGCCACCAAGGCTGCTCGGAAAAGCGCACCGGCCACCGGCGGAGTGAAGAAGCCTCACCGTTACAGGCCCGTGGCTCTGAGAGAGATCCGTCGCTACCAGGAATCCACGGAGCTGCTCATCCGTAAGCTGCTCATCCAGCGCCGGGTGAGAGAGATCGCTCAGGACTTCAAGACCGACCTGCGCTTCCTGAGCTTCGCCGTCATGGCTCTGCAGGAGGCCAGCGACGCCTACCTGGTGGGTCTCTTCTTCGCTAAGAGGGTCACCATCATGCCCAAAGACTTCCAGCTGGCCCGCTGCATCCGCGGAGAGAGAGCTTAGACTTTCTGCTGCACATTCACCAACCATAATGCTCCGCACTGTGTGTTTATATATATACACTACCGTTCAAAAGTTTGGGGTCACTTAGAAATTTCCTTATTTTTGAAAGAAAAGCACTGTTTTTTTCAATGAAAATAACTTTAAACTAATCAGAAATACACTCTAATACCTAATATACATTGCTAATGTGGTAAATGACTATTCTAGCTGCAAATGTCTGGTTTTTGGTGTAATATCTACATAAGTGTATAGAGGCCCATTTCCAGCAACTATCACTCCAGTGTTCTAATGGTACAATGTCTTTGCTCATTGCGTCAGAAGGCTAATGGATGATTAGAAAACCCTTGTGCAATCATGTTAGCACAGCTGA
The DNA here is from genome assembly GCA_020510985.1 of Pholidichthys leucotaenia. Lineage (NCBI taxonomy): Eukaryota > Metazoa > Chordata > Actinopteri > Cichliformes > Pholidichthyidae > Pholidichthys > Pholidichthys leucotaenia. Next base: position 227,401,517 of record CM035844.1, read on the forward strand.
AAACAGTTTAGCTGGTTAGAGAAGCTATAAAACTGACCTTCCTTTGAGCAGGTTGAGTATCTGGAAAAAATTATTATTTCAAATACAAATCATTATTTCTAACCTTGTCAATGTCTTGACTATATTTTCTATTCATTTTACAACTCATGGTGGTAAATAAGTGTGACTTTTCATGGAAAACACAAAATAATTGTCTGGGTGACCCCAAACTTTTGAACGGTAGTGTATATATATATATATATATATATATATATATATATATATATATATAGTAATATGTACATATGTTTACTAGATGTTCTTGGTTTTTTTTTTTCTTGTCTTCTGATTGTTGCTCTGAGTGTTGCTATCCCTGTGCTGTTGCAATCCTGGAATTTCCCCATTGTGGGACTAATAAAGGCTTATCTTATCTTATATCATTCCAAGGCAGTACAAAGAATGCAAAAAAACCCCCCAAAAATTATCTGTTATCTTTCTTAAATCGTTTAGCCTTAGGAAGCAAACTGCTACTATTTTTTATTTATTATTTTACTTCATGCAGCCTTGCATCTGGTGACATTTATAACATGTAAATGTCAGATCTGTGACATTCATACAAGTGAAAACATGCCTGGTGCTCTGGCATCTGCACCACCGATCACACCAACAGTCCTTTTTCGTTTTCAGTGCATGATCTACGCATTGCTGGTGAGAAGCCTCTCTTTATGCAGTCTATGGCACAACCACGAACACCAACAACAAGTACCAGAACTACGCCAAAACATTCAAAAACCAGAACTACGCCAAAACATTCAAAAAATACAAAAACTGCAAGTGCTGAAATTAGCTGCCACTTGAGTGCAAAACACGTAAGTGGACTATACATTAAAATGAATTTGAAAAACTTTTAAAAACGCTATTTTAAATGCCCCACTACTCCACTCTTGCTGACTGATTTAACACGACTTCAGCCGAAACCAGAAGTTGCGCCCATAATCGTTCCTACAGCGGCGCCCCAGGAATATGGTGGATAAGTTTTCTCGGAAATTTGAGACTTCTTATAAACTGGTGACTTTTTTCCTGTAATTTGTTTATATGAAAAAATGTGTTAAGAGAAAAAAACATCACATTCAAAAGACAAAGTTTTGCAAATTTAGATGAAAAAAGGCAGAGATTTAAAATAAAACAAAAAATTTAAATAATTAAAGGAACCTGAAAAAAGGTGAGAAATTTATGGGAAAAAATGTTTAAAAATTTGCAAGAATACAATAGTAAAATTTACAAGAAAAACTGTGTATTTTTGAGAAAGAAGTTAAAAATAACGTCTCAAATTTGATGAAAGATGCAAATTTAAAAGCTAAAAAAAGATTACACAGAATGAGAATTAACCAGGATCCAGACCAGCATCGCAAAACTGTGAGAGAGAAAAAAGGGCATTTAGAGGAAAAAGTCAGATTTATGGGGGAAAAAAATCTTTCGGAAAAAAGACACAAACTTCTGAGAAAAGAGGTGAAAATTTACAGGAAAAAGGAAAAACTGTATTTCTGAGAAAAAAGTTAAAACAAAGTTTGAAATTTAAAAAAGAAAAAAAAAAGATTTTTATGGGTGGAAAATGCAAATTTAGAAGAAAACCAGAGAAAATGTGCAAGTACATTTATCAGAAAAAAGACTTGATTTTTATGTGTGAATGATGTCAATTCACAAGAAAAATAATGCTAATTTATAAAAGAAAAAGCTGTGAATTTACAAGAATGTAAATAAAAAAAAATGCAAATTCACAAGAAAAAACATGCAAATTTACAAGATTTTTTATATGAGAAAAAAGGTATTTTTTTAATGAATGGCTCTTACACAGTGAAGCTAGAAACACTTAAAGGTGTACTAGACAGCATTTTCATGAAAACAAATATTTTTTTAAAAAGTAATACATCAACTAAGTGTTTAGAACTGTGCAGAATTAAAATATTTCTATTCTTCAAAAAATAATATATTGATGAAAAAATACTTTTCAAAAATTTTACGGGTCTGAAATAATCATAATATTTACATCTGAGCAGTTGGGTGACGAGAACTACGGTGGCTGGGCCACATATAAATACAAAGGAGAGGAAATGGCTAGCTGCCTGTCGGCCAAGTGCAGCCGCCATATTGATCAGGTACAGAAACAGTCATTGTGCCCCACGGGCATGTGCTGCTTTTTCTTTATTCTGCTGCCTTTTCTTTATTCTAATTCATTAATTACCTACAGAATATGGTGAAACCGTTTGCCATGTCCTATCTAGCGGTTATGGTGGGTAAGGACATCACGGCCAATAGCATAACTAGGTTGATGTCATGCGTCTCCACCAGTCAGTTGGGCAAGTGTAAGTGTGACACCTACTGGCCAGGAGGGAAGAATGTTGTCTCCATCACCTTTAATACAGTGTTTAGAAAAATAAATAACCTCTTATGTTTGTGTTTTCCTTGTGTAGTTACTGACCTGGAAACAGCGATATAACCGTCATCAGAGCTCCGACGAGTCTGTTGACAGGAGACACATAAAACAGGACCTGCAAACACAAATGAGAGACAAAATATTTTTTAAAAATGTTTAGAGTCCGTAATCTGCTTTTTTTGGGGGGGGGAGGGGTCCCCTTTTATTTTAGTGGATTACGCATGATTTCTGTGACATCATCTGGTCTGTAAAGTCAAACAGCCCAAAGTCCTCCTCCACAGGATCTAGGACTACAGAGCTGTTTGAAATGCCTCGCTCTGATTGGCTGTTCTCTGCTACGAGGTCATCACGCCATTACTTAACAGACCTGATACAAACCTGATCCTGGGTAGTCCAGTGCACCCACTATGAAGAAGAAAAGCAGAAGTTTCCCACTAAGCCAAGCCCAGCTTAGCTAGTGAGCTAGCTAGTAGCACGATTTTGGTTTTTGGAGCTCTTCTTTGTAAATTCTGGTCACTACACGAGACATCCATCATCCCAGCTCATTCGTTAATCCAGTCAATCACATTTGGCTTATTTTGTTAGACTTTGTACATGTCAGCCAGGTAGACTTGGCTGCTAACATTAGCTGGTTGAATTTAAGGTCCACCTGCCAGGTACAACCAGAGAGAGATACTCTGCTAGCCTAGCCACTGGATGTCTGTTTACGCCTGTTTTCTATTGATTCTATCCATCCCTGCTAGACACCCATTTTCCCAGCTGTACCATGTATACGATGACCATATAATTCATTCCTTCATTCATATAATTCATTCATAGATGCCATTATAACTCAATATTTTAACTGTATCATAGTTTATGATACTCTGCTCTGGACACCTCCTCGATTACCAATACAGCCGTGGACAAAATTGTTGGTACCCCTCTGTTAATGAAAGAAAAACCCACAATGGTCACAGAAATAACTTGAATCTGACAAAGGTGGTAATAAATAAAAATTCTATGAAAATTAACCAATGAAAATCAGACAATGCTTTTGAATTGTGATTCAACAGAATTATTTTAAAACACAAACTCATATAAAAATCAGCGAATAGAGCTGCCTCGAGTCTTCTAAGATTGAAGCAAACTTTTTATGAACAAGGTGAAAAATCAGGAAAATTATTGGCATGGCAAATTAAACAATTAGAATTTAAAACACCAGTTACCAGTATTATAAGTAAGGGACAGGTAGTTATAGATCCTTTAGAAATTAATAGTGCCTTTAGAGATTATTATGAAAAACTATGATACAAAAAATGAAATTGACTTAACAAAACTAAATGGGTTTTTGGGTGGATTATCTATACCTTGTATTCCAAATGAAAACAGGGAGATACTGGAGTCTAAAATTAGTCAAGAAGAAGTTGGGCTAGCCATTGATGATATGAAATCAGGAAAAAGAGCAAGACCAGATGGTCTTCCAGTTGACCTCTATAAAAAATTTAAGAATAAATTAATAAAACCACTTTTGGAAATGGTTTTAGAAGCATTTCAAAATGGTAATTTACCACCATACATGAATAATGCCTTAATTATACTGTTGCCAAAACCAGGTAAACCCCCTAATAAATGTGAAAACATGAGACCAATAAGCCTATTAAATGCTGATCTTAAAATAATCTGTAAAATTTTAGCAAAACGACTACAAGAAATATTACCAAATATTATTAACCGAGATCAGAATGGCTTTATAATGGGAAGACAAGGCTTCCATAATGTAAGAAGACTATTTAATATTATTTATTCCAATAAAGAAGCACCGGATACAGCTCTCCTATCATTGGACGCCGAAAAGGCCTTTGATAGAGTCGAATGGCCCGTTCTTTTTGAAGTCCTACAAAGGTTTGGACTTGGAAATAATTTCATAAAATGGGTCCAGATAATATACAATAATGCTACAGCAGAAATCCTAACAAACAGCAATATCTCAAAATCAATAAAAATCAATAGAGGATGTCGACAAGGCTGTCCACTTTCACCTTTACTGTTTACTATGGCAATTGAACCTTTAGCGATGGCAGAACGTTTACATCCACAAATATATGGAATTAAAGTAGGACCAATAGAACATAAAATCTCCCTGTATGCCGATGACATAATTTTGTTTATGTCGAATTTTAAAAAATCAATTCCGACCTTGTTAAATTTAATAAAGAACTTTGGGGAAATATCAGGATATAAAATAAATAAAACTAAATCTTCAATATTAATGCTAAATGAGACCCAGAGAAATCACCCAGCTCCTGAGGTAAATCAATTCAATGTTGTAAATCAGTTTAAATATTTAGGAATTCAAATTTTGCCTAAGTTAGAATCAGTTGCCAGTGTCAACTATGAAGCCTTAATGACAGACATTAATGAGTTACTTCAGAGATGGATGTCACTACCAATGTCGATGATCGGGAGAATTAATATACTTAAAAGTAATATCTTACCAAAAATACTTTATTTATTTCAAAACATTCCTTTACCACCACCTTCAGATCTATTCTCAAGAATTAAAAAAAAGTTAGTGGAATTTATATGGAACAATAGGAAGGCTAGATTATGTTTGTCCTTACTATATTTACCATTTGATCGTGGAGGTCTGAAATGTCCAAACTTTATGTTGTATTATTGGTCAGCACAACTGAGGTCTATGACATATTATTTTTCATCAAATGATCCTCCACACTGGACTGAAATGGAATCATACAATTTACCTTTACCTCTTCCCTTATTCATATACTCAGACTCGGCTAAAAAATTACAGAAACAAGTTAAAAATCCAATTGTAAAGCACATGATCAAAATATGGTGTGAAAGCACAAAATATTTAAAAGATCCACACTTATTGTCACAATTTAGCCCAATATGGGGTAATCAATATTTTAAACCAGGGAGAGCAGATGCTGTATTTAAAGTATGGAATTTAAAAGGGATTCAAAAGATTCAAGACTTATATTTGTCACACTCAGATAACATAATGTCTTTTGAAGAACTGAGGATTAAATTCAATCTTAATAGAACACATTTTTTTAAATATCTTCAGCTTAGAAATTTTATTCGATCAAATCAAAATAATGCTCTCACCCGACCTACTTATTCATCCTTGGAAAAATTTTGACGAAAGATAGTAAGAGAAAGGGTATTATTTCAGAGTTTTATAACTCATTGACACTATTCTCAAGTGAAAATTCACAGAAAAGACTGAATTATTGGAAAGAAGACCTGCAAACTGAAATTTCAGAGGAACAATGGGAAATGGCTTGTGCAGAAGCTCAAACCAAATCAATAAATGTACGTCTTAAACTGATACATTTTAAATGGTTAATGCGGATGTATGTTACACCAGTGGAGTTAAATAGATATAACAAAAACATACCAGATACATGCACAAAATGTATGGAAAGTAAAGGAACCCTATTTCACTGTTTATGGGAATGTAGAAAAATCAGAATGTTTTGGGAAGAGGTGAGGGTAACAATTGAAAAAATAATTTCAAAACAATTCACATTGAACCCTAAACTGTTTTTGTTGGGTCTGTGTCCAGAAAAACATAACTTTAATAAGAGTGAAAGAGCATTCATAGACCTCGGTTTGCTTAATGCCAAAAAATGTATTGCACTACTGTGGAAAAAGACTCATAGACCAGATGTGACTCAGTGGTTAAGACAGATGTTAACAAACCTTCCACTAGAAAGAATAACATATATACTGAAATCAAAGGAAAATGTGTTTGAGAATATATGGAGACCTTTCATTGATTATGTAAAGAAATTAAACATAACTTCTGAAGAAGAAGGTGAATGATATGTGTGGACCTTGCAAATTCCAAACTGGTGAATGTATATAATATGTATTCTTATGTAGTAGATTACCTAGACTAAACAGAGGAGCATTGTTGTTGACTTGCTTTTGTTAATGGTTGTTGTTGTTTTTAGTACATTTTTTTTGTTAGTGTTTTTTTTTTAATTTTTAAATTACTTTAGTGTTAGTGTTTGACTGTTTGTGCCATGTTTGTAAAAAAAAGTTCAATAAAAAATATTGTGGAAAAAAAAACCCAAAACAAACTCATGAAGCAGGTCTGGACAAAAATGATGGTACCCTTAGAAAAGATTGAAAATAATGTGACCATAGGGACATGCTCAACCAAGATGTGTCCTCTAATTAACATCACAGGTGTCTACAAACTTGTAATCAGTCAGTCGGCCTATTTAAAGGGTGACAAGTCGTCACTGTGCTGTTTGGTGATATGGTGTGTACCACACTAAACATGGACCAGAGGAAGCAAAGGAGAGAGTTGTCTCAGGAGATTAGAAAGAAAATTACAGACAAGCATGTTAAAGGTAAAGGCTATAAGACCATCTCCAAGCAGCTTGATGTTCCTGTGACTACAGTTGCACATATTATTCAGAAATTTAAGATCCACGGGACTGTAGCCAACCTCCCTGGTCGTGGCCGCAGGAGGAGACAGATAATACGAATGGTAACAAAAGAGCCCAGAACAACCCATAAACACATTCATGGTGAACTCCAAGGTCAAGGTATATCAGTGTCAGATCGCACCATCCGTCGTTGTTTGAGCCAAAGTGGACTTCATGGGAGAAGACCAAGGAGGACACTACTGTTGAAAACAAATCATAAAAAAGCCAGACTGGAATTTGCCAAACTGCATGTTGACAAGCCACAAAGCTTCTGGGAGAATGTCCTATGGACAGATGAGACAAAACTGGAACTTTTTGGCAAGGCACAACAGCTCTATGTTCACAGACGCAAAAATGAAGCATACCAAGAAAAGAACACTGTCCCTACTGTGAAACATGGAGGAGGTTCTGTTATGTTCTGGGGCTGCTTTGCTGCATCTGGCACAGAGTGTCCTGAATCTGTGCAGGGTACAATGAAATCTCAAGACTATCAAGGTATTCTAGAGAGAAATGTGCTGCCCAGTGTCAGACAGCTTGGTCTGAGTCGCAGGTCATGGGTCTTGCAACAGGATAATGACCCAAAACACACAGCTAAAAACACCCAAGAATTGCTAAGACCGAAACATTGGACTATTCTAAAGTTACCTTCTATGAGCCCTGATCTAAATCCTATTGAACATCTGTGGAAGGAGCTGAAACATGCCCTCTGGAGAAGGCACCCTTCAAACCTGAGACAACTGGAGCAGTTTGCTCATGAGGAGTGGGCCAAAATACCTGCTGAGAGGTGCAGAAGTCTCATTGACAGTTACAGAAATCGTTTGATTGCAGTGATTGCCTCAAAAGGTTGTGCAACAAAATATTAAGTTAAGGGTACCATCATTTTTGTCCAGGCCTGTTTCATGAGTTTGTTTTTTAAAATAATTCTGTTGAACCACAATTCAAAAGCATTGTCTGATTTTCATTGGTTAATTTTCATAGAATTTTTATTTATTACCACTTTTGTCAGATTCAAGATATTTCTGTGACCATTGTGGGTTTTTCTTTCATTAAGAGAGGGGTACCAACAATTTTGTCCATGTCTGTATCTAGCTGTCTTTCGCAGGGTCAGCCATTCATTCTTTCAGGGATGTTTCTGTATGCTGTTTGGGCTTTGAAACACCAACATTCTGTCAGTATTTGTTAGTATGTTAATTAGTCCAACAACTGAAGCTGCTAGCTAATGGTAGCCTCAAACATGGCCTCACCATCCAAACAGAAATCACAGAGAAATGACTAAAGCAGGGATGGCAACAGGAAATTCTGATTTTAGCTGAAATCTAATTTGGTCGATTGACTTATGGGGGGGCTGGGGGGACGCAGCCCCCCTGAAGCTGGGAGGTTTTCAGTAAAACAGAAGTAATTTAGACTGAAAAAATGATTTAAAAAAATGAAATACTAGACTTAGATAAATCATTAAATTTAATGAAAAGTTAACTTACTTTTTCTTCAATGTTGTCTCACTGTCTTTAGTCCAACATATTTAACAGTTCTATAAGAGTTTATTACACTATTTACACTGGTCACCAAGTCACTTCTAATGTGAAACTTTCTTCCTTTTGGCAGCAAGCTGTGTCAGTCTCTGAACTTTGAACTTCATCTCCTTTTCTGGTTTCTTCAGAAATTGTCCGAGTGTTTCTGTTACCTCGTCAAACTTTGAGCCAATTTTCACCTTTACCGTCACTTTTCTCTCAAGCCAATTCCATCGGAACTTATTTTTGACACTTTTGTCTATTTCTAGCACTGATGACTCCTGATCCTTCGATAAAAATCTCATGATTCCGCTGAAAACAATCCCGAAAGCTCAGAATTCCAACACGAACCAGGGATGTGATTTGGGGTTGGTGAAATTATCTGAAAATTCAGCAGGGGGTCTGGGGGACACCGTCCCCCAGCAGGGTCCAGGGCAGAGCCCCGGTGGGGGAGAGGCAAGGGGGGCGAAGCCCCCCGAAGCTCCTGGGTTTTTATGATTTTTAAATACCAGAACTGTGCTTAAATGACATAAAACAAACAGCTGAATGCCACTTATTACTGTATAATATTGACTTATGTTCCAAGAAGATAGCATTCCTAAACTAGAAAAGCACTCGGAGAGCGCAGACCTCCGCCAAGCGCCACAGTTCCCCCCATACAGTGTTTAACATCGTAAATATTAATCCTCCATTTATTTTGTGTAACTTTATAGATTCCTTGACCATGAAAAAAATGCCATTCGCAAGTGGCATATATTAGCTATACTGTGATGCTTGTTGCGTGTTTATAGCTTCATTTGTTCTTTTAAAAATTTCAAAGGTTCCCTATTTTTTAATTTTTTTGCATCATTATCCAGATTTATTCCATTTCCTTAGGTCTTTAATGTCTTGTAGAAGCTGTTGAAAACTTGTCCTGTATTATGCAAATTACTGTAATTCCCGTTTTGGAAATCCCAATAAGTAAAAAATTCCTGGATCCAGACGGTGATCCGGATCACCACCAAAATGTAATCATCTGGAGGATACCCCATTTCTGACAATCTCTGAAAATTTCATGAAAATCCGTCCATAACTTTTTGAGTTATCTTGCTAACAAACAAACAAACAAACAGACAGACAGACAAACCAACGCCGATGAAAACACAACCTCCTTGGCGGAGGTAAATATTCCAACAAGCATTATCCATCACATGCTTTAACACTTGATCAAATCAAAATCAGTTAATTTTATCTATTCCATAATAGAAATAAAATTCCAACATACCATTACTTTTTATAATTTCAGCATTCATTTCAGATCACCAGTTTCAATCTCCATTGAGACTTGAGCAGTTCATTTTGCACAATCACTGATGTAGCCAAGTCTTAGAAATATTCAAAAGTTATGAGTCAATGTCCACTGTGCACTGTCAATTTCAAACTGTTTGGAATCATAAAAGGGGATGGTTAACTTTTATTACCGTTTCCTTTCCCGCGCAGCCCAGCTCATACAGCCGTTGTACGCCGCCAGTAACAGAGAGTTACTGGCTCTCCACCTGGCCATATGTCACTTCCAGTCCTGCCTGAAAGGGCGCAGCTTCACTGCGTTCATGGACCACAAGCCGCTAATGTACTTAACATACTTTATCTTCCTGGAAGATAAAATAAAGCGGAATTCGGCGAATTAGCAGAAAATCACATCCCTGAGAACACGCCGCCATGAATTTTTGAAAAAGCATATAACGAGCCATTTGATTGGTCCAATCGTTTGCAACTATCCAATCGCAGGGCTGTTTACAATACAGCAGTAGCTTGAACACAACACATCCGGGTTATCGCGGGAGACAGCTTCTGGGGAAGCGCCGAGCGCTTATGTAATCGTGTTGATTTTCGCTAAAATCGGTAACAATAAGGTACCTTACCCCCCCTAAAATTTTCTCAACAGATTTAGACGATTCACAGAAATGATCAATTTGAAAATAAATCGGCAGAAATCCGCGGATCGGCAGAAAATTGCCATCCCTGCTAAAGAGGGAAGGTGGGCCGAGTTGAGGGCTCAATAGCATTTAAAGTAATATGCTCTAAAAACAGCCTGTTTTGAGGAGAGCTCCTTCCCCATGTGTAAAATGGTTCTTCAATAATTAAACCCTGAGGTGTTCTGACCAAATCATGTCACAAATATTTCATTACCACCTCTGGGAGCTATGTCAACATGTGGAAAAACGATCATAATAGGCAGCAGGTGATTTCACAAGGAGGATAGGGGTATTCACTGATTTAGCATGAGGTACAAATGCATGAATGTAAATTAGGTACAAAAAGAATAAAGGTGCAATGATGAGATAAAAGATGCCAAGTTAAAAGCTAAAAAGGTCACAAATTACAATTTAATTATACAGTATGAAAATTAACCAGCATCCAGATGAGTATTGCAAAATTGTGAGAAGATGAAAATTTAGAAGAAAAAAGTCACAAATTTTTAAGAAAAAAAGTTGCAGATTTACAAGAAAAAAAAGGCAAATTTATGAAGGAAAAGTTACAAATTCTCAAGAAAAAAAATCACACATTTATGAAAAAAGTTACATATTTATGAAAAATTTGCAAAATTGTGAGATTTTTTTTAATCTTTACAGGAAAAAAATTTGAAAATTTATTGGAAAAAAGTTGCAAATTTATGAGAAAAAGTTGAAAATTTACAGGAAAAAAACTGCAAATTTAAAAGAAAAAAATGCTAATTTATGAGAAAATAGTCACAAAATTGTGGGGAAAAAAGGATGAAATCTATGAGGAAAAAATTCCAGATTTATGAGGAAAAAAGCTGATAATTTCCAAGAAAAAAGTTGCAAATTTACAAGAGAAACATTGCAAATTAATGAGGAAAAAATCCACAAATTTTGAGAAAAAAGCTGAAAATCTATAACAAAAAATTTTGAAAATAGATGTTTGGTTTTTTTTTTTTTTGCATTTCTGCTTAGAATTGGCGTTTAAAAGTCATGCTATTCAGTTGTGTAATATGATATTATAGAAAGGTTTATGATGATATTGGGGAAATGAGGATTTGTTTCCTTCAGAAGCCTCACCTTCTTCTCCAGCAGAATGAGCTTAAAGAGGATGATAACCTGTAAAAAAAAAGAAACACAACAGTCACTAGTTGATTCCATTTCTTTAAAAGTTTTAAAATGTCTTTTAAATGTCTTTTTTTTTTTGGTTTTACTTTGTGCCTGAAATGCAGGATCAGATCTCGTGGTGATAACCCTACAGAGAAACAAAAAAATGAGGAATTTACTCACTTTTGTGCAGCGGTCACATGATCATAAAGCCACAAATGTGTGTCACTTCAGAGCAAAAAATGAAAGATAAGTTTCATGAGAAGATATCTTCACAAAGTCTCAACCCCCCCCCCACCCCGCCCAAAAAAAAATAAAAAATGTCTGATTTACCTAAATAAACCTGGGAGCCCTCCAGAGCAGAACCCCTCAGGGACCCGTTCATGTGGTCGTACAGCTCCTGTGGAGCAAACAGGACGTCAGAACGGCTCCGAGTAACAATGTCAGGTTTATTATTTAGAGCTTCTATAGACAGAAATGATCCCAGATTTTATTACAAGAGAGAAACCGTAAAAACAATCAACACAGCAGGGAGAAATCATCCATGAAAAGGCACCAGAGGCTGCTTTATACCCGAGTGGCTACATGTGACTTGGTCCAAAAAGGGAAACGAGGAAAAACCTTCACCAATTCATGAGAAAGAAAGTCAGAAATTTGCAAGAAAGTGTCACACATTTACAAGAAAAAATAAGGCTAATTATCATTAAAGAATGTGTACAATCATAAGAAAAATTCTGAAATTAAAAAACTGCGAATTTACAAAACTTAGTCTGTAAACAGTCACAAAGTTATAGAAAAAAGTTGCAAATTTACAAGCAAAAAAAAAAAAAAAAATCAGCAAATTTACATGAAAAAGGTACAAGTTAAGCTGTAAAATTTTTGAGAAAAATGCTAATTATCATAAAAAAGGGTTGTAAATTTATATAGCTATATGTTACAAATTTACAAGGAAAAGAATTTGCAAATTTATACAAAAAAGCTGATTTACACAAAAAGTTGCAAATTTACAAAGAAAAATGTTTAGAATAAAATTATAATAAAAATAGCAAATTTGCAGGAAAAAAACAGAATTACAAGAAAAATTTATGAGAAAAAGTTTCAATTTTTTAAGAAACTAATTGAAAGTTAACAAGAAAAAAGAAAAATTACCAAAACAATACAAATCTTCAAAAATGACTCAAAATTTCTGGGGAAAAATTGCAAAGTTACAAGAAAAAACTGCAAAATTTAAAAAAAAAAAAAAGTAGCAAAATTGCAAAGAAAAAAGTTACAAATTCATGAAAAAGCTGCAAATTTAGAGGTAAAAGTTTCAAATTGACAAGAAAATAAATGCAAACTTAAAAGAAAAAATGTTGCAAAATTACAAGGGAAAAAAATTGGCAAATTTATACAGAAAAACTAATTTACACAAAACGTTGCAAACAAAGTTGTAAATTTACAAAAAGAAGTTACAAAATTATAAGAACTGTAAATTTACACGAAGAAAATGCAGATTTGCAAGAAAAGATTTATGAGAAAGTTTCAAATTCATAACAAAATAACTGAAAGTTCACAAGAAAAAAAATTATAAAAATAATGCAAATCTTCAAAAATGACTTGCAACATTTTAGAAAAAAAAATGCACATTTACCAGAAAAAATGCAAAATTTAATAAAAAGGACAATTTTTTTTAAAAAGTTGCAAAATTGCAAAGAAAAAAATTGCAAATCTAGAGGTAAAACAGTTTGAAATTGACAAGAAAACAAATGCAAATATAAAAGAAAAAATGTTGCAAATTTATTTGCTAAAGCTAAACCCACAAAAAATATTAAGATTTTCAAAATAGCAAACCCTTCTCAGACAAGGCCAGAGATTGTGAATAAAACTGTGACAGGATGACAGGAAGTTGAATCACGCAGAAATGTGCGGATTCAGTCGGAGCGCGTTCTCACCTTGAGGATGGAGATCTGAGAGAAGTCTTTCTCCTCAAAGTAGGCGTGAGTGATGAGCTGCAGTTTGGCTTGGAGGAGGCCGTAGAGGGGCTGGAGATCAGTGTGTGAGAGCAGTGTTTATAACACTAATTAAATAGAATTAATGTAAACTACAATCATCACTGACAGGAACATGGTCCGCACACTTTATACCCACTGATCACTTCCATAATAAGGAAAATGATAAAACATCCTCTCTTCTACATTTTTTCCCTCCTTGATCACCTAAAGTCCGAGCGACCTTTTCCACCCTGACAACCTGATTTAATTCTAACTCTAAAATTAAGTTTCATTCTATTATCTTCAAATCTGCGTCATGCCGTGTGTGACTCACCACTCGACAGAGGACGCAGACGCTCTTCTGGACGGTCTCCCTGGTGACGTCTGCCTGCCGGACCTTCAGGGCCTGTGGACATGTTCAGACGATTAAGTAAATGTTGGTCAGAGGCTCCAGTCACTTCAGATGTTTCTACTCGGAGCCATCGGGCTGTGAAGGAACCAGCTGTATTCATGTCGTAGATATGTCTGACCACACGGGCTGGTGGTTTTGTTCTTTTGGCAGGAAATGTTTCTTGTTTTAAGTAAAATTAGATTAAAACTGAATTTGGCTTATGAAAACTGCTTAAAGGGGTCACTGATTGCACTTTTTTCTATGTTTTAACAGCTCACACATGTGAGCTTAATGAAATGTTTGTCACATATTCTGTTCAAATTTTCTTTAATTATTTAATCACTGCAGCAAATTTGTTTTTATTTTTCCAGCCTTTCTGAAAACGACCTGTTTGAGTGTATATACCTTTAAATCTTCAGACTGGATTTAGCTCCGCCCTTCCTCTTACATCGCTATTGTCAACACTGACTGGCTAGCTCCTACTCTTTAAGTCAGACGTATCTACCTGAGCCAAATAAGGGTCGGCCCCAGGATCTTTCGTGCCGTAGGTGGAGAATTTCTGTAAAACTCCTTACATTTGTTGGAGACCGAGAAAAGTCTTAACAGTTTTGTGGGGATTCTCTGCTTGTGTCGTTGGGGATCCCAGAGCTGACTTGACCTGTTACCCCCCGAGCCAGCTAACATTTGTTTTAAAGAATGAATGAAATAAAGCATCACTGCTTGACAGTTGTGTGTGGTTTCAGTGGTTGATAGGATATGACCAGTCCCTGAAGTACAATAAGTATAGAAACATTTGCGAATGAGTGGCTAAACTACTAGCTTCATGGCAGGTAGCTCATGTTGACAGCTAGCTGGTGTTAGCTAGCTGCCCAAAATAACATCTAAGAATGACATATAACATATATGATCAAGTGTTGGTAAATGAACAAGGATTCCACTGGGGTTTGAATAAAATTTATAAAATATAGTGATCCAAACCGGCCGAATCGACAGTTAAGCTAATACCAGGTGGTCTGTCTGTCAATCTCTCCGTGCTGAGGTGAGCTCTGACCGCATAGCCAAGCTAAACCTAACGGTTCAATGTAGCATCTGGGTGAAAATACAAAAAAATAAGCTAGAATGGCATGAGATGGGCTAGCTGGCGCTAGCTAGCTGCTCAAAATAACGTCTGACAACAACGTATATGCTCAAGTGTTGGTAGATGAACAAGGAGTCCAGTGGGGGTGAATAGAAGTTATACAAAATAGAGATCCAAACCAACCGGATCAACAGTTAAGCTAACGCTAGGTGCCCCGTTGGTGACGTGACCAATGACAATCAACCGCCTAGCCAAGTTAATGCCAACAGGGCTCAATGTAGCGTCATGGTGAAAATATAACAAAAAGAGTGAGAATGACATGAGATATGTTATCACTGGAAACAGTGATGTCTATGAGGGTGACTGAAATCTAAAGAAAAAAATAACAACAGAAACTAAGCTTGGTAAGCTAACTTGATAGCCTACTGTTGACAGCTAGGCTGGCCAACAATAGAGCAGCAGGCAGGTATCATGGACGCACTGTGCTGGGTTTACTATGGAAGTGGCGTCCCGTGGCAAATCCAGGACAGTCAGTTTTGCTTTTTGGAATGAAAACGATATAAAGGCTGTGTGGTTTTTAAAAGAAGTGAGCGCTTTGATTTTTTTTTTTTATAATATATTATGAGGATAAGCAAGAACGATTATTATAGGAAAATACTATGTGATAAAAATAATATTAAAGGAATATGGGGTACATTCAACAATATAATTAGTTCTAAAAACAGACTATCCAGAGTACTTTACTGATAAAGATAATTCAGAAATTAGCAATAGGAGTGATGTGGCCAAAAATTCTAATAATTTTTTTGTAAATGCAGGGCCAAATCTTGTAGAAAAAAATCTCTGATCCTGGGACAGTCATGAATAATATGGAAATAGAAAGAAATCCTCACTTAATGTTTCTCAAACCAGTGGGAGAAAAAGAAATATTGGATATTGTTAAATGTAAGAATCTAAAGTCAACTGATCATAGTGATATTGGCACAACAATAATAAAAAAAAAGTCATTGAAGGGATTTCTAAACCATTAACCTATATCTGTAATCTGCCATTTCAAACTGGTTCATCTCCTAACAAAATGAAAAAAGCAAAGGTCATTCCGCTGTACAAAACTGGGAACAAACATCATGTCACCAACTACAGACCTGTCTCCTTACTTCCACAATTCTCCAAAATATTAGCAAAACTCTTCAATACTCTGACAGTCAATATGGTTTCAGATCAATCACAGCAACATTACATGCAATAATAGAAGCAATTGGAAGAGGTCACAAACGCTGTTGAACAAAAAAAAAATGCAGTGGGAATGTTCACTGATATCAAGAAAGCCTTTGATCCTATAAATCATACAAAATTAATTTAAAAAAATAGAACAATATGATATCAGAGGTGTGGAACTGAACTGGATACAGAGCTATCTACAGAAGAGACAACACTTGGTGAAGTTGGGTGATGTTTGTTCTCCTTGTTTGGACATTGTTTGTGGTGTCCCTCAGGGGCCAGTGTTGGGCCCTAAACTATTCATTACCTCCGCCAAGGAGGTTATGTTCTCATCGGCGTCTGTCTGTCTGTCTGTCTGTCTGTTTGTTAGCAACATAACTGAAAAAGTTATGGACGGATTTTCATGAAATTTTCACAGATTGTCAGAAATGGGGTATCCTACAGATGATTACATTTTGGTGGTGATCTGGATCACCGTCCGGAAGAAAACCGCCATTACAGAAAATGCGATTTTCGTCAATAACTACTGAACCACTAATCCTATCATTGTCAATCCAATTGCTAGTCATATGTTTTCATGGTCAAGGAATCTGAAAACGTACACACAAACACTGTATGGGGGGAACTGTGGCGCTTGGCGGAGGTCTGCGCTCTCCGAGTGCTTTTCTAGTTTTATATATAATGAAATCTGTAAAGTGTCACATGTTTTGAAAGTAGTGATGTTTGCTGATGATACAAATATTTTCTGTTCGGGGGAGAATTTGAAGGAATTAATAGATGTAGTCACTAAAGAAATGAGCAAGTTAAAACTATGGTTTGACAGTAACAAGTTATTATTAAACTTACAGAAAAAAATAATGTTATTTGGGAACTGCAGAATTAATATACCAATACAACTACAAATAGATGAGGTGCAGATAGAAAGGGTTTGTGAAAATAAATTCCTTGGGGCAATAATAGATGAGAAAATCGGTTGGAAACCACACATCAAACATTTACAAACTAAACTAGAAAAGCACTCTGAGAGCGCAGACCTCCGCAAAGCACCACAGTTCGCCCCATACAGTGTTTGTGTGTACATTTTCAGATTCCTTGACCATGAAAACATATGACTAGCAATTGGATTCACAATGATAGGATTAGTGGTTCAGTAGTTATTCACGAAAATCGCATTTTCCGTAATGGCGGTTTTCTTCTGGACGGTGATCCGGATCACCACCAAAATCTAATCATCTGTAGGATACCCCATTTCTGACAATCTCTGAAAATTTCATGAAAATCCATCCATAACTTTTTGAGTTATCTTGCTAACAAACAAACAAACAAACAGACAGACAGACAAACCAACGCCGATGAAAACATAACCTCCTTGGCGGAGGTAATTATCAAGAAGCATTTCAGTCTTAAACAAAGCAAAACAGGTTCTGGATAATAAATCACTCTGCATCTTATATAATTCCATAGTCTTACCATATTTTAATTACTGTGCAGAAATCTGGGGCAATAACTACAATAGTTCAATAAAACCACTGACTATTCTTCTTCTTCTTCAAAAAAATAAGGATTATTCATAATGTCGGTTATCTAGAAAATACTCACTCTCTATTCTTGGGAGTCAAAATTATTGAAACTCACAGATATAGTCAAATTCCAAACAGCACAAATCATGTACAAAGCCAAAAATAAACTTCTACCAGAAAACATTCAAAAACTGTTCAGGGATCGAGAAGGAGGGTATCAGCTAAGAGGGAAATATAATTTTAAAACTAATAAAATTCATACAAATAAAAAAAGATTTTGCATTTCATTCTGTGGGGTAGGACTATGGAACAGTATGGGGGAGGAGTTACAATAATGTCCAAACATAAAACAGTTCAACACGAAATCCAAATACTATGTTTTCACAAGGTACAGGGATGAAGTGGGAGTGTGAGAGTCACCGAGTGGTCACAGGAGATTCTTACTTGTTTTGATTACTGTTAGTTATTTGTTTGTTTGTTTCTTATTGTCAAGTTACTGTTAGGCCTCTTGTTCTTGTCCTTTATTGTTTATTATTATTAGTAGTAGTATAATTATTATTAAGGAAGCGGGATGGATATGAATATATAAATTCATAGTTGCATGGAGAAGGGGTGGGATTAAATAAGTTTCGACTTCTTCCCACTCCTTTTTGAAAATTTTGCTTTCTGTTGTGTTTTTTCTTTTATTGTTTTATTTGTTTCTGTTCTACTTATGTTCAAAATAAAAACTTTCCAATCAATCAAACCAAATCACATGACCGGTAGATGCCTTTCTAAAAGTTAAACCATACAAAAACACAATTCCTCAGTCAATGACCCCTTTAAAATGAGTAAAAATGTTCTTGATGTCATATAAAACATCATAAAAACTGAGCAACAAAACACTGGTGGACTGGTTTGGGAAGCTCCCATGGACACTCAAGTATTCTCATGCGGGTAAAGAGTTGGTCCATTGTTCCCAGTCTGGAACGAATCCCTCGATGCCTCCATCCTGGCATAGAATATTAAAAATTACAAACACAATACAGACTGACCTTTGCTTCTATTTGTCGGTAACAGGACACTCCATAGACGCACTTTGTGTCTCCACTGAGAGGAGGCAGGTGAAAATACACGGTGTCTGAAACAGGAACATTTGACATCATCACCATAAAAATTAGGCTAATTTCAGCTCAATATTGGCATTCTCTAAATCTATGAGGGGGGGAAGTCACACATTTTCTAGATGGAAAAAAAAATGCATCTACAAAACTAGAGGGGAAAGTCACACATTTCCAACATGGTTGAAAAGTTTTCAATTTAGGAAAGGGGGAAAAAAGTCACAAATTTATTACCAGACCAGATAAAAAAATCCAGAGGGCCATATTGGGGCCTCAGCCCTTCATATACACAGTAGTCATACTGCTGTATAAGCCTCGATACACACCAATACAACAGCCTTAACCTACGCAAAGTTCTGACAGAGGTTGGTGGAGTAAGAATGACGATTCAGCACTAAAAAATTACCCTAAAACACAAAAGAAACAGAGTACATCAGAGTGACTGACAACAGGTTTTCTGAGCTGCAGCCTGTCAGCAGCCGAACAGGAAAAACCTGCAGGTTAAAGCTGAGAATTAACAAGCTGCTTCCACAGCATCCACAACAGGACAGGATGGATGATTACAATCAACATTAACCAAGATGTGTGTCACAGTTTTTTAGATGCAAATCTCACGCCTCTACGAAATGATTCGGCATGCACGTAAGACGACCAGATCAGGATTTCTAGGTGCAAGATTTCTGTAATTATTATGGATGTTCTCACGGGAGACAGAAAGTAAGTCCCATGGTAAAAGATGTTTGCAGACGATGGAGTCTTGTCAGCAAGACAGAGACAGAAGAAATGTTTGAATACATTAATATTAATAAAGCTTGAAATTTGTGGAAATGGATCATGGATCGTCACCTTATCATGGTGGGGGGTTTGTGTGCCCTAGTGATCCCAGGAGCTATGTTGTCTGGGGCAATTTGCCTCTGGTAGGGTCACTCAAGACAAACTGGTCCTAGGTGAAGGGCCAGACCAAGAACGATCCAACAGACTCTGATGATGAATGCTAGAACAAGGATTCAGTGTACCCCGCCCTGTATGGGGTTACCGGGGCCCCACCCTGGAGCCAGGCATGGGGGAGGGGCTCAATGGCTAGCGTCTGGTGGCCGGGTTTCCGCCCATGGGACCCGGCCAGGCTCAGCCCAAAGGAGTTAGATGGGTCTGCCCTCCAGTAGGCTCACCACCTGCAGAAGGGATCATGGGGGTCCGGTGCTATGTGAGATCAGGTGGTGGTCAAAGGCGGAGACCTTGGCGGTCTGATCCCAAGCTTCCTAAACTGGCTTTTGGGACATGGAATGTCACCTCTCTGGTGGGGAAGGAGCCTGAGCTGGTGCATGAGGTTGAGAGATACTGGCTAGATATAGTCGGCCTCACTTCAACACACAGCTCCGATTTTGGAACCAGTCTCCTGGAGAAGAGCTGGAGCTTGGCCTACTCTGGAGTTTCCCCGGGCGAGAGGCGACGAGCAGGGTGGGTATTCTTGTATCCCCCCACCTTGCTGCCTCTATATTGGAGTTTTCCCCGGTGGACGAAAGGGTTGTTTCCCTGCGCCTTCGGGTTGGGAAACGGGTCCTGACCATCATTTGTGCCTATGCACCAAATGATGGTTCAGAGTACCCACCTTTTTTGGAGTCTCTGACTGGGGTGCAGGACAGTGCTCCTCTTGGAGAATTCATTGTCCTGCTGGGGGACTTCAATGTGCACATGGGCAACAACAGTGAAACCTGGAGGGGGGGGGGTGATTGGGAGGAACAGCCTGCCCGATCTGAACCTGAGTGGTGTTCAGTTATTGGACTACTGTGCTAACCACAGTTTGTCCATAATGAACGCCATGTTCAAGCATAAGGGTGTCCATATGTGCACCTGGCACCAGGACACCCCAGGTTGCAGGTCGATGATCGATTTTATCGTGTCATCAGACCTGCGACCGTATGTCTTGGACACTCGGGTAAAGAGAGGTGCAGAGCTGTCAACTGATCACCACCTGGTGATGAGTGAGATCCGATGGCAGGGGAGGATGCCATTCAGACCTGGTAGACCCAAACATAGTGAGGGTGTGCTGGGAACGTTTGGCTGAGGCCCCTGTCCGGGAGGTCTTCAACTCCCACCTCCGGAAGAACTTCAACCACATTCCAAGGGAGTCTGGAGACATGGAGTCTGAATGGGCCATGTTCTTCACCTCCATTGCTGAAGTAGCTTCCCAGAGCTGCGGCCGCAAGGTCGTCGGGGCATCTCGTGGTGGCAACCCTCAAACCAAGTGGTGGACACCAGTGGTGAGTGGGGCCATTAAGCCAAAGAAGGAGTCCTATCAAGCTTGGTTGGCTTGTGGGACTCCAAAAGCAGCTGAGGTGTACCGGCAAGCCAAACAGAGTGCGGCTCGGGTGGTTGCTGAAGCAAAAACTCAGGTATGGGAGGAGTTCGGTGAGGCCATGGAACAAGACTTTTGGTCAGCCTCAAAGAGATTCTGGAAAACTGGCTGGCGGCTCAGGAGGGGTAAGCAGCTCCCTGTCCACACTGTGTCTGGTGCGGATGGGGCACTGTTGACTTCGGCTGGGGGCATCGTCGGGCGGTGGAAGGAATACTTCGAGGATCTCCTCAATCCCACTGATACGCCTTCCACAGAGGAAGCAAGGTTTGTGGACGAGGGGGACGACTCGCCTATCACAGGTGCTGAGGTCGCCAAGGTGGTTAAAAATCTTTTTGGTGACTTCCGGGAAGATGGCGGAGAGACATAACACTTAAACAAAGAGCTCTCCCTAGCCGGATTAAAAATCATCGGTAAATGGCCAACTCGACATAAACGAATCAATAAACTAAGGGATGAAAACACGAAGGAACCGGGCACAAGGACAAAAACAGGGTAAAATTGAAGAATTCCTCTCCAACAACGCAGGAAAAACCGCTGTACGCAAAGCCCAAAAAAACGAGATGTCCACAGCAGAGAAAATGGAGGACACCAGACTCGACAACATGAACGCTGGCATCGCCAGTTTGGGTGAAGAGTTGAGAGAATTCAAGCGACAGCTACAACAGGATTTAGCGGCTCTTAAGGAGGAACTGAAAAAAGAAATTAAGGAGGAAATCATGGACCTCCGAAGAGAAATGGAGCATAAATTAACGGAAAACATGGAGGAGCTGCGCTCCCAGCGGGCGTGTATGACAGAAGCGCAGACCCGAATTTCGGAACTAGAAGATTGGAAAAGCGAGGCAAACGAACAACTACAGACCCTGACGACGCAAACGCAGAGGATGCAGGAGAAAATAAACGACTTGGAGAGCAGATCCCGACGAAGCAATATGCGCATCTTTGGAATTCCGGAGGGCATTGAAGGCAACTCGATGACAAAATTCATGGATCAGTTCTTAAAAAAAGAACTGGAAATACCCGGAGAAACGGATCTGCAGATTCAACGGGCGCACAGAACACCGGCACAGAACCCGAAAACAAACTCTCCACCCAGGTCAGTTGTGGTAAACTTTGTGAAATATGACATAAAGGAAAGAATCCTGACGCAAGCATGGAAAAAAAAGATACGAATCGGCGACAAACAGGTATTTTTTGACCATGACTACCCGACAGAAATCGTGCAGCAGCGGAAGAAATATGCCAATATTAAAAAAACGCTGAAAGAGAAAAAAATTAGATTCCAAACGCCGCTAACGAAAATGAGGATTCATTGGGAGGAAGGCACAAGAACCTACAACACGGCCGAAGAGGCAGCGCGGGATATGATGGAGCGGGGCCTTGAGGTGAGCGTGCCGAAGGAGACGGCTGGAGCAGCGGCGGCCCTGAACGCACCACGACAGACGGAGTGGAGACGAGTGAACGGCGGAAGAAGGGGGAGAGACGTAGAGCAGCGGGCCCAGGACAAGCTACAAGGCTTTCAACTGAAAGCCTAGATCATAACAAAGATTAAGAAAGGCACAGAAGAAATGAAGGCCAAGAAGACAAGGTAAAAGAGAAACAGACGGCTAGGAGAGGTTTAAGTGATATTTGTTGGACATTTCTAGACTTATGACTATTACTTTGATAGTAATTAGAAGTCTAGGGAGGGCCCTTCACTCTGTGAAGACAAACCCCCCACCCACCAACAGGGACCAGTGGGCAGAAGAAAGGCCCAAAGTATGGAGGTCGAGTTTTTTTAATGTGTTTTTATATAAATATGTGTTATTTTTGTTGTTAAAGGGGCTAGGAGCACAAGTCAAAAAAATGGAAAAACATGAATATGGGTAAAAATCTTAAGATAATGACACTAAACGTGAATGGTCTGAACTCACCTGTTAAAAGGGAAAGAATAATAAGAAAATTCAAGAAGGAAAAAGCTGAAATTATATTTATGCAAGAGACACATTTGAGCAAGGCAGAACATGTGAAACTAAAGAGATTTGGCTATAAGAACTCCTACTACAGTTCATTTAAGGGAGGAGCAAAAAGGGGGGTTATGATACTAATCTCAAACAAAATACAATTTGAAAGTGAACAGGAAATCCAGGATAAAGAAGGCAGGTATGTAATATTAAAGGGAAGAATAGATGGTATGCAGATCACATTAGTGAACATCTATGCCCCACCAGAAAGTGACAAGGGTTTTTTTCAACATCTGTTTGATCTCATAGCAACACACAGTGAAGGAGTCCTAATTTGTGGAGGAGACTTAAATGCTGTCATGGATCATGAAGTTGACACAACAAGTGTTAAGAAGACAAAAAAACATGTAACAAAGTTCATAAGAACCTCACTGGCAGAAATGGGTATGGTAGACATATGGAGGGACCTACACCCACTCGAAAAAGACTATACACATTATTCAGCAGCCCATAAAGTACACTCTAGAATAGATTACTTCCTTATGAATGAAGGTGACAGACACAGGGTGAGAAATTGTTGGATTGGAGGGGCAGAAATATCAGATCATAATCCTATATACATGGAAATATATTTAAACAATAGAAAACGACAAACAACATGGAAACTTAACGTAGGACTGTTAAATGATGAGAAAATGAAAGAAAGAATAAAAATAAACATAAACGAATATATCCAAGAGAATGACAATGAAGAAGTGGACCCAACAATACTATGGGACGCACTAAAAGCCGTGTTAAGGGGTAAATTAATTGTTGAAACAGGAAAAGCAAATAAGACTAAACTGGAAGCGTATGAACAAAGATGTGAGAGACTGAGGGAATTAGAACGTAAACATCAAAGCACAAATGATCCAAAAATATATCAAGAAATTAAAGAAGAAAAAACAAAGATAAAAGAAACACAAATGGATGAAATTGAAAGGAAAAATAGATATCTAAAGCAAAAATATTATGAAACGGGGCCAAAAGCCACAAAACTGCTGGCAAAACGGTTAAGAAAACAACAAACAATGAATAATGTATACAAGATTAAAGACCCCACCACAAATAAAACCACAGTTAACCCAGAAAACATCGAAGAAATTTTCCATAATTTCTACCAAGAACTATACTCGCAACCTGAAGAAACAAATACTAAAGATATCAAAAAATTTCTAGACACATTGGACTTGCCATCAATAGGAAATCAACAAAATGAAAAACTAACAGCAGAAATAACAACACAAGAGATCAGAGATGTGATTAAGTCACTTAAAAACGGTAAATCACCAGGTAGTGATGGATACCCCTCTGAGTTTTATAAACTGTTTATAGAAGAACTCATGCCACAACTCCTAAAGTCATTTAATTGGACGCTGAACAACAACAAAATACCTCCAACATGGAACGAAGCAATCATTTCAGTTATTTTAAAACCAGGGAAAGATAAAGAACAATGCGGAAACTATAGACCAATCTCTTTATTAAATGTAGATTATAAAATATACACAACAATTATATGTAAACGAATAAAGACATTCTTGACGGAATTGATAGAAGATGATCAAACTGGATTCATAGAGGGACGCCAAACACATGACAATATCAGGAGAACAATACATATAATTAACCAAATACATAAAGAAAAGAAAAGCGCAGTAATAATGAGTTTAGACGCAGAAAAAGCATTTGACAGGGTTAACTGGAAATTCCTATATAGTGTACTGGAGCGCTTTGGATTTAACGAAAAATCAGTACAATGCATAAGGACGCTATATCAAGAACCTGTGGCAAGAATCAAGATAAACGGTAGCTTAACAGACAAAGTAAATATACAAAGATCAACTAGGCAGGGATGCTGCTTATCGCCCACCTTGTTTGCTCTGTTCATAGAACCATTGGCTCAAGCGATATGACAAAATAAGAAATTAAAAGGTGTAACAATAAAGGGGGCGGAACACAAGATTGGGCTATTTGCAGACGATATTATAGTTTACCTTGAACAACCAGATAAATCAATAATGGAAATGATGAACTTGATAGAAAATTTTGGAAAATTATCAGGATACAAGATAAACATAACAAAAACACAAATACTGACATTCCACTATAACCCTCTAAACCAGATAACTGATAAGATCAAACTAAACTGGAAGCAAAAAGAAATAAAATACCTTGGAGTGAACATACCTAAAGACCTAAGCAAAATATATAAAGCAAACTATGATAGGTTGGAACAAGAAATAAAAAAAGATATTGATAGATGGTCAATCTTAAATATGGATCTGAATTCAAAAATTGAGACAGTCAAAATCAGCATACAACCTAGATTACTTTACCTCTTCCAGGCTATACCAACAGAGATTCCAGATGCCCAATTCTCAAAGTGGGACAGGATGATATCGAGATTTGTTTGGGGAGGTAAAAAACCAAGAGTGAAATATAAAACCCTCCAATTACCAAAAGAGAAAGGAGGCATGGGCCTACCGAGTCTAAAGGAATATTACTACTCAGCACAAATAAGATATATCATATGTTGGTGCGACGAGGGATATGAGGCAAAATGGAAAGAAATGGAAAAGGAAATTGAGGGACTCCCAGTACAAAGCATAATAGGGGATAAAGATGCATATAAGCAAATCAAACAAATAGACCCAATCACTAAATTTACTTTAGAACTGTGGTATAAAATAGTACAAAAATATAATATAAGGGAAGACATAAAACTATTGAAATGGGTAGCATTTGACAGTCAGTTTGAACCGGCAAAACAAGATAGGGGATACAAAAATCTGGTGAACAAGGGAATCACAGCATGGGGCAATATCGGAAAAAAAGATCTCGGGAGCTTTGTAAATATCAGGAGAAAATTTAAATTAGAAAGATCGGAATTTTTCAGATATCTGCAGATGAGAGATTACTATATGAAGAAGATTAGGCATAACCTCCAAACAGATGTGAACGAGATTATACAACTTATTTTAAGCTCATATGCAGGAAATAAAATAAGAATTATTTCAAAACTATATCAGAAACTTATGACAAACAATCATACAAGTAACTATATAAAGGAGAAATGGGAGAAAGAGCTCAATTTAAACATAACAGAAGAAAGCTGGCAGGAAATATGGAAAACACAACACACATCAACAAATTCAAGGGCATGGAGGGAATTTGGATGGAAAAACCTGATTCGCTTTTTCATTACACCACAGATTCAAGGAAAATATTCAAATACCCAATCTTTATGCTGGAGGGGATGTGGGGCTCAAAATGCAGACCACTCACATATGTTTTGGAAATGCTACAAAATATCATCATTTTGGAAATCTATGCATGTGACAATACAGAGGATATTAGGATATAATATACCAATGAACTGTAACCTGATGTACTTATGTGATCTTAAAAAAGACAGTGTTATACAGGCTGAGGACAGATATCTAGTTAAAATCTTGTTGATTGCATGTAAAAAAACTATCACAAAAAAATGGCGATCAGAAGTTCTTCCTGACCAAGAACAATGGACTGACATTGTTGAGGACATACGTATGATGGAAAAACTAACATATCGACGAAGAATGCAAGAAGGAATATGGGAGAAAAAATGGCGGAAATGGACACACTACAAAGTGCAACAACGAGGCAGAAATTGAAAGAATAACCAAAGACACTGAAAAAACCAGAAGAATTAAGAGATGGAAACTAAAAACTTGATGCTCCAACATTTGTCCCCCCCCCCTTTTATTTTTTATTTTTTATTTTTATTTTGTTTATTTTTTTTTATTTTTCCCTACCCTAACCCCTTTGTTTTTTAAATGTAGAATGTGATCTGAATGCATTATATATGATGAAAAATGAATAAAAATCTAAGTTACAAAAATCTTTTTGGTGGCCGGGCCCCAGGGGTGGACAAAATTTGCCCTGAGTACCTCAAGGCCCTGGATGTTGTAGGGCTGTCATGGTTGACACGCCTATGCAACATTGCGTTGAGGTCGGGGCAGTGCCTTTGGCATGACAAACCGGGGTGGTGGATCCTCGCTTAAAAAAAGGGGACCGGAGGGTGTGCTCCAACTTTAGAGGGATCACACTCCTCAGCCTCCCTGTGAAGGTCTATGCCAAGGTATTGGAGAGGAGAGTCCGGCCGTTGATCGAACCTCAGATTCAGGAGGAGCAATGTGGTTTTCGTCCTGGCCGTGGCACATCGGACCAGCTCTTTACCCTCTCGAGAATCCTCGGGGGTTCGTGGGAGTTTGACCAACCAGTTTACATGTGTTTTGTGGACTTGGAGAAGGCATTCGACCACGTCCCTCGTGTTTTTTTGTGGGGGGTGCTTCGTGAGTATGGTGTATCAGGCTTGTTATTACGAGCTATTCAGTCTCTGTACGACCATTGTGACAGTGAGAGTTGGACTCTGCCAGGGCTGCCCTTTGTCACCGATCCTGTTCATAATTTTTATGGACAGGATTTCTAGGCGCAGCCATGGAACGGAGGGTGTCATGCTCGGTGGCCACAGGGTCTCATCTCTGTTGTTTGCAGATGATGTTGTCCTGTTGGCTTCATCCACCAATGACCTACAGGTCTTACTGGGATGGTTTGCCACCGAGTGTAAAGTGGCTAGGATGAGAATCAGTACCTCCAAGTCCGAGTCCATGGTCCTCAGCCAGAAAAAGGCGGATTGTCCTCTCCAGGTTGGGGACAGGCCCCTGCCACAAGTGGAGGAGTTTAAGTATCTTGGGGTCTTATTCACAAGTGAGGGGAGAATGGAGCAAGAGATTGACAGACGGATCAAAGCAGCATGTAGTGATGCGGACGTTGTACCGGTCTGTTGTGGTGAAGAGGGAGCTAAGCTCTAAGGCAAAGCTGTCGATTTACCAGTCAATCTACGTTCCTACTCTCACCTATGGTCACGAGCTTTGGGTAATGACCAAAAGAACCAGACCGCGGATACAAGTGGGTGAAATGAGCTTTCTTTGTAGGATTGCTGGACTCACCCTCAGAGATAGGGTGAGAAGCTCAGTCATCCAGGAGAGGCTCAGAGTAGAACCGCTGCTCCTCCACATTGAAAGGAGCCAGTTGAGGATGCCTCCTGGACGACTCCTACTTGAGGTGTTTCAGGCATGTCCTTCTGGGAGGGGACCCCAGGGTAGACCCAGGAATCGCTGGAGAGACTATGTCTCCCAGCTGGTCTGGGAACACCTTGGTATCCTCTCTGAAGAGCTGAAGTAGGTGGCTGGGGAGAGGGAAGTCTGGACTTCTCTGCTTGAACTGCTGTCTCCGCAACCCAGACCTCCGGAAAAGAGGTAGAGGATGGATGGATTTGTGGAAAAATTTGGTCATTTTCAAAGAAAAAAGTAGCAAATTTTAGAGGAAAATTGAGAATTTTTTTCCTCGTATATTTGTGATTTTTCCCCCATACAGGTACATCTCAAAAAAATAGAATATCATGAAAAAGTTCAATATTTTTTGTCACTCATTTCAGAAAGTGAAATGAGTGTTTTATCAAGATCAAAGTCAGCGCAGTCATCTACCAGGAAATTTTAGAGCACTTCATGCTTCCCCCTGCTGACAAGCTTTATGGAGAAGCTGATTTCATTTTCCAGCATGACTCCCCCCCCCCCCCCCCCGCCAAAAGTATCAAAACCTGGTTTAATGACCATGGCATCACTGTGTTTGATTGGCCAGCAAACTCTCCTGACCTAAACCCCATAGAGAATCTATGGAGGATTGTCAAGAGGAAGATGAGAGACACCAGACCCAACAATGCAGACGAGCTGAAGGTCACTATCAAAGCAACCTGGACCTTCATAACACCTCAGCAGTACCACAGGCTGATCGCCTCCATGCCACACCACATTGATACAGGAATTAATCCAAAAGGAGTCCCGATCAAGTATTGAGTGTGTACATGGACATACTCTTCTGTCGGCCAACAATTCTATTACAAAACTATTTTTTAAAATTAATTTTATGTAATATTCTAATTTTTTGAGAAACTGAATTTGGGGTTTTCATGGGCTGTAAGCCATAATCATCAAAATTAAAATAAATAAACACTTGAAATATATCACTGTCTGTGTAATGAATCTATATAATATATGGGTTTCACTTTCTGAAATGAGTGACAAAAAATATTGAACTTTTTCATGATATTCTAATTTTTTGAGATGTACCTGTAAATCTGTGACTTTTTCTTTAAAAAAAAATTGTTGAAATTTCCCTCATAAATTTGTGCTTTCCCTGTAATTATGCAACTTTTTCATCCATAAATTTGCACATTTTTTCCATCGTAAATCTGCCATGTTCATCAACCATGCCATGTTGTCTGATGGGGGGGACGTACCCTCCTGGTAGTTGTGCGCGCCATCAGGCAGAGCGAGGAAGGGGAGGTACTTCCACTCCTCGGGGAGCAGGTTACTGTCGTGGCCTTCATCGGGCATCAGCGGAGGGTAGGAGAACTCCACCTGACGGAGAAAGAAAAAGCACAAAATTAACACGAAACCTTTGCTGTGGAACAACACGTTTACACCGACAGAATCATCATAGACACATAAATCAGGCCTTCCCTTTCCCCTTCCCTGGCTCTGAAACTAATTTCTCCCTAGGAAGCCAAATAAAGGAAACCTTAACCTGAGAATTAAAATGAAGGAAAAACAGCAGAGTTATTAGAATAAACCGATCTGTTAACTTTAGTAACAGGATAGCTAAGCAGCTTTTTCCCCCTCATACACTAGCCAATTTCTTCTATAAACATAAGACTTTCTGTTAATTTGCAGCTACTGCATTTCTCTCATCAATGCAAAATTTTCCTCAAAAATGTATGATTTTTTTTTTCAATAAATGTGAGACTTAATTCCATATACTGTAAATCTGCAACTTTTATCGTCACACAAATGCAGCTTTTTTCTTGTAAAAATGTCATTTTTTCCCTCATTCATTTTATTTTAACGGTTTAATTTTATAGGGACAATGCACATTAATAAACATTTCTGTTAATGTGCCAGTTTAGCCAATTGGCTCATTTTCAGCTGCAGTCCCTGGGCAGGTAAAACACATAAATTCAAGACACATCAACACTGCACAAGTAACAAAACACATTTGAAAAAAAAAAAAAAAAAGACAGCACCTACATAAAATCAAAACAACAGTAAAACAGTAAATAATAAATAAATCTGCAATTTATTTTCCGTAAATTTGCAAGGTTACCCATAAAATTTGTAGCCATCCTCATGAATATGCCATTTTATCCATCCATCCATCCATCTTCTACCGCTTTTCCGGAGGTCCGGGTCGCGGAGGCAGCAGTTCAAGCAGAGAAGCCCAGACTTCCCTCTCCCCAGCCACCTGCTCCAGCTCTTCAGAGAGGATACCAAGGCGTTCCAAGACCAGCTGGGAGACATAGTCTTTCCACCAAGTCCTGGGTCTGCCCTGGGGTCTCCTCCCAGTGGGACGTGTCCGAAACACCTCAAGTGGGAGGCGTCCAGGAGGACGCCTCCCACTATGCCATTTTATCTCTTTCAAAAATGTTACATTTTCCCCTCATAAATTGGTGACTTCTTTCATATAAGAAGAAGCCGGAGCAGCAGTGGCTCAGGAGGTAGAGCGGGTTGTCCAACAACTGGAGGGTTGGGGTTCAAATCCCGCTCTCCCCAGCCATCCTGTCATTGCGTCCCTGGGCAAGACACTTTACCCACCTTGCCTCCAGCGTCCATGACACCAAGTATGAATGTGTATAAGTGTTCGATCGTGGTCGGAGAGGCCATTGGCGCAGATTGGCAGTCACGTTTCCGTCAGTCTGCCCCAGGGCAGCTATTGCTACAGTAGTAGCTTACCACTATCAATGTTTGTCTGGAGTGAATGAATAACGGACTCACTGTAAGCACTTTGAGATGTTACTAGACATGTAAAGCACCATATAAATCTAACCCACTATTATTATTATTATTATAAATACACAGTTTTTTATTATTATAAATACGCATGTATGAGAACACCTGTAGCAGAGTACACACCGGTGATGGATTGAGCAAGGAGTTTGAGATCGAGGTTGGCGTGCACCAGGGCTCCTGTCTGAACCCACTGCTTTTCATCATTGTTCTGGAGGCCCTGTCTTGTGAGTTCCGTACTGGTTGTCGCTGGGAGATCCTGTATGTCGATGACCCGGTCATCATCGCAGAGACACTGGAGGAGATGCTTGTGAAGCAAGTCTGTTGGAAGAATGGCATGGAGGCCAAAGGACTCTGTGTAAACATGGGAAAGACTAAGATCATGGTCTCTGGCCCAGGTCTGGATGTTCTTCAGAAGTCCAGCAAGTATCCATGTGCTGTGTGTCTCACCGGCACTGGCCATGGCTCCGTCTTTTGCAATGGTTGCTCGAGATGGGTGCACAAGAGGTGCAGTGAACTCTCTGGTGGCAGGGCGTATGACCAAGGTTTCCGATGTAAACACTGTCGTGGGGAGGCCAGGCCCATTGATGGTCGACCTATGACACAGATGGTTGTTGGTGACGACAAGCTGGAAGTGGTGGCATCTCTGCTACCTGGGTGACATGCTCTCTGGTGGTGGTGGGTCTGAGCTTACCACCATCATGAGATGCCAGGCTGCCTGGAACAAGTTCAGGCAAGTGCTCCCAATTCTTGAGACCCGCTGGCTCCCAGCAACCTCTAAAGGCTGTATCTACAACTCCTGTGAGAGGAGTGTGTTGCTGCACGCCAGTGAGACATGGACCATGACTGCCGCCTGTCTTAATCATCTGCGGGGGAATGACAGGGCCATGGTCCGCTGGATGTGTGACGTCTCCAGTGAGGATGAGGTCAGCTAGCAAGCACTCCTGGTTAGGCTGCAGCTGGATGACCTTGAGGATGTGCTCCGCACGCGCCATTTGCATTGGTTCAGCCAGAGTGTTGGTTGGATTAAGAAGGTCATGGAGGTCGATCCTGGTAGCAGCAGAGGTCAAGGAAGAGGAAGACCGAAGAAGACATGGCTAGAGGGTGTCTGTATGGACCAGGTCAAGCTACAACTGGCCCAGGTTGAACCAATGGACAGGAACCACTGGAGTGGGACTCTGAGAAGTTCAGTCAAGCAGGACCCAAATCAACTGAGGGACTAATTGTGTCCTGTCAAAAATAAATATGGATAATGAATGATGATGAGTTTGCTTCCTATAAACTTGTAAGGTTTTTCCATTAAATTTCCTATTTTTCCCCTCAAAAATCTGACCTATTTCCACATAAACTTAAAATTGTTTACTTGTAAGTCTTCAGCTTTCATCCATGCACATATGCAACATGTTTCTCATAAATTAGGAACATTTTTCATATAAATTTGCATTTCATTTTCTGTAAATTTGTGAGGTTTTCCTTTAAATTTGCATCCATTTCCTTATGAATATGCACACTTTTCCTTTCAAAAATTGATGACTAAAATATTGCAATGTTTTTCTTCATGAATATGTCATTTTTTTTCCTCATAAATTTGTGACTTCTTATAAATTTGCTCTTTGTTTCCTGTCTGCCCATTCAATTTGCAGATTTTGCAACTTTGTTCTCATAATATTGTGTTTTTCCAAAACTTTCTACTTTTTTTTTTCCACAATATCTTTATTGAACCTTTTTTTTTTTTAACAAACATGATACAAACAAACACTAACACTAAAGTACTACAAAAAAAAAAAATGCACTAAAAACACCAACAACCACCAACAAAATCAAATCTTCAACAATGCTCCTCTGTTTAGTCTAGACAATCCAATACATAAGTATACATATTATGTTCACCAGTTTGGAATTTACAAGGTCCACACACATCATTCACCTTCTTCTTCAAGAGTTATGTTTAAATTTTTTACATAATCAATAAAAGGTCTCCATATATTCTCAAACACAATTTCCTTTGATTTTAGTATATATGTTATTCTTTCTAATGGAAGGTTTGTTAACATCTGTCTTAACCACTGAGTCACATCTGGTCTATGAGTCTTTTTCCATAATAGTGCAATACATTTTTTGGCATTAAGCAAACTGAGGTCTATGAATGTTCTTTCACTTTTATTAAAATTATGCTTTTCTGGGTACAGACCCAACAAAAACAGTTTAGGATTCAATATGATTTGTTTTGAGATTATTTTTTCAATTGTTACCCTCACCTCTTCCCAAAACATTCTTATTAATCTACATTCCCATAAACAATGAAATAGGGTTCCTTTACTTTCCATGCATTTTGTGCATGTATCTGGTATATTTTTGTTATATCTATTTAACTCCTCCGGTGTAACATACATCCGCATTAACCATTTGAAATGTATCAATTTAAGGCGTGCATTTATTGATTTGGTTTGAGCTTCTGTACAAGCCAATTCCCATTGTTCCTCTGAAATTTCAATTTGCAGATCTTCTTTCCAGTAGTTTAATCTTTTCAGTGAATTTTCACTTGAAGATAGTGTCAATGAGTTATAAAACTCTGAAATAATACCCTTTCTTTTACTATCTTTCATCATCATTTTTTCCAAGGATGAATAAATAGGTCGAGTGAGAGCTTTATTTTGATTTGATCGAATAAAGTTTCTAAGTTGAAGATATTTAAAAAAATGTGTTCTATTGAGATTAAATTTGATCCTCAGCTCTTCAAAAGACATTATGTTGTCTGCACATGGCAAATATAAATCCTGAATCTTTTGTATCCCTTTTAAATTCCATATTTTAAATACAGCGTCCGCTCTCCCTGGTTTAAAATATTGATTACCCCATATTGGACTAAATTGTGACAATAACTGTGGTTCTTTTAAATAGTTTTTAGCTTCACACCATATTTTGATCATATGCTTTACAAATGGATTTTTAACTTGTTTTTGTAATTTTTTTGCCGAATCTGAGTATATGAATATGGGAAGAGGTAAAGGTAAATTGTATGATTCCATTTCAGTCCAGTGAGGGAGATCATTTGATGAAAAATAATATGTCATAGACCTCAGTTGTGCCGACCAATAATACAACATAAAATTTGGACATTTCAGACCTCCACGATCAAATGGTAAATATAATAAAGACAAACGTAATCTAGCCCTCCTGTTGTTCCATATAAATTCCACTAACTTTTTTTTTATTCTTGAGAATAGATCTAAAGGTGGTGATAAGGGAATGTATTGAAATAAATAAAGTATTTTAGGTAAAATATTACTTTTAAGTATATTGATTCTCCCGATCATCGACATTGGTAGTGACATCCATCTCTGAGTTAACTCACTGATATCTGACATTAAGGCTTCATAGTTGACACTGGCGACTGATTCTAGCTTAGGCATAATTTGGATTCCTAAATATTTAAACTGATTTACAACATTGAATTGATTTACCTCAGGGGCTGGGTAATTTCTCTGGGTCTCATTTAGCATTAATATTGAAGATTTAGTTTTATTTATTTTATATCCTGATATTTCCCCAAAATTCTTTATTAAATTCAACAAGGTTGGAATTGATTTTTTTAGATTCGACATAAACAAAATTATATCATCGGCGTACAGGGAGATTTTATGTTCTGTTGGTCCAACTTTAATTCCATATATTTGTGAATGTAAACGTATCGCTATCGCTAAAGGTTCAATTGCCATAGTAAACAGTAAAGGTGAAAGTGGACAGCCTTGTCGACATCCTCTATTGATTTTTATTGGTTTTGAAATATTGTTATTTGTTAGGATTTCTGCTGTAGCATTATTGTATATTATTTGAACCCATTTTATGAAATTATTTCCAAGTCCAAACCTTTGTAGGACTTCAAAAAGAAAGGGCCATTCAACTCTATCAAAGGCCTTTTCGGCGTCCAATGATAGGAGAGCTGTATCCCGTGCTTCTTTATTAAAATAAATAATATTAAATAGTCTTCTTACATTATGGAAGCCTTGTCTACCCTTTATAAAGCCATTCTGATCTCGATTAATAATATTTGGTAAAATTTCTTGTATTCGTCTTGCTAAAATTTTACAGATTATCTTAAGGTCGGCGTTTAATAGGCTTATTGGTCTCATATTTTCACATTTATTAGAGGGCTTACCTGGTTTTGGCAGCAGTATAATTAAGGCATTATTTATGTATGATGGTAAATTATTATTTTGAAATGCTTCTAAAACCATTTCCAAAAAAGGTTTTATTAATTTATTCTTAAATTTTTTATAAAGGTCAACTGGAAGACCATCTGGTCCTGCACTTTTTCCTGATTTCATATTATCAATGGCTAGCCCAACTTCTTCTTGACTAATTTTAGACTCCAATATCTCCCTGTTTTCATTTGGAATACACGGTATAGATAGTTCATTCAAAAACCCATTTAGTTTTGTTAAATCAGGTTCATTTTTGGTATCATATAATTTTTCATAGTAATCTCTAAAGGCTCTATTAATTTCTAAAGGATCTATAACTACCTGTCCATTACTTATAATACTGGTAATTGGTGTTTTAATTTCCAATTGTTTAATCTGCCATGCTAATAATTTTCCTGATTTTTCACCTTGTTCATAAAAAGATTGTTTCAATCTTAGTAGACTCGAGGCAGCTCTATTCGCTGATTTTTTGTCGTATTCAGCTCTCAAAATCAGTAATTCATTCTCCAACCTTGGGTCACTTCCTGCATACACTTTTTCCTGAAGATTTTTTATTTTATGTTCCAATTTAGCTCTCTCCTCTCGAGTCTTCTTAGATTTTGATCCTGTATAACTAATAATATGTCCCCTAATAAAAGCTTTGAAAGCCTCCCACTTTACACCTGCTGATGTTTGTGTAGTATTGATGTCAAAGAACTCGTCTATCTGTTTTTCTATATACTTGACAAATTCCTCATCCTGAAGCCATTTATGCTGAAATTGCCATCTACCTGATTCCTTTGTCAATTTTTTATCTACATATATTAGACAACAGGGTGCATGATCAGAGAGAGGCTTTAACTTGTGGTTTCATTTCTCTCCATATATCTAACAATCTCAATTCTTTCATAAAATGATTAATAGTCATCCTACATCCAATGTGCGTACAATCCAGTCCTGTTGATCTATCCACACCTGGATTCAATGTACA
Source organism: Pholidichthys leucotaenia (assembly GCA_020510985.1). NCBI lineage: Eukaryota > Metazoa > Chordata > Actinopteri > Cichliformes > Pholidichthyidae > Pholidichthys > Pholidichthys leucotaenia. The sequence goes on from CM035844.1 coordinate 227,437,648, forward strand.
ATTAAAATCCCCTGCTATTATATGTTGCCCTGTAAGTGATGATAAGATGAGAAATAAATTAGCAAAGAACTTCTGATCATCTATATTGGGACCATATAAGTTCACAAGATTTATATTTTCTAATAGCAAAGAACCTTGAATGATTACATATCTTCCAAATTTGTCTCCAATTTCATTTTTCACTTGAAAAGGAACTGATTTATGTATGAGAGTCATAACTCCCCTGGCTCGGGATGAAAATGAAGAGGTGAATACACTTCCCTGCCATCTACTCCTAATTCTTTTAACATCCTCCTCTATCAGATGAGTTTCTTGTAAAAACACAATTCTTGAACCCATGTCCTTTATTTTATTCATAACTTGTTTAAGTTTTTTTAAATTTTGTAGACCTCTGCAATTCCATGAAGTTAAATTAAGATTAACACTTTGGTCCATGATCAATAGAGAGTTTAGGATTACCTTGCAGTGTAAACATGCTCATACAGAGAAGCAAAAACATGAGTGGTTGAACATTCATCCTACAAACTACACACAAACAAATTTCCCCTTCCCACACTTGTGGCAAACCCCCCAAAATCAAAAGAAAAATTCTGTCTCCCGATATAGCCATCGACCGTTCCACACCCACGGGGAACAGCCTAAGCCACTCCTTCTTCATCCTCCCAATCACCCTAACTCTACTGCTTTTAATGACGTAACATTAACTCTCCTCTGTAGTTTTCCAACTTAACTCCAAAATTTTTAACAACTTTGTACATCATAGTTTTTTTTTGTTTGTTTGTTTGTTTTGTTTTTGTTTTGTTTTTTTAATATATAATACAATCTATATTTTGTAAACTTACTATTTACTTCAAGTCAGTCAGATGCCTGTGCAAATGCTTAATTATTCTACCTTATATTTTGTTCATGCTTAGCTCCCACCAGTCTCTTCTTCTTCTTTGATCTTCTTGATGAACTCCTGCGCCTCCTCTGGGGTCTTGAAGATGTGGGTTCTGCCCTCATACGTGGTCAGCAGTCTCGCAGGATAGATTACACCATGACGAATCCCAAGGTTGCGCAGCTCCTTACGTACGGGATCAAACTGCTTCCTCAATTGCTGGATTCCTGTGGCCAAATCTGGGTAGAACCGCACCTGCTGGTCCTGGTGTTTAATCTCTCCTTTAGCACGTGCAGCGTTGAAGATCTTCATCCTGTCTCTGTTGCTAAGAAACTTCATAATTAAGGTCCTCGGCGGTCCCTTATCTCTCCGTGGGCCAATACGATGTGCATTTTCCAGAACCACTGCTGATTGCAACTCCTCGCTGCCCAGCACCTCCGGAATCCACTTTTCCAGAAAGGAACATACGTCCCGACCTTCTGATTCCTCTGGAAGACCCACCAGCCTCAAATTATTCTGTCTCGACCGAGATTCCAAATCCAAAATATTATCTTCCAGAGATTTATTTTTTTTTTCCAAAGTGCGCACCTTTAATTGAAGACGGGTGACGTCATCTTCAGCACTAGCGAGACGGAGCTCCATCTGCGCCGTTCGTTCTACACAGTCACCCAATTCCTTTCTTATTCCTTCCAACGCTGTCATAATCCCATCAAATCTAGAGGAAAAGTCCGCTCTCATTGAACTCATGGCTGCCATCAGCGCATCTGCGCCATTCCCCGCAGAAATCGCAGCGTTGCCAGCCTCCTCCGCCATATATGGAGTTTTGTTTGCTGCGTCACAGACCTGAAAGTCCGTTAATTTGGACTGTTTCGGCGGCTCGCTTTTTCCTTTTCCTGGTTTTCCAGCCTTAGGCTTCGCCGACATATCCTCGCCCAAATGCTGGGATACGTTCTGTCCCAAATGAGAGAGTTATTTGCCGATTTTTTTTTTCCAGGAGCAGAGCAGAGCGAGACACGTCCGTCCTACGTGGCAGCCATAACCGGAAGTTCCAAAACTTTCTACTTTTTAATCATTATTTCCTAATAAATTTGCCTTTTTCTCCCTACACAGGAATCATGGGTTTTTTTTTGTTTGTTTCAGATTTTTTTTTCCTTTACTGTTGACATGTGAGGATTTTTGCTATTTTTATTTATAGCTCCAGAGCTGCAGGTTGCCGACCTCTGTTCTGCCGCTCTGTGTTAACGATACAGAGTAGAGGAGTCAGACATGGGCCATGTGAAAAGAAGAGGCCCAAACCTTAAGCTGTGATGAAATGAAAGCGGCAGCTGTAGTGTTGCCGTTGGGGGTCGACTGAATCTCCATCACGGTTGGATGGATTTGTTCTGCACAGCCTCCAGCCAAATTGGCATCAGCAGAGCAACAAAAACGAGCCAAAAAAAAAAAAAAAAAAAAAAAACGACATCAACAAGGCTTCAGAAAGATCCTCCAGAGGACTCTAGATTAGGAGCTGCCAAAACAGGAACCATAAATAGTGCCAGGCTGGGGAAATTTACTTCTAAAATGTGACAAGTCAGCTGGGATGTCCCATTTAACCAGCATATCCATTTTATTTACCGAAACTGGGACATTGCATATTAATAAACATGATCACTATTAGGTATTTCACGTAAATATGCCAGATTTATCCTTACAGGCTAATTTTCATCTGCAGTTCCATGACAGGCTGATGTTACTACAAGTGAATGTAATAACATGCACTTAAATTTATAAGAAAAAGTTCCAGATTTACAAGGGAAAAGTTCCAAATTTATGAGAAAATTTGTAAAAAAAAAAAAAAAATGTGGCAGCTATGATGCAAATTTACAAGGAAAAAGTTGCAAATTTATGAAAGAAAAAAGCTGCAAATTTACAAGGCAAAGTTACAAAATTAAAGAGAAAATAAATCATAATTTTATGAGAAAAAAGTTGCAAGTTTACAAGAAAAAGTCACAAATTTTAAGAGAAAAAAATCCAAATTTTATGACAAAAATGTTGCAAACTTACAAGAAAAAGTCACAAATTTTAGGAGAAAAAATATATAATTTTATAACAAAAAAGTTGATAATTTACAAGAAAAAGTCACAAAATTTAGGAAGAAAAAAATCTTAATTTTATGACAAAAATGTTGCAAATTTACAAGAAAAAGTCACAAAATTTAGGAGAAAAAAAATAATTTTATGACAAAAATGTTGCAAATTTACCAGAAAAAGTCACAGATTTTAGAAGAAAAAATATATAATTTATAACAAAAAAGTTGATAATTTACAAGAAAAAGTCACAAAATTTAGGAAGAAAAAAATCTTAATTTTATGACAAAAATGTTGCAAATTTACAAGAAAAAGTCATAAAATTTAGGAGGAAAAAATTAATTTTATGACAAAAATGTTGCAAATTTACAAGAAAAGGTCATAAAATTTAAGAGAAAAAAATATATAATTTTATGCCAAAAAGTTGCAAATTTACAAAGAAAAAGTCACAATTTCATAAGAATATGAAAAATTTCACAGAAAAAAAGAAAACTTGTGAGGAAAAAAATACAAACTTGCAAGAAAGAAATTAAAACTCCATGAGAACAAAAAGAAAAAAACTTTATTGGATAAAAAAAGTCAGATATAAAACAAGAATAACAATTTTTAAAAAACTGAGGAAATAAAATTGTGAATTTAAGAGAAAATATTACTACTGAAAAAATAGGGGGGAAGCAAATTCAGGAGGAAATTCCACACATAATAATGTTGAAAAATATCACAATTCTACAAGAAATAATAATAATAATAATAATAATAATAATAATAATAATAATAATAATAGGAAAAGCCACGTAGTCCCTTGTTAAAGACGAATAAAAGTACATATCTGTATCTTTTTGATGCTGCCAGAGAGGCAGATGGGCAGCAGGTCGGACTAACGAACCAGAAACTGAATCTTGTGTTCCCCAGCTGGAGATCATCGACCCCGGTCAGATAACCTCCACCGCTACCACAAGGACTACTTACAATGTTGTCTGTGGACTCTGAATTTTACGTAAAAAAAGCTCCTTTATGTCTACGTCTTTTGTATTAAACAGCAGCTGAGTAGGCCGGAGAGAAGAAAAAAACAGATGGAAAGCAGAGGTGCTACAGCTGCTTCTTTAATGAAATCTGAAGAAGTGGGAGGAGGAGGATAATTATTAGATGCATTAGAGCCACTAGAGCCAAATACCTGTAGTAGACTCACTGTTAAACAGGTGCTTAACACAGCTTCTGTCATTCAGAGGCACAGGCATAAATATAAGCAGGTTTCACAGGGACAGACAGTCTCAAATTTCCCCTCAAACACCCTCTGATTCAGTGAAGAATTCATCGTGGATGTACAGAGGAGGGGCAAACTTGGAAGAAGGTACAAAAATATGATGACAGGTTAAAAATTAAAAAAGGTCACAAATTACAATTTAAATACAGAAAATAAAAAACAACCAGAATCCAAGTGAGCATTGCAAATTTATAATAAAAAGTTTCAAATTTATGAGGGGAAAAAAAGAAAAAGTTTGAGGAAAAAAGTTGCAAATTTACAAGAAAAGTCAAAAATTTATGAGAAAAAAGTTGCACATTTATGAGAAAAAAGTTGGAAATTTTACTAGCGAAAAATCACAAACGTATGAGAAAAGTCACAAATTTATGAGAAAAAAGTTGCAACACAGTCCCAAACCATGACAGTTCCATCTCCATGCTTTATAGTTAGAAAGAGTACTACAGATGCAATACTTGCTCTATGAGTGTTGATGGAGAAGTATAGAGAAGGTCAGAAAGAGTTACACTGTGTCTTTGTGGATCTGAAGAAAGCATATGATAGGGTGTCACGAGAGGAGGTGTGACACTGTATGAGGAAGTCAGGAATGGCAGAGAAGTATGTGAGGGTGGTGCAGGACATGTACAAGGGCAGCGAGATGTTGGCGAGGTGTGCTGTAGGAGTGACAGATGGATTACATCAGGGATCGACTCTGAGCCCCTTCTTATTTGCCACTGTGTCGAGGTCAGGCAGGAGACGCCGTGGACCATGATGTTTGCAGATGACATTGTGATCTGCATTAAGAGTAGGGAGCAGGTGGGTGGAAGAGAACCTGGAGAGGTGGAGGTATGGACCGGAGAGAAGAGGAATGGAAGCCAGTAGCCAGTATTACCTGGAATATCGCTATTGTGAAAATTTCAAGAAATAAAATCAGTTGCCAATTTTCTTTTCATTGTTACTGGAAGAGGGACAAACTGACCTGAAGAAGAAAAAAATATGAATGTCTCAAGGAAAAAAAACAGTGATGAAAAACATCCAAGTGGATAGCAGAGCAACTGTTATATAACCACGAGAGCAAAGCTGATGTTAACCTCCAGACAAGATATATGAATCAGAGCAGAATTATAAAGAACACGTTATTAATCATGTATTATATTATTATTAGCCATGTGCACTGTCTCGTTAAAGGAAAGTTTTAAATGCTAGATCACAACAACACAGATTCAACACTTTATAAAAGGTCATCGGGCTACAATCTGTGGCTCATAACCAACAACTCCATTTGGTTCTGACAAAAACTCACAAAAAATATTAAGTGTCTCAAATTCGCATAAAAATTTACAAATTTACACGAAAAAGGTAACACATGTGCAAGGATAAAGTCACACATTTATATGGGGGATTCAGTTTTGAAAAATTCTTACATTTGCGAGGAAAATATGTAAATTCACAAGAAAAAGTTACAAATTTACATTAAAAACACATGATTCTTAGAAAAAAAAATTTCCCGTTTACAAGATTTAAAAAAGCGATATTTATGCATAAGAGTGTAACTTGAGTGGAAAAAAATAGTAATTTACAATATAAACTCGCAATTTTATATGGGGGAAAAAGTCACAAAATTATGAGGAAAAAAATAACTTATTTGTAAAAACAAAAGTTGCAAATCACCTAAGAATATCAAAATATACCAATTTGCATGAATACATTTGAAAATAACGTGAAGAATTAGGAACCTTCATTTCTTGGCTCAAATATGCTTTAGGGCTCATGACGAATTTCGAGGATGTCGACCCTGTCAGTCAACAAACACAGCAGGTTAGCAGTTAGCCTGTTAGCTTCCTCACCTGACACCCCTTCTTGTGATGAAATCCCACCACCACGATATGCAGCACCGGCCCGTGAGGCTCCATCCCCCCCCCCTGTGTCCCGGTACTCTGGTGTTTTAACTCCGTGGTCGGATGCAAACTCGGAGAACTGACTTATTCAGCAGCAGAGATCATAAATATTCATCTTCAGCAGAGATGACTTTTCTCTTCCGCTTCGTCCCAGTGCGCCTGACAGGCGAATTGAGCAAGAGGCGTACCGGCTGAGCACTTCCGGTTTTGTCTTTAATCACAAACTCGGCGTTAACTAGGCGCAGACTAGGAGAAGTCAAGCATTTACGATCAGTTTAAGCAAGTATTTTAATTTGTAAGTTCCAGGGGACTTAGGCAGTTTGTCCAAAAGGAAAATTAGTTTTTTGTTGTTTAATTTTGTGTATACATCATTGTGGAACATGTGTCCCCCCCAGCAAGTGGAATCATTAAAACAGCCTGTTTGTTTTATTTGTTAATTTTTAAAAGGAGCAAAGAGGAGAGTAAATTTGTCATTGAATAACAGAAGACAATTTATTAAAAAGAAAATACCAGCCACATTTTTACTTTAAGAGTGTTGATGGAGAAGTATAGAGAAGGTCAGAAGGAGTTGCACTGTGTTTTTGTGGATCTACAGAATGCATAGACAGGAAGTGTGGTATTGTATGACAAAGTCAGGAGTGGCAGAGAAGTATGTGAGTGTGGTGCAGGACATGTATGAGGACAGCGAGACGGTGGTGAGGTGCGCTGTAGGAGTGACGGATGGATTCAAGGTGGGGGTGGGATTACATCAGGGATCGGCTCTGAGCCTCTTCTTGTTTGCCATGGTGATGGACAGGCTGACAGAAGAGGTCAGGCAGGATTCTCCGTGGACCATGATGTTTGCAGATGACACTGTGATCTGTAGTGAGAATAGAGAGCAGGTGGAAGAGAACATGGAGAGGTGGAGGTACAGCAGGGAAAATAAGTATTGAATATGTTGTGGTGACACTAGACACAGCGGGTGGACATTCCTCTCACACCCAGAAGCAGGAAGAGGGGCAGAACAATGGACTGAGTCCCCCAAGGAGTAACTACACAGACAATGAGGGCAGGGGGGTGAATGTATGGTCAGGAATGCCGCAAGTGTTATGTTAATGTGTCACACATTCTCTTTGTACACACACAAGCATAATGCACTAGCACAGCTCTTTATGCATACCATTAAAGCTATATAAGCAGAATGCAGAGAGAGTTGAGAGTCCCTCCTACCAGACACTCAGCCCCAGTGGACAACGCTGGGGTCCACTGGCTGTATTTATGTTAAAGGATCAATAAAGAATCTGTGCCGACCTACGCTCGTGCCTTGCCTCCACATCCTTCCCTTACACCCTCTACAACGTCAACATTTTTCTCATTAAACATATTTCTGATGGAGCTGTTGACCTGAGATTTTCACCAGATATCAGTAATAACCCAAGTAATCGATACATACAAAGAAATCAAGGCAACTGTGTTCACAAAACAAGTAATATTTAATAAAGTGGAATGACACAGGGAATGAGTATTGAACACGCTTGGTGAAATTCATTTAATATTTGGTAGAAAAGCCTTTTTTTTTTTTTTTTTTTTTAATTACTTATTTTGTACCCGTAGATAGATTTGTTCTGCAGTCTGGTGACAAACCACCAGCTGCCGGTCGCTGCGTGCGCAAGCGCCCCATAACTCCCTAACCTGCATGTTTTTGGCATGTGGGAGGAAACCGGAGAAATCCCGGAGTAAACCCACGCAAACACGGGGAGAACATGCAAACTCCACACAGATCACTGTTGGCCGGGGGCAGGGATCGAACCCATGATCTCACGGTCCCTGCGATCCCCCGGCCGAGGGTAAAACTGTGCTGCCACAGAGCTAACCACTGCGCCACTGTGCAGCCCTTTGTTGGTAATAACAGCTTCCAGGATTAAGCGGTAGAAGATGGATGGGTGGATGGAACAGCTTCCAGATGTCTCCTGTATGGAGAAACTAGGTGCAGGCATTGCTCAGGAGTGACGTTAGCCCATTCTTCCACGCAAACTGTCTTCAAATCTTGAAGGTTCCATGGGTGTCTTCTATGAACTCTGATCTTCAGTTTGTTCCATAGATGTTCAATTGGATTCAGGTCAGGTGACTGACTGGGCCATTCTAGCGGCACCTTACAGACTAACTGGCACCTCACATTTCACTCTGCTCCTGATAGTCCTTCTTTGTGCAATGGGATGATTCATGTGTTTATACGGGTCATCATCATATATTAAGCTATGATGTATATAGGTTCCATAGTCGTGTTAGTTTCTTTTTTACTTTCCATGGGTAATCCCTTTGTCTGTCGTGTGTGTTTCTGTTGTTTGGCTGTCAACTGTCATGCTGCTGTTAGTAATTTCCTAGTTTGGGATCAATAAAGTACATCTATCTATCTATCTATCTATCTATCTATCTATCTATCTATCTATCTATCTATCTATCTATAATTATCTTCCTTCTCTGGAGCCAGTTGAGAGTTTCCTTGGCTGTGTGTTTGGGATCATTGCTTGCTGAAATGTCCACCATCGTTTCTTCTTCAGCATCTTGGCAGATAGCAACAGATTCTTATCAAGGATGTCTCTGTACATTTGTCCATTCACCTTTCCTTCAATTATATGATGTCTACCTGTACCATGTGCTGAAAAACACCCCTACACCATGATGAGATGTGCAGTGTCATTTCTCCTCCAAACATGTTGTGTGTTGTGGCATCCAAAAAGTTCAATTTTGGTCTCATCTGACCAGACTACAATATATTCTCCCAGTATTTTACTGGCTTGCCCAAATGTTGTGCCGCAAACTTTAAACGAGCTTCATCGTGCTCTTTTTTCAGCTATGGAATCTTGCAAGGTGAGTGATTTCTTTGTATGTACGGATTACTTAGATTGTTACTGATATCTTGTGAAAATCTCAGGTCAATGGCTCCATCAGAAATATGTTTAATGAGAAAAATGTTGACGTGTTCAATACTTATTTTTCTTGCTGTATGCGCTGGAGAGAAGATGAATGAAAGTCAATAGAAGCAAGACAGAATACATGAGTGTGAATGAGAGGGAGACAGGTGCAACGGTGAAGATGGAAGGAGTAGTGGAAGTGAAAGTAGATGAGTTTAAATACCTAGGGTCAATCATCCAAAGCAATGGAAAATGCACAAGAGAGGTGAAGAAGTGCAGGCAGGGTGGAGTGGGTGGAGACGATTGTCAGGGTGATTTGTGACAGAAGTGTAGCAGTAAGAGAGAAAGGGAAGATTTACAAGATGGTAGTGAGACCTGCTATGATGTGTGGTTTGGAGACGGTGGCGCTGACAAAAAGACAGGAGGTGGAGCTGGAAGTAGCAGAGTTGAAAGATGCTAAGATTTTCATTGGGAGGGAGTAGGAGGACCAAGATTAGAAATGAGTATATCAGAAGGACAGCTCAGGTTGTGCAGTTTGGAGACAAAGTAAGAGAGGCAAGCCTGAGATGGTTTGGACATGTGCAGAGGAGGGATAGTGGAGATACCGGAGAAAGGATGTTGAAGATGGAGCTGCCAGGCGGGAGGAAAAGAGGAAGACCACAGAGAAGATTCATGGATGTAGTGAAGGAGGACATGGAGAGAGTTGGTGTTACAGAGGAAGAGGAAGGGATAGGGTGAGATGGAGACGGATGATCCGCTGTGGCGACCCCTAAAGGAAGCAGTCGAAAGAAGAAGAAGAAGAAGAAGAAGAAGAAGAAGAAGAAATATTGAAAATGTATAAAAACTGAAAATTCTTGTTAAAAACTGGAAAGTATTAGAAAAAAGTCAAGTTTTCAAAATTTCAAATTTACAACAAAATAGTTATTACATTTAAGAAACTAAACTTGCAATTTAATGTTGTTTTTTTTTAATTAATGTAAAACTTACAAATTTGAGAGACAAATCTGTAAATGTATGAGGAAAAAGTCACAAAATTACAAGATTTTTATTTTGTTTTTCTTAATTTTATTTCATTTTAGTGAATACATGAAGTTTTGCATTTTTTAAGTATTTATTAGAGTTAAATTAATTTACATTTTAAAAAGTTTTCAAATTACAAGAATCGGCTTACTGGCATATATGGAATGAAATAAGATTACCTGATAAATATTTTGTAAATACTGTATATCTATTGTGGTGGGGAACTATTCTAATCTAAATTCTCTTATCTTTGTTACAGTGTACCAGTGTTGTCATTAACCAGCACATACAGTACCACAGTACGGATTAAAACGAGACAACACAATAAATATCTGTTTAATATCCTTAGCTGTTAGATTTTACCACATTTTGTCTTCTTAAACCTAAACACTTTTTTTTTCTTTGCATTATTTTTTTTCTGTTCAAAGAATTAGCTTACTGCCTCAGGGCTCTACACTGGGTCCTCTTTTGTTTGCTATTTATATGCTTCCCTTGAGTTTTATTTTAAACAAATTTAAAGGTGTCTCATCATTTTTATGTAGATGATCTTCAGCTGTGCTTTTCTTTTAAACCAGACTACACTCTTAACAGTAACAACTTTCTGCAACTTAACACTATGCCTTTACCTATAAAGCCATTCATGGTGAGGCTCTTTCTTATATCTGTGACCTACTGCATCTATACTCTTCTCACAGGTCTCTTATTAGGTCTTCGAGTCAGAACCTTCCCAGTACAAAAAAATAGACTCAAGACCAAAGGTGACGGAGCCTTTGCAGCTGTGGCACCAAATTTATGAAACTCCCTACCCCACATTTTAAGATCTGCACCTTCACTTGCTCATTTTAAGAAGCAGTTAAAAACCCATCTTTATACGTTGGCGTTTTATTAATCCTCTGCTGGTGGTGCATTGTTCTTGTGTCTTTTATTGTTTACTGTTTTTATTCTTATGTATTTTATTGTCTTTTATTTATTTACTGTTTGATTTTATGGAATGCACTTTGTGACCTTGTGAAAATTTCTCTACAAATAGACTTATTATTATTATTATTATTATTATTATTATTATTATATGGAAGGAAATTAGATTACTTGATATGCATAAAAATTTTGTAAATATATCTATTGTGGTGGGGAACTATTCTAATCTAAATTCTCTCATCTTTGTTACAGTGTATGGATGATGTCATCATTAACCGGCACATACAGCGCCACCGTGCGGATTAAAACGAGGCAACTCAATAAATGTCTGTTAAGCGGTTAATATCCTTGTCTGTTAGATTTGACCACATTTTGTCTTTTTAAACCTAAATACTTTTTTCTCTTCGCATTATTTTTTCTGTTCAAAAACGCCATTATTATTTTAACCAGGGTTTGATTGCTTTGGTCTGGGAGCTACAGCGAGTCTGATATCGAATGGTTCAGGCTTTTTGAAGTTTCTTTGAACAAACATGGCGGCTACTAAAGGAACGAACCCATCGCAGCTGCTCCCGCTCGGTTTGTAAATTCATGAATACGTTAAATTTCAATTCTAGGAGGCTGAGTGGGTATATTTAAAGATTAAAAAATAACACGTAGTTCTGCTAGTTTTAGTGTCAGAAGTGTGAAATTGTCTGTTTACTTTGTGGCATGCTGTGCTTTGCTAGTTAGCGTTTAGCATCACACCAGGGGATTGTTAACGTTACCGGATGAAGTTTGTTTCTATTTTAAATGGGAGCAGGTCAAGTGGACCCTTGACCAAGCGAGCACCCCAAGTGGACTCCGGGATCCAGTCTGTACATGTACAAGTACATTTTCAATCCAGTGATTTACAGACTGATTCAGAGCTTTCTAAAGCCTCATTCAGAACATTATAGTCCCACATAACTATTCTGTGCATTTTCATCTGGGGGCAGCCAGCGGTGGAGAAGAAAAGTCTTTTGTAAGCAGAAACGGAGCCAAAACCTTTTCTGGGTCAGTTTAGTTGTCATCTTACACACACACACACACACACACACATACTGTATATGGTAAACCGTGAATTTTAATTTAATTTTAATTTATAGCTAGGCCTTGTGAGCGACCCAATTTAAGTGCCATTCATACCAAACACCATTAAAATAGCCTATAGGGCTGTCCACACATAGCATATTAACCCATAAGAACCCAGACCCCCATAATTTTCCTTGAAGGAGAAAGGGGTCTGGGTTCTTGTGGGTTAAAGACAACTATAATTATAAAATTATAGTTTTAAAAATCTTTACCTTTAAATTGTAGAGCTCCATTTGCATGCACACTTATCCGTTGAGCTGCTGATCCACTCTGGTTTCCCCAAAGGTTTAAAAGTGCTGTTGTTTGTCTGGCTGGCGGCTGTGCTTTGGTGCCTCGCTGCTGCCTTGGTTGAGGCCCTGCCACACCTAGATGATCTAGGCAGCGTTTGCAAAACGTATGAAAAATTTGGAGAATACGCTGGGGTACATGAATCAGTTATGGCTCAGTTTGGTCGAAGTTATGAGCACGCTGAAGCACGCTGGTATATGACGTTCGCCGAGCTCCTTTGAAAATTTTCCAACTTATCCAGCGTATGACTGATACGTCCCGCATTTGCGGAGCAAATGGCACATTTGCAGCGTTCACAGGAAAAACCCGTACAGAGCTCTCTGCCTGCAGCGCATACGCGTGCACACACACACACGCACAGAGCTAAACACAAGGGACCTGTCGGGGTTTTTGTTTTTACATTTAACTGAAGTCTTTACGGTCATCTGTCCTGTTCTGATAGATATGCCAAAATGTCAGAACACCAGAGGAGGAGGATTCAATCAGCTGATCGCCTGAAGCACAGCTGTTTACTTTCCTGTTGGCTGTGCCTCCCAGAAAAAGCACACTCCATGTATTAGCTTGGTTTTATTTATTTTTTTTTCACTTTGTTAAAAATAAACTTTTATTGCCATCAGTTTGCGTACCTTGAGCCAGATTGTGACAACTGTTATCTGATGTTCCTGACTTGCCACATCAGCTGTTTTAGGCACGACTGACCTGACAGATTTGACAGCTCTGCCAGTTCGGTCACGCCCCCCGCTGTGGTGTTTGGAGGGGAGAATCATCTGGGTTGAACAGAGCTAATCTCTCCCAAAACTAGGGTTCATGGATTGGGAGGCAACTGCAGTGTGGCATGACTGCACTATGCAGAAGTTAGACTATTGTTGTGCATAAATTGTGAATGTTGGCAACACGATAAGCATTAATTGGTTTAAGTTACTATTACTTAATTATATGTCCAAGTCATTATGGATACGCGATGCATACGGCCAAAAGTGAAAATTTCATTGTATCCCAGCGTTTTAGACCAATTTTTATACATTTGGCGAACGCTGCCTAAATCGTCATGGTGTTACAGACCAAGTTAGCAAACCCTGTCTGGCTCCAAGTATCTACTTGGATCATTTGCAGCACTCCTCGGAGCCTGTAATCCAAGGATGCCGCTCATTGTTAATATGGAAGTGATGGACAAATCTTTTCCCCGGCAGAGACGGGCCTGCTAGCTTCAGGGTTGGCCGACCTCTCTTCACAATGACCAGCTTTTCTTGAAAAGTCCATCTGGAAAATTGATTTTTTTAAATATCAGCGACCAAATCATTTTCCTCTCCCCTGTCAGCCATTGTAGGTGGAAAAACAACTATTATATTTAAAGAGATACAGTATATTGTAGCTGCTAATGCAAGTCCTTGCGCTGGCATTTTGCTAGCTAGGATCCTCTGCATTGTGGGTGGAGGACTCTAACCATCCAATCAAAAGACATAAAAATGCCAACATTCTCGGATGCCTTCTATACGTTCCCCTGGACGTACGGAAAATATCTGATTGGTTAAAGCAACAGGATAAGTCTAACGGTTAATTTAACCTATAGAGCCACACTGCTAATTCCTGAAGGCCCAAGGCAGATTTGCTTGACCCTGGCAACACAGATGGCTGAAATATGATTGGACAAAAAAACTTAACAAGCGCAACCAAGAGAAAAGTTTGAGTGGGGCCTGTGGCTTAATTTGACTCAACACGGGAAACCTCACCCGGTCCGGACATGGAAAGGATTGACAGATTGATAGCTACAAAAAGCTACAAAATGAAGAGAATAGACTATGGGAATAATTTAATACAATCCTCATGGAACAAATATGTTGTAAAGGTTGTAAATGTAGCTCTGATAGTGTTTAGGCCAACAGAGAAGGCTTTGCCCTGAGGGTCCGCCACTGTACTGTACTGTAGCACTGTACATTATACATATATAAAATATCCTTTGTGTTTACAAATCACTGGATTGAAAATGTACTTGTACATGTACAGATTGGATCCTGGGGTCCACTTGGGGTACTCACTTGGTCAGGGGTCCACTTGACCTGTATCCTTTTGAACTACACAGTTCTTATCCACCTTCTTCCTAGCCCCCATGATGCCTTGCGTGAATTATGGGCACAACTTCAGATACTAGTTTAGAACGTGTGGTTGTCACTGAAACGGGACACTTTTCCTTGTTAAAAAAAACCCAATGACTTCAGCATCAAAAATGTGTGAACACAGCCTTTTGCACCTCAAAAACAGTAATATAATCATACCACATCCCACAGCTATGGAGGGATGAAAAGATGACCTTAAAAAGTGGCCTGACAGACTGTAGCTCCGTTAGCGCAGCTGCTAAGATGCTAACGCTGTAAACAAATAAACTCTGAAATAGATCAATGTCTCCATCACAATAAAGTCAGATGCATTTTGTTACAAGGTGTTGGACATAATCAGATTTACCTCAGAGCAGACGTAGAATCTAGTCAGAGCCACAAAGAACCACAACACTGTGCTTGGATGTTTTAATGTCGGGGTAAAGCAGACAGCTGCAGCTGTTTGTTTTACCTCGAAATTAAAGTGCTCATGTTGCTGTCGTGCTGTGAATGCTTGTTATTTAACTTAACACGTACAGACCTTTTCTGACAATTGTTCAGAATTTTTTTGATGTGTATTTTGTGATAATTTAAAAATTAATGCATGCTGAAGCTGCTAGTCCATATCGTTCCAATGCAGTGCAACAAATTAAAAAAAAAAAAAAAACTATTTGATATCTTTCTTAAATCGTTCAGCCTTAGGAAGCAAACTTACTATTTTTTATTTATTATTTTACTTCATGCAGCCTTCATTCTAGTGACATATATAACACATAAACGTCAGATCTGTGACATTCATAAAGTGAGAACATGCCTGGTGTGCTCTTGTGTCTTTACCACCAATCACACCAACAGTCCTTTTTCGTTTTCAGTGCATGATCGATGCATTGCTGGTGAGAAGCCTCCATTTATACAGTCTTTGGCACAACCACGAACACAAGCACCAGAACTACGTCAAAACATACAAAAACTAAAAGTACTGAAATTACGTAGCTGCCACTTGACTGCAAAATGGATATGTGGACTATACAGTACATTAAAATGAATTTGGAAAAACTTTTAACAACACTATTTTAAATGCCCCACTACTCCAGTCTTGCTGACTGATTTAACACGACTTCAGCCGAAACTGGAAGTTCCACCCATAATCGTTCCTACAGTGGCACCCCCAGGAATAAGGTGGATTGGAAATAATAATAATAATAAAAGATGCCATTGTGAGACAGAAATATTCAAATATAACAACTAGAATCATAAAAAATCAACACATTCAAAAATTGTCTATCCACCTTATTCCTGAGGGCACTGCTGTAGAAACAATTATGGGGGCAACTTCCGGTTTCGGCTGAAGTCATCTTAAATCAGTCAGCAAGAGTGGAGTAGTGGGACATTTAAATAGCCTTTTTAAAAGAGTTTTAAATTTGTTTTAATGTATAGTCCACATATCTGTTTTGCAGTCATGTGGCAGATAATTTCAGCACTTGTAGTTTTTGTATTTTTGAATGTTTTTGCATAGTTCAGGTATTTGCTGTTGTTCGTGGTGTGAGGCTCCTCACAAATAAGCACCGCTAAATCTGTGGCTTCAACAACAATGCGTAGATCATGCACCGGAAACTAAAAAGGATTGTTCATGTGATCAGTGGTTCAGACACAACAGCACCAGGTATGTTTTCACTTGTATGAATGTCACAGATCTGACGTTTATATGTCACCAGATGCAAGGCTGCATGAAGTAAAATAAGTAAAAAAAATAGTAACAGTTTGCTTCCTAAGGCTTAACAATTTAAGAAAGATATCAAATAGGTGTTTTTTGCATTTGTTGCACTGCATTGGAACGACATAGACTTGATATTAGCAGCTTCAGCATGCATTGATTTTTAAATTATCACAAAATATAGATCAATAAAATTTGAACAATTGTCAGAAATTGTCGATTTCTGACAATTGTCAGAAATTGTCAGAAATTGTCGATTTTGTTATCGTATCATCAGACCTGCGACTGTATGTCTTGGACACCCGAGTAAAGAGAGGTGCAGAGCTGTCAACTGATCACCACCTGGTGGTGAGTTGGATCCGATGGCAGGGGAGGAAGCCATTCAGACCTGGTAGACCCAAACATATAGTGAGGGTGTGCTAGGAGCGTCTAGCTGAGGCCCCTGTCCGGGAGGTCTTCAACTCCCACCTCCGGAAGAACTTCAACCACATTCCGAGGGAGTCTGGAGACATGGAGTCTGAATGGGCCATGTTCTCCACCTCTGTTGTTGAAGCGGCGGCCCAGAGCTGCGGCCGCAAGGTGGTCGATGCATCTTGTGGTGGCAACCCCCGAACCAAGTGGTGGACACCAGTGGTGAGGGGGGCCATTAAGCTGAAGGAGGAGTCCTATCAAGCTTGGTTGGCTTGTGGGACTCCCGAAGCAGCTGAGGTGTACCGGCAGGCCAAGCGGAGTGCAGCTCGGGTGGTTGCTGAAGCAAAAACGCAGGTATGGGAGGAGTTCGGTGAGGCCATGGAACAAGACTTTCGGTTGGCTTCAAAGAGATTCTGGCAAACTGTTCGGCGGCTCAGGAGGGGAAAGCAGCTCCCCGTCCACACTGTGTATGGTGCGGATGGGACACTGTTGACTTCAACTGGGAATATCGTCGGGCGGTGGAAGGAATACTTCGAGGATCTCCTCAATCCCACTGATACGCCTTCCACAGAGGAAGCAGGGTTTGGGGACGAGGGGGATGACTCGCCTATCACAGGGGCTGAGGTCGCCAAGGTGGTTAAAAATCTCCTTGGTGGCCGGGCCCCGGGAGTGGACGAGATTCGCCCTGAGTACCTCAAGGCCCTGGATGTTGTTGGGTTGTCATGGTTAACACGCCTCTGCAACATTGCGTGGAGGTCGGGGGCAGTGCCTTTGGCATGGCAAACCGGGGTGGTGGTTCCTCTCTTCAAAAAAGGGGACCGGAGGGTGTGCTCCAACTTTAGAGGGATCACACTCCTCAGCCTCCCTGGGAAGGTCTATGCCAAGGTACTGGAGAGGAGAGTCCGGCCGTTGGTCGAACCTCGGATTCAGGAGGAGCAATGTGGTTTTCGTCCTGGCCGTGGCACATCGGACCAGCTCTTTACCCTCTCGAGAATTCTTGAGGGTTCGTGGGAGTTTGCCCAACCAGTTTACATGTGTTTTGTGGACTTGGAGAAGGCATTTGACCGCGTCCCTCGTGGATTTTTGTGGGGGGTGCTTCGGGAGTATGAGGTATCGGGCTTGTTGTTACGAGCTATTCGGTCTCTGTACGACCGTTGTGAGAGTTTGGTTCGTATTGCCAACACTCGGTCGGAGTCATTCCCAGTGAGAGTTGGACTCCGCCAGGGCTGCCCTTTGTCACCGATCCTGTTCATAATTTTTATGGACAGGATTTCTAGGCGCAGCCAGGGAATGGAGGGTGTCATGCTTGGTGACCACAGGATCTCATCTCTGTTGTTTGCAGATGATGTTGTCCTGTTGGCTTCATCCAGCAATGACCTACAGCTCTTGCTGGGACGGTTTGCCGCTGAGTGTGAAGCGGCTGGGATGAGAATCAGCACCTCCAAGTCCGAGTCCATGGTCCTCAGCCGGAAAAAGGTGGATTGTCCTCTCCGGGTTGGGGACAGGCTCCTGCCCCAAGTGGAGGAGTTTAAGTATCTTGGGGTCTTGTTCACGAGTGAGGGGAAAGTGGAGCGAGAGATCGACAGACGGATTGGAGCAGCATCTGCAGTGATGCGGACGTTGTACCGGTCTGTTGTGGTGAAGAGGGAGCTTAGTTCTAAGGCAAAGCTGTCGATTTACCAGTCAGTCTACGTTCCTACTCTCACCTATGGTCACAAGCTTTGGGTAATGACCGAAAGAACGAGATCGCGGATACAAGCAGCTGAAATGAGCTTTCTCTGTAGGATTGCTGGACTCACCCTCAGATATAGGGTGAGGAGCTCAGTCATCCGGGAGAGGCTCAGAGTAGAACCGCTGCTCCTCCACATTGAAAGGAGTCAGTTGAGGTGGTATGGGCATCTGATTAGGATGCCTCCTGGACGCCTCCCACTTGAGGTGTTTCAGGTACGTCCCACTGGGAGGAGACCCCGGGGCAGACCCAGGACTCGGTGGAGAGACTATGTCTCCCAGCTGGTCTGGGAACGCCTTGGTATCCCCTCTGAAGAGCTGGAGCAGGTGGCTGGGGAGAGGGAAGTCTGGGCTTCTCTGCTTGAACTGCTGCCTCCGCGACCCGGACCTCTGGAAAAGCGGTAAAAGATGGATGGATGGATGGATGGATGTCAGAAAAGGTCTGTATATGTTAAGTTAAATAACAAGCATTCACAACATGACAGCAGCATGAGCATTTTAATTTCGGGGTAAAACAAACAGCTGCAGCTGTTCGTTTTACCCCAACATTTAAACACCCAAGCACAGTGTTGTGGTTCTTTGTGGCTTTGACTAGATTCTACGTCTGCTCTGAGATAAATTTGATTATGTCTAACATATTTTAACAAAATGCAACCAACTTTATTGTGGTGGAAACATTGAAAAATCTTAGAGCTTTTGTTTACAGCTTTAGCATTTTATCAGTGGAGCTAACTAATGGAGCTACTGTCTGCAAGGCCACTTTTTAAGGTCATCTTATCATCCCGCAATAGTCATGGGAAGTGGTATGACTATATGACTGTTTTTGAGGTGCAAAAGGCCGTGTTCCCACATTTTTGATGCCGAAGTCATTGTTTTTTAACAAGGAAAAGTGTCCTGTTTCCGTGACAACCCCACTTTATAAACTAGTACCTGAAGTTGTACCCATAATTCACGCAAGGCATCATGGGGGCTAGGAATAAGGTGGATACACATTATTACATTATTATCACATTTTTTAACCCCTTGAACTCTGGTCAGTTTCCCTAAAAACGCCTAAAAATAACATACCCAAAGTAAATCAAAAGCTGTTCTTCAACCCTTTGCAGCATCTTCATGGGGTTGGTCTCATTCAAAAGAAAACACTTTGAATTTTTTGGCAAAACAGTCATAATCTCTCCAAGTGCTCCAGCCACTGAGTAACAGTCATCTAAACGTACTGAATCTGAAGAAAATAAAGTTCGCCTGGGTGTTTTTTTAAGATACAAATGCTTGCAAATAACACACAGCTGTCAGATACTGGCTGGAAAAGGCAACAGAAATGTAGAACCAAGTGTTATCAAGCTGAGGTCAAAATTTTGTAACAATACCACAAAAAATGAATATATTACACAGCTTTTTTCTCAGGTTGTTCCCAGGCATTTTTGAACTGTGCCAAATGGCACAGTTTGGAAAAACGTCTATAACTTTTGAATGCTTCAACATAGAAGCTTCATCTTGGGCTCTAATGAAAGGTGACACTCAGGGCTATGTGTGTGTGTGTGGGGGGGGGGGTTGTTTATTCATTCATGAATGAATGAATGAACAAACAAGCCCCCCACACACAAAGAAGCATGCCACGTAAAAAATGTGTGGCCTTTTTTTACAAGAAAAAATAACCTACAATGCAATAAAAATTATACTAAAATATCTGCAATGTAGAGGATAACAACCCCCCCCCCCCCCTACAGAGGAGCTCGGCGCACAAAAAACGGTCCGTCAACGGTCCGTCATGTGGCCATGACAGACCGTTGTAATTATCGATCGGTCAAAAGTAATTTTTATTACTATTTTTATTGATAAAGTAATAATTTAGCTTATAACACTTACCTGTCCACAACAGCAGTGTCGTTGGCGAACATCTGTTCCTCATTGTCAGACGAACATGAAGCTGGTCCGGTTGTTACGGACTCGTGGTTCTGGTCACCCGACCCGGTCAAACCATCTCCGCTTCCATGATTGTGGTTTTTGCGAACGATTTTTCAAAACAAATAAGAACAGTAGTAATAAATAAAGACTGGCTAACGGCTGAGAGTGGCAAACGCTACCGTTACACACAGGTCTCAATGTGTGTCACCCAGCAGCTTAGACAAAACAGATTTTACGCACGGGACGCACGTGTTTCAATCGTCAAACTTCTCCGCTTCAATTGGCTCGTTGTATTCGCGGTCGTTGGTAGGCAGGTCCTTCTTGCTAGGTTTTCAGTCATTGGTTCTTCAAGGTTTCAGAAACCCAATTCAAGGCTCTTATTAGTCGAATGAGAGGTCAATCAAATCTAAACCAATCAAACACTCCTTTGGCTTTCTGTTCACGGCTGTGTCTGTACTGGAAGAACGGAAATGCAGCTTTTTTTTTTTTTCAGTGCGCACTGAGACGCACTAGGACGCAGAGACGTGACCGCCCGCGGAATCCCGGAGTTCAAGGGGTTAAATATGTTTATATAAAATGACTTAAAATATGTGAAAGATAATTCTAAAATAGTGAAAGTGTTAGAAAAATTCTTCTTAACCTTCAGTCAAGAATCAGGCAGGATCAAAGTTTCAGCAAATTTAATTACATTTGCCAGTGGACAACAATACAAAAACAGTCAGAGCTTATTTGTGCATCATTCTGACTCAAACACACATCGCTCAGTCCTTTAAGCCCTTCATTATCCGTGAGGTGGAGGAGAGAATGTCCATGATGTTCAGTACATCTGGTCAAAACTTGGTGTACAGATTATCTCTGTCTCAGGAACCATGACACTCACTCAGCACCAGTCACACAGGAACAGTACAAATGAACTAAAACAAAGTACAGCTGCATCAGCATCTTTAGCACTTTCACACAGACTCTGAGACAAAGTAAATCACAAATATGAAACAAATATGATTTTTTTTTTTATCAGAAAGGATGTTATTAATATAACCCTAAAATGGAACAAGGCAGAAAACTTGCAGTGGTTAGCACAGTGGCAACACAGTAAGAAGGTCACGGGATCGATTCCACCCCTCACCATTGTGGGTTTGATTCCACCCCCTGACCATCAGTGACCCTTCTGTGTGGAGTTTGCTTGTTCTCCCCGTGTCTGCGTGGGTTTACCCCGGGTACTCCAGTTTCCTCCCACAGGCCAAAAACATGCAAGTTAGGTTAACTGGAGACTCTAAAGTGGCCCTAGGTGTGAATGGTGAAGGGATGGCGCCGTACCTTGGCTGCTTCATCTACCTAGGTGGATGCCCTGAATTTCCCCTCTGGGGAACAATAAAGTACACTAAACAAAAAATAAATAAATAAATAAAAAAACTTAAAAAATAAAATACAAGTACATCTCAGCACATAGAATATTGTGAGGGGAAAACAATGATTCTTATGTAGCTTGCTGAGGGAGAAAATAAACTTTGCAAAATATTAAATTACAAATCATGCTATTCTGATTTCCTGAGATGCACTAGTAAAAAAATATTTTTTGGCCCTCATAACTTGACGGTAAAAGTATGAAAGATAAAATTCCAAAATGTGACTTGTTTAATTTTTCAGAGCTGGTGGATAAATGTATCGGCTCCCGCATTCACATCGTCATGAAAACTGACAAAGAAATCGTCGGCACCCTGCTGGGGTTTGACGATTTTGTCAGTATCCTTTCATTAAAGATGTTTTTAATTGTCACACTGAATGAATGAACTGTAAAACTTCACAGTTTGGAGTGTTTGTCCTGAGCTCCGACTTTCAGACATGGTCCTGGAGGACGTCACAGAGTTGTAAGTACGTTAGTTTTTGTTTCCAGTGGAGTAGTTTAATTTTGTGGTCCTGGGTGGAGCTTTTTGAATTTTAGCAGAACATATTTGGACTTAAACCAAAAACTGTAAAATAGTAAAATTACGAGGGCTGTTCATTAAAGATTTCCCCTGACTCATTTCCCAACGACTGAGAGGAACCAAACTTGGCACAGTTATTAGTCTTTCTCTACATAGGTACCACCAAGGGTCACACACTTCTCCCATTGCTTTAAGCAGCAGTGGAGACCTCACCTGTGGAAGTCTGCAGTTTGTGTCAGAAGCCACGACTTGACCTTGGAAATCAGCGTTTCATCGTCTTGGAAGTGCTCGCCTTTCAGAAGTGATTTCATGGTTGGAAAGAGATGGAAGTAAGATGGTGTGAGTTCGTGACAGTGGTGGTGGTGGTGGGGGGGGGGTCATAGCTGCAGGACCATGGCTTTGACTGGGCTTTACTTTCTGGATCATAGTGATGGACCCATGTTTTGTCCTGGTTTTCTTGGCACGTGGCCAAAAGAGCCTGGGAGCACGTGACTTGTTCCTTCTTCTGGAAAGGTGTGAGCAGCCAGGGAATCCATCATGCAGACAACTTCCACATGGTCATGAATGATTTCTTCCACAGACCCCACACTGATTTTGACATCTTGGGCTAGCTGGCGATCGGTTATGTGGCGATCCTCCAAAACGGTGGCCTCCACTTATCGGATGGTATCTTCATCAGTGGTGCACTGTGGTCGCCCGGGAATGGGTGCCATTTCCACCGATGTCCAACCATGCTTGAATTGTCGATGCCAGTGCTTGACTATGTCATACGATGGGGCATCCTCCCCATAAGTCTCTTTCATCTCATCGAAGGTCTCCTGTGGCGTGTGGCCTCTCAAGTCCAGGAACCTGATGACCAGCTGGCTGCATTATCACACCTTACTCCACTTTAGCTCCTGTAGAAGAGAAACTCTTATGAGTTCAGAGCTGCAAACTAGCATGTTGACCTGTAGAGATGTGGATTATTATACATGTGCAGTTTCAGTCTGCTGCAGTAACAGGAGGTGGGTCAGGGGAGATCTTTACAGAGCCACCATTATATAATTGGTCTTTTTTCATCTTTAATATAAAACTTTTTTTCCCTGCAACTTTTCAAGTTTTTTTCTTATTTTTTTCCTTGTAAATCTTCAAATTTTTTCTTATAAATTCATCATGACTTTTTCTGTTAAATTTGCAACATTTTTTCCTCACCACACCTGTTTGCTACGCAACTCATTATTGTTCCTGTTACAATAGTTAAGTAGTTAAAACCAGGATAAATACCTCCAGTGCTTACATACCTTTTCTGCTTTTTCTTCCTCGTTAAAGTGAGCTTATGCTTTACTTTGACGTGGAGTCAGGTTTGCCTCACGGACAGTGATGCTAGATAGGTCTGCCTGCTGACTGGAACGGTCACGCAGGCGGCGCGCTCCAAAACTTGGACGCGTGGGTGACTGTCTCGTGTGTTGTTTGTGTGCATGCTTGCGGAGCATCATTCCTTCATTTATTTTAGCGTGGCGGCTGGAACCTTTTTTCCAATCCCCCCCCCCCCCCCGTTTGATTTTTCCCTAATAAATTTGCATTTTTTCCTCCACCATTTTCTTTAAATTTGCAACAGTCACAACTTTTTATTTTTCATCTCTCCAGATTGAAATATTTGCTTGAAATTTGTGAGTTTTGTCTCAAAAGTTCATGGCTTTTTTCCAGTAAATCTGCCACTTTGGTCACACACACATTCGTAGCCTCTAATAACATTTCACCAGAATTTTTTTCCTCTTTTCTGTTTGCACTTTTTTCTTAGAAATGTGTAACTTGTCTTCGAAATTTGCAGCTTTTTTTTCTTGTAACTTTGTGGCAACTCTCCAGACTGTAAAATGTTTCTTGTAATTTAGTGTTTTTGGTTCTTTTAATATTTCTTTCACATTTTATTTATTTTTCTATTAAATTCACAGCTTCATCCTGATGAATTTGCAACATTTTCTTCTTTCACTTTTAGCTTGATTTTCTTTCGTTTTTCTTTGATTCTTTCCTTCTAAAAATACAACTTGCACTCATTGTGATGCATTCATGTTGCAGTGAAATCACACCAGAGGGACGGAGGATAACCAAACTGGACCAGATCCTCCTCAACGGCAATAACATCACTATGGTGAGTAAACAGGGTCGATATATTTATTAGGGCTGCACAGTATATCGAAATTTTATCGTTATTGCAGTATATGTACGATATGCCAATTGCAAAAAGTCTGCTTGAACAGTGATGATCATTTATTTTTCCATGTACTTATGCATTCACTCAAGAGCAACATTTACACGGCCTTCCAGTTATTACACTGCAACAAAGTAGGCAGTAATTGAGTAAGAAAAAAAGACACAAATTTATGTGAAAAAAAATTTGCAAGTTTACAAGAAAAAATTCCAAGTTTGAGAAAGTCACAAATTTATGTGAAAAAGTTGCAAATTTAAGGGAAAAAGTCACAAGTTTCAAGAAAAGTTACAAGGGAAATGTTTTAACCCATAAGAACCCAGACCCCCTTTCTTCTTCAAGTAAAATGATGGGGGTCTAGGTTCTTATGTTAAATTTATGTGGAAAACATGCAAATTAGAAGAAAAACAATTGCAAGTTTGAGGAAAAAGTCACACATTTACAAGAAAAAAGTGGTTAATTTATGTGAAAAATGTTGCAAATTTACGTGAAAACTAGAGGGCACTCAAAGAGCACATACCTCCGCCAAGGCTCCCTCCCTCCCTTTGTCCTCTGCTCCGTCCCTTTGTCCGTCCATTGTGAGATAGGGCCTTGGCAGAGGTATGCACTCACAGATCACCTCCAGCATGTAATGAGTTCATCTTTGGGCCAAGGGCCACCTCTGGTGAAAATGTCATCCAAATCCATCAATGAGTTTTTGCGTGAAACAAACTTGATGTAGGATTAAAAACAATTAAAATAATGCAGTGACAAGGTTGCATGGAAAAATACATGCATTTACTGGATATATACATGTAGATACTGTATAAATACATATTCTAGACATCAACAATGGACAATTACAGTGTACTTTTTGGCACAACACCGGCAAAAACATTAGCTCCTTCTCTTGGCAAAGGTAATAAAGATTAAACATTGTTCAGTGCTGTGTGTTTACATACTGTGTGGGCAACATGCCTCGCAAGAGCTTGTCTGCCGGTACTCTGTTCCTCGTGCCATTACACACCTTTCCTGAAAATGTCATCAAAATCTGTTCATAAACTGTAGTTTGCTTGCTTTTTCTTAGTGTCTTCAGATGAAATAATGTCAACCATCACATACTGTGGGTGCGGAGGTGAACGTAACTCAGTGGACACGTCTTAAAGCTCCATATTATTATTATTTTCCCCCCAAAAAAATTCCGGCATGCACATCGTGATCCGGATCATCACCAAAATCTAATCATCTGTTCCCCATGCCAGGACACACCTTTTCTGAAAATGTCATCAGAATCCGTTCAGAACTTTGTGAGTTATGTTGCTAGCAGACAAACTAACCACCACCACTAAAAACATTACCTCTTCCTCTTGGCAGAGGTAAAAATGTCAAAACTTAAAAGAAAAACTTCAAGTTTATAAGAAAAAGTACCAACTTTTTGTTTAAAAAAAAAGTTACAAATTTACAAGGAAAAGCTTCCAATTTACCAGAAAAAAATTAAAATTTACAAGAAAAAACTGCAAGTTTGAGGGGGAAAAAGTCACAAATTGATGAGTCACAAATTTACAAGGAAAAAAATGTTGAATTTCTATGAAAAAGGCGGCAAATTTATGAGGAAAAAATGTCAAAACTTTAAAGAACAAGCGCTCTGAGATGAGTGCAGTATCCTCCGCCTCCATTTTCTTTAAAGATCCCAATACTTACTGATGGAGAGCAGTTTTCAGCTTTTCAATATAAATACTGTGACGGAACCAAATTATGATAAGCCCATCATCCACAAATATACAACAGAGTAGACAACCCATAGTTGTAGGTCGGGATCCCAAGGTGAACCTGTGTAGCAAGTATGGTGACCCTAGAGAGCTTTACACGCTCTATAGTAAGAGATCATAGGGAGTGTCAACCTTGACCTTTGACCTTTTGACTGCAAACCCATAGTCAGAGGTTCGGATCCCAAGGTGAACCTGTGTTGCAAGTTTGGTGACCCTAGCTTTCTTTGTTGTTGAGATGTAGTTTCTAAGCCATTTTGATGTTGACCTTTGACCTTGCAATCCCAAAACCACAGTCACACTTCAGGGTCACAGGGTGAACCTGTGTTCCAAGTCCAAGGTGAACCTGTAAGACCAGGCTTGGTGGCCCTAGCTTTACTTGTTTTATAGTCATACCTGCAAACTCAGAAGGGTGAAAAAGGTGACAAACTAACACACACACCGGAAAATTTAGTGATTTTAACATGTAAATTAAGCATTCTGGTGGACTCTGAGATCTGAGAAGAAAATAAAGGGAAAAGACAGCACTTGCTTCAGATAACAAAGTGCATTATTAACAGCATTTAACACACTTACAATAATTGAATCGGTGAATTCAAAAAGGGCCCAAGTCCACACTGGGGACTTGGGCCCTTTTTGAATTCACCGATTCAATTTTTTCCAGCCTTTCAATGCTACACATTAATGTAGCAGTAAACTTAATCTATAAATATCCTATAAAATAATGAAACATTTTACACAATGACCACTTCAATTTCAAGGTTTTTTTCTATGACAAGAATGAATTTTTTTTTTTAATATACAATGGTGTAAAAAAGTGTTTGCCCCCTCCTGATTTCTCTTTTTTTTGGTATGTTTGTCCCACTTAAATGTTTCAGATCATCAAACAACTTTAAATATTAGACAAAGATAACACAAGTAAACACAAAATGTAGTTTTTAAATGAAGGTGTTTATTATTGAGGGGAAAAAAAAAAATCCAAACCTTTATGACCCTGTGCGAAAAAAGTGATTGCCTCCTAAACCTAATAACTGGTTGGGCCACCGTTAGCCGCAACAACTGCAATCAAGCGTTTGCCATAACTGGCAATGAGTCTTTTACAGCACTGTGGAGGAATTTTGGCCCACTCATCTATGCAGAATTGTTGTAATTCAGCCACATTGGAGGGTTTTTGAGCATGAACCGCCTTTTTAAGGTCATGCCACAGCATCTCAATCGGATTCAGGTCAGGACTTTGACTAGGCCACTCCAAAGACTTCATTTTGTTTTTCTTAAGCCATTCAGAGGTGGACTTGCTGGTGTGTTTTGGATCATTGTCCTGCTGCAGAACCCAAGTGCGCTTCAGCTTAAGGTCACGAACAGATGGCCGGACATTCTCCTTCAGGATTTTTTGGTAGACAGCAGAATTCATAGTTCCATTTACCACAGCAAGTTTTCCAGGTCCTGAAACAGCAAAACAGCCCCAGACCATCACACTACCACCACCATATTTTACTGTTGATATGATGTTCCTTTTCTGAAATGCTGTTACTTTTATGCCAGATGTAATGGGACACACACCTTCCAAAAAGTTCAACTTTTGTCTCATCAGTCCACAGAGTATTTTCCTAAAAGTCTTGGGGATCATCAAGATGTTTTCTGGCAAAACTGAGATGAGCCTTTATGATCTTTGTGCTCAGCAGTTGTGTTCATTTTGGCCCTGTGCCATGCAGGCCATTTTTGCCCAGTCTCTTTCTTATGGTGGAGTCATGAACACTGACCTTAACTGAGGCAAGTGAGGCCTGCAGTTCTTTGGATGTTGT
The DNA here is from genome assembly GCA_020510985.1 of Pholidichthys leucotaenia. Classification (NCBI taxonomy): domain Eukaryota; kingdom Metazoa; phylum Chordata; class Actinopteri; order Cichliformes; family Pholidichthyidae; genus Pholidichthys; species Pholidichthys leucotaenia. The sequence goes on from CM035844.1 coordinate 227,465,467, forward strand.
TGTGGGGTCTTTTGTGACCTCTTGGGTGAGTTGTCACTGCACTCTTGGGGTAATTTGGGTCGGCCGGCCACTTGTGGGAAGGTTCACCACCGTTCCATGTTTTCGCCTTTTGTGAATAATGGCTCTCACTGTGGTTTGCTGGAGTCCCAGAGCTTTAAAAATGGCTTTATAAGCTTTTCCAGACTGATAGATCTCAACTACTTTGTTTCTCATTTGTTCCTGAATTTCTTTGGATCGCAGCATGATGTCTAGTATTTGAGGATCTTTTGGTCTACTTCACTTTGTCAGGCAGGTCCTATTTAACTAACTACTAACTAACCTGCACTTATATAGCGCTTTTCTAGTCACAAAGACCACTCAAAGCACTTTCACTAGTACTAACCCTCTATTCTAAGGGCCTATAGGAAACAGATATCTAGGGACAATTTAGAACAACCAATTAACCTAACATGCATGTCTTTGGATTGTGGGAGGAAACCGGAGCCCCCGGAGTATTCCCACGCAGCACAGGGAGAACATGCAAACTCCATACAGAAAGGTTCCAACCCCTGCCAGCCTGCGGATTTGAACCAGGAACCTTCTAGCTGTAAGGCAACAGTGCTAACCACTGCACCACCAATTGCCATGCCAATTTAAGTGATTTCTTGATTGAGAACAGGTTTGGCAGTAATCAGGCCTGGGTGTGGCTAGAAAGATTGAACTCAGCTTTCCAAAGATGTGATAAATAACAGTTAATTTATGTTTTAATCGGGGGGGGGGGATCACTTTTTCACACAGGGCCATGTAGGTTTGGATATTTTTTTTTTACCCTTAATAATAAACACCATTTAAAAAAATTTGCATTTTGTGTTTACTTGTGTTATCTTTGTCTAATATTTAAATTTGTTGGATGATCTGAAACATTTAAGTGTGACAAACACAAAAAAAATGAGAAATCAGGAAGGGGGCAAACACTTTTTCCACACTACTGCATTTCATACTTAGTCATTTGGTTGAGAATACTTGCATAATTATGTAACTCAAGTTTTGAATGGGGAACATGGGTCATATTTAGGGTGTTGTTAGACTGCTTTTACTGGATCTGGTCTTTACCATCCAGACAGCTTGGCAAGAGGAATGGGAAACCAAGGAGGTCCCAAACAAACAGCTGGTGATAAACCCCAACCAACAGGTCCCGGGCACCAACCTCCCAAGGAGACAGTGGTCTACACTCAATCGCTTCAGGACTGGACATGGCCCCTGCTTGGCCAGCCTTCACAGATGGGGCAGTAGCCCTAGCCCACTGTGCGCATGTGGAGAGGAGCAAACTATGGAACACATCATAGAGGCTTGCCCGCTCCAAAGACTGGAAGGAGGATTACACACCCTCCATACAGCAAACCAGGAGGCAACTGCTTGGCTTAAGGACTTTGCATTCGCTAAATAAATACTGGATCTGAATACTTATGTTGAGAGTCACACATGGCCACAGTTAACCCTAATGATGGTTTCACTCTGCTCATCTATTTAAACAGCTAAGCCTACAAGCTTACAGTGAGGTAAAAAAGTATTTAGTCACCCACCAATTGTGCACGTTCTCCCACTTAAAAGATGAGAGAGGTCTCCAATTTTCATCATAGGTATACCTCAACTATGAGAGAAAAAAAAAATCCAGAAAATCACATTGTCTGATTTTTAAAGAATTTATTTGCAAATTATGGTGGAAAATAAGTATTTGGTCAATAACAAAAGTTCATCTCAATACTTTGTTATATACCCTTTGTTGGCAATGACAGAGGTGAAACGTTTTCTGTAAGTCTTCACAAGGTTTTCACACACTGTTGCTGGTATTTTGGCCCATTCCTCCATTCAGATCTCCTCTAGAGCAGCGATGTTTTGGGGCTGTCGCTGGGCAACACAGACTTTCAACTCCCTCCAAAGATTTTCTATGGGGTTGAGATCTGGAGACTGGCTAGGCCACTCCAGGACCTTGAAATGCTTCTTACGAAGCCACTCCTTCGTTGCCCGGGCGGTGTGTTTGGGATCATTGTCATGCTGAAAGACCCAGTCACGTTTCATCTTCAATGCCCTTGCTGATGGAAGGAGGTTTTCACTCAAAATCTCATGATACATGGCCCCATTCATTCTTTCCTTTACACGGATCAGTCGTCCTGGTCCCTTTGCAGAAAAACAGCCCCAAAGTAAGATGTTTCCACCCCCATGCTTCACAGTAGGTATGGTGTTCTTTCTCCTCCAAACACGACAAGTTGAGTTTTTACCAAAAAGTTCTATTTTGGTTTCATCTGACCATATGACATTCTCCCAATCCTCTTGTGGATCATCCAAATGCTCTCTAGCAAACTTCAGACGGGCCTGGACATGTACTGCCTTAAACAGGGGGACACGTCTGGCATTGCAGGATTTGAGTCCCTGGCGGCGTAGTGTGTTACTGATGGTAGCCTTTGTTACTTTGGTCCCAGCTCTCTGCAGGTCATTCACTAGGTCCCCCCATGTGGTTCTGGGATTTTTGCTCACCGTTCTCGTGATAATTTTGACCCCACGGGGTGAGATCTTGCGTGGACCCCCGGATCGAGGGAAATTATCAGTGATCTTGTATGTCTTCCATTTTATAATAATTGCTCCCACAGTTGATTTCTTCACACCAAGCTGCTTACCTATTGCAGATTCAGTCTTCCCAGCCTGGTGCAGGTCTACAATTTTGTTTCTGGTGTCCTTTGACAGCTCTTTGGTCTTGGCCATAGTGGAGTTTGGAGTCTGACTGTTTGAGGTTGTGGACAGGTGTCTTTTGTACTGATAACGAGTTCAAACAGGTGCCATTAATACAGGTAACGAGTGGAGGACAGAGGAGCCTCTTAAAGAAGAAGTTACAGGTCTGTGAGAGCCAGAAATCTTGCTTGTTTGTAGGTGACCAAATACTTATTTTCCACCATAATTTGCAAATAAATTCTTTAAAAATCAGACAATGTGATTTTCTGGACTTTTTTTTTTCTCATTTTGTCTCTCATAGTTGAGGTGTACCTATGATGAAAATTGAAGACCTCTCTCGTCTTTTAAGTGGGAGAACTTGCACAATTGGTGGCTGACTAAATACTTTTTTGCCCCACTGTATATTTCATAAATAAAAACGTTTCTCTCAATAAATTTGTTTTCACAAGAAACTTAAGAGATTGATGTAGAAGTGTCAGAATCATTATCAAATGTACTGTTTCAGAGTAAACTCAGCTAGACGACAGCAAAGAACTATAATTTTTAGCTCCGCCTAAAATATGTAATATGACTGTATTTTTTTGTGATTAGTGCAGTGTTTAATGCTTTTTTTGCAGAGTTACCTATTCTACCCGGGGGACCCTCGGACAGGTTAGAATCACATAATACGGATGCAGGAGCCTTCCCAAAATTATTGGCTTTGAACTAAGCGATATTAAGCTAACGTTAACAAACAATTCACTGATGTTAACTGACCCCTTAACAAGCAGACGAGCTTTCCATTAAACATGTTGGAAAATGTACCGTTGTGGAGGTTGTGGAAGGACGAGGCTGAGTTTATTTCTCAAGACCAGTTTTATTCACATTCACATTCTCCAACATCCAAAAACAGAAAGAGAAAGGAATCCCCCCACATCTGTCCCTTTAATACCCCGGGACATCAAAGCACACAGTCACATTGTCTCTTAATCCCATATCACAATGCATCCCCCTCTAGATCTCTCTGCATACAAAAGGCCAGACTTCACATCCTCCTGTTACCCCTAGGAGGTTCAGACCTTTTGTTCCTCTGAGACGTGAAGCATACAATAAGCATACAGTAATACACATGTGAAGCATATGGAACCCACATATGTGCACCACATGACCCCCCCCCCCAAACGTCTAAGATGGAACAACATAACCACAGATTGCATGTCATAATAAAATCACTACATATCAGTCCACGTGCCGCTTGGGTCTCAGCCTTCTCCCGTATTTGCTGTAAGCAGGCTGTACCACTTCCGCGGCGTCTTCCTGCTGTGGAGCTGCTGCCTGGGGATGAGAACTGTTAGTCAACCTCTGTGGGTGTTCTGGGGAATGCTCTCTAGGGGGTCTGCCGCGCCGAGGAGCCTTAACCAGTTGCACAACTTCGTCAGCTACCACAAAAGCGGGTTTGAGCCTGTTAATGCCAATCATTTCTTTTCTGCCCCCCAAATCTAGCAAAAAATGCTTATCCCCTGTTTCCAGCACTCTATATGGTCTGTCATAAGGTGGGCGTAAAGGCGGACGATGGGCATCATGTCTGACAAAAACGAACTCCGCATTTTTTAAAGCCTTAGGCACAAAAACACACGTAAAACTGTGGTGAACGGGGCCAGGTAGCGTGCTCGGGCCCGTGCTATTCTGTAACCGCTGAGCCGGGGAGCACTCTGGCACTGGATTATCTGGGAGAAATTCCCCGGGCAGCCGAAGTGGCTGTGCGAAAACTAGCTCAGCTGGGGAGGCTTCTGAATCCTCTTTAGGTGCAGAACGTAACCCCAATAAAACCCACGGTAGCTTGTCCACCCAATTTGCATCCGTAAGCGACGCTCTGAGAGCCGCCTTCAGTGACCTGTGAAAACGTTCGCATAACCCGTTAGCCTGCGGGTTGTACGCGGTCGTGTGGTGGATCGTTGCCCCCAGGCTGCGGGCCATCGCTGACCAAAGTTCGGAAACAAATTGCGGGCCTCTGTCGGACGTAATGTCTGACGGGACTCCAAAACGCGCTACCCATGCCGTTAAAACGCGCGCGCCACCTCCTCGGCTGTGGTTGACGACAGCGGAACCACTTCCGGCCAGCGCGTGGTGCGGTCAACCATTGTCAGAAGATGTGTGCACCCTTGTGAAGGCGGGAGGGGGCCTACGAGGTCCACATGGACATGATCAAACCTTTTAGCTGGGATGTGAAACAGCTCCAAGGGAGCTCTCGTGTGTCTATGAACCTTGGCCTGCTGACAAGCCATGCAGGCTGCCGCTCACTCTCTAACTTGTTTGCGCAGGCTCGGCCATACAAATTTCTCCCCTACCATTTTGACCGACGCACGCACTTCCGGGTGCGCCAGAGAATGGATCGAGTCAAAAACACGGCAGCGCCACGCGGCTGGAACCACAGGGCGCGGCCGCCCAGTGGAGACATCGCAGATTAGGGGGGGCATACCGTCTTGCAGCACCCTGTTCTCCAGCCTTAACCCTGTTGGTCCAGACTGGAGCGCGCGCACATCCGCGTCGCTAACCTGCTCCGTGGCCATGGCTGCATAATCTATCCCCACGCGGACTGGAGCCGCCACGGCGCACGAGAGGCAGTCCGCCACTACATTAAGTTTACCCGCCACATGCTGGATATCGGTAGTAAACTCCGATATCGCGGCCAGCTGTCTCTGCTGCCGGCCCGACCAAGGTTCTGAAATCTTGGCCATCGCGAAAGTCAGCGGCTTGTGGTCAACGAACGCGGTGAAACGGCGTCCTTCCAGCCAGAACTGGAAGTGGCGAATGGCCAAGTGGAGAGCTAACAACTCCCTGTCGAATGCGCTGTATTTTCGTTCGCTGTTGCGCAGGATCTTACTGAAAAAGGTGAGCGGTTGCCAGGCTCCGGCTACATACTGTTCCACGACCGCCCCTATGGCCACATCTGACGCGTCAGTAGTGAGCGCCATGTGGGCCGCTGGGACTGGATATGCCAACAACGCAGCGTTTGCCAGGGCTGTTTTGACTTCAGAGAATGCGCGCTCTCGCTCCGGAGACCATTCGACTTTATTTGTGGGTTTTTGTTTTTTTAGTGCAGCATACAATGGTTGCATGAGCTGCGCTGCGCGGGGGAGGAAACGGTTATAAAAATTCACCATTCCCAAAAACTCCTGTAACGCTCTGACTGTTTGTGGCTGGGGAAAATTTGTTACTGCGCGCACTTTGTCAAGCAGAGGGACCGCTCCCTCTGGGGAGACGCGATGCCCCAAAAAATCAATCTGCATCACCCCGAACTGACACTTCGCTGGATTAATTATTAACCCGTGCTCTGCCAACCTCCGGAAAACTGCCGTGAGGTGGTTTTCGTGTTCGTCTTCGGACGCGCTGGCTACCAATATGTCGTCCAGGTAGACAAACACGAAAGGGAGATCGCGCAAAACCGCGTCCATCATGCGTTAGAACGTCTGCGCCGCGCCTTTAAGCCCAAACGGCATGCGCAAAAACTCGAAAAGCCCGAAAGGAGTTATTACCGCTGTTTTGGGTATGTCCTCAGCGTGCACTGGGACCTGGTGGTAACCGTATACCAAGTCTATTTTAGAAAAAACGCACGCCCCCGCCAAATGGACTGAAAAATTTTGGATGTGCAGGATCGGGTAGCGGTCGTGCGCTGTAGCGTTGTTCAGCCTGCGGAAATCACCGCAAGGCCGCCACGAGCCATCAGCTTTCGTGACCATGTGAAGCGGTGAAGCCCATGGGCTCTTCGAACGCCTGATGATGCCCAACCTCTCCAGGTTGGCGAACTCCTCGCGCGCTATGGTCAGTTTAGCTGAATCCAAGCGCCGAGCTTTTGCGAAAACGGGCGGTCCGGTGGTAGTAATAAAATGTTCCACCCCGTGTTTAGCCACGGCCGCCGAAAATGTTGGGACCGTGAGTGCTGGGAACTGAGTGAGGAGTGTGTGGAACTTACCACCTGCAGCTGTGACGTTGGCTTGTGCTGTTGGCGGGGCCACTCGAGCTGTACAGGGAATAGAAGAAAAAGAGAGAGCGTTAACCAGGCGTCTGTTAGCAAGATCGACCAACAAACTATGTGAGCACAAAAAATCAGCCCCTAACATGTTGAAATTGACTGCCGCTATGACGAAAGTCCACTCGAATGTACGGCCGTGTAAAGACAGAAGCAGAGTCCTCTCACCGAAGGTCTTAATCGCCGAGCCGTTCGCTGCTGACACCCGGGGACCACTGGAAGGCGCCAGCCGGTCAGCGTAGGAAGGTGTGATGAAACTCAGCTGGGAGCCCGTGTCCACGAGGAAATGCCTCCTCGAGTGCGCGTCCCTCAAGTAGAGCAGCTTGTTCTCCTCTCCGAGGGCCGCAGCTGCTACCGACCCCCGGTCTTGGCGTTTCCCGAGCGCTTAAAATGGCACAGTGGAATGCACTTGCGTGCCCTCTCTGCGAAGCGGCGATGGTAGAAGCAAAGGATGTCGTCTGCTCCGTGTTTCCTGGCCCCTGCCGCCGCCGTCGTCGGTGAGTCTGGTGCTGCAGCCTCTGGCCCCCTGCCTTCTCCGGACGTTGCGCGTGGCTCCGCTGCCGCAGCCGTAGCCACGCGCCGTTTATTGGCGTCGACGAGTCGCTGCGCCTCCTGGCTCAGCTCGTGGTAGTCTTGTCGGGCCAACAGTGGTGAACTGGCCAGGGTCACTCTCACCGCTGACAGTAGGGTCCTGAGGAAAAGGTGGGTGAAGATGAAGCTATCATCTTCGGAGTCTCTCAAACTCAACATCTTCCCCATCAGGTCTGCAGGTCTGTCGCTCTCAAACTCAGTCAGCGCCAGGAGCCTCTCTGCTCGCTCCTCCACCGAGGGGGTGAAGTAACGGATGAGTGCAGCCTTCAACGTGCTGTACTTGTCGCTGTCCGGCGGGTGGTTGATCAGGCTCTCCACTCGCTGGGCTGTGTGGTTGTCCAGCTTTGCAACCACATGGTAGAACTTTGTGGCGTCTACCGAAATCCTCCGGAGGTGGAACTGTGCCTCGACTGCGTTAAACCAGGAGCGCGGATTGTTCGGCCAGAAGTCCGGTAGCTGAACTGTGGCTGCATTTGTTTGGCTGGCTCCTGACGAGTCTGGCTCGGGAGATTCGTCTCCGCTCATGATACGTCTTAGGGTCACCAGTGTGGAGATTGTGGAAGGACGGGGCTGAGTTTATTTCTCAAGACCAGTTTTATTCACATTCACATTCTCCAACATCCAAAAACAGAAAGAGAAAGGAATCCCCCCACATCTGTCCCTTAAAAACCCCGGGACATCAAAGCACACAGTCACATTGTCTCTTAATCCCAAATCACAATGCATCCCCCTCCAGGTCTTCTCGTCTCCACCTAAAGTCCTGGTGGTCAGGAAATCCTTCAAAGGCCTCGGCCGGACGAAATTACAATATCGCTAAATCATATCTTAAATTTGTGTGTGAGACGAGCTAATTTGAACCGCACATGTTTTGGTGTCAACAAATGTCACATAAGGTGACAATGCGCTATTGAAGTATGATTTCCTTGAGAGCTGTCTGTCTGCCAAGCGATCAGCGGCTAAAATGGCCACTGACTGTGTGACGTCAGGTCAGGAGCGACCTGAGTAGGAGGAGGAGCACGCTGAGGAGCACGCGGTGAGTGTTTAGGAACTTCCGCTGCCTGGGAAAATCAGAACCCCATGGGTGAATTTCGTTCAGAAAACGCAAAAAAATTGGAATTATGTCGCAAAATCACCCAACATGTGCATTAGACATTTTGTTGACAGCGATTTTGAGAATAAGATGCAATTTGAAATGAAATTAGCAAAAAGATTGCTGATAAAAAAAATCGGCTGTTCCAACTATATATCCGTTCATTTCAAAGTCCCACTCTCAGACAGTGTCAGTGAAGTGGCGTGAAAAGCAAGGGTGATCTACCAATGCGATCTTTCTGACACTTTCTGACACCTCCTGCTTAAAACCCAAAAAGTCAGAAGGATCGTGAGGCCCCGCTTTCACGGTCTGTATTCATACTGAAAATCAAGATCAAGCGAGCTTTTGCCCTTCTGCTCCACGGGAGGTTTCTGTCCTCCCTGAGCTCGCCTTAGGACACCTGCGTTACAGTTTGACAGGTGTACCGCCCCAGTCAAACTTCCCACCTGCCACTGTCCCCGGAGCGGGTCACGCCCGGCATCAGGTCGTTTACGAGTTATTTAGCACCGGGTTCTCCACGAACACGCGTCCGTGAGCGGGGAGGGGCGGCCGCCTTCCGGCCGTCCCCCGGCCCGGTCGCGAGAGCCCTTCCAGCAGCGGCCGGGGCCGGCTATCCTAGGCCAACCTGGGATATCCTTATCTTTCTGATCAACCTTATCTTTCTGACAGCAATCTGCTGTCAGAAAGATAAGTAAACAGGGTAATTTTTCTTTTTTAAATATTCACTGCCAATATTTACTAAAATTATTTACAAGCAATGAATTTCATTGCCTTAACAACTTATCAAATATTAGAATTTTAGGGTATTCATACTAATCAAATATGAAATATTCAGTGCTGTATAGGGAGGTGGTTGTGCCTGTTTGCTCAAGTTATATTTCTATATATGTAATCCAATTTGACACCTCTGGAATGAAATTATGTTGATCTACTGTTTTTGCAGATGTTATCCACTGTCACTCAACCTTCAAATACTGTGGATTTTTTTTTTGAATTTGATTATTCAGCAATTGTCCTCATTGCAGTCATCCATGTGAGGTAACAAGTCACACTAAAGGCTCTCTGTTGGTGATCAAACAACATTGTCCACATTGTGTTGAGGATCTATCCTGGCACAGCCAGCAGATGATCAGGGACATCCCAGCTGGTAACATACAGCTTTCATCCGCCATTCTCTTCACTGGTGTGTCATATGTCAAGGTCCTCAGAGTTCTAAATGCAGCCGGTATCGTTGGAATTTCCACGACCACTTACAAGGAGCTTTCGATTTCTAATTTTTATTAAATTAATTTTATTTCAGAATATGTGGATGATCTGATGAATACTCTTTTCGACAAAACCTTGGTTGATCCAACCCACTTATTGGAGCAGTGGCACTCTGTACAAGCCAGAGTTCCAGCAACATTGAGTGCCAAATTTCAGCGTCCCATCAAAGCTGATGCTGTTGAGCAACATGTATCTAGATTTTCAAAATCAAACATGTAAAAGTAGAATAAATTTCCAATTAGCAATGAAAGTTCAGCTTTCAATTGTTAGGGAAGCAACATATTTTGCTAAGACAAAAAAAATATAAGCCTAAGATTTTTAGAGAAATGTGCTTTTAAAAATTGCACACGAATTTTACACCATAAAATGGTAGAAAAATTACTCTAATGTATGTGAGATCCGACTTTGATGAATGCTGAAATATTAGAATTATAAAATTGACATGCACATTAATAAACTCAATATATGATTTTAAAAAACTTTATTTAAATAACATTGATCACAAATCTAATCTTGGTAGGCAAAATCCCTTGTTGTGATCAGATGGGAATGTTTCTCTGATGAGGCTCACAGCACAGGCAGGTATCACCCTCACTTCTTCACCTTCAATACCTCCTGGCAGCACCGAGATTCAGTTGATGTTGGCATAATGTTGCATTTCTCACAAGTGCACCTGTTAAAAAAAATGGTATAATCAGATGCTTATAATAAACTAATGGCTCGTGGAAGTGCTATATAAATTGGTCTATGAAGTTTGATTAGAAAATATTTAAAACATGTAAAAAATTTTGAGCAGAAAGAGAATGTTTATAAGTCGCCAAGTAAGGCAGCGAGGGAAAAATTGGCAGTTTTATTTTGATAATTAAGTGTGTGACCATGCATATCGCCTAAAAAAAAAAAAAATTCAAAGCATATTTTACCAATATAAATCGGCAAGCCTCTCGTTCTTGCCTCTCGTTCTGCTCCGGTCGCTGTTTCGTCCGCGTCTTCCTCCGCACCCTCGGGCTCGAACAAATACGGCTGAATAACCCCATCAGCACCACCCAAAACTACTTCATCATCAGATTCGTCAGTTTCAATGTCATCACTTATATTGCGGTCGTCATACTCGATAAAATAATCGCTGTCCGAATCACTCTGCTGTCGTTCAGCCATTTCTGCAGGCCAGTGATCATCCATTTCCTGCAGCCATTTCCTGTTTCTCCCTGACCTGACGTCACTGCTGCACGCCCCTATCGAGAGATGGCGGTACTGCAGCATCACTAAGTGAAATATGGGCTATTAACAAATAAAGTCATTTATGGAGGCTGGTGACACATTTTAAATCACGGGAATGGCCAGAATGGAATATTTTCATACAATCAGTTTATTGGTTCAATAAAAAAATGTCACCGTCCGAGGACTTTCAAGTCCATCTCTCTGCATACAAAAGGCCAGACTTCACATCCTCCTGTTACCCCTAGGAGGTTCAGACCTTTTGTTCCTCTGAGATGTGAAGCATACAGTAATACACATGTGAAGCATATGGAACCCATTATGTGCACCACACCGTCAGAGAAAAGGATCACGACACACTTCATCAACATTACACAGCATATTGTATCGTAGGCAGGCAGATAGCGACACTTCCAAACTCCCGCTGATAATCCATCCAACAAAGTTACGGCGGGCCGCAGCAAAAGATGGTAGACGATGCAGTTATCTTGACCTTCACAAGAAAGGTGATTATCCCCTGTTGTTTCTGAAAGGTCCGTTTCAGGGAAACTGTCAGTGGCTGCTGTCAAACCCCCCCCCCCAAAAAAGGAAAAGTTTGCAGGTATGTATAGTAATAGTAAATTTACCATAGTATGACTGGAATGTTAACTTTGACCTTTGACCCCAAACCCATAGTTGGGGTCAGGGTGTAAATCGTCCAAGATGTGTATTAGATACAACTACTGTATCGATTTGAAAAGCGTACATCATTTCTTTCAGTAGTCAGTGTGTTTAGAAGAGATCCTGTGGTCACCAAGCATGACACCCTCCAGTCCCTGGCTGCGCCTAGAAATCCTGTCCATAAAAATTATGAACAGAATCGGTGACAAACACTTGAGATGTTTCGGGCATGTCCTACTGGGAGGAGACCCCAGGGCAGACCCAGGACTCGCTGGAGAGAATATGTCTCCCAGCTGGTCTGAGAACGCCTTGGTATCCTCTCTGAAGAGCTGGAGCAGGTGGCTGGGGAGAGGGAAGTCTGGGCTTTTCTGCTTGAACTGCGGCCTTCGCGACCCGGACTTACGGAAAAGCGGTAGAAGATGGATGGATGTGTTTAGAAGATTTAGGGAAAACCTGACCTCTGACTTCAAGGTCATCCAATGAGACTGAAATTGCAATATGTGTATCATCAGAGTACAGTATATTCAACCATGGTACCAAGTTTTGAAACCTTTGGAACAAAACTATAAGAGTAGTGGATTTCACAAGACAGCTACTGTCTGTGAAGTGAGGTGAAGCAGGAGGTCATAGGTCAGGGGCTACAATTCCTGCAAAAATCATCTGAGTAGAACCAAATTGCAATATGCGCATCCTCAGTGTATATCAAACTATGGTACCAAGATTCAAAACAATCGCAACAAAAATGTAGAAGGAGCTGATTTCTCAAAGTGGGACATACGGACGGACTGACCCATAATATAATCCCCCTTTGGGCTTCAACCGGTGGGGGATAAAAAAAAAATCTGCAAATTTATAAGAAAAATTACCAAATTTGTGTTAAATTACAAATTTACCTGAAAAAAGTTGCAAATTTATAAGAAAAATTCTGAATTAATGTGAAAAATTTTGGAGATTTATGAGAAATGTCAGAATTTACAAGAAAAAATTGCAAGTTCAAAAGAAAAAGTACCAAATTTGTTTAAAAAAGTTAGAAATTTACAAGGAAAAAAGTTGCAAATTTACCAGAAAAAAAAAACTGAGTTTGAGAAAAATCACAAATTTGCAAGAATAGAATTACAAATTTCAAAAAGTTGCACATTTCTGAGTAAAAGTGCAAATTTGAGGGGGGGAAAAGTCAGATTGATGAGAAAAGTCACAAATTTACAAGAAAAAAAAATGAATTTATATGAAAAAGGTGGCAATTTTATCAGAAAAAATTTCAAAACTTAAGGAAAAAATTACAAATTTATAAGTAAAAGTACAAAATTTGTTAAAATAAATCACAAATTTACCAGTAAAAGTTGCAAATTTACTAAGAAAAATTTAACATTTACAAGAAAAAAAAATTCAAGTTTGAAAAAAAGTTGCATATTTACACGACAAAGTTACAGAATTACAAGAAAAAAAGTTGTGAATTTATGTGGAAAAGATGTCAGTTTGAGAATTTTTTTTTTAAATTGCAAGTTTATAAGAAAAAGTATCAAATTTATGTAAAATAAAAAGTCAAATTTACCAGGAAAAAAACTGCAAGTTTGAGAAGTTATAGATTTGCAACTTTTTGACATTTTCATTTATTTCTTGCAAATTTATGAGTAAAAAATTGCAAATTTACAAGGAAAAAAGTAAGTTTATGAAAAAGTAACATTTTTATTTAAATTTTTTGTTGCAGTATTGCATATTAATATGGTGCAGCCCTAATATTTACAGCCTTCAATGCAGATTTAAATCTTCGTATGACTGTTTTTTTTTTCTTTGCTGCAGCTCATCCCTGGTGGAGAAGGACCTGAAGTTTAAAATCACTGGATGTAAAAATGATTTTGTTTTTTTCCCCTTGTATTATGTTATCGAGTTGTGTGATTATAGATGAGTTTTTTGTCTTTTTGGTTTATTTTTTTTGTCCTTAAAGCAGGAAAATATTTTTGTAATAATAATTATTATGAAACAGACATGACTTTTTTTGTTGAAAATAAATCTGGGAATCACATCCAAATCTGTAAAAATGGGCCTTTTTATTCATTTAATGTCACACACAGCTTTAATTTAGTGCAAACCTTGGTAGAAAACGAAGTGTTGCGTTACAACAGCAATGATGAAAACCGCCATCCAGTTATGAAGAAGCAGAATCAGGACGTCGGGCTGGTTTTGTATTTTATGACAGAATGAGCTGATTTAGAAATGAGGAATTAATCCAATACAGCTGAGGATTGTAGTATCCGCGGCTCCTCCACGATGCCGCCGCCGCCTCCTTCACCCCGCACAGCTTCAGTACATCGACGGCTTCTCCTCGCCCTTTGGTTTGGTCACCTTTTCATAGTTTTTGCAGATGATGTTGTAGAGCTCAGCCTGAGGGGAAAAAGGAACTTACTAGAGGTTTTTTCATCTTATTTTTCTACATGTATGATTTGGTCAGAACACCTCAGGGTTTAATTACAGCAGAACTATTTTACACACGGGGGAAGGAGCTCCCCTTTCACTGGGCTGTTTTTTTTTTTTGTTTTTTTTTTTTAAATTTTGCTTTACAGTAAATGCTAGTGAGCCAAGGTTCATCCCACCTAGAGAACATTGACCCAGGGGTCGGCAACCTGTGCTGCACAGAGAGCCATTGAGTGATTTTTGTGTATTTTTAAAAAAAAAAACTGTATGGAGCCACAAAAACACCTGAGCCTAAAAACTGCAGTAACAGACATTTCATTGACATTTCTGCAAGTCTTCAGCCTGACTTACATAGAATCCACGGATGTCCAGAATGATGATTCTCATCTCAGAGTAGATGTCCTCGTCTTTGTCGTGGACTAGTGAGCGGTAGTCCATCTGAGAGGACAGGAGATTAGGTTTAAGACTTTTATAAAACACTTTTATTTCCAGTAGATTAGATTTTTCTCATTTTTCTTAACTTATTTGAAGTCAAAAATGCTATTTGGAGGGGGGGCGCTTGATAAATATTTTAGATCTTCAATAATATTTTGGGACCATTTTTTCAGCAACTTTTACAGTTTGTCTCAGTATAATTTACAGAATAAATGTATGATATAGTATTTTTTGCATGATTTATAGAAAATGTACTGCAATTCTGGAATGGCCCAAAATATATATATATATATATATATATATATAAAGTTGCAAATTTATTTGAGCAAAAATGGAGAAAAGGGAAAATAATAGATGTGTGCCATTTTAATGCATACAGGAAAGCAGATTGGTCCATATGGGGGGGAAAAAAAACAACTTTCTCATAACTTTTGAAACTTTGTCCTCAGAGTATAACTACTCGTTTCCCTCGAGGCCCTAACACACCTTCGTATCATCACATTTTGTTAATCACTCACCACATGAGTTTCTTTGGAGGCTTTGGCCACAGCGTCGCCCCTCTCTGTAAAGTACCTGAGGGTTTAAACAGGGACGGTTACAACAGTAAAGAAACGATAGGCAAATTAAAGAGCCCATATTATGCACATGTTGACTTCTGTGACATGGTTTGGTCAGAACACCTCAGGGTTTAATTATTACAGAACCATTTTACACATGGGGAAGGAGCTTTATTCAGAACAGACTGGTTTTTATGGCATATTGCTTTAAATGCTAATGATCCCCAGCGCCCCCCCCCCCCCCCGGTCATTTCTGAGATTTATGTTCTGATGGCGATGGCATGTTTGAGGCTAATGTTAGCCTTTAGCTTCAGTTGCCAGAACAACTCTAACATACTATTAAATACTGGCTGAATGTTAGAGTTTAAAAGCTCAAATGTGTAGTTTGAGTGGTCGATAGAATATGGCCGGTCCTTGGGGTGTAATATGCAAAGAAACAACCCTGAATGAATGGCTAACTCTGCCAAATGCAGCTAACTGCTGAGGCGTCTGGTCCAGAGTACATTAAACTACTAGAAAAGTAGTTAAAATGGTGTCTATAAATTAAATATATGGTCATGGGTTGATAGATGATTCAGATAGGTGTAGTGGGGGATGGATAGAATACTGTATATGTCAAGTCTCAGAAGGCCAGTAAACTCTGGCCACCCAGATCAGCTAACACTAGCAGCCAGGCTTACCCAGCTATTATGGCCAGAATATAACAAACCAGAATGGTGTGATAAATAGTCAACTGTGGATCAGTTACTGAGCTGGTCTAGTACAGTGTCTACAGTTTACCAAAAAGAGCCGTGAAGTTCCTGGTTGTGATGATTTGTATCGCTAATCTAGCCATGCTAACGGTCCCAACATGACCAGGGTCATGCAATCCACAAAAATAATAACAAAATAGACCAGAATAATGTGAGATGTGTTATAGACCGTGGACTAGTGAACAAACTGGGAATGCAGATGTCCAATGGGCTGAGTAGAATTTACAGAGAAGCTTGTTAGCTAAGCTAGCTGCACTGTAGCTATGTGAGCTCCAAGGATCAGTGGGAAACTTCCTGTTCTCCTTCAAGGACAGGGTTTACCAGACTATACAGGTCTGTATCAGGTCTGTTAAGTAATGACATGATGACCTCACAGAAGAGAACAGCCAATCCAAACGAAGTGTATAGACAGCTCTGTAGTCCTAGATTCTGTGGGAGAGGAGAACTCCTGTGCAGGACTTTGGGCCGTTTGACTTTACAGACAAAATGATGTCACAGAAATCCTACATAATGCACTAAAATAAAGAGAAACCCCCACAAGAATAATAAGGGCTCTTTAAAGAAATTATAATAATTTACTGATGCAGAGAAGATTAAAAACCTGATTTCCACCTACTTGTTGAGGTTGAGGTGAAAACCGTCAACTTTGGTTTTTACTGCATTGATTCTCTCCAAGATGTGCTCCTGCGATTTAAAAGAAAGCCCCGTTAAAATAAAAACCAACCAACCAAACACTGATAAAACTGATAAAGGAGGAAACGTGAACCTGGATGACCACTCCGAAGTCGTTCCCGTCTTCTATTTTAGGGATGAGGAGCTGAATCCAGCAGGTCACCTACACAGCATAGGAGGCATTATATCACCGCCAGAACATTTTTTTTAGCTTCTAGGGACAATCACCAGAGTAATAGGGACCATTTTAGTCCCCAAAAATCCATTTTAGGAGCACTTTTTTGCTCCTACTCAGGAGCACAAGCGCTCAGAAAATACTGGAACTTTCACAGAGCATATCAGGGGTCTGCAACACATGGCTCCTGAGCCATGTTTGTCCAAAACAAATTACTCCCTGTGGCTACAACAATGACAAAAAATAGAAAAACATATGTACATGTTTTTCATGTATATACAGTATACAGTGGGGTAAAAAAGTATTTAGTCAGCCACCAATTGTGCAAGTTCTCCCACTTAAAAGATGAGAGAGGTCTCCCAATTTTCATCATAGGTATACCTCAACTATGAGAGACAAAATGAGAAAAAAAAAATCCAGAAAATCACATTGAAGAATTTTTAAAGAATTTATTTGCAAGTTATGGTGGAAAATAAGTATTTGGTCAATAACAAAAGTTCATCTCAATACTTTGTTATATACCCTTTGTTGGCAATGACAGAGGTCAAACGTTTTCTGTAAGTCTTCACAAGGTTTTCACACACTGTTGCTGGTATTTTGGCCCATTCCTCCATGCAGATCTCCTCTAGAGCAGTGATGTTTTGGGGCTGTCGCTGGGCAACACGGACTTTCAACTCCCTCCAAAGATTTTCTATGGGGTTGAGATCTGGAGACTGGCTAAGCCACTCCAAGACCTTGAAATGCTTCTTACGAAGCCACTCCTTCATTACCCGGGCGGTGTGTTTGGGATCATTGTCATGCTGAAAGACCCAGCCACGTTTCATCTTCAATGCCCTTGCTGATGGAAGGAGGTTTTCACTCAAAATCTCACAATACATGGCCCCATTCATTCTCTCCTTTACACGGATCAGACGTCCTGGTCCCTTTGCAGAAAAACAGCCCCAAAGCATGATGTTTCCATTCCCATGCTTCACAGTAGGTATGGTGTTCTTTGGATGCAACTCATCATTCTTTCTCCTCCAAACACGACAAGTTGAGTTTTTACCAAAAAGTTCTATTTTGGTTTCATGACATTCTCCCAATCCTCTTGTGGATCATCCAAATGCTCTCTAGCAAACTTCAGACGGGCCTGGACATGTAATGGCTTAAGCAGGGGGACACGTCTGGCACTGCAGGATTTGAGTCCCTGGCAGCGTAGTGCGTTACTGATGGTAGCCTTTGTTACTTTGGTCCCAGCTCTCTGCAGGTCATTCACTAGGTACCCCCGTGTGGTTCTGGGATTTTTGCTCACCGTTCTCGTGATCATTTTGACCCCACGGGGTGAGATCTTGCGTGGAGCCCCAGATCGAGGGAGATTATCAGTGGTCTTGTATGTCTTCCATTTTCTAATAATTGCTCCCACAGTTGATTTCTTCACACCAAGCTGCTTACCTATTACAGATTCAGTCTTCCCAGCCTGGTGCAGGTCTACAGTTTTGTTTCTGGTGTCCTTTGACAGCTCTTTGGTCTTGGCCATAGTGGAGTTTGGAGTCTGACTGTTTGAGGTTGTGGACAGGTGTCTTTTGTACTGATAATGAGTTCAAACAGGTGCCATTAATACAGGTAACGAGTGGAGGACAGAGGAGCCTCTTAAAGAAGAAGTTACAGGTCTGTGAGAGCCAGAAATCTTGCTTATTTGTAGGTGACCAAATACTTATTTTCCACCATAATTTGCAAATAAATTCTTTAAAAATCAGACAATGTGATTTTCTGGACTTTTTTTTTTTCTTATTTTGTCTCTCATAGTTGAGGTATACCTATGATGAAAATTGGAGACCTCTCTCATCTTTTAATTGGGAGAACTTGCACAATTGGTGGCTGACTAAATATTTTTTGCCCCACTGTATATGGGGGAGGATCAAATACAAGAAAAAAGTTGCAAATTTACAAGAAAAAGTTATCAGTTTACAAGAAAAAAAGTTGTGAATTTACATGAAAAAAGTAGCAGATTTGCATGAAAAAAGTAGCAGATTTAGAAAGAAACTAGAAAAGCACTCGGAGAGCGCAGACCTCCACCAAGCGCTACAGTTCCCCCCATACAGTGTTTGTGTGTACGTTTTCAGATTCCTTGACCATGAAAACATATGACTAGCAATTGGATTCACAATGATAGGATTAGTGGTTCAGTAGTTATTCACGAAAATTGCATTTTCTGTAATGGCGGTTTTCTTCTGGACGGTGATCCGGATCACCACCAAAATCTAATCATCTCTAGCATACCCCATTTCTGACAATCTGTGAAAATTTCATGAAAATCCGTCCATAACTTTTTGAGTTATGTTGCTAACAAACAAACAAACCAACGCCGATGAAAACATAACCTCCTTGGAGGAGGTAAAAAGTTGCAGATTAATGGAGCAGTGGTGGCCTAATGGTTAGAGATGTGGACTGGTGAGTGGAGGGGCTGCTGGTTCGATCCCAGGACCGGCAGGATCAGATCTGGGTGGGACAGATAACGTAGCAGTGTTTGCCCCACCCTCCTCAACCCCACTGTGGTGCCCTTGAGCAAGGCCCTGAACCCCAGCTGCTCAGTGGCCACAGGTCAGTCTGTGGTTGGACTGGGCAGCTTCCTGGTGTGAATATGAACAGGGCGTCCTTGAAAAAGGTTGCCTCTCAGTGGAACTTCCTGTAATAAAATAAAATTTACAAGAAAAAGATGCAGATTTACAAGAAAAAAAGTTTAAAATTTACAAGAGTCAAATTTACAAGAAAAAAATTTCAGATTTACATGAAAAAGTTCTGGAATTACAAGAAAAAGTTGCAAATTTAAACAAGAAACTTCAGATTTACAAGAAAAAAATGTTGCAGATTTACAAGAAAAAGTTACAAGTTTATAATGAAAAGGCTGCAAATTTACTACAAACAAGTTGCAAACTTATGTGGAAAAAGATGCAAAATTACATGAAAAATGTCACCAGTTTATTAAAGAAAAGCCACAAAATTACAAGAAAAAAATCACAAATTTATCATGAAAAAAAAAACTGCAACTTTACAAGAAAAAAAGATACAACCTTATGAGGAAAATGTATGAGGGAAAGTAATAAATTCACCAGAAAAAAAGGTTTACTGAAAAATAATCAAAACTACATGGAAAAAGTCACAAATTCATTCATTCATTCATCTTCTTCCGCTTAATCCTTTTCGGGTTGCGGGGGGCTGGAGCCTATCCCAGCATCTTTGGGCGAGAGGCAGGGTTCACCCTGGACAGATCGCCAGTCCATCGCAGGGCCAACACAGAGAGACAGACAACCATTCACTCTCACAGTCACACCTATGGACAATTTAGAATCCCCAGTTTTGATGCTAATTAACCTAACTTGCATGTTTTTGGCATGTGGGAGGAAACCGGAGAAATCCCGGAGTAAACCCACGTAGACACGGGGAGAACATGCAAACTCCACACAGATCACTGTTGGTTGGGGGCTGGGATCGAACCCAGGATCCCCCGGCCAAGGGTGAGTTGCTGTGCTGCCGTAGTGCTAACCACTCCGCCTGAAAAAAAAAAAGTCACAAATTCAAAACAAAAATGTTGCACATTTTCACAAATATTCATAAAAAAACAAGAAACTAAGGAAAAGTTGCAAAACTACATGAAAAATCTAGAAAAGGTAGCAAATTTATATGAAAAAAACCCAGTTGCAAAAAAGTGCAGAGCACATAGTTCTGGAAAGAGTTCCTCTGTTGATAGAACCTGTTGTAAAAAGGTTCCAGTACTTTGTGGTGTGAAAACAGACACATTTTTTTTTTTTTGTACCCGTAGGTAGATTTGTTTTGCAGTCTGGTGACAAGCCACCAGCTGCCGGTCGCTGCGTGCGCAAGCGCCCCGTATCCCTAACCTGCATGTTTTTGGCATGCGGGAGGAAACCGGAGAAATCCCGGAGTAAACCCACGCAACACTTGGAGAACATGCAAACTCCACACAGATCACTGTTGGCCGGAGGCAGGGATCGAACCCACGATCTTATGATCCCCGCGATCCCCCGGCCAAGGGTAAACTGTGCTGCCGCAGTGCTAACCACTGCGCCACCGTGCAGCCCAGCCCCCTATTTTACAGATATCCAGCCTTACAGTGATGATGGCCTCTCTCAGATCGACGATCTCCGGTTTGACCAGGTTCAGAGCCGTCAGGATCTTCTCATTTCCTTTGATGAAGCCACATTTGGGAGCTGAGAGGAGAACAGAAGCTGGATGATGAAATGTGACCAAAGCAAAAATAATAACTTAATTACACAGAATCAAATTTTAACCAGCATCCAGATGAGCACTGCAAACTTGCAAGAAAAAGTTTAAAATGTACAGGAAAAAAATTCGCAGATTGAGAAAAAAGTTGCACTTTTATAAGGAAAATGTTACAAAATTATGAGAAAAAGATGAAAATTTACAGGAAAAAAGTTGCAAATGTTTGAGAAAAAACTGCAACTTTATGGAGGAAAAAAGTTGAAAATTGAAAGGAAAAAAGTTGCAATTTTACAAGAAAAAAGTTGCAAACTTATGAGAAAAAGTTGCAGATTTATGAGGAAAAAATTTGTAGATTTTTGATAAAAAGTTACAATTTAGCAAAAAAAGTCAGATTTATGAAAAAAGTAGTAAATTTCCAAGAACAAAAGTCACAAATATTTGTGGAAAAAAGTTGTGAATTGACGAGAAATAAGATGAAAATTTACAGAAAAAATTGCAGATTTTTGAGGAAAAAGTTGGAATTTTTCTAAGAAAAAAAGCAGCAAATTTATGAAAATTTACAGGAAAAAAGTTGCAATTTTTTAAAGAAAAAAGTTGTAAATTTATGAGAAAGTTGCAGATTTTTGAGAAAAAGTTGCAATTTTGCAGAAAAGTCAAATTTATGAAAAAAAGAGCAAATTTACAAGAAAAAAAGTCACAAATATTTGTGGAAAAAAGTTGTGAATTGAGAAAACTACCACAAGGAAGATCGTCACTTCCTTGTGGTAACGTATCGTCACTTCCTGTTTTGCTGTCTGCCTGTGTGGTTTGCTCTCTAGCTCTCGAGCCACTAGCTATGGCTACTACCTCTCTTTCCTCTCCTCCTCTGGTGTGCTCTCTCTGTCAGATGTTTAGCTACACCTCTGCCTCTTTTAGCGATAACGGTAAATGTAATAAATGTTGTCTTTTTGAAGCGCTCGAGGCGAGGTTGTCTGATTTGGAATCCCGGCTCCGCTGCATTGAAACACCGTCTGCGCCAGTTAATCTCGACGGACGCCCATTAGCCGCAGCGGAGCTAGCTAGCTTAGGCCCCACTGTCAGCGGTCCCCCGGCTCTCCTCAGCAGCGAGGAGACTGGGTGGGTGACGGTGAGAAGGAAGCCTAGTCGCAAAGCCCCGGTTCACCACCAACCTGTTCACGTTTCTAATCGTTTTTCCCCGCTCAGCGACACACCCGCTGAGGAAAAAACTCTGATCATTGGCGACTCTGTAGTCAGAAACGTGAACCTAGAGACTCCAGCGGCCATAGTCAAATGCATTCCTGGGGCCAGAGCAAGCGACATCGAGTCAAATTTGAAAATGCTGGCTAAAAGTAACTGTAAATATTCCACAATTGTTATTCACGCCGGCATTAATGACATCCGTCTCCGGCAGTCGGAAGTCACGAAACTTAATATAGAATCGGTGTGTGACTTTGCAAAAACGATGTCTGCCACTGTAGTATTCTCTGGGCCCCTCCCCAATCTGACCAGTGATGACATGTTTAGCCGCTCGTCATCCTTGAACCGCTGGCTGTCTGTGTGGTGTCCTAAAAATGACGTGGGCTACATTGACAATTGGAGCTCTTTTTGGGGAAAACCTGGTCTTATGAGACGAGACAGCATTCATCCCACTTTGGATGGTGCTTCTCATTTATCTAACAATCTGGCATCTTTTTTATCCAAATTTCCAAAACCATGACTACTCAGAGTTGGGACCAGGAAGCAGAGTAGTAGTCCTACACGCCTCTCTGCAGCTCCTCTTCATCCGTCACCCCTCAGCTTAGCCCCTGTCTTCCCCATCAGAGAATCGTTGTCTGCTCCCTCCAAAGTAAATAAAAATATAATGTATAAGCATCCCAAAGTGATAAAGCAAAATATTGGTAAAACTCAAATTAAACATAAAGCCTCTAAATTGAATGATTTGGCCTCTGTTCCTCCTCATAATTTAAAAATTAAATGTGGTTTATTAAATATTAGGTCTCTAACTCCCAAGTCTCTGTTAGTCCATGATCTGTTAATTGATCATCAGATTGATTTAATTTCCCTTACAGAGACTTGGTTAGGGCAAGAGGATTATGTTGGTTTAAATGAATCAACTCCCTCTGGTTATTTAAACTGTCAAAATCCTAGAAGTTCTGGTTGTGGAGGAGGAGTAGCAACAATTTACCATTCCAAATTACTAGTTAATGTAAAGCAAAAAACATGTTATAATTCCTTTGAGGGCCTGGTCCTCAGTGTTGGGCACTTTAGCAATTTCAGGTTAAACCCAATTTTATTTGCCATAGTTTATCGTCCCCCATCAACCTACTCAGAATTTTTATCCGAATTTGCTGATTTCTTAGCTGATTTAGTGCTGAAATCTGATAGAATAATTATAGTAGGGGACTTTAATATACATGTGGATGTAGATAGTGACTGCCTTAATGTGGCTTTTAATTCAATATTAGACTCGATTGGGTTTTCTCAGAAAGTAGGAAATTCTACTCATTACCTCCACCATACATTGGACCTTGTTCTGACATATGGCATAGAAATAGAAAATCTTGTAGTGTCTCCTCATAACCCTGTACTGTCAGACCATTGTCTGTTAACCTTTGATTTTACTATTTCTGACTATTTGGCTCCTAAAGAAAAATATTATCACAGTAGATGCCTCTCAGATGATGCTGTTTCCAAATTTATGCAGATTGTTTCCTCTATGCCATGTGTCAACACAACGGAAATAAGCTATAGACAGCTTGCTCCTTCTGTAATTGATAACATGGTGGATAGTGTTTCAGCTTCTCTGCATCAGGCTCTAGACTTGGTGGCCCCCTTAAAAAAGAAAAAGTCTAATCAGAGATTTTTAACTCCTTGAAATCATCTTTTAATTTATAAAAAATCTCTTAGAAAAGCTAGAACGAGTTATTACTCTGCATTAATAGAAGAGAACAAGAATAATCCCAGGTTTCTTTTCAGTACTGTAGCCAGGTTGACAAAGAGTCAGGACTCTGTCAATCCTAGCATCCCCTTAGAGCTTACTAGTCAGGACTTTATGAACTTTTTCAATAATAAAATTTCATCCATCAGAGATAAAATCAATCAGATTCTTCCCACAGTTAACTTAAATACTGTAACTACTACAACTCCTTCTATTGATGTCTGTCTTGATGAGTTTACTCCAATCGACCTTTGTGAGTTAGACAAAATAGTTTCCTCATCCAAACCTTCAACCCTATTCCTACCAGGTTATTTAAAGAAGTCTTCCCACTTATTGGTAGCTTTATTCTTCATATAATCAATTCTTCATTAACTTTAGGCCATGTACCGCAGGCTTTTAAAACGGCTGTAATTAAACCCTTACTCAAAAAGCCAACGCTAGATCCAGGAGCTTTAGCTAACTATAGACCAATTTCTAATCTCCCTTTCATTTCAAAAATCTTAGAAAGAGTTGTTGCTACGCAATTATTTGACCACCTGCAGGGAAATGGTTTACTTGAGGAGTTTCAATCTGGGTTTAGAATCCATCATAGTACTGAAACAGCCTTAGCGAAGGTCACTAACGACCTCCTCATTGCATCTGATAATGGACTAGTTTCTGTACTTGTCCTTTTAGATCTTAGTGCAGCTTTTGATACTATTGATCATAATATTCTACTTGATAGATTAGAACACCATGTTGGACTTAATGGAACTTCGTTGCAGTGGTTTAGATCTTATTTATCTGATAGGTTCCAGTTTGTTCATGTAAATGATGAGTTTTCTCTCAGCTCAAAGCTTAGTCATGGAGTTCCACAAGGATCTGTGCTAGGCCCTACTCTTTTTAGTTTATATATGCTTCCGTTAGGCAACATTATTAGAAAGCACTGTATACATTTTCATTGTTATGCAGATGACACACAATTATACCTGTCAATGAAGCCAGATGATACTAATCAATTAGCCAAGTTAGAAGCCTGTCTTAAGGAAATCAAAGCTTGGATGACTTGTAATTTCCTGCTATTAAATTCAGATAAGACTGAAGTCATTCTTGTTGGTCCAAAAAACCTTAGAAATTCCTTTCCAAATCAAACTTTCAGTTTGGATGCAGTTACTCTTTCTCTTAATAGCTCTGTGAGGAACCTTGGAGTTATTTTTGATCAGGATTTGTCCTTCAATTCACATATTAAATTTGTTTCTAAGACTGCCTTCTACCATTTGCGTAATATTGCCAAGATTAGGAGCATCTTGTCTCAGAGTGATGCTGAGAAGCTGATCCATGCTTTTGTTAGCTCGAGATTAGATTATTGTAATTCTTTATTATCAGGCTGTCCTAAAACATCTTTAAAAAGTCTTCAGCTGATCCAAAATGCTGCAGCAAGAGTTTTAACAGGTACTAGAAAGAGAGATCATATCTCTCCGGTTCTGGCCTCCCTTCATTGGCTTCCCATAGAGTTTAGAATTAAGTTTAAAATCCTTCTTCTTACTTACAAAGCTCTAAACAATCAGGCTCCTTTTTATTTAAAAGATCTGATACTACCGTATCATCCTAACAGAGCACTACGCTCCCAAAATGCAGGATTACTTGTAATACCTAGAATCTCCAAAAGTACAGTGGGAGGCAGAGCCTTCAGTTATCAAGCTCCTCTCCTGTGGAATCAGCTGCCAATCTGGATTCGGGAGTCAGACTCGATCTCTGTTTTTAAGAATAGGGCTAAAACCTACCTTTTTGATATAGCCTACAATTAGGGAGGGATCATGTATTTCTGAACCCTCCCTTAGTTATGCTGCTAATAGGTTTAGTCAGCCAGGGGACCTCCAGTAATGCACTGGGCCTCACTCCTTTCCTCACTCTCTATGAAATATTTTTTTTTTTTTGCTGGTCATTAACATTTGTTTGTTCTCTCCCATAGATTGAGTCCCCATCGTGCTGTTTGCTCTCTACATGTCTGTTCTTTTCTTCTTCTCTATCCCCTCACCCCCCAGCCAGTCGCAGCAGATGACTGCCCCTCCCTGAGCCTGGTTCTGCTGGAGGTTTCTTCCTGTTAAAAGGGAGTTTTTCCTCTCCACCGTCGCCAAGTGCTTGCTCACAGGGGATCGCCTGATTGCTGGGGTCTTTCTGCAACTGTGGGGGTCCCCCCTACAGTTGATAGTGCTATGAGATGACTGTTGTTGTGAAATGGCGCTATATAAATAAAGTTGAATTGAATTGAATTGAATTGAAAACACTGAAAATTTACAGGAAAAAAATGTGCAGATTTTTGAGAAAAAAAGTTTCTTATAAAATCTTATATAAGTCTTACACAAGTTATTACAGACATGGACAAAATGTTGGTACCCCTCTGTTAATGAAAGAAAAACCCACAGTGGTCACAGAAATAACTGAATCTGACAAAAGTGGTAATAAATAAAAATTCTATGAAAATTAACCAATGAAAATCAGACAATGCTTTTGAATTGTGGTTCAACAGAATTATTTTAAAAAACAAACTCATGAAACAGGCCTGGACAAAAATGATGGTACCCTTAACTTAATATTTTGTTGCACAACCTTTTGAGGCAATCACTGCAATCAAACAATTTCTGTAACTGTCAATGAGACTTCTGCACCTCTCAGCAGGTATTTTGGCCCACTCCTCATTAGCAAACTGCTCCAGTTGTCTCAGGTTTGAAGGGTGCCTTCTCCAGAGGGCATGTTTCAGCTCCTTCCACAGATGTTCAATAGGATTTAGATCAGGGCTCATAGAAGGCCACTTTAGAATAGTCCAATGTTTGGCTCTTAGCCATTTTTGGGTGTTTGGGGTCATTATCCTGTTGCAAGACTCATGACCTGCGACTGAGACCAAGCCGTCTGACACCGGGCAGCACATTTCTCTCTAGAATACCTTGATAGTCTTGAGATTTCATTGTACCCTGCACAGATTTAAGACACCCTGTGCCAGATGCAGCAAAGCAGCCCCAGAACATAACAGAACCTCCTCCATGTTTCACAGTAGGGACAGTGTTCTTTTCTTGGTATGCTTCATTTTTGCATCTGTGAACATAGAGCTGATGTGCCTTGCCAAAAAGTTCCAGTTTTGTCTCGTTTGTCCATAGGACATTCTCCCAGAAGCTTTGTGGCTTGTCAACATGCAGTTTGGCAAATTCCAGTCTGGCTTTTTTATGATTTGTTTTCAACAGTGGTGTCCTCCTTGGTAGTCTCCCATGAAGTCCACTTTGGCTCAAACAACGACGGATGGTGCGATCTGACACTGATGTACCTTGACCTTGGAGTTCACCTTGAATGTGTTTAGAGGTTGTTCTGGGATCTTTTGTTACCATTCGTATTATGGAAGAGACACCATCTGTCTCTTCCATTTTTCATCAAGTTTCCTCCTGCAGCCACATCCAGGGAGGTTGGCTACAGTCCCGTGGATCTTAAATTTCTGAATAACGTGCAACTGTAGTCACAGGAACATCAAGCTGCATGGAGATGGTCTTATAGTCTTTACCTTTAACATACTTGTCTATAATTTTCTTTCTAATCTCCTGAGACAACTCTCTCCTTTGCTTCCTCTGGTCCATATTTAACATGGTACACACCATGTCACCAAACAGCACAGTGACTACTTGTCACCCTTTAAATAGGCCGACTGACTGATTACAAGTTTGTAGACACCTGTGATGTTAATTAGAGGACACATCTTGGTTGAACATGTCCCTGTGGTCACATTATTTTCATTCTTTTCTAGGGGTACCATCATTTTTGTCCAGGCCTGTTTCATGAGTTTGTTTTTTGAAGTAATTCTGTTGAACCACAATTCAAAAGCATTGTCTGATTTTCACTGGTTAATTTTCATAGAATTTTTATTTATTACCTTTTTTGTCGGATTCAAGTTATTTCTGTGACCATTGTGGGTTTTTCTTTCATTAACAGAGGGGTACCAACAATTTTGTCCACGGCTGTAAGTCTTATATTGGTTTCTTATATAAAGTCTTATAAAAAAAAAAAGCAGTTTATAAGAAAAAAAGTAGCAAATTTATGAGAAAAATACTTAAAAATTTACAGGAAAAAAGTTGCAAATTCATAAGAAAAATTTTGCAATGTTTTGTGACTTAAGTTGCAGATCTACAATAAAAAACTTGTAGATTTATGAGGAAAAAAGTTGTAAATCTACAAGGAAAAATTGTAAATTAATGAGAAAAATATTGCTATGGGCAATATATGAGCTATGGGCCTAAGTATTAGAAAAAAGTCCCAAATTTTTAAGAGAAAATTTGCAAATCTGTGAGAAAAAAAGTGACATTTTTAAGAAAAAAGTTACAGTTTTAAAGTAAAAAACTGCAAATATACAAGAAAAAAAAATCCAAATTTACAAAAATAATTGCAAATTTATGAGAAAAAAAAGTTTAAATTTTTTGAGAAAAAAAGTTGAAAATTTACTAGAAAGAATCTGCAAATTTGTAAGAAAAAAAATCACAATTTTTTTGAGAAAAAAGTTGTAAATTTATGAGGAAAAATATGAAAATTTAAAGGAAAAAATGCAATTTTACAAGAAAAAAATGCTAATTAATGAGGAAAAAAAGTTGCAATTTTTTAGGTCAAATTTATTAGTATAAAGTAACAAATTTATGAGAAAAATTTGCAGATTTATGAGAAAAAAAGGAAAATTTACAGGAAAAAAGTAGCAAAGTTACAATAAAAATTTGCAAATTTATTAGAAAAAAGTCCCAGATTTTTAAGAAAGAAGTTGCAAATTTATGGAAAAAGTCACATTTCTGAGAAAAGTCGCAGATTTTTCATTCATTCATTCATTCATCTTCTTCTGCTTAATCCTTTTCGGGTCGCGGGGGGGCTGGAGCCTATGCCAGCATCTTTGGGCGAGAGGCAGGGTACACCCTGGACAGATGGCCAGTCCATCACAGGGCCAACACAGAGAGACAGACAACCATTCACTCTCACAGTCACACCTAAGGACAATTTAGAATCCCCAGTTTGATGCCAATTAACCTAATTTGCATGTTTTTTGGCATGTGGGAGGAAACCGGAGAAATCCTGGAGTAAACCCACACAGACACGGGGAGAACATGCAAACTCCACACAGATCACTGTTGGTCGGGGGCTGGGATGGAACCCAGGATCCCCCGGCCAAGGGTGAGTTGCTGTGCTGCCGCAGTGCTAACCACTGCGCCACCAGATTTAAAAGGAAAAAATACAAATTGACAAGAAAAATTTGCAAATGTACAAAAAATATGCAAATTTATGAAAAAAGCTGAACATATTTGAGAGGAAAAAGTTGAAAATTTACGAGAAAAAATTTTGCAAATTTGTAAGAAAAAAATTCAAAATTTTTGGAAAAAAGTTTCAAATCTACAAGAAAAAAAGTTAAAAATTTATGATTTTTTTTTTTTTGCATTTCTTCTTTAAACAAGGGGCCAGCATCCTCCCTCATTCCCGCTCAAATCCGCTACAGTTTGGAAGTGAACAGCTGACTGTTCTGCACAGGAAAAAAAAAAAATAAGTGGCTGAATGTCTCACCTTTCTTCTTTTTCTTCTCCTCGTCTTCATTGTCGTCCGTCTCCATCTCCTGTCAGGTAGGTAATTAGCAAAAGAGTCAACAGCATGGAGCTTTAAAACATACGTACACCGCACAGCCGTCACCATTACCTCGTCCTCTGGAGTAGGGGGGTCCGGTATGGGGATGTCCAGCAAGGCCGTGAGTGACGACGCCGGGACATTAAGGGCGTCACTCTGGAATTTAATGAATTAAAAAAACCACACACACACAAACTGGGTTAGAAAAGGGCGGCTCACAGAGGAAGTGTTTCATAAGTTTTGTTTTGAAGGCAGCACCTTCAGCAGGTTGTCCAGATGGATGATCTTCACAGGGATTTTAACAGCAAAGAGTGCCTCCGCCTGCAAATAAAAACGGGCTGATTTAAAGGAGCACAGATGGAAGAGTTCACCCTCAGAGGTCGAAGGCATTTTGAGAAATTCTTGGAGGACAATTATTATTTCAATTATTACACTATTATTTTAAGTTAATAAACAAACCTCCCGAAACAGATTCTGGGAGAAGGCGTCCACCTGCGGAGACAAAAACAAGGCCGTTTATTTTCAAAGATGGAAACTGTTCTGTGGTGGAACCAGCAGGTGATAATGGGGGGGGGGGGGGGTCCCCCTTGTTAGCAAAATGGCCCCAAATCACTCCCCTGCCCCCATATCCCCATTCACTTTTTTCCTGAAAAAGTTTGTGGCTTTTCTCAAAAATTTGCAAATTTTTCCCCATAAATCTATTTTTTTCCTCATAAATTTGCAAAAATTTTTTCCTGTAAATTGGCAATTTTTCCTGTAACTCCAGTTTTTTTTCTTAATAATCTGTGACCATTTTCCTCACAAATCTGCAACTTTTTCCTCAGAAATTTGACTTTTTTTTCCCTCATACATTTGCAACTTTTTCCTGTAAATTTTCAACATTTTTTTTCTTATAAATTCTGAACTTTTTTTTTTCTCAAAAATCTGTGACTTTTTTCTGTAAATTTTCATCTTTTTTCTGGTAAATTTGCAACGCTCAAATGGATGCTGGTGAAATTTTCATTCTGTGTAATTAAATAGTAATTTGTGACTTTTTTAACTTTTAAAGTGACATCTTTCGTCATATTTTTGCACCTTTATTCTTGCAAATTTGCACCTAATTTACATTTATACGTTTGTACCTCATGCTAAATTGGTGAATAGATACATAGACGTTCTTTACTTATCCTAAAGTGGGAAATTACCCCCCACCACCACCACGTTAAAAAATAACAAGTGGCCAACTGGGTGTAATGCAAACAGAAGTTGTTAGCGCGGTGACAGCAGCGCCTCTCGACAACAAAGCTGCTGAATCACGTTTAGAAGCGGTCTGGAGGATTTACTTTCGTTTTCCTCCGGTTTGTCAGGGACTTTCCGTTGATTTTACAGACAGAACAGACCAATTAAACCCAAATTCTATTAAATTATCACCTAAACTGGTTCAACCGAAACTTGTGCACCAGGTCAGTATAAAGGTTTTACTTTTCTCCACTCACCTTTGCCTTTATGTTGCCTTCGACTTTCAGCGTCTGTGCCTTTGGCATGATGAAGCAAAGTTTAATGTTTCAGATGGAAAAACTATAAATATATATGTAGTTTTTATTTAAAAGATGACCCCAGTGTGCGTCTGCAGCGGAGGTCGCGGAGGCTTATTTCCTCTTTCGATTTACTTTCTATTTAATATGGGGCGACGGCGATGACGTAGTTCGCTCCTCCCTCCTCACGACGGTCGGTGATTTAAGGAGGGGGATGGGGGTGTGGCCGCACGATTTGTACCCGGAACAAGAACCGCACCCTGCATGCGCAAGAGTACTTCACTCGATGCTCACACATGCGTAACGCCTTTAAACCATAGAAATGGTTTTAAATAACTTGCAGAGCTTTATTAATTAAGTAATTGGTGGAGTCAGATTATGGAACGATTTTGGACCTGAATTAAAATCATGTACAACGCTTGGACAATTTAAAGAAAAACTAAAGGAAGAAATACTCCAAACATATATACAAGATGACATGTAAACTCACATAAGGATTGTCATATCCAGTCTGTGTTGTGTTGTTGCTTAGTTTTTTGTCACATTTTGTCTTAGCTTTGTTCCGAATTGTAATCGCTCTTGTTTTATTTTTCTTTTGAATTCTTGGATGGAACATGGGTGGGCAATATAAGCTGCGGCTTCAGCCATCACCCATTTCAGATAACTTATGTTGAACTGTGTGGAGAATGTGGAAAGACAAGGCTGAGTTTATTTCTCATGTCAAGTTTATTCACATTCTCCAACATCATTCAAAAACAGAAAGAGTGTGAATCCCCCAACATCTGTCCCCTTTATACCCAGGACATCAAAACACACAGTCACATGGTACTTAATCCCCAGTAACAATGTAA
The DNA here is from genome assembly GCA_020510985.1 of Pholidichthys leucotaenia. NCBI lineage: Eukaryota > Metazoa > Chordata > Actinopteri > Cichliformes > Pholidichthyidae > Pholidichthys > Pholidichthys leucotaenia. The sequence continues at coordinate 227,497,141 of CM035844.1, forward strand.
CTTCCTCCCGATCTTAACACCCCCCACCTTCAGTCTCTGGCCGCTGGGCGAAATTCCCCAAGGCTGTCTCTTTGCATGCCAAAGACTAAACTTTCACATCCTCGTGTTATCTCCAAAGCAGCTCAGTCCTTTGTTCCGTCTCAAATGTGAAGCCTAAGGTGGTATACGTATGAATCATACAGTGATATACATATGTGCATATACAGTATGTGTGCCACATGACCCCCCCAAACGTCTAAGATGGAACAACGTAATAACAGTCTGCAAGTCATGGTAAAATTATTACACATCAGTCCACGTGTCGCTTGGGCTTCAATCTCCTCCCATATCTGCTGTAAGCGGGCTTTACCACTTTCGCGGCGCCCTCCTGCTGGGGAGCTGCTGTCTGAGGATGAGAACTGTTAGTCAATCCCTGTGGGTGTTCTGGTGAATGCTCCTTAGGGGGTCTGCTGCGCCGAGGAGCCGTATCCAACAGCACATCCTCGTCAGCCAACACAAAAGCGGGTTTGAGTCTGTTTATGCCAATCTTTTCTTTCCTGCCCCCCAAATCTAGCAAAAAATGCTTATCCCCTGTTTCCAGCACTCTAAATGGTCCATCATAAGGTGGCCGCAACGGGGGGCGATGCGCATCGTGTCTGACAAAAACAAACTCCGCATTTTTTAGAGCCTTAGGCACAAAAACGTGCGGAAAACTGTGGTGAACGGGGCCGGGCAGCATGCCCGCTTCCGTGCCACTCTGCAGCCGCTGAGCCGGGGAGCACTCTGGCGCAGGATTATCTGGGAGAAATTCCCCGGGTAGCCGGAGTGGCTGCGCAAAAACTAACTCAGCCGGGGAGGCTTCTAAATCCTCTTTAGGTGCAGAACGCAACCCCAATAAAACCCATGGTAGCCTGTCCACCCAATTTGCATCCGTGAGCGACGCTCTGAGGGCTGCCTTCAATGACCTATGAAAACGTTCGCATAACCCATTAGCCTGCGGATTGTACACGGTAGTGCGGTGGATCGTTACCCCCAGGCTGCGGGCCATCGCTGACCAAAGTTCGGAAACAAATTGAGGACCCCTGCCGGACGTAATGTCCGACGCGACTCCAAAGCGCGCTACCCATGCCGTTAAAAACGCGCACGCCACCTCCTCGGCTGTGGTTGACGACAGTGGGACCACTTCCGGCCAGCGCGTGGTGCGGTCTACCATTGTCAGAAGGTGTGTGCACCCCTGCGACGGCGGGAGGGGGCCTACGAGGTCCACGTAAACGTGATCGAACCTCTTAGCCAGGATGTGAAACGGCTCCAAGGGAGCTCTCGTGTGCTTGTGTACCTTGGCTCGTTGGCAAGCCATGCAGGCTGCTGCCCACTCTCTAACTTGCTTGCGCAGGCTCGGCCATACAAATTTTTCTCCTACCATTTTGACCGACGCGCGCACCCCTGGGTGCGCCAGAGAATGAATCGAGTCAAAAACGCGGCGGTGCCACGCGGTCGGTACCACCAGGCGCGGTCGTCCCGTGGAGACATCGCAGATTAGGGGGGCATACCATCTTGCAGCACCCTGTTCTCCAGCCTTAACCCTGTTGGTCCAGACTGGAGCACTCGCACGTCCGCGTCGCTAACCTGATCCGCGGCCATGGCTGCATAATCTATCCCTACGCGGACTGTGGCCGCGCGCACTTCCACGTCGCTAGCCTGCTCCGCGGCCATGGCTGCGTAATCTATCCCCACGCGGACTGGAGCCGCTACGGAGCGTGAGAGACAGTCTGACACTACATTAAGTTTACCCGCTACGTGCTGAATATCGGTAGTAAACTCTGAGATTGCAGCCAGCTGCCTCTGCTGCCGGCCCGACCACGGTTCTGAAACTTTGGCCATCGCGAAAGTCAGCGGCTTGTGGCCAACGAACGCAGTGAAACGGCACCCCTCAAGCCAGAACTGGAAGTGGCGAGTGGCCAAGTGGAGAGCTAACAACTCCCTGTCGAATGCGCTGTATTTTCGCTCACTATCGCGCAAAGTCCTGCTGAAAAAGGCAAGCGGCTGCCAAGCCCCGGCTACATGTTACTGCACGACTGCCCCTATGGCCACATCTGACGCGTCAGTGGTGAGCGCTATGCGGGCCGTTGGGTCTGGATGTGCTAACAACGCAGCGTTTGCCAGGGCTGTTTTGACCTCCGAGAATACTCGCTCTCGCTCTGGAGACCATTCGATTTTATTTGTGGGTTTTTGTTTTTTAAGCGCGGCATACAATGGTTGCATGAGCTGCGCTGCGCGGGGGAGGAAACGGTTATAAAAATTCACCATTCCCAAAAACTCCTGTAACGCTTTGACCGTTTGTGGCTGGGGAAAATTTGTTGCTGCGCGCACTTTGTCAGGCAGAGGAACTGCTCCTTCTGGAGAGACGCGATGCCCCAAAAAATCAATCTGCGTCACCCCGAACTGACACTTAGCTGGGTTGATTATTAACCCGTGTTCTCCCAACCTCCGGAAAACTGCCGTGAGGTGATTTTCGTGTTCGTCTTCGGACGCACTGGCTACCAATATGTCGTCCAGGTAGACGAACACGAAGGGGAGATCGCGCAACACCGCGTCCATCATGCGTTGGAATGTCTGCACCGCGCCCTTAAGCCCAAACGGCATGCGCAAAAACTCGAATAGAGTACGGAGTTATTACTGCTGTTTTGGGTATGTCCTCAGTGCGCACTGGGACCTGCTGGTAACCGCGTACCAAGTCTATCTTAGAAAAAACGCGCGCCCCCACCAAATGGACTGAAAAATCTTGGATATGCGGGATTGGGTAGCGGTCGTGCGCTGTAGCGTTGTTCAACCTGCGGAAATCGCCGCACGGTCGCCACGAGCCATCAGCTTTCGGGACCATGTGAAGCGGTGAAGCCCATGGGCTTTTTGAACACCTGATGATGCCTAACTTTTCCAGGTTGGCAAACTCCTCGCGTGCTATGGTCAGTTTAGCTGCATCCAAGCGCCGAGCTTTTGCAAAAACGGGCGGTCCGGTGGTAGTGATAAAATGTTCCACCCCGTGTTTAGCGACAGCTGCTGAAAATGTGGGAACCGTGAGTGCTGGGAACTGAGTGAGTAGTGTGTGGAACTTACCGCTTGCTGTTGCGACGTTGGCTTGTGCTGTGGGCGGGGTCACTCGGGCTGCACAGGGAATAGAATAAAAAGAAAGTGCATTAACCAGGCGCCTATTAGCAAGATCAACCAACAAACCATGTGAGCACAGAAAATCAGCTCCCAACATATTGAAGCTCACGTCAGCTATAACAAAAGTCCACTCAAATGTGCGACCGTGTAGGGACAGAAGCAGAGTCCTCTCACCAAAGGTCTTAATCCTCGAGCCGTTCGCTGCTGACGCTCCGTGACATCCGGGACCCGCCAGCCGGTCAGTGTAGGTAGGCGTGATGAAACTCACTTGGGAGCCTGTGTCCATGAGGAATTGTCTCCCCGAACGCGCATCCGTCAAGTAGAGCAGCTTGTTCTCCTCCCCGAGGGCCGCGGCTGCTAGCGACCCCCGGCCTTGGCGTTTCCCGAGCTCTTGAACTGGCACGGTGGTATACATTTGCATGCCCTCTCTGTGAAGCGGCGATGGTAGAAACAGAGGTCGTCTCCTCCGCGATCCCTGGCCCTCGCCGCCGCCGTTGTCGGTGGGTCTGCTACCGCCGCCTCTGGCCCTCTGCCATCTCCGGCCGTCGCGCCGAGTTCCGTCGCTGCTGCGGTGGCCGCGCGCTGCCTGCTGGCGTTGAGAATCCGTTGTGCCTCCTGGGCCAGCGCGCGGAAGTCCCGCTGGGCCAACAACGGTGAACTGGCCAGGGTCACTCTCGTGGCCGACAGTAGGGTTCTCAGGAAAATGTGGGTGAAAAGGAAGTCGTCGCCGTCTGAGCCCCTCGGCCTCAGCATGTCTTCCATCAGGTCGACGGGTGTGCTATCTCCCAAGTCGTTCAGAGCCAGGAGCCTCTCCGCTCTCTCCTGGACTGAGGGAGTGAAACGCTGGATGAGTGCAGCCTTCAACCCGCCGTATTTGTCATCGGCCGGTGGGCGCTCCAAAAGGCTCTGCACATGCCGAGCCGTGCGGTTGTCGAGCTTGGCAATAACGTAGTAGAATTTTGTGTCATCTACCCTTATCCCCCGGAGGGCGAACTGTGCTTCAACCAAGTGGAACCAGGAGCACGGGTTGTCTTGCCAGAAGTCTGGTAGCTTGACTGTGGTTGTGTTCGCCTGGCTGGCTCCTGACGAGTCCGGCTCGGGGGAATTACTTCTGCTCATGATACGTCTTAGGATCACCAGTGTGGAGAATGTGGAAGGACGAGGCTGAGTTTATTTCTCATGTCAAGTTTATTCACATTCTCCAACATCATTCAAAAACAGAAAGAGAGCGAATCCCCCAACATCTGTCCCTTTTATACCCAGGACATCAAAACACACAGTCACATGGTACTTAATCCCCAGTAACAATGTAACTTCCTCCCGATCTTAACACCCCCCACCTTCAGTCTCTGGCCGCTGGGTGAAATCCCCCAAGGCTGTCTCTTTGCATGCCACAGACTAAACTTTCACATCCTCGTGTTATCTCCAAAGCGGCTCAGTCCTTTGTTCCGTCTCAGATGTGAAGCCTAAGGTGGTATACGTATGAATCATACAGTGATATACATATGTGCATATATGTGTGCCACAACTGTATAATCAGAGGAGTTATTGTTTAATTTGACCTTGTTGGATTTTTTCCCCCTTTGTTATATTATTCTGTTTCTTTTTAATCTTTACTTTTAATCTATCCAAAATAAAGATTCATTCATTCAAAAAAAAAAAAAATTGGTCACGTTAGCAATATTCTGTCTTTGATGCTGGGAACCAATCTTGTTCCGGGTCCCGATTTGGCAGACACATCAGGTAGTCACCAATTTTGCAGCTTTTGTAGCTACAAAAGGATAAATGTATGATAGAAGATGCCATCCATCCATCTTCTACCGCTTTTCCAGAGGTCCGGGTCACGGAGGCAGCAGTTCAAGCAGAGAAGCCCAGACTTCCCTCTCCCCAGCCACCTGCTCCAGCTCTTCAGAGAGGATACCAAGGTGTTTCCAGACCAGCTGGGAGACGTAGTCTCTCCAGCGGGTTGTGGGTCTGCCCCGGGGTCTCCTCCCAGTGGGACATGTGGGACGTCAGCCCAACCCAGAGAGGACAATCCACCTTTTTCTGGCTGAGGACCATGGACTCGGTCTTGGAGGTGCTGATTTTCCACCCATGGGACCCGGCCGGGCTCAGCCTGAAGGAGTTACATGGGTCTGCTCTCCAGTGGGCTCACCACCTGCAGGAGGGATCATGGGGGTCCGGTGCTATGTGGATCAGGTGACGGTCAAAGGCAGAGATTGATCCCAAGCTTCCTAAACTGGCTTTTGGTACGTGATAGAAGATGCCAGTTAAAAAATTAACAAGTCACAAATTACAATTTAATTACATAGAATAAAAATTTAACCAACAGATAAGCTTTGCAAATTTATGAAAAAAGTTGAAAATTTACAGGGGGAGAAAAGTTGCAAATTTCTAAGAAACAGATTGCAAATTTACCAAAAAAAGCCACAAATTTATGAGAAAAATTTGAAAATTTATAGGAAAACAGTTGCAAATTTACATAAAAAAGTCAACGTTTTTGAGGAAAAAGTTGCAAATTTATGTGAAAAAGTCACAAATTTATTAGAAAAAAAAATGCAATTTTTTTTAGAAAAAGTCACAAATATATGAGTAAAAAGTCACAAACTTATGACAAAAAAGTCACAAATTTATGAGAAAAGGCTGCAGATTTATGAGAAAAAAATTGTAGCTTTATGAGATAAAATGAAAATTTACAGGAAAAAAGTTGCAAATTTCCAAGAAAAATTTGCAAATTCATTAGAAAAAAGTCCCATTTTTTTTTTTTTTTTAAAAGTTGTAAATTTCACCAATCCTGTTCATAATTTTTGTGGCCAAGGATTGGAGGGTGTCATGCTCAGTGACCACAGGATTTCATCTCTGCTGTCTGCGGATGATGTTGTCCTGTTGGCTTCTGTTATGTATGGAAATACCTGGGTAAAGGATGAGGCATGATGATGGTCGGCGAACACAGCTTTTTTGAACTATGTACAAATGTACAGCACACAGCAGCCACCAGCAAAGGCATCCAGCAAAGACGCTGTAAAATGGATGGCCTCTGCCTTAAATAGGGCGGTTCACGTCACCACACTGCACTTCATAATAATGTTCCATTTTAAATACATGATAGCTTCATCCAGCAATGACCTACAGGTCTTACTGGGATGGTTTGCTGCTGAGTGTGAAGCGGCTGGAATGAGAATCAGCACCTCCAAGTCTGAGTCCATGGTCCTCAGCCAGAAAAAGGTGGACTGCCTTCTCTGGGTTGGGGACAAGCTCCTGCCCCAAGCGGAGGAGTTTAAGTATCTCAGGGTCTCATTCACGAGTGAATGAGACCCTGGGACCATCACCAGGGACCTCAAATGGGAGCTGACCATCAGCTCACTCATCAAAAAAGCCCAGCAGAGGATGTTCTTCCTGCGGCAGCTGAGGAAGCTCAAGCTACCCACCAAGATGTTAGTGCAGTTCTACACAGCCATCATCGAGTCCATCCTCACCACCTCCATAACCGTGTGGTACGCAGGAGCCACTGCCAGGGACAGACTAAGGCTGCAGCGCGTCGTGCGCACTGCTGAGAAGGTGATCGGCTGCAAGCTCCCATCTCTCCAGGATCTGTACATCTCCAGGACCCGGAGGCGTGCTGGCCGGATCATAGCCGATCCCTCACACCCTGGTCACGTACTGTTTGCCCCCCTCCCCTCTGGTAGAAGACTTCGGTCCATCCAGACTAAAACCTCCCGTCACATGAACAGCTTCTTCCCCTCTGCCATTAGACTGCTGAACACTAAGTGACTCTCGTGCACCATGTACAGCAGCTCAACCAGACTCATGTCAATCATCACTGTTTTCTTCCTGCATTACCGACTGCACTATATAGTTCTCCACAGTATCTGCTGCTGGCTAATATATATTTTAACTGTTGACCAGTATCACTTAATCTTATCCTACACTTTATTACATGTATAGTTTATTTCTCTTATCATGTTTAATGTTGCAGCATTGTACCGAGACAAATTCCTAGTTTGTGTACTACATGAACAATGGCAATAAACCTGATTCTGATTCTGATTCTGATTCTGATTCTGAGGGGCAGCCTCTGCAATGATGCAGACGTTGTGCCGGTCTGTTGTAGTGGGGAGGGAGCTGAGCTCTTAAAGCAAAGCTGTCAGTTTCAAAGATTCAAAGATTTTATTTGTCAGTACTACTGTACAGGACATACAGGAGAATTGAAGTGGTGTCTGTCTCTCTCTTCAGTGGTGTGCACAATATAAGAAAAGAAAAAGGAATAAGGCTGGAAAAACAACAAGAGCAGTCTATGTACACGATAAGATAAGATAAGATAAGATAAGATAAGATAAGATAAGATAAGATAAGAAAAGCCTTTATTAGTCCCACAATGGGAAAATTCCAGGATTGCAACAGCACAGGGATAGCAACACTCAGAACAATAATTAAGAAGATAAGAAAATAAAATAAGAACAGTGAATATACATATGTACACATAAATATATAAATATATATACATAGTGTGGAGCATTGTAGCTAGATGGAATAAACAGCATAACCATCTATTTAGTTACCCTACATGGTATGAATATGTACCCATACATATTGTCACCCTCCGTAGCGACTGATATTGTCCTAGTTGTATGCTGGAGGGGACCATTTGTGTAAGTCTGTTGCGTCTTTTGCATTCAATACTATTAGGTCGTCACGTTTTTTTGCTACCTCTGCAAGCAGCCCTGCTTAGGTTGTACAGTCTGACAGCTGTAGGTAGGAAGGACCTGTGAAACCTCTCGGTCGTGCACCTAGTATGATGTAGTCTGCTGCTAAATGGGCTCCTCAGTGCATTCAGTATGTCCTGCATAGGGTGGGACTCGGACTCCAGCAGAGATGACAGTTTAGCCACCATCCTTCTCTCTCCTATCTCCTCCACTGGGTCAAGGCGTTTCCCCAGGACAGAGCTAGCTTTCTTGATTAGTTTGTTCAGTCTCTTACTTTCGGCTGCTGTAATGCCACTGCCCCAGCAGACCACTCCAAAAGTGATGGCTGATGCCACCACCATGTCGTAGAATGTCTTCAGCAGCGCCCCTTGTACACCAAAAGACCTGAGCCTCCTCAGTAGGAACAGCCTGCGCTGTCCCTTCTTGTAGAGTGCGTCGGTATTGTGTGACCAGTCTAGTTTATTGTTCAGATGAACACCCAGGTACTTGTAGGATGTCACCATCTCAATGTCTGTTCCCTGTATGTTTACTGGTGCTATGAGGGGTTGTCCTTGCCTGCAGCAGTCCACCACCAGCTCCTTAGTTTTCCTCGCGTTGATCTGGAGGCAGTTCCGATGGCACCAGTCCACGAAGTCCTGGATAAGTCCTCTGTACTCAGCTTCATCTCTGTTGGAGATGAGGCCGACGATCACAGAGTTGTCAGAGAACTTCTGTAGATGGCAGTGTGTTGTGTTGTGTGAGAAGTCTGCAGTATAAACTTCTGGTTCCGGCGCCACACGAGTTGGCTGCCTTTTGCAACTGCCCTTTTTTTTCTTCTTTTCTTCTTTTATCTTCCTTCTTCTTTCTACACTTTTCACTCTATATATATATCACGGACACACAGATCGCCCCAAAGGTCTCCCGAGTCGGCGGACGGAGCCACTGTTTACAGCAGGAGACGATACAACAGGGAAGAGCTAGCTAGCACTCAACTTCCACCCGGTGCTAACGGAGAAACTCGACATACCGGGAGAACTGAAGCAAAAACGACGCGGGTGCCAGGCTGGAGTTTAGGCGGCATGCAAGAAATATAAGACAGAATAATAAAGAGCGATGGCAAGAACCAAGCAGACCGCCCGTAAATCTACTGGAGGAAAAGCCCCCAGGAAGCAGCTAGCCACCAAGGCTGCTCGGAAAAGCGCTCCGGCCACCGGCGGAGTGAAGAAGCCTCACCGTAACAGGCCCGGTACCGTGGCTCTGAGAGAGATCCGTCGCTACCAGAAATCCACGGAGCTGCTCATCCGTAAGCTGCCCTTCCAGTGCCTGGTGAGGGAGATCGCTCAGGACTTCAAGACCGACCTGCCCTTCCAGAGCTCCGCTGTCATGGCTCTGCAGGAGGCCAGCGAGGCCTACCTGGTGGGTCTCTTCGAGGACACCAACCTGTGCGCCATCCACGCCAAGAGGGTCACCATCATGCCCAAAGACATCCAGCTGGCCCGCCGCATCCGCGGAGAGAGAGTTTAGACTTTCTGCTGCACATCCACCGACCACAATGCTCCGCACTGTGTGTCTCTATATATATACAGTATATTTATAGTAATATGTACATATGTATACTAGCTGCTCTTGTTTTTTTCTCTTGCCTTCTGATTGTTGCTCTGAGTGTTGCTATCCCTGTGCTGTTGCAATCCTGGAATTTCCCCATTGTGGGACTAATAAAGGCTAATCTTATCTTATCTTATCTTAAAGGATGAACAGGAAGGGAGCCAAAACCGTTCCCTGAGGGGCCCCTGTGCTACCGATGATCGTGTCGGACACACAATCCCGGGTTCTCACAAACTGTGGCTGGTTAGTGAGGTAGTCCAGGATCCATGATGACAGGTGCTGGTCCACCCCTGCGCGCAGCAGCTTGTCCTTCAGGATCATCTGTTGGATGGTGTTGAAAGCACTGGAGAAGTCAAAGAACATGATCCTCACCGCGTTCCCGGGCTTCTCCAGGTGGGACAGGGAACGGTGAAGGAGGAAGATCACTGCATCCTCCACCCCAATGCCATGCTGGTAGGTGAACTGGAGTGGATCCATCGCTGGTCCCACCAGGGGGCGGAGGTGAGCAAGGAGCAGTCTCTCCAGGGTCTTCATCATGTGAGACGTCGGGGCCACTGGCTGTAGCTGTTCAGGTCTTTGGGGTGGGAAGTCTTTGGTACAGGTACCACACAAGATGTTTTCCACAACTGTGGTACCCTCCCCAGCTTCAGGCTCGGGTTGAAGATGTGCTCCACAATCCCACACAGCTGGTCTGCACAGGACTTGAGGAGCTTTGCGCTGATGCCGTCCGGTCCCGAGGCCTTCCTCGCCTTGATCTTCCTCAGCTCCGTCCTCACCTGGGTATTAGTGAGGGTCAGTTTGGGGGGCTGTGTGCTGGGAGTGGGGGGGTGTTGGTGGAATAGGGTGTGGACAGCAGGTTTTGATGACTTTAGAATGCTACCCGTAGTGCAAATGGCAACAAAAGATAGACCCAGACATCCCATAGTGCAAGTAAAGATAGATGATTAATGATGATGAAACCCAACAATCCTATATACAGAAAAGTAGTGATGTAATACCCGTAGTTGAAAGTTCAATGCGGTAGTGTAGGTGCAGATAGGGCTGTACATGATCAGTATTGCTATGACAGACAGACGGCAGCAGTAAAGTGTAGAGACATACAGCAGTAAATGTATTACTGTTGGTGTGCCAGTCTTTCTGTGCCAACAGCTGAGGTAGTTATTGTGCGGGTGAGTGTGTTACGATCCGAGGATGGGGGTGGACAGAGTTCAGGGTTCCTACCCTCAACTATGGTCATGAGCTTTGGGTAATGACTGAAAGAATGAGACTATGGATACAAGTGGCTGAAATGAGCTTTCTCCATTGGATTGCTGGACTCACCCTCAGAGATAGGGTGAGGATCTCAGTCATCCAGGAAAGGCTCAGAGTAGAACCGCTGCTCCTCCACATCAAAAGGAGCCAGTTGAGGTGGTTTGGGTATCTGATCAGGATGTCTCCTGGACGCCTCCCACTTGAGGTGTTTAGGGCACGTCCCTCTGGGAGGAGACCCCGGGGCAGACCCATGACACGCTGGAGAGACTAGGTCTCCCAGTTGGCCTGGGAACGTCTTGGTATCCTCTCTGAAGAGCTGGAGCAGGTGGCCGGAGAGAGGGAAGTCTGGGCTTCTCTGCTTGAGCTGCTGCCTCTGTGACCCGGACCTCCGGAAAAGTGATAGAGGATGGATGGATGTATGTTGTAAATTTACAGGAAAAAAAGTTGCAAATTTACCAAAAAAAGCCAAAAATTTTTGGAAAATGTTGCAAATTTATGTGAACTAGTCACAATTTTGTTGCAAAAAGTTGTGAATCAACGAGAAAAAGCTGAAGAAAATTTACATGAAAAAATGCAAATTTACAAGAAAAAAATTGCAAATTTATGAAAAAAGTTGTTTTTTTTTAGAAAAAGTCACAAATTTATGAGAAAAGTTGCATATCTATGAGAAAAACTAATGTCAATGCATTTATTATCAAATTATTTCAATTTTTATTTAAAGAAATAAAAAAGAAAAAAATACTTTTGAGTTCCGCCTTTCCGCTTTTATTCTGAAATCTAAAAAAATCGGAAGTGGAGCAGAAACTCCTAAACGTCAAATTGTAGTTCCGTGTTTAAAACGCAGCTAGCTGCTAAGTTCCGAGCTGTATGTGACTGCCGTCTGCTCAGCTTGGGTGAGAATAAAAACCGCCAAAATCACTTTAAAGACTCTTAATTTATTCATGTTTATATAAAAACGTTTCCTGCGGTCCGCGGCAGAGTAAAACAACCGTTAAAAGTCGTCAACTCGGTACGTTGTTGTTGTGAAGCGGCTTTTTAAAGTTTCACTTTCATATTCAGAGAACTGTTGTTGTCTTGCTGGGGAATTTGTACTCAAGAATAACGTCAGTTAATTTAGGTTTTACTGTTGAATAAAATGACTCAAATAACTATGAGTGCCATCTGTTCGCTAGTTTATTTATGAAGCTGTGTGGACTTCCTCAGCCTGTGGTAATTCCCCACAGTTCATGCTAAAGTATGACTGATGTCGATGCCGCTTTTCAACGTATAAATGAGGGATATTTGATAAATTCTACCTCACTTTCACTGTTGCTTACGACTCTTTCCAGTCACCACTCCACGACAGTGTTCTGTGATTCTGTGCGACCCTGCGTCATTGCGCCTGATCGGGCAGAACGACAGCAAACGAATTTTAAATGCAGAGACACTGATGCAGTCTAACCACTTTATAATCCGTCCACAGCATGTTTTACATCATTCTAAATCCGCTTAAAAAAAATAAAAACGCATTTTAACCAATTCTGCCAGCATGAAGTCAGATAATACTGCAAGAATGAAACAAGAATGGTTGCATTTTTAAATTGTGTTCAGCTGAGTCGACTATTCTCTCTCTCTTCAGGGATCCAGGTCACACCAGAGAAGCCCAGACTTCCCTCTCCCCAGTCACCTCCTCCAGCTCTTCAGAGGGGGACACCAAGGCCTTCCCAGGCCAGCTGGGAGACATGGTCCTGGGTCTGGCCTGTGGTCTCCTCCCAGTGGGACATGCCCGAAACACCTCAAGTGGGAGGCATCCTAATCAGATGCCCAGACCACCTCAGCTGGCTCCTTTCAATGTGGAGGAGCAGCTGTTCTACTCTGAGCTTGTCCCAGATAACTCAACTCCTCACTCAATCTCTAAGCTCATTTCAGCTGCTTGTATCTGTGATCTCCTTCTTTCGGTCATTACCCAAAGTTTATAAACATAGGTGAGGGTAGGAACGTAGATTGACCAGTAATTTGACAGCTTTGCCTTAGCGCTCAGCTCCCTCTTCTCCTTGGCAGACCAGTACAGCGTTCACATCACTGCAGAAGCTACTCTGATCCGTCTGTCAATCTCCCGCTCCATTCTCACCTCATTCATGAATAAGACCCTGTGATACTTGAGCTCCTCCACTTGGGGCAGGAGCTTGTCCCCGATCTGGAGAGGATGATCTACCCTCTTCTGGCTGAGGACCATGGACTCAAACTTGAAGGTGCTGATTCTCATCCCGGCCCCTTCACACTCCGTAACAAACCGTCCCAGTAAGACCTGTAGGTCATTGCTGGATGAAGCCAGCAGGACAACATCATCTGCAAACAGCAGAGATGCGATCTTGTGGTCACTGAAGATGACACCCTCCATTCCCTGGCTGCACCTAGAAATCCTGTCCATAAATATTATGAACGGGATCATTGACAGAGGGCAGCCCTGGCAGAGTCCAGCTCTTACTGGGAACGAGGTCGACTGACTGTTGGCAATACGAACCAAACCCTTGCAACGCTCGTATAGGGCCTGGATAGCTCGTAGCAACAAACTGTCGCGAAGCACCCCCACAAGAAACCACGAGGGACTTGGTTGAATGCTTTCTCCAGGTCCACAAAACACATGTAAACTGGTTGGGCAAACTCCCACGAACCCTCGAGGATTCTCAAGAGGGTGAAGCGTTGGCCCGATGTTCCACAGGTCGAAGTTCATTAATTTATATGAAAAAGACTTTAAAATTTAGAAGGGAAAAAAGGCAGTCCTACAATTCCCTTGGCTAGTTGAAGGACTGTGTGTCTGCTAACTTTGTAAAATGACTCTCAACAGTATCTGGTGAACACAGGTTCTAAACATCACAGCCTTTTCTTCAGATCCGTAACGGTTGCTTCATCTCTCTGCTCTAGCAGCAATCAGCAGCAGCAGCAGCAGTTCTGAATCAGTCCAGATGGAGGAGGTCAGGAGGAGGGCTCAGTCTCTGCTCTCCTCGTCGGGCTCGTCCCAGGGCGTGAGAGCCGACGTCCAGATGATGGCCAGCGTTGCTCTGCCCCTGTCGGAGAAGTACCGCCACTTCCCAGCCGAGGTCATGCTGAAGGAGAACGCAACCGGTGGCAGCAGAGAGGAGGTGGGTAGTAACTAGTGTCGGTTTCTCCACAGGTTTGGGTCAGCGGATATAGCTAAGCCTTTCTCATTTGCATCAGGTTCTGGATAGTCTGAGCAGGCTGCTGAAGGCCTTGAGCATCCTGGAGAAGTACGGCTGTAACCTGACATGTCCCGCCCGGCCCAGGTACTGGAGGAGTGTCAAGCACAACAACCCGGTCTTCAGAAACACGGTGGATGCCATCAAGGTGAGCAAAAATACTGCTGCGATCCAGCTGTAAACTGGAATGTGGACCATCTTAAAGGTTCTTCATGGGCTCGAAGATCTAAGTGGTGTTTCTGTCCACAGGGAGGCCGCAGAGTTCTGTACCTGTACGGCTACACCAACCAGCAGATAGACGGCCTTAGCTTCCCCGACGACATCTCTGAGCCGGACACGGAGCAAGTCGCCGCCGTGACGCTAGAGGTCATGACCTTACGGACAGAAGTGGACATGATCATAAAGGTTTGTTCCTGATGATGGAGATGATTACTTCCGTTGCTAGAAAAGCTGTTTTAGTCACTTTTTCGTTTTATTTTTAACGTCTGTTTAGGGAACGCATCCTCATCTGGAGCACTTCCAAGACATCATCCCATTTGTTGTTCCGCAAGTGAGTGCGACAAATTTCCCACGTTTTTCTCATAAATTTGAAACTTTTTTCCTTGTAAATTTGCAACTTGCTTCTCATTACTTTGAAACTTTTTTCTCATAAATTTTCTACATTTTTCTTATAATTTGCTACATTTTTCTCATAAATTCACCTATTTTTACTTGCACGTTTGCAACTTTTTTCTCATAAATTTTAAGTTTTTTTTTCTCATGAATTTGAAACCTTTGTCTCGTAAATTTGAAACTTTTGTTTTGTGAATTTGGTACTTTTTTCTTGTAAATTTGCTACTTTATTCTTGAAAATTTTATTCTTTTTTCTCGTAAATTTGGAACTTTTTTTCTTGTAAATTTTTTTTTCTCATACATTTTAAACTTTCTTCACGTAAATTTTAAACTTTTTTCCTTGTAATCTGAAACTTTTTTCTTGTATATTTGAAAGTTTTTTTTGTAGAAATTTGTGACTTTTTTCTCAGAAATTGTATTGTTTTTTTTCTAGGAAATTTTATTATTTTTTTCTCGTAAATTTGCACATTTTTACTTGTAAATTTGTGACTTTTTTCTCGCTTAAGTTTGAAACTTTTTTCTCATAAATTTGTGACTTATTCTTGGAATTTGCAAGTTTTTTTTCTCATAAATTTGAAATTTTCACGTAAATTTTATTCTTTTGTCTTGTAAGTTTGAAACTTTTGTCTTGTAAATTGGCAAATTTTTACTTTTAAATATGCAACTTTTTTCTTATAAATTTAAACATTTTTTCTCTTACATTTAACTTTTTTCATGTAAATTTTAAACACTTTCTTCGTAATCTGAAACTTTTCTCGTAAATTTGCACATTTTTACTTGCAAATTTGAAACTTTTTTTCTCACAAGTTTGAAACTTTTTAGAAATTTGTGACTTTTTTCTCAGAATTTGTAAAGTTTTTCTCATAAATTTGAAACCTTTGTCTTGTAAATTTGAAACTTTTGTCTAGTAAATTTGCTACATTTTTCTGGTAAATTTTCTACATTTTTCTGGTAAATTTTATTCTTTTGTCTCATCAATTTGAAACTATTGTCTCATAAATTAGCAATTTTTTTCTTTTAAATATGCAACTTTTTGCTTGTAAATTTAAAAAAAAAATTCTCAAATTTTTTTACTTTTTTCATGTACATTTTAAACTTTTTTTCCTCATAATCTGAAGCTTTTTTCTTGTAAATTTGAAAGTTTTTTTCCTCGGAAATTTGTGACTTTTCCTCAAATGTTTTTTTTTTTTCTCAGAAATGTGCTAATTTTTACTGGTAAATTTGACTTTTTTTCTTGTTTAAGTTTGAAACTTTTTTCTCAGAAATTTGTGACTTTTATTCTCGGAATTTGCAAGTTTTTTTCTCATAAATTTGAAATTTTCTCGTAAATTTTATTCTTTTGTTTTGTAAATTTTAAACTTTTGTCTTGTAAATTGGCAAATTTTTACTTTTAAATATGCAACCTTTTTTTCCTTGTAAATTTAAACATTTTTTCTCATACATTTAACATTTTTTTCATGTAAATTTTAAACTTTTTTTCCTCGTAATCTGAAACTTTTTTTCTTGTAAATTTGAAAGTTTTTTTCTCGGAAATTATATTCTTTTTTCACGTAAATTTGCACATTTTTACTTACAAATTTTTGACTTTTACTCGTAAATTTGAAACTTTTTTCTCACAAATTTGAAACTTTTTTAGAAATTTGTGACCTTTTTCTCGGAATTTGTAAAGTTTTTCTCCCATAAATTTGAAACTTTTGTCTCGTAAATTTGCTACATTTTTCTCATAAATTTGCTACATTTTTCTCGTAAATTTTCTTCATTTTTTTTGTAAATTTTCTGGTAAATTTTATCCTTTTGTCTCGTAAATTTGAAACTGTTGTCTCGTAAATTGGCAGTTTTTTCACTTTTAAATATGCAACTTTTTTCTTGTAAATTTAAAACAAAAATTCTCATAAATTTTTTACTTTTTTCATGTAAATTTTTAACTCTTTTCCTCATAATCTGAAACTTTTTTCTTGTAAATTTGAATTTTTTTTTTCCTCGGAAATTTGTGTTTTTTCTCAAATTTTTTTTTTCTCAGAAATTTGCTAATGTTTACTTGCAAATTTGACTTTTTTCTCATACATTTGAAACTTTTTTCTCATAAATTTGAATTTTTTTTTCTTTATATGAAAAAAAAAGAAATTTTTTTCTCGTAAATTTGAAACTTTTTTCTCGTAATTTCCACATTTTTCCTTGCAAATTTGTGATATTTTTACCTGTAAATTTGTGACTTTTTTTCTCAGAAATTTGAAACTTTTCTCCTAAGTTTGGAATTTATTTATTTTTTTCTTGTAAATTTGAAACTTGTCATCCCACAGGTGAGTGGACACGTTTGTAAATATTAAATAAATCTGTATGAAAGTGCCATTTCTCCCTTTGTGTTTAATATGAAACAGCAATGGCGTCTGTCCTCATACTGTCATCATTGTCATCATTATTGTTATTATTTAGTGTCTCCTTCATCCTAGTCTCCTCAGAATGTCCTGGTCAGTGACGCCGTGGCTTTCTCCCCTAAAGAGGAGCAGCAGGAAAACAAACATGCACCTCCTCCTCCTCCTCCTCCTCCTCCACCTAAGCCCACCCCCACACCAAGACTGACACAGGAGTCCAAACCGGCAGCAGGTGAGTGGCCGACACCCTGCACCTGCTGACGGGTAGTTTTGCAGCGGTGACTGGTTTGTGTTGTGTCCCATCAGCCGTAACTGATGATCACCTGAACTCTCCCCGTCTCCTCTCCAGCTCCAGTCCCTCCTGCTGCCGCCACTGCTTGTAAATTGTGCGGCGGCCCTTCCACCCTGTTCTGCTTGTCCTGTGACGATCCGCATTTCTGCGATGCCTGCGACGCCCTCTTTCACTGCCACCCTTCCAGAGTCAACCATAAGAGAGACAAACTGCAGAAAACCAAACCGGGTGCATTAGATCAGGACAAGAGTTCAGCCATATTTGTGTTTTTTGTTTTTTTTTGTCAGGCCATCAGTGTTATTCAAACGTCCCTCTGTCTTTATTTCTGCAGAAACATGCAGCATCTGTGGCATTTCTGCCGTCCAGTCTCACTGCTCCACCTGCGTCCAGCGGCTGTGTTTGAAATGCGACAGACTCTTCCACTCGCACCCCGACCGCAAAGGGCACAGCCGGACTAGCGTCACGCCAGCCAAGACCTCCAGGTGAGGAGAAGGGCGCCCGCTGATGATGAACGCCAAAACGTGATGGCGTCACAGCAGTGTCAGTAATGACACAAGTCAGCAGAAGAACCATTTTGCAAGCACGCATTTCACTTTGCATGAGCACATGTCAGTATTGTTATGAGGAAAAAAACCTGAAAAGTTGGAGATTAGATGACTGGGCGGAAACATCACCAGTTTATGAGGAACTAGAAAACTGCCAAGTTTTACATCATAATTTCACTACTTTCTTCCTCATAAATTTGCAAGTTTTTAGTTGTAAATTTGCAACTTTTTTTCTTGTAAATTTGAACCTTTTTTTCTTGCAAATTTACAACTTTGTGATATGTTTGTGACTTTTTCACATAAATCTGAAACGTTTTGTTAACTTGCAACTTTTGAATTGTAAATTTGCACTTTCTGTAAATTTTAAATTTTTTTCCTCAAAAACTTCTTGGGGAAAGTTACATATGTACGCATTTATGAGCGTGGGGCAAAGTCGCAGATCCATGCGGCAGAAATAAGTTGTGTAAAACTTGCAACTGTATGAGGGCGTGTGTAAACAAGCCTTTAATCAGCGGGAGAACAGAACAGCAGCTTCCTCCCTTCTCTCTGTCTGCAGCCCATCCTTGTCACCGTGGGAGTGTTCCTGCTGCACCACTGTCAACGAGATGAGAGCCGTTCTCTGCACTACCTGCGAGCGTCCTCGACTCGCCACGCTGGCGTCCAGCAGTCAGGACGGCCCCCAGTCAGTTCCCACATCGTCAAACACCGGTGAGACGGGTTATGAAAGATTTACGACATTTAGCTTGTAGACTGGAACACCTGAGGACACTGGAATGATGCTGAATTCAAAACCGTACATATTAAGGGAATAAAGCTTTTTATTCTTATGTATTTCAGATTTATTCAAGTAAATTAGTCAGGGGGGATTTGGTTAGGCTTGCAACACTAACTTCTGCTGAAGGAAGAATTTCTCCCTAAAGAATGTTTTGTCTGCGTGTCCTCCATCAGAGTGGCAGTGCAAGAGCTGCACCGTGGTGAACCAGGGCAGCAGCATCCTGTGTGAGGTGTGTGAGCGCCCCCGTCTGGCCACCCGCCCTCCCGTCACCCCCGTCCTGTCCAGCCCCAGACCTCTGTCAGACTCTGCAACAAAGGTTTGTGTCCCCGCTGCTGCTGCTCCGGCTCACGGACCGGGGTGACGCACCAGCGTTTTTCCCCCTGTCGGCCGTGGACAGATGTCGGGTCGTCGCCCAGCAGCAACAACAAAAAAGATTAAACTAGAAATTGGTTAAAAAGTTGTAAAAACAAGAACGTAAGAATCAGCACCAGTGTTGTTTCTGTCTATAAAACAGAGTAAATGCATAAGTTACAAGTTCACTTTTAACATTTTTTCAGGGGAGAATTAAAAATATAAATTTGCTAATTTTTTTCTCATAAATTTTCAACTTTTTGTCATAAATTTGCAATTTTTTTCTTGGCAAATTTATGAGAGAATGATGCAAATTTACAATTTTTACTTGGAAATTTGCAACTTTTTCCTCCCAGGTTTGCAAATTTTTAAACTCTTAAATTTGACAATTTGCAACTTATTTTTGATAAATTTGCAACTCTTTTCTCGTAAATTTCTTTTTTTCTCGTAAATTTGCCACTTGTTTCTTGTAAATTTGCATCTTTTTTCTTGTAAATTTGCAATTTTTTTCCATAAATTTGCCAATATTTACTTGCAAATTTACAACTTTTTTTCTCAGAAATTTGTAACTTTTTTATCATAAATGTACAACTTATTTTTGGTCAATTTGAAACGTTTTCTTTGCAAATGTACAACTTTTTTCTCATAAATTTGCCAATTTTTATTTATAAATTTGCAGCTTTTAGTAAATTTGCAACTTTTTTTGTAAATTTGACCTTTTTTCTTGTAAATTTGCATCTTTTTAAATGTAAATGTGCAAACTCATAAATTTGACTTGTTTGTGAATTTTTCTTTAGTAAATTTGTCATTTTTTTCTTGTAAATTTGCCAATTTTTACTTGTAAATTTTAACTTTTTTCTCATAAATTTGCAACTTTTTTCTGTTAAATTTTCAATTTTTTTTGTAAAATTTTTTTTAGAAAGCTTGGGATCAGTCCGCCAAGGTCTCCGCCTTTGACTGCCACCTAATCCACATAGCACCGGACTTCCATGATCCCTCCTGCAGGTGGTGAACCTACTGGAGGGCGGACCCATGTAACTCCTTCGGGCTGAGCCCGGCCGGGTCCCATGGGTGGAAACCCGGCCACCAGACGCTAGCCTTCGAGCCCCTCCCCCAGGCCTGGCTCCAGGGTGGGGCCCCGGTAACCCCATACCGGGCGGGGTACACTGAATCCTTGATATACAATTTATCATGAGAGTCTGTTGGATCGTTCTTCGTCTGGCCCTTCACCCAGGACCAGTTTGTCTTGGGAGACCCTATCAGAGGCAAATTGCCCCGGACAACATAGCTCCTGGGATCACTGGGGCACGCAAACCCCCCCACCACGATAAGGTGACGATCCATGAGGGGGTCCATGAGGAGTCCATGAGGTGTCCATGAGGTGACACCTCATGAGTCCATGAGTCCATGAGTCCATGAGGTCCATGAGGTGCCCCTCATGATCCATGAGGGGCACCATACACACCACACTGTGTATGGTGCGGATGGGACACTGTTGACTTCAACTGGGGATATCGTCGGGCGGTGGAAGGAATACTTCGAGGATCTCCTCAATCCCACTGATACGCCTTCCACAGAGGAAGCAGGGTTTGGGGACGAGGGGGATGACTCGCCTATCACAGGGGCTGAGGTCGCCAAGGTGGTTAAAAATCTCCTTGGTGGCCGGGCCCCGGGGGTGGACGAGATTCGCCCCGAGTACCTCAAGGCCCTGGATGTTGTTGGGTTGTCATGGTTGACACGCCTCTGCAACATTGCGTGGAGGTCGGGGGCAGTGCCTTTGGCATGGCAAACCGGGGTGGTGGTTCCTCTCTTCAAAAAAGGGGACTGGAGGGTGTGCTCCAACTTTAGAGGGATCACACTCCTCAGCCTCCCTGGGAAGGTCTATGCCAAGGTACTGGAGAGGAGAGTCCGGCCGTTGGTCGAACCTCGGATTCAGGAGGAGCAATGTGGTTTTCGTCCTGGCCGTGGCACATCGGACCAGCTCTTTACCCTCTCGAGAATTCTTGAGGGTTCGTGGGAGTTTGCCCAACCAGTTTACATGTGTTTTGTGGACTTGGAGAAGGCATTTGACCGCGTCCCTCGTGGATTTTTGTGGGGGGTGCTTCGGGAGTATGGGGTATCGGGCTTGTTGTTACGAGCTATTCGGTCTCTGTACGACCGTTGTGAGAGTTTAGTTCGCATTGCCAACACTCGGTCGGAGTCATTCCCAGTGAGAGTTGGACTCCGCCAGGGCTGCCCTTTGTCACCGGTCCTGTTCATAATTTTTATGGACAGGATTTCTAGGCGCAGCCAGGGAATGGAGGGTGTCATGCTTGGTGACCACAGGATCTCATCTCTGTTGTTTGCAGATGATGTTGTCCTGTTGGCTTCATCCAGCAATGACCTACAGCTCTTGCTGGGACGGTTTGCCGCTGAGTGTGAAGCGGCTGGGATGAGAATCAGCACCTCCAAGTCCGAGTCCATGGTCCTCAGCCGGAAAAAGGTGGATTGTCCTCTCCGGGTTGGGGACAGGCTCCTGCCCCAAGTGGAGGAGTTTAAGTATCTTGGGGTCTTGTTCACGAGTGAGGGGAAAATGGAGCGAGAGATCGACAGACGGATTGGAGCAGCATCTGCAGTGATGCGGACGTTGTACCGGTCTGTTGTGGTGAAGAGGGAGCTTAGTTCTAAGGCAAAGCTGTCGATTTACCAGTCAATCTACGTTCCTACTCTCACCTATGGTCACGAGCTTTGGGTAATGACCGAAAGAACGAGATCGCGGATACAAGCGGCTGAAATGAGCTTTCTCCGTAGGATTGCTGGACTCACCCTCAGAGATAGGGTGAGGAGCTCAGTCATCCGGGAGAGGCTCAGAGTAGAACCGCTGCTCCTCCACATTGAAAGGAGTCAGTTGAGGTGGTATGGGCATCTGATTAGGATGCCTCCTGGACGCCTCCCACTTGAGGTGTTTCAGGCACGTCCCACTGGGAGGAGACCCCGGGGCAGACCCAGGACTCGGTGGAGAGACTATGTCTCCCAGCTAGTCTGGGAACGCCTTGGTATCCCCTCTGAAGAGCTGGAGCAGGTGGCTGGGGAGAGGGAAGTCTGGGCTTCTCTGCTTGAACTGCTGCCTCCGCGACCCGGACCTCCGGAAAAGCGGTAGAAGATGGATGGATGGATGGATGGAAATTTTTTTTACTTTTTTCATGTAAATTTGCAACTTTTTAACTGTAAATATGCAAATTCTTTGTAAATTTTTTCATTAGTAAATTTGTAATTTTTTCTCACACATTTTGCTGCATTTTCATCATAAAATTTCAACTTTTGTCAAAAATTTACAACTCTAATAAATTTGTGACTTTGTCATATAAATTTGAAACTTTTTGTAAATTTGCAACTTTTTTTTTGAATAAAAAAAAAAGTTTTTTTTTTCATAAACTTGCACATTTTTTTCTCTCAAAAACTTGCTGTGGAAAGCTGCAAATTTACAAAGTTATGAGGGTGGAGCCGAGTTAGAGATTCATGAAACGGTACAAAGTTGCAGGTGTGTTGCATCTTTCACCGATCCCCCCTCTCTTCTGGTTTCAGTGGACGTGCCAGTTCTGCACCTACGTCAACGCCAAGCCGTCCTCCGTGTGCGAGATGTGCAGCCTGTCGAGTAAAGACTCGGCCGGAGTTTCTCTGCCTCAGTCTCTCCAGCAGACGCCGTACAGCACGAAGGACAAACCTCAGCCGGGTGTCAGGCCGCAGCCGAAGCCCCGGATGACCCTGGAGCTGAAGAGGCAGAAAAGTCTGAGGGAGGACGGGCTGATGCTCATCCAGTATATCAGGGTAACGTAACGGAGCGCTGGTCTCGTCTAAAAACGGAGGAGGTTGGGAACCACTGATCCTGCACTTACAGTTGCACTTGAAATTGTTCAACCCCCCCATTGCAAATTATGTGCATTTTCAACAGGCCCGTTTCTGTCTTTTTGTGGGGTCTTGTGCAAAATCGGGTTTGTTTTGCACCTTTAAAATAGATTTAAAAAAATCTCTCCTATTACACCGAAAACATTAAAAACTAGAAAAGCACTCGGAGAGCGCAGACCTCCGCCAAGCGCCACAGTTCCCCCCCATACAGTGTTTGTGTGTACGTTTTCAGATTCCTTGACCACGAGAACATATGACTAGCAATTGGATTGACAATGATAGGATTAGTGGTTCAGTAGTTATTCACGAAAATGGCATTTTCCGTAATGGCGGTTTTCTTCTGGATGGTGATCCGGATCACCACCAAAATTTAATCAGTTCTTCCTTGTACCATTTCCAACAACGCCTGAAAGTTTCATCGAAATCCGTCCAAAACTTTTTGAGTTATCTTGCTAACCAACAGACAAACAGACCCCGGCAAAAACATAACCTCCTTGGCGGAGGTAAAAATTACTTGCGTCAGAATAAAATTTAACCAGCATCCATATGAAAGTTATAAATTTACCAAGAAAAAAAAATCACAAATTTACAAGAAAAATTTAAATTTTCAGTGGAAAAACAGAAGTGAACTTATGAGATCAAAGTTGCAAATTTATGAGGAAAAAAGTCAAATTTATGACAAAAGTCACAGATGTGTGTGTGGGGGGGGGGGGGAAGGAAATTTCCAAGGAAAAGTAGCAAATTTATGAGGAAAGTCACAGATTTATGAGAAAAAAAGGCACAAATGTATGTGAAGACAAAATTTATATTTACAAGAGAAAAGTAGCAAATTTATGATGAAAAAAAATCAGATTTATGTGAAAGTAAAAAAAAAAATGTATTTGAAAAGTTTAAATTTTTGAGGAAAACGTAGTGAATTTATGAGGAAAAAACAGTCACAAATGTATATGAAGAGAATGAAATTTACAAGGAAAAAATAGCAAATTTATGAGGAAAAAAGTCAAATTTATTAGGAAAAAAGTCACAAATTATGTGAAAAAATGTTGAAATTTATAAGGAAAAAGTAGCAAATTTTTGAAGGAATAAAGTCGCAAATTTACACGAAAAAACCCACAAACTTAGAAGTGGCAAATTTAAATGAAAAAAGTTGGAAAATTTATAAGAAAGAAGCAGCAAATGTCTGAGGGTGATTTTAACTCTTCCCCCGTACGGCGCCCATTTTCCAAACTAGAAGGCGCTCAGATGGCACGCACCTCCGCCAAGGCTCACGTTTAACGTTGTGAGACGGGGCCTTGGCAGAGGTAGGCACTCAGATTTTTTTTTTGGGGGGGGGGGGTGTTGAACAATTTCTGGTACAGCTGTAAATCTTGGTGGAGGTATGTGCTCTCTGAAGACTGTAGTTTGTTGTCTGGGTTTATTTTTGTTGATTTAAATGATAACACCTATAAAGCGACGCTTCATCTGGAGTCTCTGGTCAACAGGAAGCAGAGAAGCAAGGCGTCAGCCCCGAGGAGGTGTGCGCCGCCCTGTGCACGTGCGGCGGCAGCAACCCCTGCGACTGGCTGGCCTCGGAGCTGCCTCACCTGCTGGATGAGATCTGCGCCATGGCCGCCTCGGTCCAGCTCAGCTACAACATGGGGGGGACGCAGCCGGCGGCGGAGAGCGACGGGGGCGAGTTGAGTGCGGCGGGCGAAGGAGTGAAGCTGTCCAGAGCCGAGGCCAAACTGGCGTGGCTGGCAGCTGGAGGGGACACGGACAGAGCTGTGCAGCAGCTGCTGAGAGACCGACGCGTCAAGGTAGAGTAGCGGGAAAGTGAGGAGGAAATTTCAATAGAAATGATGATGACAGCAGACGACGTGGAAACGCGGCTCCGTACTGCTGCGGCTGGGCGGGTCCCCGTTACACGCCGGCTGTTCAGCCGCAGCAGAATGTGGGGCGTAGACGAGCTCGGCTGCCATTCTGACTGCTTCAGCGGAAGGCAAATGTGTCCACATACAGATGCATTCTGGGAAAATTTGGCAACTCTGTCCTAATAAATTTGTGACCTTTTTTTTCTCATAAATTTGCACCTTTTTTTCTTGTAAATTTACAACTTTTTACTTGGGAATTTGCAAGTTTAATCTCGTAAATTTGCAACTTTTTTCTCATAAATTTGAATTTTTTTTCTCATAAATTTGCAACTTTTTTCAGAAATTTGCTACCTTTTTTCCACAAATTTGCATCTTTTTTTTTACAAATTTGTGCCTTTTTTCATAAATTTGCAACTTTTTCCTCATAAATTTGTAATTTTTTTTCTCATAAAGTTATGACTTTTTCCTTGTAAATTTCAGACTTTTCTCATTAATTTGCAACTTTTTCCATAAATTTGTGCCTTTTTTTTCATAAATTAGCAAATTTTTCCTCATAAATCTGCAACTTTTTTTTTTCGTAAATTTGCAACATTTTCTCATAAATTTGCAACATTTTCTCATAAATGTGCAACTTTTTTTCATGAATTTGTGAGTTTTTCCTCAAATCTGCAACTTTTTTGTAGTTTAAACTTTTCTCGTAAATTTGCAGTTTGATGGTAAGATCAGGAAGTGAATGCTTTCGCTGAGCTGCAGGATAATGCTAGCTATAAGGGAGTAGGGCCCAGCTTGTAGGGGACATACGTCCCCAGAGTTGCACCTAGTGCACAGTGGTGAGAGGAAAACGTCAGGGAGCAGACAGGTTGCTTCCCACCCTTCTTAGGATCTGAGTACTGCACAGTCCTTGGTTAGCACTGGTTAGCTCCCGTTAGCAGAGGTCCACTCAAGCTGCTTCGTCTCCCATTAATAAAACCAACTGAAACAGGCTGTGGAAAGACGGACCACACGTCTGTCCCAGCTGTGTGAATGTTGATCTGTTTGTTGGGGTTTTTTTTAACTGCTGTGATGTAATCGGTGTTTTTGGTGACGGTCGTGTTCAGATGAAGGAGCTCCACTCTCTGGGCTTCGTGGACGTGGCCCAGTGCGAGGAGGCCCTGCGGCAGAGCGGGGGCGAGGTGAAGGGGGCGTTATCGCTGCTCCAGCGCCCCCTGCTGGAGCAGTTCCACCAGCGGATCTGGACCGTTGACCAGCCTGAGCCGCCCATCGATCCCAAACACCCCGACAAACAGGTTCATATCATTACCTTCATTTATTTCTTACAACTTTTTATTAGGCCTTTATTAATCTTAAAATGGACCATCTTTAAATCTACATTTCAAAGGCCTAAAAAATACCTTAAATATGACAAATATTACAGTTGATTTCTCACGTTCACATTAATGGGGTGAAATTCTCATAATTTCTGTGAATGTGTAGTTCCTGTTTTAGTGTTTTAACAAAGTAAAATGAGCAGCAGTCAGTTGTTATAAATTTGCAATGTTTTCCTTTTTATTTGTGATTTTTTCCTTTGTAAATTTGCATCTTTTTAATGTTAATTGGCTAAATATTTTTATGAATTTGCAGTATTTTTCTTGTAATTTCATGTTTTTTTTCCTCATAAATTTGCAGCTTTTTCTCTCATAAATTTGTGACTGTTCTTCTCATAAATTTTCTATAATTTTTCTTGTAAATTTGTAACTTTTCCATGTAAATTGGCCACACGTTTTTTTTTGTAAATTTGCAACTATTTTCTTCTAAATTTGCAACTTTTACTTGCAAATCTGCAACTATATTTCTCATAGATTTGTGACTATTTTTCTCATAAGTTTGCACCTTTTTTCATGAAAATTTGCTACATTTTTCTTGTAAATTTGTGACAAGACCTCTTAAAAATTTTTGCCTTTTTTTTTAGCAAGTTTTCATGTTTCCTCATAAATTTGCATAATTTTTTCTCAATTTCACAATTTTCTTTGCAATTTTGGAATTTTTATTGTAAATGCACTACTTTTTTTGTTGTAAATTTGCAATATTTTTAGTGTAAATTTGTGAATTTTTTTCCTCATAAATTTGCAATTATTTCTCTCAAATTTGTGACCATTTTGCCCTTAAAATTGTAACCTTTTTAATGTAAATTGGCTAGATTTTTAGTGTAAACTTGCTACATTTTTCTTGTAAATTTCTGACTTTGTCATGCAAATTTGAAATATTTTTTCATAACTCATAAAGCAACTTTTTTGTGTAAATTTCCAAATAGTTTTCTCGTAAAATGTACTTTCCATGTAAATTGCCTCCATGTCTATTGTAAATTTGCAACTTTTTTCTTGCAAATCTGCAACTAATTTTTCATCAATTTGCAACTCTATTTCTCATAAATTTGTCACCATTTCTCTTGTAAGCTGCAAACTTTTTCTTGCAAATTTACAGTTTTTTTCCTTGTAAATTTTTGACTAGTGCTCTTCAAAAATTTGTGACTTTTTTTGTAAATTTTCAACATTTTTTTTCTCGTAAGTTTGCATGGATTTTCTCAAAATTTGTGTCAGTTTTCTTTGCAAATTTGCAGCCTTTTTTTTTCTACGTAAATTGTCTACACTGATTAAAAAAAATTCAAGCACATATGAGAGGCGTGTAGAGTATGGTGTAGTTTGAAATAAACATCAGGATGTAGAGCCGAATGTTTAGCAGAGTTTCTCCCATCACCGCCGCCTTCTTCTCCTTTCTTCTCAGAGGATGTGCAGACGACTGCTGGCATTGTACAACCTGCCCAGCTGGGGGCGCTGCGAGCTCGTCCTGTCGCTGCTGCAGGAGCCGGACATCAATTATACCCTGGAGGACGTGGTGCAGGCGGTGAAGGAGTCGCCCGACAAGGAGTTCATCAAGCGTCTGTTGAACAACGAGTGCCCGTGCTGCCTGAGCATCTTCCCCCGGAGTAAGGTGGGTCAGCGGGGGCTCCAGGAGCGTTCACAGCTGTAATGATTCAACAGGGACAGAGACGAGCTGCAGCTGCATCTTCATGAGGGGAAAAAGTTGCAAGTTTATTAGAACAGAAGTACAAAATTTCAAAGAAAAAAAAAAAAAGCTGAAATTTATCAGGGAAAAAAAGTTGCAATTTTACAGGAAAGAAGTTAGAAATCTACGAGCAAAAAGTCACAAATTTGCGAGAAGAACCACCTACTGATCCCAAGTTTCTGTGAGATCTTTGACACCATTTTTGACTCCCAGCTGTTAAACGTGTCGCGGTCTCCTCTCCGTCTTGCAGATGCAGTCGCTGACTTCCTGCCAGTGCTCGGTGTGCCACGAGTGCTTCGGGCAGCACTTCACCATCGCCGTGAGGGACAAACACATCAGAGACATGGTGTGTCTTGCCTGCGGGGAGCCTGACATCAACGACCCCGAGCTGCTGGACAGCTACTTCTCCACTCTGGACATACAGGTGAGCTCAGAGACTGAAAACCATCGGGAGACTGTGGCGCGGTGGCCAATGTCTGACGGGTCGCGAGTTTTCACCTTTGGTCCTGCCGTGTCAGTTTGTTCTGGCTGTGACATAACATCGGGGCCATTTCTAGCTTTGGGGGGGCCTGATGTAAGATTGTGTTTGGGCGGGAGGGGAGGCGCCGTTTTTGTAATGGGGAGGGGTTCCAACCTTTTACAGTTCAGAAGAATTCTCCCACTCCAAACAACAATTGAAAATCAATACACAAACAAATAAAATGAGGGGAAAAAAACTTGGGTCATTGTCTAGATGGATAACAAAAGAAACATTACTTTTAATAAAAATGTAACCAGGAATGTTACAAATTTACAAGAAAAAAGTGAAGCAAATTAAGGAGAAAAAAGCTGAAAATTTACAGGGGAAAAAGTTGCAATTTTGGAAGGAAAAAGGATTGAATTTGTTAGAAAAAAGAAGCTAATTTAGGAGGGAAAAATTAAAATTTATGGAAAAGGTACACATTTACAAGAAAAAAAGTCACAAATTTATGTGAAAAAATGTGACCCGCCACAAATAAACCAGCAAACAAGTCGGCCTGACGTGATTCCTGAAAAACACAGAAATACTTTTTCCTTAAGAAATTTGTGATTTTTGTTTTTTTGCAAAATATGCTCGTTGAAATCATGAAGAAGCTACTCCATGCTTCAAATAATAGTGTGGGAGATTTTAAAACCGTAAACTTTGTATTTGAAATAGAGTAGATTCAGAGGGAAATATCAGCCAGACTACTTGCTAGTTTCGGGGGCGTGGATACCACAGCTGATTAATTTTGGCTAATCAGCAGCACATTGAGGTAGAAGCACATGGCTGCTTAAGCAGAGCTCCTTTTGATAAGCACTGTAGGGGGTTGGGTTCATGCTAAGTCATGCAAATGAGCAGCTTTTTGTTACCGCCCCCCTGGAAGGTGACAATCCTTGGAAACTTTGAACCTGGTTTTCTCAGAAGTAGTTGGAGAGGTGCTAACATGCAAATGGCCACATCTTCTTCAGATCTTTTTGGATTTCCATGTGTTAGACATCATTGGAAAGCCTAGATTCTGCACTTTTAGAATCTGTAAATAACTCAAAATACCCTTTGGGAGACTGTTCCTGATTTCTCCACAGCTGGTCACAAATGTTAAAATGTACAAAGACACAATTCACAAATTTACATTAAAAGATGCACATTTACAATGAAAAGAAGCAAGTTTAGGAGGCAAAAGGAGAAAATTTCTTCGAAAAAAGTTACAAATTTACGAGAAAAAGGGTAAAAAAAAACAACTATGTAGTGAAAAAAGAGAAAATTTAGTAGACAAAAGAATCAAATTTAGGAAGAAAAAAGCTGAAAATTTCTGAGAAAAAGGTTACAAATTTGCAAAAAAAAAAAAGTCAAAAATTTATGAGAACAAAAGATGCTAATTTAGGAGGGGAAACATGAAAAATTACAAGAAAAAAATTACAAATTTTGAAGAGGAAAAATGCCACAAATTTATGATAAATTTGAAAAAAGTGATGAAAAAAAGAGGGAAAAGTGGTTCCATTTCACAAGAAAAACTTGCAAGTTCGCAAGAAAAAAGTCACCAATTTACACGAAAAGAAGTTACAAATTTGTGAGAAAAAAGATGAAAATTTACAAGGAAAAATAAATTTATGAGGGGAAAAAACTTTAAAATGTTCAAGGAAAGAAAAATCACAAATTTACATTTAAAAAAAGTTGCAAATTTGCAAGAAAAAAGAATTAAATTTAGGAGGAAAAAATAAAATTTGAGAAAAAAGTTGCACATTTAAAAAAAAATGCAAATTTGTGAGATTTTTTTTAAAATATACAAGTAAACAATTCACAAATTTACATTAACCCCTTGCACTCTGGTCAGTTTCCCTAAAAACGCCAAAAAATAACGTACCCAAAGTAAATCAAAAGCTGTACTTCAACCCTTTGCAGCATCTTCATGGGGTTGGTCTCATTTAAAAGAAAACACTTAGAATTTTTTTGGCAAAACAGTCATAATCTCTATAAGTGCTCCGGCCACTGAGTAACAGTCATCTAAACATAGTGAACTTGAAGAAAATAAATTTTGCCTGGGTGTTTTTTTGGATACAAATGCTTGCAAATAACACACAGCTGTCAGATCCGGGCTGGAAAATGCAATAGAAATGTAGAACCAAGTGTTATCCAGCTGAGGTCAAAATAAAAAATGAATATATTACACAGCTTTGTTCTCAGGTTGTTCCCAGGCGTTTTTGAACTGTGCCAAATTGTGCCAAATGGCACAGTTTGGAAAAACGTCTGTAACTTTTGAATGATTCAATATAGAATCTTCATCTTGGGCTCTAATGAAAGGTGACACTCAGGGCTGTGTGTGTGTGTGTGTGTGTGTGTGTGTGGGGGGGGGGGGGGTTGTTTATTCATTCATTCATTCATGAATGAACAAACAAGCCCCCACACACAAAGAAGCATGCCATGTAAAAAAATGTGTGGCTTTTTTTTACAAGAAAAAATAACCTACAGTGCACTAAAAATTATTCTAAAATATCTGTAATGTAGAAGATAACAACTCCCACCCCCCACCCCCCGCTACAGAGAACGGACATCGCCCATGCGGCGATGTGGTGACCGCGGAGCACAGTCCTCGCGGTCTACTACGCACAGTTGTACTGAAATATCTGCAATATATCTGCAATCCGCTACAGAAGAGTGGGGGGGGGGGGCGTTCACGGTCCGGACGCGGCGCACAAACTTCGGACTTCGTGCGCCACGGTCTACTACGCACAGTTGTAATTTACCTATCGGTCAAAAGTCTTTTTTTTTTTTCCACAATATCTTTATTGAACCTTTTTTTTTTTTTTAACAAACATGATACAAACAATCAAACACTAACACTAAAGTACTACAAAAAAAAAAAAAAAAAAAAAAAAAAATGCCCTAAAAACACCAACAACCACCAACAAAATCAAGTCTTCAACAATGCTCCTCTGTTTAGTCTAGACAATCCAATACATAAGTATACATATTATGTTCACCAGTTTGGAATTTACAAGGTCCACACACATCATTCACCTTCTTCTTCAAGAGTTATGTTTAAATTTTTTACATAATCAATAAAAGGTCTCCATATATTCTCAAACACAATTTCCTTTGATTTCAGTATATATGTTATTCTTTCTAATGGAAGGTTTGTTAACATCTGTCTTAACCACTGAGTCACATCTGGTCTATGAGTCTTTTTCCATAATAGTGCAATACATTTTTTGGCATTAAGCAAACTGAGGTCTATGAATGTTCTTTCACTTTTATTGAAATTATGCTTTTCTGGGTACAGACCCAACAAAAACAGTTTAGGATTCAATATGATTTGTTTTGAGATTATTTTTTCAATTGTTACCCTCACCTCCTCCCAAAACATTCTTATTAATCTACATTCCCATAAACAATGAAATAGGGTTCCTTTACTTTCCATGCATTTTGTGCATGTATCTGGTATATTTTTGTTATATCTATTTAACTCCTCCGGTGTAACATACATCCTCATTAACCATTTGAAATGTATCAATTTAAGGCGTGCATTTATTGATTTGGTTTGAGCTTCTGTACAAGCCAATTCCCATTGTTCCTCTGAAATTTCAATTTGCAGATCTTCTTTCCAGTAGTTTAATCTTTTCAGTGAATTTTCACTTGAAGATAGTGTCAATGAGTTATAAAACTCTGAAATAATACCCTTTCTTTTACTATCTTTCATCATCATTTTTTCCAAGGATGAATAAATAGGTCGAGTGAGAGCTTTATTTTGATTTGATCGAATAAAGTTTCTAAGTTGAAGATATTTAAAAAAATGTGTTCTATTGAGATTAAATTTGATCCTCAGCTCTTCAAAAGACATTATGTTGTCTGCACATGGCAAATATAAATCCTGAATCTTTTGTATCCCTTTTAAATTCCATACTTTAAATACAGCGTCCGCTCTCCCTGGTTTAAAATATTGATTACCCCATATTGGACTAAATTGTGACAATAACTGTGGTTCTTTTAAATAGTTTTTAGCTTCACACCATATTTTGATCATATGCTTTACAAATGGATTTTTAACTTGTTTTTGTAATTTTTTTGCCGAATCTGAGTATATGAATATGGGAAGAGGTAAAGGTAAATTGTATGATTCCATTTCAGTCCAGTGAGGGAGATCATTTGATGAAAAATAATATGTCATAGACCTCAGTTGTGCCGACCAATAATACAACATAAAATTTGGACATTTCAGACCTCCACGATCAAATGGTAAATATAATAAAGACAAACGTAATCTAGCCCTCCTGTTGTTCCATATAAATTCCACTAACTTTTTTTTTATTCTTGAGAATAGATCTAAAGGTGGTGATAAGGGAATGTATTGAAATAAAGTATTTTAGGTAAAATATTACTTTTAAGTATATTGATTCTCCCGATCATCGACATTGGTAGTGACATCCATCTCTGAGTTAACTCATTGATATCTGACATTAAGGCTTCATAGTTGACACTGGCGACTGATTCTAGCTTAGGCATAATTTGGATTCCTAAATATTTAAACTGATTTACAACATTGAATTGATTTACCTCAGGGGCTGGGTAATTTCTCTGGGTCTCATTTAGCATTAATATTGAAGATTTAGTTTTATTTATTTTATATCCTGATATTTCCCCAAAATTCTTTATTAAATTCAACAAGGTTGGAATTGATTTTTTTAGATTCGACATAAACAAAATTATATCATCGGCGTACAGGGAGATTTTATGTTCTGTTGGTCCAACTTTAATTCCATATATTTGTGAATGTAAACGTATCGCTATCGCTAAAGGTTCAATTGCCATAGTAAACAGTAAAGGTGAAAGTGGACAGCCTTGTCGACATCCTCTATTGATTTTTATTGGTTTTGAAATATTGTTATTTGTTAGGATTTCTGCTGTAGCATTATTGTATATTATTTGAACCCATTTTATGAAATTATTTCCAAGTCCAAACCTTTGTAGGACTTCAAAAAAAAAGGGCCATTCAACTCTATCAAAGGCCTTTTCGGCGTCCAATGATAGGAGAGCTGTATCCGGTGCTTCTTTATTAAAATAAAAAATATTAAATAGTCTTCTTACATTATGGAAGCCTTGTCTACCCTTTATAAAGCCATTCTGATCTCGATTAATAATATTTGGTAAAATTTCTTGTATTCGTCTTGCTAAAATTTTACAGATTATCTTAAGGTCGGCGTTTAATAGGCTTATTGGTCTCATATTTTCACATTTATTAGAGGGCTTACCTGGTTTTGGCAGCAGTATAATTAAGGCATTATTTATGTATGATGGTAAATTATTATTTTGAAATGCTTCTAAAACCATTTCCAAAAAAGGTTTTATTAATTTATTCTTAAATTTTTTATAAAGGTCAACTGGAAGACCATCTGGTCCTGCACTTTTTCCTGATTTCATATTATCAATGGCTAGCCCAACTTCTTCTTGACTAATTTTAGACTCCAATATCTCCCTGTTTTCATTTGGAATACACGGTATAGATAGTTCGTTCAAAAATCCATTTAGTTTTGTTAAATCAGGTTCATTTTTGGTATCATATAATTTTTCATAGTAATCTCTAAAGGCTCTATTAATTTCTAAAGGATCTATAACTACCTGTCCGTTACTTATAATACTGGTAATTGGTGTTTTAATTTCCAATTGTTTAATCTGCCATGCTAATAATTTTCCTGATTTTTCACCTTGTTCATAAAAAGATTGTTTCAATCTTAGAAGACTCGAGGCAGCTCTATTCGCTGATTTTTTGTCGTATTCAGCTCTCAAAATCAGTAATTCATTCTCCAACCTTGGGTCACTTCCTGCATACACTTTTTCCTGAAGACTTTTTATTTTATGTTCCAATTTAGCTCTCTCCTCTCGAGTCTTCTTAGATTTTGATCCTGTATAACTAATAATATGTCCCCTAATAAAAACTTTGAAAGCCTCCCACTTTACACATGCTGATGTTTGTGTAGTATTGATGTCAAAGAACTCGTCTATCTGTTTTTCTATATACTTGACAAATTCCTCATCCTGAAGCCATTTATGCTGAAATTGCCATCTACCTGATTCCTTTGTCAATTTTTTATCTACATATATTAGACAACAGGGTGCATGATCAGAAATCACGATGTTATCATAAAAGCAGTTTTGAATCTTGGACCTTAATTCTGTGGAAATCAAAAAATAATCAATACGTGAGAATGTCTTGTAGGTACTGGAATAACAAGAATAGGCTTTAACTTGTGGTTTCATTTCTCTCCATATATCTAACAATCTCAATTCTTTCATAAAATGATTAATAGTCATCCTACATCCAATGTGCGTACAATCCAGTCCTGTTGATCTATCCACACCTGGATTCAATGTACAATTAAAATCCCCTGCTATTATATGTTGCCCTGTAAGTGATGATAAGATGAGAAATAAATTAGCAAAGAACTTCTGATCATCTATATTGGGACCATATAAGTTCACAAGATTTATATTTTCTAATAGCAAAGAACCTTGAATGATTACATATCTTCCAAATTTGTCTCCAATTACATTTTTCACCTGAAAAGGAACTGATTTATGTATGAGAGTCATAACTCCCCTGGCTCGGGATGAAAATGAAGAGGTGAATACACTTCCCTGCCATCTACTCCTAATTCTTTTAACGTCCTCCTCTATCAGATGAGTTTCTTGTAAAAACACAATTCTTGAACCCATGTCCTTTATTTTATTCATAACTTGTTTAAGTTTTTTTAAATTTTGTAGACCTCTGCAATTCCATGAAGTTAAATTAAGATTAACACTTTGGTCCATGATCAATAGAGAGTTTGGGATTACCTTGCAGTGTAAACATGCTCATACAGAGAAGCAAAAACATGAGTGGTTGAACATTCATCCTACAAACTACACACAAACAAATTTCCCCTTCCCACACTTGTGGCAAACCCCCCAAAATCAAAAGAAAAATTCTGTCTCCCGATATAGCCATCGACCGTTCCACACCCACGGGGAACAGCCTAAGCCACTCCTTCTTCATCCTCCCAATCACCCTAACTCTACTGCTTTTAATGACGTAACATTAACTCTCCTCTGTAGTTTTCCAACTTAACTCCAAAATTTTTAACAACTTTGTACATCATAGTTTTTTTTTTTGTTTGTTTTGTTTTGTTTTTTTAATATATAATACAATCTATATTTTGTAAACTTACTATTTACTTCAAGTCAGTCAGATGCCTGTGCAAATGCTTAATTATTCTACCTTATATTTTGTTCATGCTTAGCTCCCACCAGTCTCTTCTTCTTCTTTGATCTTCTTGATGAACTCCTGCGCCTCCTCTGGGGTCTTGAAGATGTGGGTTCTGCCCTCATACGTGGTCAGCAGTCTCGCAGGATAGATTACACCATGACGAATCCCAAGGTTGCGCAGCTCCTTACGTATGGGATCAAACTGCTTCCTCAATTGCTGGATTCCTGTGGCCAAATCTGGGTAGAACCGCACCTGCTGGTCCTGGTGTTTAATCTCTCCTTTAGCACGTGCAGCGTTGAAGATCTTCATCCTGTCTCTGTTGCTAAGAAACTTCATAATTAAGGTCCTCGGCGGTCCCTTATCTCTCCGTGGGCCAATACGATGTGCTTTTTCCAGAACCACTGCTGATTGCAACTCCTCGCTGCCCAGCACCTCCGGAATCCACTTTTCCAGAAAGGAACATACGTCCCGACCTTCTGATTCCTCTGGAAGACCCACCAGCCTCAAATTATTCTGTCTCGACCGAGATTCCAAATCCAAAATATTATCTTCCAGAGATTTATTTTTTTTTTCCAAAGTGCGCACCTTTAATTGAAGACGGGTGACGTCATCTTCAGCACTAGCGAGACGGAGCTCCATCTGCGCCGTTCGTTCTACACAGTCACCCAATTCCTTTCTTATTCCTTCCAACGCTGTCATAATCCCATCAAATCTAGAGGAAAAGTCCGCTCTCATTGAACTCATGGCAGCCATCAGCGCATCTGCGCCATTCCCCGCAAACATCGCACCGCCGCCAGCCTCCTCCGCCATATATGGAGTTTTGTTTGCTGCGTCACAGACCTGAAAGTCCGTTAATTTGGACTGTTTCGGCGGCTCGCTTTTTCCTTTTCCTGGTTTTCCAGCCTTAGGCTTCGCCGACATATCCTCGCCCAAATGCTGGGATACGTTCTGTCCCAAATGAGAGTTATTTGCCGATTTTTTTTTTCTCCAGGAGCAGAGCAGAGCGAGACACGTCCGTCCTACGTGGCAGCCATAACCGGAAGTTCCCAAAAGTCATTTTTGATTACAATTTTCAGGGATAAAGAATAATTTAGCTTATAACACCTACCTGTCCACAACAGCAGTGTCGCTGGCGAACTTCTCTCCCTCATTGTCAGACGAACATGACACTGGTCCGCTTGTTACGGACTCATGGTTCTGGTCACACAACCCGGTCAAACCATAATTCCATTATTGCGGTTTTCCGCTTCCATGATTGCGGTTTTGGCGAACGATTTTTCAAAACAAATAAGAACAGTAGTAAGAAAAAAAGACTGGCGAACGCGTGTGTGTCACCCAGCCTTTGTCGTCGGCCTCCGTCGGTCTATGATGACCATGGAAGAGAATCCTAAACGTCTACTCTGCTGGGACAGCACCGCCTGTGACTGAACAGGCCGATGCGCGAATGGCAGTCCCTGTCACACAGGTCGCACTTGTGGGTGGTCTCCGTGCTGCTGGGTCTGTGGCGGTTCTTCCTGCGGGTCCTTTTTTCATCTGCTGCAGCAGTCAGTCGCTCTTCACCCAGCCTTACACAAAACAGATTTTGCAAGGGACGCACGCTTTCGAACTTCTGTGCTTCAATTGGCTCACTGCATTCGCAGCCGTTGGTAGACGGGTCCTTCTTGCTAGGTTTGCAGCTTTTTTTTCCAGTGCGCACTAGGACGCACAGTGAGGGCGCCCTCGTGCGCTCTAGGACGCAGAGACGTGTCCGCCCGCAGTACACCAGAGTGCAAGAGGTTAAAAAAGATGTGCATTTACAATAAAAGAAGCAAGTTTAGGAGGAAAAAGGCAAAAAAATTCTGAGAAAATGTTACAAATTTGCAAGAAAAAAAGTGAAAAATATATGAGAAAAAAGATTGCAATTTCAGAGGGAAAAGCTTTCAATTTACTAGAAAAAAAGTCACAAATTTATGAGAAAGTGGTTCTAAATTACTACAAGAAAAAAACTTAGAAGTTCACAAGAAAAAAGTCACAAATTTGCAAGAAAACAAGTTGTAACTTTTGGAGGAAAAAAGCTGAAAATTTACTGAGGAAAAAAGTTGGAATTTTGCAAGGAAAACAGTTCAGATTTACAAAAAACGTTATAAAACTGTGAAGAAAAAAGTTTAAAACGTAGAAGAAAAAAGTGCAGTTTTACATTTAAAAATTGCAAATTTGCAGAAAAAAGGCTAATTTAGGAGGAAAAAATTAAAATTTGAGAAAAAAGCTGAACATTTACAAGAAAAAAAGTCACAAATTTATGAGAAAAACATTTAAAATGTACAAGGAAACAATTCACAAATTTACACTAAAGATGCAAATTTACAATTAAAAGAAGCAAATTTTTGGAGGAAAAATGCAGAAAAATTCTGAGAAAATGTTAAAAATTTGCAGGAGAAAATTTAGGAGAAACGATGGTAATTTAGGAGGGAAAAGCTGAACATTTACAAGAGAAGTCACAAATTTATGAGAGAAAAATTTGCACGTTTACAAGAACAAAGTCACAACTTTATGAGAAAACTTCAATATGTTCAAGAAAAAAATATCATAAATTTACATTAAATAAAAAAAGTTGTGCATTTACAATAAAAAGGAAGCAAACTTAAGGGGAAAAGAGTGAAAATTTGCAAGAAAAAAAATCAAATGGGAGGAAAGGAGAATTTAGGGGGAAAAAGAAGCAATTTTAGGGGGAAAAAAGCTGAAATTTCTGGAAAAAGTTACACATTTGCAAGAAAATAGTCATAAATTTATGAGGAAAAAAGATGCTAATTTGGATGGATGGATGTACTTTGTTGATCCCAAACTGGGAAATTACAACGTAACAGCAGCATGACACAGACAACCCAACCAACAGAAATACACACAGCATAATAGAAAAGGAGCTATGCAGGGAAGTAAAGTAAAAATGCTGAGATAACTATATACAACGTAGGCTACTACTAGGTTAAATAGATGATGATTTTATGAATCTACGGATAGTACTGACTGTACAAAGGATTATAAGGCACAGGGTGAAATACAAGGTACCAATTAGACCGTAAGGTGCAGTATGGCAGCATAGTTATGACCAGAATTCAACATCAGAGTGAGTTATTGTACAGTAAAATGGCATGTGGCAGTAAAGATTTCCTATACCTGACCGTTTGGTAGCGGAGCTGTAGCAGTCTGCTGGAGAAAGTGCTCCGCTGTCTGTCCAGTGTGTGGTGGAGGGGTGATCAGAGTTGTCCATGATGGACAACAGTTTGTTCAGTGTCCTCCTCTCCACCACATTCTCAAAAGTCTCTGGCCTGAGACCAATTACAGAGCCAGCCCTCTTGATAATCTTGTCAAGTCTGTTGGTGTCGCTGGCTCTGATACTGCTACCCCAGCAGACAGCAGCAAAGAAGATGGTGCTGGTGACAATGACCTGGTAGAAAAGCTGCAGCATCCTGTTGCACACGTTGAAGGATCTCAGCTTCCTCAGAAAGTACAGTCTGCTTATCCCCTTCTTGTACGCCTCGTCGGTGTTAGATTTCCAGTCCACTCCGCTGCTGATCATGACACCCAGATATTTGTAGTGCTCCACATCCTCCCCCCTATTCTGCAATGGCTGTGAAGGCGTCCTCTTCTTCCTGAAGTCAATCACCATCTCTCTGGTCTTGTTGATGTTCAGCCTCAGGTGATTCTGCTCGGTTCACTCC
Organism: Pholidichthys leucotaenia; assembly: GCA_020510985.1. Lineage (NCBI taxonomy): Eukaryota > Metazoa > Chordata > Actinopteri > Cichliformes > Pholidichthyidae > Pholidichthys > Pholidichthys leucotaenia. The sequence goes on from CM035844.1 coordinate 227,536,178, forward strand.
ACAAATCTGTCTGCCAGTGCCCTGTAGTCCCATTCCTCTCCCCCTCTTATACACCCAACAACAGCCAAATTGTCAGAGAATTTCTGCAGGTGGCATGACTCTATGTTGTACTGAAAGTCTGTGGTGTATAAGGTGAAGAGAAAAGGAGCGAGCACAGTCCCCTGTGGAGCTCCTGTATCACTAACCACCACATCAGACAAGACACTGCCCAGCCGGACAAACTGTGGCCTGCCTGTCAGGTAGTCGGTAATCCAGGAGATCACAGAGCTGTCGACCCCCATCACCCGCAGCTTCTCACCCAGCAGCAGTGGCTGGATGGTGTTAAAGGCACTGGAGAAATCAAAGAACTCGATTCTTACAGTGTCTCCTCCGCCATCCAGGTGCAGATGGGCTCGTTGCAGCAGGTAGATGACAGCATCTTCAACTCCTAAATGGGGCTGATATGCAGAACTGCAGAGGGTCCAGCCACGTCTTCACCTGCGGCCTCAGGTGGGCTAAGACCAGTCTCTCCAGGACCTTCATCACATGTGATATGAGGGCAACTGGTCGATAGTCATTCAGGTCAGGTCAGATGGTGACGACTTCTTGGGGACAGAAACCAGGCAGGACATCTTCCACGGCACCAGTGCTCTCTCCAGGCTCAGGTTGTACCACCTATGACCACCTATCCGTGATGCTGGTGCCTGCCTACAAACCTTTACTGAAGCGCAGCAGGCCAGTAGAGAAACAAATCAGGATTTAGCCAGAGGGTGCAGCCTCAGCACTTCAGGACTGTTTTCTGCACACAGACTGGGAGGTCTTCAAAATAGCAGCCTCCCAGGGAGACAGGACAGATGTGGAGGAGTATGCTGAAACGGTCACCAGCTACATCGCGAAGTGCACAGAGGATGTCACTATAGTGAAGCCTATCACTGCACGGGGCAACTATAAACCCTGGATGACTGCAGAGATGCGCTCGCTGCTCTCAGCCAGAGATGCAGCCTTCAGAGCAAAGGACAGGATCGCCCTCTGCTCAGCCAGGTCTGCGCTCTCAAAGGGAATTAAGACGGTGAAGCGCGCCTATGCGGACAAAATCCAGGGACACCTCTGTGACACAAGGAACACCAAACGGATGTGACAGGGAGTTTGGGCGCTGACGGATTATAAGTCTAGGCAGGGGGTCAATGACGATGCTTCGCTTCCAGACAGGCTCAACAACTTCTTTGCACGTTTTGAAGCATCAAACCCGACAATCAGAGGGAGGGCTGGCCCATCTCCACCATCTATTGGGCCAGCTATCATCATCAACGCAGCGGACACACGGAGGACCCTAATCAGGGTCAACCCACATAAAGCTGCAGGTCTGGACAACATCCCAGGACGTGTGCTCCGAGACTGCGCGAGCGAGTTGGCGGATGTCCTGACTGACATTTATTACATCTCCCTGAGTCAGGCCATTGTTCCCAGATGCTTTAAGACCTCTACCATAGTACCGGTGGCAAAGAAACCAGTTGCGTCCTGTCTAAATGACTATCGTCCTGTTGCAATGACACAAATTGTAATGAAGTGTTTTGAACGGCTTGTCAAACCACACATCACAGCCTGCCTCCCTGCATCACATGACCCACTCCAGTTTGCATATCATTCAAACCGCTCCACGGAGGATGCTATAGTCACCACCCTGCACTCTTGTCATCACCCACCTGGATCAGAAAGACACCTACGCCAGACTCCTGTACATTGATTTCAGTTCAGCATTCAACACCATTATTCCCCAGACACTGATGGAGAAATTACTCCTTCTCGGTCTGAACACCGCCACATGTCTCTGGATCCTGGACTTCCTGACCAAGAGACCTCAGTCTGTTCGTGTTGGAAACAACATCTCCAACTCTATCACGCTGAGCACCGGATCCCCTCAAGGCTGCGTACTCAGTCCACTGTTGTTTGCACTTCTAACACATGACTGTGAATCCAGACACGAGGGGAACCAGATTATTAAGTTTGCAGACGACAACACAGTGGTGGGACTCATTCAGAGGGATGAGGAATCAATGTACAGGGAAGAAGTTGGAGACCTGGAGGGCTGGTGCAGGGAGAACAATCTGGTGCTCAATGTGGACAAAACGAAGGAGCTGATTATCGACTTCCGGCGGTCACAGCCTGAACACGTCCCTCGCTGCATCAGCGGTTGTTCAGTGGAGAGAGTGGAGAACATCAAGTTCCTCGGAGTGCAGATCTCGCAGGACCTGACCTGGAGCAAGAATTCCTTGGGGATCAGGAAGCGGGCCCAGCAGAGACAGCACTTCTTGAGGAAACTCAAACAGGCCTCTCTCCCCATCTGCATCCTCAGGACCTTCTACAGAGGTGTGGTGGAGAGTGTTCTGACGTACTGCATTGCTACATGGTACTCCAGCTGCAGTATGTCAGACAAAAAAAGCCCTGCAGAGGATAGTTAAGGGAGCTGAGAGGGTAATTGGAGTTTCCCTCCCCTCTGTCCAAGAACTTTTTCAGAGACGTTGTAGGAGCAGGGCACTGAACATTGTCAAGGACCGTTCTCATCCTCTGCATAAACACTTTGAACTGCTGCCATCTGGCAAACGATTCCAGAGCATCAGAGGCAGAACCACCAGACTGATTAACAGCTTCCTTCCACAAGCTGTTAGGATGCTGAACAGTTGATCCAGAATCTTTCATACATACTACTGCACCTTATGGACATTATGTATATTATTTGTATATTATAGTTCTCGTTTGTTTCAAGTATGTCTCAGGGATGTGTGAATGGCTGTGTTGGGGTGGGGGGTGAGGGAGTGTGTGAGTGTGTCTTAAATTATGTACTTTTTACTTATATGGATGCCTAGAGAAACACAATTTCATCTTGCCTGCACTACAGTTGTATGTACAGCAACAAGACAATAAAGGTCGATTTGATTTGTACTGGTGTTTCAGTACCGGAGCTAGCTGGTTGGCACAGGTCCTCAGGATCCAGGCGGAGATGCCATCAGGGCCCGCCGCCTTCCACTGGTGAAGTGTCTCCAGCTGTTTCCTCACCTGGCCTGTAGTCACAGTGATGTGGGGGTTGGTGCTGAAGGGAAAAGCTGAAAAATGACAAGAAAAAGTTACAAATTTTCAAGAAAAAAAAATGCTACAAATCTGTGATTTTAAAAAAGATGTCAATTTATGGGAAAAAATATTTCAATTTATAAGAAAAAAAATGGTAAGTTTTTGAGGAAAAAGTCACAAATTTGCAAAAAAAAAAGTTGCAAATTTATGAGAAGTTAAAAAAAAATTTATATGAAAAAATTGCTTATTTATAAGGGGGAATGTCACATTTATTTAAAAAAGCTTCTAATTTACAAAATAATATTTGCAAGTTTACAAGGAAAAAGTCACAAATATGCAAGAACAAAATCACAGAAGGAAAAAGGTGCAAATTTAGACAAATGCCACAAATTTATGGGGAAAAGAAGTTTAAATTTTACAAGGAAAAAAAAGTGCTGACTGGTAAATCCTTTCCTGTGAAGGTAACTCTGCTTTTACTTGAGTGTAATATATAACCAATAGGTTACAGTAAGAGTGATGTCCTTCTTCGCATTATTTTGTTTGTTTTTGCAGCTGCGTGACTGCCTGGAGACTGAGGTGTACGAGTTGTTCCACAAAAAACTGACGGAGCACGCTCTGATGAAGGACCCAAAGTTCCTGTGGTGCTGCCACGTGAGTCCAGTCCACCTTAAAAACGATAAAAATCATCAATGGTTAATCTGCTCTCACAATCAGTCACGCTTCATTCTCCTCCCTGTAATTTTCATGCTTCTCATACTTGGAGGAGTTCTGATAATTTTTAGTTCAGAAGCATCAAGTTCAACCAGTTTGTCTGCTGCAATTTGTGTGAGGGGGAAAAGTTGGAAAGAGAAAAGCAGCTGATTTTAAGTTACAAAGAGTCACAAATTTATGAGAAATAATTCCCAAAAAATGTTGAAAAATTACTTTTGGGGGGGGGGGGCAGAAGTATTTAAGAAAAAAAGTTGCAGATTTTGGGTTAAAAAGAAATGCAAAAAAGATTCTAATTTACAAGAACATGTTTGCAAGTTTACAAGGAAAAATTCATAAATTTATGAGCAACAAAGTAGGAAATTTACAATAAAGTCACGTTTTTGAAAAAATGTTCCAAATTTGCAAGAAAAAAAATCGCAAGTTTATAAGGAAAAAAAAGCCAAATTAGCAGAAAAAAGCTAAAATTTTCAAGAAAAAAGTTGCAAATTTGCAAGACAAAAGTGTTACAAATTTGTGAGGAAAAAAATAGAAAACTAATGTGGGAAAATGTTTTTAATTTACAAGAATATTTGCAAGTTTACAAGGGAAAAAGTTGAAAAATTTACAAGGAAAAACGTAGAAAATGTATGAAAAAAAATGTTTGTAAATTACAAGAAAAAATTTGAAAGTTTACAAGAAAAAAAAAAGTCACAAATTTATGGGGAACTAAGTAGAAAATTTACGGTTAAAGTCACGTTTATGAAAAAAAAATTCCAATTTAAAAGAAAAATAAGTTTACAAGAAAAAAAAGACTTCATTTAGGAGGAAAAAAGCTAAAAATTTACAAGGAAAAAGTTGCAAATTTGCAAGGAAAAAGGGTTACAAATTTGTGAGGAAAACAGTAGAAAACTGAAAAATGAAAAAAGTTTAATTTACAAGAATATTTGTTAGTTTACAAGGAAAAAGTTGAAAATTTACAAAGAAAAAGTTGAAAATTTATGAAAAAATATTTTTTTAATTACAAGAAAAAATGTGCACATTTACAAGAAAAAAGTCACAAATTTACAGTAAAAAGTTGCAAGTTTACAAGAAAAAATCTCATTTAGGAGAAAGAAAGACGAAAATTTACCAGAAAAAAGAAATGCAAATTTAAAAATGAAAAGTAAGCAGAAATGTAGATTGGAAAAAGTGCACATTTATGGACTAAAATTGCACATTTTTTTCCATTTTATTTGAAGAAAGTTGCAAATTTAATAGGAAAGAAGTTGTAACTATGATACAACAGCCTTAAATGTAAACACCAAGAGTATGACTTTTATGACAAAAAAGTTCAAAATTATAAGAAATATTTGCAGATTTATGAGGAAACATGGCGGATTAAAGGAGTTGCAAATTTAAGAATGAAAAATAAGACAGATTTGCAAAAAAAAGCAGAAATTTATGGACTAAAATTGTGCATTATTTTCAGTTTTATGTGGAAAAATGTTGCAAATTTAATAGGAAAGAAGTTGAAAATATGAGAAAACAGCTGCAGGTTTAAATTCACAACGTCTGACTTTAATCACAAGAAAAGTTCAAAATTACGAGAAATATTTACAGAATGATGAGGTGGAAAATGGCAGATTTAGGGTTAAAAAAGTGAAATTTAAGAGGTAAAAATGGGAGAAAAATGCAGATTTGCAACCAGATTAAGAGAAAAGTTACAGATTTACAAGGAAGAAAGTTGCAATTTTTTGGGGAAAAAAGTAGAAAATTTACAAGAAAAAAGATGCTGATTTATGAGGAAAAAAAATCAAAAATTTATGGAAAAAAATTCTGATTTACAAGAAATTATCTGGACATTTACAAGGAAAACTCACAAATTTATTTAATTAGAAAATGTATGAGGGGAAAAATATGTTGATTTATGAGAAAAAAACATCTAAAATTCATGAAAAAAGATGTCTAATTTGCAAGAAAAAAATCTGCACATTTACAAGGAAAAAGTCACAAATTTATAAGAAAAAAGTTAATAGAAAATAAGTTGCAAATATGATAAAATGGCCACAGACTTAAATTCACCAAAAGTCTGACTTTTATGAAAAAGAATTCAAAACTTTGAGAAATATTTGTGACTTTATGAGAAGAAATGGCAGATTAAAGGGTGGAAAATGTTTCAAATTTAAGAGCAAAAAATGAGAGAAAAATGCAGAAGTTAAAAAAAAAAAAGTACAAATTTATGATTACAAATTCACAGAATTAGGAGACACAAACTGGCTAAAAAAAAGGCACAATTGGAATTTTACGAATTAAAAAAATTGTAAAACATCACAAATTTATCAAAAAGCTGCAAGTTTATAAGAATAACTTGTTTTGCTTTTAGATTTAATTTTACCTGAATTTACTGAAACATTTTTTAATCTATCTTTTGCTTTTCCAGTCTAAACTTTTATTTTAGTTTACAGATTAGATTTTTCATTGATATTTATGCAGCAGATTTTAAGTTGCACACAACCAGCAGTCTGTCTGCTCTTTTACATTTTGTTTTTTTAATTATTGTCATGAGTTTTCTTTTAAAGACGGATGAAACAGGCCAAACTGTGACAAAACCTCCCAAAGTTCTGAACCCAGAGGAAGACTAACTGTGTGGGTGTGACGGCTGTTTCTTCGTCTCTGTCAGTGCACCTCCGGCTTTATCAACGATGGGAACCAGCTGAAGGTCACCTGCCCGTCCTGCCGCAAGAGTTTTTGTGCTCAGTGCAAGAAACCCGTGAGTACAGTCTGTGGAACCATGTTCCCACCGCAGAGCGAGCTGCTTTTCCCAGAACACCTCAGGGTTTAATGATTGGAGCACCATGTTACACAGACATTAAGCAGCCTACATCACAACAACTGATTTTACTGCAGATCACTCTAACGAGCGACTGGGGGCTTTTCTTTATTTTAATGACTTATGTAGGATTTCTGTGGCACCATATGATCTGCAAAGTCAATTGGGCTAAAGTCCTCCTGCACAGGAGTTCTCTCCCACAAAATCTAGGACTACAGCACTGTCTGAAATGCCTCGTTTGGATTGGCTGTTCGCTTCTCTGAGAGGGTATGACATAACTCCTGGGTAGTCTGGTACACCCTGTCCTCAGAGCAGAACTAGAAGTTTTCCCCTGAGCCTCAGAGCTCACGTAGCTATAGTGGAGCTAGATTAGGTAACAGTTAGCTAGCAGCCCAGCCAGCGTTTTAGAGCTCTTCTCTCTAAATTCTGATCACGCCACTAAACAGCCGTAGACAGTAGGCGATTTGTTATTTTTAACAAGGAGGCAGGGGTATTCACCGATTTGGCATATGGCACAAACGTAAATAAGGTACAGATTTGCAAGAATAAAGATGAAAAAAAAATGACAAGACCCCAGTTTAAAAAGTCATAAATTACAATTTAATTACATATAATTAAAATTTAACCAGTGCCCGGATGAACTTTGCAAACTTAGAAGAAAAAGTGTAAAATTTATGTGGAAATTTTGAAAATTTGCAGGAAAAAAGTAAATTTTTGAGCAACAAGTTGCAAATTTATGAAGGGGAAAAAAGTTACAAATTTCTGAGAAAACGGTTACAAATTTACAAGAAAAGTTGTAAATTTGCAATTTTTTCTCAAAAAATTTATAATAAAAAGATACAATTTAAAAACTAAAAATCATAACTTACAATTGCAACCTTACAAGAAAAAAGTGGAATATTTATGTGAAAAATTTTGAAAATTTACAGGAAAAAAAGTTGTGCATTTCTGAGAAAAAAGATGCAAATTTGAGGAAAAAGTTAAAAAATTTTTGAAAAAAAAAGTTATGATTTTTGAGGAAAACATTGCAGATTTGTTTTATTTTTTTATTGGTTTATTTGTCAGGGATCATGTCCAGAGAACCATTAAACACAGGGTCAGGATGCTCTGGACCAGATTATAGCGTTCTCACTACTTTCCATCTGTCGTCCCTGAGGCAGGCAGGAAGGTATGAAAAGAAAAACGGCTCATATAGAAAGCAATTCAGGTCAGATTTCAACTGTTGTCTTTGAAACAAGCAGGGAGTAAGTTTAAAAGATAAGAGGAACGGCACATAAAAATGATTTAAAAGTACAATTTCAAATCCCATTTAAGGGAGAGAGAAACTAGCATTTATGAGAAAAATTAGCAATTTTATGGGGGAAAAAAAGCTGAAAATTTACAGGAAAAAAAATACAAATTTACAAGAAAAATGCTAATTTTTGAGAAAAAAAAGTTTTTTTTTTAAATTTAGCAAATTTATGACAAAAAAGTTTAAAATTTACGGGAAAGAAAATTTGCAGATTTACAACCAAAAAAGCTGCAAATTTATAAGATTTTTTTTTTTTTAAAAAAATTTCTGCTTGGAATTGGTTGTTCAAAGTCATTTTATTCCGTAACAAATTATTTATAAAATAAATTTTATTCTGTAACATAGAAAGGTTGATGATGATATTGGGGGGGGGGGTGTCCTCCTTTGATCTACTCCTATGAATGGGGACGTGGGGATGGCAGGTTAACGAGGGGGACAGTATCCTCCCCCCATCCCCCGTCACATCACCTACTGTCCATAGACCCCGTCCCTTCATCATTCTGGCCTGTTTTGCTGTTAGCACTGCCAGCTTTGCGATGCAAATTGGTTTGACCAGCGATTTTGTAGCTCTCTTTTTTTATAAACTGTAGTTACCGCATGAGACCAGCTCGTTCATAAATATATATATCTCAAGCCAGTCTGGTTTATTTGTTATATTTTGGCTGTAATAGCTGGGTAGATTTGGCTGCTAATGTTAGCTGGGATTTATGGCCGTCTTTGATCTTAACCTCCTGGGTACAAACTGAAAGAGGAGTCCGCTAGCCTAGCAGCTTGATGTCCATTTGTGTCTATTCTGTCTCTGATAAACTCTAACATTTAGCCAGTATTTGTTAGCATCCTATTTAGTTTGATAACTGAAGCTAAAGGCTAACATTAGCCTCACACATCTCGTCATTGCCGTCAAAAGAGGGAGTGTGGGGTGAACTGGAGCTCTTTTTTTTTTTTTTTAAAGCAGTGTGCCATAAAAATCCTGTTCTGTGGAGAGCTCCTTCCCTGTGTTTAAAATGGTATTGAGATCATTAAACCCTGGGGTGTTTCCCCCCCAAAATCATGTCACACACATTTTAGACTTCTAGGAACTGTGTCAGCATGTGGAAGAAGAGCGTAACGGGGACTCTCTTAAGTCACAGAGAGCAGGTGCTTGTTGACAAATGAGGCACATGTGGCTACAGAGCTGCAGGTTACAGACTGTTTAGTGCACCACACTCACATGAAGGAGTCTCTGCTTTTAGAGGGAACACATACTGTACATAATAAAAGGGGAACTACCCCCCGATAGCTCCAGTTACTAAAAAGCTTATGTTAGCTGCTCCCATTGCGTGTGGGAGACTTTGGCCTTGTCGTATGTTTGACGAACAACTAGCAGGAATTTATTTCAGTTGGCCTTGAACTGTAGACGCTCCCCACTGCAGGAAGCTCATTAACTCCCTCCCTTCCTCTCTCTCTCTCTATGGTCCCAGTGGGAGCCTCAGCACCAGGACGTCACCTGTGAGCAGTTCCAGCAGTGGAAGAGGGAGAACGACCCCGAGTACCAGAGGCAGGGCCTGGCCGGGTACCTGAGAGACAACGGCATCAGTGAGGCTCACCGCCATTACCTGGAACCACAACCACACGTTTCACTTCAGCTCCCCGTCCCTGATCAGTGCAGCTGTGTTCAGACATAATCGTCCTCATTCAGCTGCACACGGTTTAATGAGGGGACATCAACACCACCACCCCCACCCCCACACACACACCAACCTGGGAGAAAAGAGAGAATGGTCCCCCAGTATCATCATAAACCTTTCTATACCATGTTACACAACTGAATAAAATCCCTTTGAGTCACCAATTCTAAGTAGAGAAAAAAAATCAACTTGTTTCTCGTAGATTTGCAACTTTTTTCTCAAAAATCTGTGACTTTTTTTCTCATAGATTTACAACCTTTTTCATACTGTATTTGACTTTTTTCTCATAAATTTTAAAACTTTTTTTCTCATTAACCCCTTGCACTCCGGTCAATTTCCCTAAAAACGCCAAAAAATAACGTGCCCAAAGTAAATCGAAAGCTGTTCTTCAACCCTTTGCAGCATCTTCATGGGGTTGGTCTCATTTCAAAGAAAACACTTTGAATTTTTTGGCAAAACAGTCATAATCTCTCAAAGTGCTCCGGCCACTGAGTTACAGTCATCTAAACATACTGAACTTGAAGAAAATAAATTTGGCCTGGGTGTTTTTTTGGATACAAATGCTTGCAAATAACACACAGCTACTACTACTACTACTACTACTACTACTACTACTACTACTACTACTAACTACTACAGCTTCAGATCCGGGCTGGAAAATGCAACAGAAATGTAGAACCAAGTGTTATCCAGCTGAGGTCAAAATTTTGTAACAATACCACAAAAAATGAATATATTACACAGCTTTTTCCTCAGGTAGTTCCCAGGTGTTTTTGAACTGTGCCAAATTGTGCCAAATGGCACAGTTTGGAAAAACGTCTGTAACTTTTGAATGATTCAATATAGAAGCTTGATGTTGGGCTCTAATGAAAGGTGACACTCAGGGCTGTGTGTGTGTGTGCGGGGGGGGGGGGGAGTTGCCCCCCCCCCCCACTCGCTACAGAGGACGGACATCGGCCATCGCTACATGACGGAATAGTCATGTGGCGACCGCGGCGCAGTCACCGCGGCTTCCCCCCCCACCTCGCTACAGAAGAGTAGCGGGGGGGGCAGTGTTCACGGTCCGGACGCGGCGCACGACCCGTGTACCGCAGCGCACGAACTTCGGACTTCGTGCGCCGCACAGTTGTAATTTACCGATCGGTCAAAAGTAATTTTTGATTACAATTTTCAGGGATAAAGAATAATTTAGCTTATAACACCTTACCTCTTCACAGCAGCAGTGTCCTGGCGAACTTCTCTTCCTCGTTGTCAGACGAACGCGACGCTGGTCCCTTGTTACGGACTCGTGGTTCTGGTCTCGGCGACCCGGTCAAAACATAATTCCATTATTGCGGTTTTGCGCTTCCATGATTGCAGTTTTGGCAAATGATTTACGACCTTCGTCGTCGGCCTCCGTCGGTCTATGATGACCATGGAAGAGAATCCTAAACGTCTATTCTGCTGGAATAAAAAAAAAAAAATGCACCGCCTGTGACTGAACAGGCCGATGCGCTAATGGCAGTCCCTGTCACACAGGTCGCACTTGTGGATGGTCTCCGTGCTGCTGGGTCTGTGACGGTTCTTCCTGCGGGTCCTTTTTTCTTCTGCTGCAGCAGTCTGTCTTCACCCAGCCTTACAAAAAACAGCTTGCGAACTTCTGTGCTTCAATTGGCTCGCTGCATTCACAGCGTTGGTAGGCGGGTCCTTCTTGCTAGGTTTTCAGTCATTGGTTCTTCAAGGTTTCAGAAACCCAATTCAAGGCTCTTATTAGTCGAATGAGAGGTCAATCAGATGAACTAATCTGTTCGCGGCTGTGTCTGCAGTGGAAGAATGGAAATGCAGCTTTTATTTTCAGTGCGCGCTTGGACGCAGCGCCCTTGTGCGTCCTAGAGCGCACGAGGACGCTCTCGTGCGCCCTCGTGCGCTCTGGGACGCAGAGACGTGCCCGTCCACGGTACACCAGAGTGCAAGAGGTTAAAGCGTACCTGTGGTGGTCGTGAAAAAAAAGATATTATATTGAGCCCCTGTCTCACGTTCTAGTTCAAGTTTAAGTTGAAATTCACGTTCAAAGCATTTTTTTTTTTTTCCACAATATCTTTATTGAACCTTTTTTTTTTTTTTTTTAACAAACATGATACAAACAATCAAACACTAACACTAAAGTACTACAAAAAAAAAAAAAATGCACTAAAAACACCAACAACCACCAACAAAATCAAGTCTTCAACAATGCTCCTCTGTTTAGTCTAGACAATCCAATACATAAGTATACATATTATGTTCACCAGTTTGGAATTTACAAGGTCCACACACATCATTCACCTTCTTCTTCAAGAGTTATGTTTAAATTTTTTACATAATCAATAAAAGGTCTCCATATATTCTCAAACACAATTTCCTTTGATTTTAGTATATATGTTATTCTTTCTAATGGAAGGTTTGTTAACATCTGTCTTAACCACTGAGTCACATCTGGTCTATGAGTCTTTTTCCATAATAGTGCAATACATTTTTTGGCATTAAGCAAACTGAGGTCTATGAATGTTCTTTCACTTTTATTAAAATTATGCTTTTCTGGGTACAGACCCAACAAAAACAGTTTAGGATTCAATATGATTTGTTTTGAGATTATTTTTTCAATTGTTACCCTCACCTCTTCCCAAAACATTCTTATTAATCTACATTCCCCTAAACAATGAAATAGGGTTCCTTTACTTTCCATGCATTTTGTGCATGTATCTGGTATATTTTTGTTATATCTATTTAACTCCTCCGGTGTAACATACATCCGCATTAACCATTTGAAATGTATCAATTTAAGGCGTGCATTTATTGATTTGGTTTGAGCTTCTGTACAAGCCAATTCCCATTGTTCCTCTGAAATTTCAATTTGCAGATCTTCTTTCCAGTAGTTTAATCTTTTCAGTGAATTTTCACTTGAAGATAGTGTCAGTGAGTTATAAAACTCTGAAATAATACCCTTTCTTTTACTATCTTTCATCATCATTTTTTCCAAGGATGAATAAATAGGTCGAGTGAGAGCTTTATTTTGATTTGATCGAATAAAGTTTCTAAGTTGAAGATATTTAAAAAAAATGTGTTCTATTGAGATTAAATTTGATCCTCAGCTCTTCAAAAGACATTATGTTGTCTGCACATGGCAAATATAAATCCTGAATCTTTTGTATCCCTTTTAAATTCCATACTTTAAATACAGCGTCCGCTCTCCCTGGTTTAAAATATTGATTACCCCATATTGGACTAAATTGTGACAATAACTGTGGTTCTTTTAAATAGTTTTTAGCTTCACACCATATTTTGATCATATGCTTTACAAATGGATTTTTAACTTGTTTTTGTAATTTTTTTGCCGAATCTGAGTATATGAATATGGGAAGAGGTAAAGGTAAATTGTATGATTCCATTTCAGTCCAGTGAGGGAGATCATTTGATGAAAAATAATATGTCATAGACCTCAGTTGTGCCGACCAATAATACAACATAAAATTTGGACATTTCAGACCTCCACGATCAAATGGTAAATATAATAAAGACAAACGTAATCTAGCCCTCCTGTTGTTCCATATAAATTCCACTAACTTTTTTTTTATTCTTGAGAATAGATCTAAAGGTGGTGATAAGGGAATGTATTGAAATAAAGTATTTTAGGTAAAATATTACTTTTAAGTATATTGATTCTCCCGATCATCGACATTGGTAGTGACATCCATCTCTGAGTTAACTCATTGATATCTGACATTAAGGCTTCATAGTTGACACTGGCGACTGATTCTAGCTTAGGCATAATTTGGATTCCTAAATATTTAAACTGATTTACAACATTGAATTGATTTACCTCAGGGGCTGGGTAATTTCTCTGGGTCTCATTTAGCATTAATATTGAAGATTTAGTTTTATTTATTTTATATCCTGATATTTCCCCAAAATTCTTTATTAAATTCAACAAGGTTGGAATTGATTTTTTTAGATTCGACATAAACAAAATTATGTCATCGGCGTACAGGGAGATTTTATGTTCTGTTGGTCCAACTTTAATTCCATATATTTGTGAATGTAAACGTATCGCTATCGCTAAAGGTTCAATTGCCATAGTAAACAGTAAAGGTGAAAGTGGACAGCCTTGTCGACATCCTCTATTGATTTTTATTGGTTTTGAAATATTGTTATTTGTTAGGATTTCTGCTGTAGCATTATTGTATATTATTTGAACCCATTTTATGAAATTATTTCCAAGTCCAAACCTTTGTAGGACTTCAAAAAGAAAGGGCCATTCAACTCTATCAAAGGCCTTTTCGGCGTCCAATGATAGGAGAGCTGTATCCCGTGCTTCTTTATTAAAATAAATAATATTAAATAGTCTTCTTACATTATGGAAGCCTTGTCTACCCTTTATAAAGCCATTCTGATCTCGATTAATAATATTTGGTAAAATTTCTTGTATTCGTCTTGCTAAAATTTTACAGATTATCTTAAGGTCGGCGTTTAATAGGCTTATTGGTCTCATATTTTCACATTTATTAGAGGGCTTACCTGGTTTTGGCAGCAGTATAATTAAGGCATTATTTATGTATGATGGTAAATTATTATTTTGAAATGCTTCTAAAACCATTTCCAAAAAAGGTTTTATTAATTTATTCTTAAATTTTTTATAAAGGTCAACTGGAAGACCATCTGGTCCTGCACTTTTTCCTGATTTCATATTATCAATGGCTAGCCCAACTTCTTCTTGACTAATTTTAGACTCCAATATCTCCCTGTTTTCATTTGGAATACACGGTATAGATAGTTCGTTCAAAAACCCATTTAGTTTTGTTAAATCAGGTTCATTTTTGGTATCATATAATTTTTCATAATAATCTCTAAAGGCTCTATTAATTTCTAAAGGATCTATAACTACCTGTCCATTACTTATAATACTGGTAATTGGTGTTTTAATTTCTAATTGTTTAATCTGCCATGCTAATAATTTTCCTGATTTTTCACCTTGTTCATAAAAAGATTGTTTCAATCTTAGAAGACTCGAGGCAGCTCTATTCGCTGATTTTTTGTCGTATTCAGCTCTCAAAATCAGTAATTCATTCTCCAACCTTGGGTCACTTCCTGCATACACTTACGTTCAAAGCAATTTGATAGAAATCCATTGCTGATCTGCTGGTTCAGCTATGTCAGCAAAACATGGGTACAGCCATACTAGCGGCTACAGGGACTTCCAGGACGCTTCCTGTGATGTAATTTCGTTGACACCGCGATCTGGATCAGTATTGGCTGAGCCTCGAGTACCCGGATGTGGAGCGGCTTCGGGGATATTCAAATTCAAACGTTTATTTCAAACTCAGGGTTCATATTAAATGCAGAACTAAAACGAGTAGAAAATAAATAAATAAATGCTTAAATTCAGCGGGTCGTCTCGTCTGATCTGAGGTCGTTAACAGCTGCAACACGGCAGATAATTCGGCTCCTCCCTCGCCGCTATAAAGAGCAGCAGACAGTCGGCGCGTTGCGTTGTGTGTGAGGACCAAAATTCAAACGTTTATTTCAAACTCAGGGTTCATATTAAATGCAGAACTAAAACGAGTAGAAAATAAATAAATAAATGCTTAAATTCAGCGGGTCGTCTCGTCTGATCTGAGGTCGTTAACAGCCGCAACACGGCAGATAATTCGGCTCCTCCCTCACCGCTATAAAGAGCAGCAGACATTCGGCGCTCTTGTTAAAACAAAAACATACAATGCGATATGGATATCGCAACATGGCGGAATGTAAAGCCTTTGGATGTCTGAATAATAAGCGAAAAAAACAAACACTTTTTTTGTGTACCCAAACCCAGCTCACCTTGTCAGAAGATTGGAGCGGAAACAGGGCACAGACGAATAATTTCAGACGAAATTGCGTTGTGTGTGAGGACCACTTCGTCACTTTAACCCTCAGAAGACCTTTCTGGCTCAAACCTGTAGCCATGTTGGACAAATTCTTCCTCAGAGTCCGACAATTCAGCCATAATAGAATAAAAACACTCACAACAGCACCCTAGTCTCTCATACAGGCGGAGCATTGACTGTTGAGTATCAACGAAGTGACGTCACATCCGCATGTGTCATGGCTGCGCCCACAGTTTTCATTGGCTGCCCATGGCCAAGGTCCTATTTGAATATATGTCTGGTGGTATATGGCTGGCAAGAATTATTTACCAAAATAAGAAATACTTTTTCATAATGTTTTCAAGTCAAATGCGTCTTCACGACCACCACAGGTACGCTTTAATTAGCAACTTTTTCCTCAAAAATTAGCAATTTTTTCCTCTAAATTTTCCATCTTTTTTCTCATAGATTTGCAACTTTTTTTTTTTCAAAAATCTGACTTTTTCTCAAGCTGCTTTCACACCAAACACGAATGGGTGGTGTAAATCCATAGAAAATCAATGGGAAGACATGAGTACGCGTGAATTTTCATTGTCAAACATTCGCGTCTGCTAGCAGCTAGCTAGCTAGTGGAGGTAGTAAAATTATCACCGTTGCAGAGTAAACTAGTTAGAAAATGAAACTCACTCACCAGGAGACAGGAGGACCGGGAACTCTAAAGCTGATCTGGTTTTTGGAGTTATTTACCCACGGTTTCCGGCCGCAGACGTCCTAGCAAGCTAGCTAACAATGTAAACATGGGATCATCTGTAAAGTGTTGGAGGCTTGAGACATAATTTTCAGGTGAGCCTCCGGCTGGATAATGTAAACATGAACATGATGTTATTTTGGGAATTTCCACAGCAGATTCAACACAGCTGCAAAAGTTTTAAAGACAACTTCGCCTAGTCTGCATCTCACTATTAATGTTTGTTGGCGTGTTTACATTGAGTTATAATATAATCAGTTGTGCTGCGTGAAAAATTTGCCTGTTCACTTTTGGTGTGAACGCACCTTCATACATTTGCAACTTTTTATCCCCCGCCAGTCGAAGCTTAAAGGGGTCGAAGACTGAAGGGGGATTATGTTATGGGTCAGTCCATACGTCCCACTTTTGTGAAATCAACTCCTCCTACAGTTTTGGTCCGATTGTTTTGAAACTTGGTACCATGGTTTGTTATACACTGATGCACATATTGCAGTTTAGTTCTGATCAGATGGTTTCTGTGGGAATTGTAGCCCCTGATCTATGACCTTCTGTTTCACCTCACTTCATGGACAGTAACTGTCTTGTGAAATCAACCCCTACAGCTTTGTTCCGATTATTTTACGTTCCTACCCTCACCTATGGTCATGAGCTTTGGGTAATGACTGAAATAATGAGATAATGGATACAAGCGGCTGAAATGAGCTTTCTCTGTAGGATTACTGGACTCACCCTTAGAGATAGGGTGAGGAGCTCAGTCATCCGGGTGAGGCTCAGAGTAGAACCGCTGCTCCTCCACATTGAAAGGAACCAGTTGAGGCATCTGGGCATGTGATCAGGATGCCACCTGGACGCCTCCCACTTGAGGTGTTTCGGGCATGTCCCACTGGGAGGAGACCCCGGGTCATACCCAGGACACGCTGGGGAAACTACGTCTCCCAGCTGGCCTGAAAACGCCTTGGTGTCCTTTCTGAAGAGCTGGAGCAGGTGGCCGGGCAGAGGGAAGCTTGGGCTTCTCTGCTTGAGCTGCTGCCTCCACGACCCGGAGTGCCAGAAAAGTGGTAGAAGATGGATGGATGGATGTTTTGAAACTTGGTACCATGGTTTGATATACAGTGATGATGCACATATTGCAATTTCACTCTCATCGGTTGACCTTGAGGTCAAAGGTCAGGTCAGATTTCTCTCTAAATCTTCTAAACACAATAACTACTGAAAAAAATGTCGGCTTTTCAAATCGATACAGTAGTTGTATCTAATACGCATCTTGGACGACTTGCACTCTCACCTAGCTATGGGTTTGGGGTCAAAGGTTGGCATTCCCTGTGATCTCTTACCATAGAGCGTGTAAAGCTCTCTAGGGTCACCATACTTGCTACTCAGGTTCACCTCGGGATCCTGACCTACAACTATGAGTTGTCTACTTTGTTGTATATATTTGTGGATGATGGTTTATCATAATTTGGTTCTGTCACAGTATTTATATTGAGAAGTTGAAAACTGCTCTCTGTCGGTGATATTGGGCCTCAGTGCTCTTGTTCATGTATTTGTGGCTTTTTCCTCAAAAATTTGCATTTTTTTTTTCCTGTAAACTTTCAACTTTTTTCTCATAAATTTGCAACTTTTTTCATATGTGACTTTTTCCTCATAAACTTGTGACTTGCGTTCTCAAAGATTTGCAACAAAATGTTCTTGTAAATTAGCATTTTTTCCCCCTGTAAACTTTCCATTTTTTTCTTTTATATTTGCAACTTTTTTGTGACTTTTTTCCTCATAAATTTTTAACTTTTTTCTCATTAATTTGCAACTTTTTTCTTGTAGATTTTAACGTTTTTCTCAAAAATGTGACTCTTTTCCTCATCAATTTTTTTCTTGTAAATTTGCAACTTTTTCATATATTTGTGACTTTTTTCTTAAAAATTTGCAACAAAAAAACTCATCTTTTTTTCTCATAAATTTTCATCTTTTTTTCCTCATAAATCTACTTACTTTTTTCTCAAAAAATAGCAAATTCTTTCCTGTAAATTTTCATATTTTTTCTCATAAATTTGTCAATTGGTTTCTCAAAAATTTGCAAAAAAAAAAAAAATGTTCTCGTAAATTTTCATGTTTTTTCTCGTAAATTTTCAACACATCTGGATGCTGGTTAAATTTTTATTCTGTGTAATGAAATTGTAATTTGTGACTTTTTTAACTTTGAAATTGGCGTCTTTTATCACGTCTTTGCACCTTTATTCATGCAAATTTGTAGCTAATTTGTTTTTACGTTTGTACCTCATGCTGGATTGGTGAATACCCCTATCCCCTTGTTAGAAAATAATAAATCACCTCCTGACTAGAGTACATTGTTACTGCAGCCACGAGGTTACGTCTCACTGCTGTCGGTTTGTCTGGTAGCAGGACTCTACATAAACTGAGCAAGAACCTGTTTGATTTTACAGACGTGAAAATGTAACCTTAGTAAACAGATAGTCTGGACTCTTTCTCCGTGTCCCTGCAGCCTGTCCTGACTGTGGCTTCCAGTATGCTCTGGCCAAAGGAGGCTGCATGCACTTCAGCTGCTCCCAGTGCCGGTACCAGTTCTGCAGCGGCTGCAACAACCCCTACCACAAGGTGAGGAGCAGCGATGTGCTGGAGCATTGTTTATGAGGGATAATATGGTCAATTCATGAGTGCAAAAGTCACACATTTAGCATAAAAGTGCAGTGGCGCAGTGGTTAGTACTGCACCAGCACAGCAACTCACCCTTGGCCATGGGATCCCTGGTTCAATCCCAGCCCCTGACCAACAGTGATCTGTGTGGAGTTTGCATGTTCTCCCCGTGTCTGCGTGGGTTTACTCCGGGATTTCTCCGGTTTCCTCCCACAGGCCAAAAACATGCAGGTTAGGTTAATTGGAGACTCTAAAGTGGCCTTAGGTGTGAATGTGTGTGTGAATGGTAAAGAGATAGCGCCGTACCATGGCTGCTTCATCCATCCAGGTGGATGCCCTCAATTTCCCCTCTGGGGATCAATAAAGTATACAAAATCAAATCCAAAAAAAAAAAAAAAAAGCCACAAATTCACAAGTCAAACAGTCCAATAGTTACTAGAGTGAGATAGATGTACTTTATTGATCTCAAACTGGGAAATTACAGAAATCCCATATTAATTTAGGAGAATAAAAGCTTCAAATTTATGACTACAAAAGTCACAGATTTGCAAGGGAAAAAAGTTGCAAATGTGCCAGAACAATGACTGCAAATTTAAGATTCAAGATTCAGAGGCTTTATTATCATGTGCACAGTTAAGAAATGCTACATTTCCTGAGCAATGAAATTCTTACTCTGGTCTCCGAACGAATGCCAAGATAAAAGGTACAGAAACAACAATTCTAATAAGATCATGACACACTAACACAGTAACTCAATCCTAATACTAATGGATGCTAATAACACACACAAGAGAAATGAAACTGAAAATCCACTGGATGACTAAAGTGATAGTGGTATATTGATATCAGAGATGATGTGAACCTGAAATGGCATGAACCTACACTACCGTTCAAAAGTTTGGGGTCATCCAGACAATTATTTTGTGTTTTCCATGAAAAGTCACACTTATTTACCACCATGAGTTGTAAAATGAATAGAAAATATAGTCAAGACATTGACAAGGTTAGAAATAATGATTTGCATTTAATAATAATTTTTTCCTTCAAACTTTGCTTTCGTTAAAGAATCCTCCATTTGCAGCAATTACAGCATTGCAGACCTAACATGATTGCACAAGGGTTTTCTAATCATCCATTAGCCTTCTGACGCAATGAGCAAACACATTGTACCATTAGAACACTGGAGTGATAGTTGCTGGAAATGGGCCTCTATACACCTATGTAGATATTGCACCAAAAACCAGACATTTGCAGCTAGAATAGTCATTTACCACATTAGCAATTTATAGAGTGTATTTGTGATTAGTTTAACGTTATCTTCATTGGAAAAAAAAGTGCTTTTCTTTCAAAAATAAGGAAATTTCTAAGTGACCCCAAACTTTTGAACGGTAGTGTATGTACAGTGTGTAAATGAGCAGTGTATAATTACAAATTAGCACCCGGTGTTAATTTCTGTAACGGTAGTACCAGTAGACTGTGCGTGGTACATAAGTTGCAGCAGAGATGATCTGGACATCAGACCGGTGAGACTATGTCTACTGTACAGATGAACAGTGTGCAAATTTAGCAGCCGGTGGTGTGAGTTCCTATATGCAAAGCTGTGTTATGGAGTTTTTTAGATTAGATTAGATTAGATTCAACTTTATTGTCATTACACATGTATGAATACAAGGTAACGAAACACAGTTTAGCATCCAATCAGAAGTGCAAAGGACAGCAGTGCAGTATATACGGTAATTAACAGTATGTGCAATTTAAGCAAATATATGCAAATATATGCAGCAGTGCAGAAAGTTAAAAGTACTGTTATGTGCAAATAATGTGCAATAAGTTAGATGTAGTTATGTAGTTATGCAGTTATGTACAGGTGAGGATGGTAAAAGATGATTGTAAGAGAGTCAGCGGGGAACTAAGTTCAATAACGTGACAGCTGTTGGAAAGAGACTCCTCATTAATAAGCAGTACTGCACATCTGTCACGGTCAGAGAGCGCATCTGTACACCCCATGTGGAGCTGCTGTCTGTGTCGCTTCGCCCCTTTTATTTGCCTCGAGAGTTTCCTCAACTTTTCATCACAACTGTGTACATTCATCCGAGGGCAGACGCTGACTCCGCCTCCAGCACCATCTCTGATGTGATCCAGCGGCTGCAGTCAATTTCTCCAGAGGCGCCAAACTTCATTCTTGGGGATTTTAACCATGTTTCTTTAAAGAAGACACTTAAAAACTTTCATCAGTATGTCTCCTGCCCAACCAGGCGAAAAAAGACATTGGACCTGTGCTATGGATCCATAGAGAGGGCCTATAAATCACTCCCCCTTCCTCCTTTAGGATCATCAGATCACAACTGTGTTCATTTGCTGCCCACATATAAAACTGCTCTCAGAAGAGGCAAAGTGGAGACCAGAGACATTGATGTGTGGACAGAAGATTCAGAGCACAGCCTCCAGGAATGCTTTGACTGTACAGACTGGAAGATGTTCATAATGGCCTGCGGGGATGATTTGGACTCTCTGGCTGAGCTCACATGCTCATACATGGCTTACTGTCAAAATAAGTTTGTTCCACGTAAACGTGTCAAAATATATCCCAACAACAAACCATGGGTTACTAAATCAGTTAAATCCTGCTTACAGAGGAAAGCACTTGCCTTTAAACAGGGGTCTGTTTCTGCGCTACAGGTTGCCACTAAGGAGCTAAAGGCCGAAATTTTAAGAGCAAAACAGAATTATAAATCAGAATTGGAAAGCAAGATGGCAGCAAATAAACTTGGTTCGGCCTGGGCCAGTATGAAAAAAATTGCAGGCCTTCAGAGCACAGAGCGCAGTAATCGTGTGTTTTTAGATGGTTTTAGTTCAGACACAGAGCTGGCTAATGCTCTTAATTGTTTTTATGGTCGTTTTGACTCCTTTGATTTTAGCACAGAAATCCAAGATTTGAAACAGAAACTCAAAGACAATCAGCACTTTAATATTGAGATGCAGGATGTTGAAAGGGAGTTCCGCGCTGTAAAAGTGAACAAAAGTCAGGGCCCTGATAATATATGTGGACGCCTGGTAAAGTCCTGTGCACATGAACTGAGTCCTATATTTCACTACATTTTCAATAAGTCCTTACAGACACAACATGTGCCTAAGATCTGGAAAGATGCCGTGGTTGTTCCCATTCCAAAATCCAGCTGTCCTAAAACGGTAAATGACTTTAGACCAGTTGCTTTGACTTCAATTTTAATGAAAATTTTTGAAAAACTGGTCAGATGTGAGGTCCTAAAGCAGACTGAGCAGGCATTGGATCCTCTGCAGTTTGCCTATAGGCCTCACAGAGGAGTGGAGGATGCCACTGTCACTCTGTTTGACATGCTTTTCAAACATCTGGATTTTAATGGGACACACGCCAGGCTTTTATTTGTGGACTTTTCTTCTGCCTTTAATACAATCCAACCTCATATTTTAGTTGAAAGGCTCCTGCAACAATTTGATTTAAGCAATAATCTGGTGGGTTGGATTCTGGATTTCTTAACCAACAGGACGCAGAGAGTAAGGGTCAATGGCACATTGTCTGACCTAAAGTGCTCTTCTACTGGCTCTCCTCAGGGGTGTGTGTTGTCACCACTACTCTTCATCCTGTACACAAACATGTGTCGGAGCAGACATGACAACAGACACATTATAAAGTATGCTGATGACTCAGTCATTGTCAGTCTCCTCCAGGATGGTGAGAGTGGCCACGGCCCAGTAGTTGATGACTTTGTTCACTGGTGTGAGGATTCCTACCTGCAGCTGAATACAACAAAAACAAAAGATATGATTATTGACTTTAGGAGGAAAACTCCCAGGCACAAAGTCACCATACTAAAAGGCCAGACCACCGAATGTGTACAATCGTACAAATATCTTGGGACGATTATTGATAGTGGATTGAACTTTGAGGTGAACTGTGAAAGGGTGTGCAAAAAGGGTCAGCAAAATTTGCATTGTTTGAGGAAACTTGCACGCTTCCAAATTGACCGAACCATAATGACTATGTTCTATCGGGCTTTTATTGAATCTGTTTTATCCTTTTCTTTAATGTCATGGTTTGGTCAGATAAAACTGAAACAGAGGAAATCCTTGGATCAGGTAGTTAGATGGTCCAGTCGTTTGCTTGGTGAGTCACAGCTGAGCCTGACATCCCTGTACACCAGACAAGTACAGAGGATGGCCGACTCGATTTTAAATGATGACTCCCACCCTTTGCACTGCAACTTTCAGCTTCTTCCCTCCAGACGGAGGTTTGCTGTCCCAAAAAGTAGAACCCAGCGCTACAAAAACAGCTTTGTCCCTGCTGCTGTCAAAGAGTTGAACAAGCTATAAAAATTATATTGTACATATTTTATATTTACCTATTTTGTAAGATGTGTGCCTGTGTTTGTGTCTATGTTGAATGTAATTGTGGCTTGTAAATATGGATGTCACCAACTGCAAAACAAATCTACCTACGGGTACAAATAAAGTAACCTGAACCTGAACCTGAACCTCCCCTTACAAATTCAACCACCTGTAACTCGGCCAAAAATGGTCCCATGTCCACAAAACTTTCCATGAAGGAAAATAGTGCCACCGCAGACGCAATGACCTCAAAATACCTGACAACCGATGTAGCGCCACATAGTGGTTAATGAAAGAATTGCTGGGAATAGTCTGTTGAGGAGTCTGAAGGCAGTGGGAAAGGAGGAGTTCTGAGAATGAATGTTAATTTATACAGTGAAAGTTAATGCTTTAACAAAAATGTTAAAGGGTCTACTGGCTGCAGTTCACTAACCATCCACAGGTGTCACTACAGCAGTTATGTCTGTACCTTTAACTCTGTACGCCGTCCTCGTACATTCTTAGACGGTGTGTAGGATGGAACAGTGCAGTTATGCCGGCCTGCACGCTCACCACCCTCGAGACTGTCTGTTCTACCTCAGAGACTGGGAGCCAAAGCGACTGCAGGAGCTGCTGCAGGTGAAAACTAAACTAAAAAAATGCTGTTTACTGGTTTTATACGACTGTTGCTGCTGTACCAGAGCACAGACAGAATCAATGACGTAAATTAACCAAACTTATTATGATTTCTTTGTGAACTCAGAAGGGAGGCATGGACTTCAACACAGATCCATCCAACGATGCTCCAGCTGGTATTTTTTTTTTTATCGTTTTTTTTTTTTTTTTTTTTGTTAATTTATTTTGAATATGTAACATCAAACAGTGACAATAATGTAGGTGACATTGTTAAGAAAATAAAGTACATATCAAACATAAGTCACCATACAAAAGATAAGTTTCACTATACAGATAATTTACGTAATATCCGAAAAGGAGTGGGAAGAAGTCTGAACTTAATTTAACTTAACTTATTTTAACACTTTTTATTCTGTTTAGGAAATAAATAATAACAGTTGATATGAAACATAAAGACTCGCCCACACAAGTTAAATGATGCTTCATAAGGCTGAATTATGCCAGTTAAATTCAGTGATTAACCGTCCTCTTTTGTTTTACTGAACCGTAGAAGCGTGCGGCGTGATAGAGCAGAAGGATGACGACGGTCAGCAGGTGGACTCTCCGTGTGGCCTCCAGACTCAGCCGGGACAGGCTGGACTCTGCGAGTGAGTGACGAGGATTAGAGTCAAACAAAAAACATGCAGATGTCTGTGCCGCTTTAAAGGTACAGGGTGGAACTTTTGGAAGCTCTGGTTTTAGTGCCATCATGTGGTCACCGTGGGCGCACCCTTACCATCAATGCTAACATTAGCATGCTGATGTTGGCATGTGAATGTTAGCCTTATCGTTAGCATTGACACTGATATTAGCATGCTAATGTTCACTTTAATGCTAACATTAGCATGCTTTTTTTATTGGTGTTGTGGTTTTTTTGTATTTGTATTGTAGCTTTTGCTGTTGTGCTGTGGCTTTTGCATTTTGTTGGCCTCTCTGGGCCACCGTATAAAGCTGCTGTAATACCTCATTACTGACAAACCAACCATGGAGGTTGCCAAGCAACCACAATAACTGTGATGTTCACCTTTCATTTAAAATTGAGTGGTTAAAAAGTTGCAAATTTACAAGTAAAAAATTGCAAATTTCTCCTTTTTTTCCAGGTTTGCAGGGGAAATGTTGCCCCCCCCAATTGATTTTACGCGTATAAATGGGGGTGGAAATGGAGGGATGGCATATTAACAAAGGGGATGATTTTGGGTGTAGCGGTTATGCAGGTACAAATATTAATATAAATATTATGTTGATGGGAATGAAGATTTCTCACATAAACTCGTTTGGGGCACCAGTCCAGAGAGAATGGACAATTTTTTTTTTAATAATTCAATATTTGTACCAGCGATGAATCCATCTCAAAACCTGTGAGTTCTTTCTCCTTTTAATCAAGAAGATGGACATGAAATTAAACAATAACTCCAGTATGCCTTTTTAACAGTTTAATAAGAAATTTCAGGGTAAATGAACATCAGACATTAAACTGTTAATGGATTACTGAGCATAAAGTGTATTATCAAACATTTGTGGAACCAAAGAAAAACATAGCTTAAATTGGCACTGTAATGGAAAATGAAAAACCATAAAATAGCTGTAAAACAGAATGGTTAGGAAAAATAGATGCAATTTTATGAAGAAAATGATAAATGCTATTTTATAAAAAGGAAAATTTGTGTTTCTCTGAAAAGGAACAGAGATTAATGAAAAGATAAATGTATTTGAAGTTCTGAAAGGAGTTTGAAGATGCTGGGTTTATAGAACTTATAAAAGCAATATTCTGGAGGATTAGATTCAGTTTGGACAACAGACCTTAAGCACAGAACTTGAAGTCAAGTTGCGCCCGTATGGTGGTAGCAGGCCACCAGGTACCAACCTTGGTCCAGATGGATGTCCGTTGGTGAAGGTGAGAGGAAAGGGCAGATTCTGCCACAGAGCGGTCTGGTACCGGCCACTGCTCCTTCAGGTCACAACCGTAGAAGCTGGATGCTGCTCACACAGGTCAGCGTCTCAGTTTGCACACAGAAAGAAGGAATTTGACATCTGGTCAGGTTGTCAAATTCAGATAATATTTGTTTATCGTTCTAAGTCTGATCAGAACAACAAACTTGATTTAAAAAAAAAAAAAAAAAAAAAAAAACAGACCACAAAGTCTGATTCTTCTGATGTGTCGTGGTCAGAACAAAGTTGACTTAAGCTTAGTGAAAATCAAGACAAAATCTTCTTAGCATGGTAATTTAAGAAAAAGGTGTAAAATAGGAAAAAAGTGAACTTTAATGAAAAGTTAAAAAGAGAGGTTACAAAAGGGACACAGAGCTCACGCTCTGGGCCTGGGCTTTGTAAGAGAGAGCATGGTTGACCCTCTTAGACTTTTTCAAGACTGTCTTTAAAAAGGAAAATTTACTGACTTGTTAGGGGTGGCAGGATGGCCCAGTTTCTATGAATGACGACCGAGCCTGACCAATTACATTCAGAGATTAGGATTGGATCTGCCCATTAGCGTAAACGTTTGACCAATAGCACTGAGTTCCGTTGTTTGAGCCGGGGTTGTAAAGTTACAAAAAAGGGTACAAATGAAGGACTGAAACCTGATTGGTCAGTTCACAGTTTTTGGAATGTGAGCCTTACACAGGGAGATAGAAGGATACATAGTATTTGATAAGATGAGTAGAAATTATCTTGAAACATACGTATGCTACCTATTAAAGCATACATTCTTTAAAATTTTAATGACTAAGATATTCTACTTTAATAACTTTAACTTCCAGCACCACATAAGTCTGCAGCCCTTTGCAGCAGCGGCTCATTTCTGAGTCTTTCTCGTTTTTTTGTTGACTATCCATTTTTTCTTTGCCACAACTTTCTGATCCTGTTACTCCATATCCATCACAGACGCCAAGGACACGAATATCACCGCACTGGCGTTGATATTAGCCGTCTTTCTGCTCATATCGCCAGTGACTACTGACCTAGTGAGTGGAGGAGCTATTGTTTACAGTAGGAGTCAAGTATTAGCATTGGGCTGCTCCATGGTGCTAACACAAAGACCTGATATTCAACGAGAAATCAGACAAAAACGACGGAGATGTCGTGCTGGAGTGAAGCGACATGCAAGGAGAATAAGGTACAGACCTGTACTGCCATCCGTTATTATGGGAAATGTGAGATTGCTGCTTAACAAGACGACTGAACTGGCGACTGTGTCCCAGTATGAGAGCATCTTCAGAGAGATTAGCATTATGTTGTTTCCTGAAATGTGGCTAACAGAACTAGCAACAGATGCTAACATCGGACTCGAGGGTTTCCACTTAATATGGGCAGATCAGACATCAGATAGTGGGAAGAGCAGAGGTGGGGGCTTATAATATATGTGAATAACAGGTGGTGTAATCCTGGGCACATCATGATTAAAGAACACTGCAGCAAGGACATTGAGTTGCTAGCCGTTAGCATGCAACCAGTATATCTTCCCAGAGAGTTCTCACATGTCATTGCGATTGTTATTTATGTACCCTCCTTTGCGAGCGCTGAGGCAGTGTGTGACGTCATCCACTCAGTCATCAGTAGGCTGCAGACACGGCACCCAAATGCTCTCCAGCACATCTATGGTGATTTTATCCATACTTGCCTATCTTCCATTCTGCCCACTTTCACCCAGTATGTCACATGCCACACCAGAGACAATAAAATACTGGATTTATTTTATGCAAACACCAAGGAGGCTTACACCCCATCAACCCCCCCCCCCCCCCCCCCCCCCGCCTTGGAAGATCTGACCACAACTTGGTTCACCTCCTGCCTGTGTATAAACCCCTGGTACACAGACAACCTCCTGTTACCCACACAGTGAAAATATGGTCTGAGTAGGTGGAGGACGCTCTGAAGGACTGTTTTGAATCCACTGTGTGCGAGCAGCTTTGTGATCCACACGGTGAGGACATCGACGACCTCACACACTCCATCACAGACTACATCGACTTCTGAGTAGAGAGCACCGCACCCGCAAGACCATACGGTGTTTCTCAAACAACAAACCCTGCATCAACCCTGAGATAAAGTTGCTGCTGAAGGAAAAGAAAAGGATCTTCAGGTTGAGAAACAAGAAGGAGCTGAAGTCCGTACAGAGGGAGCTAAGGGGGAAGATCAGAGAGGAGAAGGACAGCTACAGGAAGAAGATGGAGGACAAGCTGCAGCAGAGGTATGTCAGCGGTGTCTGGAGAAGCCTCAAAACCATCTCTGGGCACCAGAATACCTCCTCCCAGGCCACAGGGGGTAGGGAGTGGGTGAACAACCTGAACCTGTTCTTTAACAGGTTTGACCAACTGCCCTCTTCTCCACCTGCCCACCAACCACTGCTGCCTCCACCTTCATCTAGTCCCACTGTCCACCCCCCCATATATTCCCCGCTGTTTTTCCTCCCACAGACCCAACACCCCCCTCCTCCCAGCACACAGCCCCCCTGCCCCAACCTGACTGTCACTAAGACCCAGGTGAGAGCTGAGCTGAAGAAGATCAAGGCAAGGAAGGCCGCAGGTCTGGATGGCATCAGTTTGAGGCTCCTCAAGTCCTGCGCAGACCAGCTGTGTGGGATTGTGGAACACATCTTCAGTCTGAACCTGAAGCTGGGGAGGGTACCACAGCTGTGGAAATCATCCTGTGTGGTACCCGCACTGAAGACCCCGCACCCCAAAGACCTGAACAGCTACAGACCAGTGGCCCTCAAATCACACCTAATGAAGACCCTGGAGAGACTGCTCTTCGCCTGCCTCTGCCCCCTGGTGGGACCAGTGATGGATCCACTTCAGTTTGCCTACCAGCATGGCATCAGGGTGGAGGATGCAGTGATCTTCCTCCTACATTGTTCCCTGGCCCACCTGGAGAAGCCTGGGAGCACTGTGAGGATCATTTTCTTTGATTTCTCCAGTGCTTTCAACACCATCCAACCAGTGATTCTGAGGGACAAGCTACTGTGCTTGGGGTGGACCAGCACCTGTCATCCTGGATCCTGGACTACTTCACAGACCAACCACAGTTTATGAGAACCCAGGACTGTGCCTGATGCATCATCTGCAGCATGGGGGCCCCCCAGGGAACAGTTCTGGCTCCCTTCCTGTTCACCCCCTACACTGCTAACTTTTCACACAACACATCACACTGCCATCTACAGAACTTCTCTGACGACTCTGCGATCGTCAGCCTCATCTCTGATGGGGATGATGTGTAGTACAGAGGACTTATCGAGGGCTTCATGCACTGGTGCCTACGGAACTGCCTCCAGATCAATGCAAGGAAAACTAAGGAACTGGTGGTGGTCTGCCGCAGGCGAGGACAACCCCCCACAGCACCAGTAAACATACAGGGAACAGACATTGAGATGGTGGCATCTTACAGGTGCTCACCTGAACAATAAACTGGACTGGTCACACAACACCAACGCGCTGTACAAGCAAGGGCAGTGCAGGCTGTTCCTCCAGAGGAGACTCAGGTCTTTTGGAGTGCAAGGGACACTCATGAACACCTTCTGCGATTTGGTGGTGGCATCAGCCATCACATTTGAAGTGGTCTGCTGGGGCAGTGGCATCACGGCAGCCGACAGGAAGAAACTGAATAGACTGATCAATGAAGTTAGCTCTGTTCTGGGGCGACGCCTCGACCCAGTGGAGGAGATAGGAGAGAGGAGGATGGTGGTTAAGCTGTCATCTCTACTGGAGTCTGAGTCCTGCCCCATGCAGGACATGCAGAACACACTGAGGAGCTCATTTAGCAGTAGGCTGTGTCATCCTAGGTGCACGACGGAGAGGTTCCACAGGTCCTTCCTACCTACGGCTGTCAGACTTTATAACCTAACCAGGGCTGCTTGTAGAGGTCGTATTAAATGTACTAAACTTAACAACTTTGCACAATAGAGATCGTCCCCTCCAATACACAACTAGGACAATAACAATCATTACTGAGGGTGGCAACAACACTGTGATTCAAATGTGACATATACTGTCTGGGTACATATTCATATTCTGCTGGGTAATTTAACAAACCGTATTGCTGTTTATTCCATCTAGCTGCAATGCTCCTGCACCGTGTCTGTATCTGTGTACATATGTATATTCACTTACTGTTCTGGCTAACCAGTTCTTATTATCTTATTTACTATTGCTCTGAGTGCTGCTATCCCTTTGCTGCTGTAATCCTGGAATTTC
Organism: Pholidichthys leucotaenia; assembly: GCA_020510985.1. Classification (NCBI taxonomy): domain Eukaryota; kingdom Metazoa; phylum Chordata; class Actinopteri; order Cichliformes; family Pholidichthyidae; genus Pholidichthys; species Pholidichthys leucotaenia. Next base: position 227,566,142 of record CM035844.1, read on the forward strand.
CCCATTGTGGGACTAATAAAGGCTTATCTTATCTTATCTTTGCTTATCTTATCCTAATAAAGGAACGAAACAATATGTCTGCATTGTAAATGTATTTTTTTAATAGTGGACATGCAAAATTAATTCTTCATGAACATAAAGAAATACGTACATATCAAATCATATCAATAAAAGCATTTCAAAGCATAATTGTCTATCACAGGGTCCAGCCATAGCTTCCAGTGTTTTGAGAGGTGTTGCCTGAAAAATAAGAATCTTCAAGATAAAAGTTAATTTTCTGTGAGATCCTGGCTCAGTTGAGATTGATCATTATACTCCACTCGTTCATTTGGGGGCACTTTTGGACTTTCACAATTTTGGAAGAAAAGCGGTCTGGAGAATCTCAGGTCGTAATTGAATCATAAAACTGTTGAAACGTATCTTCTGGGTAGATTGGTGTAGGGAATGTAACTCCAAACTTCCTTGCAGGGGGGTCAATTCAGCCATGGAAGGTGGCTTCAAAGCTCTGGTTTTCTTGTGTGTTTTGGAAAGGGGGGTTTATGACAAGGGTCTGAATTCCAAGACCTTCTCTTCAAGAAAAAAGGATGAGTTTTGATTCCAAACCAGCTGATAATGCTACATGGGTTATTTTGCCTTCACGTGAATTCCCCCTCATTCAAATCACCTACTGCATACAGGAAAGTTGTAAAGTTGCAGCAGCACAAAAAATAGTGAAAATGAAAAATTTCTATGAAGTCTCTTCTCTTCAAACTGAATCCCATTTGCTCCTGTAGACCCCCCCCCCCCCCGTTTCAGTTTTAAAGACGTTTGCGTGAATCTTTGCAGGAAGCACTACAAGGAGTACCTGGTGAGCTTGATAAACAATCACTCCCTGGACCCGGCTCAACTCTACGATGCCCACGAGCTGATCCGGGCCTGCGAGAGATACCAGGTGGACACACAGAGAGGAGGCGGTGAGGACGACGACGCCTACCATGCCCGACTGCTCAAGGTGAGAGAGGGCTTTGGTTTATGTAAAAGAAAGCCGAGATATTGGTGCTTTGTGGATCTTTTGAAAACCAGAGTTTATTTCTACACAGACACCTCATCCATATCATTCGCTGTGTTGTCTAATTTCATCTTTACTGATATAAAGAACCGTACCATCTGTTCTCTGCTTTTTATCTCTCACAGAATCTGATGGAGGTTCCTCTTGGAGAAAAAGTTCCCCGAAACAAATGAAAAGTGCCAGATTTTGCTGAAAAATTAGGAAATCTACAAATTAGAAGAAGAAAAACGTATTTGTGATGCTGCTGGTTTTTTGACCAAGAAAAAACTATTGCATCAAGTTCAATTTTTCTAGTTTATCTTATGCTTCCTGCCTTAATGTAGATTTTAAACCTTCAAAATAAAACTTATTTGTGGTGTCGGGTTGATGATTTATCTTTTGTACTCCAGTGAAGAATGTGGTGTTGTGCTGCTATTTTTGATGGATGAATCAGATGGGATATGATCACAATAAATGCAGTTATTGCTCTGTGAGTCTGTCTGAGTTCCTTAAGCCGAGTAGTTTTAGGCGCACAGTGGCAACACCAAAAGGATCTAATGCAGTGCTCCAACCTTAAGAAGGCTGGGAACCGCTGCAAAAATGGCCCAAGTTTGAATGTTTTTGTTGGTTTTGCTTTGTTTTTTATTTTAGAGGGGGTGGGGATAATCACATATTTAGCATGAGGTACAAACGGATAAATGTAATTTGGGCACAAATTTTCAAGATTAAAGGTGGAAAAAAAATGATGAAAGATAACAGTTTAATAATTCATAAAGTCACGAATTAGTTTAATTGCACAGAATAAAACTTTAACCAACATCCATATGAGCATTGCAGGTTTACAAGAAAAAAGTTGCAAATTTACAAGAGAAAAATCACAAATTTATGAGAAAGTTGCAAATTTGCAAGAAAAAAAAAAATTAAATCTACAAGAACTTTCAAATCGACAAGAAAAGAAATTGCAAATATAAGAGAAAAGTTGAAACTTTTCCAAGAAAAAAATCACAAATTTGAGAAAAAAGTTGCAAATTTACAAGAAAAAAGTTGAAACTCTATGAAGAGTTTTAAAATCTTAAGAAAATTTATGAGAAAATTTAAATTGAGGAAAAAGTGTTTAAAATCTGAGGAAAAGAACTTTAAAATTTGAGGAAAAAGTTTAAAATTTATAGGAAAAAAGTTGAAAATTTATGATAAAAAGTTTAAAATTTACTCATTCATTCATCTTCTTCCACTTAATCCTTTTCGGGTCGCGGGGGGGCTGGAGCCTATCCCAGCATCTTTGGGCGAGAGGCAGGGTACACCCTGGACAGATCACCAGTGAAAAAATTTGAAAATTTATGAGAAAAAGTTGAAAATTTATGAGAAAGTTGAAAATCTGAGGAGTTTAACCCTGGAGAACCCATGGGGTCAAATTTGGCCGCTGTTAATTGCTGCTTGTGGCACACATATATGCACATATGTATATGATTGTATGATTCATACGTATACCACCTTAGGCTTCACATCTGAGACGGAACAAAGGACTGAGCCGTTCTGGAGATAACACGAGGGTGTGAAAGTTTAGTCTTTGGCATGCAAAGAGAGAGCCTTGGGGGATTTCTCCCAGCGGCCAGAGATTGAGAGGTGGAGTGAGTTAAGATCGGGGGGAAGTTACATTGTGACTGGGATTAAGTACCATGTGACTGTATGTTTGATGTCCTGGGTATAAAAGGGACAGATGTGGGGAGATTCACCCTCTTTTCTGTGTTTGGAAGATGTTGGAGAATGTGAATAAAACCGACTTGAGAAATAAACTCAGCCTTGTCCTTCACCATTCTCCACACTGGTGACCCTTAGACGTATTATGAGCTGAAGCAATTCTCCCGAGCCAAACTCGTCAGGAGCCAGCCAAATGGATGCAGCCACAGTTCAGCTACCGGACTTCTGGCAGAACAATCCGCGCTCCTGGTTTAGCACGGTCGAGGCGCAGTTCAACCGGAGGAGGATTTCGGTAGACGCCACAAAGTTCTACCATGTGGTTGCAAAGTTGGACAACCACACAGCCCAGCGAGTGGAGAGCCTGATCAACCACCCGCTGGACAGCGACAAGTACAACACGTTGAAGGCTGCACTCATCCGTTACTTCACCCCCTCGGTGGAGGAGCGAGCAGAAGGGCTCCTGGCGCTGACTGAATTTGAGAGCGACAGACCTGCAGACCTGATGGGGAAGATGTTGAGGCTGAGAGACTCCGAAGATGATAACTTCATCTTCACCCACCTTTTCCTCAGGACCCTACCGTCAGCGGTGAGAGTGACCCTGGCCAGTTCACCACTGTTGGCCCGGCGAGACTACCACGAGCTGGGCCAGGAGGCGCAACGACTCGTCAACGCCAATAAACAGCGTGCGGCTACGGCCGCGGCAGCGGAGCTAGGCACAACGTCCGGAGATGGCAGGGGGCCAGAGGCTGCAGCACCAGACTCACCGACGACGGCAGCGGCAGGGGCCAGGAAACACAGAGCAGACGACATCCTTTGCTTCTACCATCGCCGTTTCGCAGAGTGGGCAAGCAAGTGCATTCCACTGTGCCATTTCAAGCGCTCGGGAAAACACCAAGACCGGGGGTCGGTAGCAGCTGCGGCCCTCAGAGAGGAGAACAAGCTGCTCTACCTGAAGGATGCACGCTCGGGGAGGCATTTCCTCGTGGACATAGGCTCCCAGCTGAGTTTCATCACACCTTCCTACGCTGATCAGCTGGCATCTTCCAGTGGCCCCAGGGTGTCAGCAGCGAACGGCTCGGCGATTAAGACCTTCGGTGGGAGGACTCTGCTTCTGTCTTTACACGGCCGTGCATTCGAGTAGACTTTCGTCATAGCAGCAGTCAATTTCAACATGTTAGGGGCTGATTTTTTGTGCTCACATGGTTTGTTAGTTGATCTTGCTAACAGACGCCTGGTTAATGCACTCTCTTTTTCTTCTATTCCCTGTACAGCTCGAGTGGCCCCGCCAACAGCACAAGCCAACGTCACAGCTGCAGGTGGTAAGTTCCACACACTCCTCACTCAGTTCCCAGCACTCACGGTTCCAACATTTTCGGCGACCGTGGCTAAACACGGGGTGGAACATTTTATTACTACCACCGGCCCACCCGTTTTTGCAAAAGTTCGGCGCTTGGATTCAGCTAAACTGACCATAGCGCGCGAGGAGTTCGCCAACCTGGAAAGGTTGGGCATCATCAGGCGTTCGAAGAGCCCATGGGCTTCACCGCTTCACATGGTCCCAAAAGCTGATGGCTCGTGGCGACCTTGCGGTGATTTTCGCAGGTTGAACAACGCTACAGCGCACGACCGCTACCCGATCCAGCACATCCAAGATTTTTCAGTTCATTTGGCGGGGGCGCATGTTTTTTCTAAAATAGACTTGGTACGCGGTTACCACCAGGTCCCAGTGCGCGCTGAGGACATACCCAAAACAGCGGTAATAACTCCTTTCGGGCTTTTTGAGTTTTTGCGCATACCGTTTTGGCTTAAAGGCGCGGCGCAGACGTTCCAACGCATGATGGACGCGGTTCTGCGCGACCTCCCCTTCGTGTTCGTCTACCTGGACGACATATCGGTAGCCAGCGCGTCCGAAGACGAACACAAAAACCACCTCACAGCAGTTTTCCGGAGGTTGGCAGAGCACGGGTTAATAATCAACCAGGCGAAGTGTCAGTTTGGGGTGGCGCAGATTGATTTTTTGGGGCATCGCGTCTCTCCAGAAGGAGCGGTTCCTCTGCCCGACGAAGTGCGCGCAATAACAAATTTTCCCCAGCCTCAAACGGTCAAAGCGTTACAGGAGTTTTTGGGAATGGTGAATTTTTATAACCGTTTCCTCCCCCACGCAGCACAGCTCATGCAACCATTGTATGCTGCACTAAAAAAACAAAAACCCACAAACAAAATCGAATGGTCTCCGGAGCGAGAGCGCGCATTCGCGGAAGTCAAAACAGCCCTGGCAAACGCTGCGTTGTTGGCACATCCAGACCCAATGGCCCGCATAGCGCTCACCACTGATGCGTCAGATGTGGCCATAGGAGCGGTCGTGGAACAGTATGTAGCAGGAGCTTGGCAACCGCTCGCCTTTTTCAGCAGGACCTTGCGCGATAGTGAACGAAAATACAGCGCATTCGACAGGGAGTTGTTAGCTCTCCACTTGGCCATTCGCCACTTCCAGTTTTGGCTGGAGGGACGCAGTTTTACCACGTTCGTTGATCACAAGCCGCTGACTTTCGCGATGGCCAAGATTTCGGAACCTTGGTCGGGCCGGCAGCAGAGACAGCTGGCCGCGATCTCGGAGTTTACTACCGATATCCAGCATGTAGCGGGTAAACTTAATGTAGTGGCAGACTGCCTCTCGCGCGCCGTGGCGGCTCCAGCCCGCGCAGGGGTAGATTTTGCAGCCATGGCCGCGGATCAGGTTAGCGACGCGGAAGTGTGCGTGGCTCCAGTCCGCATAGGGATAGATTATGCAGCCATGGCCGCGGATCAGGTTAGCGACGCAGACGTGCGCGCGCTCCAGTCTGGACCAACAGGGTTAAGGCTGGAGAACAGGGTGCTGCAATACGGTATGCCCCCCCTAATCTGCGATGTCTCCACTGGGCGACCACATCCTGTGGTACCGGCCGCGTGGCGCCGCCACGTTTTTGACTCGATTCATTCCCTGGCGCACCCGGGAGTGCGCGCGTCGGTCAAAATGGTGGGAGAGAAATTTGTATGGCCAAGCCTGCGCAAGCAAGTTAGAGAGTGGGCAGCAGCCTGCACGGCCTGCCAAAGAGCCAAGGTGCACAGGCACACAAGAGCTCCTTTGGAGCCGTTTCACATTCCAGCTAAAAGGTTTGATCATGTTCATGTGGACCTCGTAGGCCCCCTCCCGCCGTCACAGGGGTGCACACACCTTCTGACAATGGTTGACCGCACCACGCGCTGGCCGAAAGTGGTCCCACTGTCATCAACCACAGCCGAGGAGGTGGCGCGCGCGTTTTTAACAACATGGGTAGCGCGTTTTGGAGTTCCGTCGGACATTACGTCTGACAGAGGCCCTCAATTTGTTTCCGAACTTTGGTCAGCAATGGCCCGCAGCCTGGGGGTGACGATTCACCGCACAACCGCATATAATCCGCAGGCTAACGGGTTATGCGAACGTTTCCACAGGTCATTGAAGGCAGCTCTCAGGGCGTCGCTTACGGATACAAATTGGGTGGACAGGCTACCATGGGTTTTATTGGGGTTGCATTCTGCACCTAAAGAGGATTTAGAAGCCTCCCCAGCTGAGCTAGTTTTTGCACAGCCACTTGGGCTGCCCGGGGAATTTCTCCCAGATAATCCGGTGCCAGAGTGCTCCCCAGCTCAGCGGTTACAGAGTAGCACGGGCCCGAGCACGCTACCTGGCCCCGTTCACCACAGTTTTCCGCGTGTTTTTGTGCCTAAGGCTTTAAAAAATGCAGAGTTTGTTTTTGTCAGACATGATGCCCATCGCCCACCTTTACGCCCACCTTATGATGGACCATATAGAGTGCTGGAAACAGGGGATAAGTATTTTTTGCAAGAATTGGGGGGCAGAAAAGAAATGATTGGCATAAACAGGCTCAAACCCGCTTTTGTGATAGCTGACAAAGGTGTGCAGTTGGCTAAGGCTCCTCGGCGCGGCAGACCCCCTAGACAGCATTCCCCAGAACACCCACAGAGATTGACTAACAGTTCTCATCCTCAGGCAGCAGCTCCCCAGCAGGAGCTGGGGACCGCCCCTATGGCCACATCTGACGCGTCAGTAGTGAGCGCTATGCGGGCCGTTGGGTCTGGATGTGCCAACAACGCAGCGTTTGCCAGGGCTGCCTTGACTTCCGAGAACGCCCGCTCTCGCTCCGGGGACCATTCAATCTTATTTGCGGGTTTCTGCTTTTTGAGCGCGGCGTACAGTGGCTGCATGAGCTGCGCTGCGCGGGGGAGGAAATGGTTATAAAAATTCACCATTCCCAAAAACATCCTGTAACGCCCTGACCGTTTGTGGTCAGGGAAAATCTGCTACTGCGCGCACTTTGTCAGGCAGCGGAACCGCTCCTTTGGGAGAGACGCGGTGCCCCAAAAAATCAATCTGCGTCACCCCGAACTGACACTTCGCTGGATTGATTATTAAACCGTGCTCTCCCAACCTCCGGAAAACCGCCGTGAGGTGGGTTTTGTGTTCGTCTTCGGACGCGCTGGCTATCAAAATATCGTCCAGGTAGACGAATATGAAAGGGAGATCGCGCAGCACCGCATCCATCATGCGTTGGAACGTCTGTGCAGCCCCTTTAAGCCCGAATGGCATGCGCAAAAACTCGAATAGACCAAATGGAGTTATCACCGCTGTTTTGGGTATGTCCTCAGTGCGCACTGGGACTTGGTGGTAACCGCGTACCAAGTCTATTTTAGAAAAAACGCGCGCTCCTGCCAAATGAACGGAAAAATCTTGGATGCGAGGAATTGGGTAGCGGTCGTGCGCTGTGGCGTTGTTCAACCTGCGGAAATCCCCGCAAGGTCGCCACGAACCGTCAGCTTTAGGGACCATGTGTAGCGGGGAAGCCCATGGGCTGTTTGAACGCCTGATGATGCCCAACCTCTCCAGGGTGGCGAACTCCTCGCGCACTATGGCCAGTTTAGCTGCGTCCAAGCGCCGAGGTTTTGCAAAAACGGGCGGCCCGGTGGTGGTAATAAAATGTTCCACCCCGTGTTTAGCGATGGCTGCCGAAAACGTCGGGACCGTGAGTGCTGGGAACTGAGTGAGCAGTGTGTGGAACTTACCGCTTGCAGCTGTGACGTTGGCTTGTGCTGTTGGCCGGGACGCTCGAGCAAAAGTCTTAATCTCCGAGCCGTTTGCTGCTGCCATCTCGGGGCCGCTGGATCCTGCCAGCCGGTCGGCGTAGGACGGCATGATGAAACTCAACTGGGCGCCGGTGTCCACGAGGAAATGCCTCCCCGAGCGTGCGTCCGTCAAGTAGAGCAGCTTGTTCTCCTCCCCGAGGGCCGCAGCTGCTACCAACCCCCGGTCTTGGCGTTTCCCGAGCGCTTGAACTGGCATGGTGGTATACATTTGTGTGCCCTCTCTGCAAAGCGGCGGTGGTAGAAACAAAGGGTGTCTCCTCCGCGTCCCTTGGCCCCTGCCGCCGCCGCCGTAGTCGGTGGTTCTGCTACCGCCGTCGATGGCTCCTCGCCGTCTCTGGTCGTCGCGCCAAGCTCCGTCGCCACCGCCGTGGTTGTGAGCTCTCTGCTGGCCATGATGATCCGGTGTGCCTCCCGGGCCAGTGCACGGTAGTCCCGCTTGGCCAGCAACGGCGAACTGGCCAGGGCTGCTCTCGTCGCTGACGGAAGGTTCCGGAGAAAAAGGTGGATAAAAATGAAGTGGTCGTCGTCTGAGCCCTTCAATCTCAGCATCCTCTCCATGAGGTCAATAGCTGTGCAATCTCTCAACCCGGTCCGCATCAGGAGTCTCTCTGCTCTCTCCTCAACCGAGAGTGTGTAGTGCTGGATAAGTGCGGCCTTCAACGCGCCGTATTTGTCGCTGGCTGGTGGCTGATCCAGCAGGCTCTCCACATGCTGAGCCGTGTGGGTGTCGAGCTTTGCGACCACATGGTAGAATTTCGTGTCATCCACCGATATCCCCCGGAGGACGAACTGCGCCTCAACCAGGTGGAACCAGGAGCACGGATTGTGCTGCCAAAAATCCGGTAGCTGGATTGTAACGGCATATGCTTGGCTGGGGGCTCCCAATGAGGCTGGCTCCGGGGAATTCTCTTCGTGTTGCATGCTTCGTCTTGGGTCACCAGTGTAGAGTGTGTAAATGATGAGGCAAGTTTGTCTCAGACAGTTTATTACACATTCTCTCACATGAGCATAGTAGAAAAGAGGACCTCTCAAACAGAACTCTTCACTTATATACTCAGGTCCTTCTGCATATCAAAAGGTCACATTGCATTCACATAAAAGATCACACTGCATGCACTTTCTTAATCCTTAAACATCCCCCTCACAGTCTCTGGCACACAAAGGATCCTCCAAGCCATCTCTGACATACAAAAGATCACATTTCACAGCTTCCTGTTATCTCCAAGGAAACTCTGCCCTTTGTTCTTATCAAAGATGCTGCTCATTATGTTTTGGCCATGTGCGGCCACAGTGTTCTTGTTTCCATTGGCCAAAGTGTGTTTGTACATTTGAAATCCAGTTCTAACATGCAACAAATAAAGCAAAAAAAACCCAACCCATTGTTAAATGTAGTTGTGTGGTTGACTGATTATTTTCCTAAATTTAAAATAGTTTGCATTGACAGTGTTTGTTATTATGATTCTTTGAAATGATATGCTTTAAGCCCAATGGGTCAAATTTAGCCCTAATCCTAAATTAGGGAATAAAGGGTTAAAATTGAAAAAGTGGATATTTTGGTGTTCAGTGAACTTATAGCAGTCATTTAATGCATAGTTCATAATTTTCCAAAGAAGAAAAGGGTTCTTGGGTTCTCCAGGGTTAAAATTGAGAAAAAAGTTGAGAATTTATGAGAAAAACTTTAAAATTTATGGTGAAAAAATTGAAAATGCATATTTTTTGCATTCTGCTTAGAATTAGTGCTTCAAAAAATTTTTCCAGATATGTGACATGATTTTAAAAAAAATCAAATCTTTTATGGGGGGAAACACAAATCTGTTTTTCCAGGTGGAAATGATTTCTATGAATGGAATGGGAGAATGGCAGGCTAACTGGGGGGGGGATTTGAGCTCATTTTACTAACAAGGGGGATGCCCCCCCCAACAAAAAGCTAGAAACAACCCTGTTTATAAACTGTAAAATGAAATTAAAATAAAAATTCATGGTGTGTCCGTTGTCGCCCCCTGGCGGTGAGCTAGTGCAGCATTTCTGGTGATATCACGTGATTTCTGGGAAGAGGAGCGGCTGCAGAGCGGAGGCGCAGACGCTGCTGCTCTGATCAGTCTAGTGGTTTCCAGCGAAGTTGGATGGAAGAGAAGAGAGGAGGAAACGCAACTGAGGTAAACGAAACTTAAACTTCCCTCCTTCATTCACAGCATTACTGTCTATTTTTGATCGTTTTTATTAATACTGCAGCAGCTGATCGGAGTTTAGAGTTTATTCAGAGGTTCATCACAGCTTATGATTATTAATTAAAGAAGTTAGATGACGTTATAATAAAGTGTGCAGGCCGACACACGGCGTAGATTTATAACTGCGTTAAAAATCATTTATCATTACAATTTTGGCTTTAAGTAACCCATGTTTATCAGTGGTTATCGTGGTGTTTGCAGTCTTTCAGAGCCGGATGTTCGAGTTTTGCTGCGTTCTGTTTCTCATCGTGTTTGTCCTGTTTTTGTTGTCAGTCTGTCTGTCTGTGTTGTTTTCATAGAAATAAATAAGGCGGCGATGGCGGCAGCCAGGATGAGATCCACCCGCAGACTGAGGACCTGGATGGTGGATCAGGTGGGTGGGTAGTCCTGGGGGGGGGACAGGAGGCAGGGGTTCCAGAGACCGGGGGGGCTTTATGGGAGACTGGATTTGGTTCTAAGCTCTGTCATTAAAAAAGAGTAAATTAAAATAAAAGCTTGGTCAAGGTCTAGAAGAACAGAAAAAAACAATTATACAGAATAATAAAAAAAAAACCAAACAACCGGAATGGATGTTGCACATTTACAAGATGAAAGTGGGAAATTAACAAGAAAAAACGTTGGAAATATACAATTTTAAAAAAAATTCTGGGAAAAAAGTTGCAAATTTACAAGGAAAACGATGCAAATTCCCGAGGGAAAAAAAATTCACTATTTAGTGAGAAAACATTGGTAAATTTATGAGGAAAAAGTTACTAGTTTTCAAGAAAAAAGTTACACTTTTACAATAGAAATAGTCACAAATTTGAAAGTTGACAAGTTGAGAAAAAAGTTTATTAGAAAAGTCACAAATTTGCCAGAAAAAAGTTGGAAATTTTTGAGGAAAAAATTGCCAAATTTAGGAGAAAAAAATTCACAAAGTTGCAAGAAAAAAAGCTGCAAATTTCCAAGAGAAAAAAGTCACACATTTATGAGGAAAACATCACAAATTAGCAAGAAAAAAACTTGCATATTTTCAAGAAAAATGTTTGAAATTTTTGAGAAAAAAGTTGCAAATTTATTAGAAACAAGTCACAAATTTACAAGAAAAATGTTGGAAATTTGAGAAAAAATATTTTTGAAAAGTCACAAATTTCTGTGGAAAAATTCAGAATTTATGAGAAAAATAGCTGAAATTTTTTGAGAAAAAAGTAGTAAATTATGAGAAAAACTTCACAAATTCGCAAGAAAAAAGTTGCAAATTTAGGTCACAAATAATGGTCACAAATTTCCTTGGAAAACATTTTGAATTTCTGAGAAAAATAATTGAAAATTTCTGAGAAAAAAGTTGCAAATTTATTAGAAAAAAGTCACAAATGTTTAAGGAAAATGTTGCAAATTACTGAGAAAAAAATTGGGAAATTTGAGAAAAAAAAAGTTGCTTTTTTTTTAGAAAAGTCAGAAATTTCTGAGGAAAAAAAAATCAGAATTTATGAGAAAAAAGGTGCAAATTTATGAGAAAAATTTCACAAGTTTGCAAGAGAAAAGTTGCCAGTTCACAAGAGAAATAGTCACAGATTTCAGAGGAAAACATTCCAAATTTGTAAGAGAAATAGTTGAACATTTTTGTGAAAAAAGTTGCAAATTCATGAGAAAATTTTTGAAAGTTTTCAACAAAATTATGAGGTAAAACATCCCAAAATTATGAGAAAAAAATTCACATATTTTCAAGAAAAAATGGCAAATTTATAAGGGAAAAAGCAGGAAAATATTGAGGAAAAAGTGCCAAATCAATGAGAAAAAATTCACAAATTTATGGGAAAAAAACACAAATTTGCAAGAAAAAGTTGCAAATTTACAAGAGAAATGGTCAGAAATTTCCTTGGAAAACATTCTGATTTTGAGGAAAAATTGTCGAAAATTTCTGAGAAAAAAGTTGCAAATTTATTAGAAAAAAGTCACAAATGTTTAAGGAAAAAGTTGCAAATTATGGAGAAAAAATTGGGAAATTTGACAAAAAAAAATGTTAAATTTTTGAGAAAAGTCAGAAATTTCTGAGAAAAATAATCAGAATTTACAAGAAAAAAACTCAGATTTATGAGAAAATTTTCACAAATTTGCTAGAAAAAAAGTTGCAAATTCACAAGAGAAAAAAATGACTTTTTCAAGAAAAAATGTCAAATTTAGAAGGAAAAAAGTAGGGAAATATTGAGGAAAAAAGTGGTAAATTAATGAGAAAAGAGTCACAAGAGAAATAGCCACAAATTTTGGAGGAAAGCATTCTGAATTTATAAGAAAAATAGTTGAACATTTTTGAGAAAAAAAGTTGCCAATTCATGAGAAAATGTTTGAAAATTTTCAACAAAATTATGAGGTAAAACATCCCAAAATTATGAGGAAAAAATCACATATTTTCAAGAAAAAATGGCAAATTTATAAGGGAAAAAAGTATGAAAATATTGAGGAAAAATGTACCAAATTAATGAGAAAAATTTCACAAATTTCTGAGAAAGAAGTTGTAAATGATTGAGAAGAATGTCTGTTAAATGTCAGAAATGTTAAAAATAAAACCCAAGTGATCCAGACATAAGCTCTGAATCACGTCATCAATGAATATTTCCTGAGCCAGAGCAGACGAACAACGATCAGCTCTGCTCCATATTTCCCATTTCTATGTGAATAAAGGTGAAACGCCCCAGAACACGCCTGTGTTTGTCCGTTTCAGGTGAACAGTGGGAAATACCCGGGGCTGGTGTGGGACGACGCCGCCAAAACCATGTTCCGCATTCCGTGGAAACACGCAGGGAAGCAGGACTTCCGCAAAGACGAGGACGCCGCCATCTTCAAGGTCGGGACACGTTTGCCGGGTTCAGACTCTAGTGGTGACAAATGAAGCCCTACATATAGCAGTGCAATCAACATATCCCACAATGGGATTTGGGCTGCACGGTGGCGCAGTGGTTTAGCACTGTGGCAGCACAGTTTTACCCTCAGCCGGGGGATCACGGGGATCATGAGATCGTGGGCTCGATCCCAGCCCCCGACCAACAGTGAGCTGTGTGGAGTTTGCATGTTCTCCCCGTGTTGCGCGGGTTTACTCCGGGATTTCTCCGGTTTCCTCCCGCATACCAAAAACATGTCGGTTTAGGGCGCTCGCGCACGCAGCGACCAGCAGCCGGTGGCTTGTCACCAGACTGCAAACCAAGTCTACCTACAGGTACAAATAAGTAACAAAAAAAAAAAAAAAAAAAAATGCATCTTGAAGAGTAGCATTACTTGTGTTAATCATCCTTAAAGATCAATGGATTCCTCAGTCCTTTATTTTTAAAAGATCTTGTCAAAGATGCCACACGTGCACTGTAAGCAAGGATGTGAAGTTTTCTCACTCTGTACAATGAAACCTTTTTACTCCGTTGTGAGAATTTGTTGCTGCTGTTTTGCATTTTAGGCTCGTGGAAGTCAAACTGAGCAAACGTAGCAGCGATCATTTGGTTGTGACAGCGGCAGGCAAGCACGTTAACAGACTGATCTTGGAAAGAACCAATTCTCTGAGCTGAGTTTGTCACCAAATAATTACTTGAAGGAGTTGAATTTAGCATGAGGCCAAAATTTGCAAAAGTAAAGGTGCAAAAATGTGATAAAAGATGCCAGTTTAAAATTGAAAAAAAACAACTTGCAAATTCTAATTTAACTACATAGAAAATTTAACCACCATCCAAATGAACATGCAAACTTATGTGAAAAAAGTTGAAAATTTATGGGAAAATAATTGCAAATTTACATGAAAAAAGTTGCAATTTTACAAAAAAAAATGCAAATTTATAAGAAAAAAGTTGGAAATTTACAAAAAAAATTGCAATTTTCCAAGAAAAAAAATACAAATTTATAAGAAAAAAAGTTGCAATTTTATGAGAAAAAAAGTTGCAAATTCATGAGAAAAAAGTTGCAATTTTACCAGAAACAAAATGCAAATTCATGAGAACAAAGCTGCAAGTTTATGATAAGAAAAGTTGGAAAATGCCCCCCCATTACCCCCATAATTCACACCTATGACTGGGGATGAGGAGGTGGCAGGTTAATGAGGGCGATGATTTAGCGTCATTTTACTAACAAGGTGGAGAGCACCCCCCCCAAAAAAAATAAAAAATCACCAACCGTGTGTTTCCCCTCTGCAGGCGTGGGCCGAGCTCAAGGGGAAGCAGAATGATGGCAACGCGGCCACCTGGAAGACACGGCTGCGCTGCGCCCTCAACAAGAGTCCAGAGTTCAAGGAGGTGATGGACCGAGCCCAGCTGGACATTTCGGAGCCGTACAAGGTGTACCGCCTGGTTCCCATCAGCGAGCAGGGTGAGACGCGCTGCTGGTTATACTCTAGTCCCACCCAGCCAGCATGGCCAGGCGGGCTGGGTGGGGCTGAGCTGGGCTGTCTTCTGGGTCCCATGTGGGTTTGTCAGCGGGTTCTATGTTGGCCCCATCTGTGTTTGCCCACATGGACTCTACCTGTGGCACAGGTGAGCGGGTGACATGTTTACCCGCTTTAAACCCACTGGGCCGCACAGGGGTTCAAGATGGGCGAGCAGGTTTCAGGAACACTTGTGCTGTAGCTGAAATTATGAGAAAAAAATGTGAAAATTTATAAGAAAAAAGTGACTTTACAAAAAATAGCAAATTTATGAGAAAAAAAGTGAAAATTTAGAAAGAAAAAGTTGCAAGTTTAAAATAAAAAAAATTGTATAATTATTTGAAAAGTTAATCAAACAAGAAAAAAATTTGAGAAAGTTCCAAATTTACAAAAAATGGTGTAAATTTATGGGGAAAACTCACAAATTTACAACAGCAAATTGACAAGGAAAGTAACAAATTTATGAGAAAAAAAGTTGCAAGATTACAGTAAAAAAGTGGCAAATTTATGTGAAAGTACTAAAATTACAAGAAAAAGTTAGCAAATTTGCAGGAAAAAAAATCACAATTTTACAAGAAAAACTAACAAATCTATGAGAAAAAAGTCACAACTTTACAAGAAAACAGCAAATTTATGAGAAAATCAGTTGAAAATAGGTAAACAGGTGAAGTCCATGAGGGTAAACACAGATGGGATCCATGGACAAACCCATGTGGGACCAATAAGACAGCCCAGATTAACCTTTGGTGGAGCCCACTTGGACGTGCTGGCTGGGCAGATTCTGTAGCGAGGAGAACTCCTGTGCAGCAGGACTTTGGGCAGCTCTATTTTACAGACCCGATTGTGTCTCCGACATTAAAAAAAACAAAAAAAAAAACAGAATAAGGATGTGGACTTTTTCTGTCTTAAGTTACTGAGGTTTTGTGGCTGTGAGCAAAAAAGACTTACATGTGGTTCCAGAGCCACAGGTTGCAGACCCTGTCCATGACTGTGGGTGTTGAGAGCTCAGTGTAATTCTTGGCAGACCACAGGGCTGGCAGCTTCGCCCTGCAGTATTTGCTTAGCGTGATACTGAGGAGCCTTCAAATCTTGTGCAATAAAACCCTGATGGCTCTTGCAGCACATAAACACACAGGTCGTGTTGTGTGCAGCGGCGTAATGTGATAACCTACAAACCTCAACATGTTTGCACTGCAGTTTCACAATGGTTTAATATGTGCAACACTTCAGTCAATATTGTGGCTTGTTTGGATGCCGGCTGGGTTTTTGCTCCAGCTCTCATCCTCTCAGTCTTGACTCAGATTTTCTGCTGCTTTGCCCCTAAAAACCCAGGCAGCACGTCCATGTGGGCTGTTTTATGGGTCCCATGTGGGTTTGTGTGTGGGCTCCATGTTGGCCCCATCTGTGCTTGCCCACATGGACTTCACCCGTGGTGCAGGTAATCTGTTTACCTGCATTAAACCCAACTGGGCCTCACATGGGCTTAATGCGGTGAGCAGGTTTCAGTGATTCTGGTGCCAAAAGTACGAGGAAAAAGTCACAAATTTATTAGAAAAAAGATGCAAATTTATGAGGAACAAAATGTGAAAATTTGAGGGAAAAAGTTACGAAGTTTCAAAAAACAGTACTAAATGTGTGAGAAAAAAGTTACAAATTTATTAGAAAAAGCTGAAAGCTGGCTTTTTCCAATGAATTTGGGCATCTGATCAGGATGCCCCCTGGACACCTCCCATTTGAGGTGTTTTGGGCACGTTCCACTGGGAAGAGACCCCGGGGCAGACCCAGGACCCACTGGACAGACTACGTCTCCCAGCTGGTCTGGGAACGTCTTGGTATCCTTTCTGAAGAGCTGGAGCAGGTGGCTGGGGAGAGGGAAGTCTGGGCTTCTCCGTTTGAACTGCTGCCTCCACGACCCAGACCTCTGTAAAAGTGGTGGAAGATTGCTGGCTGGATGGACGTCACTCCCCAAATACTTTAGACCTATTTGTTTTTGGAAATTTAATTCATTACTTTTAGCTGATGAACATTTTATGCAACACATCTCTTCTCAAATGACTTTATTCCTTGAAATAAATGATTCTCCTGAAATATCTTGCTTTATTTTCTGGGAGACTTTAAAGGTCTGTCTTCGTGGACAAATAATTGAATGATCCACTAGGACAAAAAAGATGAGTGAATCTAAACTCAAGGATATTTCTCAAAGTATTACTGAAATTGATAGACAATGTCTATCCTTTCCCTCCTCAGAACTTTTTAAACCAAAGATTAAGATTACAGACGGAATGTAATTTACTTTTGACAGACCAAGTCTCTTATTGTCTTAATAAAACTAAATTCAGCATTTATGATTTAGAGGACAAAGCAAGTAAATTATTGGCTCAACAAGCTCATCAGGCCCAGTCTTCTCACCTTATCCCAAAAGTCTATAACGCATTGGGTGAAATGATTACGGATTGTTCAGGGATTAATGATACCTTTAACAATATTATGGTGATCTGTATAGCACGGAATGTGATGGTAACTTTTCACAAATTAATAGCTTTTCTGATAATTTGACTTTACCTTTCATATCAGATGAACAAAACTCATTTTTAAGGAACAATGTCTCTGATGAAGAAATTTTATTGGCTATTAAATCCTTAAAATGTAATAAAACACCTGGACCGGATGGTTATACATCTGAATTCTATAAAAAAAAAATTGCATCCAAATTGAGCCCTCTACTCCAGGCCATGTTTAAAGAATCTTTATCATCAGGAAGTCTTCCATTATCTTTACGTCAAGCTATGATAACACTTCTACAAAAAGATGGTAAAGATCCACTCCAATGTGCTTCATATTGCCCGGTCTCTTTATTGAATACAGATTATAAAATTTTGTCAAAAGTGTTAGCAGCAAGATTGGAGAAGGTTATCCCATACATAGTTTCCCCGGATCAAACAGGCTTTATTCCAAATCAGCATTCAAGCTCTAATATTAGACGACTTCTTAATATAATTTATTCATCATCGTCTCAAGATTCGGAAATGATGCTGAGAAAGCGAAAGATTCTCTTGATGCTGAGAAAGTGTTTGATCATATTGAATGGCAATATTTATTTTTCATTCATTCATCTTCTTCCGCTTAATCCTTTTCAGGTCACGGGGGGGCTGGAGCCTATCCCAGCATCTTTGGGCGAGAGACAGGGTACACCCTGGACAGATTGCCAGTCCATCACAGGGCCAACACAGAGAGACAGACAACCATTCACTCTCACATTCATACCTAAGGATAATTTAGAATCCCCAGTTTTGATGCCAATTAACCTAACTTGCATGTTTTTGGCATGTGGGAGGAAACCGGAGAAGTCCCAGAGTAAACCCATGCAGACACGGGGAGAACATGCAAACAACTCACCCTTGGCCTGGGGATCCTGGGTTCAATCCCAGCCCCCGACCAACAGTGATCTGTGTGGAGTTTGCATGTTCAATATTTATTTTTATTTAAAAAAAATTGGCTTTGATGAAAATTTTATTTCATTGATAAAACTTCTTTACTCTCATCCTGGAACTACAGTAGTTACAAATGGAATGCGCTCAGAGTATTTCTCTCTTGGCAGAGGTACTCCCCAAGGCTGTACCTTATCGCCCCTCCTCTTTGTGATAGCCATTGAGCCCCTGGCCATTGCTTTATGACAAGCTGGGGACTTTGTAGGTATAAAGCGAGGGAGCCTTGTGCATAAATTATCATTATATGCCGATGATGTGATTCTGTACGTTTCCGATCCTATGCAATCGGTACCCTGCATTCTTAACATACTGACTCAGTTTAGTAAAATCTCAGGCTGTAAAATAAACTTAAAACCAAAATGTTCCCATTAAACCAGAAAGTGACACAAATCTCTTCTTCCTATGTTCCATTTAAAATAGCCAATAAAAGTTTTAAATATTTAGGAATTGAGATTACGTCTACTTTTACCTCTCTTTTTTACTAAAAATTTTGTAATTTTACTGGACAAATCTAAAAAAGATCTGACTAGATGGGCTAAACCTCCATTATCTGTAGTTAGTCGAATTAATCTTATTAAAATTATTGTTACCAAAATGTATCTATTTATTTCAAAATATTCCTATCCTCATCAAAAATACTTTTTTTTGAATTGTGAGAAAGTATTATAGTCTCATTTATTTGGAATAGCAAATTACATAGAATTAATAGGAAAAACTGCAAAAATCCAAACTTTTTGTATTATTACTGAGCTTATAATATAAAATCTTTGTTACAGTGGCTGGAGAGGCACCGGCTAGATAGATGTGAGACCTGGAAAAAGCTGACTGTCAACTTAGGTTCAGTATTGTGTGCGCCGTTTTCCTCACCTTTTAACCAATATTGTTTCAGTCCACTAAATATTCACTCAGCTAGGATTTGGTCACAATTGAGGAGATATTTTAAAATTAATCTCAGTTTATTCTCCAGTTAAAAATAATTATAATTTTCATCTCATATTATATTATCAATCATATTATCTCTCTGATAATACTTTTAAAATATGGTATTCTAAGGGCATTAAATCTGTTTTTGACTTATTTTTTGATGGGGAGTTTGGATCATTTATACAACTGTCTGAAAAGTACGACTTGCTTAAATCACATTGTTCCCCTATATTTACAATTAAGACATTTTATTCAGACAAATTTTACTTCATTTCCAGACCTTCCCCAAATCAACATACTTGATCATATCTTTTCATTATCTCCATTTGAAAAACATTTAATTTCTATGATTTATAGTGTTATAAATATCACTACTCCTCACTCTTTAGCAGAGGTCAGAAGGAACTGGGAGAGTGACTTTGGAAAAGAAATGACTGGTGATCAGTGGGATACAGCCATTAATTTAATATACTCTTCTTCCCCTTGTATCGGGCATAATTTGATACAACTTAAGGTAGTTTTGAGAGTACATCTGACTAATGCAAGTTTGGCCAAAATATCTCTTGATACAGATCCTTTATGTCTTCAATGTAAAGGCCAACCTGCAGCCCATATACAGACAATGGTGTGAAGAAGTGTTTGCCCCCTTCCTGATTTCTCATTTTTTTTGTATGTTTGTGACCCTTAAATGTTTCAGATCATCAAACAAATTTAAATATTAGACAAAGATAACACAAATTAACACAAAATGCAGTGGTGTTTATTATTAAGGGTAAAAATAAATAAATAAAATTCAAACCTACATGGCCCTGCGTGAAAAAGTGATTGCCCCCTAAACCTAATAACTGGATGGGCCACCCTTAGTGGCAACAACTACAATCAAGCATTTGCAATAACTGGCAATGAGTCTTTTACAGCGCTGTGGAGGAACTTTGGCCCGCTCATCTTTGCAGAATTGTTGTAATTCAGCCATACTGGAGGGTTTTCCAGCATGAACCACCTTTTTATCACCTTTTTTATTACCTTTTTTTTAGCATCTCAATCAGATTCAGGTCAGGATTTTGACTAGGCCACTCCAAAGTCTTCATTTTGTTTTTCTTAAGCCATTCAGAGGTGGACTTGCTGGTTTGCTTTCAATCATTGTCCTGCTGCAGAACCCAAGTGTGCTTCAGCTTGAGGTCATGAACAGATGGCCGGACATTCTCCTTCAGGATTTTTTGGTAGACAGCAGAATTCATGGTTCCATTTACCACAGCAAGTCTTCCAGGTCCTGAAGCAGCAAAACAGCTGCAGACCATCACACTCCCACCACCATATTTTACTGTTGGTATGATGTTCCTTTTCTGAAATGTTGTGTTACTTTTACGCTGGATGTAATGGGACACACACCTTCCAAAAAGTTGAACTTTTGTCTGGTCAGTCCACAGAGTATTTTTCTAAAAGTCTTGGGGATCATCAAGATGTTTTCTGGCAAAACTGAGACGAGCCTTTACGTTCTTTTTTCTCAGCAGTGGTTTTCGTCTTGGAACTGTGCCATGCAGGCCATTTTTGCCCAGTCTCTTTCTTATGGTGGAGTCATGAACACTGACCTTAACTGAGGCAAGTGAGGCCTGCAGTTCTTTGGATGTTGTTGTGGGGTCTTTTGTGACCTCTTGGATGAGTTGTCATTCCACTCTTGGGGTAATTTTCGTCAGTCGGCCACTCCTGGGAAGGTTCACCACTGTTCCATGTTTTTGCCATTTGTGGATAATGGCTCTCACTGTGGTTCGCTGGAGTCCCAGAGCTTTAGAAATTGCTAGAAAATTGAACTCAACTTTTAAAAATGTGATAAACCACAGTTAATTTATGTTTTAACGGGGGCAATCACTTTTTCACACAGGGCCATGTAGGTTTGGATTTTTTTTTACCCTTAATAATAAACACCTTCAATTTAAAACTGCATTTTCTGTTTACTTGTGTTTTCTTTATCTAATATTTAAATTTGTTTGAAGATCTGAAACATTTAAGTGTGACAAACATACAAAAAAATGAGAAATCAGGAAGGGGCAAACACTTTTTCACACCACTGTATGTTCTGGTCTTACCCTAAACTTAATGTGTTCTGGAATAATTTTTTTGATGCATATTCTAAAATGTTTCAAAGGAATATTCCTCCTGACCCTAAATGTGCCTTATTTGGAATTGTACCACAACTCTTTTAATAGCAAGGCCAGAACTATTGTTGCATTCACCTCCTTATTTGCAAGACACCTTATTTTGTTGTCTTGGAAGGAGTCAACACCCCCTACTTTTCATAGGTGGATTAGAGATATTATGTATTTTTTGAAGCTTGAGAAAATTAGATATACTCGTAAGAGTACCCTGCAAAACTTTTGCGATACATGGACTCCTTTTTCAGACTACTATGAGAGCTTACAAATATCACTAAATGAGAAATCAAAATATTAGCAGTGAATGACCCCCCCCCCCATTTTTTAGAGCATTTTTGGTGCCTTTGTTAAAGTACGCCCCGCCCCCTTGTTTTTTAAAATATTTAAGGTATGTTTGTGACATGGATTTATACTGGAGAAGTAGTGACCTCTGGGAAGGATGGGTGGGAAGGAGGGACAAGGAATGGGTTTTGAATATGGTATTAGTATTTGTCAAATTGATATTTTTTCTTTTTTCTCATGTATTTTCTTTTGATGAAAATTTAATAAAGACTGTTAAGAGAAAAAAAGTCATTTTGTTGGAAAAAATGTGAAAATTTGAGAAAAAGTCACAAATTTATGCAAATGTATGAGAAAAAAAATCACAAATTTGTAAGAAAAAGTCACAAACTTATGAGTAAAAACTCAAATTTATTAGTAAAAAGTCACAAATTTATTAGAAAAAAAATGTGAAAATTTATACAAAAAGTGTGAAAATTCATGAGAAAAAAGTCATAAATTAGAAAAAAGTTGCAAATTTATCAGGAAAAAAATGTGAAAATTTGAGAAAAAAGTCACAAACTTACCAAAAAAATAGTTGCAAATGTATGGGGGAAAAGTCACAAATTTATGAGAAAAAGTTTCAAATTTATGAGAAAAAAGCAAAAATTTAGAAAAAAGTTGCAAATTTACAAGACAAAAACTAAAATTACTTGAAAAAGTTACAAACTTACAAAACAATAAAAAAAATTACAAGAAAAGTTGCAAATTTATGAGGAAAAAATTTGAAAAGGTTGCAAATTAAAACAGTAGCAAATATATGAATAAATAAATTGAAAGTTTACAAGGAAAAAAGTTACAAATTTATGAGAAAAAAAATCACAAATTTAGGAGAAAAAGTTGCAAGATTACAGTCATAAAAGTTGAAAATTTTTGAGAAAGTTCCAAATGCACAAGAAAAATGTCACAAATTTATGGGAAAAAGTCACAAATTTACAAGGAAACTAACAAATTTATGAGAAAAAGTTGCAAGATTACAGTAAAAAAGTGGCAGATTTATGAGAAATGGACATGCTGGCTGGGCAGTTGGTAAAATGTCATCCAAACATGTAAAATATGTTAATTATGAAACAGATGATTTATAGCTTCTCCATGCACCCTCTGCTCTCATCAGTTTACCAGCATCCTTCTGCTTTTTCTACTCCAAATATTGCACAAGTTTCTGGAAATCTTGTCTGGATCTTTGAGCTTTTTATGGTGTGTAAAACCTTAAAAATCACAGACTTCATTCAATTAATTAAAAAGGAATGAAGGTACTTTTTATAATGCTGTAAATTTTGTCTTTAGAGCAGAACCTGACTAAAATATAGCTTTTCAATTCTTATTTTGGGTCTTCTTCTTTCGGCTGCTCCCTTTAGGGGTCACCACAGCGGACCATCTGCCTCCATCTCACCCTAACCCTTCCATCTTCCTCTGTAACACCAACCCTCTCCATGTCCTCCTTCACTACATCCATGAATCTTCTCTGTGGTCTTCCTCTACTCCTCCTGGCTGGCAGCTCCATCTTCAACATCCTCTGTCCAGTATCTCCACTATCCCTCCTCTGCACATGTCCAAACCATCTCAGCCTTGCCTCTCTTACTTTGTCTCCAACTACTTAACCTGAGCTGTCCTTCTGATATGCTCATTTCTAATCTTGTCACTCCCAATGAAAATCTTAGCATCTTCAACTCTGCCACCTCCAGCTCCATCTCCTGTCTTTTTGTCAGCGCCACCGTCTCCAAACCATACATCATAGCAGGTCTCACTACCATCTTGTAAATCTTCCCTTTTACTCTTACTGCTACCCTTCTGTCACAAATCACCCCTGATACTCATCTCCACCCACTCCACCCTGCCTGCACTCTCTTCTTCACCTCTTGTGCATTTTCCATTGCTTTGGATGGTTGACCCCAGGTATTTAAACTCATCTACTTTCACTACTGCTATTTCGTCCATCTTCACATAGAACCTGCCTCCCTCTCATTCACACTCATGTATTCTGTCTTGCTTCTACTGACTTTCATTCCTCTTCTCTCCAGAGCATACCTCTACCTCTCCAGATTCTCTTCCACCTGCTCCCTACTCTCACTGCAGATCACAATGTCGTCTGCAAACATTATGGTCCACGGAGACTCCTGCCTGACCTTGTCTGTCAGCCTGTCCATCACCATGGCAAACAAGAAGGGGCTCAGAGCTGATCCCTGATGTAGCCCCACCCCCACCTTGAACCCATCTGTTACTCCTACAGCGCACCCCACCACCATCTCACTGTCCTCATACATGTCCTGCACCACCCTCACATACTTCTCTGCCACTCCTGACTTTCTCATACAGTACCACACTTCCTGTCTTGGCACCCCATCATATGCTTTCTCTAGATCCACAAAGACACAGTGCAACTCCTTCTGACCTTCTCTATACTTCTCCATCAGCACTCTTAGAGCAAACATTGCATCTGTAGTACTCTTTCTTGGCATGAAACCACACTGCTGCTCACTGATTGTCACCTCTCCTCTTAACCTGGCTTCAACAACTCTTTCCCATATCTTCATAGTGTGAGTGATCAACTTTATGCCTCTGTAGTTACTAAAGTTCTGAGCATCACCTTTGTTCTTGAAAATTGGTACCAGAACACTTCTCCACTCCTGAGGCATCCTCTCACTCACCAAGCTTGTATCAAACAATCTGGTTAAAAAGTCCACTGCCATCTCTCCTAAACATCTCCATGCCTCCACAGGCATGTCATCTGGACCAACCACCTTTCCATTCCTCATCATCTTCAAAGCTGTCCTCACTTCTACCTTGCTAATCCTCGGAACTTCCTTGTTCACCATCTTTCCTTCATCCATCCTCCTCTCTCTCTCATTTTCTTTATTCACCAGCTCTTCACAGTACTCCTTCCACCTTCTCAACACACTCTTGTCATTTGTTAGTACATTACCATTTTTGTCCTTAATCAGCCTAACCTGCTGCACATCTTTTCCAGCTCGATCTCTGTACAGCCAATCGATACAAGTCCTTTTCTCCTTCCTTAGTGTTTAGCCTCTCATACAACTCACTATATGCCTTTTCCTTTACCTTTGCCACCACTCTCTTTGCCATGTGCCTAGATTCAGAACACTCTGTACCACTTCATCCAATTTACTCTAGAATTCCTCTCTCTTCTACCTGACATCCAAGTTGTGGGGCATATGCAATGACAACATTCAACATCACATCTTTGACTTCTAGCTTCAAACTCATGATTCTGTCTGACTCCCTCTTTACTTCCTGAACACTCTTTACATACTCTTCCTTTGAGATTACTCCTGCTCCACTTCTCTTCCTATCTACACCATGTTAGAACAGTTTAAATCCCACTCCAATGCTCCTAGCCTTGCTTCCCTTCCATCTGGTTTCTTGAACACAGTATATCTACCTTTCTTATCTCCATCAAATCAGCCAACTCTCTGCCTTTACCAGTCATAGTCCCTACATTTAACGTCCCTACTCTCTCCTCCACACTAGAACCTTTCCTTTTCTCTCTCTTCCTCCTAACACGCCTTCCCCCTCTCCTCCTTCTCGAACTTTGACCAACAGTAGCCCAGTTTCCACCGGCACCCTGTTGGTTAACACCAGTGGCGGTCGTTGTTAACCCGGGCCTTGACTGATCTGGTATGAAAGTCTCATTCGTCATGATCCGCATGTTTGACTTGGGAAAGGTTTACGTCAGATGCCCTTCCTGACACAACCCTCCCTATTTATCCGGGCTTGGGACGGGCACTAGGAGTACACTGGCTTGTGCGCCCCCTGTGGCTGTTTATTTTTTTTCAATTCTTATTCTGGGTGTTTATATAAAATTATTATTCATGAGCCAAACCTGGTAACTTGATAAAGTCACATTTTCATGAATAACTAAAAAACATACATACATGGGAAAAATACTCATTTACATGACAAAAATCACAAATTTATAACAAAAAAGCTAAATTTACAAGAAAATCTGCACATTTAAGAGGAAAAAAATATATTTATTTGAAAATTTTAGGAAATTTAGGGATGCGTAGATACTGTATCTCCACATAACACCAGTATCAGCTGATGTTAGGCAGATATATTGGCCGATATCAAAATTTGCAAGAAAAACTGTTGATTTCAAGAGGGGAAAAAATGCCTTTGCCAACAAAATTGCCTATTTACATGAAAAATGTAGGAAATATAGGGATGTTCAGATATATCCACCTAACATTAGTATCAGTTGATATTTACCTCATTGACTGATACTGTCTAGCAGCAAAAAAAGATATCAGAAGTGGGTGATATTTTTCTGGTGTGTATTGATTTTTTTTAACACATTTTTCTTTGTCTTCCTTACATTAAGGACAACAAAAGAAGAAAAAAACAAAAGAAGAAAAAGGGTGGAAACAAAAACAAAAGAAACAATCGATATTGACCAAGATTTTATTTTCAGCATTGGTATTGGCTCACAGTTTCACAATCAGTGCATCCCTCAGTAAATTTACCAGGAGAAAAAAAGACTCAAATTTACAAGGAAAGCTGCAAATTTAAATGAGAAAAAATAGATTTACAAAGAAAATTGCATATTTACATGGAAAAAAATATATAGGAAATTTAGGGATGCACAGATATATCCACCTAACGTCAGTATCATCTGATGTTAGGCGATGTATCGGCCGATACTAAAATTTACAAGAAAAACTCTGGATTTAAGAGGGGAAAAATGCATTTACAGGGAAACTTGCATATTTATTGTATATGAGCCCTAACATCAGTATCATCTGATATTCACCTCATTGACTGATATCGTCAAGCGGCAAAAAAAAAAAGATCTCGTGAGTGGGTGGTATTTTTCTGATGCATTCCTGTTGTGTGGCATTGATTTTGTTTTTATGAAACAAGGCATATTTCTTGGTCTTACTGACATGAAAACAAAAACAAAAGAAACGATGGGTATCAGCCAGTTTTTTATTTTCAACATTGGTGCTGGTAACAGCCCCAAATTTCACAATTGGTGCATCCCTCAGAAAAATTTATGGCAAAAAAAAGTTTTAGATTTACACGAAATGGTTCCACATTAAAAACAAACAAACAAACAAAACACACTTCTGAAAAAAATAACTGATGCTGATATAGTTCACTGAAAATTTGGATATTTGCTCTGGATCACTCCCGAATATTCTGGGCCTCCTAATATAGCCAGTATTGATTTATCACCTGTTTGACTTCCTTCTCATGAATTCCCTCCTCTCTTTGTTTTAGGTGTGGTGATACCAGAGAAGAAACACAAGGGAAAAGCCAGCAGGAGGCCCAAAAGGAGGAGGAGTGAGTCGGACAGCGATGATGACAGTCAGCGAAAGAAGATCAAGACAGAAGAGGCCACCTCCCAGGCGGTGAGTTCATGTGGATGTGGGAGTGTTACCGGGCAATCCGTGACTAATCTAGTGGAAGATATGAGCTATGACCTTCCTCTGGTGCCTCGTCAGGAAAAATATTGATTCAGCTGGCCCCACAGACACCACAGAGGTTTTCATGTCCACACTAACAATTTAATGGAACGGCAATGATTCCAATCCTGTGGAACTCAACTAATCTGAAAATAAAAAAACAGCAATTATTTCAGTAAAAAAACAGATATTTGAATGCGCAGTAACATTATCACTCATCTACCTAAAAGTAAGGTAGTACCAGTGCGTTTTCGATGAAATTGTATATTTAATATGGTAAATTCTGACAGCAAAATTAAACATCTAGCAAAAATAAATTCATACCAAAAATGTGGCTGGCAGGAAATAATTTGCCAACATGTAGCTGAGTAAAAGTAGACCTCAGATGCAGGAGTTGGAATTGGTTCCAGTGTTATAAAAGTTCATAAATCAGTTTAAACAAGAAACAAGAATTATGAGTAATTTTAAAATCAACTAAAGGAATTTTTGCAGTTAAATTGCAAACAATTTATATTTTCAGTTGCAAAAACTACATAATAGTTCATATATATATATATATATATATATATATATATATATATATATATATATAAATAAGCTAATTTAGTAAATGTTATAAATGAACTAAACAGTAAAACTATAAACTGTTAGTGTAGCGGACACAAATTCACCGCTGCAAATAATGCTGGTTGAGGCGGTAGAATATGGACTTAATTCCCATTCAAGAATTAGGCTTCAGAGAAGGGATGTTGTTTCATTATTTATTTCCTCTCTGCAACAGGCAGTGTGAAGACCATTCAGTGGTAGGTTATAGGGGTGTACGGGTGTGGCCTATAATCAAAAGATACAAATATAACATAAATTGGCAAAGTAAACCACTGCCAAAGCTTACATACACCAATTAAAAAATTCACATGTACCAATTAGCCTGAATACATATAATCACACAAATATCAGTATGAGCGCCACTGGCAACTGAGCAGGAACCTAAATCAATTTAACAATAAACCAAACACAATGCCTAGTGCAGCATGGTGAAGAAAACAGGGCCCACTTAGCTTAATCCGCTCTGACATGCACTTGTGGACCACTCCTAGTTACATGGGGTGGGACTGGACATCCTGGCAGATAAGCACATCTGTCGTTTTGCCAGTCGGTGTATCGTGACATGCACTACACAAAGAGCTGAGATAAACAAACCTATCATCTGGTCAGTCACTGCAACAGATACTGGAGTCAGTTTGCCTTGGCCTGTCCTTGCCACTGACAATACCTCTATCTGCCAAGAATGTGCCGCTAGTCCAGCAAAAGCTAGCGGTACTCAAATACTTTGCAAACAGTTTCGTGAAATGGTCAGTAGGAAAGCAACTCATACCGGCTCGGACGTCACCCGGGTTAACAAGGTCAGGAGTTCCTGGCAGCAGAGGGCGAAGGACAGAGCTGCGTGGAGGAATCTGATGAGACCTAGATGAAACAGTCATTGTTGCCCCCGACAGACTGCTATGATGATGATTAGCTGCTACACATTTCTACATTTACCTATGAACTAGCAAGGACAGACTACATGGAAATTGTGCAAATTAACAAGCGGCACAGTACTTAACATTCTCTTCACGAACGCACAGTGTAACAAAACAGCTACAACCAGCTGCTCGTTGCGGCTGGGCAGAACCAGCTGTGACGAGTCAGTTGCGGCTGTCTGACTGAGACTGCGGCTCCAGTGGCTGCAGTGCAAGCTCCGGCCACTAGGCGTCACTGCTGGGCTTATCTTGTAATTTGGAAGTAACAAAAAGAAAAGCAGCGGTTACTGTTAAAATAATCGTGAGAGTAAATTAACACTTAAAATTAAGTTTGTCATTAAATGTTGACTTGGACAGTTGTTAAACTTAACGTATTAGCTAAAAGTAAAAGAGGAATCTTTAAAATTGGATGCTAATCGCTAAAAGGTAAGTTAGCTTAACGGACAGCAAATAACTAATATACTATTAAACTAAAGTTTTTTTTAGGTGACAGTATGAAAATAGTTCGCTAAAAGTATAGTGGGTGAATGCCAGGCCTCTGAAAACACTAACTGCTAAATTATTAAACTACTTTTCTGATTGCAGCTAAAATATTTTTTTTTAGCTAAAAACAGGCCATTGGAATGGCAGCCAAGCTAAATGATTACATGCTTAATGGTCAGGTAGTAGGGCTCTTGAACACCAAGTTTTTATTTTAATCGGCACATAATTTTACTCCCGATTAGTTATGCTAAATGTTTGTTAGCTGCTAAAATGAGCATTAGACACAATGGTTCATGTACAGTATACTGTAGTTCAGTTGAAACGGTTGGCTAGCGATGACAAAGGCGAAGCTAAGTGTTGGATGAAAGCCAACGGGAGGCTCGAAGAGAGACGTTTCAGTTTAAAATGGCCTGAGACAAACACGAACAGCAGAGGTGTTGTTCGTGAACGGGTTACATCGGATGAAAAAGGCTGGCAGACAAGCATGGTGTTTATGGAGATGATGAGAAAATAACTGACATATACTGATTACATTTTGTCTGTAATTTGTGTTTTAACAGTTAATTTTTGGTGTTCGACTAATTGAGCGTGATTTCTGTCGGAAGGGTTTTTTTTTAAACGTCTTTCTCTGATTTTCAGTCGCCTGAAGAAGTTCATCAGTGGAGCGACATCCAGCCAGACGAGCCTGCGCAGTACGACACGAGCACAACGACCATTCAGAGCCACGGTGAGTCGCAGCATTGATCTGACAGCACAGGGTTTGCTTGGTTCAGTTACAATTGATATGTGCTGTACAGGTACAGCTTAAAAAATTAGAATATCATGAAAAAGTTAAATATTTTTTGTCACTCATTTCAGAAAATGACACCCATACATTATATAGATTCATCACACAGAGAGTGATATATTTCAAGTGTTTATTTTAATTTTGATGATTATGGTTTACAGCTCATGAAAACCCCAAATTCAGTTTATCAAAAAATTTGAATATTACATAAAATTAATTTTAAAAATATATTTTTTTTAATAGAAATGTTGGCCGACTGAAAAGTATGTCCATGTACCACTCAATACTTTGTCGGAGCAAATTTTGGATTAATTCCTGTATCAATGTGGCGTGGCATGGAGGTGATCAGCCTGTGGCACTACTGAGGTGTTATGAAGGTCCAGGTTGCTTTGATAGTGACCTTCAGCTCGTCTGCATTGTTGGGTCTGGTGTCTGTCATCTTCCTCTTGACAATCCTCCATAGATTCTCTATGGGGTTTAGGTCAGGAGAGTTTGCTGGCCAATCAAACACAGTGATGCCATGGTCATTAAACCAGGTTTTGATACTTTTGGCAGTGTGTGTGGGGGGGGGGTGCCAAGTCCTGCTGGAAAATGAAATCAGCTTCTCCATAAAGCTTGTCAGCAGAGAGAAGCATGAAGTGCTCTAAAATGTCCCAGTAGACGACTGCGATGACTTTGGTCTTGATAAAACACAGTGGACAAACATCATCAGATGACCTCTGTTCAGATAAAAGTAAATTTTGCATTTCATTTGGAAATCAAAGTCCCAGAGTCTGGAGAAAGTGCGGAGAGGCACAGAATCTAAGTTGCTTGAGGTTTAGTGTGAAGTTTCCACAGTCAGTGATGATTTGAGGAACCAGGTCATCAGCTGGTGTTGGTCCACTGTGTTTTATCAAGACCAAAGTCAGCGCAGTCGTCTACCAGGAAATTTTAGAGCACTTCATGCTTCCCTCTGCTGACAAGCTTTATGGAGAAGCTGATTTCATTTTCCAGCAGGACTTGGCACCCCCCCGCCTCACACACACACACACTGCCAAAAGTACCAAAACCTGATTTTAATGACCATGGCATCACTGTGTTTGATTGGTCAGCAAACTCTCCTGACCTAAATCCCATAGAGAATCTATGGAGGATTGTCAAGAGGAAGATGAAACACCAGACCCAACAATGCAGACGAGCTGAAGGTCACTATCAAAGCAACCTGGACCTTCATAACACCTCAGCAGTACCACAGGCTGATCACCTCCATGCCACGCCTCATTGATACAGGAATTAATCCAAAATTTGCCCCGACCAAGTATTGAGTGGTACATGGACATACTTTTCAGTCGGCCAACATTTCTATTAAAAAAATATTTTTAAAATTAATTTTATGTAATATTCAAATTTTTTGATAAACTGAATTTGGGGTTTTCATGAGCTGTAAGCCATAGTCATCAAAATTAAAATAAATAAACACTTGAAATATATCACTCTGTGTAATGAATCTATATATGGGTTTCACTTTCTGAAATGAGTGACAAAAAATACTGAACTTGTTCATGATATTCTAATTTTTTGAGATGTACCTGTATGCAGGTGCACAGAAAAGTGCACCTTTTCCAACTAAACTCCTTGATCAGTTATACATTAAGTGTTGGTTTGGTTTAAACTTTTTTTAAAGACGTTTTCACCAACAAACTGAACACTTAACTGTGCGACTTAAGCTTCTGTGTTTACCTGTATCCACCTTATTCCTGGGGGTGTCGCTGTAGGAACGATTATGGGCGGAGCTTCTGGTTTCGGCTGACCTAGTGTTAAATCAGTAAGTAAGAGTGGAGCAGCAGGGGCATTTAAAACAGCGTTTTTAAAAGTTTTTCAAATTCATATTAATATATAGTCCACACACGTTTTGCACTCAAAGTGGCAGCTAATTCCAGCTGTTGTAGTTTTTGACTATTTTGGCATCGTTCTGGTATTTGTGGTTGTGCCATAAACTGGATAAATGGAGGTTTCTCACCACACGGTGACAGACGACATTCAAGCACTGTGTTGTTGCGTAAGTCTGCTCCAAAGTAAATTTGATTATGCCCAACATATTTTAACCCTTTAGCTTCCCCAGGTGCCGCATGGCAACAGGAATGGTTAAGGGGTAAACATAACCCCTAGTGGTCAAGAGTGGTAAATATTTTTTGTCAATAAAATAGTTCAGATTTTCAAGGCTATAACCTGAAAGTTGCAAGAGATAATGGCTTACTGTCAATTAGAAAGATGTAGAATATGATCCAAAGTTTCGGATAGGGATAAATTTACACATCTAATTTGCATAATGTCGCGGCAGCTATATAAATTACATAACTCAGTCAAAAGTGGACTTTGGACACATTTACACAAAGAAAGGTTTGATTTATTTTTTTTTTTAACTCTGTTTTATCTACAGGGGTATGTTTTTATCTAATCTTTAAAGTATATGAACCAGAAAATCAATAAAGTGTCAAAAAAAAACCCAAACATATTTTTCTCTTACCTGTTGCCGGGGGGGCTCGCTTGCCCACGTGGCCGGTCCATTTTTGTGCATTGTGGTCGATGTTTAGCGTTTGCTCAGTCATTTACACTCTCTACCACATCTACAAACTCTTATGATTATCCCACATGAATTTTGTTTGTATTACGTGGCTAATTTTCCTGTTTGATGCATTTTTCCTGTGAGAATCCATGACAGCATGGGCACCGCCATCTTGGTGCTGATAGCTCAGTTTTTTGCCCATCGTGGTCATAGTTTTGTGTTTGGTTGGTCATTTACACCCTCTACCACATCTAGAAACTCTTATGATTATCCCACATGAATTTCGTTTGTATTGCATGGCTATTTTTTCCTGTTGATGCAGTTTCGGTCAGAATCGCTGCCGCCATGACCAAACATGGCGGCGACCATATTGGTGCTGGGAGCTCAAAGTGGAAAAAGGAAGAATAATGATGAGGAGTTCTTCTTCTTTGCTGTATTCCATGTCAGCCATGATTCCTCCGGCACATGTCTGCCACCTTCTGAACTGTCAGATCAGTCCAGATCAGTACAAATTCTCAGTATAGCTGGGGGACGTCAATAAATTGATAGGTGCAGTTGCTGCGCTGTGCCACTGGGGGCGCACGACCTGTCCATTTAATGTGGACAGTTAGAGGGTTAACAAAATGCAGCCGACTTTATTGCGATGGAGACGTACTGGTCTGAATGCGCACCGCGTCATTATGAGTACAGGCAATGAGAAGTCATAAATCATTCTTTGTTTGGTAGTGGCAAAATCCCGGGAAAACCCCCATGAGTGCCTGGTATCATTGGAAAGCTTAGAAATCGTACTTTCTAAAAATACCTACGTTTTTGTGGAAGACGTAATTCCCGACTGATCGAACGCGAGTTTGCAACCTAGCCAGATTATAAACAAATTGTCTTTTTCTGGGTCAGTTTTCGCACACTTCCTACAAATTAAATTTCATTTTGAAGGTCTTTCAATATAGAATATGGAAATAACGTTAGACCAGTTTTGAAAATGTCCACAAAGTGACTCATTTTGCCAGCACGGGTCATTTGTTTACAGCATTAGCATCTTAGCAGCGGTGCTAACTAACAGAGCTACTGTGTACGAGGCCACTTTTTAAGGTCATCTTCCCATCCCTCGATAGTCGTGGGAAGTGGTATGATTATATTACTGTTTTGAGGTGCAAGACGCCGTGTTCCCACATTTCTGATGCTGAAGTCATTGTTTTTGAACAAGGAAAAGTGTCCCATTTCAGTGACAACCCTATGTTCTAAACTAGTACCGGAAGTTGCTACCAGAATTCACGCAAGGCTTCATGGGGCCTAGGAATAAGGTGGATACAGTAGGTGATATTGTGGAGGAATAAGATGAGGCGCGATGTGACGAGCTGAAAGGTTGCAAAGTTTTATTTTCCTCCAACATAATGAGACGCACTTGTAGCTCTGTGCGCTACTGTGCTGCTGTGGCATGTATCGTAAGCTTTTATAGATGTTATACAAACAGAGAGAATGCATGGCACATTAGCATAGTGATATACTGTACATATCAGTCAATACATATCATTTGCGTGACCAACTGGTGCCCGGATGTCCGCTTTCTCATCCAGGGGATGTATATACAGCAGTCCATTGTTCTGATTGTCCCCAGGGGCTCTCTGTCCGAATGCAAATTGTCCTCCGTTTCCTCCAGCCCTGCTGAGCATGAATTAGAGTCAATCTGCAGTGTGCTGGGTCACCACAATATATTACTTTTGAACAAGAGGAATGGGGGCTGCTCACAAATTTATCGTAAGGTACAAACAGATAAATGTAAATGAGGGTTAAATTCGCAAGAATAAAGGTACAAAAATATGATGAAAGTTGCCAATTTAAAATTCAAAAAGCATCCAGATGAGTGATGCAAATTAACAAGAAACGAGAAAACTCTCAAATATATGAGAAAAAAGTTGCAAATTTTCAAGAAAAAAAGTTTTGAATCTACAAGAAACAAGTTTTAAATATACAGGTAAAAAATTGCAAACTATTGAGAAAGTTTTACATCTACAAGAAAAAAACTGCAAATTTATAGGAAAAAAGTCACATTTATCAGAAAAAAGTTGCCAATTTTTGAAAAAAAGTTGCAAATTTACAGTAAAAAAAGTTGCAAATTTTTAAGCAATAAAAGTGGCAATTTTTTTGAGAAAAAGTTACAATTTTATGAGCAAAAAATACAAATTTATAGGAAGAAAGTTGTAAATTTTGAGAGGTTGCAAATTTACAGGAAAAAAGTACCAAATTTTACAGGAAAAAAGATGCAAATCTTTTTTTTTTTTTAAATCATGTTTTATTGATTTTCTCCATCAGTTTGGCCAGTTGTACATGCATACTCATATCAATCTTCCAAGTTTTAAATTTCAAGGTACATGACAGAAAGACCACGGGAACAACAAAATTGAACCATTAATAAAATAAAAAGATAGATCACGGCAGTACTCATGATTAAAAGCACATCAGACACACACTACAATCCAGCTACAGTATCTCAGTTCAGTTTAAAATCAGGGCACAATCATACTTCCAAAGCCTCTTCTATAGCTCCAGCTTTTTATGAATTCCACAACATTCTCCCAGACACTGTAGGATTCACAGGATTTTGTTTCATTCCATATGTGAGTCTGTCAAGCACCAAACTTGATGTCAGATTTTTTAACCATAGTCCGACAGTGGGGGCTTTGACATTTTTCTAACAAAGAGCAGTTGACCGTCTGGCTTGAAGTCGACTTGGGTCAGTCATCTTCTTTTCCTTCTTTGACAAAGCACACGTCTCAGGATAGCTACTCAGCACAACTTAGCACAAAGGGCTACAGCTGATTTTTTTATTTTAGTATACTTTATTGATCCCCAGAGGGGAAATTGAGGGTCATCCACCACCTGGATGGATGAAGCAGCCACGATACGGCGCTATGATGATGTCATCTGAGATATAAAATGCATTACAGAGACCCAGAAAACTTGCATTTCTTTACAATCCCATAAACAGTGGTGCAACATCCCCTTCTGTACATTTATAACAAAGATCTGGGATATTAAAAAGATGCAAATCTACTAGAAAATTACACATTTACAGGGAAAAAAGTTCCAAATTTACAGGAAAAAAGTAGCAAATTTTAGAGAAGTAGCAAATTTATGAGTTAGAAAGTTGCAAATGTACAAGAACAAAAATTACAAATTCACATGGAAAAAAGTTGCAGATTTACAGGAAAAAATAGAGCAAATTTTAGAGAAAATAGTTACAAATCTATAAGAAAAAAAATTACAGGGGAAAAGGTTGCAAATGTACAAGTAAAAAAGTTGCAAATTTACAAGAATTTTTTTTTCAAATTTATAGGAAAAAACATGCAAATTTACAGGAAAAAGTTGCAAATTTTTGGGAAAATTTACAGGTTTACAGGAAAACAGTTGCACATTTGTGGGAAAAATCTGCAAATTTATGAGAATTTGCAATTTTACAGGAAGAAGTTGCAAGTTGAGAAAAAAGTTGGAAAATTTATAACTTTTTTTGCATTTTTGCTTAGAATTAGTGTTTCAAATTCATTTTATTCAGTTATGTAACACGTTTAAAAAAAGGTTTATGATGATATTGGGGGACAAGTCTCTCCATTATTCTCTCACCTACTGCCTGTATATAAAGACCTGAAACCAATCATTCATCTGAGTAAATTCCGTCCCACCGATGATGCCATTTTCACATCTCACCTTGGTCTCTACAGTGGTGGATGAGATAATGTTGGATGTGCGGATCCAGGAGTCCATTCCTGCGCCAGCAGAAGGTAATAAAAGCTCTTTACAGCTCAGCAGGTTGTAATTTACACAGTGCAATGACCTGATAATGTTTTCTTTATCTTGCCATTACATTTTATTACCTGAACATTTCTGGGTTTCTCCACAGACCAGGACTCATTCCATGTCAAAGTTCACTATTTTGGACAGGAGGTCCTCAGTCGTCAGATCCAAGGCACTGACGTCCGGATAAAATACCTCCCCCCTACTCCTCTCGCCCCGACGCCGGCTGCCCTGATCGGCGGGTTTCCCTGCATCCAGCTACCGGAGCTGCCATCCACGCTGCCGGCCGGCCCGGACCGCCAGGCCCTGCTCACGCTGCTGCCGTTCATGGAGAGGGGCGTGGTGCTGACCTCCACGCCGCAGGGGATCTACGGCAAGAGGTTCTGCCAGGGGAGGGTGTTCTGGACGGGGCCGCACACTACCGAGCCGGGCCTGCACAAGATGGAGAGGAACACGGAGCCGGTGCTGCTCTTCAGTAAAGACGTCTTCAAACAGAGTGAGTTGGATGCAAAATCTGTCCTTTAGAACAAATTTACCCCCCAAAAAGCTGGGAGAAAAATCTCAGATTCTCAAGGGGAAAAAAATGGAGGAACTGAGCAATAAAGCCACAAAATTTACCTAAAATTTACATTTAAATTTGCAAATATATATATATATATATATACATACATACAGTATATATATATATACACATATATATATATACACACACACACACACACACACACACACACACTACCATTCAAAAGTTTGGGGTCACCCAGACAATTATTTTGTGTTTTCCATGAAAAGTCACACTTATTTACCACCATGAGTTGTAAAATGAATAGAAAATATAGTCAAGACATTGACAAGGTTAGAAATAATGATTTGTATTTGAAATAATAATTTTTTCCAGATACTCAACCCGCTCAAAGGAAGGTCAGTTTTATAGCTTCTCTAACCAGCTAAACTGTTTTCAGCTGTGCTAACATGATTGCACAAGGGTTTTCTAATCATCCATTAGCCTTCTGATGCAATGAGCAAACACATTGTACCATTAGAACACTGGAGCAATAGTTGCTGGAAATGGGCCTCTATACACCTATGTAGATATTGCACCAAAAACCAGACATTTGTAGCTAGAATAGTCATTTACCACATTAGCAATGTATATTAGATATTAGAGTGTATTTCTGATTAGTTTAAAGTTATCTTCATTGAAAAAAACAGTGCTTTTCTTTCAAAAATAAGGAAATTTGTAAGTGACCCCAAACTTTTGAACGGTAGTGTGTATATATATATATATAAATAAAAGATTGGCAATTCGTGAGGGGAAAAAAAGCTAACTCAGAATAAAAGCTGCACATTTGGGAAAAAAATTTCCAAGGATAAAATTGCATGTCTACAAAAAAAAATGAGCTTCAAATTTATAAACTGCTATGACAAAAAATTACTGATTTATGAGGGAAAATGTTGCATGTTTAGGTGGGAAAAAAGTTGCAAGTTTATATATAAAAAAAAAAAAGTTGGACATGTATGAGAAAAAAGATGCAAATTTACATGACAAAAAAAGTGACTGATTTATGACAAAAACATTTCAAATTTAGATGAAAAAATGTTGCAAATGTATAAGAAAAAAGTTGCACATTTATGAGAAATGTAAATTTATAATTTTTTTTTGCAAATTTATGAGTTTCAAATGTACATGACAAAGTTCAGATTATGAGAACACTGCAAATCTATAAGAAAAAGTTGCAAATTTATGAGAAAAATGTTGCAAATTTATAAACATTTTTTGCAAATTTATGAGAAAAATGTTCCAAATGTACATGACAAAAAGTTACTGCTTTATGACAAATATGTTGCAAATTTATAAGAAAAAAGTTGCACATTTATGAGAAATGTTGCGAATCTACAATTTTTTTTTTTTTTGCAAATTTATGAGAAAAATGTTGCAAATCTGTGTAAAAATTAATTTTTGGACAGTTAGCAGAATCTTTTCAGTTAACCAACCAATGATCACAGAAGAAATACTGTTTCTCAGCTTAACTTTTATTGAACCACACAGGGAGTCAGAGTATGCGGGCCGTGGGACCTCCCAGCTCCCTCTCCTGGAAAGGACCCCGCACAAAGGAAGTCACAGCTATAAAAAGGCTTCCAGTGGGCGTTTCCCAGTAACTTTCCAACAATATGCTGGCCATTGTTCAAATTAGGTCCTTTCAGTGTCTAAATGGTTTCAGATGTCAACTCAGCTCTTTTATGACTTCCATCCTGTCCAGATGTCTTCTCTTTCCCCATGCCCATATATGGAAACAGGAAACGGAGACTTTCCTGTGGAGTTTGTGTGTGTGTGTGCATATGTGTAGCGCTAAAGCACTTTTTGGGTGTGTGTGTGTAGCTCTAAGATGTGTGTATGCAAGCACTTTGTGTAATATGTAATTACCTTATTTTCACTATTTATTTATTATAACATCTATAAAAAAAAATCTTTTTTGAGAAACACCTTGCATATTTATGACAAAGTGACAAATTTCTGTGAAAAAAGTTGCCAATTTACAAGAGAAAGCTCACATTCATGGGAAAAATGTTGGTAATTTACATGAAAAGTTACTGACTCATGAGGGAAAATGTTGAATATTTAGGTGAAATTCAGGAGAAAAAAGTTGCACATTTATGAGAATAATGTTGCAAATTTCCATGACAAAAAGTTACCAATTTATGAGAAAGACTGCAAATTTATGACAAGTGACAAATTTCTGTGAAAAAAGTTGCCAGTTTACAAGAAAAAAAAAAAAAGCTACTGATTAATCAGGAAAAAAGTTGCAAATTTATGTGGTGAAAAAGTTGCAAGTATACAAGAAAAAAGTCAAATTTATGAGGAGGTTTCAAATTTACATGAAAAAAAGCTGCAAATTTAATTAAAGTCTTTTTTTTGGGGGGGGGGGCAAATGCAGTTTACTGAGGGAGAAAAAAACCTGTTCAGAACATTCTGATATTCCCTTTGGATCACTCCCAATACTCAGAAACCCAAAGACTGGTATTAGAGACAGTCTTAGGTGGATTCATTACGTGTTTTTGTTTTATATCTGTACTTGTACAGTGATCCCTCACTTATCGCGGTTAATGGGTTCCAGAACCGACCGCGAAAAGTGAAAAACCGCGAAGTAGCGTCACCCCTAATGACGCCATCCATAAATAATACGTACGTTCATTCTCCCACTCTCTCTCTCTCATATGATACGTGTGTGTGTGTACGTGTACATACATACGTAGATGTAAACAAAGTGTACATAAATATGTTTTTAGAACTCTTTTATTCTTATAACAAGATACGTAACTCAAGATGAAAATGATTTACTGCACAGGTTAATGAGAGCTTTACTGCTCCTCAGGTGACGCCTCATCGTGAGGTGCTGGAGGCTCAGGATCATCGAGGGCAGCTTCCGATAGAGCTGAA
Organism: Pholidichthys leucotaenia; assembly: GCA_020510985.1. Taxonomy (NCBI): domain Eukaryota; kingdom Metazoa; phylum Chordata; class Actinopteri; order Cichliformes; family Pholidichthyidae; genus Pholidichthys; species Pholidichthys leucotaenia. Next base: position 227,605,523 of record CM035844.1, read on the forward strand.
ACTGCAGGAGGCGGCGTAGTGGCTCGACGGGAAGACTATTTCGCACAAAATGGCACAAGAGAACAGCACGCGGTGAGACTAAGTAACACGAGCGATAAAAAGCAATGAATGCGGTCTTCCTTCCCTTCATGGGTGCTTGGCAGGGAGAGGAGGTGGGTGAAACGTCTCGGCCAATCAGCTTGCGAGATTTCCGAGCCGAGCAAACACGAGAACAGCGAACAGAGTTGTGCGGCTCTCCGTGTTGACACCTGATGGTCTAATGTAGTCTCCCTGCCTTCTGCTAGCGCCCGCCCATTATTTCTCAATTTTGAATTTTTGATGAATATTTTTGAAAAATCCGCGATGCACTGAGGGCGCGAAAGGTGAAGCGCGAAGTAGCGAGGGATCACTGTATATCACTTTTTCTAGTCACAAAAGTTGCAAATTTATAAGAAAAATGTCACAAATCAACAACAAAAAAAAGTTGAAAATTCATGAGAAAGACTAGAGGGCACTCAAAGAGCGCATACCTCCACTAACTAACTACTAACTAACTAACCTGCACTTATATAGCGCTTTTCTAGTCACAAAGACCACTCAAAGCGCTTTCATTAATACTAACCCTCTATTCTAAGGGCCTATAGGAAACAGATATCTAGGGACAATTTAGAACAGCCAATCAACCTAACATGCATGTCTTTGGCATGTGGGAGGAAACCAGAGAAATCCCGGAGTAAACCCACGCAACACGGGGAGAACATGCAAACTCCACACAGATCACTGTTGGTCGGGGGCTGGGATCGAACCCACGATCCCCACAATCCCCCGGCCAAGGGTAAACTGTGCTGCCGCAGTGCTAACCACTGCGCCACCTCCACCAAGACTCAGTCCCTCCTTCCCTTTGCCCATTCATATCGCCATCCATCTGTATTGTGAGATAGGACCTTGGCGGAGGTATGCAGTCACGGACCACCTCCAACATCAAATGAGTTCATCTTTGGGCCAAGAGCCTCCTCTGGTGAAAATGTCGTCCAAATCCGTCTGAGTTTTGCGTGATCCTGCCTGGGCGGCAGTGGCTCAGGAGGTAGAACAGGTCGTCTAATAACCAGAGGGTTGGCAGTTCGAATCCCGCTCTCCCCAGCCATCCTGCCGCTGTGTCCCCCCTGGGCAAGACACTTCACCCACCTCACCTCCAGCGTTCTTGATGCTGGGTAGAAATGTTTGGTAGTGGTCAGAGAGGCAGATTAGCAGCCACATTTCCGTCAGTCTGCCCCAGGGCAGCTGTGGCTACAGCAGTAGCTTACCACTAAAATAATATTCAAAAAAATTCCCACTTCCAGATCACGATCCGGATCACCACCAAAATCTAATCATCTGTTCCCCGTGCCATTACACACCTTTCCTGAAAATTTCATCAAAATTCATTCATAACTTTTAGAGTAATGTTGCTAACAGACAAACCAACCAACACCAGTAAAAACATTACCTCCTCCCATGGCTGAGGTAAAAAGTTGAACATTTTACAACAGTTGCAGATTTATGAGGAAAAGGGTTGCAGTTTTACAATAAAAAGTTGCAATTTTGCAAAAAAAAAGTTGCAAATTTACACGGAAAAAATTCTGTCAAAAAATTACATTTCTAACAAAAAAAGTTGCAAAATTTACATTAGTCAAATTTATACAGAAAATTAATTTTGTAGGAAAGGTCACATGTTTGAAGAAAGTTGCAAATTCTATGTGAAAAAATTGCACACTTGTGAAAAATATTGCCAATTAAAAGGTGCAAAACTGACATGAAAAAGTTGCAAATTTACAAGGAAAGTGGCAAATTTGGTGAAAAAAATTGCACATTTCTGTGAAAAAACCCGTTTAAATTGACATTTTTTATTGTATGCTTGCACCTTTGTGAATTTGTACCTAATTTGCAAGTTTTCCTGTAAATTTTCAACTTTTTCTTGTAAATTTGCTTTTTTTTCCATGTAAATTTGCATCTTCTTTCTTGAAAATTTAACGTTTTTCTTGAAAATTTACACGCTCACTTGAATGCTGGTTAAATTTTTATTCCATGTAATTAAATTATAAATTGTAAGTTTTTTTAATGTTTAAATTGGTATCTTTTATCATGTCTTTGCACCTTTATTTTTGACAATTAGTACCTAATTTATACATAAATTATACATCATTTTTATTTATACATTTATACCTGATGCTAAATTGGTGAATACCCCCATCCCCCGTGTTAAAAAAATAAATGGCCTACTGACAATGATAAAACTGATGTATTGTGCAGCCCTAGTGTGACTGATCATGTTTTACCCTTTAGGTTGCTGGATCAATTTAAACATGTCCTCCCCAAAGTTTTGCCAACATGTTTTATATTTAATGTCGCTTCTCTTTCCCCTGTGATCAGAGCTGGACCATTTCCGATTAAACGGGGGCGAGCCTCCCCAGTGTGGCTTCACCATGTGCTTCGGAGAGGAACTCGGTAACGCAGAGGACCTGTCTAGAAAACTGATCATCGTTCAGGTAGTCTGCGCTCTACGATTCTTAATTTTTGTTGGTTTTATGATAACCCAGGTGACATTTCTGCCTCATGAAACCATTTTAAACTAGAAAAGCACTCGGAGAATGCATACCTCCACCAAGGCTTCTTCCATCCCTCATGGACCACCTCCAGAATGTAATCGGCTCGTGTCTAGGTCACGAGCCAGTTCTGGTGAAAAACTGCATCAAAGTCTATCCAATAGTTTTGGAGGATTCTTGCTAACACACAGAGAAGAAAAAAGCCTTGGTGGAGGTACAGTGGGGTAAAAAAGTATTTAGTCAGCCACCAATTGTGCAAGTTCTCCCACTTAAAAGATGAGAGAGGTCTCCAATTTTCATCATAGGTATACCTCAACTATGAGAGACAAAATGAGGAAAAAAAAAATCCAGAAAATCACATTGAAGGATTTTTAAAGAATTTATTTGCAAATTATGGTGTAAAATAAGTATTTGGTCAATAACAAAAGTTCATCTCAATATTTTGTTATATACCCTTTGTTGGCAATGACAGAGGTCAAACGTTTTCTGTAAGTCTTCACAAGGTTTTCACACACTGTTGCTGGTATTTTGGCCCATTCCTCCATGCAGATCTCCTCTAGAGCAGTGATGTTTTGGGGCTGTCGCTGGGCAACACGGACTTTCAGCTCCCTCCAAAGATTTTCTATGGGGTTGAGATCTGGAGACTGGCTAGGCCACTCCAGGAACTTGAAATGCTTCTTACAAAGCCAGTCCTTCGTTGCCCGGGCGGTGTGTTTGGGATCATTGTCATGCTGAAAGACCCAGCCACGTTTCATCTTCAATGCCCTTGCTGATGGAAGGAGGTTTTCACTCAAAATCTCACGATGCATGGCCCCATTCATTCTTTCCTTTACACGATCAGTCGTCCTGGTCCCTTTGCAGAAAAACAGCCCCAAAGTATGATGTTTTCACCCCCATGCTTCACAGTAGGTATGGTGTTCTTTCTCCTCCAAACACGACAAGTTGAGTTTTTACCAAAAAGTTCTATTTTGGTTTCATCTGACCATATGACATTCTCCCAATCCTCTTCTGGATCATCCAAATGCTCTCTAGCAAACTTCAGACGGGCCTGGACATGTACTGGCTTAAGCAGGGGGACACGTCTGGCACTGCAGGATTTGAGTCCCTGGCGGCGTAGTGTGTTTCTGATGTAGCCTTTGTTACTTTGGTCCCAGCTCTCTGCAGGTCATTCACTAGGTCCCCCCGTGTGGTTCTGGGACTTTTGCTCACCGTTCTCGTGATCATTTTGACCCCACGGGGTGAGATCTTGCGTGGAGCCCCAGATCGAGGGAGATTATCAGTGGTCTTGTATGTCTTCCATTTTCTAATAATTGCTCCCACAGTTGATTTCTTCACATCAAGCTGCTTACCTATTGCAGATTCAGTCTTCCCAGCCTGGTGCAGGTCTACAATTTTGTTTCTGGTGTCCTTTGACAGCTCTTTGGTCTTGGCCATAGTGGAGTTTGGAGTCTGACTGTTTGAGGTCGTGGACAGGTGTCTTTTATACTGATAATGAGTTCAAATAGATGCCATTAATACAGGTAATGAGTGGAGGACAGAGGAGCCTCTTAAAGAAGAAGTTACAGGTCTGTGAGAGCCAGAAATCTTGCTTGTTTGTAGGTGACCAAATACTTATTTTCCACCATAATTTGCAGATAAATTCTTTAAAAATCAGACCATGTGATTTTCTGGATTTTTTTTCCCTCATTTTGTCTCTCATAGTTGAGGTATACCTATGATGAAAATTGGAGACCTCTCTCATCTTTTAAGTGGGAGAACTTGCACAATTGGTGGCTGACTAAATACTTTTTTGCCCCACTGTATGCACTCTCAGATCATCACCAAAATCTAATGGGTTCATCCTTGGCCCAACGGCTATCTCTGGTGAAATTTTGACCAAAATCTGTCTAGTAGTTTTTGCATAATCCTGCTAACCGTCAGATGGATGGACCCTGATTACATGACCTCCTTAGAGGAGGTCACAATCAAATGGTCCAAGAACCATCAGTCTACTTGAACTGTGGAGAAACCAGCAGCAGCAGCCACAGTAAAAAACAAAACGCTTCCCTCCTCTGTCCTCTGCAGATCACTTTACCGTGGGCTGAACAGAAGGTACAGGGCGTCCACTCCATCTTTGACTCCATCACCATCCTCCAGTCTCTGGCCAGCCAGTCGCCGCTGGGTGAAATCACCCTGAACCTGGTCTCTGTGCCGACGGCAGAGGTCTGCGAGGTTTTCTGAGCACATTTAAGGAGCGTCACTCCAAAAACAAAAACTGACACAATCCCACCACTTCAAGTCATGCCACACGTCAGCAAGTAAAATAATGCTCTTCCTTCTTCACCCACCACCATAAAGCAGTTAACGTTGGAATGAAGCACCTTATCTTCAGAGGTTAGACACCTGAAGCACTACATAGAAAAACACTTTTCCCCTTCAATGTGTGAAACTCATCTGAACTTGGTTTACTGTGGGTTAGGGCTGCACAATACTAGGAAAACATGCTGTGTGGTGTCGTCAAATGCTGCAGAAACAGTATCACTGCAGTATATACATTTAGATATTTGTATACACACACACTTCTACTAAATTTGAGGGTTTTTTTCCCACAAAAATGTGCAACTTTTTCACATAAAATTTGCTGCTTTTTCCTTGCACATTTGTTTTTTTTTTTTTTAAAAAGGTGAAAGTTGCAAATTTGCAAGCTTTTTCACCCAAATGTGCAACTTTTTCTTCAAATGCGTCACCTTCTTTCCTATAAAATTGACTTTCTATAACAATTTATGACTAACGTAAATTTTGCAACTTTTTTGTCAGCATTTTTTCCCATAAATATGCAACTTTTGTTAGAAATTAAATTTTTTTCTCAAATTTTCTTTTTCTCAAATTTCATTTTTGCAAAATTGCAACTTTTCTCGTAAAATTGCAACCTTTTTCTCAAATCTGCAACTTTTTTCCTCAAATTTGCAATTTTTTTCCTCAAATTTATAACTTTTTTCTTGTGAATTTGCAGCTTTTTTGTTATACAATTTTCTTAGAGATTTGCAATGTTTTTCCCTCAAATTTGCAACTTATTCCTGTAAATTTAAGTTTTCTTGTGAATTTTCAACTTTTTTCTTTTAACTTTGCAACTTTTTTCCTCATAAATTTTCAGCTTTTTCTTATGAATTTGTAACTTCTCTCATAAATTTGCAGTTTTATTTTCATAAATCTACAACTTTTTTTCTTGTAAATCCATCCATCCATCCTCTACTGTCCTTCCGGAGGCCTGGGTTGCAGAGAAGCCCAGACTTCCTTCTCCCCAGCCATCTGCTCCAGCTCTTCAGAGAAGATACCAAGATGTTCCCAGACCAGCTGGGAGACACAGTCTCTCCAGTGAGTCCTGGGTCTACCCCGGGGTCTCCTCCCAGTGGGATGTGCCCAAAACACCTCAAGTGGGAGGCATCCTGATCAGATACCCAAACCACCTCAACTGGCTCCTTTCAATATGGAGGAGCAGCGGTTCTAGTCTAGCCTCTCCTGGACGACTGAGCTCAGAGTTGGACTCCGCCAGGGCTGCCCTCTGTCACTGACCCCGTTCATAATTTTTATAGACAGGATTTCTAGACGCAGCCAGGGTACAGAGGGCATCATGCTTGGTGACCACAGGATCTCATCTCTGTTGTTTGCAAATGATGTTGTCTTCATCCAGCAATGACCTACAGGTCTATTCCATGTAAATTATAAATTGCATGGTTTTTTTAAATGTTTAAATTAGAATCTTTTATTGTGTATTTGCACGTTAATTCTTGTCAATTTGTACCCAATTTATACATTTGTACCTCATGCTAAATGGGTGAGTACCCCATCCCTCTAATCGCCCAGTGGCATTAATGATAAAATCAACATATTTTACAGTCTGAGTGTGAATTATCATATTTTAACCTTTAAATTGCTGGATCGATTTAAGTGTGTCTTTTTTGTTTGTGGGCTCGGGTACAAAACTGCATTCATGACGTTTCCAGACGAGAACACGTTTTGACAGCCGTGTTTACACTGCAGCGCTGTCAAAGTCTTACATGTCAAATAGTTTAATTTTCCCATCAAAAGACTAAAATTCAGTAGAGTAGCAGCAATGATATCATGGCTTATAAGCACATTTCTGTTTATGTATTTCTGGGTCAAATGTGATGGGTTTTTATTGTTCAAACAGGAGTTGTGTGTTCATGGTTGCACTCTTACAGATGTTCAGCCTAGTGGTGCTCAGACAGGAATATTTTAAAGGGAAATGCAACAATGGCTATATCATTCAGCGCATTTATTAAATAGAATAGGGTAAGCTTTATGGTCATTATGTGAGAAATCCATCTCGTTCATTTTACACGTGTGTACTCCCAGCTGCGGTCGGCTGGGTCTGAATGTTCAGGGTTTCTACACGGACTAGCAGGATAAAATTCAGACTCTGAAGCCCTTCTTTCAGCCACTTGATCAAATTTAAGGCCTTACATCTGCAGTGTGATATCAAGTATTAAACCGCATTACAAAGCGCCATTTATTTACTGGAGTTTTTTCCCCCCAAAATTTTTATATTAAGTTTGTACTTCCCCAGGAAGAATGTCAGATGTTATTCCACAAAAAAGTCTCAACTCACTGGGGGAAAGTGTCAAATTTCTGGGAAAAAAAAGTAGAAAATTTGTAAGAAGAAAATTGCAAATGTAGGACAAAAAGATGTAAATTTACATGAAAAAAGTGGAAAATTAAGGAGAAAATCCTTCAAATTAGCAAGAAAAGTCTCAAATTTACAAAATTTGAGGAAAAAAGTTGCAAATTAAAAAAAAAATGCAGCAAATCAACAAAAATCTAGTTGAAAAATTTCAAATTGAGAAAAAAAGTTGCTAATTTGAGGGGGAAAACTAGACAAAGTTGCAAAGAGAAAACAGCAAATTGGCAAGAAAAAAGTGAAATTTAGTAGGAAAAAAAATGGTAAATTGCCTTGAAAAAAGTTGCAAATTTGTAAGCAACTACGTTGCAAATATAGGAAAAAGATGTAAATTTACATGAAAAAAGTGGAACATTAAGGAGAAAATCTGACAAATTGGCAAATTTATGATGAAAAATGTTGCCAATTTGAGCACAAAATTTAAGGAGACAAAGTTGCGAATAAATCACAAATTTACAAGAGAAAAAAGTTGCAAGTTACAAAGAAAATGCAGCAATTTGGCAAGAAAAAAGTTGCAAATTTGTGAGGAAAAATGTCACAAATTAAGGAAAAGGTAGAAATTAAATCACAAATGAACGCAGCTGATTAAGGACAGTTTTCCAAATTAGCAAGAAAGTCTCAAATATGAGAAAAGGTTGCAAATTGACAAGATGAAAATTTATAATTTAAAAAAGTCAAAATTTAAGTAGACAAAGTTGCTAAACAAATCACAACTTTGAGAAAAAAAAGTTGTGAGTTAAAGAGAAAATGCAATAAATCAAGAGTCAAATTTAGTAGAAAAATCCTGCAAATTGACAAGAAAAGTTGCAAATTTGTGAGGAAACGGTTGCAATTTAAGGAGAAAAAGTTGCTAATTGAATCACATTTACAAATTAATTAGCAAGAAAAACAGCCACAAATTTTACAGAAAATTAGCAAATTTTACGACAAATAAAACCTACAAATTCACAAAGGTGAGTGCAAAGATTTCACTCCACACTGAAGAAAATGCTGCCATCATGTTCATCATATCTGCACGGTGGCGCAGTGGTTTAGCACTGTGGCAGCACAGTTTTACCCTCGGCCGGGGGACCGCGGGGATCATGAGATCGTGGGTTCGATCCCAGCCCGACCAACAGTGAGCTGTGTGGAGTTTGCATGTTCTCCCCGTGTTGCGTGGGTTTACTCCGGGATTTCTCCGGTTTCCTCCCGCACACCAAAAACATGTAGGTTTAGGGCGCTCGTGCACGCAGCGACCAGCAGCCGGTGGCTTGTCACCAGACTGCAAACCAAGTCTACCTACAGGTACAAATAAGTAACAAAAAAAAAAAATATCTGTGGCATTTTCAGGCCCTTTAAAAAGCAGATTTAAGGATAATTAAGGCCTTAATTTTGATCAGACTTTTTAAGGCCCTGCAGTAAACAGTCAGCTGAAGCTCTGAATGTTTTCTGTTGAGACCATCAATCATTTTCATGTTTTTAGGTGGCAGCGGTTGTCAGAATTAAAATCTCTCTCTACATGAATCATGAACAAAAATCCTCACCTCCACCATTGTTTTCCTGCTTTTATTTCATCCATCCTGCTTCTCATTAACATCTGCTGGAACACAATTAACACAAAAGACAAAATGAGGACCAGAACTAATCAAGCATGACCGACTAGTCGTCTCAGGTGATTTCTGTGCATTTTCCATGAACAGGAGTTGGGCTGGAGCGATCTAGCAAGGTGTAAATTTGTTGTTATTTATGCATGTTTGTCCATGTTACATGTAAATAAAATGTCCTCCTAATCTCAGGGCTGTTAGTGTGGTTCTTTTAAGGTTATAAAATCACATTTTTACATTAAAAAAAAAAAAAAATGACGTGAGGTAAGAACATAAATTAAATCTGAGCTACTACTTCTCGATCTAGATGTTTCCATTGGCTGGCGAGGCGAGTTCCGCTATCTTAGTGTTCAGTTTCTGATTGGTCCAGTCCTTCTTTATGTCGTCCAGGTGGCTGTCGAAATCCACCAGCAGCATGTGATCGCCCGACTCCAACATCTGGCTGGCTATCTCCCGGGTTTCCTCCCACTGTCGCAGCATTATCCTGAACAGGGAGGGAGGGAAAAAAGGAAATTGGTATCTGCAGGCATGAGGCAGGTAGATTTAAAATCTTAAGACTATTGAAAAACCACGGAAGTGTCACTTCTGACGAAGGCTGCAGTGAACAGTCGAAACATGTAAAGAAGGTAAAAACATCTATTTATGTCTTTAATAAGAACAAAAGGTAAATAATAAAAAAAGAGGTTCATGTTCGAAAACCCTCCAATGTGGCTGAATTACAACAATTCTGCAAAGATGAGTGGGGCAAAATTCCTCCACAGCACTGTAAAAGACTCACTGTCACACAGGGCCATGTAGGTTTGGATTTTTTTCCCCCCCCTTAACAATAAACACCTTCATTTAAAAACTGCATTTTGTGTTTACTTGTGTTATCTTTGTCTAATATTTAAATTTGTTTGATGATCAGTGTGACAAACCTACAAAAAAAAAGAGAAATCAGGAAGGGGGCAAACACTTTTTCACACCACTGTACATAAAGAGGTTGCAAATTTCCAAGAAAAAGTTGCAAACTTACAAGGAAAAAGTTGAAAATTTACAAGAAAAATTATAAATACATGAAGTTGCAAATTTATGAGAAAAAGGTTGCAACAAGAAAAAAGTTGCAAATTTGAGAAAAAAGTTGCAAATTTATAAGGAAAAAAGGTGCCAATTTACAAGAAAAAAGTTGCAAATTTTAAAAAGTTGCAAACTTACCAGGAAAAAGTTGAATGTTTGCAAGAAAAAAATTTGTAAATACATGGAGTTGCAAGTTTGCAAAAAAGTTGCACATTTGCAAGAAAAATGCTGCAAATTAACAAGAAAAAAGTTGCAAGTTTGCAAGAAAAATGCTGCAAATTAATTAAGTTGCAAATTTACAAGAAAAAAAAATTGTAAATATATGAAGAAGTTGCAAATTTACAAGAAAAGTTACACTGTTTTTTTCAAGTCCAAAGTCAGTGCAGTCAACCAGGAAATTTTAGAGCACTTCACTCTTCCCTCTGCTGATAAGCTTTAGATACTGGTTTCATTTTCCAGCAGGACTTTCCACCTGCCCACACTGTCAAAAGTACCAAAACCTGGTTTAATGACCATGGTATCACTGTGCTGGATTGACCTAAACCCCACAGAGAATCTATGGAGGATTGTCAAAAGGAAGATGAGAGACACCAGAGCCAACAATGCAGATGAGCTGAAGGCCGCTATCAAAGCAACCTGGGCCTCCATAACACCTCAGCAGAACCACAGACTGATCGCCTCCATGACACACCGCATTGATGCAGTAATTTATGTAAAAGGAGCCCCGACCAAGTACTGAGTGTGTACATGGACACACTTTTCAGTCGGCTAACATTTCTATTACTTTTTAAATTAATCGTATGTGATATTCTAACTTTCTGAGAAACTGAATTTTGGGTTTTCATTAAGCTGTAGCCATGACCCTCAAAATTAAAAGAAACACATGAAATATATCACTGTTTAATGAATCAAGTTCAACTTTTTGAACTGAATTACTGAAACAAAAAAATTTACTTTTTGATGATATTCTAATTCACTGTGAAGCACCTGTATAAATGATCAGTATAATCACCCCGTTTTAGCTCACACTAGCTAGGCAGGAAGAGAGACAGAAAAAAAACAAAAAACCCACTGCACATGACTGTGGAACCATGTGTGAGCATCTAAAATCTGAACAGAAAGATCAGGATTCAGTGTGTTTTGTGCTGTTGAGATCAGAGATAAAAAAATCAAACAAACCCAGAAAAAAACAATGTCAGTGACAGACAGCTCATCACAGCCTGATGACTGTCACCGAGAAGCAAGAATATATCTAGCGCCACCAAGAGTCAAGAATAATAATAACATCTTGTCTGGGTCCTACATCCGCTCTTACGTGTGTTTGTCTTTGAGGATCCACCTTGAATCTTTTCGCTCATACATGACGATGGGGGGAACCCGATAGTCTGGAGACATTTTACTGCCGTCGAGCTGTGAAGAGGAATACATAAAACATTTCTGAAATATTAAAACTGTTGAGTGCCAGAACATTTCAGTCACTTCTCATCACTACACCCAGCAGGAAAAGATTATCTGTTTTTTCCTCACCATTAACAAAACTGCATTGTCAAACTGCTCAGCTATCTTATCCGCTATCTTCAGTGCGCAAGGTGTCGGACTGTTAAGGGAAAAAAACCCCACAAAATTAAAACAGTTTAGTCAAACATTAGGAACCATGCTGTGTTTTAGGGATTTACAATAATAAACTTAGAAAATGCTGGACTTAAACTCCTAAAACTCACCTGTTATCCGATATGCAGGCGTTAGCTTGGTAGTAACCTACTATCCTCTGCCGAGTCTGTGAACACCACACGTCCACCTGAAACAAGATCACATTGTTCATATCCTCACTTTTTCCATTAAATCTGCAGCAGTTCTGAAGGTACGCCACATGGGAGCTTCAAGACTTCTATGTAACTATACAATCCATTCAGCCATCTTCTACCGGTTTTCCAGAGGTCCGGGTTACGGAGGCAGCAGCTCAAGCAGAGGAAGCCCAGACTTCCCTCTCCCCAGCCACCTGCTCCAGCTTTTCAGAGAGGATACCAAGGCGTTCCCAGACCAGCTGGGAGACATAGTCTCTCCAGCGAGTCCTGGGTCTACCCTGGGGTCTCCTCCCAGTGGGACGTGCCCGAAACACCTCAAGTGGGAGGGGTCCAGGAGGCAGCCTGATCAGATGCCCATACCACTTCAACTGGCTCCTTTCAATGAGGAGGAGCAGCTGTTCCCCCTCATGGATCGTCACGTTATCATGGTGGAGGTTTTGCGTGCCCTAGTGATCCCAGGAGCTATGTTGTTTGGGGCAATTTGCCTGTGGTAGGGTCACACATGATAAACTGGTGCTGGGTGAAGGGCCAGACTAAGAATGATCCAACAGACTCTCATGACGAATGCTAAAACAAGGATTCAGTGTACCCCGCCTGGTATGGGGTTACCGGGGCCCAACCCTGGAACCAGGCCTGGGGGAGGGGCTCAATGGCTAATGCCTGGTGGCCAGGTTTCCACCCATGGGACCCGGCCGGGCTCAGCCCGAAGGAATTACATGGGTCCGCCATCCAGTGAGCTCACCACCTGCAGGAGGGCCCATGGGGGTCTGGTGCTATGTGGCTCAGGTGGCGGTCGAAGGCGGAGACCTTGGCGGTCTGATCCCAGGCTTCCTAAACTGGGTTTTGGGATGTGGAACTATACAATGTTTTTTGTAAATAGTCAAACCAGTCTCTAACACTGTGACGAAAAGACAGGGGCAAAACTGGAGGTGGTAGAGTTGAAGATGCTAAGATTCTCACTGGGAGTGACTAGGAGGGACAGGATTAGAATTGAGTACATCAGAGGGACAGCTCAGGTTGAGCAGTTTGGAGACAAAGTAAGAGAGGCAAGGCTGAGATGGTTTGGACATGTGCAGAGGAGGGATAGTGGACATATTGGACAAAGGATGTTGAAGATGGAGCTGCCAGGCAGGAGGAAAAGAGGAAGACCACAGAAGAGAAGATTCATAGATGTAGTGAAAAAGGACATGGAGAGGGTTGGTGTTACAGAGGAAGATAGGGTAAGATGGAGACAGATGATCCGCTGTGGAGACCCCTAAAGGGAGCAGCCAAAAGAAGAAACCAGTCTCCAAAAATTAAGGTCTTTGTCCCTGTGTGCATTTGTAAACAGTAATCTGGCTTTTGAGAGTGAGTGAGTGACACTTTATTGATCTCAAACTGGGAAATTACAGTGAAACAGCAGCATGACACAACAGAAGACCAAAACGACAGAAACACACAGCATAATAGAATAAGGGATTACCCAGGAAAAGCAAAACTGTCTAGATAACTTTATATACATCGCAGACCACCACTAAGATGAAAAGATGATGACCCATATAGATACATGGATCGTACTAGCTGTACAATGCAGGGCTATCAGGTGCAGGGTGAAATGTGAGGCACCAATTAGACTGTAAGGTGCAGTATGGCAGCATAGTTATGACCAGAAATTGACATTAGAGTGAGTTATTGTACAGTGAAATGGCATGTGGCAGTAAAGATTTCCTATACCTGACTGTTCGGCAGCGGAGCTGTAGCAGTCTGCTGGCGAAAGTGCTCCGCTGTCTGTCCAGTGTGTGGTGGAGGGAGTGATCACAGTTGTCCATGATGGACAACAGTTTGTTCAGTGTCCTTCTCTCCACCACATTCTCAAAAGTCTCTGGCCAGAGACCAATTGCAAAGCCAGCCTTCTTGATAGTCTTGTCAAGTCTGTTGGTGTCATTGGCTCCGATACTGCTACCCCAGCAGACAGCAGCAAAGAACATGGTGCTGGCGACGACCTGGTAGAAGAGCTGCAGCATCCTGTTGCACACGTTGAAGGATCTCAGCTTCCTCAAAGTAGAGTCTGCTCATCCCCTTCTTATACACAGCATCAGTGTTAGATTTCCAGTCCAGTCCATTGCCGATCACAACACCCAGGTATTTGTAGTGCTCCACAACCTCTACATCCTCACCCCTTATGTGCAATGGCTGTGAAAGCATCCTTGTCTTCCTGAAGTCAATCACTATCTCGCTGGTCTTGCTGACGTTCAGCCTCAGGTGATTCTGCTCGGTCCACGCCACAAGTCTCTACCAGTGCCCTGTACTCCCCCTCCTCTCCCCCTCTGATACACCCGACAACAGCCAAGTCATCAGAGAATTTCTGCAGGTGGCATGACTCAGTGTTGTACTGAAAGTCAGTGGTGTATAAGGTGAAGAGAAAAGGAGAAAGCACACTCCCCTGTGGACCTCCTGTAGCACAGTCCCCTGTGGAGCTCCTGTATCACTAACCACCACATCAGACAAGACACTGCCCAGCCGGACAAACTGTGGCCTGCCTGTCAGGTAGTCGGTAATCCAGGAGATCACAGAGCTGTCGACCCCCATCCCCCGCAGCTTCTCACCCAGTAGCAGTGGCTGGATGGTATTAAAGGCACTGGAGAAATGAAAGAACGTGATTCTCACAGTGTCTCCTCCGCCATCCAGGTGCAGATGGGCTCGTTGCAGCAAGCAGATGACAGCATCTTCAACTCCTAAATGGGGCTGATAAGCAAACTGCAGAGGGTCCAGCCACGTCTTCACCTGCGGCCTCAGGTGGGCTAAGACCAGTCTCTCCATGACCTTCATCACATGTGATATGAGGGCAACTGGTCGATAGTCATTGAGGTCCGATGGAGACGACTTCTTGGGGACAGGAACCAACCAGGCAGGACGTCTTCCATGGCACCGGTACTCTCTTCAAACTCAGGCTCACGTTGTACAGGTGTTTCAGTACAGGTGATAGCTGGCTGGCACAGGTCCTCAGGATCCTGGCGGAGATGCCATCAGGGCCCACAGCCTTCTGCTGGTGTAGTCTCTCCAGTTGTTTCTTAGGGGCAGTACACGTGACGTTTTTACCCCAAACCGTGGAAGTTCGTCTACAGTTTAGCTGTTCGTGCATACTAAGCCGGGGTATGTGGAGGTGTGAAAGTGTGGAGATTTGAAACCAGCCTCCAGAGTGGAGAGGTTTTCACGGCACTGATTTTGCATGTCCGTATGTACAGAAAAAAAACAAAACAAAACATCCACAGCACGATCGAACCTCGATTTACAAGATTTCAGTCAATCCATACACAAAGGAGCATTTATTTCTCACAGAAATACAGTGGTGTGAAAAAGTGCCCCCCCCCCCACCTTTCCAGATTTCTCATTTTTTTGTAGGTTTGTCACACTTATACGTTTTAGATCAAACAAATTTAAGTATTAGACAAAAATAACACAAGTAAACACAAAATGCAGTTTTTAAATAAAGGCGTTTATTGTTAAGGGTAAAAAAATTCCAAACCTACATGACCCTGTGTGAAAAAGTGATTGCCCCCCTTCCTGTTAAAACATAAATTAACTGTGGTTTATCACATCTTTGGAAAAGAGAGTTCAATTTCTCTAGCCACACCCAGGCCTGATTAATGCCACACCTGTTCTCAATCAAGAAGTCACTTAAATAGGACCTGCCCGACAAAGTGAAGTAGACCAAAATATCCTCAAAAGCTAGACATCATGATGTGATTCAAAGAAATTCAGGAATAAATGAGAAACAAAGTAATTGAGATCTATCAGTCTGGAAAAAGTTATAAAGCCATTTCTAAAGCTTTGGGACTCCAGCAAACCACAGTGAGAGCCATTATCCACAAATGGTGAAAACATGGAACAATGGTGAACCTTCCCAGGAGTGGCCAGCCAACCAAAATTACCCCAATAGCGCAGCGACGACTCATCCAAGAGGTCACAAAAGACCCCACAACAAACAACTGCAGGCCTCACTTGCCTCAGTTAAGGTCAGTGTTCATGACTCCACCACAAGAAAGAGACTGGGCAAAAATGGCCTGCATGAATGAATGAATGAATGAATGAATGAATTTATTTCAGATAGTACAGTACAGGTTAAAAGAAACTGAATAATATAACAACAAGGTCAAATTAGACAAAGACTCCTCTTATTATACAATTCCACGCAAGTTATCCGAAATGGGTGATGGCTGAAGCCGCAGCTTATATTGCCCACCCATATTCCATCCAAGAATTCAAAAGAGAAAAAAGAGAAAACAAGACAAGAGCGATTACAATTCAAAACAAAGCTAAGACAAAATGTGACTGAGAGAAAAAAGAAAACTAAGCTAGGCTAAGTTAAGCGGTTACTATTCAAAAACAAATCTAAGACAAAATGTGGCAGAGAAAAAAAAAAACAAAAAAACTAAGCTACAACACAACACAGGCTGGATATGCCAATCCTTATGTGAGTTTACATGTCGTCTTGTAAATATGTTTGGAGTATTTCTTCCTTTAGTTTTTGTTTAAATTGTCCAAGCGTTGTACATGATTTTAATTCAGGTCCAAAATCGTTCCATAATCTGACTCCTTGCACTGAAATACAGTGTTGCTTGGTGATTGTTCTCACTGTAGGCTTTTGAAATATACATGTTCCTCTGAGGTGATATCGTTTCTCCCTTGTTTGGAACAACTTTTGGATATTTGCGGGCAGTGATAAATTCTTCACTTTGAACATTATTATTGCGGTTTTAAAGTCAACCAGATCTTTCAACTTGAGAGTTTTTTGTTTAAGAAAAAGTGGGTTTGTTGGTTCCCTGTAAGCTGCTTTGTTTATTATTCTAATAGCTCTCTTTTGAAGCATAAAGAGTGGATATATGTTTGTTTTATATGTATTTCCCCATACTTCATTACAATATGTCATGTATGGGAGTATTAATGAATGATACAAGGTGTATAGTGTGGGTTGATTCAGCAAATATTTCACTCTGTGTAATATTGCAATTGATTTGGATACTTTACCTTTAATATAATTTAATATGTGACTTCCAACACAGTTTGTTATCAATTATTACTCCAAGAAATTTAGTTTCAGATACCCTTTCAATCTCTACACCATTTACACTGAGTTTGGGTACTGGGTTGTTGTGATGGTTGTTAAAGACTATAAATTTTGTCTTACTTAAATTGAGCGTTAATTTGTTTGAATCAAACCACAGTTTAAGCTTTCCTAATTCCTTTCCGAGTGTATCCAGAAGTTGTTCCAAATTGTTTCCACTGCATAGCAGATTAGTGTCATCAGCAAACAATATTAAGTCCATTTTTTCTGAAACTTTACATATATCGTTTATATACATATTGAATAATAATGGTCCCAAGACTGAACCCTGTGGGACTCCACAGGTGACCTTCAGTAACTCTGAGTTTTTGTTGCTAACACATACATACTGATATCTATTCTTTAACTACTTAACCAGGACAGTGCTACCCCTCTAATACCACAATTTTGTAGTTTCTTTAATAATAAATTGTGATCTACTGTATCAAATGCTTTTTTAAGATCTAGGAATACTCCAACTGAATACTCTTTATTTTCAATGGCTGTTGATATTTTTTCTGTAAATTCCATTAGGGCATATGCAGTTGTCCTCTTGTGTCTGAACCCATATTGCTGCTCACACAATAAATCATTCTTCAGTATGAAGTTGTCAATTCTCTCATAGAATATTTTTTCAAGTATCTTGGAAAATTGCGGTAATAGTGAAATTGGTCTATAGTTTGAGAGTTCCCCTCTGTCGCCCGTCTTGTATATCGGAATTACTTTAGCTATTTTCATTGCATTGGGAAATATACCTGATTGGAGAGACAGGTTACAGATATACATCAGTGGTTTTACTATGCATTCGATAACAGTTTTGACTAATAGCATGTCAATACCATCACAGTCCGTAGATGTTTTACTTTTGAACGATTTAACAATTTCAATGACCTCTCTTTCGTCTGTGTTCTTTATGAAGATGGAGTCTTTTACAGCAGTGTTATTGCATATTGTATCACCTGTAGGCACCGTAGTGGGTATTTCTCGGGCCAGATTAGGTCCAATGTGAACAAAAAAATTATTAAATTCATCTGCAGTTGAAGCTATATTCACACTCTGAGTCGTTTTATTATTTTTTGGAATATTAGTTGGGTTGCTTGTATTTCTGCTTTTATTTCCAAGGATACTGTTGAGTATTGTCCATGTATTTTTAATATTGTCTTTGTTTTTCTCCAGTTCTTTACTGTAATAGTCTCTTTTACTGCCTGCATGGCAGAGTTCCAAGACAAAAACAACTGCTGAGCAAAGAGAACATAAAGGCTCGTCTCATTTTTGCCAGAAAACATCTCAATGATCCCCAAAACTGCACGGTGGCGCAGTGGTTTAGCACTGTGGCAGCACAGTTTACCCTTGGCCGGGGGACCGCGGGAATCATGAGATCGTGGGTTCGATCCCAGCCCCCGACCAACAGTGAGCTGTGTGGAGTTTGCATGTTCTCCCCGTGTTGTGTGGGTTTACTCCGGGATTTCTCCAGTTTCCTCCCGCATACCAAAAACATGTAGGTTTAGGGCGCTTGTGCACGCAGCGACCGGCAGCCGGTGGCTTGTCACCAGACTGCAAACCAAATCTACCTACGGGTACAAATAAGTAACAAAAAAAAAACAACAACAAAAAAAAAAAAAAACCACGTTTGGGAAAATACTCTGTGGACTGACGAGACAAAAGTTCAACTTTTTGGAAGGTGTGTGTCCATTACATCTGGCATAAAAATAACAGCATTTCAGAAAAGGAACATCATATCAACAGTAAAATATGGTGGTGGTGGTAGTGTGATGGTCTGGGGCTGTTTTGCTGCTTCAGGACCTGGAAGACTTGCTGTGGTAAATGGAACCATGAATTCTGCTGTCTACAAAAAAATCCTCAAGGAGAATGTCCGGAAATCTGTTCGTGACCTCAAGCTGAAGCACACTTGGGTTCTGCAGCAGGACAATGATCCAAAACACACCAGCAAGTCCACCTCTGAATGGCTTAAGAAAAACAAAATGAAGTCTTTGGAGTGGCCTAGTCAAAGTCCTGACCCGAATCCGATTGAGATGCTGTGGCATGACCTTAAAAAGGCGGTTCATGCTCGAAAACCCTCCAATGTGGCTGAATTACAACAATTTTGCAAAGATGAGTGGGCCAAAATTCCTCCACAGTTCTGTTATTAGGTTTCAGGGCAATCATTTTTTCACACAGGGTCATGTAGGTGTGGATTTTTTTCCCCTTAATAATAAACAACTTCATTTAAAAACTGCATTTTGTGTTTACGTGCGTTATCTTTGTCAAATATTTAAATTTGTTTGATGATCTCAAACATTTAAGTGTGACAAACATACAAAAAAATGAGAAATCAGGAAGGGGGAAACACTTTCAAACCACTGTACAAGCTCTGTGATTAAACTTTAAGCCTGATGTGTTTATAGACTCAAGTTAAAAGTGGGCTCTTAACGCTATCTGTCAAACTGCTTTTTTACACAATCCTTATAAAGAAAAATTATCAACAAATTTATAGCCAAGGAGGATGCCTTTTTTGTTTAATGATGAAAAAAATCACCGTGGAGCTGCCGATGTTTCAAATTCAGTTTTGTGCTGCTGTGCAAATTAGATGTCTGCTGTAGCCCAACATCTTATCAAATCACTATTTTTTCTTACTGTAATGCTTTTGTAAAAGTTATGACTGAAGACTCCTTATATTCAACCCAGCTGTCAGTAAGTCAGATTTTTTTTTAAATTCCCTGCAATTAATGTATATGGGTTATTTAATTCAATTCAACTTTATTTGTATAGCACCAAATCACCACAAAAGTCATTTCAATGCACTATTTATTACTATCTCATTCTTTCACCTTAAAGAAAATGAATATAAGCATTTATTGCAGAAGGAAACTGGTGTTTATTATAAAAGTCCCTAGTAAAACTTCTACTTGTCATCCGTTAGTTCCAACAGCAGTTTTCACACATTCGGTGGATCCATGTACACGTGTGGTTGCTTTTGTGATGCGTCGTATGCACGCAGATGTTTCTCTCCAGATCTAAACAAAAATGTTATCGTATGCACCAGGCCTTAACCTGGTCTGTGGTCACAGTGATGTGGGGGTTGGTGCTGATATCTTCAGAGGAGGGTGAGGGGGCTGAGAATCGCTGCACAAGAGAGAGTGTGTGTGTGTGTGTGTGTGTGTGTGGGGGGGGTCTGGCTGTGTTGTGGGGGTGACAGACAGTGAGTTGAATCTATTAAAAAACAGATTCAGCTCATCAGCTCTCTCCAGGCTCCCCAATGTCTGCCTGTCTCTCCCATTACACCCAGTGATTTTATGGAATGTCCTTTGCACTACCAGGGATTTTGGAATGTGTTACTGTTGAGATTGACCAAGATAAAACAAAAAAATCTAATTATAAGTTGTATATATAGAACGCCGGGAACTTGCATTGAGACATTCAGAGATAAATTAGTCGAGCTGTACAATAATATTACTAGTAAGAAAATGGTAGTAATTTGTGGAGATTTCAATATTGATTTACTAAATCCATATCAACAAAATGTAATTACAGAGTTCATGAATTCTATGTACAGCATGAGTCTATATCCCACAATAACACATCCCAGTAGAATCACAGTTCACACTGCTACACTTATTGACAACCTGTTTGTTAATATTATTGATAAGAAAATATAAAGTGGATTATTGATAAATGATATAAGTGACCATTTGCCAACCTTTGCACTTATCCATGGCCACACGGGGGCCAATACAGAAAATTTTTTAATAATCATTCAGATACAAATCACAAAATGCAATCAGTTCTTTTAAAGAAGACTTGCTGAAGCAAGACTGGACAAAAGTCTATGTATCAGATGTAAATGAAGCCTATGACACATTTATAAACATTGTAACCACTCTTTATGAAAAAAATTGTCCATTAGTAAAGAAAAAGCTTTAACATAAATTTGTCGATAAGCCATGGTTAACCAAAGGATTACAAAAGGCGTGTAAAAAGAAAAATTTATTATATAAAGCTTTTCTAAAGAAAAGAACAAAAGAAGCAGAGCAGGGGTATAAAACATACAAAAATAAGTTAACATATATAATAAGATGTAGTAAAAGAGACTATTACAGGAAAGAACTGGAGAAAAACAGAGACAATATTAAAAATACATGGACAATACTTAACAATATTCTTGGAAATAAAAACAGAAATACAAGCTACCCAACCAATTTTTCAAAAAATAATAAAACGACTCAGAGTGTGAATGCAGCTTCACCTGCAGATGAATTTAATAACTTTTTTGTTAACATTGGTCCTAATTTGGCTCGAGAAACACCCATTACGGCACCAACAGGAGATACAATAAGCAAAAACACTGTTATAAAAGACTCCATTTTCATAAAGAACACAGATGAGAGAGAGGTCATTGAAATTGTTAAATCGTTTAAAAGTAGAACATCTACGGACTGTGATGGTATTGACATGCTCTTAGTCAAAACTATTATTGAATGCTTAGTGAAACCACTGACATATATCTGTAACCTGTCTCTCCAAACAGGTATATTTCCCAATGCAATGAAAATAGCTAAAGTAATTCCGATATACAAGACAGGTGACAGAGGGGAACTTTCAAACTAAGACCAATTTCACTATTGCCGCAATTTTCCAAGATACCTAAAAAAAAATATTCTATGAGAGAATTGACAACTTCATACTGAAGAATAATTTATTGTGTGAGCAGCAATATGGGTTCAGACACAAGAGGACAACTGCATTTGCTCTAATGGAATTTATAGAAAAAATAACTGCCGTTGAAAATAAAGAGTATTCAGTTGGGGTATTCCTGGATCTTAAAAAAGCATTTGATACAGTGGATCATAATTTATTATTAAAGAAACTACAAAATTGTGGTATTAGGGGAGTAGTACTGTCCTGGTTATGTAGTTACTTAAAGAATAGATATCAGTATGTATGTGTTGGTAACAAAAACTCACAGTTACTGAAGGTTACTTGTGGAGTCCCACAGGGTACAGTTTTGGGGCCATTGTTATTCAATATGTATATACTGTAAATGATGTATGTAAAGTTTCAGAAAAAATGGATTTAATATTGTTTGCCGATGACACTAATCTATTATGCAGTGGAAGCAATTTGGAACAACTTTTGGATACACTCGGAAAGGAATTAGGAAAGCTTAAACTGTGGTTTGATTCAAACAAATTAACGCTCAATTTAAGTAAGACAAAATTTATAGTTTTTAACAACCATCACAACAACTTAGTATCTAAACTCAGTGTAAATGGTGTAGACATTGAAAGGGTATCCGAAACTAAATTTCTTGGTGTAATAATTGATAATAAACCGTGTTGGAAGTCACATATTAATTATATTAAAGGTAAAATATCCAAATCAATTGCAATACTACACAGAGTGAAATATATGCTGAATCAACCCACACTATATACCTTGTATCATTCATTAATACTCCCATACATGACATGTTGTACTGAAGTATGGGGAAATACATATAAAACAAACATATATCCAGTCTTTATGCTTCAGAAGAGAGCTATTAGAATAATAAACAAAGCTGCTTACAGGGAACCAACAAACCCACTTTTTCTTAAATTAAAAGCTCTCAAGTTGAAAGATCTGGTTGACTTTAAAACTGCAGTAATAATGTTTAAAGTGAAGAATCTATCACTGCCCGCAAATATCCAAAAGCTGTTCCAAATAAGGGAGAAACAATATCATTTCAGAGGAACATGTATATTTCAAAAACCTTCAGTGAGAACTACCACCAAGCAACACTGTGTTTCAGTGCAAGGAGTCAGATTATGGGACGATTTTGGACCTGAATTAAAATCATGTACAACGCTTGGACAATTTAAACAAAAACTAAAGGAAGAAATACTCCAAACATATATACAAGATGACATATAAAATAATAATAATAATAATGCATCAGATTTATATAGCGCTTTATCATAGACACTTAAAGACGCTTTACAAGTAGATACATTATTCATTCACTCCAGACAGACGATGGTAGTGGCAAGCTACTACTGTAGCCACAGCTGCCCTGGGGCAGGCTGACGGAAACATGGCTGCCAATCCGCGCCAACGGCCTCTCCGGCCACCACCGAACATTTATACACATTCATACCCAGTGTTATGGGCACTGGAGGCAATGCGGGTGAAGTGTCTTGCCCAGGGACACAACGGCAGGATATCTGGAGAGAGCGGGATTCGAACGGCCACCCATCGGGTTATTAGACGACCTGCTCTACCTCCTGAGCCACTGCTGCCAACAAATCACATAAGGATTGTCATATCCAGTCTGCGTTGTGTTGTTGCTTAGTTTTTTTTTGTCACATTTTGTCTTAGCTTTGTTCTGAATTGTAATCGTGCTTGTTTTTCTTTTGAATTCTTGGATGGAATATGGGTGGGCAATATAAGCTGCGGCTTCAGCCATCACCCATTTCGGATAACTTATGTTGAACTGTGTAATCAGAGGAGTTATTGTCTAATTTGACCTTGTTGGATTTTCTTTCCCCCTTTGTTATATTATTCTGTTTCTTTTAATCTGCACTTTTAATCTATCCGAAATAAAGATTGACTGATTGATTGTGATGTGCTTCATTCCAGTCCACACATCCTTTATGTTTTTCTTCTGTAATTTATCCTCCAACTTCCTCCTGCAATTGCCTTTACACATCCTCAGCAGTTTGGGAATTTGGGGGCAGTGGTGGCCTAACAGTTAGGGATATGGACTGGTGACAGGAGGGTTGCCAGTTCGATTGCTGGACCGGTTGGATCAGATCTGGGTGGGACAGATGACATAGCAGTGTTTGCCCCACCCTCCTTAACCCCACTGTGGTGCCCTTGAGCAAGGCCCTTAATCCCAACTGCTCCAGTGGAGCTGCTCAGTGGCCACAGGTCAGTCTGTGGTTGTACTGGGCAGCTTCCAGGTGTGAATATGTAACTGTGTGAATGTGAATAGGGCGTCCTTGAAAAAGAGAGTTCACCTCTCAGTGGCCCTCCCTTCGTCCTCACTGAGTGGCCTTTCAGTCCATGTCACTACAGGACTCATTTCACTGTGGATAATGACACCCTTCAGCCAACATCTTCATAAGGTGTTTTGCGCTTCTTCTGGGGTCGATAAGCACATTTCGCACCAAAACACGTTCATCTCTGGGACAGAACCTGTCTCCTTCCGGAGCGGTATGATGGCTGGACATTCCCATGGTGTTTTTATTTGTGTATAATTGTTTGAACAGATGAGCGTGGCACCTTCAGGCATCTGGAAATTGTACCCAAGCATGAATCTGACTTGTAGAGGTCTACAATTCTCTTCCTGATATTAGTGTATGTACACTTCGGACTTTGAAAAAAATAATAAAATTCTCTAAAAAATTATTTAGCAAATAGAATTTCTGTAATCCCAACTGACCTAAAAAAGGAAAACTTTAATCTGATTTAATGTCAGACAGTGAGAAAAAAGGTTATTTGTCTTTTTAGAACAGAATAAACTTTATTGTCATTGTACAGTTGTAAAGCACAACAAAATTGTGGGTGCTCCACCAGGCTACGGCATGATAAAGTAAGAGAGAAGGACTACATAAAACACAGTTACAGAACACAGTTTTTACAGAATACAGTTTTTTGTTTTTTTTTTCTCCCGGCGCCACACGAGTCGGCTGCCTTTTGCAACAGCGGCTCGATTCCGAGTCTTTTTCCCATCCTCTCTCTTTTTGATCCGTCTTTTTTTCACTCCATTTATATCACGGACACACAGATCGTCCCAAATGTCTCCTGAGCCGGTGGACGGAGCCACTGTTTATAGCAGGATACGATACAGCAGGGAAGTGCTGCTAGCATTCAACCGCCACCCGGTCCCATTGGAAAAACTCGACATACCGAGAGAACTGAGGCGAAAATGCCGCGGCTGCCAGGCTGGAGTAAGGCGGAGGACAAAAAATATAAGGTACAGACCCTCCCTTCCATCTGTTGTCATGGGAAATGTACGCTCTATACTGGGAAAGGTAGATGAGCTAGCGGCTATCTGCCGTTATGATAGCACATATCAGGAGTGCTCTCTCCTTTTGTTTTCTGAGATGTGGCTAACTGAACTAGCAGCAGATGCTAACATTGAGCTGGAGGGTTTCCACATGATACGGGCTGACCGAACACCAGACAGTGGCAAAGCAAGGGGCGGTGGAGTGATAATGTATGTTAACAACAACTGGTGCAGACCGGGACATATCACTGTTAAACAACGACACTGCAGCAAAGACATTGAGTTGCTAGCTGTTAGCATGAGGCCTACATATCTCCCGAGAGAACACTCACACGTGATCTGCATTGTTGTTTATGCAAATCCGACAGCGAACGCTGGGACAGCGCGTGACGTCATCCATTCAGTGACCAGCAGGCTGCAGACAGAACACCCAGATGCTCTTCTCCTCAACTCAGGCGATTTCAACCATGTTTCACTGTCTCCCATTCTACCCACGTTCACCCAGTATGTCACATGCCACACTAGAGACAATAAAACACTGGACTTATTCTACGCAAACACTAAGGAGGCGTACACCTCATCACAACTCCCCCCACTCGGGAGATCGGATCACAACTTGGTTCATCTCCGGCCGGTGTACAAACCCCTAGTGCACAGACAACGTCCGGCCATGCGCACAGTGGAGTTATGGTCTGAGGAGACAATGGACACTCTAAAAGGCTGTTTTGAAGCTACCGCCTGGAAGCAGCTCTGCGATCCACATGGTGAGGACATCGATGGCCTCATTCACACCTTCACGGGCTACCTCAGCTTCTGTGTGGACAAATCCGTTCCCACCAAGACCATACGGTGTTGCTCAAACAACAAACCCTGGATCAACCCTGAGATTAAAACACTTCTGAGAGAGAAGAAGAGGATCTTCAGGTCGGGGAACAGGGAGATGTTGAAGTCCGTACAGAGGGAGCTGAGGAGAAAGATCAGAGAAGGCAAGGACAGCTTCAGGAAGAAGATGGAGGACAAGTTGCAACAGAGCGACATCAGCGGGGTCTGGAGAAACCTCAAAACCATCTCTGGGCTCCAGAATACCTCCCCCCAGGCCACGGGGGGCAGGGAGTGGGCGAACAACCTGAATCTGTTTTTCAATAGGTTTGACCAACCGCCCTCTCCCCTGACTGCACAACAACCACTGCTGCCTCTAAAGAAATCAAGTCCTGCTGCCCACTACCCACTCCACCAACACCCCCCCACTCCCAACACACAGCCCCCCATCCTGACCCTGACCAGGACCCAGGTGAGGACGGAGCTGAGGAAGATCAAGGTGAGGAAGGCGTCGGGACCGGACGGCATCAGCGCAAAGCTCCTCAAGTCCTGTGCAGACCAGCTGTGTGGGATTGTGACGTACATCTTCAACCTGAGCCTGAAGCTGGGGAGGGTACCACAGCTGTGGAAAACATCTTGTGTGGTACCTGTACCAAAAACTTCCCACCCCAAAGACCTGAACAGCTACAGACCGGTGGCCTTGACGTCCCACTTGATGAAGACCCTGGAGAGACTGCTCCTTGCTCACTTCCGCCCCCTGGTGGAACCAGCGATGGATCCACTCCAGTTCGCCTACCAGCATGGCATTGGGGTGGAGGATGCGGTGATCTTCCTCCTTCACCGTTCTCTGTCCCACCTGGAGAAGCCCGGGAATATGGTGAGGATCATGTTCTTTGACTTCTCCAGTGCTTTCAACACCATCCAACCGATGATCCTGAAGGACAAGCTGCTGCGCGCAGGGGTGGACCAGCACCTGTCATCGTGGATCCTGGACTACCTCACGAACTGGCCTCAGTTTGTGAGAACCCGGGACTGTGTGTCCGACACGATCATCAGTAGCACGGGGGCCCCCCAGGGAACGGTGCTGGCTCCCTTCCTGTTCACTCTTTATACTGCGGACTTCTCACACAACACAACACACTGCCATCTACAGAAGTTCTCTGATGACTCTGCGATCGTTGGCCTCATCTCCAATGGAGATGAAGCTGAGTACAGAGGGCTTATCCAGGACTTCGTGGACTGGTGCCATCGGAACTGCCTCCAGATCAACGCAAGGAAAACTAAGGAGCTGGTGGTGGACTGCCGCAGGCATGGGCAGCCCCTCACAGCACCAGTAAATATACAGGGAACAGACATCGAGATGGTGACATCCTGTAAGTACCTGGGTGTTCATCTGAACAATAAACTAGACTGGTCACACAATACTGACGCACTCTACAAGAAGGGACAGTGCAGGCTATTCCTGCTGAGGAGACTCAGGTCTTTTGGTGTACAAGGGGCGCTGCTGAAGACATTCTATGACACGGTGGTGGCATCAGCCATCACTTTTGGAGTGGTCTGCTGGGGCAGTGGCATTACTGCAGCCGATAGGAAGAGACTGAACAATCTGATTAAGAAAGCTAGCTCTGTCCTGGGGCAGCGCCTTGATCCGGTGGAGGAGATAGGAGAGAGAAGGACGGTGGCTAAACTGTCATCTCTGCTGGAGTCCGAGTTCCACCCTATGCAGGACATACTGAATGCACTGAGGAGCTCATTTAGCAGCAGACTACATTATCCCAGGTGCACAACCGAGAGGTTTCGTAGGTCCTTCCTACCAACGGCTGTCAGACTGTACAACCTAAGCAGGGCTGCTCGCAGAGATAGCAAAAAGACGTAACAAACTAATAGTTTTTTGAATGCAAAAGATGCAATAAACTTACACAATGGTCCCCTCCGGCATACAACTAGGAAAATACCGGTCGCTATGGAGGGTGAGAATATGTATGGGCACATAATCATACCATGTAGGATAACTAAGTAGATGGTTATGCTGTTTCATCCCATCTAGCAACAATGCTCTGCACTGTGTGTGTTTATATATTTACATATTTATTCCATCTAGCTACAATGCTCAGCACTGGGTGTGTTTATATTTATATATCTATATATTTATTCCATCTAGCTACAATGCTCCGCACTGTGTTTTTATATATCTACATATTATTCCATCTAGCTACATTGCTCCGCACTGTGTGTGTTTATATACTTACATATTTATTCCACCTAGCTGCAATGCTCCGTACTGTGGGTGTTTATATATTTACATATTTATTCCATCTAGCTACAATGCTCTGCACTGTGTGTTTATATATTCATATATTTATTCCATCCAGCTACAATGCTCTGCACTGTGTGTCTGTGTGTGTGTGTGTATATATATATTTTATAGTAATATGTACATATGTATATTAGCTGCTCTTGCTTGCTTGTTTTTTTTTCTTGCCTTCTGATTGTTGCTCTGAGTGTTGCTATCCCTGTGCTGTTGCAATCCTGGAATTTCCCCGTTGTGGGACTAATAAAGGCTTATCTCATCTTATCTCATCTTATCTTAAACACATGACTGAAATAAAAACAGCCCAGGGTTATGGAAATATACACAGGTATGGTAGTGGCTTCACGGATCGAACCATGTACATAAGAGTGAGGAGTGCAGAACACACAATTGCGTAAAATGGCCCAAGGATTATGGAAAATATACATAGTAGTGGTTTCATGGATGGGTCAATGTACATGAAAGTGCGGAGTGCAAAGACAGGTGTGCTACTGTGATAATTAAAAGGTCCTCAGTTCTGTGCATGTAAGCATTCAGAGGGAGAGGGGTGGGGCCTCTGACTGTTTGCAGTTCAGATGGCCCATGGGAAGAAACTGTCAGTCTGGAGGTGTGGGACCTCATTGATCTGAACAGTCATCCAGAGGAAAGCAGGTCAGGGATTGGAATGTGAGTGAGTGAGTGCTCTTGTTTAGTCCCATGTCAGCATCTATGGCTATTTCATGGGAAAAAAACTGCACTAATAAGAAAATTGAGTTAAAATTTATGTAGAGATAGTGTGGGACACATATGTGGGTTTCATATGCACAAATGTATATCACCTTATGCTTCATATGTATATCACTGTATGCTTACTGTATGCTTCACGTCTCAGATGAACAAAGGACTGAGCCTCCTCGGAGATAACAGGAGGATGTGAAATGTGGTCTTTGGTATGCAAAGAGATGGCCGTGGGGGATTTCCTGGCTGCCAGTGACTTTGGGTGGAGGTGATAAGATCTGAAAGGGATGCATTGTTACTTGGGATTAAATGCAATGTGACTGGAGCTTTGAAGCTCCTGGGGTGTAAAAAGGGAGGAAGGTCTGGGTTTCTTCCTCTTTCTGTATTGCCGATGTTGGAGAATGTGAATAAACCTGACTCGTGAGATAAACTATGCCTCGTCCTTTCACATTTCCACAATAGGATGATAAATGAAAGAATAAATAAATAAATAGATGGACAGATAGATAAATAAAGAGAGATAGATATGTGGATACAATAAGATCAATATGTGGATACAATAAGAAAAATTAAATACGATGCTTCAGATGCACATGTGCTAAAAACCCTAAAACTTTCTTTGGTGGTGCTTTATTAAAAATATCTTTCAGTGACTTTTTTTTTTTTTTTTTTTTTTTTATTTAAGTTTTTGTAAAGGGTATACAGGTCGTTACAGCAATGCAGTGTTTACATTTTCATCACATGTTCCCTTATTTTCTGATATCTGACAACATTGGAAGATTAATTCTTACAACACCCCTTATTTTTTTTTTTTTTTTAAAGTGAAAGAAAAAGTGAAATTAAAGAGAAAAAACAAAAAAAAAACAAAAAACAAATAAAAAAAAACAAACAAACCAGTAAAAAACAAACAAAAAGAAAAAGTAAGTAAATAAAGATAAAAGAGCATCTGAGTAGTGTTGGAACAAAGAGCGGAACCATTATTGAAATGATATTTGTCAAAGATTAGATCTAATGGAAGACACATATGCGGTCCAGGGTTGCCAAAAGTTCATGAACCCATCCATGTCCTGTCTCAGTGCGAATGTCAACTTTTCCATCGAGTAAATGTCTTGGATCACGTTAGTCCAATCTTCAGGTGTAGGACAGTCCTTCAACATCCATTTTTTAGTTAGAGCTTTTTTGCTTGCCAATATTAAAACATTGAATAAGTATTTTTCTCCTCGTCTTTCCAGTGAGTCCGGTAGTAAACCCAAATACAAAGTTACAAAAGAAAAGGGAACTGTAATTTTGAATATTTTCCCCAATATTGTCTGTACATTGGTCCAATATTGGTGGATAACTGGGCATGACCAAAACACATGAAAATGATTTGCAGTCTTTTCACCACACAAGCGCCAACAGTTCAATCCCTTATGGGTAAATTTGATTTGTGCAGGTGTTCTGAAAAATCTTGCCAAGTTTTTCCATCCAAATTCTCTCCACTGCAGGGATGAGGTACTTTTCCATTGCTGTTTATTTAGCTTTTCCCATATTTCCAGATGTAAAGTGAAATTCCCCTCTTTTTCCCATCTCTCTTTTATATAAGATGTGTTGTCTCCTTTTAAGTCTTGAAGACCTTGGTATATTTTAGAAATGTATCTGATCCCTGGGATCCCTTTATATGCCATTAAGAAGACCTTCAGAACACCTGACTGGGCCCTTTCCAAAACCTCCTTTTTAAGTATATTGTTTATGTGGTGTCTAAGCTGGAAGAACCTGTAAAGGTCTTGATTTATTAGGCCTTGTTTTTTCAAATCTTCAAAACTTCTTAAGATTTGCCCTTTAAAAAAATCGTAATATTTTATCAGCCCCTTCTCCTTCCACTTTTTAAATCTGGTGTCTGTTTTATTAGGAGTAAAGTCCTGATCATAGGCGATCCATTGCAGAAGTCGATAGGGCTCTTTAGTTTGATTCTCTCTGACTATCTTAAACCAAATTTTTAGCGGGGTCTCTATCCACGGGTTAGTGTTATTCAAAAGCTTAGGTAAGACATTGTTCCCTATTATCGCCTGTAGGGGGATGTCACTTGTTATTTGGCATTCGATCTCCTTCCATTGTGCAGAGTAGACTGGGTTACATATCTCTACTAAAGTTTTAATTTGTGCGGCTTTAAAGTAGTCCCTGATATTTGGCAGCGCGAGCCCACCTTTGTCTTTGTTTAGCTGTAGGGTTCTATATCTGATTCTAGGTCTCTTGCCCTGCCATATGAATCTTGAGATCCTTCTGTCCAGCTCCTGCCATGTTTTTTTGGGAGGTTCTACCGGTATTGTTTGGAAAAGGTATAGAAGACGTGGAAGTATATTCATTTTGACTGCTTCAATTCTTTGTGCAATACCCAAGAATGGTATCATATTCCATCTTGCTAGGTCAGATTTTATTTTTGTCACCAGTGGATCATAGTTTAGTGATATAATTTTGTTGAGTTGTTTCGGGATATTGACCCCCAGATATTTCATAGATTCCGACTCCCAGTTAGTTTTGAGTTTGCTTAGTGAATAATGATTTGGGTCATAGTTGAATGTTAAAACTTGGGTTTTATGCATATTTAATTTGTACCCCGATAAATCTCCATACTCTGAAAAAACTGAGGTTAGTTCTGGTAAAGAAGTGTCCGGCTGCCCTAGGTAAATTAAAATGTCATCAGCAAAGAGTGCTATTTTATGTTCCTTCTGACCAAGTGTAATACCTTGAATTTTTTGGTTTTGTCTTATCCATTGGCTCAGAGGTTCTATGAAGATTGCAAAGAGCAGTGGAGACAGGGGGCAGCCCTGACGACATCCTCTTTCCAGTTCAAAAGATGATGATAAATTACCGTTAATCCTTATTTTAGCTGTTGGTTTTTTATATAATGCCTGTATAGTTCTAATGAAGTTGTTATGAAAATTGAAACTGGATAAGATTCTGTATAGAAAAGACCAGTCAACCGAATCGAATGCTTTTTCAGCATCTAATCCTAATATGACTGCATTTAAGTTATATTTTTTTATATGATGAATTATGTGTAAAGTGCGTCGAATGTTGTCTTGTGTCTGTCTTTGTCTTATAAAACCTGTTTGGTCTAAATGAATTAGGTCTGTCAGTATATTCTCTAACCTTTTGGCAAGGATAATGGTAAAAAGCTTATAGTCCTGATTTAGTACACTGATTGGTCTGTAGTTGGAGCACTCTAGTTTATCCTTTTCAGGTTTAGGTATAACTGCAATGACCCCTTCTCTCCAGGAGGGGGGGATTTCCCCTGTGTGGAGGACATAATTAAATGTTTTCAGGAGGAGAGGAGATAGTTGCTGTTTAAAGGTTTTGTACCACTCTGCTGTATAGCCATCAGCTCCTGGGGATTTGTTAGCTTTAAGTTTCATAATTGCTTTTTCCAATTCTTTAGGATGTATTTCTGACAGTAGTGTTTTATTTTGTGACTCCGTAAGTTGGGGAAGGTTTAATGTGTTTAGGAATGCCTCGGATGCGTTTTTATGTTTTTTGTGGGAGTATAAGTTCTTATAGTAATTCTCGAAGTTTTTAAGAATATCCTGAATTCTGAATTTTATTTCCTTTGATACTGGGTCTCTGATTTTGTAGATTGCTCTTTCTGTTTGATGTTTCCTCAATTTATAGGCTAGCAATTTTGCCGATTTACTGCCTGCTTCATAGTATTTTTGTTTCAGAAATGTAAGTTTCTTCTGGATTTCTATTGTGTAGATCTCATTTATTTGGTTTTTAATTTCCTTAATCTTGAGCGAGTCAGTAGAATGAGTGTTGCCTTTGTGTTCTTTTTCTAGGTTCCTAAGTTCTGACTCTAATGTGGATAGTTTTTCTTGTCTTAGTTTCTTTTGGGTTGCCAGTTTTGCAATAATCTTTCCTCTTATTACAGCTTTACATGCATCCCACAGTATTAAAGGGGATACTTCTCCATTATCGTTATCTTCCAAATATCTGAGAATATCTGACTCCAATTCATCTTTCAATGGTCCTTTCAGGACATTTGAATTTAACCTCCA
Source organism: Pholidichthys leucotaenia (assembly GCA_020510985.1). Taxonomy (NCBI): domain Eukaryota; kingdom Metazoa; phylum Chordata; class Actinopteri; order Cichliformes; family Pholidichthyidae; genus Pholidichthys; species Pholidichthys leucotaenia. The sequence goes on from CM035844.1 coordinate 227,638,154, forward strand.
AGAAAATGTATTATTTGTGTATTTTTGGATATTTAAGTCCATGTAGATCGGACTGTGGTCGGAGAGATCCATCAGTCCTATTTTACATGTTTTTACTCTACCAATGTCTCTATTAAACATAAAAAAATAGTCAATCCTTGAGTAAGATGAATGTGGAGTTGAGTAAAATGTATAGTCTTTTACACTGGGGTTGAGTTCCCTCCACACATCACAGATTCCCATTTCTTTTAGTAGCATCCGAGTCTTCCTGTTTTGGGTGTTATTTTGATGTGGGGAATTACCAGAAGCATCCCAGTATGGATTCAGTCTAAGATTGAAGTCCCCACCACATATCACTAAACCTTGAGCTTTAGTTATCATTAGGTCGAATACATTTTTATAAAATTTCCAGTTAGCCCCTGGGGGAGCATACACATTCAGCAGGGTGATATCTTCTCCCTCTAGCCGCCCAGTTACCAAACTGTATCTCCCTTCTTTATCTTTGTGTTCTGATTTTTTTTCAAATGTAATTTTGGTTGATATCAATGTCGCTACTCCCCTCCTCCTCCCTGATTTATATGAAGATGAAGAGATCATTTTAAACCCTTGTCTACTGAGTTTATTGTGTTCCACGTCTGTTAGGTGGGTTTCTTGTAAAAGTATTATTCCTGCTTTGTCTTTTTTCATTTTGCCTAGAATCTTGGATCTTTTAACTGGATTCAGGATCCCTTTTACATTATATGAAATTATTTTGGTTACACCCTGTTTCTCCATTGTGTTGTTTTGTTTAGTATAACTGTGTGGTGGCCCTCTTTTGTGCTACTCAGAAACTGAAAGAACATTAAAAACAAGAAAAACATTAAGAACATAGTGTAAAAAACTTTAAAACAAAAAACTGTCAAAAGAACTTCCTGAGCTGAGGTCTTTTTAAAGACCCTGTAAGAGCCTTGATGGAGTGAAGGCTCTGAGGGAAATTCCTCAAACTCTGTTACGTGTTGAGGGCCCTCTCTTACCACTGAAAGTAGTCCCATGCTTTTAACGTGAGTTTCAGAACCCAATCCAAACTTGTAATGATTTTTTTTTTTTTTCCTTTTATGCCTAAACCCTGTGAAATTGTGTGCACCCTCCCACCCCCATCACATCAAACATTCACGCAAAAACAGTATTTGTTAGTATGAGGAGAACATGTGGATTATTGTCACATTTCTATTTTAACAAGTTTTTTTTTTTTTTTATTACAAAGACTTATTTGTTTCAAATAATATGATTGTTCCATGAAATGTTTTACCACATGCTGAATATGCATCTCCTTTAATGTTTGTTACCTTGTATGAGGGGGGTTGGATGTGCGGATTGATTCAAGAGAAAGGAAAAAAAAAAAAAAAAAAAAAAAAAAAGGTCGCTATTCCAACCTGAAAACGGATAGTTTATCCGCGACGCTCTGGTGCTGGGTTTCCCGCTGCTGGTCCGTGGATTTTGAGGGTCTGTGTTGTCCATGTTTGCGCTTTGATCTTCTCACTCGGGTCTGCTGCGGGTTTAAACACCGTTACCGGGAGCCCTCTTCTCGCCATGTCAGCTGTTGCTTCTTCCGCCGAATTATAGAGACACGTTTCATCGCCGTAGAAGACCCTTAACTTCGCAGGAAATGGTGTCTGAAAGCGCAATTTCTTCTCTCTTAACACCTTTTTCGCGTCATTGTATTCCCTGCGCTTTTTAAGGACCTCCGGGGCGTAATCGTGTTCCACGTAGACTTTTCTCTCCTGGTGCATAAATCCTTTTTTCTGCCAGGCCAGTCTTACAACCTCTTGTTTTATTTTGAAATTGGAAAATCTTACCAACACCGAACGTGGGGGCGCTTCCGCCGCCGGCCTAGCGGCTAATGAACGATGTGCCTTTTCTATCTTCAAGTCGGTGGTTTGTGGAATATCCAATTTCTCTCTTAGTAAGGATTCCACGCATTCTGCCATTGAGTTAAAACCATTTTCGGTTCCTTCTATCAGACCATGAATTCTTATGTTGTCTCTTCTTTGTTTTCCTTCTTGGTCGGTTAGCTTAGCCTCTATAGCTGCTTGTCTTTTGCGTAGGTCCAGCACAGAATCTTCGAGCACTTTTATTCGATCCTCTGTTTCCAAGATTCGGTTCTCGGCCTGGTCCACTCTGCTGTTTGTCCTTTTCAATTCTTCTCTGAATTCCCGAAATTCGGCCGTAACATCTCGGCGAAATCGTCGTAGTTCCTCAAATAGTGATTTCTTTCAGTGACTTTTGAGTATAAAAACGTTGTCTTGTCATGAGAGCAGGACAATCAATTAAAATGTGCTTTATTGATAAAAAACTTCCGCAGAACTGACAAGATGGTGGGGCTTCACCTTTTAATAAAAAGCTGTGCATGAGCCTTGAGTGGCCAATACAGCATCTAGTGTACACTACCTCATCATGTCGGTTCTGAAAGTGATACAAGTGTCTATGATTTACGGCAGGTTTAATATCATGCAGTTTATTTGCAGTACATGTGTCCAATTCAGTCTGCCACTTCTTTAAAATATAGGAGGTTGTTAGAGGTCTGAGGTCTGAGGCTGGGATCTGGCACTGAGTGACTTATTGGGTAAGGGCTCTCTTGGCAGCATTGTCTGCCTGCTTGTTACCTGACAGGCCAACATGGCTGGGGATCCAACAGAAGATGATATTAACATTATGTTTCTGTAAAAAACCTAGTTTCTCTAAAATCTGGACAATAATGGGGTGATCAGTCTTTAAAAACCCAAGTGCCTGAAGACAGGATCTGGAGTCAGTAAAAATTAAGGAGCTCTGTTGTTTGGTTCTCTCAATGTGTTCCAATGCTAGAAGCAAAGCATGAGCCTCTGCTGTAAAAACTGAACATTGTTTGGGAATTCGCAAACCATGCTGATTGTGGCCGGTGACAATTGCAGCTGAAACAGAGCCATCTACTTTAGATCCATCAGAGTAGATAAGATAAGCCTGTATTAGTCCCACAATGGGGAAATTCCAGGATTGCAACAGCACAGGGATAGCAACACTCAGAGCAACAATCAAGAAGACAAGAAAAACAAGAGCATTGAATATACATATGTACACATAAATATATAAATATATATACACAGTGCGGAGCATTGTAGCTAGATGGAATAAACAGCATAACCGTCTACTTAGTTATCCTACATAGTATGAATATGTACCCATACATATTGTCACCCTCCGTAGCGACTGATATTGTCCTAGTTGTATACTGGAGGGGACCACTGTGTAAGTCTGTTGCGTCTTTTGCATTCAATACTGTTAGGTCGTCACGTTTTTTTGCTATATCTGCGAGCAGCTCTGCTTAGGTTATACAGTCTGACAGCCGTAGGTAGGAAGGACCTGCGAAACCTCTCGGTTGCACACCTAGGATGACGTAGTCTGCTACTAAAAGAGCTCCTCAGTGCGTTCAGTATGTCCTGCATAGGGTGGGACTCGGACTCCAGCAGAGATGACAGTTTAGCCACCATCCTTCTCTCTCCTATCTCCTCCACTGGGTCAAGGCGTTGTCCCAGGACAGAGCTAGCTTTCTTGATCAGTTTGTTCAGTCTCTTCCCATCGGCTGCTATAATGCCACTGCCCCAGCAGACCACTCCAAAAGTGATGGCTGATGCCACCACCGTGTCGTAGAATGTCTTCAGCAGCACCCCTTGTACACCAAAAGACCTGAGTCTCCTCAGTAGGAACAGCCTGCGCTGTCCCTTCTTGTAGAGTGCATCGGTATTGTGTGACCAGTCTAGTTTATTGTTCAGATGAACACCCAGGTACTTGTAGGATGTCACCATCTCAATGTCTGTTCCCTGTAGGTTTACTGGTGCTGTGAGGGGTTGTCCTTGCCTGCGGCAGTCCACCACCAGCTCCTTAGTTTTCCTCTCGTTGATCTGGAGGCAGTTCCAATGGCACCAGTCCACGAAGTCCTGGATAAGTCCTCTGTACTCAGCTTCATCTCTATTGGAGATGAGGCTGATGATCGCAGAGTCGTCAGAGAACTTCTGTAGATGGCAGTGTATTGTGTGAGAAGTCCACAGTATATAAAGGGTGAACAGGAAGGGAGCCAAAACCATTCCCTGGGGGGCCCCCATGCTACCGATGATCATGTCGGACACACAGTCCCGGGTTCTCACAAACTGTGGCCGGTTAGTGAGGTAGTCCAAGATCCATGATGACAGGTGCTGGTCCACCCCTGTGCACAGCAGCTTGTCCTTCAGGATCATCGGTTGGATGGTGTTGAAAGCACTGGAGAAGTCAAAGAGCATGATCCTCACCGCATTCCCGGGCTTCTCCAGGTGGGACAGAGAACGGTGAAGGAGGAAGATCACTGCATCCTCCATCCCAATGCCATGCTGGTAGGCGAACCGAGTGGATCCTTCACTGGTCCCACCAGGGGGCGGAGGTGAGCAAGGAGCAGTCTCTCCAGGGTCTTCATCATGTGAGACGTCAGGGCCACTGGTCTGTAGCTGTTCAGGTCTTTGGGGTGGGAAGTCTTTGGTACAGGTACCACACAAGATGTTTTCCACAACTGTGGTACCCTCCCCAGCTTCAGGCTCAGGTTGAAGATGTGCTCCACAATCCCACACAGCTGGTCTGCACAGGACTTGAGGAGCTTTGCGCTGATGCCGTCCGGTCCCGAGGTCTTCCTCGCCTTGATCTTCCTCAGCTCCGTCCTCACCTGGGTCTTAGTGAGGGTCATGTTGGGGGGCTGTGTGCCGGGAGTGGGGGGGTGTTGGTGGAATGGGGTGTGGGCAGCAGGACTCGATGTCTTTAGAGGCAGCAGTGGTTGTTGTGCAGTTGGGGGGGGGGCGGTTGGTCAAACCTATTAAAAAATAGGTTCAGATTGTTGGCCCACTCCCTGCCCCCCGTGGCCTGGGAGGAGGTATTCTGGAGCCCAGAGATGGTTTTAAGGTTTCTCCAGACCCCGCCGTTGTCGCTCTGTTGCAGCTTGTCCTCCATCCCTGAAGCTGTCCTTGCCTTCTCTGATCTTCCTCCTCAGCTCCCTCTGTACGGACTTCAGCATCTCCCTGTTCCCCGACCTGAAGATCCTCTTCTTCTCTCTCAGAAGTGTTTTTATCTCAAGGTTGATCCAGGGTTTGTTGTTCGAGCAACACCGTATGGTCTTGGTGGGCACGGTGTTGTCCATACAGAAGCTGATGTAGTCCATGATGGTGTGAGTGAGGCCATCGATGTCCTCACCATGTGGATCGCAGAGCTGCTCCCAGGCAGTGGTTTCAAAACAGTTCTTTAGAGCGTCCATTGCCTCCTCAGACCATAACTTCACTGTGCGCATGACCGGAGGTTGTCTGTGTACTAGGGGTTTGTACACCGGCAGGAGATGAACCAAGTTGTGAGCCAATCTCCCGAGTGGGGGGAGTGGTGATGAGGTGTACGCCTTCTTAGTGTTTGCATAGAATAAGTCCAGTGTTTTATTGTCTCTAGTGTGGCATGTGACATACTGGGTGAACGTGGGTAGAATGGGGGGCAGTGAAATATGATTAAAATCACCTGAGATGAGGAGAAGAGCATCTGGGTGTTCTGTCTGCAGCCTGCCAGTTACTGAGTGGATGATGTCACGTGCTGTCCTAGCGTTCGCTGTCGGATTTGCATAAATAACAATGCAGCTCACGTGTGAGTATTCCCTCGGGAGATATGTAGGCTGCATGCTAACAGCTAGCAACTCCATGTCTTTGTTGCAGTGTTGTTGTTTAACCGTGATATGTCCCGGTCTGCACCAGTTGTTATTGACATACTGTACATTATCACTCCTCCGCCCCTTGCTTTCCCACTGTCTGGTGTTCGGTTTGCCCGTATTGCGTGGAAACCTTCCAGTTCAATGTTAGCATCTGTTGCTAATTCTGTTAGCCACGTCTCCGTAAATAGCATCAAGCTACTCTCTCTGTACACACTCTCGTAGCGGGAGATAGCCGCTAGCTCATCTGTTTTATTGAGTAGCGATCGTACATTCCCCATAATGACAGATGGGAGGGGGGGTCTGTACCTTATATTCCTTGCCCGCCGTCTTACTCCAGCTCAACATCCACGGCGTTTCCATCTTATTTCTCCCAGTATGTCGAGTTTTTGCGTTAGCATCGTGGGCTGGTTAAGTGCTAACAGCTGGTCTCTATTGTACTGCCTCCTGCAAGAAACAGTGGCTCCGTCCGCTGGCTCAGGAGACATTTGGGTGATCTACATGACTGTGATGGATAAAGGTGTCACCGAATCAGAGAGATTAGCAAGAGAGCCAGATAGTAAATAGAAATAGGAAGAAATTGATCCACTGTTGCAAATAGGCAGCCTACTCGTGTGGCGCCGGAAGTATTAATTATATGGAAATATGGTGAGGAAAATTACATTTTATGTCTAAGATCTGCTGCTGGTACACATTTGGGTGTCTTTTTGTTTTGGCTCAGATCCAGAATGATATTGGGTTTCCTCAAACTCCATGGAGCAATGAGACAAAACTGTGTCTGTTACGTTGCTTATATCAGGCTTTAACTTTACCAGGTGAGGTTCTATACGGAGTCCAAAAGGAGTGATGCTCTTAGGTCTGACCCTATACATCTGAAAAAATCGTGGGTGAAAAACCGCAGAGTAGGCTGGATTTCTATGGTTTGCTTTAAGTTTAACCATATACTGGAGAGTCAATTCCAGGTGCCTATTTTGAAGTGAAGGCTCGTTTGCTTCAACATACAAACTTTTAACAGGAGAGGTTCTGAAAGCCCCCAAGGCAAGCCTTAGACCTTGGTGGGGGACAGTTTCCAGTGTCCACATGTATGATTTCCTTGCTGATCCATAAACTATGCTCCCATACTCTAACCGAGATCTTACAAGTGCTCTATAGAGACGCAGCAGCACAGTGGAGTTTGCACATTTTTAGTTTTTGCCAAAACTTTAATAATATCCAGGTCTTTAAAACATCTGATTTGTAGAAATTTTATATGTGGAATAAAAGACAGTTTATTATCAAAAATAAGTCCAAGGAATTTGGTTTCTTTTACCACCTTGACGGCTTCTCCATCTATGAAAAGCTCAGGGTCGAGGTGGAGAGACCGCAGTAGGCAAAAGTGAATGCAGACAGTTTTTGTTTTTGAAAATTTAAAACCATTATTGACTGACCACTTATTAATCTTGTTTATGCACAGCTGTAGTTGCTTTTCGATTGTGCTCATGTCTTTCCCCCTGTAGCAAATACAGAGGTCATCTACGTAAAGACTACAAAAGGTATTTGGTCTAAGAGCACCAACTACAGGTACATCTCAAAAAATTAGAATACAGTGATCCCTCGCTACTTCGCGCCTCACCTTTCGCGCCCTCAGTGCATCGCGGATTTTTCAAAAATATTCATCAAAAATTCAAAATTGAGAAAAAAGTTGCCCGGGCGCTAGCAGAAGGCAGGGAGACTACACGGAGAGCCGGCACAACTCAAAATCCACCTCTCTGATTCGCTGGCCAGCATCCCCCCCCCCCCCAAGAGATTTTGTTCTCGTGTTGGCTCGGCTCAGGAATCTCGCAAGCTGATTGGCAGAGACGTCGCTGCTGCCTTTACGCCTCCTCCTGCTGCCTCTACGCCTTCCCGTCGAGAGAGAGAGTGAGAGAATGAACGTACGTATTATTTATATTATTTATACATTATTTTATGTATATTATTTATATTTTATTTACATGTTTCAAACTATTCTTTAATGTTCTAATGATAACATATGCATTTATAGGGTTAATATACACTTATTGATATTATATATTCACAAAAAAAAATGTATGTAAAAAAATGGGGGGGGGGGTGACGCTACTTCGCGGTTTTTCACTTTTCGCGGTCGGTTCTGGACCCCATTAGCCGCGATAAGTGAGGGATCACTGCATCATGAACAAGTTCAATATTTTTTGTCACTCATTTCATAAAGTGAAACCCATATACAGATTCATTACACAGAGAGTGATATATTCCAAGTGTTTATTTTAATTTTGATGATTATGGCTTACAGCCCATGAAAACCCCAAATTCATTCTCAAAAAATTAGAATATTACATAAAACTAGAAAAGCACTCATAGAGCGCATACCTCCGCCAAGGCTCTTTCCATTTCTCATGGATCACCTCCAAAATGTAATGGGTTTGTGTGTAGGCCTATAGCCACTTGTGGTGAAAATTGCATCAGTCTGTCCATCAGTTTTGGAGTATTGTTGCTAATACACTGTGAGAAGATAAGAGCCTTGGCTGAGGTATGCATTCTCAGATCATCAGCAAAATGTAATGGGTTCCTCTCTAGGCCAAGAACCACCTCTGGTGAAAATTTCATCCAAATCCATCCAGTAGTTTTTGTGTAATCCTGCTGCACAAATAAAAAGAAAGCCCCTGGTGGAGGTATGCACTTTCACATCATCACCAAAATCTAATCAGAATCAGAATCAGAATCAGAATCAGGTTTATTGCCATTGTTCATGTAGTACACAAACTAGGAATTTGTCTCGGTACAATGCTGCAACATTAAACATGATAAGATAAGAGAAATAAACTATACATGTAATAAAGTGTAGGATAAGATTAAGTGATACTGGTCAACAGTTAAAATATATATTAGCCAGCAGCAGATACTGTGGAGAACTATATAGTGCAGTCGGTAATGCAGGAAGAAAACAGTGATGATTGACATGAGTCTGGTTGAGCTGCTGTACATGGTGCACGAGAGTCACTTAGTGTTCAGCAGTCTGATGGCAGAGGGGAAGAAGCTGTTCATGTGACGGGAGGTTTTAGTCTGGATGGACCGAAGTCTTCTACCAGAGGGGAGGGGGGCAAACAGTACGTGACCAGGGTGTGAGGGATCGGCTATGATCCGGCCAGCACGCCTCCGGGTCCTGGAGATGTACAGATCCTGGAGAGATGGGAGCTTGCAGCCGATCACCTTCTCAGCAGTGCGCACGACGCGCTGCAGCCTTAGTCTGTCCCTGGCAGTGGCTCCTGCGTACCACACGGTTATGGAGGTGGTCTGTAGGATACCCCATTTCTGACAATCTCTGAAAATTTCATGAAAATCCGTCCATAACTTTTTGAGTTATCTTGCTAACAAACAAACAGACAGACAGACAAACCAACGCCGATGAAAACATAACCTCCTTGGCGGAGGTAATTAATTTTAAAAAATATTTTTTTAATAGAAATGTTGGCTGACAGAAGAGCATGTCCATGTACACACCCAATACTTGGTCGAGGCTCCTTTTGGATTAATTACTGTATCAATGTGGCGTGGCATGAAGGTGATCAGCCTGTGGCACTGCTGAGGTGTTATGAAGGTCCAGGTTGCTTTGAAAGGAACTCCGATTATATTGGCATGTTAGCTCTATATGCTTTATTTTTATGTTAGTAACATAACTATAATATAATTTTTTTGAAAATAATTCCCAGTTTTATATATTTTTAAAAAAAACTTTATTACGATGTAAATCGCCATTTTTGTTTACGTCGCAACGCATTCTGGGTAGTGACGAAGAATGGTTGCAGCCGTTTTTTCTGTCTTATACAAGCCAAGAAGCGAAGCTACCAACTACTGCCATTTGTCAGTGAAAATGCCACATTGCGTGGCTTTTGGATGTAATTTCCAATCAAAGGGAAATAAAGAGAGTGAGGTAAGGCTCCATAGCTTTCCTAAAGAGGGAAAGTTGAGGAAAAAGTGAGGCGGCAGCGGCTCAGGAGGTAGAGCAGGTCCTCTAATAACCCGATGGTTTGCGGTTCGCATCACGCTCTCCCCAGATATCCTGCCGTTGTGTCCCTGGGCAAGACGCTAAACCCGCATTGCCTCCAGTGCCCATAACACTGGGTATGAATGTGTAAAAATGTTTAAATGCTCGGTGGTGGCCGGAGAGGCCGTTGGCGTGGATTGGCAGCCACATTTCCCTCATTCTGAGTGTCTGTGATCACGCGTTATAGCGCACGCTTGATAAAGCTGACATATGTATTAATCACGTATTCATAATCATGGGACTCCCCGCCATGATCCGTCTCAGCTTCCTGACGTTCCATGGGAGGAGGAGAGGGGCCGGGATGTAGTGCTGCTACATGTCTATCACTACCGCAGTCAGAGCACTGGATTGACTGTTTACAGTCTTTTGCCAGATGCTGAGTGGACCCACAACACTTAAAGCAGATGAGATTCTCTCTTAAGAACAGTTTGCGTTCTTCTATTGGTTTTGCTCTAAACGTTTTACATTTCTTTAATGGGTGTGGCTTTCTGTGTATGGGACATTGTTTATCTGGGCTTTCTGTTCTTTTATGTGCGAGGTTACCTTTAGCTGCGGGTCAAGCTGGTGGGATGTCCGTTTTGTGGACACTGATGAGGTGCTTACTGGCGAACTTGGGGGCCTTTTCAACTCTGGTGTTCATGTGGGCCAGTGGAGAGAAACTGAAACTTGGGTCGTTTCTTATTTTGGCTTGTCATCTGACGTAACTGGAAAAAAAGCTGAAAGGAGGAAAGGCGACTTTGTGTGTTTCTTTGTATTTGGCGCCTGCTGCAATCCACTTCTCCTGTAGGCTGTAGGGCAGTTTCTCTACAACAGGATTCACTCCACGGGCTGTATCCAGGTATGCGAGCCCAGGTAGGTATCCCGCCATCCTTTGCACATTCGATTTCCTGTAGAACATCACCAAGTTCTCTCAGCTTGAGTGCATCTTTGTTGCTGATTTTGGGAAAATGATCAAGCTTTTTTAACAGTGCATTTTCTATTGCTTCGGGTGACCCATAACACTCTTCTAGCCTTTCCCAGACTAAGTTGAGGGCTGCTTTTGGGTTGAAGACATGTGCAGAGCGGATCCTCTTTGCTTGTTCTGCTGATTCTGTGCCAAGCCATTTTATCATCAAATCCAATTGCTCCTGGTGTGAGAGGCTGAAGTCTTGTATGGCGTTCTGGAAAGATACCTTCCATGCCCAATAATTCTCTGGGAGGTCATCAAACTGTAGGAGTCCCGTGCTCAACATTTCCCGGCGTGTGAGGTATTTGGTCAGATCCTGAATGCCTTGTGCTTCCGCGTAATGTGTTGCGGGGGCATAATAGGGTCGTAACGTTGGGGGATTAATTGTCTCTGCAGCTCCATGCTCCTCCTTCATGTTGACGCTGACCCTAATGGTGCATTTGTGGCCATTTCAAACTGTTCACACTGGATCTTAGAGGGGGTGTCTGGATCAGTTTTAAATGGAGTTTCCTCAAAGCGCATATCAAGGTGTTTCTGTACATACTCAGATGTGCGTTGTGCTGAGCCAACTGGCAAGTCCATTAGTGCTTGACTGAATTCACTTCTTGCACATTGCTCTGCTTCTTCATAGGCCGCAGCTTCAGCTTCTGCAGCTGCAGCAGCCTTCTGATGGTTCAGAATGTGCATATGTGCTTCAAGATTAGCTTTCTGTGTGATGAGGGCTGCTTCTTTCTCTGAATAAGCTAATTTAGCCCGTGCAGCATCTGCTTTGGCTCTAGCCTTTATGGCTGAGGAGGTAGCTGAAGAAGCCTTGCTTGACTTGGAGCTACATGAATATAACGAGCTACCTTGTACAGCTGTAGCCAAGGGAGCTGTGTGATCGGTCTCCATAACTTCACTTTTGAGTTGGGGAGTTGGCTGGTGCTGCTCTCCTGCCCTGAGGCTCATTTGCTGCTTGTTGTTTGTTTATTGGGCCTGCCGCGCTATAGTCCTTTTACTTTATTGCCCTCCCATCGAGTTTCCCAGTTATCGACTGGTAGACGGCAAGCTAACACGTGTGGTGCAGGCCTCAATGATGACAAGATGCTTCCTTTTATCTCGTTTATTGAAGCTACCCCACAAGGAACTCAACGTGATGTACACTCGTCTTTTTGGTTTTACATCCGTTTACATTTGTTCCTACATCCGTGTAAAACTGCAACAAAGTAGACATATACACGCCGTCAATGATATGGTCACCGTGTCTAGCTTAGCACATGTTAGCATTAGCTCTAGCTTAGCTTGGTAACAATGTTGGCAACGGACTAGACAGTCGCTTAAAATACACCAATGCAACCGTGCAGTTCTCATTGTAGCTGTCAACACTGTCAAACCATGTAGGATACTCACGGACTAATGATGTCCAAGGCGCCGATAATTAAATAACATTCACAGCGTTCGTACATCGGGTGAAGCTCTGACCGGTCTCCCGTTATATCATTACTGCGCATGTGCAACACTTTGTGTATCAGTTCAAAACGATGCTTTCACTACACCACTGGAGGGAACCAAACTCACTTACATGAAATGCTGTAATGGGAGCTGCCCAACTTAATTCATGGCGGCAGAATAGAGATGGAATTGGTATATGTCAGATGGTCACTGAAATATGTGACAGACTTATTAGAGATTTGAGTCACTATTTTGTTGATTAAAGATAAAAGCCAACAGTAGTGTGGAACAGTGCAAACTGGTATGAAATGAAAACCCAGTCTTATACACTAATTCAAGACAGCTAGATTTTGTAGGTAGACTAAGGTTGTCATAGCCAGGAGCGGTACTGGGGTTAAGCTCCCAGTGCTCATAAAATGCTCCTTACGGCGTGCGTCTCGAAAAGCCTCTGACAACTAAGTCCAACTCCTAGCCTGCCCATGTGGTTTAGTCTCTAAGCCTGGCGGAACTGCTTTTACTAATAGGAGAAGGGGCGAGGGCGGATCTCTGGTGCCTTAAAACCAGATGCTTCGGGTATATGGTGGCTCGTCAACCTGGGAAGGTAGCCCATCTAGGGGAAGGTAAACCCTGATTTCAAACCTCCGCTGCCTTGCGGCACACCCGGTCACGGGAAAGGCTTCGAGAGTCAACCCTGAGGAAAAATCTGGAGTCGGAGCCCCTAAGGCAGTTCTCTGTTGTGCTCAACATCGTTCTGGCAGCTCCTGCGACGGCGCTGGTGCCAAACTATAGCAGCCCTGCTGTGCCTTTGGATTCATCAGTGACGTGGAGAGGGGGGAGATGCTGCATGGGTAACATCTTGTCCTCCATATCTTCCTGCCCAGGCTTGAATCCTACCAATGCCCAACGCTGGAAGGTAGAACACCGGTGTGCATCGGCCTGTTCAGCCACAGGCGGTGCTGTTCCAGCAGAGTAGACGTTTAGGATTCTCTTCCATGGTCATCATAGACCGACGGAGGCCGACGAAGCCGATAAAGCCCGATATCGCTCAAAGCGCGCGCATGAGACATGTCTGTGATCACGCGCTATAGCGCACACTTGATAAAGCTGACATATATATTAATCATGCTATGATAAAGCACGATATCGCTCAAAGCACACGAGCGTGCTCAAGCGAATCACGGTTCAAATTTTGTCACGCATACCTGTCAAGTGATACGGTTTCGCCGTATTTTAATACGGGGAAAATGCAATTTTAGCAAATACGGGCGTATTGCCATTTCTGTACGCCAAAAAGAAAAATGTACGGGAAAAAAACACAGTGATGCCATGGTCATTAAACCAAGTTTTGATACTTTTGACAGTGTGTGTGTATGTGTGTGTGTGTGGGGGGGGGCAAGTCCTGCTGGAAAATGAAATCAGCTTCTCCATAAAGCTTGTCAGCAGAAGGAAGCCTGAAATGCTCTAAAATTTCCCGGTAGACAACCGCATTGACTTTGGTCTTGATAAAACACAGTAGATCAACACCAGCCGATGACATGATTCCTCAAATCATCACTAACTGTGGAAATTTCACACTAAACCTCAAGCAACTTAGATTCTGTGCCTCTCCTCTCTTTCTCCAGACTCTGGGACTTTGATTTCCAAATGAAATGCAAAATTTACTTTTATCTGAACAGGTCATCTGCTGATGTTGGTCCACTGTGTTTTATCAAGACCAAAGTCAGCGCAGTCGTCTACCAGGAAATTTTAGAGCACTTCATGCTTCCTTCTGCTGATAAGCTTTATGGAGAAGCCGATTTCATTTTCCAGAATGACTTGGCACCCCACACACACTGCCAAAAGTATCAAAAACCTGGTTTAATGACCATGGCATCACTGTGTTCAATTGGCCAGCAAACTCTCCCGACCTAAACCCCATAGAGAATCTATGGAGGATTGTCAAGAGGAAGATGACAGACACCAGACCCAACAATGCAGATGAGCTGAAGGTCACTATCAAAGCAACCTGGACCTTCATAACACCTCAGTAGTGCCACAGGCTGATCACCTCCATGCCACGCCACATTGATACAGTAATTAATCCAAAAGGAGCCCCGACCAAGTATTGAGTGTGTACATGAACGTACTTTTCAGTCGGCCAACATTTCTATTAAAAAAAACTATTTTTTAAAATTAATATTATGTAATATTCTAATTTTTTGAGAAACTGAATTTAGGGTTTTCATGGGCTGTAAGCCATAATCATCAAAATTAAAATAAACACTTGGAATATATCACTCTCTGTGTAATGACTCTATATAATAAATTGGTTTCACTTTCTGAAATGAGTGACAAAAAATATTGAACTTTTTCATGATATTCTAATTTTTTGAGATGTACCTGTACATTATTAATCTTAATACTAAAAAGAGTAACCTAGAGGATGCTTCCCTGGGGGACTCCTTGTTCTTGCACATGGGGCTCTGAAAGGGTATCTTCTACACTTTCAAGTGTCTATTGGACAAAACGTTTGAAATGAAAAAGGGCAAATGTCCTCTAAAACCCATGTCATGTCAGTCTCTTAAAATACCATATTTCCATGTTGTATCATATGCTTTTTCTAAATCAAAAAAATACAGCAACTATATGTTCTTCTCTAATAAAACCATCACGTATTCAATTCAATTCAACTTTATTTATATAGCGCCATTTCACAACAACAGTCATCTCATAGCACTATCAACTGTAGGGGGGAACCCCCACAGTTGCAGAAAGACCCCAGCAATCAGGTGATCCCCTGTGAGCAAACACTTGGCGACGGTGGAGAGGAAAAACTCCCTTTTAACAGGAAGAAACCTCCAGCAGAACCAGGCTCAGGGAGGGGCAGTCATCTGCTGCGACTGGCTGGGGGGTGAGGGGACAGAGAAGATGAAAAGAACAGACATGTAGAGAGCAAACAGCACGAGGGGGACTCAATCTATGGGAGAGAACAAACAAATGTTAATGACCAGCAAAAAAAAATATTTCATAGAGAGTGAGGAAAGGAGTGAGGCCCAGTGCATTACTGGAGGTCCCCCGGCTGACTAAACCTATTAGCAGCATAACTAAGGGAGGGTTCAGAAACACATGATCCCTCCCTAATTGTAGGCTATATCAAAAAGGTAGGTTTTAACCCTAATCTTAAAAACAGAGATCGAGTCTGACTCCCGAATCCAGATTGGCAGCTGATTCCACAGGAGAGGAGCTTGATAACTGAAGGCTCTGCCTCCCATTGTACTTTTGGAGATTCTAGGTATTACAAGTAGTCCTGCATTTTGGGAGCGTAGTGCTCTGTTAGGATAATACGGTAGTATCAGATCTTTTAAATAAAAAGGAGCCTGATTGTTTAGAGCTTTGTAAGTAAGAAGAAGGATTTTAAACTTAATTCTAAACTCTATGGGAAGCCAATGAAGGGAGGCCAGAACCGGAGAGATATGATCTCTCTTTCTAGTGCCTGTTAAAACTCTTGCTGCAGCATTTTGGACCAGCTGAAGACTTTTTAAAGATGTTTTAGGACAACCTGATAATAAAGAATTACAATAATCTAATCTCCAGCTAACAAAAGCGTGGATCAGCTTCTCAGCATCACTCTGAGACAAGATGCTCCTAATCTTGGCAATATTAAGCAAATGATAGAAGGCAGTCTTAGAAACAAATTTAATATGTGAATTGAAGGACAAATCCTGATCAAAAATAACTCCAAGGTTCCTCACAGAGCTATTAAGAGAAAGAGTAACTGCATCCAAACTGAAAGTTTGATTTGGAAAGGAATTTCTAAGGTTTTTTGGACCAACAAGAATGACTTCAGTCTTATCTGAATTTAATAGCAGGAAATTACAAGTCATCCAAGCTTTGATTTCCTTAAGACAGGCTTCTAACTTGGCTAATTGATTACTATCATCTGGCTTCATTGACAGGTATAATTGTGTGTCATCTGCATAACAATGAAAATGTATACAGTGCTTTCTAATAATGTTGCCTAACAGAAGCATATAAGATAAGATAAGCCTTTATTAGTCCCACAACGGGGAAATTCCAGGATTGCAACAGCACAGGGATAGCAACACTCAGAGCAACAATCAGAAGGCAAGAAAAAAAAAAACAACAAAAAAAAACAAGCAAGCAAGAGCAGCTAATATACATACATATGTACATATTACTATAAAATATATATATATATATATACACACACACACACAGACACCCAGTGCAGAGCATTGTAGCTGGATGGAATAAATATATGAATATATGAACACACAGTGCAGAGCATTGTAGCTAGATGGAATAAATATGTAAATATATAAACACCCACAGTACGGAGCATTGCAGCTAGGTGGAATAAATATGCAAGTATATAAACACACACAGTGCGGAGCAATGTAGCTAGATGGAATAATATGTAGATATATAAAAACACAGTGCGGAGCATTGTAGCTAGATGGAATAAATATATAGATATATAAATGTAAACACACCCAGTGCTGAACATTGTAGCTAGATGGAATAAATATATAGATATATAAATATAAACACACCCAGTGCAGAGCATTGTAGCTAGATGGAATAAATATGTAAATATATAAACACACACAGTGCAGAGCATTGTTGCTAGGTGGGATGAAACAGCATAACCGTCTATTTAGTTATCCTACATGGTATGATTATGTGCCCATACATATTCTCACCCTCCATAGCGACCGGTATGTTCCTAGTTGTATGCCGGAGAGGACCATTGTGTAAGTCTATTGCATCTTTTGCATTCAAAAAAAACTATTAGTTTGTTACGTCTTTTTGCTATCTCTGTGAGCAGCCCTGCTTAGGTTGTACAGTCTGACAGCCGTTGGTAGGAAGGACCTACGAAACCTCTCGGTTGTGCACCTGGGATGATGTAGTCTGCTGCTAAATGAGCTCCTCAGTGCATCCAGTATGTCCTGCATAGGGTGGAACTCGGACTCCAGCAGAGATGACAGTTTAGCCACCGTCCTTCTCTCTCCTATCTCCTCCATCGGATCAAGGCGTTGCCCCAGGACAGAGCTAGCTTTCTTAATCAGTTTGTTCAGTCTCTTCCTATCGGCTGCAGTAATGCCACTGCCCCAGCAGACCACTCCAAAAGTGATGGCTGATGCCACCACCGTGTCATAGAATGACTTCAGCAGCGCCCCTTGTACACCAAAAGACCTGAGTCTCCTCAGCAGGAACAGCCTGCGCTGTCCCTTCTTGTAGAGTGCGTCAGTATTGTGTGACCAGTCTAGTTTATTGTTCAGGTGAATACCCAGGTACTTGTAGGATGTCACCATCTCGATGTCTGTTCCCTGTATATTTACTGGTGCTGTGAGGGGCTGCCCATGCCTGCGGCAGTCCACCACCAGCTCCTTAGTTTTCCTCGCGTTGATCTGGAGGCAGTTCCGATGGCACCAGTCCACAAAGTCCTGGATAAGCCCTCTGTACTCAGCTTCATCTCCGCTGGAGATGAGACCAACGATCGCAGAGTCATCAGAGAACTTCTGTAGATGGCAATGTGTTGTGTTGTGTGAGAAGTCCGCAGTATAAAGAGTGAACAGGAAGGGAGCCAGCACCGTTCCCTGGGGGGCCCCCGTGCTACTGATGATCGTGTCGGAAACACAGTCCCGGGTTCTCACAAACTGAGGCCGGTTCGTGAGGTAGTCCAGGATCCATGATGACAGGTGCTGGTCCACCCCTGCGCGCAGCAGCTTGTCCTTCAGGATCATCGGTTGGATGGTGTTGAAAGCACTGGAGAAGTCAAAGAACATGATCCTCACCATATTCCCGGGCTTCTCCAGGTGGGACAGAGAACGGTGAAGGAGGAAGATCACCGCATCCTCCACCCCAATGCCATGCTGGTAGGCGAACTGGAGTGGATCCATCGCTGGTTCCACCAGGGGGCGGAGATGAGCAAGGAGCAGTCTCTCCAGGGTCTTCATCAAGTGGGACGTCAAGGCCACCGGTCTGAAGCTGTTCAGGTCTTTGGGGTGGGAAGTTTTTGGTACAGGTACCACACAAGATGTTTTCCACAGCTGTGGTACCCTCCCCAGTTTCAGGCTCATGTTGAAGATATACGTCACAATCCCACACAGCTGGTCTGCACAGGACTTGAGGAGCTTTGCGCTGATGCCGTCCGGTCCCGACGCCTTCCTCGCCTTGATCTTCCTCAGCTCCGTCCTCACCTGGGTCTTGGTCAGGGTCAGGATGGGGGGCTGTGTGTTGGGAGTGGGGGGGGGGTGTCGGTGGAGTGGGGAGTGGGTAGCAGGACTTGATTTCTTAGAGGCAGCAGTGGTTGTTGTGCAGACAGGGGGGAGGGCGGTTGGTCAAATCTATTGAAAAACAGATTCAGGTTGTTCGCCCACTCCCTGCCCCCCGTGGCCTGGGGGGAGGTATTCTGGAGCCCCGAGATGGTTTTGAGGTTTCTCCAGACCCCGCTGATGTCGCTCTGTTGCAGCTTGTCCTCCATCTTCTTCCTGAAGCTGTCCTTGCCTTCTCTGATCTTTCTCCTCAGCTCCCTCTGTACGGACTTCAGCATCTCCCTGTTCCCCGACCTGAAGATCCTCTTCTTCTCTCTCAGAAGTGTTTTTATCTCAGGGTTGATCCAGGGTTTGTTGTTTGAGTGACGCCGTATGGTCTTGGTGGGAACGGATTTGTCCACACAGAAGCTGAGGTAGCCCGTGAAGGTGTGAATGAGGCCATCGATGTCCTCACCATGTGGATCGCAGAGCTGCTTCCAGGCAGTGGCTTCAAAACAGTCCTTTAGAGTGTCCATTGTCTCCTCAGACCATAACTCCACAGTGTGCATGGCCGGAGGTTGTCTGTGCACTAGGGGTTTGTACACCGGTCGGAGATGAACCAAGTTGTGATCCGATCTCCCAAGTGGGGGGAGTTGTGATGAGGTGTACGCCTCCTTAGTGTTTGCGTAGAACAAATCCAGTGTTTTATTGTCTCTAGTGTGGCATGTGACATACTGGGTGAAAGTGGGCAGAATGGGAGACAGTGAAACGTGGTTGAAATCGCCTGAGATGAGGAGAAGAGCATCTGGGTGTTCTGTCTGCAGCCTGCTGGTTACTGAATGGATGACGTCACGCGCTGTCCCAGCGTTCGCCGTCGGATTTGCATAAACAACAATGCAGATCACGTGTGAGTGTTCTCTCGGGAGATATGTAGGCCTCATGCTAACAGCTAGCAACTCAATGTCTTTGCTGCAGTGTCGTTGTTTAACAGTGATATGTCCCGGTCTACACCAGTTGTTGTTAACATACATTATCACTCCACCGCCCCTAGTTTTGCCACTCTCTGGTGTTCGGTCAGCTCGTATCATGTGAAAACCCTCCAGCTCAATGTTAGCATCTGCTGCTAGTTCAGTTAGCCACGTCTCAGTAAACAAAAGGAGAGAGCACTCCCGGTAAGTGCTATCATAACGGGAGATAGCCGCTAGCTCATCTAACTTTCCCAGTATCGACCGTACATTTCCCATGACAACAGATGGAAGGGGGGGGTCTGTACCTTATATTTTTTGTCCTCCGCCTTACTCCAGCCCGGCAGCCGCGGCGTTTTCGCCTCAGTTCTCTCGGTATGTCGAGTTTTTCCAGTGGGACCGGGTGGCGGTTAAATGCTAGCAGCTCTTCCCTGTTGTATCGAATCCTGCTATAAACAGTGGCTCCGTCCACCGGCTCAGGAGACATTTGGGACAATCTGTGTGTCCGTGATATAAGTGGGGTGAAAAAAAAAAAGTGATCAAAAGAGAGAGGAAGGGAAAAAAAAACTCGGAATCGAGCCGCTGTTGCAAAAGGCAGCCGACTGGTGTGGCGCCGAGAGATCAATCAATATATAAACTAAAAAGAGTAGGGCCTAGCACAGATCCCTGTGGAACACCATGACTAAGCTTTGAGTTGAAAGAAAACTCATTATTTACATGAACAAACTGGAACCTATCAGATAAATAAGATCTAAACCACTGCACAGAAGTTCCATTAAGTCCAACATAGTGTATATAGGCCTCTAATCTGATAAGGTGGTCTCAAGTGCTTTTACCATGTCTGAAGCCACAATGGTAATCAGTTAAAAGGCCCTCAGACTCGAGCACCCACACAAGGCGATTGTTTACCATTCTTTCCATGGTTTTACAGAGGCAACTTGTCAGAGCTATTGGATGGTAGTTGTTGGTATCAGTGTGATTTTTTTCCCGGGTTTTGGAACAGGTATAGTTATTGCTTCTTTCCAGCTTTCAGGAATACTGCCTGATTTACAGATGTTAAAAACCATCAAAAGAATGGATAGTGCACTGGGGAGTAAGTGTTTTAAAAACTGATAATGAATTTTATCTGGCCCCACAACAGTGTCATGAGTGTTCCTTATTGACAGCAAAAGTTCTTCCATAGTGAAATCTTGGTTGTATGGTTCTGAGTTATCTGAAGAAAAGTTTATTTCTTTTTGTTCTACTTGTGCTTGTATGATTTGGAACTCAGGATGATAGTTTCCAATAGATGAATTCTTCTCAAATGATTTTGCTAGTTGATTAGCCATTTCATATTTTGTCGTCAGCAGATTGCCTTGATGATTAATATGCTGTATTTGAAGTCCATTCTTCTTACCTTTCATCTTTCTGATTAAATCCCAAATCTTTCTGGTAGATATGTTGGATGTGAGACTTGATACAAATTCCCTCCAGCTCTGTCTCTTTGCTTCATTGATTATTCTGTGTGCTTTAGCTCGACAAATTTTAACTCTGGTCAGGTTTTCTGTTGTTGGATGTTTATTGAACACCCTCTCTGCATTTTTCCTTGCCTCAATGGCCTTTTTGTAGTCATCATTGAACCATGGGTTGGACCTATGGTGTGGCTTTGCTGATGTTTTTGGGACAGTCCCATCTGCAATTGTAATTAAGGTTTGAGTGAAGCTCTGAGCAGAGTGACAGTGTGGTTGAGGTTTTTGGTTGAATTTCTCTTTGCACAGTGAAACAAAGGAGGAGCAGTTTGCATTTTTGAGTTGCCATCGCAGAGTTCTTTTTTTTTTCCCACAATATCTTTATTGAACCTTTTTTTTTTTTTAACAAACATGATACAAACAATCAAACACTAACACTAAAGTACTACAAAAAAAAAATAAATAAAAAAAAATGCACTAAAAACACCAACAACCACCAGCTAAATCAAATCTTCAACAATGCTCCTCTGTTTAGTTTAGACAATCCAATACATAAGTATACATATTATGTTCACCAGTTTGGAATTTACAAGGTCCACACACATCATTCACCTTCTTCTTCAAGAGTTATGTTTAAATTTTTTACATAATCAATAAAAGGTCTCCATATATTCTCAAACACAATTTCCTTTGATTTCAGTATATATGTTATTCTTTCTAATGGAAGGTTTGTTAACATCTGTCTTAACCACTGAGTCACATCTGGTCTATGAGTCTTTTTCCATAATAGTGCAATACATTTTTTGGCATTAAGCAAACTGAGGTCTATGAATGTTCTTTCACTTTTATTAAAATTATGCTTTTCTGGGTACAGACCCAACAAAAACAATTTAGGATTCAATATGATTTGTTTTGAGATTATTTTTTCAATTGTTACCCTCACCTCTTCCCAAAACATTCTTATTAATCTACATTCCCATACACAATGAAATAGAGTTCCTTTACTTTCCATGCATTTTGTGCATGTATCTGGTATATTTTTGTTATATTTATTTAACTCCTCCGGTGTAACATACATCCGCATTAACCATTTGAAATGTATCAATTTAAGGCGTACATTTATTTATTTATTTATTTAGCGAATGCAAAGTCCTTAAGCCAAGCAGTTGCCTCCTGGTTTGCTGTATGGAGGGTGTGTAATCCTCCTTCCAGTCTTTGGAGCGGGCAAGCCTCTATGATGTGTTCCATAGTTTGCTCCTCTCCACATGCGCACAGTGGGCTAGGGCTACTGCCCCATCTGTGAAGGCTGGCCAAGCAGGGGCCATGTCCAGTCCTGAAGCGATTGAGTGTAGACCACTGTCTCCTTGGGAGGTTGGTGCCCGGGACCTGTTGGTTGGGGTTTATCACCAGCTGTTTGTTTGGGACCTCCTTGGTCTCCCATTCCTCTTGCCAAGCTGTCTGGATGGTAAAGTCAGCTGGGGGAGGGTTTTTCCAAATCGGCCGTCTGGATGAAAGTCGGGCAGTGGGTGGGGTGTAGATATCTGCATGGATTGGTAAGTGAGGAAAATCTTTAACTTTTTGGAGCATCCTTTGAGTTAATGCTGCTCGCCGGATGTGTGGAGGGGCTATGTTTGACAGTACAGAGAGCCAGGGGAGTGGTGTTGAGCGGATTGTTCCAGTTATACACTCACCGGCCACTTTATTAGGTACACCTGTCCAACTGCTCGTTAACACTTAATTTCTAATCAGCCAATCACATGGCGGCAACTCAGTGCATTTAGGCATGTAGACATGGTCAAGACAATCTCCTGCAGTTCAAACCGAGCATCAGTATGGGGAAGAAAGGTGATTTGAGTGACTTTGAACGTGGCATGGTTGTTGGTGCCAGAAGGGCTGGTCTGAGTATTTCAGAAACTGCTGATCTACTGGGATTTTCACGCACAACCATCTCTAGGGTTTACAGAGAATGGTCCGAAAAAGAAAAAATATCCAGTGAGCGGCAGTTCTGTGGGCGGAAATGCCTTGTTGATGCCAGAGGTCAGAGGAGAATGGCCAGACTGGTTCAAGCTGATAGAAAGGCAACAGTGACTCAAATAACCACCCGTTACAACCAAGGTAGGCAGAAGAGCATCTCTGAACGCACAGTACGTCGAACTTTGAGGCAGATGGGCTACAGCAGCAGAAGACCACGCCGGGTGCCACTCCTTTCAGCTAAGAACAGGAAACTGAGGCTACAATTTGCACAAGCTCATCGAAATTGGACAATAGAAGATTGGAAAAACGTTGCCTGGTCTGATGAGTCTCGATTTCTGCTGCGACATTCGGATGGTAGGGTCAGAATTTGGCGTCAACAACATGAAAGCATGGATCCATCCTGCCTTGTATCAATGGTTCAGGCTGGTGGTGGTGGTGTAATGGTGTGGGGAATATTTTCTTGGCACTCTTTGGGCCCCTTGGTACCAATTGAGCATCGTTGCAACGCTACAGCCTACCTGAGTATTGTTGCTGACCATGTCCATCCCTTTATGACCACAATGTACCCAACTTCTGATGGCTACTTTCAGCAGGATAATGCGCCATGTCATAAAGCTGGAATCATCTCAGACTGGTTTCTTGAACATGACAATGAGTTCACTGTACTCAAATGGCCTCCACAGTCACCAGATCTCAATCCAATAGAGCATCTTTGGGATGTGGTGGAACGGGAGATTCGCATCATGGATGTGCAGCCGACAAATCTGCGCCAACTGTGTGATGCCATCATGTCAATATGGACCAAACTCTCTGAGGAATGCTTCCAGCACCTTGTTGAATCTATGCCACGAAGAATTGAGGCAGTTCTGAAGGCAAAAGGGGGTCCAACCCGTTACTAGCATGGTGTACCTAATAAAGTGGCCGGTGAGTGTAGTTCTCATGGTTGAGTTGAGCTGGGTGTCCACATGGTGTGTGTAAGATGACCTGGACCAGACAGGGGCACAATATTCTGCTACAGAGTATGAAAGGGCCAGTGCTGAGGTGCGCAGGGTGGAGACTGCCGCCCCCCATTTTGCACCAGCGAGCTTGCAGAGCAGGTTGTTTCGTACTTTCACCTTAGCAGCCGTCCCCTTTAGATGATCCTTGAAGGATAAGGTCCTATCAAGGGTCACTCCAAGATAAGTTGGATTTGGGGCATGCTTAAGCTTGAGTCCGCTCAGGTGGATGTTTAGTTCTCTGGCAGGTACATTTATTGATTTGGTTTGAGCTTCTGTACAAGCCAATTCCCATTGTTCCTCTGAAATTTCAGTTTGCAGATCTTCTTTCCAGTAGTTTAATCTTTTCAGTGAATTTTCACTTGAAGATAGTGTCAATGAGTTATAAAACTCTGAAATAATACCCTTTCTTTTACTATCTTTCATCATCATTTTTTCCAAGGATGAATAAATAGGTCGAGTGAGAGCTTTATTTTGATTTGATCGAATAAAGTTTCTAAGTTGAAGATATTTAAAAAAATGTGTTCTATTGAGATTAAATTTGATCCTCAGCTCTTCAAAAGACATTATGTTATCTGCACATGGCAAATATAAGTCCTGAATCTTTTGTATCCCTTTTAAATTCCATACTTTAAATACAGCGTCCGCTCTCCCTGGTTTAAAATATTGATTACCCCATATTGGACTAAATTGTGACAATAACTGTGGTTCTTTTAAATAGTTTTTAGCTTCACACCATATTTTGATCATATGCTTTACAAATGGATTTTTAACTTGTTTTTGTAATTTTTTTGCCGAATCTGAGTATATGAATATGGGAAGAGGTAAAGGTAAATTGTATGATTCCATTTCAGTCCAGTGAGGGAGATCATTTGATGAAAAATAATATGTCATAGACCTCAGTTGTGCCGACCAATAATACAACATAAAATTTGGACATTTCAGACCTCCACGATCAAATGGCAAATATAATAAAGACAGACGTAATCTAGCCCTCCTGTTGTTCCATATAAATTCCACTAACTTTTTTTTTATTCTTGAGAATAAATCTAAAGGTGGTGATAAGGGAATGTATTGAAATAAAAGTAATATTTTACCTAAAATACTTTAAGTATACTGATTCTCCCGATCATCGACATTGGTAGTGACATCCATCTCTGAGTTAACTCATTGATATCTGACATTAAGGCTTCATAGTTGACACTGGCGACTGATTCTAGCTTAGGCACAATTTGGATTCCTAAATATTTAAACTGATTTACAACATTGAATTGATTTACCTCAGGGGCTGGGTAATTTCTCTGGGTCTCATTTAGCATTAATATTGAAGATTTAGTTTTATTTATTTTATATCCTGATATTTCCCCAAAATTCTTTATTAAATTCAACAAGGTTGGAATTGATTTTTTTAGATTCGACATAAACAAAATTATGTCATCGGCGTACAGGGAGATTTTATGTTCTGTTGGTCCAACTTTAATTCCATATATTTGTGAATGTAAACGTATCGCTATCGCTAAAGGTTCAATTGCCATAGTAAACAGTAAAGGTGAAAGTGGACAGCCTTGTCGACATCCTCTATTGATTTTTATTGGTTTTGAAATATTGTTATTTGTTAGGATTTCTGCTGTAGCATTATTGTATATTATCTGGACCCATTTTATGAAATTATTTCCAAGTCCAAACCTTTGTAGGACTTCAAAAAGAAAGGGCCATTCAACTCTATCAAAGGCCTTTTCGGCGTCCAGTGATAGGAGAGCTGTATCCGGTGCTTCTTTATTAAAATAAATAATATTAAATAGTCTTCTTACATTATGGAAGCCTTGTCTTCCCTTTATAAAGCCATTCTGATCTCGATTAATAATATTTGGTAAAATTTCTTGCATTCGTCTTGCTAAAATTTTACAGATTATCTTAAGGTCGGCGTTTAATAGGCTTATTGGTCTCATATTTTCACATTTATTAGAGGGCTTACCTGGTTTTGGCAGCAGTATAATTAAGGCATTATTTATGTATGATGGTAAATTATTATTTTGAAATGCTTCTAAAACCATTTCCAAAAAAGGTTTTATTAATTTATTCTTAAATTTTTTATAAAGGTCAACTGGAAGACCATCTGGTCCTGCACTTTTTCCTGATTTCATATTATCAATGGCTAGCCCAACTTCTTCTTGACTAATTTTAGACTCCAATATCTCCCTGTTTTCATTTGGAATACACGGTATAGATAGTTCGTTCAAAAACCCATTTAGTTTTGTTAAATCAAATTCATTTTTAGTATCATATAATTTTTCATAGTAATCTCTAAAGGCTCTGTTAATTTCTAAAGGATCTATAACTACCTGTCCGTTACTTATAATACTAGTAATTGGTGTTTTAATTTCTAATTGTTTAATCTGCCATGCCAATAATTTTCCTGATTTTTCACCTTGTTCATAAAAAGATTGTTTCAATCTTAGAAGACTCGAGGCAGCTCTATTCGCTGATTTTTTGTCGTATTCAGCTCTCAAAATCAGTAATTCATTCTCCAACCTTGGATCACTTCCTGCATACACTTTTTCCTGAAGACTTTTTATTTTATGTTCCAATTTAGCTCTCTCCTCTTGAGTCTTCTTAGATTTTGATCCTGTATAACTAATAATATGTCCCCTAATAAAAGCTTTGAAAGCCTCCCACTTTACACATGCTGATGTTTGTGTAGTATTGATGTCAAAGAACTCGTCTATCTGTTTTTCTATATACTTGACAAATTCCTCATCCTGAAGCCATTTATGCTGAAATTGCCATCTACCTGATTCCTTTGTCAATTTTTTATCTACATATATTAGACAACAGGGTGCA
Source organism: Pholidichthys leucotaenia (assembly GCA_020510985.1). Taxonomy (NCBI): domain Eukaryota; kingdom Metazoa; phylum Chordata; class Actinopteri; order Cichliformes; family Pholidichthyidae; genus Pholidichthys; species Pholidichthys leucotaenia. The sequence goes on from CM035844.1 coordinate 227,664,751, forward strand.
TGATCAGAGATCACGATGTTATCATAAAAGCAGTTTTGAATCTTGGATCTTAATTCTGTGGAAATCAAAAAATAATCAATACGTGAGAATGTCTTGTAGGTACTGGAATAACAAGAATAGGCTTTAACTTGTGGTTTCATTTCTCTCCATATATCTAACAATCTCAATTCTTTCATAAAATGATTAATAGTCATCCTACATCCATTGTGCGTACAATCCAGTCCTGTTGATCTATCTATACCTGGATTCAATGTACAATTAAAATCCCCTGCTATTATATGTTGCCCTGTAAGTGATGATAAAATAAGAAATAAATTAGCAAAGAACTTTTGGTCATCTATATTGGGACCATATAAGTTCACAAGATTTATATTTTCTAATAGCAAAGAACCTTGAATAATTACATATCTTCCAAGTTTGTCTCCAATTACATTTCGCCGTCATGGCTCTGCAGGAGACCAGCGAGACCCACCTGGTGGTCTCTTCTTCGCTAAGGGGGTCACCATCATGCCCAAAGACTTCCAGCTGGCCCGCTGCATCCGCGGAGAGAGAGCTTAGACTTTCTGCTGCACATCCACCAGCCATAATGCTCTGCACTGTGTGTCTATATATATACATTTATAGTAATATGGACATATGTTTGCTAGATGTTGTTTTTTCTTGCCTTCTGATTGTTGCTCTGAGTGTTGCTGTCCCTGTGCTGTTGCAATCCTGGAATTTCCCCATTGTGGGACTAATAAAGGCTTATCTTATCTTATCTTATCTTATTTTTCACTTGAAAAGGGACTGATTTATGTATGAGAGTCATAACTCCCCTGGCCCGGGATGAGAATGATGAGGTGAAGACACTTCCTTGCCATCTACTCCTAATTCTTTTTATATCCTCCTCTATTAGATGAGTTTCTTGTAAAAACACAATTTTTGAACCCATGTCTTTTATTTTATTCATAACTTGTTTAAGTTTTTTTAAATTTTGTAGACCTCTGCAATTCCATGAAGTTAAATTAAGATTAACACTTTGGTTTATGATTAATAGAGAGTTTGGGATTACCTTGCAGTGTAAACATGCTCATACACAGAAGCAAAAACATGAGTGGTTGAACATTCATCCTACAAACTACACACAAACAAATCCCCCTTCCCACACTTGTGGCGAACCCCCCAAAATCAAAAGAAAAATTCCGTCTCCCGATATAGCCATCGACCGCTCCACACCCACGGGGAACAGCCTAAGCCACTCCTTCTTCATCCTCCCAATCACCCTAACTCTACTGCTTTTAATGACGTAACATTAACTCTCCTCTGTAGTTTTCCAACTTAACTCCAAAATTTTTAACAACTTTGTACATCATAGTTTTTTTTTGTTTGTTTTGTTTTTGTTTTTTTTAATATATAATACAATCTATATTTTGTAAACTTGCTATTTACTTCAAGTCAGTCAGATGTCTGTGCAAATGCTTAATTATTCTACCTTATATTTTGTTCATGCTTAGCTCCCACCAGTCTCTTCTTCTTCTTTGATCTTCTTGATAAACTCCTGCGCCTCCTCTGGGGTCTTGAAGATGTGGGTTCTGCCCTCATACGTGGTCAGCAGTCTCGCAGGATAGATTACACCATGACGAATCCCAAGGTTGCGCAGCTCCTTACGTATGGGATCAAACTGCTTCCTCAATTGTTGGATTCCTGTGGCCAAATCTGGGTAGAACCGCACCTGCTGATCCTGGTGTTTAATCTCTCCTTTAGCTCGTGCAGCGTTGAAGATCTTCATCCTGTCTCTGTTGCTAAGAAACTTCATAATTAAGGTCCTCGGCGGTCCCTTATCTCTCCGTGGGCCAATACGATGTGCATTTTCCAGAACCACTGCTGATTGCAACTCCTCGCTGCCCAGCACCTCCGGAATCCACTTTTCCAGAAAGGAATATACGTTCCGACCTTCTGATTCCTCTGGAAGACCCACCAGTCTCAAGTTATTCTGTCTCGACCGAGATTCCAAATCCAAAATATTATCTTCTAGACATTTATTTTTTTTTTTCCAAAGTGCGCACCTTTAATTGAAGACGGGTGACGTCATCTTCAGCACTAGCGAGACGGAGCTCCATCTGCACCGTTCGTTCTACACAGTCACCCAATTCCTTTCTTATTCCTTCCAACGCTGTCATAATCCCATCAAATCTAGAGGAAAAGTCCGCTCTCATTGAACTCATGGCAGCCATCAGCGCATCTGCGCCACTCCCCGCAGATATCGCACCGTTGCCAGCCTCCTCCGCCATATATGGAGTTTTGTTTGCTGCGTCACAGACCTGAAAGTCCGTTAATTTGGACTGTTTCGGCGGCTCGCTTTTTCCTTTACCTGGTTTTCCAGCCTTAGGCTTCGCCGACATATCCTCGCCCAAACGCTGGGATACGTTCTGTCCCAAATGAGAGAGTTATTTGCCGGTTTTTTTCTCCAGGAGCAGAGCAGAGTGAGACACGTCCGTCTTACGTGGCAGCCATAACCGGAAGTGATCGCAGAGTTCTTGATTGCACATCCACTTCTGTGGATGTCAATATTAGTGGAAAGTGGTCAGTTACACAAAGGTCATCCAAGACCCTCCACGAGAATTCCAGCACTAGCTCAGGATCGCATATAAAGTTAGGCCCAGAAATATTTGGACAGTGACACAATCTTCATGATTTGGGCTCTGCATGCCACCACATTGGAATTGAAATGAAACAACTACAATGGAATTGTAAGTGCAGACTTTAAGGTTTAATTCAAGAGGGTGAACAAAAATATATGATTAAACATGTAGGAATTGTAGCTATTTTTATACAAACGCTCCTCATTTCAGGGGCTCAAAAGTAATTGGACAAATAAACATAACCCTAAGTAAAATGCTACTTTTCAATATTTTGTTGAGAATCCTTTGCAGGCAATGACTGCCTGAAGTCTGGAACCCATGGACATCACCAAATGCTGGGTTTCCTCCTTTGTGATGCTTTGCCAGGCCTTTACTGCAGCTGTCTTCAGTTGTTGCTTGTTTGTGAGTCTTTCTGCCTTAAGTTTTGTCTTGAGCAAGTGAAATACATGCTCGATTGGGTTGAGATCTGGTGACTGACTCGGCCATTGCAGAATATTCCACTTCTTTGCTTTAAAAAAAACTTCTGGGTTGCTTTTGCAGTATGCTTTGGATCATTGTCCATCTGTACTGTGAAGCGCCGTGCAATCAACTTTGCTGCATTTGGCTGAATCTGAGCAGAAAGTATATCCCTATACACTTCAGAATTCATCCGGCTGCTTCTGTCTTCTGTCACATCATCAATAAACACAAGTGACCCAGTGCCATTGGAAGCCATGCATGCCCATGCCATCACACTGCCTCCACCATGTTTTACAGAAGATGTGGTGTGCTTTGGATCATGAGCTGTTCCAATTCTTCTCCAAACTTTCTTCTTCCCATCATTCTGATACAGGTTGATCTTAGTCTCATCTGTCCAAAGAATGCTGTTCCAGAACTGGGCTGGCTTCTTCAGGTGTTTTTTGGCAAAGTCAATTCTGGCCTTTCTATTTTTGAGGCCGATTAATGGTTTGCACCTTGCGGTGAATCCTTTGTATTTACTCTCATGAAGTCTTCTCTTTATGGTGGACTTAGATACTGATACACCTACTTCCTGGAGGGTGTTCTTCACTTGAGTGGATGTTGTGAAGGGGTTGTTCTTCACCATGGAAAGGATTCTGCGATCATCCACCACTATTGTCTTTCATGGACATCCAGGCCTTTTTGAGTTCCAAAGCTCATCAGTGCACTCTTTTTTTCTCAGAATGTACCAAACTGTTGATTTGGCCACTCCTAACATTTCTGCTCTCTCTCTGATGGATTTCTTCTTTTTTTTTTTTTTTCCAGCCTCAGGATGGTCTGTTTCACCTCCACTGAGAGCTCCTTTGACCGCATGTTGTGTGTTCACAGCAACAGCTTCCAAATGCAAACGCCACACCTGGAATCAACTCCAGACCTTTTAATTGCTTAACTGATGACAGGTTAATGAGGGAAGAGCCCATGCAGCCTTGTTATTTTTTTTTTTGCAGCCTTCTGAGTCAATTGTCCAATTACTTCTGGTCCCTTGAAAAAGAGGCGGCTACGTATTAAAGAGCTGTAATTCCTAAACCCTTGCTCCAATTTGGATGTGAATACTCTCAAATTACAGCTGAGAGTCTGCACTTTAAGCCCATATTGATTATATAATTGTATCCTGAATATGTTTTCGTAAACAGCTAAAATAACAAAACTTGTGTCACTGTCCAAATATTTTTGGGCCTAACTGTAGATAGGTCAATTACAGTATAGGTTCCATGTCCTGGGTGGAGGTATGTGTGAGACCCATCATTCCAAAGACATAGATCATTTTTAGCAATAAAATCCCCCAGTATCTTGCCTGTTGCATTTGAGCAAATTTCTCCCTACAGAGGATTATGACCATTAAAATCACCCATAAGGATGTATGGGGATGGCAACTGATTATGAAGGTCATCAAGACTTTCCGGTGTCACAGTCATACCTGGTGGAATATAGACAGAGCACAAGATTATTGCTTTATGCAAAGTTAGACAAACTGCCACTGCTTGTAAGTTGGAGACTATTGCCAAGTGGCTGTGAGTTATGTCATTTCTTACTGGAACCGTGGAACCACCAGATGGACGATGCACATTTGGACCATATGTATTATACATTGTATAATGTTTCAGGGACATGGGGTTGGTTGACAGAGTTTCTTGAAGGCAAAAAGCAAGAAGATTAAAACTAGCAGCTAAATGCTGCACTTCAGAGAAATTGGTCTTAAAAGCCAAGACAGTTCCACTGGATAATGTGGCCTCCCTCCATCAGGTAGGTAAAACCAAAGCACGCTCCTTATGCTTGCTTCTCGGGGAGGGGCTGCAACTACGGCAAATCATGACTTCAGACATTTCTGCATCTACTTGATTCCCATTCTTTGGCAATTTATTTTCTTGGCTTAATTTTGCCCGAGTAGAGGAGCTGGATGTTTTTTTTCTTTTCTTTTGATGACTGGTTTTGTTCTGCAGGCTTACTTAGACTTTGACTTAAGGGTTGGCTTATTGTAGTAAGGCTTTGAGTACTCGTTTTACTTTTAACTGGGACTCCCGAATTTTTAATACTACTTTTTTTTATTTCCACAATATTTTTATTGAACCTTTTTACAAACAAAACACAAACAATCAAACACTAACACTAAAATAATTAAAAAAAAAAATACTAAAAACACCAACAACCACTAACAAAGGCAGGTCTTCAACAATGCTCCTCTATTTAGTCTAGGCAATCCATTACGTAAGTACACATACTATACATTCACCAATTTGGAATTTACAAGGTCCACACACATCATTCACCTTCTTCTTCAAAAGTTATGTTTAAATTCTTTACATAATCAATGAAAGGTCTCCATATATTCTCAAACACAATTTCTTTTGATTTCAGTATGTATGTTATTCTTTCTAGTGGAAGGTTTGTTAACATCTGTCTTAACCACTGAGTCACATCTGGTCTATTTTTTTTTTTGTTGTTTTTTTTGTTACTTATTTGTACCTGTAGGTAGATTTGGTTTGCAGTCTGGTGACAAGCCACCGGCTGCCGGTCGCTGCGTGCGCGAGCGCCCTAAACCTACATGTTTTTGGTATGCAGGAGGAAACCGGAGAAATCCCGGAGTAAACCCACGCAACACGAGGAGAACATGCAAACTCCACACAGCTCACTGTTGGTCGGGGGCTAGGATCTAACTAACTAACCTGCACTTATATAGCGCTTTTCTAGTCACAAAGACCACTCAAAGCGCTTTCATTAATACTAACCCTCTATTCTAAGGGCCTATAGGAAACAGATATCTAGGGACAATTTAGAACAGCCAATTAACCTAACATGCATGTTTTTGGCATGTGGGAGGAAACCGGAGAAATCCCGGAGTAAACCCACGCAACACGGGGAGAACATGCAAACTCCACACAGATCACTGTTGGTCGGGGGCTGGGATCGAACCCACGATCCCACGATCCCCGCGATCCCCCGGCCGAGGGTAAACTGTGCTGCCACAGTGCTAAACCACTGCGCCACCGTGCAGGTCTATGAGTCTTTTTCCACAATAGTGCAATACATTTTTTGGCGTTAAGCAAACTGAGGTCTATGAATGCTCTCTCACTCTTGTTAAAGTTATGCTTTTCTGGATAAAGACCCAACAAAAACAGTTTAGGATTCAATATGATTTGTTTTGAAATTATTTTTCCAATTGTTACCCTCACCTCTTCCCAAAACATTCTAATTTTTCTACATTCCCATAAACAATGAAATAGGGTTCCTTTACTTTCCATACATTTTGTGCACGTATCTGGTATGTTTTTGTTATATCTATTTAACTCCACCGGTGTAACATACATCCGCATTAACCATTTAAAATGTATCAATTTAAGACGTACATTTATTGATTTGGTTTGAGCTTCTGCACAAGCCAATTCCCATTGTTCCTCTGAAATTTCAGTTTGCAGTTCTTCTTTCCGATAATTCAGTCTTTTCTGTGAGTTTTCACTTGAGGATGTCAATGAGTTATAAAACTCTGAAATAATACCCTTTCTCTTACTATCTTTCGTCAAGATTTTTTCCAAGGATGAATAAGTAGGTTGGATGAGAGCATTATTTTGATTTGATCAAATAAAGTTCCTAAGCTGAAGATATTTAAAAAAATGTGTTCTATTAAGATTAAATTTGATCCTCAGTTCTTCAAAAGACATTATGTTATCTGAACCTGACAAATATAAGTCTCGAATCTTTTGAATCCCTTTTAAATTCCATACTTTAAATACAGCGTCCGCTCTCCCTGGTTTAAAATATTGATTACCCCATATTGGGCTAAATTGTGACAATAAGTGTGGTTGTTTTAGATATTTTTTGGTTTCACACCATATTTTGATCATATGCTTTACAATTGGATTTTTAACTTGTTTCTGTAATTTTTTAGCCGAGTCTGAGTATATGAATAAGGGATGAGGTAAAGGTAAATTGTATGATTCCATTTCAGTCCAGTGAGGGAGATCATTTGATGAAAAATAATATGTCATAGACCTCAGTTGTGCTGACCAGTAATACAACAAAGTCTGGACATTTCAGACCTCCACGATCAAATGGTAAATATAGTAAGGACAGACGTAATCTAGCCTTCCTATTGTTCCATATAAATTCCACTAACTTTTTTTTAATTCTTAAGAATAGATCTGAAGGTGGTGGTAAAGGAATGTATTGAAATAAATAAAGCATTTTGGGTAAGATATTACTTTTAAGTATATTAATTCTCCCAATCATCGACATTGGTAGTGACATCCATCTCTGAAGTAAGTCATTAATGTCTGTCATTAAGGCTTCATAGTTGGCGCTGGCGACTAATTCTAGCTTAGGCAAAATTTGAATTCCTAAATATTTAAACTGATTTACAACTTTGAATTGATTTACCTCAGGACCTGGGTGATTTCTCTGGGTCTCATTTAGCATTAATATTGAAGATTTAGTTTTATTTATTTTATATCCTGATATTTCCCCAAAATTCTTTATTAAATTCAACAAAGTCGGAATTGATTTTTTAAGATTCGACATGAACAAAATTATGTCATCAGCATAAAGGGAGATTTTATGTTCTGTTGGTCCTATTTTAATTCCATATATTTGTGGATGTAAACGTACTGCCATCGCTAAAGGTTCAATTGCCATAGTAAACAGTAAAGGTGAAAGTGGACAGCCTTGTCGACATCCTCTATTGATTTTTATTGATTTTGAGATATTGCTGTTTGTTAGGATTTCTGCTGTAGCATTATTGTATATTATCTGAACCCATTTTATGAAATTATTTCCAAATCCAAACCTTTGTAGGACTTCAAAAAGAATTCAATTCGACCCTATCAAAGGCCTTTTCGGCATCCAATGATAGGAGAGCTGTATCCAGTGCTTCTTTATTAGAATAGATGATATTAAATAGTCTTTTTACATTATGGAAGCCTAGTCTTCCCTTTATAAAGCCATTCTGATCTCGGTTAATAATATTTGGTAATATTTCTTGTAGCCGTCTTGCTAAAATTTTACAGATTATCTTAAGGTCAGCATTTAATAGGCTTATTGGTCTCATATTTTCACATTTATTAGAGGGTTTACCTGGTTTTGGCAACAGTATAATTAAGGCATTATTCATGTATAGTGGTAAATTACTATTTTGAAATGCTTCTAAAACTATTTCCAAAAATGGCTTTATTAATTTATTCTTAAATTTTTTATAGAGGTCAACTGGAAGACCATCTGGTCCTGCACTTTCCTGATTTCATATCATCAATGGCTAGCCCAACTTCTTGACTAATTTTAGACTCCAGTAGCTCCCTGTTTTCATTTGGAATACAAGGTATAGATAATTCGTCCAAAAACCCATTTAGTTTTGTTAAGTCAGTTTCATTTTTTGTGTCATATAGTTTTTCATAATAATCTCTAAAGGCACTGTTAATTTCTAAAGGATCTACAACTGTCTGTCCGTTACTTATAATACTGGTAATTGGTGTTTTAAATTCTAATTGTTTAATCTGCCATGCCAATAATTTCCCTGATTTTTCACCTTGCTCATAAAAAGATTGCTTCAATCTTAGAAGACTTGAGGCAGCTCTATTTGCTGATTTTTTGTCATATTCAGCTCTCAGAATCAGTAATTCTTTCTCTAACTTTGGGTCACTTCCTGCATACACTTTTTCTTGGAGAATTTTTATTTTATGTTCCAATTGGGCTCTCTCCTCTCGAGTCTTCTCAGATTTTGAACCTGTATAACTAATAATATGCCCCCTAATAAAAGCTTTGAAAGCCTCCCACTTTATACATGCTGATGTTTGTGTAGTATTGATATCAAAGAACTCATCTGTTTTTCTATGTACTTAACAAATTCCTCTTCCTGAAGCCATTTATGCTGAAATTGCCACCTACCTGGTTCCTTTGTCAATTTCTTATCTACATATATTAGACAGCAGGGTGCATGATCAGAGATCACAGTGCTATCATAGAAACAGTTTTGAATCTTGGACCTTAATTCTGTGGAGATCAAAAAATAGTCAATACGTGAGAATGTCTTGTAGGTATTAGAATAACAAGAGTAGGCTTTAACTTGCGGTTTCATTTCTCTCCATATGTCTAGCAATCTCAATTCTTTCATAAAATGATTAATGATCATCCTGCATCCATTGTGCGTACAGTCCAGTCCTGTTGATCTATCTATGCTGGGATTCAATGTACAATTAAAATCCCCTGCTATTATATGTTGCCCTGTAAGTGATGATAAATTAAGAAATAAATTAGCAAAAGAAATAAATTAGCAAAGAAGTTTTGATCATCTATATTGGGACCGTATAAGTTCACCAGATTTATATTTTCTAATAACAAAGATCCTTGAATGATTAGGTATCTTCCTAATTTGTCTCCAATTACATTTTTCACTTGAAATGGGACTGTTTTGTGTATGAGAGTCATAACTCCCCTGGCTCGAGATGAAAATGATGAGGTGAATACGCTTCCCTGCCATCTTTTTTTAATTCTTTTTACATCCTCCTCTATTAGATGAGTTTCTTGTAAAAACACAATTTTTGAACCTATGTCTTTTATTTTATTCATAACTTGTTTAAGTTTTTTTAAATTTTGCAGACCTCTGCAATTCCATGAAGTTAAATTAAGATTAACGCTTTGGTCTATGATCAATAAGAAATTTGAGATTACCTCGCAATGTAAACATGCTCACACAGAGAAGCAAAAACATGAGTGGTTGAACATTCATCCTACAAACTACACACAAACAAATTCCCCCTTCCCACATTCGTGGTAATCCCCCCAAAATCAAAAAAAAAAATTCCGTCTCCCGCTATAGCCATTGACTGCTCCTCACTCACAAGGATCAGGCAAAACCACTCTCTCCTCTCAATCCCCCTGACTCTGCTTTTAATGACGTAACATTAACTCTCTTCTGTAGTTTTCCAACTTAACTCCAAAATTTTATAGCAACTTTGTACATCATAGGTTGTTTTTTTTTGAAATACAATACAATCTGTATTTTGTGAACTTGCTATTTGCTTCAGATCAGTCAGATGCCTGTGCAAATGCTTAAATATTCTACCTTATATCTTATTCATGCTTAGCTCCCACCAGTCTCCTCTTGGATCTTCTTGATGAGCTCCTGCGCCTCTTCTGGGGTCTTGAAGGTGTGGGTTCTCCCTTTATATGTGACCAGCAGTCTTGCAGGATAAATCACTCCATGACGAATCCCAAGGTTGCGTAGCTCTTTACGGGCGGGGTCAAACTGTTTCCTTAATTGTTGGATTCCTGTGGCCAAATCTGGGTAGAACCGCACCTGTTGATCCTGGTATTTAATTTCTCCTTTGGCCCGCGCCGCGTTGGAGATCGTCATCCTGTCTCTGTAGCTGAGGAACTTCATAATCAGCGTCCTCGGTGGTGCCTTATTATCTCTCAGTGGGCCAATTCGGTGGGCGCTTTCCAGAACGACTGATGACTGCAGCTCCGCGTTGTTCAGCGCTTCTGGGATCCACTTTTCCAAAAAGGAACATGAGTCCCGCCCCTCCATACCCTCAGGAAGACCCACCAGCCTCAGATTGTTCCGTCTCGACCGGGATTCTAAATCCAGGACATTATCTTCCAGACGTTTATTGTTTAATTCCAATGTGCGCACCTTTAATTGTAGGCTGGTGGCGTCATTCTCAGCGCTGGAAATTCGGAGCTCCACCTGCGTTACACGTTCCACACAATCGCTTAATTCCTTTCTCAAACCCTCTATCGCTGCTATAATCCCATCAAACTTAGTAGAGAAGTCTGCTCTCATTGAGCCAATGGCAGCAAGCACCGCACCTGTGCTGTCGCCAGCATTCACTGCTCCTCCGCTAGCTTGCTCCGCCATATCTGGTGATTTTTCTGCTTCGTCACGGATGTGAAAGTCCGTTAACTTGGACTGTTTCGGCGGTTCAGTTTTTCCTCCACCTGATTTCCCAGCCTTAGGCTTTACCGGCATGTCCTCGCTCACCCCCTCATGGATCGTCACCTTATCGTGGTGGGGGGGTTTGCGTGCCCCAGTGATCCCAGGAGCTATGTTGTCCGGGGCAATTTGCCTCTGATAGGGTCTCCCAAGACAAACTGGTCCTGGGTGAAGGGCCAGACGAAGAACGATCCAACAGACTCTCATGATAAATTGTATATCAAGGATTCAGTGTACCCCGCCCGGTATGGGGTTACCGGGGCCCCACCCTGGAGCCAGGCCTGGGGGAGGGGCTCGAAGGCTAGCGTCTGGTGGCCGGGTTTCCACCCATGGGACCCGGCCGGGCTCAGCCCGAAGGAGTTACATGGGTCCGCCCTCCAGTAGGTTCACCACCTGCAGGAGGGATCATGGAAGTCCGGTGCTATGTGGATTAGGTGGCAGTCAAAGGCGGAGACCTTGGCGGACTGATCCCAAGCTTTCTAAACTGGCTTTTGGTACGTGGAATGTCACCTCTCTGGTGGGGAAGGAGCCTGAGCTGGTGTACGAGATTGAGCGATACCGGCTAGATATAGTCGGCCTCACCTCAACACACAGCTCCGGTTCCGGAACCAGTCTCCTGGAGAGGGGCTGGAGCTTGGCCTTTTCTGGAGTTGCCCCGGGCGAGAGGCGACGAGCAGGGGTAGGTATTCTTGTATCGCCCCACCTTGCTGCCTCTATATTGGAGTTTTCCCCGGTGGACGAAAGGGTTGCTTCCCTGCGCCTTCGGGTTGGGAAACGGGTCCTGACCATCATTTGTGCCTATGCACCAAATGATGTTTCAGAGTACCCACCCTTTTTGGAGTCTGTGACTGGGGTGCTGGAGGGTGCTCCTCCTGGAGACTCCATTGTCCTACTGGGGGACTTCAATGCGCACGTGGGCAACGACAGTGAAACCTGGAGGGGGGTGATTGGGAGGAACGGCCTGCCCGATCTGAACCCGAGTGGTGTTCAGTTATTGGACTTCTGTGCTAACCACAGTCTGTCTATAACGAACACCATGTTCAAGCATAAGGGTGTCCATATGTGCACCTGGCACCAGGACACCCTAGGCCGCAGGTCGATGATCGATTTTGTTATCGTATCATCAGACCTGCGACCGTATGTCTTGGACACCCGAGTAAAGAGAGGTGCAGAGCAGTCAACTGATCACCACCTGGTGGTGAGTTGGATCCGATGGCAGGGGAGGAAGCCATTCAGACCTGGTAGACCCAAACGTATAGTGAGGGTGTGCTGGGAGCGTCTGGCTGAGGCCCCTGTCCGGGAGGTCTTCAACTCCCACCTCCGGAAGAACTTCAACCACATTCCGAGGGAGTCTGGAGACATGGAGTCTGAATGGGCCATGTTCTCCACCTCTGTTGTTGAAGCGGCAGCCCAGAGCTGCGGCCGCAAGGTGGTCGGTGCATCTCGTGGTGGCAACCCCCGAACCAAGTGGTGGACACCAGTGGTGAGGGGGGCCATTAAGCTGAAGAAGGAGTCCTATCAAGCTTGGTTGGCTTGTGGGACTCCCGAAGCAGCTGAGGTGTACCGGCAGGCCAAGCGGAGTGCAGCTCGGGTGGTTGCTGAAGCAAAAACCCGGGTATGGGAGGAGTTCGGTGAGGCCATGGAACAAGACTTTCGGTCGGCTTCAAAGAGATTCTGGCAAACTGTTCGGCGGCTCAGGAGGGGAAAGCAGCTCCCCGTCCACACTGTGTATGGTGCGGATGGGACACTGTTGACTTCAACTGGGGATATCGTCGGGCGGTGGAAGGAATACTTCGAGGATCTCCTCAATCCCACTGATACGCCTTCCACAGAGGAAGCAGGGTTTGGGGACGAGGGGGATGACTCGCCTATCACAGGGGCTGAGGTCGCCAAGGTGGTTAAAAATCTCCTTGGTGGCCGGGCCCCGGGGGTGGACGAGATTCGCCCCGAGTACCTCAAGGCCCTGGATGTTGTTGGGTTGTCATGGTTGACACGCCTCTGCAACATTGCGTGGAGGTCGGGGGCAGTGCCTTTGGCATGGCAAACCGGGGTGGTGGTTCCTCTCTTCAAAAAAGGGGACCGGAGGGTGTGCTCCAACTTTAGAGGGATCACACTCCTCAGCCTCCCTGGGAAGGTCTATGCCAAGGTACTGGAGAGGAGAGTCCGGCCGTTGGTCGAACCTCGGATTCAGGAGGAGCAATGTGGTTTTCGTCCTGGCCGTGGCACATCGGACCAGCTCTTTACCCTCTCGAGAATTCTTGAGGGTTCGTGGGAGTTTGCCCAACCAGTTTACATGTGCTTTGTGGACTTGGAGAAGGCATTTGACCGCGTCCCTCGTGGATTTTTGTGGGGGGTGCTTCGGGAGTATGGGGTATTGGGCTTGTTGTTACGAGCTATTCGGTCTCTGTACGACCGTTGTGAGAGTTTAGTTCGCATTGCCAACACTCGGTCGGAGTCATTCCCAGTGAGAGTTGGACTCCGCCAGGGCTGCCCTTTGTCACCGGTCCTGTTCATAATTTTTATGGACAGGATTTCTAGGCGCAGCCAGGGAATGGAGGGTGTCATGCTTGGTGACCACAGGATCTCATCTCTGTTGTTTGCAGATGATGTTGTCCTGTTGGCTTCATCCAGCAATGACCTACAGCTCTTGCTGGGACGGTTTGCCGCTGAGTGTGAAGCGGCTGGGATGAGAATCAGCACCTCCAAGTCCGAGTCCATGGTCCTCAGCCGGAAAAAGGTGGATTGTCCTCTCCGGGTTGGGGACAGGCTCCTGCCCCAAGTGGAGGAGTTTAAGTATCTTGGGGTCTTGTTCACGAGTGAGGGGAAAATGGAGCGAGAGATCGACAGACGGATTGGAGCAGCATCTGCAGTGATGCGGACGTTGTACCGGTCTGTTGTGGTGAAGAGGGAGCTTAGTTCTAAGGCAAAGCTGTCGATTTACCAGTCAATCTACGTTCCTACTCTCACCTATGGTCACGAGCTTTGGGTAATGACCGAAAGAACGAGATCGCGGATACAAGCGGCTGAAATGAGCTTTCTCCGTAGGATTGCTGGACTCACCCTCAGAGATAGGGTGAGGAGCTCAGTCATCCGGGAGAGGCTCAGAGTAGAACCGCTGCTCCTCCACATTGAAAGGAGTCAGTTGAGGTGGTATGGGCATCTGATTAGGATGCCTCCTGGACGCCTCCCACTTGAGGTGTTTCAGGCACGTCCCACTGGGAGGAGACCCCGGGGCAGACCCAGGACTTGGTGGAGAGACTATGTCTCCCAGCTAGTCTGGGAACGCCTTGGTATCCCCTCTGAAGAGCTGGAGCAGGTGGCTGGGGAGAGGGAAGTCTGGGCTTCTCTGCTTGAACTGCTGCCTCCGCGACCCGGACCTCCGGAAAAGCGGTAGAAGATGGATGGATGGATGGATGGATGGTCCTCGCTCAAACGCTGGGATAGGTTTTATTCCAATTGAGAGGGTTATTTGCCGATTTTTTTTTATTTTTTATTAAGAGCAGAGTAGAGTGAAGCACGTCCTTCTACGTGGCGGCCATGACCGGAAGTCTTTTAATACTACTTAATAATGAGGGCTTATCTTTAGTTAACCAGGTCAGATCTGTCTGACACTCAGCAGGCTGCATCTTAGGTTTCACAACAGAGGAGCAAGTCTGCTGGAATTTGTACTTTGGGAAACCTTCTTCCAGTTTACATGCCTCAGGGTAGCTAATTTTCTTAGTACATTAGACAGTATGAATTTCTTTTTCCTTGATCCAACAAGGACATTCCTTCGATGATGCTGCATGATTGCCTAAACAGTTACTACATTTGGGAGGTGTTGAGCAGGCCAACTCGTGCCTTTCTTCTCCACATTTGCAGCAGAATGGTTTATTCTTACATCCTGCAGAGCCATGGCCAAACTTTTGGCAGTTAAAACATCTCAGTGGGTTTGGAATAAAGGTATTAACAGTTACACTCAGGTATCCTATTTGGATTCTTCCTGGGAGTTCATGCCAGTTGAATGTGAGAATGTAAGTGCCAGTTTTTACTGTTCGATCATCTTTTTTGATGGTTGTTCTCTTGACGTGTTTCTCCTTGTTGTTGCAGTTCTGAGGCCATTTCATCCTCTTCCATATCGTGGAGTTCTCCAGTATGAATTACTCCTTTACAGCTGTTTAGAGAAGGGTGAGGAAAAGCCCTCATTGGAACACCAGACAGCACATCAGACCGTAACAAATTTTCAGCATGGAATTTCTTTAACCCCTTGCACTCTGGTCAATTTCCCTAAAAACGCCAAAAAATAATGTGCCCAAAGTAAATCGAAAGCTGTTCTTCAACCCTTTGCTGCATCTTCATGGGGCTGGTCTCATTTAAAAGAAAACACTTTGAATTTTTTGGCAAAAAAAAAAACATGATCTCTCTAAGTGCTCTGGCCACTGAGTTACAGTCATCTAAACATAGTGAACTTGAAGAAAATAAATTTGGCCTGGGTGTTTTTTTTGGATACAAATGCTTGCAAATAACACACAGCTTCAGATCCGGGCTGGAAAATGCAACAGAAATGTAGAACCAAGTGTTATCCAGCTGAGGTCAAAATTTTGTAACAATACCACAAAAAATGAATATATTACACAGCTTTTTCCTCAGGCTGTTCCCAGGCGTTTTGGAACTGTGCCAAATTGTGCCAAATGGCACAGTTTGGAAAAACGTCTAACTTTTGAGTGATTCAATGTAGAAGCTTCATTTTGGGCTCTAATGAAAGGTCACACTCAGGGCCGTGTCTGTGTGTGTGTGGGGGGGTGTCCCCCCCCCCCTCGCTACAGAGGAAAGACATCGCCCGTTGCGCCACGGTCCGTCATGCAGCGATGACAGACAGCTGTAATTTACCGATCGGTCAAAAGTCATTTTGATTACAATTTTCAGGGATAAAGAGTAATTTAGGTTAGAACACTTACCTCTTCACAGCAGAAGCGGAGCTGGCGAACTTCTTCCTCATTGTCAGACGAACGCGACGCTGGTCTCGCGACCCAATCAAAACATAATTCCATTATTGCGGTTTTGCGCTTCCATGACTGAGGTTTTTGGCGAACGATTTTTCAAAACAAATAACAGTAGTAATTAAAAACAGATTGGCAAACGCGTGTGTGTCACTCAGCCTTCGTCGTCGGCCTCCTTCGGTCTATGATGACCATAGAAGACAATCCTAATGTCTATTCTGCTGGGACAAATACAAAAAAAGCACCACCTGGCCGAACATGCCGTTGCGCGAATGGCAGTCACTGTCACACAGGTTCCACTTGTGGATGGTCTCCGTGCTGCTGGGTCTGTGGGGTTCTTCCTGCGGGTCCTTTTTTTATCTGCTGCAGGCAGCAGTCTGTCTTGACCCAGCCTTAAAAAAAAACAGCTCGCAAACTTCTTTGCTTCAATTGGCTCACTGCATTCACAGCTTTGGTAGGCGGGTCCTTCTTGCTACGTTTTCAGTCATTGGTTCTTCAAGGTTTCAGAAACCCAATTCAAGGCTCTTATTAGTCGAATGAGAGGTCAATCAGATGATCTAATCTGTTTGCGGCTGTGTCTGCAGTGGAAGAACGAATATGCAGCTCCTGCAGCTCCATCGTGCGTCCAAGTGCGCACGAGAGCGCCCTCGTGCGCTCTGGGACGCAGAGACTTGCCCATCCGCGGTACAACGGAGTGCAAAAGGTTAAGCATTCCACCAAAATCTGGCCAGACCTCAATTTTTTAACATCCTTAACTGACCCTGCAATACCTGAAATTCCCTTCTGTACAGCAAAAGGGGTCAGCTTAGAAAGAGGCATATCGGACGACAGCAACTCTAAAACAATAAGCCTCGGCCAATTATCACTGTTTGAAAAAGCCATCCTGCTAATTTCTGGGTTATCCACATCATCTTCCAACATTTGTTTTTTTAGGGGTTTGTTTAGTAGACTTTAGACTTAACTTTATTAATCCCTTTGGGATGACTCCCTCTGGGAAATTTAAAATTTCCAGCAGCATATAAAAGGAGCATACAGATCAGAAAAGCAACACTTAACATACTATACACAATATAAATACAGGGCTAAATACGGCTTGTACAAGTATGGTTAAGTTAAAGTTATTGCACTATGAATGCCCTACTGTCCTCTATACTCTATGTCCCCCCCCCCCAAATGAGGAGTTATAGAGTGTAATGGCATGGTGGACAAAAGAGTTCTTGAGCCTGTTGGTCCGACACTTGGGAAGGAGCAGTCTTTCACTGAACAGGCTCCTCTGGTCACTGATGACGGTGTGCAGAGGGTGGCTGACATTGTCCATTATATCCAACAGTTTATCCAGAGTCCTCATCTCTGCCACCGTCACCAGGGTGTCCAGCTTCGCGCCGACCACAGAGCCGGCCCGCCTGATCAGTTTATCCAGTCTGGACGCATCCTTCTTGGATATACTGCCCCCCCCAGCACACCACGGAGTAAAAGAGGAGCCATATTTTGTAGAGTATGATTCATCATTCCTGCTCCCCATCCTCCTCGGAGCCCTACAAGGGGATGCACAGAGCTGCGGACTTCCTGCAGGTTATGCACCAGGGATACAGGGATGGTATACTCGAGCAATAAAGCACAAACGTGCAAATTACTTGACCGACCCTCCGCCATAGGCTTCTGGGATTAGGAGATGTTATACTGACAAAAGACATCCCAGAGTAGACCTTGACAAGCCGACTGATTGGACCGGGCCCTTCCAACCCAAGCAGGAGCCAAAGCACTGTGCTGGACTTGTGAGAGCCGCAGCAAGACACATTCCTCAAGAACCAGGACTACTTCTTCCACTTACACGGGTTGCAGCTCACAGCAAACAAGTTGCCCCATTTGTCACCTCATATGATCAGCAAGGGGGTGCTAGGAACCACTTTAACCCTGGGTCCCCTTAGGGGATTATAACACACAAAGTTGTTTTAGAGAGTTTTACTCTAACCCTAGTAAGGGAGGCTAACAGGTACTGGTCCTTGCCTAAGGGACACCTGGAAGTATCAGCGAGGGTTAAGAGGCACTCCATCATCCTCCTAGTCCAACAGACTCCCTCGACCGGATACAGTTTAACGTCGTACCCAGAACGCAGAGCAGAATGTGAGGGGTCTCCTGTGATGGCCTCGATCCTTCTGAGACAGGATAATCTGGAGATGTCTTCCAGGGACGGCAGAGAGCTGTCAATGATTTTTTTGGATGGTGTTGATGATCCTCTACACAGCCTTCCTGTTCTCGGCCATGGAGCCGGCACAGCACACACACAAGCAGTAGATGAGCACTCCCCAGTGAGCAGCGGTAGAAGGCCAGCAGCAGCTTCTGGTCCAGGTTGTTCTTCTTCAGGACATGGAGGAAGTGCAGCCACTGCCGGGCTTTCTTCACCAGGTCCTTGGTATTGACAGTCCAGGAGAGGTCAGAGGAGATGTGGGTGCTCAGAAACCTGAAGGTGGGGACAGTTTCCACTAGGGATGAGCCGATCCGATCCGCAGTATCGGTTCCAATCCAGGCAAAATGGCTGGATCGGTAAGGAATAAAAGTAATTTACCGATCCGATACATTAATAATATTAAAATGAAGGTGTGATCCTGTTCTCAGCCGCGCTGCGCACGGCTTCTGTAATCAGAGGCAACGAGTGTCACATCACTGGAGTCTGTCTGTGAGCCTTGTCTCAGTATGTTGCTGTGTGGTAGCAGCATTTACAATTTTACACCACTACTTGATAAAACACTTGCAAAAATATCACGGCAAAGGATTATGTTGAATTGCGTCAAGAACTGAGCAGAAAGATGCGAGTTCTGCAGCAGCAGCCACTGCTTTTCCAGCTCAGGAGGCTGGGCGCTAAAAGTGAAACCTAAAAAAAAAAAAAAAAAAAAAAAAAAAGTAAAAACCAGACTGGAGCATACCGTTCGGGGAGTACAGTTGAGGAGAGGTAGGTGACAAACATAAATAGCAATTTTTTTTTTGTATTTTGTGTAATTTATTAATCCCAGAGGGTGTAAGGCTACATGAACACGAAATGGAACAGGAATGACTTCAAAGTAAGAGCAAACCTAAAATCTAAATATGGACAGAGAATAATATAAACACTACTAAATAAACTGAGGACCAGGAGAATACTTATGATGATGGATGACAAAAATACAGCTTATAGGGTTAGTTCCTTTATTTTCAGATCT
This sequence comes from Pholidichthys leucotaenia, assembly GCA_020510985.1. Taxonomy (NCBI): domain Eukaryota; kingdom Metazoa; phylum Chordata; class Actinopteri; order Cichliformes; family Pholidichthyidae; genus Pholidichthys; species Pholidichthys leucotaenia. The sequence goes on from CM035844.1 coordinate 227,683,964, forward strand.
ACAGCATTTTTTACTTCATGCATAAAGTGGCACTTTGAATTTCATCTGAATGTTTACTTAAATACTCCGCTTCAAAGTTTTGTATAAACTTGCACTAAAAACTTCAGAATGCACGTTTACATGGGGCTGACCAGTGAAATGCTGCCAATGTTGCAAAGTTTAAAATTAAAAAAAGCAGCAGCATTGCTGAATGGAGTCAAATTTGTAATACAGTCTTTGACTTTTAGATTTTTTTTTTTATATGTCTACAAAATGCAACTAGTGATTAACAAAGTATGTTCTGTACTTTTGTTGTTTTAAATAAGCAAGACGGTATCAGGTTTGGATCGGTATCGGCCGATACTCAAAGTCACAGTATCGGTATTGATAAAGTGGTATCGGCTCATCCCTAGTTTCCACACGGTTGTCATTTATGAAGAGGGGGCGGTGGTCCTGCCTGTTCTTTCTTAAGTCCAGTATGAGTTCTTTGGTTTTTTTGGACATTCAGTTTCAGATTGTTTGCTTGGCACCACAGCAGCAGATTCTTTACCTCTGCCCTGTATGCCTTCTCATCATCGTCAGTGATGAGACCAACCAAGGTGGCATCATCCGCGTACTTCACGATGACGGTGGTTGGGTGGGTTGGAATACAGTCAAAGGTGTACAGGGAGTACAGTAGAGGGCTTAACACGCAGCCCTGGGGGGAGCCAGTGCTGAGAGACAGTGAGGAGGAGTGGTGGGGCCAAGTCTGACCGTTTGTGGGTGTTTGTTTTATATGATGTATGTAAACTTCTGGTTTCAACAGTATGTGTTTGAAAGATTAAAATGGTAAAAATCAGTTTATACAACAGTTAGTTCCGACCGAGCGATTTGATTAGACAATAGGGATTCCAGGAGTTACTAAAATCCACAATAACTTAACTCCAGTTTCACCGGATATGTACAGTATCACTCCGTTTCAAAGGTGTTCATGTAACCAACCGTTAATTACTCAGTAATTTACTGTCAACTCTCAGTGACAATTGCAATACTGTGTTGAATACTTTAATTTCCACAGTGAGGCACTGTTTGAAAAGATTTCTTACCTTACACGTAAGTCCCACCCTTTTGAAAAAAAAGTTACAGTCTGCCCTTGTATAAACATTGTGAAGCTACTTCACATCTGTTTAAAAAAACAGGCAGTGTTCGAGTTGAATTTATTGTCTCGATTAACAAACCACAATACCTTTGTGATGATGGACTCCGTTTCATCTGAAAATGTGAAACAAAGCAAGAAAAGGGTGCTAATTTGCTAGCATGCCAACTACTAGCCACCGGCTAGCTACCAGTGTTCTGACAACCAGCAGTGGATATGTTTTGGTCTTGGGTTTTCTCCAGTACCGACTCAACAGGTATGCTTTATAAACACTTATCACTTTTGCACTTGACAATATTTGATTAATTAATAGGCTCTGGAATAATCTCCCCCCTGACCTACGTGCCATCTCTGACCTGGCCCTTTTTAAATCAGAACTTAAAACATATTTGTTTAGGATGGCTTTTAATACCCAGTAGTGGTGATATTTGTCTTGACATTTGTTTTTATTTTATTCTTATTTTTATTTTCACGTATTTATTCTTATTTCTTTGTTGATGTTTTTTGTTTTTAATGCTGTGTGTGTTTTCAATGCCGTTTAATTTTCTGTAAAGCACTTTGGTTACCTACGGGTTGTTTTAAACGGCTATATAAATAAAGTACATTACATTACATTAATTACACGTAAAAGAGATCACATCACACCCATTCTAGCTTCACTCCACTGGTTGCCCGTGCATTTTAGAGTTCATTTTAAAATTATTTTATTTGTTTTTAAATCCTTGAACAGTCTTGTGCCACCTTATCTGAGGTTTTGCATCCCTACGCTCCCATCCGGTCCGTCAGGTCAGCTGAACAGCTGCTTCTAGGGGTGTCAGAGGTGAAGCGGAAGCTCAGAGAGGATAGAGCTTTTTCGATCATGGCACCCAGGTTATGGAATGATTTACCCATCAACATCAGACAAGCACCTTCACTGTCCATTTTTAAAACCCGTCTTAAAACACACTTTTACTCCCTGACCTTCAACCCAGTGTGAGACATTGATTTTATTGAATGAAATGGATTTTTATTTATTCATTTACTTCTTTTACCTTTCACTTTATCGTTTCTATTGACTGTGGTTCTATATTGTTTTTGTGTTAGTGTTCTGCTTCTTGCTTTTATGTTTTCATGCGTTTTCTTGCTGTACAGCACTTTGTGTAGCGAGTGTTGCTTTTTAAAGTGCTTTATAAATAAAGTTGATTGATTGTTTACATGTATGAAATGACAACAGATGTCTTCATGCTGATTGAGATGTTTAGCAACAGTTACTGGCTACATTTAGAAGGGACTTTTTTTTTCTTCTCCTCAGCTGCACAAAATAACTGGTTAAACAAACAAATGTGACCCGTGCTGGCATAATGAGTCGGAATGCACACCGGGTAACTAAGAGCTACAGGCACGTGAAGTCATAAATCATGATTCTTTCTTTGTTTGCTGGCGGCAAGTCCTGGGAAAACCCCCATCACTGCCTGGTATTATTGTAAAGCTTGGAACTCCTACTTTCTAAAAATACACATTTTTGCAGACGATGTAACTCGGGACCGATCGAACAAGAGTTTTCAAACCAGCCAAATATAAACAAAATCCGTTTATGCTGGTCCATTTTTGCGCAATTCCTACAAATTAAATATCATTTTGAAGGTCGTTCAACACAGAATATGAAAATAATGTTACCTCAGTTTTGAAAATTTCCTCATTGTGACTCATTTTGCCAGCATGGGTCACAAATCATAATATTATGTCCAGTATTGCTGTCATTTAATAAACTGCTTGCGGAACAGTTGTGTAAAAGCAATATTACATTCAAGGTCATTATGGTATCATGAATACAGTCATGTGAAAAAATTAGGACACCCTATGAAAGCCTGTGAGTTTTTTTTTTTTTTTAAACATACTTGGACACATGGATATTTAATATCAATTTTAACAACACTGGGAAATTCAAGTAATATAACTAAACAATTAAAACTCAAGAAAAGACTTAAAAATTTTCTGCAAAATGTAATTCTAAACATGTGCAATTTCTGGTGAGGAAAAAATTAGGACACCCCCACATTTATTCCCACTTAAAACCGCTAAAATCACACGTGTATCACATCAGGTACACATGATTAAAACATTGTTACTCAGCATTTTGAAGGAAGCTTGTCCTATTTAAACCTCAGCCATTTAGTTTGGTGTGCTCCTGACTGTTGAAGTGAGAGTGAACACTATGGCGAGATTGAAAGAGCTGTCTGAGGCCTTCAGAAAGAAGATTATAGCAGCTTATGAGTCTGGTAAGGGATTTAAAAAGATCTCAAAAGAATTTCAAATCAGCCATTCCACTGTCCAGAAAATAGTCTAGAAGTGGAGGACGTTCAAAACAACTGCCAACATGCCCAGGTCTGGCCGTCCAAGCAAGTTCACCCTGACAGCAGATTGCAAGATACTAAAATAAAGTCTCCAAAAATCCTAAAATGTCATCACGGGACCTACAGCAGGCTCTTGCTACTGTTGATGTGAAAGTGCATACCTCTACAATCAGAAAGAGACTGCACAAGTTTAACTTGCATGGGAGGCATGCAAGGAGGAAACCTTTGCTCTCCAAGAGAAACATGAAGGCCAGACTGAAGTTTGCCAGAGAGAACGTGTCAGAGAATGTAGACAAAGACCAGAACTTCTGGAATACAGTGATCCCTCACTTATCGCGGTTAATGGGTTCCAGAACCGACCGCGAAAAGTGAAAAACCGCTAAGTAGCGTCACCCCTAATGACGTCATCCATAAATAATACGTACGTTCATTCTCTCACCCTCTCTCTCGTGTGATACGTGTGTGTGTGTGTGTGTAAGTGTACATACATACGTAGATGTAAATAAAGTGTACATAAATATGTTTTTAGAACTCTTTTATTCTTATAACAAGATACGTAACTCAAGATGAAGATGATTTACTGCACAGGTTAATGAGAGCTTTACTGCTCCTCAGGTGACGCCTCATCGTCAGGTGCTAGAAGCGCAGCATCGTCGAGGGCAGCTTCCGATAGAGCTGGAGAAGCTGCAGGAGGCGGCGTAGTGGCTCGACGGGAAGACTATTTCGCACAAAATGGCACAAGAGAACAGCAAAAAGTTCCACGCGGCGAGACTAAGCAACACGAGCGATAAAAAGCAATGAATGCGGTCTTCCTTCACTGCATGGGCGTTCGGCAGGGAGAGAAGGTGGGTGAAACGTCTCGGCCAATCAGCTTGCGAGATTTCCGAGCCGAGCCAACACGAGAACAGCGAACAGAGAGGTGGATTTTTGTGTTGTGTGGGCTCTCCGTGTTGATACCTGATGTTCTAATGTAGTCTCCCTGCCTTCTGCTAGCGCCCGCCCATTATTTCTCAATTTTGAATTTTTGATGAATATTTTTGAAAAATCCACGATGCACTGAGGGCGCGAAAGGTGAAGCGCGAAGTAGCGAGGGATCACTGTAATGTTCTTTGGACAGATGAGTCTAAAACTGAATTATCTGGACACCAGAACAGAGGACGTGTTTGGCATAGACCGAATAGAGCATTCCAGGAAAAGAACCTCACACCAGTTGTGAAGCATGGAGGTGGAACTGTCATGGTTTGGGGATGCTTTGCTGCAGCAGGACCTGGCCAGCTCACCATCATAGAATCCACCATGAATTCTACCGTGTATCAGAGGGTGCTTGAGGACCACATGAGACCATCTGTAAAAAAATTGAAACTGAAGCAGAACTGGACCCTGCAACATGACAATGACCCAAAACATACCTGTAAATCCACCACTCCGCTGGTTAAAAACTAAGAAAAAAAGAGTCCTGGAATGGCCGAGTCAAAGCCCAGACCTTAATCCCATTGAGATGCTGTGGGGTGACTTGAAACGGGCTGGACATTCAAGAAACCCCTCAAATATCTCACAGCTGAAAGAATTCTGTGTTGAGGAGTGGGGCAAACTTTCCTCAGACTGATGTCAGAGACTGGTAGATGGCTACAAGAAGCATCTCACTGAAGTTATTTCAGCCAAAGGAGGTAACACTAGCTATTAGATTAGATTCAACTTTATTGTCATTACACATGTATGAATACAAGGTAAAGAAACACAGTTTAGCATCCAATCAGAAGTGCAAAGGACAGCAGTGCATTATATACGGTAATTAACAGTATGTGCAATTTAAGCAAATATATGCAGCAGTGCAGAAAGTTAAGAATACTGTTATGTGCAAATAATGTGCAATAAGTTAGATGTAGTTATGTAGTTATGTACAGGTGAGGATGGTAAGAGATGATGGTAAGAGAGTCAGCGGGGAACTAAGTTCAATAACGTGACAGCTGTTGGAAAGAAACTGTTCCTAAACCTGCTGGTTCTAGTCCGAAGGCTTCTGAAACGCCTTCTGGAGGGGAGAAGCGGGAACAGTCCATGAGCAGGATGGTTGGAGTCCCTAAGAATGCTGCGTGCCCGGCGCAGACATCTTTTCCTGTAGACGTCCTCTATAACTGGAAGTGGAGTCCCTGTGATGCGTTGGGCGGTTTTCACCACCCGCTGCAGCGCCTTGCGGTCAGCGACAGAGCAGCTCCCATACCAGACTGTGATACAGTTGGTCAGGGTGCTCTCTATCACGCAGCGGTAGAAGTTGCCCAGGATGTCAGTTGACAGATGGTTCTTCTTCAGTGTCCTCAAGAAGAAGAGGCGCTGATGGGCCTTCCTGATCAGGCTGGTGGTGTTAACTGACCAGGACAGGTCCTCCGAGATGTGGGTCCCCAGGAATTTGAAGCTGGGGACACGTTCAACAGCTATGCCATTGATATGGATGGGGTCATGTCTCTTCCCTCTCCTTCCTTTAGTCCACTATGATCTCCTTGGTTTTGCTGGTGTTAAGGAGCAGGTTATTGTCAGCGCACCAAGTAGCCAAGTGCTCAACCTCTGCCCTGTAATCTGACTCGTCGTTGTCCCTGATGAGTCCAATCACCGTGGTGTCATCTGCGAACTTTATGATGGAATTGGATCCATACATAAGCCCGCAGTCATGGGTGTACAGGGAGTAGAGGAATGGGCTGAGCACACAGCCCTGTGGTACACCAGTGTCGAGTGTGATGACGGAAGAACGGTTGGGGCCTGACCTAACATGCTGGGGTCTGTTGGTCAGAAAATCCATGATCCAGTTGCAGGTGGAGGTACTGATTCCCAGGTCCCCAAGTTTAGTGAGCAACTTGGAGGGGATAACTGTGTTGAATGCTGAGCTGAAGTCAACAAACAGCATTCTTGCGTAGGTGTTCTTGTCATCCAGGTGTGAGAGTACATAGCGCAGCGCTGTAGAAACCGCATCCTCTGTACTCCTGTTGCTCCGGTAGGCGAACTGATGAGGGTCCAGTGTAGGGGGTAGGCCTTTTTTGAGCTGTGCCAAGACCAGTCACTCAAAGCACTTCATGACTATGGGCGTCAGTGCCACAGGGCGATAGTCATTTAGGCACGATGGTGTTGAATGTTTCGGCACTGGTACTATTGAAGTGGTCTTGAAGCACGCTGGTACCACGGCCTGGGCCAGGAACAGATTGAAGATGTCTGTGAAGACCCCTGCCAGCTGCTCAGCGCATGCCCTCAGCACACGCCCAGGAATGCCATCAGGGCCAGCAGCCTTACGTACGTTGACATGACTCAGTGCGTTACGGACGTCGGTGTGGGTGAGTGTGAGGTGGTGGAGGTCATCAGAGGGTGGGAAATTGATGTTCTTTTCGTTGTTGATCTTGTCAAAACGAGCATAGAAGTCATTTAGCTCATCGAGAAAGGGCACAGTCATGGCTATAGGTATGGAGTTGCTGGGCTTATAATCAGAGATAGCTTGAATGCCCTGCCACATACGTTGGGGGTCAGAGTCCCCAAAATGTTCCTCCACCTTCAGCTTGTAGCTGTGCTTGGCCTTCTTGATGCCCCTCTTCAGATCTGCCCTGGATGAACTGTAGGCCTGTGCATCACCAGATCTAAAGGCATTGTTACGTGCTTTTAGCAGAAGCTGCACTTCTCTGTTCATCCACGGCTTCTGATTTGGATACGTGGTGATCTGTCTTTCCGTGGTGACACTGTCAATAGTGGTGTTGATATGGTCCAGGACTGAGTGGGTGTAAGAGTTGATGTTTATGTGGGAGCCACAGGTAGCCTGAGAGGTGAACATACTCCAGTCTGTGTTCCTAAACTTCTCCTGGAGTACAGAGTCAACCCCCTCTGGCCACACTTTGATGGTCCTCACTGATGGCTTCACCCGGTTGATGAGCGGTACATACTTGGGGGTAAGGAACAAGGACAAGTGATCAGACTGACCTAGGTGGGGGAGGGGAGTTGCTGTGTAGGCTCCCACAATATTGGTGTAAACATGGTCCAATGTTTTGTCCCCTCTTGTGTGACAGGAGACATGCTGGTAGAATTTAGGAAGCACTGTCTTGAGGTTAGAGTGGTTAAAATCACCCGCCACAATAAATGCTGCCTCTGGGTGTGCAGTTTGTTGTTTGCTAATAGCTGCATGCAGTTCTTTCATAGCAAGCTTAGCATTAGCATCCGGAGAAATGTAAGCGGCTGTTATGATGGTACAAGTGAACTCGCGTGGCAGATAGAAAGGTCTACATTTAACCATGAGAAACTCCAGGTTAGCTGAGCAGTGTCTTTCAACAGTGACAGAGTTCGTGCACCAAGCCTTGTTAATATAAATGCACACTCCCCCCCCCCCCCCTTGTCTTACCGGAGTCAACTGTTGCTCTGTCTGCCCGGAGCGTGTGTAGGCCGGCTAGCTCGATAGCACTGTCGGGTATTCCACTGTGAAGCCATGTTTCCGTAAAAATCATGATATTGCAGTTCATAAGTCTCTTATTGTTGGTGATCCGAAGCCGTAGTTCACTCATTTTGCTCGCCAGAGACCGTACATTAGCAAGGAAAATACTGGGTAGCGATAGCCGCTGCGGTGTTAGCTTTAGCTTAGCTCTTAGCCCACCGCGTTTACCCCTCCTTTGTTTACGATCTTTACGCCGCCTGTGAGCACTTCCGGTCGGCCGGGAAGCCTGCCGAGCGTCGGGAGTTCTCCAGAGCTCCGGGATGAGACGTAGATTCAGACGTAGGTTGCTGATAAAAAGGTCGTTATCGTTGCTTTGTAATCCAATATTCAAAAGCTCATCTCGGGTGTAAGATGTAAAAGCAGAGCTGTTCTGAACAAACATACCCGAAATGAGCAGAAATAACACTGCTAGTCCCCAGAATCTGGTAGGACGCTGAGCCTCGCGTTGTGCACGCGCGGCGGTACACCAGAGAGAGTATTAGGCAGTAGGGTGTCCTAACTTTTTCCTCAAGTAGAATACACATTTTGTTGACATCTTTTGTTTAATGAGTAAAACAAGGTTAATTTATGTTATTTCCAGCAATTAAATCACCTTCTTTTCCAGAGATAAACAAAAACAAGATTAGACAATATGTGAACATTTCTTAATAAAGAACTGAATATTTAATGGGGTGTCCTAATTTTTTCACGACTGTATACTAATTACGTAGCGGAGGGCATCAGCTGTAGCACACCCGCAGTTCCTATATTCATTGATACTGTACTCTCTCTGGTGTAATACTGCTTAATTAAACTGTCATGATATCTAATCTCCATAAAGGCCGTCCACACCAAGCACTGTACAGATAACTATAAAATTATTGTTTTAAAAATCGTTCTAACTCAAGCGCATGGCAGTGTGTGGACGCTGCCATCCACTTAAGTTTGGACAATTTTTAAAACTACAGTTTTATAGTTATCTTTATAGTGCTTGGTGTGCAGGGTTTGTTCTGATAACATTTCTCGGTGGCGGGCCGCTTTGCCAGAAAATTTACTGCCGCGCCAAGGAGATATGAATTTATTAAGAAAAATATATGAAGCATTGACTTTCCGCCAGCGCGCACACGAACAACGCGCGTGGTCATCATCTGTGCGGAGTTTAGAAACGCCCCGCCCATGCGAGTTTCCCAGTCAGTCAGCAGGCAGAGTGTCTCGCTAAGCACGACTGTCCGACAGAAACATGAGTTTATTAAAGTACTTTAAATACGGAAAAAATCATAAGAGGTATGTAAGCACTGGAGGAGTTTATCATGGTTTTAACCTGCTGGAAACGGGAGCAATAATGAAGAGTTGCTTAGCATAGCGATGTGGTTAGAATTCATATGCAGCCAGCTTCATATGAAGGGAAAGGCGAGGCAGACTGATGAATTGCTGAGGATATATTTCACCAGCCACTACAATATTATGCTCTGTAGGAATTGCAGGAATGAAGAGACTGGCAATTTCTCTCTTTTCTCGCACGAGCAGGCGTGCCGTTTTTATTCTCCAGCAGCAGTGACAAAAAGCAACAGCTAAAAACGCTAGCTCGCTTCACTCTAAACTGAGGTCCTTCAGCGGCTGCCTAGAGAGGTGCCTGATGAGAAAGCCTGAGAGCACAACTATAACTGCCTAAACAGATCATTCTGTACATGAACACATATTGTGGTGAATTATGTCTTTAGAGTCCGCTACAGTTCCCTGTTATGTACCTGGCAGGTTAAGATGACCGAAATTCACGAAGTCAATGACTTTAACCTGTCAGCAGCCTTCAGACAAACTAAACGTGCCAACATTTGATTTCAAAATAAGGGAGGTTTTTCCTGCTGTCTGGGTGGTGAGGAGATTTCTGGAAACAAACAAACAAAAAAACACAACAACAAAACAAACAAACTATAAATATAAAGAAATATTATAACAGAAATAACGACATCCTTGGTCATTTAAGTTAATTTATTTCATTAAATACAATTTTATTAATATTTTTTTCTTTGTAATCAGTCATTGTTCTGTTCTGACTGCAAAATTATGGTCAAAAATGTAAATTGTTATAAAGAAAAAGTAAAAAAAATTACCACAGTCTGCCTCCAGTAATTTTAAAAAACAGACAAAAATTAGTCATAAAATAATCCACAAATTTATAATAAAGTTTCAAATGTACAAGAAAAGTCAATTTTAAGAGGAAATTACAAATTTGAGGAACATGGTTTCAACTTTAGAGAGATTTACAGAGAAAAGTAGAAAACTATAAGAAAATTGTTATAAATTTTTGAGAAAAACCTCAAACCTTCAAGACTGAAGTCATTACTCAAGTTTTTAAGTGGCTGCTCTTTGTACCCTTAACTCAACTAGAAATTTTTGGTTGCCTACTTTTAATGATTAATTTCAAAGCACTGCTTTTACATGAGTAGAATTTCTGGTTACTATACCCACCTGGTCATATAATTTAAGTATGCATGAGTACATTACTATTATGAATGTTTCTTTCCCTTCCCTACTCTCTCAATGGAAAAAAAAGAAACTAGAATAAAAATAAAAAAAATACACATATTTTTGTCATTTATGTAAACCATGACAAAAAAGTCCTGCAGGACAAAACATGACACTTGATATTTTCTAACCTGTTTGTATACCAGCACAGACAGAGAGAGAAGCTGAATTAGACAGAGCTCAGAGAGGGCAAGATGAGACAGAAGAGAGGAGCCAAGGAGAGGAAAGTGTTCAGGCAGAGGAAGGAGAGAAGGATAACACCACTAAAAAGTCTAAACACAGGATGTCTGGGTGGGACTCCAACTGGCCCAATATTCAAGCCTCAGTTGTACAATACTTCAAATGGTAAGTTCCATATGCAATGTTACTGTGTAAAATTTGAAAAAGAAATAAATAGTATAAAATTAACATATTCTGGTATGTTTACTGCCCCCCCCCGGGGAAAAATATGTTGCCACTGTGCCAAGGTCTTTAAGCCAGAGGAAACACTGGGTGTGGATGGCCCTTTAGTCTCATTTTCTGCTGTGGCATTAGGATGGCAGGGTCAGAATTTGTCATAAATGACACAAGCAGGGATGCATGCATAAACTGATGAGCAGCGAACAAATCTGCAACAACTTAGTGATTCTATGATGTCAATATGGACCAGTATCTGAAGAACATTTCTAGCACCACCAAGAATTAAGGCAGTTCGAAAGGCTAAAAGGGGGGACCAAGCTGGGACTAGCAAGGCATACCTAACAAGATGGCCAGTTGGGGTTGCAAAAAAAGATCGATTCAGTGATGGATCGTGATACTTGGCACTGGTGACAATGCATCGATCCATAAATGCAAGGATCGATCTTTTATTTAAAAAAAAAAAAAAAAAAAACCATGCGCACACATACTTTTGAGTTATCATGTATCTACTTGTAAAGTGTCTTTGAGTGTCTATGATAAAGCGCTATATAAATCTGATTCATTATTATTATTAATAATCAATGGCATTTTCAGTCCACTAGATGGTGCAAAGCAAACACCCAGTCAAGTGAAGGCATAGCTTGTCTTGGTGATTTGCAGCCAGCTTTGAAAGTTAGGAAGCAGTGAGCTGAAACGTCGAGCCTTCTTTGAATTTTATAACAAAGATGGAAGGAAAGACCTTGACATGACACACAACCTGCAAGAAGTGCTGCACAAAAAAAGAAAAAAAAAAAATCACTGGGAATACGGCCAGCCACACATGTCCTGGAGCAGCATCAGCAACAGCTAAGCTAAAGAGACACCAGCATGGAGCTTTTTCCTCAGAGCGTCAAGTAAGTAAAGTTTATTTATGAAGCGCTTTTCAGAGACATAGTCACAGAGCACTGCACAATAAAATGGAATAAAAGGATGTTGACAGATAAAAATAATTTGAAAAATACAAAATCAAGTTTAAAACACAAGGTTAACATAATTTAAAAATATCTTATTACTTACTTACTATTAAACAGCAGCTGAAACTCAATGGAAATCCTCAAACAAAAAAGTTTTCATCTGCTTTTTAAAAGACTCCACAGAGTCAGCGAGACGTATCTAGAGTGGGAGTCAATTCCAAACACCGTCTACCATCCTCCCTGTGTGCAAAGGTGAAGCCCTGAGAATACTTTATTATATAAAAGATGTGTCAGCAGTTTTACTTTGAGACATGGTTTGAGGTTGAATAAGGTGAAAAAAATTTGAAATATATGGGACTGTGATACTCGATTATCGCAATATCGTGATTATCGCTGAATTGTGATAGGATCGAATCGTGACCCAAAAATCGCAATCCAAACTGAATCATGAGGTCCCTCGCTGTTCCCACACCTAGTGGCCAGATGTTGTGCGGTTTCTTGTTCTAGTCATGTGACTACAGGAGGTTTAAAAGCAACGGGCACCATTACAGCATTAAACAATAATACTTCTCCCCAAGCTATTTCACTCAAAACCTCAAGTTTCTACAGCTTCAAATCCAGACTCTGACGGTTCATCTCACCTGTGTGAGGGCCAGCTGAGTGATGGGGGCCAGGGGCAGGTGAGAGTGTAGGAGGGGGACACAGTCGGTCACGCAGACGGCGCCCCCCGGCGGGCTGGAGGACAGCAGCAGCCCGTTGATGCTGCACCGCGGGAAGAGGCAGGCGTGCAGGTACATCTTCACATACGCCCGGCAGGACAGCTCCACCTCACCCATGACTGACCGCTACTAGGAAAACGGGAGACAAAGGTGACTTCGAAATAACGGGGGAAGAAACTACAGGCTTTACATAAAAAACACAAACAGAAAATGGCTTTAATTTTTTAACCAAAACTGAACAAAAAACTGTCATGTAGCGGCGTGTTGGTAGCCGTCCGGTCGCTAAATAAACTGGACTGATCGAAGCAGAGCCGAATTCAGTCTTACCTGAATATAAATACAACCACAGACCGAAGACAGAGCGTCGAAAAGCAGGAATTAACCCAAATATAGTTTAAAAACAGACTTTTAAAACCGCGACAAGAGATGTATGTTCCATTGACAGTTGCTAAATAGCGTCCCAGCGGCTACTTCGAGTTCCACCCACTACCGCTGAATGTAATCATCTGATTGGCTGAAATGTCAAGGTTGCGTCATATGATTGCAGGACATATGCGTCAATCATTCTTCCACTCCTTTCCTGTTTACATTTCGCCCTCTGCTGGCGGGGAGTGTAATGATAATTACATTTTGGCAGCAAATAAAAACCGTTTATATTTCCATAAACGCTACTGGCGCCCACAAAGATGTTTCTGCTACGTATTGACCCTTATTTTGAACTTCTAAAATATAGTAATGTATCACAAATGTCTATTAGCAATTTATATTATGAAATGTTTATGCAAATTAATCTGCCATTGGTTATTGATTTATGCCTTTTACACATTGTTTTTGATGCTTTGTTTTTATTATATAATTTGTAAAGATTCAAAGGAAAAACGGTTTCAAGAAACTTAGAGCAACAACAAACAGTAACTTCAAAATATTAGAAAATAAAATCTATTTACAACATATTCACATTCAGTGTATTTAAAAATGACACAAGCAGGCCTTTGCAGAAGTAAGTCACAAAGTATTTGTCTTTCAGCGTTTGTGTTTATGTTCCAATATGAATTCTTTCTTGATGCCGGAACAAATTTCCCTTGAAGATAAACTTTTTTTTTTTTTTTTTTTTTTTTAACAATTGCACAAATAAATCACAGTCATGTTAAAAAAGGTGTTTGGTGTGTCCTAAAATAATGTACAAACACATTAGGGCTATGGGTGTCCCATCCAGATGCAAAATCAGAGGAATAAATCATGGAGAAACGAGAAAAATATTTTAAGAATATGAAAGCTAAAAAAAAATTAAACACACTGAGAGAGGCCAGGTGACTGGGGCCAGAGGATGGAAGATGGGGAGGATCAGATGAGGCGGTCAGTGGGTCCAGAAAACCGGAAGCTGACGGCAGAAAAGTTGAATTCGGAAGAACTGAAGTCGGAGCAGCTGAGGTCGAGGATAGTGGAGTGGAGGCTAAGGCCGGAAAATCAGAAGCCATTGCCAGAAGATTTGAAGCCGGAAGAGCTGAAGCTGAGGTTGGAAGAACTGAAGACGGAAGAGCTGAGCTTGAGGCGGGAGGAGCTGAAGACGGAAGAGCGGAGGTTGTGGTTGGAGGAGTGGAGGTTAAAGCTGGAAAACCAAAAGCCAGCAGCAGAAGACGTGAAGCCGGAAGAGCTGAGGTCGAGACTGGAAGAGCTGGGGTTGTGGTTGGAAGAGCGGAGGCCAAGGCTGGAAAACCGGAAGTCAACACCAGACGAGTTGAAGTTGGAAGAGCTAAGGTTGAGGCCAGGAGAGCTGAAGTTGAGGTTGGAAGAACCGAGGTTGAGGCCGGAGGAGCCTTAGATGGAAGAGCTGAAACCAAGGCTGGAAAACTGGAAGCTGACTTCAGAAAGCCAAAAGATGGAAGAGCTGAGGCCGGGGTTGCTGATGGGGCTGGACCTTTTGGAGGTCTGGGTGTTGCTCCTTGGACCACAAAGGATTCAAGGATGGGGCGGGGCCGCTGGGAAGGCGTGCAGGGCCTCTGAGAGCCGAAGCAGAGCTCTGGTTGTTTTATCAGGTACAAGAGCAACTTAGGCCAATACTTTCTAGTCAACAGGGGCCATCGTGGGTTATAGGCAAGGCTTCTAGGGGCCCGTAGCTGCTGGGCCCAGGGGCTGGGCTGGCTGGACGAATGTCTCAGAGTCCGGTGTGGATAGCTTGTGAACTGGATGCCTTTCTGGGTATTGAGAGGAGGAGAGCCAGATTTTAGCTGCATTTTTACAGAGGATGACTGAATGAACTCTGGATATCAGGCTGGTTATTTTTAGTGTGCTGTGGCTGTTTACCCCTTTTGTTTTCCAAGTCGAATCATTGATCTGAAGTGGGCCGGTGCACTGTAAACATTCATGCCCATCATCAGCACTGCCTGAGTCTAGCTGACAGTCAGGAACAGGTAACCTCTGATGCCCGTCTTTCTCATAAGATCCAACAGTGGACCCTGATGAACAAAATACATTAATCCACAGATGCATTTAAAAATTAATCCCACCTTTTGATCAATCTTACCAGTCACTTTTTGTCTTCCACAGACTACCCAGGACAACAGCAGCCATCTGGAAAAGACACCTGTGTTACTTTATTTCCATTAAAGCTGTATCTTCACCCTTAAAACTTACCTGAAGGGAGACAGCATGGCTGCAGGTCTCACATCTGTCAGCTGTCACCAAAACCTCTAAAAAGAAGCGAGAACAGAGTTCCCTCCTCTGCCTGTGGAGATGAATTGGTCTCAGGTGTTGCTAATTAACAGAAACTCACTGCACTGAACCTGGAAGAACTTTTGGATTTGAGCAGGTACCAGGCAGAGTTATATTAGACTGAGATGGTGAAAATGTACTGGTGCATTTAACTACAAAAGCAAACTTTCATATATTTTATATTCCTTACAAGGGAAATATTTCAAGCCCTTTTCATTTTAGTTTTGATTATAATTTAAAGGTTATGAAAATCATAAATTATTTCACATTACATGAATATGCCCCAAGATAGATCTTTTTAAAAAAAGGATTTACAATACAGAAATGTCCAACTTCTGAAAAGTGTGTTCGTGTATATGCTCCAGACTTAGTGGGGCTCCTTCAGCATGAATTACTGCAGAGATGCTCGGACATGATAGCAGCTTTCAGCTCAGTTCTATTGTTGGGTTTTTCCTCATCTGAAACTGATTGTTTTGATGTGCATGTATATTTATATGGTATGTTTATTCATGTTGATATTTCATTGTTTTATTTAAACTGAGGATCCAAGGAAGACTAGCAACTGCTTTGGCAGAAGCTAATGGGGATCCTAATAAATCTCTTGACTATACACCAGAGATTTCTGGAATTCAGGTCACTCACAGTAATATGGTCAGCAAACCATTCCATCATAGTTTTGGTGCTTTGAGCTGGCACTGTAAGAGGAAATCAGCATCTCCGTAAAGCTCTTCAGCTGACAGAAGCATGAAGTGCTCTAAAAATTTCCTGGTAGCAGTGTTGACTTTGGACTTGATAAAACAGTGGGCCGACGGCAGCAGATGACATGGAAACTAAATCAGACTCAATACTTCACACTGGACTTTAAACACATTAACTCTTCCTCCAAGCTCTAGGACCTTGATTTCCAAACAAAATTCTAAATTTGCTTTCATCAGAAAAGAGGACTTTGGACCACTGAGCAGCAATCTGGTTCAGTTTCTCTTTAGCATAGCTATATTCTCTGGATCAGGAGTGATTTAGTATTAGAAACAGTTGTAATCACTTTCCTGAAGATGTGTGTCCATGGTGCTCTTGAGCCGATAGACTGTCCACCTTTTTCTACCACACTGCTTTCCTTTAATATTCTTTGATACAACACTACTGAACAGTTTTCAACAGTGACCCTCTGGCTTACTCTGTGGAGTCTGTCCATGATTGTCCTCTGGACAAATTTCAGTTTTTCCATGATTTTTTTTTGTATACTTTATTAATCCCCAGAGGGAAATTCAGGGCATACAGCGCCAATCCCTTCACACCTAGGGCCACTTTATAGAGTCTCCAATTAACTGAACTTGTATGTTTTTGGCCTGTGGGAGGAAACCTGAGTACCTGGTGTAAACGTGCAAACTCCCCACAGAAGGATCACTGATGGTCAGGGAGTGGGACTCAAACCCACAATGGTCAGAGGTGGAATTGATCATGTGACCTTACTGTGCTGCCACTGCACCACCAAGCTGCCCCAGTTATGGTTGTGTTGTGGAGAATGTGAATAACGAGGCAGGTTTATGAACAGACGACTTTTATTATGCTCTCTCATCAGTCATACACAGAAAAAGCATGAAACAACCAAGCACGGTTTCTCCTTTTATCCCAACTGCTCATCTCACATCTGCATGACATTTAACATCACAATACATTCACCCTTAACCCCCCCCGACTCCTTCTTCCTGCCAACTCCCCATGATCTCCCTGACTGTTGTCCTCCTCTGTTTACCCTCTGCACCTTCACTGTCCATTTTTAAAACCCGTCTTAAAACACACTTTTACTCCCTGACCTTCAACCCAGTGTGAGACATTGATTTTATTGAATGAAATGGATTTTTATTTATTCATTTACTTCTTTTACCTTTCACTTTATCGTTTCTATTGACTGTGGTTCTATATTGTTTTTGTGTTAGTGTTCTGCTTCTTGCTTTTATGTTTTCATGCGTTTTCTTGCTGTACAGCACTTTGTGTAGCGAGTGTTGCTTTTTAAAGTGCTTTATAAATAAAGTTGATTGATTGTTTACATGTATGAAATGACAACAGATGTCTTCATGCTGATTGAGATGTTTAGCAACAGTTACTGGCTACATTTAGAAGGGACTTTTTTTTTCTTCTCCTCAGCTGCACAAAATAACTGGTTAAACAAACAAATGTGACCCGTGCTGGCATAATGAGTCGGAATGCACACCGGGTAACTAAGAGCTACAGGCACGTGAAGTCATAAATCATGATTCTTTCTTTGTTTGCTGGCGGCAAGTCCTGGGAAAACCCCCATCACTGCCTGGTATTATTGTAAAGCTTGGAACTCCTACTTTCTAAAAATACACATTTTTGCAGACGATGTAACTCGGGACCGATCGAACAAGAGTTTTCAAACCAGCCAAATATAAACAAAATCCGTTTATGCTGGTCCATTTTTGCGCAATTCCTACAAATTAAATATCATTTTGAAGGTCGTTCAACACAGAATATGAAAATAATGTTACCTCAGTTTTGAAAATTTCCTCATTGTGACTCATTTTGCCAGCATGGGTCACAAATCATAATATTATGTCCAGTATTGCTGTCATTTAATAAACTGCTTGCGGAACAGTTGTGTAAAAGCAATATTACATTCAAGGTCATTATGGTATCATGAATACAGTCATGTGAAAAAATTAGGACACCCTATGAAAGCCTGTGAGTTTTTTTTTTT
Organism: Pholidichthys leucotaenia; assembly: GCA_020510985.1. NCBI lineage: Eukaryota > Metazoa > Chordata > Actinopteri > Cichliformes > Pholidichthyidae > Pholidichthys > Pholidichthys leucotaenia. The sequence goes on from CM035844.1 coordinate 227,701,874, forward strand.
TTTTTAATCATACTTGGACACATGGATATTTAATATCAATTTTAACAACACTGGGAAATTCAAGTAATATAACTAAACAATTAAAACTCAAGAAAAGACTTAAAAATTTTCTGCAAAATGTAATTCTAAAAATGTGCAATTTCTGGTGAGGAAAAAATTAGGACACCCCCACATTTATTCCCACTTAAAACCGCTAAAATCACACGTGTATCACATCAGGTACACATGATTAAAACATTGTTACTCAGCATTTTGAAGGAAGCTTGTCCTATTTAAACCTCAGCCATTTAGTTTGGTGTGCTCCTGACTGTTGAAGTGAGAGTGAACACTATGGCGAGATTGAAAGAGCTGTCTGAGGCCTTCAGAAAGAAGATTATAGCAGCTTATGAGTCTGGTAAGGGATTTAAAAAGATCTCAAAAGAATTTCAAATCAGCCATTCCACTGTCCAGAAAATAGTCTAGAAGTGGAGGACGTTCAAAACAACTGCCAACATGCCCAGGTCTGGCCGTCCAAGCAAGTTCACCCTGACAGCAGATTGCAAGATACTAAAATAAAGTCTCCAAAAATCCTAAAATGTCATCACGGGACCTACAGCAGGCTCTTGCTACTGTTGATGTGAAAGTGCATACCTCTACAATCAGAAAGAGACTGCACAAGTTTAACTTGCATGGGAGGCATGCAAGGAGGAAACCTTTGCTCTCCAAGAGAAACATGAAGGCCAGACTGAAGTTTGCCAGAGAGAACGTGTCAGAGAATGTAGACAAAGACCAGGACTTCTGGAATACAGTGATCCCTCACTTATCGCGGTTAATGGGTTCCAGAACCGACCGCGAAAAGTGAAAAACCGCTAAGTAGCGTCACCCCTAATGATGTCATCCATAAATAATACGTACGTTCATTCTCTCACCCTCTCTCTCGTGTGATACGTGTGTGTGTGTGTGTGTGTAAGTGTACATACATACGTAGATGTAAATAAAGTGTACATAAATATGTTTTTAGAACTCTTTTATTCTTATAACAAGATACGTAACTCAAGATGAAGATGATTTACTGCACAGGTTAATGAGAGCTTTACTGCTCCTCAGGTGACGCCTCATCGTCAGGTGCTAGAAGCGCAGCATCGTCGAGGGCAGCTTCCGATAGAGCTGGAGAAGCTGCAGGAGGCGGCGTAGTGGCTCGACGGGAAGACTATTTCGCACAAAATGGCACAAGAGAACAGCAAAAAGTTCCACGCGGCGAGACTAAGCAACACGAGCGATAAAAAGCAATGAATGCGGTCTTCCTTCACTGCATGGGCGTTCGGCAGGGAGAGAAGGTGGGTGAAACGTCTCGGCCAATCAGCTTGCGAGATTTCCGAGCCGAGCCAACACGAGAACAGCGAACAGAGAGGTGGATTTTTGTGTTGTGTGGGCTCTCCGTGTTGATACCTGATGTTCTAATGTAGTCTCCCTGCCTTCTGCTAGCGCCCGCCCATTATTTCTCAATTTTGAATTTTTGATGAATATTTTTGAAAAATCCACGATGCACTGAGGGCGCGAAAGGTGAAGCGCGAAGTAGCGAGGGATCACTGTAATGTTCTTTGGACAGATGAGTCTAAAACTGAATTATCTGGACACCAGAACAGAGGACGTGTTTGGCATAGACCGAATAGAGCATTCCAGGAAAAGAACCTCACACCAGTTGTGAAGCATGGAGGTGGAACTGTCATGGTTTGGGGATGCTTTGCTGCAGCAGGACCTGGCCAGCTCACCATCATAGAATCCACCATGAATTCTACCGTGTATCAGAGGGTGCTTGAGGACCACATGAGACCATCTGTAAAAAAATTGAAACTGAAGCAGAACTGGACCCTGCAACATGACAATGACCCAAAACATACCTGTAAATCCACCACTCCGCTGGTTAAAAACTAAGAAAAAAAGAGTCCTGGAATGGCCGAGTCAAAGCCCAGACCTTAATCCCATTGAGATGCTGTGGGGTGACTTGAAACGGGCTGGACATTCAAGAAACCCCTCAAATATCTCACAGCTGAAAGAATTCTGTGTTGAGGAGTGGGGCAAACTTTCCTCAGACTGATGTCAGAGACTGGTAGATGGTTACAAGAAGCATCTCACTGAAGTTATTTCAGCCAAAGGAGGTAACACTAGCTATTAGATTAGATTCAACTTTATTGTCATTACACATGTATGAATACAAGGTAAAGAAACACAGTTTAGCATCCAATCAGAAGTGCAAAGGACAGCAGTGCATTATATACGGTAATTAACAGTATGTGCAATTTAAGCAAATATATGCAGCAGTGCAGAAAGTTAAGAATACTGTTATGTGCAAATAATGTGCAATAAGTTAGATGTAGTTATGTAGTTATGTACAGGTGAGGATGGTAAGAGATGATGGTAAGAGAGTCAGCGGGGAACTAAGTTCAATAACGTGACAGCTGTTGGAAAGAAACTGTTCCTAAACCTGCTGGTTCTAGTCCGAAGGCTTCTGAAACGCCTTCTGGAGGGGAGAAGCGGGAACAGTCCATGAGCAGGATGGTTGGAGTCCCTAAGAATGCTGCGTGCCCGGCGCAGACATCTTTTCCTGTAGACGTCCTCTATAACTGGAAGTGGAGTCCCTGTGATGCGTTGGGCGGTTTTCACCACCCGCTGCAGCGCCTTGCGGTCAGCGACAGAGCAGCTCCCATACCAGACTGTGATACAGTTGGTCAGGGTGCTCTCTATCACGCAGCGGTAGAAGTTGCCCAGGATGTCAGTTGACAGATGGTTCTTCTTCAGTGTCCTCAAGAAGAAGAGGCGCTGATGGGCCTTCCTGATCAGGCTGGTGGTGTTAACTGACCAGGACAGGTCCTCCGAGATGTGGGTCCCCAGGAATTTGAAGCTGGGGACACGTTCAACAGCTATGCCATTGATATGGATGGGGTCATGTCTCTTCCCTCTCCTTCCTGTAGTCCACTATGATCTCCTTGGTTTTGCTGGTGTTAAGGAGCAGGTTATTGTCAGCGCACCAAGTAGCCAAGTGCTCAACCTCTGCCCTGTAATCTGACTCGTCGTTGTCCCTGATGAGTCCAATCACCGTGGTGTCATCTGCGAACTTTATGATGGAATTGGATCCATACATAAGCCCGCAGTCATGGGTGTACAGGGAGTAGAGGAATGGGCTGAGCACACAGCCCTGTGGTACACCAGTGTCGAGTGTGATGACGGAAGAACGGTTGGGGCCTGACCTAACATGCTGGGGTCTGTTGGTCAGAAAATCCATGATCCAGTTGCAGGTGGAGGTACTGATTCCCAGGTCCCCAAGTTTAGTGAGCAACTTGGAGGGGATAACTGTGTTGAATGCTGAGCTGAAGTCAACAAACAGCATTCTTGCGTAGGTGTTCTTGTCATCCAGGTGTGAGAGTACATAGCGCAGCGCTGTAGAAACCTACACCTGGACCACCTACACTCTACACCACCCCCCAAAAAGAGTTTCAGTCCTCACGCCTTTTGGGCTTCAGTCTCCTCCCATATCTGCTGTAACGGGGGTTTCTGTGCCGGCGGGGGGCTGCTGGAAGTGTGTCTGACTGTGGGTGGGCCATGGCGGGGGGGGGGGGGGACTCCGCTTTGCCTGTGTGGCTGTCCTGGTGAATCGTTTGCCTGGGGAGTTCTCAGTGGGGGTCTTCCATGCCGAGGGGCCCGAGCCAGCAGCACTTGCTCATCCGCCACTACAAAGGCGGGTTTAAAGGGGACCTGTGGTGGTCGTGAAAATAAAGATATATTGAGCCCCTGTCTCACTTTCTAGTTCAAGTTCAAGGCAATGCGATATAAATCCATTACCGATGTGCTGGTTCAGCTATGGCAGCAAAACATGCGCGTAGCCATACTGGCGGCTACATGGCCTGCCAGGACGCTTCCTGTGACGTAGTAGCATTGATACCATGATCTGGATCAATATTGGCTGAGCTTGGAGTGCCCGGCTGAGCAGTGGCTTTCGGGATATGGATATCGCAACATGGCGGAATGTAAAGCCTTTGGATGTCTCAATAATAAGCGAAAAAACAAAGATAAACACTTCTTCTGTGTACCCAAACCCAGCTCACCTTGTTGGAAGATCGTCGCGGAAAAGTGGTTGCGCAGTCTCGGAAGCGCAATCTCGGAACAGGGCACACACTGCAGACGTTTCCTTTTGGACGAAATTCTGTTGTGTGTGAAGACCACTTCATCACTTTCACCCTCAGAAGACCTTTCTGGCTCAAAGCTGTAGCCATGTTGCCCTAATTCTTCCTCAGAGTCCGACAATTCAGCCATAATAGAACAAAAACACTGACAAAAGCACCCTAGTCGCTGGTACACGCTGAGTATTGACGTTTCAGTATCAACGTGGTGACGTCACATCCGCATGTGTCAGGGCGGCACGCATAGTTTTCATTGGCTGGTCATGCCGGCGGCCGTATTTGCATATATCTCTGGTGGTAGATGGCTGGCAACAATTATTTACCCAAATAACGAATACTTTGCCTAATGTTTTCAAGTTGAATGCGTTTTCACGACCACCACAGGTCCCCTTTAAGTCTGTCTATGCATATTTTCTCCCGACGACCCCCCAAGTCTAGCAAAAAATGCTTATCCCCTATTTCCAACACTCTGAACGGTCCATCGTAGGGTGGGCGCAATGGTGGGCGGTGGGCATCGTGCCTGACGAACATGAACTCCGCGTTCTTCAAAGTTTTTGGCACGAAAGTGCGTGGAAAACAGTGGTGAGCCGGGCCTGGCAGCGTGCCTGTGTCTGCCCTATGCTGCAAACGCTGAGACGGGCAGTTATCCGGCACAGGATTGTCTGGCAAAAATTCCCCGGGCAGCTGCAGTGGCTGAGAAAAAAACAAGCTCTGCCGGGGAAGCCTCCAAATCCTCTTTTGGTGCGGAACGCAACCCCAATAAAACCCACGGCAACCGGTCTACCCAGTTTGCATCCGTCAGCGAAGCCCTGAGTGCTGCTTTCAGTGACCTGTGAAAACGCTCGCATAACCCATTGGCCTGTGGGTTGTACACGGTTGTGCGATGAATTGCAACATGCAGGCTGCGGGCCATCGCGGACCAGAGGTCGGAAACAAACTGAGGGTCCCTATCGGACGTGATGTCCGACGGGATTCCGAAACGCGCTACCCATGTTGTCAAAAAAGCGCGCGCTACGTCCGTGGATGTAGTTGCTGCCAGCGGGACTGCTTCTGGCCAGCGTGTGGTGCGGTCCACTACTGTCAGAAGGTGCGTGCACCCCTGCGATGGCGGGAGGGGGCCCACGAGGTCCACGTGAACATGGTTGAATCTTTTAGCCGGTATACTAAACGGCTCCAAAGGAGCCTTTGTGTGTCTGTAAACTTTGGCTCGTTGGCACGCTACGCAGGCTGCAGCCCACTCTTTTACTTGTTTGCGCAGACCTGGCCACACGAACTTCGCTCCCACCATTTTGACTGACACGCGCACTCCTGGGTGCGCCAAAGCGTGAACTGACTCAAACACGCGGCTGCGCCACGTGACCGGGACCACCGGGCGCGGGCGTCCCGTGGAGACGTCGCAGATTGGGGGGGCTTGCCATCTTGCAGTACTCTGCTCTCCAGCCTTAACCCTGTTGGTCCAGACTGGAGCGCGCGCACGTCCGAATCGCCAATCTGCTCTGCAGCCATGGCTGTATAATCTATCCCCATGCAGACCCGGGCCACTACTGCGCGCGAGAGGCAGTCTGCCACCACATTCAGTTTACCTGACACATGCTGAATATCGGTCGTAAACTCCGACATCACGGCCAGCTGTCTCTGCTGCTGGTCTGACCATGGTTCCGAAACCTTGGCCATCGCGAACGTCAGCAGCTTGTGGTCCACGAACGCAGTGAAGCTGCGCCCTTCCAGCCAGAACTGGAAATGGCGTATGGCCAGGTGGAGAGCCAGCAACTCTCTGACGAACACGCTGTATTTACACTCACTGTCGCGCAAAGCCCTGCTGAAAAAAGCGAGCGGCTGCCAAGAACCGGCGACACGTTGTTCCACGACGGCCCCTATGGCCACGTCTGAGGCGTCGGTAGTGAGCGCTATCCGGGCCGCCGGGTCCGGGTGCGCCAACAGTGGGGCGTTTGCCAGGGCTGTTTTAACTTCCGAGAATGCCTGCTCTCGCTCCGGATTCCATTCGACTCCATCCGTGGGTTTCCGTCTCTTGAGCGCGGCGTACAATGGCTGCATGAGTTTGAGCTGCGGGGGGGGGGGGGGGGGGGGGGGGGGGGGGGGGGGGGGGGGGGGGGGGGGGGGGGGGGGGAAAACCAGTTATAAAAGTTAACCATCCCCAAAAATTCTTGCAGTGCCCTGACCGTCTGAGGCCGGGGAAAGTTTGCCATGGCACGCACTTTGTCGGGCAATGGTATCGCTCCCTCCGGTGAGACGCGGCGCCCCCAAAAAATCAATCCCCGTCACGCCGAACTGGCACTTTGCCAGGTTGATTATTAACCCGTGCTCCTCCAACCTCTGGAAAACCGTCCTGAGGTGGGTTACGTGTTCGTCTTCGGACGCACTGGCTACCAGGATATCATCCAGATAGACAAACACGAACGGGAGATCGCGCAGCACTGCATCCATCATGCGCTGGAACGTCTGTGCCGCTCCTTTTAATCCGAATGGCATGCGCAGAAACTCGAACAAGCCGAACAGAGTTATTACCGCTGTTTTGGGTACGTCCTCCGCGTGCACTGGGACCTGGTGGTAACCGTGGACCAGGCCTATTTTAGAAAAAATGCGTGCTCTGGCGAAGTGAACGGAAAAATCCTGAATGTGGGGAATCGGGTAGTGGTCATGCGCTATGGCATTATTCAAGCTGCGGAAATCTCCGCACGGTCACCACGACCCCTCAGCCTTAGGGACCATGTGTAGCGGGGACGCCCATGGGCTGTTCAATCGCCTGATGATGCCCAACCTTTCCAGGTTGGCAAACTCCTAGTGCGCTCTGGCCAGTTTAGCTGCGTCCAAGCGCCAAGGTCTTGCGAAAACGGGCGGCCCGGTGGTGGTGATAAAGTGCTCCACCCCGTGTTTAGCGATAGCCGCTGAAAACGTCGGGACCGTGAGTGCTGGGAACTGAGTGAGCAGTGCGTGGAACTTACTGCCTGGAGCTGTGACGTTGGCTTGTGTTACTGGCCCGGCCCCTCGAGCTGTACAGGGGAGAGAGTCAAAGGACAGTGCATTAACCAGGCGCCTGTTAGCAACATCAACTAGTAACCCATGTGCACACAGAAAATCAGCTCCCAGGATTGGGAAACTCAGTGCTGCTATGACAAAAGTCCACTCGTACGAGCGGCCGTGTAGAGATAAAGCCAGTGTTCTCTCATCAAAGGTCTTAATTTCCGAGCCGTTTACCGCCACCAGCCCGGGGCCGCTAGGTCCCGCCAGCTGGTCGGCATAAGACAGGATGATGCTCTTCTGGGCTCCGGTGTCTACGAGGAAACGTCTCCCCGAGCGCGAGTCTGTCACATAGAGCAGCTTGTTCTCTTCGCCGGCGGTCGCAGCTGCTACTGACTGCCGGCCTTGGCATTTCCCGAGCGCTTGAATTGGCACAGTGGCGCACATCTGCATGCGTTCTCTCCGAAGCAGCAGTGGTAAAAGCAGAGCGTGTCTCTCTGGCGCTCCCTGGCCCCCGCTGCCATCGGTGGCTCTTTGCCTCCTCTGGTCGTCTCACTGGGTTCCGATGCCACCGCGTTGACTGTGAAGGCTCTGGTGGTGAGGATGATCCGATCTGCCTCCTGGGCTAGCGCACGGGAGTCACGCGCAGCCAGCAACGGCGAATTGGCAAGAACCGCTCTCGCCTCTGTTGGGAGATTCCGGAGAAAAAGGTGGGCAAACAGAAAATGCCCGTCGTCCGTGCCCATTAACGCCAGCATCTTCTCCATCAGATCGACGGCCGAACCATCTCCTAACTCAGAACGCCTCAGGAGCCTCTCTGCTCTCTCACAGTTCGAGAGCATGTAGCGCCGGGTCAGCGCAGCCTTGAGAGCCTCGTATCTGTTGTGGGCTGATCGAGCAGGCTCACTACCTGCTGGGCTGTGCGAGCGTCCAGTGCTGCAAACAAAGTAACACTTGGTGTCGTCTGCCGTTATTCCCCGGAGGGCGAACTGAGCCTCGGTGTGAAGGAACCAAGAGCACGGGTTGTGCTGCCAAAAGTCCAGTAGTTTGAAACAGCGCTCGATTTGCTGGGGGTTCCCATCCGGGCCGTCTGTGGGATGCTTGGCGCGTCGCTGGGGCTTCCCGTCCGGGCCTCTTGCTTCATAATTCGTCAAAGGGTCACCAGTGTGGAGAGTGAATAAGGAGGCAGGTTTATGAACAGACTTATTACACTGTCATACACAGAAAAAGCATGAAACAACCAAGCACGGTTTCTCCTTTTATCCCAACCGCTCATCTCACATCACATTTAACAGCACAATACATTCACCCTTAACCCTTCCTGCCAACTCCCCATGATCTCCCTGACTATTGTCCTCTGTTTACCCTCTGCATCCTGACAGACACTGAGCTGACTCACCCAAGTCTCTACACTGTGTTCTTAAGTGGTCAGGGTTAAATACTGTAAACAGTAATACTCAAAATCACACTAAATTTTATCCTATATTTTCAATTTCCACAAGCTTGACCTAGCAAAAGAAAAAAAAAGCTTAATATATTTCCCCTACACCTGTAGTGCTCTGACCACAAGCGATCTTGAAATAGAAGCCTTAAAGATTGTCAAGACTGTATTCAAGGGTAAATCAGTTGTGATGTTCTCTTGGAAAACAAATGTATTGTGGAGGCATAAAATAAGTGCAGGCGGACACGGCGAGCTGAAGGTTTAAGAGTTTATTCCTCCATGAGACACTGCAGCACCGTGTGCTGGTGTGTGCGCTGTTGTCAGTGCGCTGTGAGTGAGCTCCTTAAGGCGTGTAAAGTCAGCACATTTATACAGACAAGAGAATGCATGGCACATTTACACACTGATATACATAACAGTCAATACATATCAATTGCTTTGATTAACTGGCGCCAGACTTCTCTCCTTACTCCGGGGATGTATAACAGGACAAAAGAGAATGCAAGGCACATTTACATATTGATATCAGTCCATACAAATCAATCGCGTGATTAACTGGTTGTCCCCCAAGGGGCTCTGTTTGTATGCAATCCCTGCTGACCGTGAACATTATCAGTCTGCATGTGCTGGGTGCCCACACCATACAATTAAACTAAGGAAATTACTCTCCCCCCTGCATTAAGTGACAATTGTACAGAAAAGATGCATATAAACAGATTAATCTCATTTATTGGGGAATTATACATTTATGTCACAGGAAATTAGAGGGGGAACACAGGTCAAACTCAAACAAGGTCCTTTGAATTACTGAGCTTGCTCCGGGAGTCCAACTGTTTAGCTGATCAGACAACTGGACGTGAATCTGAAATAACTGGTGGAAAAAAGGCAGTTAATTTGGGATGCACCATCTAGTCAGGCTTCTACAGTGGCTGAGAGCTCACTAAAATGCAAACAAAAGCCTTAACGGAAGTTAGCCTGTGACTAGCCCGACCGCCATGATGTCCCATTAGCTCCAATAGAGACACCAGTGGACTGCTGCTCATCTATATGTGGAGATCAGTGTTATCGCAGCTATGTGACCGTCGCAGCCAACCTAAAATGTTAGCAAGAGTCCGCTGGCATCATATTAGCACTGATGGGATTACAAGCTGCCAGGCTAGTTGCAGTTAGGCCAACTTCCACCGTGGCCTTTGTGTTTGCATTTTGGGGAGCTCTTTCAGCCACCGTAGGCTTCTTTTAGCATCCATCCATCTTCTACCGCTTAATCCTTTACGGGTCGCGGGGGGGCTGGAGCCTATCCCAGCATCTTTGGGCGAGAGGCAGGGTACACCCTGGACAGATCGCCAGTCCGTCGCAGGGCCAACACAGAGAGACAGACAACCATTCACTCTCACAGTCATACCTAAGGACAATTTAGAATCCCCAGTTGATGCCAATTAACCTCACTTGCATGTCTTTGACCTGTGGGAGGAAACCGGAGTAAACCCACGCAGACACGGGGAGAACATGCAAACTCCACACAGAAGGGTCACAGATGGTCTGGGGGTGGGATCAAACCCACGATGGTCAAGGGTGGAATCAATCCCATGACCTTCTTGCTGTGCTGCCACTGTGCTAACCACTGCGCCACCGTGCTGCCCTTCTTTTAGCATACTTACAGAAATTCATTGATGCATAAGGCAATTGACATTTTAAAATATTGAAATACTGACTTCCGGTCTGGACGCCATGGCGACTGCAGCTTAACACTGAAGCTCTCAGACCCAATCCAAGATAACACCTTGAAAATCAAACTTAACGGATTTTTGGAGGAGTGAAAATCAAAAGACAAAATCATCATGTCTAAAGGAAAACAGAAGAAACTGAAATTCTCCAGGCCAGGACACGTATCGGCCGGAGAATCTGAACTGGAAGATCTCCGTTCAGAAGACGAGGAACTGGTGATAGCTAACAAAAAGGTTAGCCTGAAATCACTATTTGAGGAGCTACGACGATTTCGCCGAGAAGTTACGGCCGAATTTCGGGAATTCAGAGAAGAATTGAAAAGGACAAACAGCAGAGTGGACCAGGCCGAGAACCGAATCTTGGAAACAGAGGAACGAATAAAAGTGCTCGAAGATTCTGTGCTGGACCTACGCAAAAGACAAGCATCTATAGAGGCTAAGCTAGCCAACCAAGAAGGAAGACAAAGAAGAGACAACATAAGAATTCATGGTCTGATAGGAGCCGAAAACGGTTTTAACTCAATGGCAGAATGCGTGGAATCCTTACTAAGAGAGAAATTGGATATTCCACAAACCACCGACTTGAAGATAGAAAAGGCACATCGTTCATTAGCCGCTAGGCCGGCGGCGGAAGCGCCCCCACGTTCGGTGTTGGTAAGATTTTCCAATTTCAAAATAAAACAAGGTTGTAAGACTGGCCTGGCAGAAAAAAGGATTTATGCACCAGGAGAGAAAAGTCTTTGTGGAACACGATTACGCCCCGGAGGTCCTTAAAAAGCGCAGGGAATACAATGACGCGAAAAAGGTGTTAAGAGAGAAGAAATTGCGCTTTCAGACTCCATTTCCTGCGAAGTTAAGGGTCTTCTACGGCGAAGAAACATGTCTCTATAATTCGGCGGAAGAAGCAACAGCTGACATGGCGAAAAGAGGGCTCCCGGTAACGGTATTTAAACCTGCAGCAGACCCGAGTGAGAAGATCAAAGCGCAAATATGGACAACACAAAGACGTTCAAAATCCACGGACCAGCAGCGGGAAACCCAGCGCCAGAGCGTCGCGGATAAACCGTCCGTTTTCAGGTTGGAATAGCGACCTTTTTTTTTCCTCTTGAATCAATCCGCACATCCAACCCCCCCTCATACAAGGTAACAAACATTAAAGGAGATGCGTATTCAGCATGTGGTAAAACATTTCATGGAACAGTCATATTTGAAACAAATAAGTCTCTTTAATAAAAAAAAAAACTTGTTAAAATAGAAATGTGACAATAATCCACATGTTCTCCTCATACTAACAAATACTGTTTTTGCGTGAATGTTTGATGTGATGGGGGTGGGAGGGTGCACACAATTTCACAGGGTTTAGGCATAAAAGGAAAAAAAAAAATCATTACAAGTTTGGATTGGGTTCTGAAACTCACGTTAAAAGCATGGGACAACTTACAGGGGTAAGAGGGCCCTCAACACGTAACAGAGTTTGAGGAATTTCCCTCAGGGCTTTCACTCCATCAAGGCTCTTACAGGGTCTTTAAAAAGACCTCAGCTCAGGAAGTTCTTCTGACAGCTTTTTGTTTTAAAGTTTTATACACTATGTTCTTAATGTTTTTCTTGTTTTTAATGTTCTTTCAGTTTCTGAGTAGCACAAAAGAGGGCCACCACACAGTTATACTAAACAAAACACAATGGAGAAACAGGGTGTAACCAAAATAATTTCATATAATGTAAAAGGAATCCTGAATCCAGTTAAGATCCAAGATTCTAGGCAAAATGAAAAAAGACAAAGCAGGAATAATATTTTTACAAGAAACCCACCTAACAGACGTGGAACACAATAAACTCAGTAGACAAGGGTTTAAAATGAACTCTTCATCTTCATATAAGTCAGGGAGGAGGAGGGGAGTAGCGACATTGATATCAACCAAAATTACATTTGAAAAAAAAATCAGAACACAAAGATAAAGAAGGGAGATACAGTTTGGTAACTGGGCGGCTAGAGGGAGAAGATATCACCCTGCTGAATGTGTATGCTCCCCCAGGAGCTAACTGGAAATTTTATAAAATGTATTCGACCTAATGATAACTAAAGCTCAAGGTTTAGTGATATGTGGTGGGGACTTCAATCTTAGACTGAATCCATACTGGGATGCTTCTGGTAATTCTCCACATCAAAATAACACCCAAAACAGGAAGACTCTGATGCTACTAAAAGAAATGGGAATCTGTGACGTGTGGAGGGAACTCAACCCCAGTGTAAAAGACTATACATTTTACTCAACTCCACATTCATCTTACTCAAGGATTGACTATTTTTTTATGTTTAATAGAGACATTGGAAGAGTAAAAACATGTAAAATAGGACTGATGGATCTCTGACCACAGTCCGATCTACATGGACTTAAATATCCAAAAATACACAAATAATACATTTTCTTGGAGGTTAAATTCAAATGTCCCGAAAGGACCATTGAAAGATGAATTGGAATCAGATATTCTCAGATATTTGGAAGATAACGATAATGGAGAAGTATCCCCTTTAATACTGTGGGATGCATGCAAAGCTGTAATAAGAGGAAAGATTATTGCAAAACTGGCAACCCAAAAGAAACTAAGACAAGAAAAACTATCCACATCAGAGTCAGAACTTGGGAACCTAGAAAAAGAACAAAGGCAACACTCATTCTACTGACTCGCTCAAGATTAAGGAAATTAAAAACCAAATAAATGAGATCTACACAATAGAAATCCAGAAGAAACTTACATTTTTGAAACAAAAATACTATGAAGCAGGCAGTAAATCGGCAAAATTGCTAGCCTATAAATTGAGGAAACATCAAACAGAAAGAGCAATCTACAAAATCAGAGACCCAGTATCAAAGGAAATAAAATTCAGAATTCAGGATATTCTTAAAAGCTTCGAGAATTACTATAAGAACTTATACTCCCATAAAAAACATAAAAACACATCCGAGGCATTCCTAAACACATTAAACCTTCCCCAACTTACGGAGTCACAAAATAAAACACTACTGTCAGAAATACATCCTAAAGAATTGGAAAAAGCAATTATGAAACTTAAAGCTAACAAATCCCCAGGAGCTGATGGCTATACAGCAGAGTGGTACAAAACCTTTAAACAGCAACTATCTCCTCTCCTCCTGAAAACATTTAATTATGTCCTCCACACAGGGGAAATCCCCCCCCTCCTGGAGAGAAGGGGTCATTGCAGTTATACCTAAACCTGAAAAGGATAAACTAGAGTGCTCCAACTACAGACCAATCAGTGTACTAAATCAGGACTATAAGCTTTTTACCATTATCCTTGCCAAAAGGTTAGAAAATATACTGACAGACCTAATTCATTTAGACCAAACAGGTTTTATAAGACAAAGACAGACACAAGACAACATTCGACGCACTTTACACATAAATCATATAAAAAAATAACTTAAATGCAGTCATATTGGGATTAGATGCTGAAAAAGCATTCGATTCGGTTGACTGGTCTTTTCTATATAGAATCTTATCCAGTTTCAATTTTCATAACAACTTCATTAGAACTATACAGGCATTATATAAAAAACCAACAGCTAAAATAAGGATTAACGGTAATTTATCATCATCTTTTGAACTGGAAAGAGGATGTCGTCAGGGCTGCCCCCTGTCTCCACTGCTCTTTGCAATCTTCATAGAACCTCTGAGCCAATGGATAAGACAAAATCAAAAAATTCAAGGTATTACACTTGGTCAGAAGGAACATAAAATAGCACTCTTTGCTGATGACATTTTAATATACCTAGGGCAGCCGGACACTTCTTTACCAGAACTAACCTCAGTTTTTTCAGAGTATGGAGATTTATCGGGGTACAAATTAAACATGCATAAAACCCAAATTTTAACATTCAACTATGACCCAAATCATTATTCACTAAGCAAACTCAAAACTAACTGGGAGTCGGAATCTATGAAATATCTGGGGGTCAATATCCCGAAACAACTCAACAAAATTATATCACTAAACTATGATCCACTGGTGACAAAAATAAAATCTGACCTAGCAAGATGGAATATGATACCATTCTTGGGTACTGCACAAAGAATTGAAGCAGTCAAAATGAATATACTTCCACGTCTTCTATACCTTTTCCAAACAATACCGGTAGAACCTCCCAAAAAAACATGGCAGGAGCTGGACAGAAGGATCTCAAGATTCATATGGCAGGGCAAGAGACCTAGAATCAGATATAGAACCCTACAGCTAAACAAAGACAAAGGTGGGCTCGCGCTGCCAAATATCAGGGACTACTTTAAAGCCGCACAAATTAAAACTTTAGAGATATGTAACCCAGTCTACACTGCACAATGGAAGGAGATCGAATGCCAAATAAGTGACATCCCCCTACAGGCGATAATAGGGAACAATGCCTTACCTAAGCTTTTGAATAACACTAACCCGTGGATAGAGACCCCGCTAAAAATTTGGTTTAAGATAGTCAGAGAGAATCAAACTAAAGAGCCCTATCGACTTCTGCAATGGATTGCCTATGATCAAGACTTTACTCCTAATAAAACAGACACCAGATTTAAAAAGTGGAAGGAGAAAGGGCTGATAAAATATTACGATTTTTTTAAAGGGCAAATCTTAAGTTTTGAAGATTTGAAAAAACAAGGCCTAATAAATCAAGACCTTTACAGGTTCTTCCAGCTTAGACACCACATAAACAATATACTTAAAAAGGAGGATTTGGAAAGGGCCCAGTCAGGTTTCTGAAGGTCTTCTTAATGGCATATAAAGGGATCCCAGGGATCAGATACATTTCTAAAATATACCAAGGTCTTCAAGACTTAAAGGAGACAACACATCTTATATAAAAGAGAGATGGGAAAAAGAGGGGAATTTCACTTTACAACTGGAAATATGGGAAAAGCTAAATAAACAGCAATGGAAAAGTACCTCATCCCTGCAGTGGAGAGAATTTGGATGGAAAAACTTGGTAAGATTTTTCAGAACACCTGCACAAAACAAATTTACCCATAAGGGATTGAACTGTTGGCGCTTGTGTGGTGAAAAGACTGCAAATCATTTTCATGTGTTTTGGTCATGCCCAGTTATCCACCAATATTGGACCAATGTACAGACAATATTGGGGAAAATATTCAAAATAACAGTTCCCTTTTCTTTTGTAACTTTGTATTTGGGTTTACTACCGGACTCACTGGAAAGACGAGGAGAAAAATACTTATTCAATGTTTTAATATTGGCAAGCAAAAAAGCTCTAACTAAAAAATGGATGTTGAAGGACTGTCCTACACCTGAAGATTGGATTAACGTGATCCAAGACATTTACTCGATGGAAAAGTTGACATTCGCACTGAGACAGGACATGGATGGGTTCATGAACTTTTGGCAACCCTGGATCGCATATGTGTCTTCCATTAGATCTAATCTTTGACAAATACCATTTCAATAATGGTTCCGCTCTTTGTTCCAAAGCTACTCAGATGCTCTTTTACCTTT
Organism: Pholidichthys leucotaenia; assembly: GCA_020510985.1. Taxonomy (NCBI): domain Eukaryota; kingdom Metazoa; phylum Chordata; class Actinopteri; order Cichliformes; family Pholidichthyidae; genus Pholidichthys; species Pholidichthys leucotaenia. The sequence continues at coordinate 227,717,687 of CM035844.1, forward strand.
ATTTACTTTTTCTTTGTTTGTTTTTTGCTGGTTTGTTTGTTTTTGTTTTTTGTTTTTTTCTCTTTAATTTCACTTTTTCTTTCACTTAAAAAAAAGGTGTAAGAATTAATCTTCCAATGTTGTCAGATATCAGAAAATAAGGGAACATGTGATGAAAATGTAAACAATGCATTGCTGTAACTACCTGTATACCCTTTACAAAAACTTAAAAAAAAAATATTGAAATACTGTGGCTGCAATACACAATGGTAAAAGAAGAAATGTTGAGTTAAATGTTTACACTACTCAAAATGTCAGTTTCTAATCAACGCCTGCACATAAGTCAGTTCCAGCTGTGTCCTCCAATGAAGGAGACATTGCCACTTTTTTTGACCCAAGTAAAACTTACTGATGCCACATTCTGAGGGATAAACGCCAATTTCTTTTACCTGTAGTGTGAGCCATGTAAAAAAAAAAAAAAAAAAAAACCTACAAGAAAAAAAGTTCCCCCCCACTTTCATATGCATAGTACACCACACCGTTTTACCATTTCAGGTCTGAACTGTGAAATCTGGAAAAAAAACTGTTCAGATGGTTGGCTGTAGAAGAAATAGTCCATTGGGTCATTTACATTTTCAGAAAGGAGATCTCAAGATTTGCCCAATCATGCCAACTTTAATTCTCAAAATGCATGAAAAATTGTCCATGCAGCCGTTTTAGCATTCACAATGTTATGTACTTGTTCAAAAATTGGTTCCAGTTTCATAGCTAAAATGAATAAAAGTCACGTTAAAATATACACTTTAAAACAATCTTAAAGACTAATGGGTCTGCTGCGTTTAACCTTTTTGGGAATTACTTTTCAAACATATCAAATTCTAGGCAGGAGTCATCCAATTTGTAAAAACAGCCAATCAGGAATTAGAACTTTCTACAGTCACTTTTGTGTAACCAGATATATCAATTAGGAGTACCAAGGTGTTCATGCAGGAGGTTCAAGCAACTCTAACCTGACCTGAAACCTGGTTCCCTGCTGCCTGCTTTCTAGGGTCATCTCTCAGGATACAGGACAGGGCCTGGGAGCCATCATTGATAGTGGAGGGGCCGTCTCCTTGGCTCCCAACGCCATGGCTTGTTGGGAGAGGAGCTCCTTGGACAAGAAGTTTGGGTGTACTGGTGTCCAGGTACTGCTGGACTGAAAAACTGGGGCTCCTGAGACTGGGAGCTGGATGGTTGAGACTCCAGGCGGCGCTCTTGGATTTGTGATATTCTCTAGTATTTCTTCAAGGGTGGCAATGTCGAGAGCCACATCTGGGAAACCAGGGGAATCTGAGCTCTTCATATGGTGGGCCATGCTTGGCTGTGATTCACTAATTGGATATTGGGCCACTTGGGGCTGAGGATCCTGGGGGATGTCCTGGAAGATGGAAGCATAGGGCTCTTGGAGATCTCCAAACTGCCCCAGCATTTCTGGGAGGCTGGAAAACATCGCTTGGATACTGACATGGGACACTGGGAACCTCGGCCCCCTCATCTAGTCTCATCTTAACTCTTAAGTTTTAGCTGGTCAGCCGAGGCTGTATGTGAATCCTGAGAATACTCAGCCACATAAGGGTTGGTAATCTTTTGAGGATGTTGACCAAAAAGATAGTCAACCACCAGCCAAAAGTCAGAGTTTACCTGCAGTTTGAGGACAACTGAATTAGTGGTGGACAACAAATAGAATGAGGTGCTGCACCAAAGTTACTCACTTCATTTGGTTCCCGACTTGAATAATCATTCCAGAAAACCCCAAGGCCACACAAACATCCATCTTCAACACCAGAATCCAATTTGCTGTCAGCAAAACCCAGTTTCTGCTGCCCCGATTCCTCATAAGATCCAATAGTGTACCCTGTACAATAAACAGGTTAGTCTGCTCATGTATATCTACAAATTAATTTACTTAAAAAACAACTTACTTTCGCCTGGTTGTCTACGATAGACTATCAAGAACAACAGCAGCAACCTAAACAAGACAAACACGTTATTTTGTCTGTACACCATCAAAAATGTTCAACTTCACATTCAAAACTTGCCCAAAGACGAACCTCATTGCCCCAATTGTGAGAAAACAAACTGACTTTAAAAGAAAAGAGGAAGAAAGCAAATAACCCTGTATCCCTTTTAATAGCTTCTGTCCTCTTGGCTCACTGATGAAGTGGACTCAGGTGAGACCAATTATCCACGAGGTGAGACCACAATTGAGCAAAATAAACCTGTTTGAGATATAACCTCAAATTTTTCTTATAAATTTACCTTCTCTCTTAAAATTGCAAACAATTTTTTCTTGTGAATTTTCAAGTTTTGTGTTTTAAATGTGTGACTGCTCACGTAAATTTGGAACTTCTTTCACTTAAACTTTTCTTTTATATTTGCTACTTTTCTGTAAATTTCTTTTCTCATAATTTTGTGACTTTTCTCACAAATTTGTGACATTTTTTTCTTGTAATTTTGCAAATCTTTTTGTATAAATTTTAAACTTCTGTCTCATAAATTTGTTACTTTTTCTTGTAAATTAGCAATTTCTCTCCTAAATGTCAACTTTTTTCTTTTCTTTTTTTACTTTTTCTAAATTTTCAAGTTCTTCTCTTGAAATTTTGTGACTTTTTTTCTCACAAATTTGTGACATTTTTTTTGGAATTTTGCAAATCTTTTCGTGTAAATTTTAAACTTTTCTTATAAATTTGTGACTTTCTTGTGAATTTGCAATTTCCTTCTCATAAATTTCAACCTTTTTCTTGAAATTTTGCTATTTTCCTCACAAATTTATTTTTTTCTCGTAAATTTACAATTTCTCTCATAAATGTGCAACTTTTTCTTATAAATATAACTTTTCTTGTACATTAGGATCTTCTTGTAAATTTTCCCTAATTTGCAACTTTTTTAATCATAAATTTGCTGTTTTTTCTTAAACTTGAAAATTTTTTCTCAAATCTTCAACTTTTGTTTTATGCATCTTTTATATTGTGAATTACCTTGTATCATATTTTTGCAGCTTTATTCTTACAAATTTTAATTTCTATTTAAACATTTATGCTTTAATGCTAAATTTGTGAATGACACCACTATCCCCTTGTTAAAAAATAAATCACTTGCTGGTTATGACTGCCATAAAACAAGGAGAGCAGCAATGAACAATATTCAGCTGTTTTCTGTAGAGCCAGATGTAATTCACAATACTTATTTACAGTGGTGTGAAAAAGTGTTTGCCCCTTCCTGATTTCTCATTTTTTTGTGTGTTTGTCACATTTAAATGTTTTCGATCATCAAACAAATTTTAAATATTACACAAAGATAATACAAGTAAGCACAAGATGCAGTTTTGAAAAGAAGGTGTTTATTATTAAGGGGAAAAAATCCAAGCGTACATGGCCCTGTGTGAAAAAGTGACCCCCGCTCTGTTATCAAGAAATCACTTAAATAGGACCTGCACGACAAAGTGAAGTAGACCAAAAGATCCTCAACAGCAAGACATCATGCTGCAATCCAAATAAATTCAGGAACAAATGAGAAACAAAGTAATTGAAATCTATCAGTCTGGAAAATGTTATAAGGCCATTTCTATAGCTTTGGGACTCCAGAGTGTGATGGCGGCACTTATTGTGAAGTGCAGTGTGGTGACGCCAACTTCCTGTTGCATCACCGCACTGCCCTATATAGCGGCGTGGGCTGCCATGGGCACACTCTCTGATGCTGGATGATCCCGCTGGGTGCTTGCCATATACTGCCAACCTTTATATTCAATAAAGCTGTGTTCAACGTTGCCACTCTCTTAGGCTCATTTATCACCAGGTTTGTGAACATAACACAGCAAAGCACAGTGAGAGCCATTATTCACAAATGGTGAAAACATGGAACAGTGGTGAACCTTCCCAGGAGTGGCCGGCCGACCAAAATTACCCCAAGAGCGCAGTGACGACTCATCCAAGAGGTCACAGAAGATCCCACAACAACACCCAAAGGACTGCAGGCCTCACTTGCCTCAGTTAAGGTCAGTGTTCATGACTCCACCATAAGAAAGAGACCGGGCAAAAATGGCCTGCATGGCAGAGTTCCAAGACAAAAACCACTGCTGAGCAAAGAGAACATAAAGGCTCGTCTCAGTTTTGCCAGATAACATTTTAATGATCCCCAAAACTTTTGGGAAAATACTCTGTGGACTGACGAGACAAAAGTTCAACTTTTTGCAAGGTGTGTGTCCCATTACATCCGGCATAAAAGTAGCACAGCATTTCAGAAAAGGAACATCATACCAGCAGTAAAATATGGTGGTGGTAGTGTGATGGTCTGGGGCTGTTAGGCTGCTTCAGGACCTGGAAGACTTGCTGTGGTAAATGGAACCATGAATTCTGCTGTCTACCAAAAAATCCTGAAGGAGAATGTCCGGCCATCTGTTTATGACCTCAAGCTGAAGCACACTTGGGTTCTGCAGCAGGACAATGATCCAAAACACGCCAGCAAGTCCACCTCTGAATGGCTTAAGAAAAACAAAATGAAGACTTTGGAGTGGCCTAGTCAAAGTCCTGACCTGAATCCGATTGAGATGCTGTGGCATGACCTTAAAAAGGCGGTTCATGCTCGAAAACCCATCAATGTAGCTGAATTACAACAATTCTGTAAAGATGAGTGGGCCAAAATTCCTCCACAGTGCTGTAAAAGACTCATTGCCAGTTATGGCAAATGCTTGATTGCAGTTGTTGCTGCTGAGGGTGGCCCAACCAGTTATTAGGTTTAGGGGCAATTCTGACGAAGGCTGCAGTGCACAGTCGAAACGTGTTAAGAAGGTAAAGACATCTCCTTTCTATTTTTGTCTTTAATAAGAACAAAAGGTAAATAAATTAAAAAAAAAAAATTAGGGGCAATCACTTTTTCACACAGGGTCACGAAGGTTTGGATTTTTTCCCCCTTAATAATAAACACCTTCATTTACAAACTATTTTGTGTTTACTTGTGTTTGTCTTTAATATTTAAATTTGTTTGATGATCTGAAACATTTAAGTGTAAAAACATACAAAAAAATGAGAAATCAGGAAGGGGACAAACACTTTTTCACACTACTGTATATTATACCATACCTCTCCTGCAGAGGTGGGTAGTAACTTACACAGGTGCATCTCAAAAAATTAGAATATCATGGAAGATTCAAAGATGGCGGCAGCGCGCTCGGACGCAGCGGCCCCTCTTGGCATCAACGAGTGTGAGAGTTTTGAGTGTTTTGATCATCCCAGATGTACATTCTGTAAAACTTACAACTGTGAAACCTTATTAAACATCAAGGTACTGCACGCTGCAAGAATCGCGGCGATTGGTTGTGATTTGGACATTCTACGCCAGCATGGAATTCTGGCGGAGTCCCTGCTGGAAGCTACCCGAGAGAGGAGGAAGCGGAAGCGGAGCGAACGCAAGCAAAAGCGCGGAAAAAGGGCCGGGATCCATGCTAGGCTAAAGGCTAACCTCTCCAGACCAGCGGTACCGTCGCTTCTTCTCTCTAACGTCCGCACCCTCGAAAACAAGGTGGACGAGCTGCGTCTGCTGAGAGAAACCCGGAGAGAGTGGAGGGACTGCTGTGTGTTTGTTTTCACCGAGACATGGCTCCACGGCAACATTCCTGACGAGGCCATTCAACTGGAAGATATGGCGATGTTCCATGCCGACAGGGAAACGGCGAGCTCTGGTAAGAGCCGGGGGGGTGGGCTATGCATCTATGTTAACAAGAACTGGTGCGTTAATGCCACATTAGTGTCTTAACACTGCTCTCCGTTGGCGGAGTTCCTTATTGTAAATTGTCGGCCATATTATTTGCCAAGGGAATTCAGCAACGTGTTTGTAGCTGGTGTTTACATAGCGCCGAGCCCTAATGCTAAAGCTAATGCTAAGAAGGCACTTTGGGTACTACACAATGCGATTAGTGAAATCCAAACTTCACACCCGGACAGTTTTGTGGTGGTTGCGGGGGATTTTAACCACACCAGTCTAAAGACTGTGCTCCCCAAGTTTAAACAATGTGTAGACTTTAAGACCAGAGGAGAGAATATGTTGGACTTAGTGTACACAAACACAGATGCATATAATGCGATACCCCTTCCCCATCTCAGCCGTTCTGATCACATGTCCGTGATGCTGCTGCCTGCCTACAAACCTTTATTGAAGCGCAGCAGGCCAGCAGTGAAACAAATCAGGATTTGGCCAGAGAGTGCAACCTCTGCACTGAAAGACTGTTTTCTGCACACAGACTGGGAGGTCTTCAAAATAGCAGCCTCCCAGGAAGACAAGTCAGATGTGGGGGAGTATGCTGATACAGTCACCAGCTACATCGCGAAGTGCACAGTGGATGTCACTACAGTGAAGACCATCACTATGCGGGGTAATCATAAGCCCTGGATGACTGCAGAGGTGCGCTCGCTGCTTACAGCCAGAGATGCAGCCTTCAGAGCAAAGGACAGGATCGCCCTCCGCTCAGCCAGTTCTGCGCTCTCAAAGGGAATTAAGGCGGCAAAGCGCGCCTATGCGGAGAAAATCCAGGGACACCTCTGTGACACTAGGAACACCAAGCAGATGTGGCAGGGAGTTCGGACACTGACGGGCTATAAGTCTAGGCAGGGGGTCGATGATGATGACGCTTCGCTTCCAGACAGGCTTAATGACTTCTTTGCACGTTTTGAAGCATCAAACTCGACAATCAGAGGGAGGGCTGGCCCACCCCCACCATCGGTCGGACCAGCTTTTACCATCAACACAGCGGACACACAGAGGACCCTAACCAGAATCAACCCAAGCAAAGCTGCAGGTCCGGACAACATCCCGGGACGTGTGCTCCGAGACTGCGCGAGCGAGTTGGCGGATGTCCTGACTGACATTTATAACATCTCCCTGAGTCAGGCCATCGTTCCCAGATGCTTCAAGACCTCTATCATTGTACCGGTGGCAAAGAAACCAGTTGTGTCCTGTTTGAATGACTATCGTCCTGTTGCACTGACACCAATTGTGATGAAGTGTTTTGAACGGCTTGTCAAACCACACATTACAGCCTGCCTCCCTGCATCACACGACCCGCTCCAGTTTGCATATCGTTCAAACCGCTTCACGGAGGATGCTATAGTCACCACCCTACACTCTGTCATCACCCACCTGGACCAGAAAGACACCTACGCCAGACTCCTGTACATTGATTTCAGTTCAGCATTCAACACCATTATTCCCCAGAGACTGATGGAGAAATTACTCCTTCTCGGTCTGAACACCGCCACATGTCTCTGGATCCTGGATTTCCTGACTGAGAGACCTCAGTCTGTCCGGGTTGGAAACAACATCTCCAACTCTGTCACACTGAGCACCGGATCCCCTCAAGGCTGTGTACTCAGTTACACTTCTAACACATGACTGTGTATCCAGACACGAGGGGAACCAGATTATTAAGTTTGCAGACGACACCACGGTGGTGGGACTTATTCAGAGGGATGAGAAATCAATGTACAGGGAAGAAGTGAGAGACCTGGAGGGCTGGTGCAGGGAGAACAATCTGGTGCTCAACGTGGACAAAACGAAGGAGATGATTATTGACTTCCGGCGGTCACAGCCTGAGCACGTCCCCCCTCAGCATCGGCGGCCGTTTAGTGGAGAGAGTAGAGAACATCAAGTTCCTCGGAGTGCAGATCTTGCAGGACCTGACCTGGAGCAAGAATTCCTTGGAGATCAGGAAGCGGGCTCAGCAGAGACTGCACTTCTTGAGGAAACTCAAACAGGCCTCTCTCCCCATCTGCATCCTCAGGACCTTCTACAGAGGTGTGGTGGAGAGTGTTCTGACGTACTGCATTGCTACATGGTACTCCAGCTGCAGTATGTCAGACAAAAAAGCCCTGCAGAGGATAGTCAAGGGGGCTGAGAGGGTAATTGGAGTCTCCTCTCCTCTGTCCAAGAACTTTTTCAGAACCGTTGTAGGAGCAGGGCACTGAACATTGTCAAGGACCGTTCTCACCCTCTGCATAAACACTTTGAACTTCTTCCATCTGGTAAACGATTCCGGAGCATCAGAGGCAGAACCACCAGACTGATCAACAGCTTCCTTCCACAAGCTGTCAGGATGCTGAACAGTTGACCCGGAATCTCTCATACACACTACTGCACCTACGGACATTTTGTATATTATTTGTATATTATAGTTAGTTAGGTTTTTTTTGTTTTTTTTTCCCCCAAGTATGTCTCAGGGATGTGTGAACGGATGGGGGGGTGGGGGGGGGTGGAGCTATGTGGGAGTGTGTCTTAAATCATGCTGCTTCTTATATGGATGCCGAGAGAAACGCAATTTCATCTTGCCTGCACTACAGTTGTATGTACAGCAATATGACAATAAAGTTTGATTTGATTTGATTTGATTTGAAAAGTTAATTTATTTCAGTAATTCAAAAAATGAAACTCAGATTCATTCCACACAGTGATACTTCAGGCTTTTATTTCTTTTAATTTTGATGGTTCTGGCTTACAGCTAATGAAAACCAAAAATTCAGTTTCTCAGAAAATTCGAATATTGTGGTGGCACTGTGTGGGGGATTCTTCACTCAGAGTCGGGAGCCGGGGGCGGGGGGTGGGGGTGACAATGGACTGAAGGAGGAAGTGGTACCGGGGGGTCTCAGACAGTACAGAAAGGACTATTCACACCCCATGGAGTTCAGGAGACACCAGAGTCGCTGGGGGAAAAGAGGGTGTGAGAAGCGGGACTGGCGTTATATGATGTTAATATTCCATGTATGTCTTTGTCCACTGAATGCATTGTTGTTGGGCTCCCTGGGTCTCCTGGGATGGAATTAAAGGTTATAAAAAGAAGGTGCCCTGAGACCCAGTCAGAGTTTTACTGTACTTGATGTTGGAAGAGGAATAAAATTTGTGTGTCGTTTAGCTCGCTGCCTCGTCTGCTTCCTTCTTCCACAATATTACATAAGATCAATTTTAAAAAGTACATTTTTAATTGAAATGTTGGGCAGCTGAAAAGTGTGTCCATGCACACATTCAATACTTGGTTGGGACCCTTTTTGCATGAAACAGCCTGTGGTACTGCTGTGTGCAATGAAAAACTGCTAATTTGAAGGAAAATTACAAATTTACAATGAAGGAGTGAGTTTCCAGAAGAAAGTTGCAAAATTACCAGAAAAAGTTGCAAACATAAGAACAATTGACATATTTACCTGAAAAAGAATCTAAATAAGTCACAATTTTATACGAAAAAGGTGAAAATTTATCATGAAAAAGTAGTGATTTTTTTTTTGATTTTTGCAAATTTACAAGAAAAAAACCCCCTCAAATTTGAAGGAAATGATTACAAATGAAAAGAAAAAAACATTGGCCTGCAAGTCACAAGAGATTCCTAATCTTTATAAAAGGAGGCATTCAAGATTCATGCAAATTAGACGACATACCCCAGCTTGTGTGTTAAAGGTATTTCTAGCACATACAGTACTTTATACAATATATTGAATACATGTGTTTAAAAACTAAATTAACTATGGCAAAGAGCTGTACCCCTCCAACAAAAAAAAACAACAACAACCCACACACTGTATTCCAACTGACCTTGCCATTAAAGGTTTCTGAAAATTTGTCCCATCATAGGTAAAACGTCATATACTGGCACAAGCCATTTGATAAGCCCATCCAGGATATCTGTGCTGCGTCTTAGCTGACATAAAACCAGTTTCCGTTTACAAGCAACAATGGTTTACCAGGTGTCCCTCAGGGAATAGCACTGTTGTGGAGAAAGGAATAGGTGAGGAAACGAGCTGAACAACGCAAGAATTTATTCTTTCTCCAACAAAACAGTATAGCAAAAGCGCATCCTGGGCCTCTGTGCATCCCTCTTTTATGTCTTTATTTCCATGCATTGAGGCCCGGAACTTCCGACCATAACACATTATGTTTAGAACAAAGCCTGTGTGGCACATTAACATGACATAACACCGGCGCCGCTGTCACACCCTCTTCCAGTGGCCCGGAATTTTCTCCTCTCACCGGGGGGGTGCATAGTCCTTACCGTCCCATCTGAACCCCCCGGTGACACCTCCTCTTTTGGTCCATTGTTCCCTGGGTGGAGAAGTCCAACACCGTGCCCCCACACATCCCCCCCAAACACCCAGAATGGGCCTTAACCGCCCCGCCCCCCCCCCCCCCCCCGTCCTTTGGGCTTGAGCTGGCACCCATAGTGGCTGTAGTGGGGGATCGCCAATCCAGTTGAACTGCCCTGCTGGTGGGGTGTACAGGAGGGCACGTCAGTCTGTGGAGGGAAAAAGGGAGGGGGAGAAAACACATCAGATTTGCGAGCGCAGGTCCCTGCTGAGGAATCACCAACCTGCGGAGCCACCAACGGTGGGCATCTGCGCCAGGGAGCTTGGGCCAACACCACCTGCTCGTCTGTCAAAAGGGAGTGGACTGGCTCAAAAACGCAACACCGCCAAGAGCTCGGAACCACCGGGCGCGGGCAGCCGGTGGAGACGTCACAGAGCAAGGGGGGGCACCCTTCTTGCACCACCCTGTTCTCCAGCCTTAACCCAGTTGGCGCAGACTGGAGCACGCAAATGTTTGCATCCCTGGCTTGTTCCGCAGCCATGGCAGGGAAATCTATTCCCATGTAGACCGACAGGCATTAATGAGCCTGATAGGCAATCGGCCACAATGTTGAGTTTACTGGCAACGTGTTGAATGTCAGTAGTAAACTCCAAAATTGTGGCCAAATGCCGTTGCTGCCAGGCCGACCACGGTTCCGAGGTCTTGGACATCGCATGTGTCAGCAGCTTGTGGTCCACAAATGCAGTGAACTCGTGCCCCTCTAGCCAGAACTGGAAGTGGCGCGTCGCCAGGTGGAGAGCCAGCAATTCTCTATCGAATGTGCTGTACTTGCGTTTATTGTTGCGCAAAGTCGTTTATTGTCATGCTAAAAAATGCAAGCGGCTGCCACGAACCTGCGACGCACTGCTCCACCACTGCCCCTATGACAACGTCAGATGCATCAGTCGTGAGCGCAATCTGTGCAGACGGCTCTGCGTGGGCTAACAACGCGGCATCCGCAAGCACTGTTTTGGCATTAGTGAAAGCCTGGACTCGCTCGGGAGTCCAGTCGATGACTTCCATGGGCTTCTTTTTTTTAGCGCGGCATACAACGGCTGCATCAGCTGGGCTGCCCGGGGAAGGAAACGGTTACAAAAATTAACCATTCTCAAAAACTCCTGTAGTGCCCTCACTGTCTGCGGGCGCGGAAAGTCCGACACAGAGCGCACTTTGTCTGGTAACGGTATTGCACCCCCCGACAAAATGTGGTGGCCCAAAAAGTAAATCACTGGCACACCGAACTGGCACTTTGCTGGGTAAACTATCAGCCCGTGTGCTTTCAGCCTCCAGAAAGCTGTCTTGAGATGGGTGATGTGCTCCTCCTCAGACACTCTGGCTACCAGAATGTCGTCTAAGTAGAAAAAAACGAAGGACCAATCGCG